>OZ024811.1:11003817-12476775 GCA_964017045.1 Omphiscola glabra | reverse complement strand
ACTTGTTAGTTTTTTCATTAAACTGTTTCAAAACAAAAAATAAGAATTATTATAAAAATCTTGTTTTCATATCATTGCTTACATTTTTTTATCATTTCCAGATGATGGCAAAGTTTGCTGAAGATGACCGCATCGAACAGATGAACGCACAACGCCGCCGCATGAAACAGCTGGAACACCAGCGGGCAGTTGAAAAATTGCTGGAGGACAGGAGGGTGCAGTACGCCCGTGAGAGGGAGGCGGAGGTGGAGGCCAGGCTGGAGGAGGCCAGGCTGGAGAAGTTCCGTAAGATGATCATAGAGGAGGAGAGGCAGAAGTTGCTCAAGCAGCACGCCATTAAACTCCTGGGGTACTTGCCACGGGTGAGTTGAGTAGCTGATAATTTCAATGGCTGATTAAATTTATTGTATCTTATTGATTAGCGTGTAAGCTGATCAGCTGCGCAGTTGATTCATTTGTGTTGCAAGGAAGTGAAATTATTTCATAAATTCTGATACATAAGAAAGAGTTTGAAAAGTGTTTGTAAACGTTAGCTAACATTGTTACATTCTCAAAACAACTGCTGCTGTCTTTAACCAATTATTCTTATGACCTTACTACAGTAGTGGAATATTTCAGTTGATGTAAGATTCAGTATTTGAATTTCATGCACACTTTGTTTAGACATAAGTTGAAAGAATTGTGTAAGTGGTGAATGTCAAACTGAATTTAAATGTATCATAATTATTTCCAGGGTGTTATTCGAGACGAAAATGATCTAGAACTGTTGGGACCCGAGTTTAAAAATGCTTATTCACAGCGATACACCGACCCATTCGATGAGACTGCATGGAACACAAAATGAGGATGTATAGATGTAAATATGATGTAACACACATTGTGGAAGAATTTTTAATTTTATTTATGAAAGATTTATTGTGCTGAGCTACTGAGATTGAGATTGTTTTGCATGTTTGAGTAAAAGCTTGACACGCTTTTGGTGTCTGTGTCACACCTTGAGATGATGACTTTGCTTTGTTGATGATCAAATTATAGTGGTTTTTTTTAATGTCTGTGATTCTTAAAAGGGAATGAATGACGGAGGAAAGAATTATTATTTTTTTTGTACAAATGCAGAACTTTAGAGAAATTTCTTAATATTTGGCTACAGTTTACTGGACCTAATTGGTTGGACTTTTTAGATTTAACATTTATTTTATATACCTAGGAAGTCTTAGACAGTTATAAAATTGTTGAAAACATAACACAAATCCAATTGTTCTCTTCAATTAAAACACTTTTCAAACCTTTATATTTTGTAATATCCTGTCAATTATCAGAACATAAAACAGTTCGTCAATTAAATTTTTTTTTTTAAATATCACTGACCAAGAGTCAATTCTTATTATAACAATGGAAGAAATATTAGTTTGATGCTAAGATTCTTTCATTGATGTTAAGAGTGAATTAATCAATCTAATGAGCATACAGAGATTATAATTTTTCTTTAAAATAACAAAACTAATGATCTGTCTATGATGGAGTGAATTTATTATTATTTTTTGTAATATATTTAAAGCTTTTTATTCTGTTATGGGTATGTGCTTGTTTGGTTGCTTTGGCTGTTTGTATTTATATACAAAATATTATTTTTATCTTATGTTGTTTTTTTTTAAAGTATTTAAAGCATTCCACATTTAGCTTCAAGACTAACTTGGTCCAAGTTGACTTGGTTCAAATGTATTTCTTTTGAAAATTACATTTCTGGTATTCACTATTATTCTATAATATTTAAGATGAAAAATTGTATTAAAAAATTTAAAGTGGTACATAAAAATAAATATGAACTTATCACAAATTTGCAAAATGAAGTAGAATAATTAAAAAGTGACATTAAAAATATTTGACCCAACAATTTTTTAGGCTTTCAAAAGAAATCAGAAAAAATCTTTTTTTTTTTTTTTTTTTGTATTATTTAATGAGAGAGTGTTTTGATGAAATTGATCCAAATATTTTGTATCTTAATTCAATACACCTCACGGTATATTTGTGTAAGAAATATAAAGCAAAATTATATGTGAGCTACTTTTAGAAATTTTTTGATCATTTGCATTACTTATGTACAAAAATGTTAACATCTCTCTAGTATAAAACCTCTTGAACCTTTTTATCTTTCTGCATGTTGATTTTTCTTACTTGAAAAGTAAAAAAATTAAAGAGTTTTATTATTTTCGATCCGCATTATGGCCCCTGTAAATTTATTTAGCCGGGTCATTTTAAAAAAAAAAATTTCAATACAAACTTTGAAAATATTTGTTTATTTAATGCAATGATCTCAGTAGGGTCAACTAAGGAAGAAAATATCAGAACTATAAGTGTCTTTTCATTTTCATTACAGCAGTGTTTAAACTTGACTTAGGAAATATTTTTTTAAAACTCATACGACTCTATGGACAATGTTTCTATTTGTGTTTTAAAGTATTTATTATACAGAGGATTTATCAACATCCTGGAGCTTGAGGCTATTATTTTGTTAATAACAGCAGCATTTTCTGGCATGTTTCGTGGTAAAGAGTTTTATTATCTAAAGCATATATCTCTTCAAGCAGACATAAGCTAACAAAAGGTATTAAATAACAGGTTTTTTTTTTATTGATTTTTTAAGGGAGTCGGTCACCTATCACATACAGCATTCAAGACATGGTCATCACTGGATCACATATGAGTGATATATTTCAACAGTGATGTGTTATATATGAGATACAGATCTAGAATGTAAATATATCACCTAAAATAAATGAATTTTTAAATATTTCATGTTGCATCCTATTTTTTTTTTTTCCTCTGGTATTTTGTTGGTGGTGCATTAATAAATGAAGATAATTGTGCAATTAATATTTGTAAATAAGAGCCTAAAATATTTATTTTTCATTTAAAATTAATCAGTTATTTTTAAAAAATGAGGCAGGCTACTTGCAGTAGTTGTCACATATAAATATTTTTTTTTTAATATTTTATTTTCAATTTGTCTGAAAGAATCACTGAATTGAAAGTATATAAACTTGCAGATAAATAATTTAAATTGGAGAAGAAAAAAAAACTAGCCAAATTGAATACATTCTTTGACAAATGTGAGAATTCATCAAAAATGTGTTCTTAATCTATTATCTGTAATAATGAAAAATATGTTGAAATATCCAATAAAAAAAAGGTGACCCTAAGCCCTAAAAATTTCATGGGCTTAAGTCCACTAATTTACTTTGCCAGCAAAGTCTCTTTTTGGTTAAAATAAACAAATTTAAGATTGGTCTCATTAAAAGGTATTTAACAGTTTTTATTTTTTTTTTAAACAGTTAAATTAATTGAAAATTATTTGATTATTTTTTACTGAAGCTAGTTTTATATCTTTGTAATCACAATTAGTTATAAATTTTAATTTAGAATTATGGCATCGGAGCGTTTTAAAAAAAAAAATTTATCGAGAGTTAATAGCTTAAAGAAACGTAACTGTTGCTGAATCAGCAAAGCTAAGAATTACACGAGTTAATGCTATTTGTTTCGTAAAACGCATCAATCGATAGTTCAATTTGAGAAATCGTTTAGGATGTATAAAAATTTTAAAATATTTTTTTTTTTTTTAAATAGCTATTGTAGTAATTGCTTTCATATTTAACGCAAACATTTGGATGAAAAAAATAATGTATGCAATAAATTAAACTTTTAATCCTAACTTACCGTACTCTTTCAGCATTGATACATGGAAAAGAAATCCCTCTCGAAGAGCGGAAACACGTTTTTGTGCATGTGTGTCATGATCAACGCTCAAAATTAGAATACGTCTTTCAAATAAAATAAATATTTCTTTAAATTCGCTTTGCATCAATTATAACATTAAGTTAATCATTAAATACCCTTTTAAAGAAGCATAAATAATGACGTTTGTGTGCGACTAGGCTGTTTTTAAATTAACACTAAGTTATCATAAATAGTTTGCCCCCTAGTTTTTAAATTGTTGTTGATATGTTTATGTGTGTGTGTGTTACGGCCAAAACAAACCGGGTGTTTCGTGAATAGTTTAATTTTTTTAGCTATACAATTAAACATTGCCTAATGTTGTTCAGTGCTTCTAACAATACACATGGTCGGGGACCACTTGTTTTGTTGTTGTTTTTTTTAAATTGTTTTGTCTCTAACCAAGTGTAGGTGGCGCAAGAAGGGGTTGCGGAATGGAGGTCCGCCCCCCCCCCCCCCCAAACGGCACCTTGTTATGTATTTTGAGGGGTTGAATTTTCGGTTGACTGTGTGAGTTTGTTTTGGGTTTGTTTGGGTTTTTTTTTGGAAGGGGTGGCAAAATGTTTTGCCCACCCCAGGCGGAAACAAGTCTAGTTACGCCACTGCTCAGCGTTATTGTAGAGATGCGGTGGTTCAGTTATCTATTCAAATACATGGGGAAAAAATTATACCTAGGCCTATATATAACAAGAAATAGTGGGCAACTGAAAAACTTTGGAACACTTTTTGAGCAGCACTGATGAAAGAGACGGTGTCTCCGTCATAACGATATGTGTATAGAGCGTGACAAATCTCACTCAATGAACAATGAAAACAACGGAATGTTGATCATATTGTTTTGACACCCTCTTGACCTAGTCAAGAATTCATAACTACACAACGATGTGAACGGAGAAGAAACAGCATAACAAAATAAGGGGGGATTTATTATGGTTCCGGTTTAAATGTATTGAAATGTCTCATAGATAATTCCGGGAGATCCCATAATTGGTGGAGTGGAGTGGAGTGACGTCATGTGGCCTACGTGACGAGCGGGGCGTTCCCAGTCAGCGCGCGGGCCTATAAAAAGAACGTGGTGGGCACGTGGTATTTATCCAATGCTTTTTTTTCGCCTAGATGTAGATTTATTTTTAAAACAAATTAGAACAGAGATAAGAGACAAACTGTGATAAAAAATTAATACACAGAACATTTTAAAGGTGACCTCCATACAACTTGTATATCTCTGAGTAAAAGTGACTGTTGAGTATTTGGGGCCCTTAGTTTCAACCAAGTTCTGCTCTGTTAATAAAGGATATTTCGTACCGGAACAAAGAAGCGCGCTTTATTGTCTGCGGTTGATTCTCTTGGTAGATTCGAAAAGGTAGGATATTATGGAACATAGTTTAGTTTTTAGTATAGTATTCCTCTTATGGTTGTTGTTGCTCTATAGGCATCATTTATTTTTTAAGATCTTCTTTTCTTTTTTTCTTTTTTTTTTGTACTTTTAATTTAAATAATTATATCAATATTTAGGCCAACATTTTGTTTGATTTAGGACTAAGACTATAGTTAATACTTAGTCTTTTGTTCAAGTATTTTTTTTTAATCTTTTTTTCGTACTTACAATAAATGGCCAAAACAGAATTCAGGGAGTGGTTGGGGGGGGGGGGGGGGGTTGTTGCATCCTTGCGTGAGTGATAGACTTAGTTGGGGGGGGGGGGGGTCGGGCGATTCAAGAAATGTAAAAATTAACCCAGTAGTGTTAAAATGAATGAATAAATATTACTATCACATGAAACCTTGAGGTAATGGAAAGGGCGCAAAGTTGATTTCTTTACACCCCACCCGCACCGACCCTTATATTTTCAACATAGATTTGAATGAATAGCAAAGATGTTATTATTTATTTGTTAGCACAGAACACTTGCTGTGGTCAGTCTTGTTTTGAAAAAAAAAATTAACATTGCCTAAATACTAGATGTTGCGATCAGACTCTCTTCAACAATGTTTTGGTACTGGGCAATGTAGTCAGACTACTGCAGATTCTCGTGGAAACTTCTGAAACTCCTCCTTTGTGGTACTGGGCAATGTAGTCAGACTACTGCAGATTCTCGTGGAAACTTCTGAAACTCCTCCATTTGTGGTACTGGGCAATGTAGTCAGACTACTGCAGATTCTCATGGAAACTTCTGAAACTCCTCCTTTGTGGTACTGGGCAATGTAGTCAGACTACTGCAGATTCTCGTGGAAACTTCTGAAACTCCTCCTTTGTGGTACTGGGCAATGTAGTCAGACTACTGCAGATTCTCGTGGAAACTTCTGAAACTCCTTTTTTTTGTTTACCTGTCATCATTCGTTTTCCTTTGCAGCCGCATAGCCTACGTGTACAGGCCATTTACTAACATTCTTCTCTCCTAAAGCCCAAATTGTTTGTTTACCACCCTACCCGCCCCACTCCTTGTATCAAGCTCCAGGATTCTCATTTCAACCCGAACGCCACTCTCAAACCCCCCCCCCCCCCCCCCGCGCCTGCGCTTCTGACTATCAGACGTTATTGTAGTCTGCTCTGCGTCACTTCAGTTTTTTCTAACGTTTATGACAGATTTCCCCACCCTACCACTTCCATCCCGACCACCCTTACCCCCCCCCTCCTCCACCCCCACACCACACCCCCCAAAAAATTCCATTCAAGAAAACTTAGATGGCTTTAATGAAGTAAAGCAGATGGTCAGTTCTGTTCTCTGTCAGGCCGTATCTTTACAGGCCCGTGCCGTGGCGATATCTGTCCCAGGCTGGTAGTGATATCTGTCCGGCCTCAATAGCCATGTCCAGACTCTTGAGTGGTATCTGCCCCTGTGGCCAAAGGCCCAAGTGCCCCAATGTCTAGATATCCTGTGTTGGCAGACCTGGAAGAAACAGGGAAGTCGTGGTTGCTGGAATTATACGGTTTTCTTAACCAGTGGGTCCTTTTTTTTTTTTTGTCTTTTAAAAAAAAAAAGGTTCCTCTTTCTCATAATTCTAAATTTCTAGTAAAATCCCTATAAATATGCTAACCTCATTATCATTGGTGTGAAATTAGGACATCTGAAATATTTCCACGCAGACAGATAAGAACTAAAGAAGGCAACCCTTATATATATATATATAAATATACAGTTTATTTAATGTGAATCTCTGCTTTTCACCGCAGCGCTCAGCCAAAAAGATATCCCGGGGGTTGCGTTCAGCCAAAAAGATATCCCGGGGGTTGCGTTCAGCCAAAAAGATATCCCGGGGGTTGCGTTCAGCCAAAAAGATATCCCGGGGGTTGCGTTCAGCCAAAAAGATATCCCGGGGGTTGCGTTCAGCCAAAAAGATATCCCGGGGGTTGCGTTCCATATTTTCAAAAATAATCAAGACACTTTTGGTATTGTCAGACGTCATGAAAGCAAAGAGTTGTGCGTTTGGAAAGGTGTTCAAAGGTTTTCAAGCAAGTGACGATTTATGGGAGTCACGGAGAGTAACTCTGATCTACCGGAAGTTTATGTTTGCTTAAAATTAAGTTAAGGAAATATATACACCTGCCTTTGGGCTCGGAATCCTCTGCTGGTGTACTTCAAGCTTTAAAATGTTTTGCAATTCCACTATTAAAAGAAATCCAATTATAGGTTTTCAGATTTGGTGATGATAATTTATGGTGTAATTTTTTTTTTTAACTCTCAAGTCTGAATTCAGCACTGACTCAAAACATTCACCCAACCAAGTGTTTTGCATGAGTCACGGGGATGTTTTGTTTGTTTGTTTGGTTTTTTGTTGTTGTTGTTGTTTGTTTTTGTTTTTTTTTGGGGGGGGGGGGGTGTCAGGATTTGTGGAGAGATGAAAGAAAATTTAGATCCCCTGTAGTTTCAGATACCCACTGTGCCAGACAGCTGCCAAGATGACCGACTTGAAATCAATAAACGAGAAGAAGATCGATAAATCCACAGTTTCCGGTAATCGTATTCAGGATCGTGCAGACTTATTTTTTTCCAACAATTGATGATTGGAGGTCATAGTAACCTCCCCTATGGAAGATGGACGATGCTATTTTTAGACATTTTTAATAGAACCACCAGAAATCATGAGAGATGAAAGTCAGTGAAATGAAGACACTGCAGGTTTGGAGCCAAATTTGTTAGAATTAGTTTCCCAGAATCGTTTTGTGTTCAAGTGAAACATTGAATATATTAGTTTGTTATTGTTTTTTCATATCCTATAGGGAAGCAATTTGTGTTTTGAATCACACGTCCGTCTCATCATAACTGCTCAGAGATCTTTCTTGACTAACTTTCATCTCCAGATCTGAGGTACGACCAGTTGTTCACTAGTCATACATTGGCCCTAAGCCACTCCTGAGGTTTGCGTACTTAAAGACTCGTATTTCATTAGGCTAAAGTAAAGACCCCAATACAGTCGAGAAATATTGGAATTGTAATATAAAAATTCTTTGCTCCTTAAAAGAGTTTCAACTATCGTTGGTTAGTGTCTTAAATAAAATAGCAGGCTAGGAAAATTTTTTTTTTTTTTTATTTTCTTTGTTTGTTTCATTTATTTGGAAGGGTTTTAGCCGAAACGTTCTTTAATGTCGTCTGCAATCATTTGTTTAAGCTGCCACATTTCGTGTTTCTGCACTTTTAAAAATCAAACAAAATCACATCGAGGTGAAAGATACATTCTATAGAAAAATTTAGCGTATCCGGAAATTTGATCAAAAGAAATTTCGTCGACGGAAAATTGATCGACGGAAATTTGATCGAACGGAAATTTGGTCGAATCTTTTTTTTAGTTTACACGTTAAAATTTTGCATCAAGTTTCTTTCTGAACGCATTATTTTGTTTTAACGTATAGTATAGTGCGTTCAAAAATGAATTTGACGAAAATTTTAACGTGTGAACTGAAAAAAAGATTCGACCAAATTTCCGTTCGATCAATTTTCCGGTAACCAAAAATTTCACTTAAGTGCGCTGCTAAAGTTGGAAGAAAAAAAAAGAGAGAAAAAAAAAAAGGGGGGGGGTTAAGCGGTAGGAGGTTTGATTCTGTTCTACCTTTTTTTGATTTATTGACAATCATGACCTTGTACTAACGTCCTCCAGAAGTCAGATCCGGCCATCCAACCTGGCAAAATGTCTGTTTGGTGCATCACGTCACGTCTGCTCTGGCCGTGTGAGCTGGGTATCAAAATCCTTGCCAGATTTATCCGAAGCCAAATGTTGATCAGTTGCGCAACCTGCTTCTAGAGACGTTTGTCAATACCTTAAAGCTGCACACCGTGAGCGTGGCTTCCAACAAACTATGTTTTGGTCTTTTAAAAAAAAATGTTGGTGTGGCGGGTGTAGTGGAATGGCCATTGCAGTGGTGGAGCTGATTCGCACAGATGTGCTCATTTTGCAACTGCTTGACATGTTTGCCATTGACAAGAGACAGGATAGAAATAAACGCTATATTTTAAGATATGCGTGGCTTCTTTTTATGTTTTCTTTCGTAAAAATTTTAGGGATTAGGTGAAAAAAAAAGGGAGGGGGGTGTGAAGATAATTTAAAATAACTAAAAGACGTCCGTATCATTAGCGCGTATCAGTAATCAAATGAATTTTGTTATATACACATACGGAGCCAGTGCCATCTCCTGCTTACGCCCCCTACCTGGAAGAGTTCATTGTGATTAAGATCATCACAATGGGATCATGGAAACAGGAGGAAGAATGAGCTCGGGCACTGTTCCTGTGCTAAGGGGATGTGAAATACATCGGAAGTCGATTGTAAACATTTCGTTAGCTTCATAGGAACACGTTTTTTGTAGGTTACAATTTTTTCATGTGAGCTCAAGAGTCTTGTGGTTTTTTGTTTAAACAAAAAAATGTCAGGAATGTGTGAAAAAAATCACCGCACGGGGAGATTTCATTATCTTAAACAAATTCGCAGATAATTTAAAGCGAAATGGACACGTGAATGAAATCGTAATGATAGATTGGTTTGCCTTTTTTTAAAAGGAGCAGAGAAACAATAGTGGAAAATAAAATATTTCATAACATAAGGGCCTATAGTTCAGAGTAAAATTGAATATGTATTTTTTGTTATTATTATAAAAAATAGTTGAGGTGCGGTCGAAATATTTAATCAACATAAAAATAAAATTGTAAATAACCATTTGACATATTAGTGAATATTGACAGAGAAATTTAAAATATTTTTTTTAAATGCATTGACGAACAAGGTAGTTTAAAAAATAATACAACGTTTTTAAAATGTATTTAATGATGTGATTGAGAATTAACTGGCTTAAGTCATGCTCCGTCTCCTGTCCCGGGACATTTTTAATGGGAAACTATAAGCAGTGTTCATTTTAATTTTAAGATACAGTACTTGCAAAAAGTTGAAAATACTAAGGTTAAAACCAAAAAAGGTTTTGAGTTGGAGAGTCGCCTTACCCGTGATAACAGTTCGGATAGTACAACATCCTAAACGATAAGATTGACAAACAAACAAAAAAGTTGTGTGTTAAAATATCGTCGTATCTGGCTGCAGTTAGAATTTGTTTTATACAGCCCTTATCAATCAAGCCCCGACTGTCAAGTGGAGTAGAGAGTGCGGTATCACGTGACTGTGTCATGGCCGCCGTGCTTACACATTGCAGGAAGCACTCAACCTAATTATAGCTCCGTACAATTGATCCCCCGTAGCGTCCATGTCTGTCCACCCAACCCGGTGGCTATCAGCACGTACAAATCTCCCCTGCCAATAGTTTTAGTTCCGATGATGTATTGAGTCAATCCGATCAGACATGATTGAACAGCATTGTGTGGCACGGTCATTGTCTGGGTCAAGTTGGCTCGATTCTTCTCCCGGTCTCATACCCTGATATGCGATTTAATCAGAAAAGCAACTTGTTCATGTGTCTGCTTACAATTACATAAATTCAGCCACAGGATCGTTTACACAATCGCCTTACATTATATTATCGGATGGCACTCTGAGAAACCTAGAAGCTATTGTCGCCTGTCATAAAAAAAGAAAAATAAATTAATATCTTATTGAAGTGTTACGAATAGAAATGATTCTCACAAAAATACAACGTGTTTAACCTCAAAAGTTAGAGAACCGCTGTCTTAGTGCTAACAATATGTGCTTAAAAATGTGCAACCAGGGCAATTTCATAAACGGTTTGCATTGATTGGCTGTCATCGTCTATTGATACATGTATTTGATAAATTACGTAAAGAGTGTACGCACTCTGTACACATCTACTTTGTGCATTGCAGGCTTGTCTGCACATGAATCTTGCACGTCGGTTAGAAGTTAAATACTGTGTAAAACCTTTTCATATTTCTGTCTGTTGACTGAAGTCGTAATCTTCAAAGTTTGACATATGAAGATCTTTTAGTATAAATTTGAACACATCGCAAAATTTTATCTCGAGTAGTACATGGATTGTACAGACAAAAACTAGGCTAAGGAATGAAGGATTTGTTATCATTAACTGTTGACTTAATCAGTTGTTTTACACGTCTTAGTAGCTACGTATGTGTCATACTAAAGTCGGTGAATTTAACCCTTTTATATCGAATCATGTGCGTTGATTATAAAACATTGATTATAAAACATTAATGCGGGGAAAAATTATCCAGCTTGTTGACAGTTTTGAACTGGAAATGCGAACGTTTTTGTAATTTCTTAGTTTTGTAATGTCTTAGTTTTAAAAAGTCTTTATTTTGTAATGTCTTGGTTTTGTAATGTCTTAGTTTTGAAACGTCTTAGTTTTGTATTGTCTTAGTTTTGTAACGTCTTAGTTTTGTATTGTCTTAGTTTTGTAACGTCTTAGTTTTGTATTGTCTTAGTTTTGTAACGTCTTAGTTTTGTATTGTCTTAGTTTTGTAACGTCTTAGTTTTGTATTGTCTTAGTTTTGAAATGTCTTAGTTTTGAAATGTCTTAGTTTTGAAATGTCTTAGTTTTGAAAAGTCTTAGTTTTGAAATGTCTTAGTTTTGAAATGTCTTAGTTTTGAAACGTCTTAGTTTTGAAATGTCTTAGTTTTGAAATGACTTAGTTTTGAAATGTCTTAGTTTTGAAACGTCTTAGTTTTGTATTGTCTTAGTTTTGTAACGTCTTAGTTTTGAAATGTCTTTATTTTTTTTTATTTCTAAATTACTCTTATTTCGTCTTCCACCTTTTTTCTCCTACTATTCTCTCTATCTCTCTCACCCTCTACCTTATTACCTCTCTTGCTTTTCTTCCTCTCACTCCCATATTCACTCTTTTATCTCTTTTCCACCTAAATTTCCTCCCTCCTCTTTCTCACATGTCTCTCCTTCTCTATCTCTTCTTCAAACACTTTTCTCCCTATGTATGTCTCTCCGCCCATCGCCTTCTCTCTTCTGTTATTCCTTTTTCTATTCCTCTCTATCTCTCCCACCTCCTCCCCTCTCCTTTTTTCTCCAATCAAAGATTTCATCAAGACACATGCACACCACCTGACATCAACATGTCTACACCCAAGACCCTCACCTGCACACCCTAACCTGCACGTCTACACCCAAGGTCACCTGTATTTCCCAACTTCCACAAACACCTTTGGAGAGAGAGAGAGAGGGGGAGAGTGCAATAAATTTACTTGTAAGGAAATGACGTCATGAGGCGAACCAGAAATCCAACCTTGCACGTGAGACAGGACACAAATACAACCTTTGAATATCTACAGCTGATTCGGTGCCAAGGTCGACAACGCACAACAAAGGGGGGACAACTAACAACGAAGGGAGACAACAACAAAATCGTCAAGCACAACCTACCTGGCTTGAAGGGCCGGTTATAATGTGGGTGATTTACTTCCGGTAACATAATGTATAAGCAAAGGTTATGTGTGGTTGTTTTTGTTTTTGTTTACAGTGGAAGGTACGGGTCGAGTCATTTACAGGTAAGGGTTACGTAGTGTGACAGGTATGGGGGTCAGGTCTGTGAAAGTTATGGGGGTCTTGTCTGTGACAATTTAGGGAGTCAGGTCTGTGACAGGTATATTGTGCTCAGGTATGGGGGTCAGGTATGGTGCTCAGGTCTATGACAGGTATGGTGCTCAGATCTGTGACAGGTATGGGGGTCAGGTCTGTGACAGGTATGGTGATCAGGTACGGGATCATGTCTGTAACCGTTATTGGGGTCCTATATATGACAGGAATGGGGTCAAGTCTGTGGCAGGTATGAGGGTTATATGTCTGTCACATTTATGGGAGTCATCTCGAGTATTTGCTTAATTGAGGGTCAGGTCTGTGACAAGTCTGGGGGTCATCTCTGCTAGGTCTGTGACAAGTCTGTGGGGTCGTCTCTGCACAGGTCTGTGACAGATGTGATCATCTATGTCGTGTCTGGGAATGACCTTGTCAGTAACAAAATCCAATGACGTAACAAAGTCTTGTTGGGGGGGGGTCATCTCTGCCAGGTCTGTGACAAGTCAGGGGGACGTCTCTGCCAGGTCTGTGACATTTGCGATCAGCACATGTGTCGTGACTTTTTGTAGGAGCACAGGTTTTTGTTTTCATTCACTATCATTTATCTTTATGGGTGTGTGTGAAAATTTGGGTGCTGGGGTCTATATCTCTAGCGTTGTTTTCTTATGTCTTTATTTTACTTTATCCATTTCCCCACCCAATGATAGAAAGCCGGCGTTAGTCTCTTCAGAGTTACCTTATGTAAGCGCCCCTAACAACGCCAGAGCGTCATGACCTTACAAGCCGTATTTGAACAACTCTTTTAATCTGTATGCATTCCTGTATCCGGATTGACTTGCCCCGCCCTCCCCCCCCCCCCCCCCCCGATACGTTATATTCAACAATCATTTATCGCTGTGTGTCGAGGAGGGCTTCTCAAACTTTTGAATGCTACGGACCAGGCTAGAGCTTACACCTACATTACACAGATGTCCATTTTTATTGGTCATTAAGCGGGGTAGTTTTTTTATTTTTTATACTGATCAATTTTTATCTTTTGCGGATCGGCTACTAGGGGAGGGGTGCTCATAGACCGGTACCAGGCCCACCACTTTGAGTATCACTGGTCCTTAGTGCAGACCTAAAAGTAAGAGTTATAAATAAAATAAAAAAATCTTCGTCTCCCCCGTCTGTGTCGGTGCGTCCCACGATTTGTTCACAGCCATCGATTTCGCCCATGGTTAGAGAGTTCCGCCTTCCAGTCGACCCTGTCATGTGGCACGTAGCCGCATGCCAATGACTTGAACCGGGGACCTTCACCATGGCGGCCGACATGCACTCTTAATTGTCTTTCAGAGCACGCACCATACCGGTCGTTAAATATTTACTCGGAGCTCATCAAGCCTTTGTCATTCTGGCTCGGCTCATTTCGGCTCTATGACTAATAAATTGGTCGCCATTTTATCTCATTTAGGGTGCCATTTCAGCTCACGTGAGGTGTGCCATTTCAAATCTTGCAGGATGTCATATCAGCTCTTCTATGAAATCATTTTAATTCATTTATATTCGCCATTTCGTATCATGTATGGTACCTATTCGAATCACGTATGATGTCATTTCAGCGTATGTACTTCGCCATTTCGAATTATAAGGTGTAGCATTAAAGCTCATGTAAGGTGACATTTTGACTAATTTATGTCGCCATTTTGACTTTTGTTATTTGCGTTTCAGCTCTTTGGGACTTTGATTTGTGGGGCGCCGCCCTTGTTTGCTTTGTTTTTTTATGATAGATCCGTCACTGATACAAGTTTTGCTTAAACGACTCCTCTAAGCGGAAATAACCTATTGATGTCATGTGACGGGACCGAAATGAGACTCCAGGGGACTTTGTTTTCGATGGGAAAAAGGGCGGGATGGGGAAGGGGGATTCGATTTCTGTAATAAGTTTCTGTAACAAATCATGGTGGCCAATACAAGGACGTGTCAGGCTGAAAGTGATAGAGTGGCGCCGATATTAAACTTGTGTCCGTCTTGCGGTGTCGATAAGCGGGCAAACTGCTCTCTAACAAACATCAAACTCAACAAACATCAAACCTAACAAACATCAAACCTAACAAACATCCAACCTTACAAACATCCAACCTAACAAACATCCAACTTAACAAACATCCAACTTAACAAACATCCAACCTAACAAACATCAAACCTAACAAACATCAAACTCAACAAACATCAAACCTAACAAACATCAAACCTAACAAACATCAAACCTAACAAACATCAAACTCAACAAACATCAAACTCAACAAACATCAAACCTAACAAACACCCAACCTAACAAACATCAAACCTAACAAACATCAAACCTAACAAACATCCAACTTAACAAACATCCAACCTAACAAACATCCAACCTAACAAACTTCCAACCTAACAAACATCCAACCTAACAAACATCAAACTCAACAAACATCAAACCTAACAAACATCCAACCTAACAAACATCCCACCTTACAAATATCCCACCTTACAAATAGTATCCGAACAATTAAACGTTATTTTCTACTCCGATACTCCAATATTATTATTTTTTTAAACGTATTTAACCTTACAATCCTACAATAAATTGACTGAGCACGTCAACAACAAATTTTCTTTCCTTGTCACGCCATTCCATTTGGCGACTCATGCGTAATCAAGCATTCTCTCCCTGCACTCTTTCCATTTAAGAACCCCATCCCCTTTACCCCACTCCAACTTATCCTCAACACACTACCAAGAAATCCGCATTGAACATTCAGGACAGAAAGTCTCCCCCACAAAGAGGATGTAAAAAAATGTCACGTACGCCAATAACATTTCTCCAGAAATTATGAGGTGGCCAATAAATGGTGCACCAAACTGAAATCACGCTACAGGTTAGACAACTCAGTAAGGCGTTCGAGTAGCGATCCTTGAATGTCGTGAAAGAAGAAGAGCCACTGGGTTATCTTTCCATAGTGGGCGACTCTTTTTTTGCTTTTTTTTTCCCTTTGGCAACACTCCTGCCTCTAATTAAAATCATCGTCTCTCTTTCTCTGTTTTTTAAATGTGTTTTGGAAACTGTATTTTTTGTATTAAGTTCGATTAACAATATTTGTTTTTTTGTTTCAATCTCAGTTCATTTCAATTGTTTCTACACGGATCACTGCTTTGTAGAGCTCCGTAAGTTTGACGTTTTTACTATAATTTCAATCCGTTTTCTTCCTTAAATGGAGGTGTAACCTTTTCATCCATCTGCAGATTTTTTTCGTGAAGGTGGGACGGAAAAAAAAAATTTCCCACCCCGGGCAGCGCTACCCTTAGCCCCGCCACTGATTTCAATGTCAAGAAATTCATATCAAAATCTTAGGCAGTAAATAGCCACGCCACTGATTTCAATATCAAGAAATAAAATTCAAAATCTTAGGCAGTAGGGCAGAGAAGCGAGTTAGCACCCCCAACCCCCACACCTTCCCTCAACCCCCACACATTCTCCCAACCCCCTCACCTTCCCCCAACCACCACACCTTCCCCAAACACGCACCTTCCTCCAACACCCCACACCTTCCCCCAATCCCCACACCTTCCCCCAACACGCACACTTTCCCCCAACCTCAAACCTTCCCCCAACCCCCACACCTTCCCCAAACCCCCACACCTTCCCCAAACCCCCACACCTTCCCCAACCCCCAAACCCCCACACCTTCCCCCAAACCCACACCTTCCCCAACACCAACACCTTCCCCCAACCCCCACACCTTCCCCAAACCCCCACACCTTCCCCAAACCCCCACACCTTCCCCAACCCCAAACCCCCCCACACCTCCCCCCAAAACCCACACCTTCCCCAACACCAACACCTTCCCCCAACCCCCACACCTTCCCCCAACCCCGACACCTTCCCCAAACCCCCACACCTTTTCCAAACCCCCCACACCTTCCCCAAAACCCACACCTTCCCACAACCCCCACACCTTCCCCCAACCCCCACACCTTCCCCCAACCCCCACATCTTCCCCCAACCCCCACACCTTCCCCCAACCCCCACACCTTCCCCCAACCCCTCACCTTCACCCAACACCCACACCTTCCCCCAACCCCCCACCTTCCCCCAACCCCACACCTTCCCCCAACCCCCACACCTTCCCCCAACCCCCACACCTTCCCCCAACCCCCACACCTTCCCCCAACCCCCACACCTTCCCCCAACCCCCCCACCTTCCCCCAACCCCCACACCTTCCCCCAACCCCCACACCTTCACCCAACACCCACACCTTCCCCCTACCCCCCCACCTTCCCCCAACACCCACACCTTCCCCCAACACCACACCTTCCCCCAACCCCACACCTTCCCCCAACCCCCACCAAAAAAAAGGAAGAAATAAAAACAAGCAATTTCAGCCCCCTTGTGAACTTATATTGAACAGATCATGACACGCTGAATGCTGAACATTACAACTTGAACAAAGTCCGAACCATTTCGAACAAAAAAAGGTTCCTTCGCAAGGCTCAGCAACTCTTGTTCGGGTTCGGCAACTCCAGCCTTTGCATGTCTTCTACCGTTGACCTCTCACCCCTAGCGTCAAAACGATCCATTTATCCACAAACCGGTTTCAAATTACTGATTTCTTATTAGTTGTGCGCACCGCTGATCACGTGCTTGACATTGTATTTTCATTTGGCTGTACACCTACATAGGATATTTCGGCGGCATAAATGACGTGTTTTCTTCTAGTTGTTTTAAGTGTTGGGGTGTAGGAGAAAAACATCAGTGTTTTTTGAACAAGCAATGTTCTATTTATACTTACCTATGGCTAATGCAGAGAATTGGTGCCATTAGGGATACGTTTAGGGTTCAGGTTAGGTTCAGGGATACGTTTAGGGTTCAGGTTAGGTTCAGGGATACGTTTAGGGTTCAGGTTAGGTTCAGGGATACGTTTGGGGTTCAGGTTAGGTTCAGGGATACGTTTGGGGTTCAGGTTAGGTTCAGGGATACGTTTAGGGTTCAGGGATACATTTAGGATACGTTTAGGGTTCAGGTTAGGTTTAGTGACAGTGAATTGTAAAAAGTTCACGGTGGTGGCTATCAAAATGGCAGGCGTGTGATACGTCATGGCACCAGTTGATTGCATTTACCATATATATATATATATATATATAGGCCTATATATATAATAGTAGCCAAAATGATTAATACATTGCTCGTGGGCCCTCAAAATATAGAAGAAGATATGCGGCTGTTGTTTGTTGTTGTTGTTGTGTGTGTGTATTTTCTTTAACGAAGCAGAAATTGGCGATGCACATGGCTCTTATAAATCTACAAAGGCATACACATTGTGTTGTTTTGTGGGAAAATGTGTTTGTTTTGTTTGTTTATGCCTCTTGATCGAAACAATAACAACATACTATAGTCACGTGACTTTAAAGTTTAATTGATAAACCCAAGAACGTGAGTAGCAGCCACCAACTGAGCACCGCATTTCAATTGTGCACGAATCACACCGTGTAAATTGATGATGTGAGTAAAACAGCTACACGTGAGGACCTGGAACACGTGACTGTTTCGAGGGTCAGCTGTCTATAACTAATATTAAACGACAACCTGTATCCACGCGTCATCGACACATGACGTCATCAATGTACCTTTTTTCTTTTTTGTTGTTGGTGTTGTTGTATCTGTTAAATCGGTGGTTCTCAACCTTCCGAATGCCGCGACCTTTTAATACAGTTCCTCATGTTGTGGTAACCCCTAATCATATAATTATGCTCGTTGCTACTTCATAACTGGAGAGTATATGTAATTCCCGATGGTCTAAGGCCTAAGGCGACCCCAAACAGAGACAGAGAGTATTACATTTAGATCAGAATCTTGATTTGTCTTTGTCTGCCGAAGAAGGCGTATGGCCGGAACGTTCCTTGTTATAGTCCTGACTTCTTTTTTTTTTTTTTTTTTTTTTTTTTTTTTTTTTTTTTTTTATTTTAATTGTTCGAAAAAAGTTTTGTTCCACTGCTTATGATGTCAGTCTTGTTACCTTGGTCAATCGCTCACTTCTGGCTGCTTTTATCCCGGATAAGGCTCTGTTATCCTCATGCCAGAATACGATCCACCTCAACACTCTGAGCTTTTATTCCTTTCAGTCGTATACGTTTTGTACAGCCCTTTTTTTTAGATCATCAGGTTTTACATTCATTTAATCTTTAACAAACGCTACACTAAACATCGCCGACATCCTTCTCCCTGTTCCACCGGTAAATAATGTAACACAGTGGTTCGCAACCTTCCCAATGCCGCGACCCGTTAATACAGTTCCTTATGTTGTGGTGACCCCCCCCCCCCAACCAAAATATATCTTTCTTTGCTAATTCATAACTGTATTTGTGTTTTCCGGTGGTCTTAGGAGACCCCTGTGAAAGGGTCGTTCGACCCCCCCCCCCAAAGGGGTTGCGATCCACAGGTTGAGAACCGCTGATGTAACACGTCCCATATATCTATATATAGGATGTGTGTAAACAATGAAAAGACATGTTACCGTGTCGTTCTGTTGGGCATCACAATGTATCACATAAATATACTATCTCTCTCAACAGACAATGACGAAGCTACTGAGGGATTTCACCAATTTTGAGCTATAATTTTATTTCAGGTACCGCAAACATTTACGAAGCGTTGAGCATCTGTACCCCCACCCCCACCCCACGCACAACACCCTTTACTCAATGTCCCCGGGGGAATAGGAAAGGGGTGCCGATGGGAGCGGACTTATTTTGTTTCTGTATATTGAAGGTTGGCATTTTCGGCTGCCTGGAGAGAGGGGTTTTTTTTCGTGGAAGTGGGTGGGGGAGCTTGACTCGCTTCGGACGGCACTAACCCTGGCTACGCCACTGAACCACCCTCAAACCGCAAAACTATGTGTTCAAGCCGCCACCCTTCCCCACCTTCCAGGGTTATAAACGATGTTCTTTCTTTTACTACCACATGTTTACAAATCTTTTTAAAAAATCATTCAAATTCAATTTGTGGGTATTTTTCAGCACTAACTCAAGATGTCAGTGAAAACATTCGGCTTTGGTTTGAGAGCCTTCAAGAAATACCCAGAGGTGAGTGAATCGACGGAAATGAGTTTTTAAAAAATTTAATAGATCCGTAGACAAAACATCGTTTTGTGTGATCCATATTTTTATTAACCCCTGAGATAATATATTGTTTTTCATTTATTTTATTTTTTTAAAACTGAATTGATTCGTGTAACGGACGTGTGGTCTACAAAATTTACTTTTTTTTAATTTTAAACTGAGTAAAACAATTTTACCTAATATCCTATTTTGCAAGATGCTGGAAACGTTTATTATACATGTTATGTTATCTAAACGTTTTGGTAACATGCATGGTATGGTTACCGGAAATTTGATCGAAAGAAATTTCGTCGACGGAAAATTGATCGAACGGAAATTTGGTCGAAACTTTTTTTCAGTTCAGACTTTAAAATTTTCGTCAAATTTCTTTTTGAACGCAGTATACTATATAGTAAAACAAAATATTGGAGGCATATTTTTTTTTTAATTGTACATTGTGGGGGCGGAATTTTCGTGTTGGTGTGGGGGCCTTGGAGGCCTTGGGGTGTTAACATAATTATTTTTTAAAATATGAAATTATTAAAGAAATTACGAGAAATATAGTAGCACAAGTTGGCGGAGCCTGTAAAATGTTACTTGGGGCACCCTACAGGGGCACCCTACAGACCGCCGCCTACTTCTCAGTCCGCCACTTCATGCATCTTTTGAAAAAAACACGTTACGGTTGTAGAAAAGAAAAATAGCAAAATATACTCGTGTCTCGATTCGGATCAGAGATTCTTGGAAATCGACTTCCTCCCCCGTTGACGCGACATCCAAGGTTGCCTCCCTTGAATCTAATGACACGACTGACTACCCAGGGTTGGCGTGACCTGCTGAATGGCATGTTGGTTTAGGTCTCAGTTTCAGTTGACGAGCAAAATCAAATAGTGCCCTGTATAATGTACGACCCGCAGATGAGACGGGAGGGGGGCAGGGTGGAGGCGTGAGGTGGGCTGGGTAAATAGATGAAATTCATCTAGCGCAATTCACGGGGATTACTATCTCGTCTCCTAACTGTATCGGTACCGGTATGCCCCCCCTCCTCCCCCCAACCACTGCAATACTGGATTCTTATGTTCCCGGCATGCCTTATAACTCTTTACTATACACTCATAATGCATATTTTAAAAACCCTTAAAGGCTCTAAAAAATATACCGATTTGTACCCTGAACTTTCTTTTGTATCACACACATTGCAAACAAATGAACAATATCCACATATACATAAGCCGCATACACAGTAGCAACATACACAAAGCCACAAAGAGAATAGCTACACAAATTTAACCACGTACACCAAACAACACTTCTCTGACAAACCCAATTTACGACCGAGTCCCACGCATGAAAACTGAAAAGTTGAGGAGGAATCGATATATCGACGCACTGGCTTATCGAGCTGAAGGTTTCGTTCATTGGAGGATGTGTGCTAACAATAAAAAAAAATAAAAACAATACACACCCCCCCGCGTGTTATTGTGTTGTGCCTATTAATAGAAACACGCAAGGAAATAAACTAATATCCTTTTCATGACTTCTAGTCCTTTATTAAAGTACATCTTTGTATATGGTCATTATATTCCTTTAAGTACTAAAAAAAAAAAAAAAAAAAAAAAAAACTAAAATACCACACTGGTAGAAAGCTACCTCACCAAGCCATAAAAAATAATTAATTGGTGGTCCCGGGCACCGGCATTACTGGTTTCCAATTAGCTGTAAACAACCAGGACCATGAACTGATACAACCGCACTGGTAGAAAGCTACCTAACCAAGCCATTTTAAAAAAATTAATTGGTGGTCCCGGGCACCGGCATTACTGGTTTCCAATTAGCTGTAAACAACCAGGACCAGGGACTGATCTGTGAGGTTTTTTTGTGTACGTTTCAGTTATCACGTAGGCAGATCTTTTTAAAAAGGAATCATGATATACATGTACCAGTCTTGGCGTGATTCTTTTTATAGAGACATTAATACGTGATTGCATCGCTACTAGAAATTCACTACTGACGGATGTAGTAACAGTGTACAGTATTGATGTGTATTGCATTATGTGTAGATATGATGGTATATTTAGTGCAGCCACGGGGTATTGTATAGCTAGGTTACTTAAATCGTTTCTGTACAGCGGGCCCCCCCCCCCACACACACACACACCATTGGTGGATATTTACCCCCGTGGATTGTCTGGTGGGGGCTTATGAACCCTGCTTAGTCAATTTTAATTTCAAAGATGGGGAATGTAGTCCAAAAAAAGCCACATTGCCCATATCCATTCTCCCGCTCTTATTGGTGCATAGACCCAGTGGCGTAGCTAGTGTTCGTGCCGCCCGGGGGGGGGGGGCAAAATATCTGCCGCCCCGATCCACTAAAAAACTTTGCAGTTGGACTAAAATGCTAATTTCCCCCCTCCCCCCCCCCCCAATATATAGAAAAGTAAGAAAAGTACCAACCGGGGTGGACTGTTCCCTCCACACACCTTTCTTACGTCAATGCCAAGCCCTAGGTTGAGAATCCCTGTTCTTAAAAAAAAAAAAAAAATAAAATAAAAAAGAATATATAAATAGACGCATTGCCTTGACGCATGGCAGCAATCGGGTATTTGGAGGAATTCCGAGACGTTTGCCCTTGACAATTCGTCTCCTGCTTATTTTTAGTTCACAGGTTGACTTAAAACTTAGGGAACAAAATTGTGTTGTTTTTTTTTTAATTTTTATTTGAACTTGGCTACTGTTTGTGCTCCCGTAATAAAAGTTTCTACTTTTTACAAATTCCGTGACGTATTAATTCAACTCTTGTATTTTATTTTTTGTACAATTAAACAATTTTTTGTTTTAGTTTTTTCAACGCTGTACGAGCATTGTCACGAATATCTATGAGTTTAGACTCTATTGGCTATTAGGACTGACAGCGGGGCGTCGACAACTCATATTGTTTTCCCAAAAATAGTACTGGTTTTCGTACACTTGAATTTTAATAGTAACCTACCGTTAAATACTAAAAAAATATTTTTTAAAATTATGAATTGAACAAAAGACTGAGCGCATCTGGTATCGAGGCATTAATAAATAAAACCACTAAAAAGATACACCAGCAGATGAGATATAATTAGCCTCAGGATTTGTTTATTTATAATTTTTAATTATCCTTATTTTCTCAGAAAGAAGAGTACTTCGTGTAAATTTAAATTAAATATTTCAAAATTAATCTTTACACCCTCACCCATGGTACCAAAACGACTTTAAATTTGAAGGGGGAAAAACCCCCGTATTTACGTGTTTCCCTATATTGTTTCATTATTTCAAGACACAAAATTTCCAGTGATTGTATATCCTGCTCTTGTCATCCACAGTTGATTCCCCTGGTTGGTATCATCTCCACCGCCTGTGTTGGTTGTGCCGCATTCATGGGCTACGCACTGGCCACCAAACCCGACGTCAGGTGAATACTGTAAACTTTGTTTTAGTAGCGAAAAGAATATAAAAAAAAAAAATCGTAATAAAATGATAATAAAATTAAATGAGAGAAAAAATTATTTGCAGTTATTTTAAAATGAAAACTTGGAAGTACTGACTTTTTCTAGACATTCAGTCTTTTTATTTTTATTCGGTTAGATTTTTTTTTTTTAGGAAATCAATGAGATCACATAATTTTCTTTCATTGATAAAGGCCCCTTTAATTATTTTTTTTTTTTTTTTTTTTTTTTTTGTAAGCAATTAAAGCATTCAAATAATGGGATTCTAAGTTTCAGTTTGGAGTGAATGTATTAATGTTGAATTGAACTAACACCTGGGTATCTTTAATAATTTAACAGAGTGGTCAAGTCTAGAGGACCGGCCTATGAAGATGTCAGCCCAACAGAATCCCGCAAGGTGAGGGGACAAGTGTATTGCACTGTCCTTGGTTTTAATAAGGGTCACTGAAAACAAAAAAGTGGTGGGGGGGGATATATCAAATGAGCCCAATGACTGGTGACACAATACTGGTGTGTGTGTGGGGGGGGGAGTGGTTAAGGCAATGGGTAATGACTAGATACCAGTCAATGACTTGAGAGCTGACCAGTGCCGTGGGAAATGGATATGCGTCATGGTTCCTTTAATTTGGGAGGAAGTTTTGTTTAATTGACCAGGGGGGCTAAACTTCACCATTCAGGGGGGGGTTCTTGCTTTTCTGGACCATTCACAGCTGTCAGTGGCTTCAGGGAATTACAAAACTATTTTTTAATTAATTAATTATTTTTTATTTACTTTTTTTTGGGGGGAGGGGGTGTTCCGTGATAAAGACTATAGGTGTTTCTTTTAAAGTTTAATAAATTGTTAAAATAATTTTCAACTCCACATTCACAGCTTATTGAATTGAACAGAGCCAAATATCAGCCCATTCCAGAATTGGTCAACCTCAGAAAAGAGATTGGAAGCTACAAATCATAAACAATGCAAAAACTGTAACTCCGAATAAATGTGATTTTAGGTGTGGTTGTTCAAATAGCAAACTTTGGAAAAAAGTTTGGTTGTTCAAATAGCAAACTTTGGAAAATAGTATGGTTGTTCGAATAGCAAAATATAACATCAGTTGTTAAAATAGTCTAATAGAGCTACAAACAGAATGTTGCGTGAACGTATGATGAAATGAATATCTTTATCTTAGCTTAAAAACTGAAGCAATGATATGAATGAAATGTGTTATACGGATTATCTTATTTTTTTACCTTTTTATGCACCAAGTCTTTGATAAAAAAGTCAACTTAAATGTGTATTAAACAAGATGTATGGGCTAAACGTCTTTATGGAGTATTATGAGCAGGGGTGAGAGAGTCACGTTTCTCTGAAATAGTTTTTCTAAGAGAAATAACTCATTTTGTTCTTTTAATTTTCAAATTCATGACGAGTTTATTTCCCCTGTGTCTTTCGTTTCGTTTATTTTTAGCTCCAGTGATAGCGTTTGTTGTTTTTGTTTTTTAATTTACTCAAGCATTCTTGGTGTAGAATAACTTGCTCAGGAAATAATGTTTGTCTTTTTATAAAACTTAGAAATATAAAAATCCATACCTCTAAACATCCCCTATTCCTTACCAAAGTGCCATAGATTGGTTGCATAATCTAACAGGATATGTCTTACAAAATCTCATAGAATATGTGTTACTGTTTATTTATTATTATTTTTTTGTAATATACATGTTCTTTTAAATTGATGGCTGTATTTCTGTTGTGCTAATAATATTAATGTTCATGTATGTGATGAACAATTTATGAATTATAATAAATGTTTGAATAAATTTGAAAGAGCGTTTTGATTGATTTATTTAAATATTATATCCTTCCTCTATACACTTGAATTTAGAAGAACTATATATGTGAAACATTCGCAACCAAAACAAACACATTTTCTGAATGTTTTCATATATTAATCAGTTTTTCACGACATTATAAACATAGTAAACTAGACCAAAAAACATGTTTTTAATTAAACAACCCCAAAAAGAAAAGTTTTTCCTATAAATCCTTAATATGCATTTCTTTTTGACTTAGCGATAGTTACAGTTCTTAAGAAATCATTGCATCATATTTCTGTTCCCCCCCCCCTTTTTTTTTTTTTTCAAAGATGCGCAATGGCACATTTTTACTTCCCGGAACTACATTAATATTCTAATGTCCCACCCCGCAGAATTATTGAACCAACTATTCCGTAAAACAAAATAAAATATTACGTTCTTGTGATATATTTAAAATTTTCATTTAGCGCAGTTATCAGGAATTTTGTTTCGTGAAATCACTGTCATCTGGTAGCGTTAAAACTGATTTTTAGGGAGGTGAGGCTGAAAATTCGATAGAAAGTGTTGTCATTGCCAACGAATCTGTTTGTCAAGTTTCAGCTCAATGGGATGACAGGAAGTGGATGATGATGATGATGATTGAGTACTTTTACAGTGCTTTTGTCCATGCTATTTTAGCGCTCTGACTTTCTAAAATCTATCTAAAGAAAAAGTCTTTAAATGGTTCTTAAATGACTTGTTATCATTTTTCAAAGTCCCTCAAAGATTGAGACAAACTGATCCACAATTTAGGCGCAATAGCTTCAAAAGAGCACACCCCGTATGACTTCTTTCTTTGTCCATCCACACTGGGAACTCTCAGTAAGGACTGTGTTGAAGAGCGCAGGTTCTGTATAGTTGCATTTTTAGAAATCAGTTTCTGAAGATATACAGGTGCAGAGCCTTCCATACAGCTATCCGCCAGGGACAGAATTTTTTACTCAATGCGCTCACTCACAGGAAGCCAATGAAGATCTCTAAGAACTGGGGTGATGTGGTCAGATTTCTTTATACGCGATACAATGCGTGCTGCAGTATTTTGTATCTTCTGGAGTCTCTGAATTTGGTATTGAGGTAAACCCCACAATCAACTTTTACAGTAATCTAATCTTGATTGAACTAGAGTGACTGCTACGGCATTGGCTGTTCTCTTATTAAGTTGAGGACGCAGCTGTCCCAGAGCGCGAAGATGAAAGAAACAAGCCCTGTAAGTAAGTAAGTTTGCTGTCCGTGTAGAAGTTAGAAACCAAGGTCTCTAACCGTGTTCAACAAGGGGACCTCAGAAGCACAAACTTTTATCGATGCGAAAGCAAACCTTCCGAATATTAGCATCAGAACCACATATTAACCGTCCGAAGATTTTTGCCTTACACGCGAAGAAAGGCCAAGTCATAATAAATGATTTTAAAATATAATAACTTACTTTTTAATACGAAATTGGAAGAAAGAACAAAGGTGACACTTGATCTCAAAACCCTAAAGCTGTGTGTCTCTACTTGGGTTAGCTCGCGTTGGACATTGACTTTGGGGTAATCCTTGTAGATTGTTGTTGTTTTTTAAACTCCAAGGCCGCCAAAGTCATACGACTGCAGCCTTCACTTTTGCGTGTACCTTTCGATGGATAAACAGCATCACAATCTGAAACGTGTGTTCAAATGTTGAGAATTTACTTTTACTATATAACGCCAGAGTGTTAGAGCACATCAACCATCAACCTAATGCAAAGACTAGAGGGCCGCCCCATACAGTTCCATCATAGCGCGTATTTTGTGATTTTAATTGATTTTAAAATGTTAGATCTATTTTAACTCTGGGACGTACTCAGAACCGTCGTATGGGCTCAGCTACTGCTTCAGCTGAAAAAAACGGGCGGGGGGGGGGGGGAGCTCGGATATTTAAGGGACCCAAAGTTTTGATGTGGACAAAAATAGTCTATTAACTTTGAATGCAAGGGACGCAAACCGAAAAGTGAGATAAGCCTCCAAAAGTCAAGTGATGGCGCTGGGCGCGATGGCTCTGGGTGCCATGGCTCTGGGCGCGATGGCTCTGGGTGCGATGGCTCTGGGCGCAATGGTTCTGGGTGCCATGGCTCTGGGCGCGATGGCTCTGTATGCGATGGGTCTGGGTGCGATGGCTCTTGGGGTGATGCTTCTAGGCGTGATGGTTCTGGGTACGATGGCTCTGGACGCGATGGCTCTGTATGCGATGGTTCTGGGCGTGGTGCTTCTGGACGTGATGGCTCTGGGTGCGATGGCTCTGAACATACTAAAGTGTGCGGTGTGGTGGATTCTGCCAGCGGGCCATAATTTGCCGACTGCTGAACTAAATGAATAATTAAAATTATATTTAGGACG
The DNA here is from genome assembly GCA_964017045.1 of Omphiscola glabra. Classification (NCBI taxonomy): domain Eukaryota; kingdom Metazoa; phylum Mollusca; class Gastropoda; family Lymnaeidae; genus Omphiscola; species Omphiscola glabra. Next base: position 12,449,286 of record OZ024811.1, on the reverse strand, counting down.
ATCAAACTTAGTTTTGTTGGTTGATACGAATGTACTAGGAGGATAAGCTGGTTCCCTAGACAACAAACCACCTGTCTTCATCCCTCTGGTTAACCCAAAGGAACATCATGCGCGGTGATACCACTTGGCACCAGTAGCGTCGCAGGAGTTGCCGGAATTTTCATTGTGTCACGCCGCCAACGGGGACTCCATCTCCGGGTTTGAATGCAGAGTTTCCTCTTAGATGAGTTGCCATCGGAAGTTAACGGGTCCCGTCCACCCAGGTTGCTGGTGGTGTTTTTGCTTGTATATAAGACTTTTGCTTGGGATCATATAATCTTGGGATTGACTCAGTTTGCACCACTAGGCCAACCAGTTCCTTATGTGTGTGTGTGTTCATCTATCTATCTATTTATCTCTTTAAAAAATCAATCAGTTTGTCGGTCGGTCGGCCGGCCGTCGGACGGCCGGCTGCCTGCCTATCTGCCTAATCTATCTGTCTGACCATCTATATATCTAACTAACTAACTATATATATATATGATATATAATGTGAGTGTAGAGTCGTCATATTGGGGCATGGGCGTCTACACGGGAGGTGGAGAAGAAGCAGCTGCTTCCATGCCGAGATGGGTGGGGGGGGGAGACTCCCACCGCCACCCCTTGGCCTGCTTTTGAATTTCTCCAGGTAACAAAATTAATAAGGGACAGGTAAAAATACAATTATTTTTTTTGTGTGTAATTACTATTATTTATTTTAGTTCAGTTTTATTTAATTATTTTTTTGGGTGGGGGTGTATTTTGTTAGGAGGGAAAAACTAATCAACTAATTTTATTGTCTGGGTTAGTCTGCGATTTGAATTCCAATTCTTTATTCTGGACTGACACATCTTGTGAAAATCACAGCTTTCAAGCCGCCCGATCAAAACATGAATTTTTTATTTTTTTAAACCTTAAAACAATAATAGGCCTACTTAAATCCATCTTTTTGAATAATCACTGGATTTTATCATTTGATTTGCCGGAAAAATGTGACTAATTATTGAGCCATTAGCAAAATTTTACTCGTTTTGTTATCAATATTATTAATGAGTTGTCAACAATTTTGTAACAATTCTTAAAACTTCTTCTTTTTTATATATTTATTTATTATTATTTTTTATAATAATTTTTTTAAAAATATTCGTTCTTTTTCATTATTCTAATTTTTTCGTTTATGTTCCTTTTTTGTTGTATTAGAAAGTAAGCATATCCTTAGTGGACTGCAGATTTATTTTGAACACCAGTACTATGAATGGCATGACGCACACACACAGTACCATGACTGGCATGACGCACAGACACAGTACCATGACTGGCATGACGCACAGACACAGTACCATGACTGGCATGACGCACAGACACAGTACCATGACTGGCATGACGCACAGACACAGTACCATGACTGGCATGACGCACACACACAGTACCATGACTGGCATGACGCACACACACAATACCATGACTGGCATGACGCACACACACAATTTACCAAATCAAGGTCTAAGGTGGGAGTATGTTGGCTTCCCCCACCCAGGAGGTAAAGATAGACGACCCTGTCGGGAGGGTTGGGGGAGGCCCTCGGATATTTGAGGGACCCAAATTTGTGAAGTTGGAAAAAAATAGTAAAACGCATTTTAAATGGCATTGAAGAGCAAAAAAAAATATTTTTTTTTAATGTAAAGTGGCAGTGGGTCCCCAAAAGTCATCAGGTTGCACTGCCCTAGTCCTGAATGGAAGACAATTTTATCTAATCATCCGTAAATTAAATATTTTTGTTTATTCTCATGCGCGGTACACTTTTACGGAGTGCTCTATCTTTTCGCATAAACTTGATTTGAGTTCAACTAAGTTCCACATGGCACCGATGTCACTTTGGTTTTGATCTCTCTTCCCCTGATGAGATACTTTTTGAAAAGTCTTGAGCTGGTAGCACCAGGAAAGCCGTTAAGGGTTCGTCCATTAATTATGTCAACAAAGTAGGGGAGGTGGTTTGGAAATGTTTGACAATTGTTGACAAGGGGGTGGGGTAGAGAGACGTCAACAATCATGTTTTCTCTATTAATTTTTTTCTTTTGTGGAATATGTAATGAATGCACATAGCAAATGTCATTTTCCCGGAAATGATATAATAATTTTAAATATCCTATAGTTATAGGCCTAAATATTTACACGTTATAGGGTCCAAAATAAATTAATATTTTAGTAGTGATGACGATATAATTTGATACAAATGATAAGGAATCCATTATATTATTATTATATTAAGAGCATTTAAGACAATATGTAAGACATACTGTGATATAACAAGTACAAGTTCGTTAGAAGTACTTTTCTCTCCATTCATAATTTATATTGTTCTTATAACTTTGAATAAAGCGCAATGTAGCATGTGTCAAATTAGTATTATGCAACCATTATAGTTGTATGAGACTGAGGCCCTGATATAAATTTTCGTTATTATTTATGGCATCAATGTTGAAATGTTAAATTTAAAAATTAAAATTAAAAAAACTACCTTCTAATTGATAATTTTTGGCCATGTAAAAATGTCAAAATGGATTATTTTATAAGTTTATTCTTCAATAACTATCGTCTTATAATTTATATTTAAATTTAGAGTTAAATGAAATCTCCTTTGCCTTTGTTAAAAACTTTATGATAAAAATATATAAATATAAATGAACTGCATAAATTACTGCCTGGAAAAAGTTTGGGGTCAACGATCAAGGGTCAATTTATTTTAACATTTAGTGTATTTATAAGTAATATTTTCTTGGGAAAATAAAGTTTACTTGAGTTAAACTGCATTTTATATTATCAATATTTGCTGAAATTATATATTAATACAATAATTAATAATTTGTATTTATATAATACGTATAATGATTTAAGATTTTATAAGTTATTTAACACTATTTATTATGAATAGTTATACTCCGATCGTAAAAATAGTTTTATTTTCAGAAGTATGGCGGAAAGGTAACTCCTCGACAACCTAAATTTTATTATAAATTTGTATATGTCATTTAATTATCAGGCATTCTTATTTTATTCAGTACCATAAATAGTAATAAATTTAACTCAGAGAATTGGAATTGTCATTTAAGAAGGTTTTTCAATTTCATTGGCATTTGTATTTTATAATTTCGATATGGCGTCTGCTGATTATTCAGCTCAGTTTTCTGTTTGATGGTTGTTTTGTAGATGAGACTACAATTAAGCGTTTCATTTATGTATTCTTCTCTTCCAATAATTTAAAATTTAGTTAACATATCATCTGTACTACTGTCATTGTAGTCTTGAACGGAATATACCATTAATTTTTTAATGGATGGACGTTTGAAATTCATCTTTTTTGTGTGACTACAAAAATTAATCTAGTGTAAGTGAGTGAGAGATCATTGTAGCCATGATTCATGATAGATTCATCATAGTATTCATAGTCATAGATGACAAATCAAAAACATTTGTTAAATAAGGCAATTATGTTAATGTAATTTTAGACATGCCATGCCATGATTATGAATCTGAATTCAATAAATTTTGTAGACAATTTTTTAAAGCTGAAAGAAATTGATTTTATAAAAATAATGCACCTTTTTAGACTCAGATCTAATTGCAGAATCACACTTTGACCTGCTACTAAACAATATTAGTATAAATGTAATTAGTAATTGAGCTTTCTGCTTAGGCTTACTTAGGATAAATAGACTTTAAATTGAACAAATTTATTGGCAGGGGTGCAGGGCTAAAATCTACAATGCGGTGGACATTGCTCATTCACATTCGGTTTGCTTCTTTTACTTCTCGTATATTTAGAATGTAGATTTATGCCGTTTCATAAACAGAGTAAATAAATTTATATCTTATTAAAAGTGTATTTGTACATTATGGTACCAGCAGAAAACAACATATCTATCAATGAATAGCAAACATCCAAGGTTGTAAGCATTCTTTACACCAGATCAATGAAATTTAAATTTTTTATTGAAGAAAATATTAAACTTAAAACTTTACAGATGAGTCAAAAAATATATTTTCAAATATATAAATTGAATGTTTGATAGTTTTATTAAAATGCATTAAGTAGCTTGTTTTATTTCATTTAATTATCACAATATTTGTGGTCATTTGTGACTAAAAAATAAAATCATGGTTTGCCCATAAAAAAAATTCTTTCATGGACCTGACAAGTATGATATGCTCACTTACAATGATAAGGAATACTTAAATCAGTTTTACTTCTAATAATATTTAACATGATTTTAGCTAAATTATGGATATTCTCAATCACTATTCCTTCAGCCTTCATTGGCAACCCATTATTTTATTTTTAGTTTACTTAATAAATAATAAATAAGACAGTCAAACTTGATTTATTTAAATTATCAAATAGAACTTGTCCACAACATTGTAAGTTATAATATGTGAATTATTTAGAATTAGATATACATTATATTTTGAAATTTAAATTATATGTATATTTCATAGTTATTATGCAGCTTTTTAAATTTACATTTTCTAGATTATTCTAATATTTCAAGATGCAAAGACGGATTGATGAACCTCAGGTATGCTTGGTTTTTTTTGCTATTGATTTGAAATAATTTAAGGGGTTTTGGGTAAAAATTGGCTGGAAATATTGCTTTTGGTGGTATATATATTTTATTTTGCATGCACCGACCGACAACCTGTTAATAATACAAACTAATTTTACTGGAGTCCATCTTATGTAATTAATATGCTGCAAGGAAAAGTGACAAAATAAAATATAATTACAGTTATCAAGATCCTATTGCATTCATTACCGGTATAACAAACAATAAAAGTTTTAATGTTTTTGTTAATTCATTGTATCAGGCCATCATAATGTTTTTTTACTCATTTAAGAGGGAGCCAGATATCCGGTTTCAACCCCTCCCTTTAGCCATTAGGGTATCTCTGTCTATTCATCCCTTCGACAGCTTTATTCCTCCGCTGGTGCGCATATTCTTTCTGTCCCTAAGACTCATACAAAAACATACAGTGAACGATCTTTCTCTTCTTTCTGTGCCCCCAAACAATGGAATTCTCTTCCACTACACATTCGCAATATACCGACCATCACAGCCTTAAAAATTGCACTCAAAACACATCTCTTTAAACTCTACTATCCTGACTGATTTCCCCCCCCTCCCCCCCCCCCCCCCCCGATTGATAAACGATGCTGCTAGTTAGCCGTCCATTGCTTGACATGTAAATAGTTCTTGAATGTGTAGATATACATTTGTTTTGTTTTATTTAATTAATGTATGTTAATTTTAAAGTTCATCATTATGTTTGTTAAATTGTATGTACAGCGTGGTGAGCCCAGCCCTAGACTGGTGTACCACACTATATAAAACCACCACTAATAATAATAATTATGGCAAAATAACTAAGACTTCTTTAAGAAAACTTCTTTTTTTCAAAGATGCGATCTAACTCTAACCATATTACATTTCTTTGTCCTTTTTGCAGGTGACCTGACTTTGATTTAGTGTTTGTTTTGTCATGTTTGTCCTTTGTGGACATAATGAGAAGTTTAAATATATGTATTAATCTTGAATTTTAATATTTATTTTATAGAGAAGGATGAATCCTAATGAGCAATATCCTCCCAGAGTGATACCAACAGGTGGACCACGTTTTGGAGATGTAAACGACAGTGGGCTCTCAACTGGATTGACTTTTCCCATCTCTGGATATCAGTTAGTGTTTTTTCCAACATTATCTTAGTGCCATATTGAAAATAATGTGTTATTATGTTGAAATATTTTTGTGTTTTATATTGTCTTTTTTTAAATATTAAATATATGTTGTTTTTAAAATTTGTTCCAGAATAAATCAACCAGGGTCACTCCACGGACCTGTACCGGGCTCTTTGTCACATGCTGTTGGAATAGGGGCATCTGGACAAGTAGGTGGTGCTAACCCTCAATCACTCCACAACCAGGCAGGACCTGGACACCAGGCTAGTTTGTCTGCTAGCCAAGTTAATCAGGTTGGGGTGCAATCAAGCTTTTCAATAAATAAATAAAGTTCGTGTAGCAAGTTTAAAACATCATTTTATCAAACACATATTTATTCTTAAAACATTAAGCTTACATACCTAGCTATTGTCAGAGTTCTTGAATTAATCATCACAAATTTATTGTAATAAATCAAGTATATTTAAAACTAGCGAGTACCCGGCATGCGTTGCGATGCCACTCAAGAAAGAAAGTGTTTTGCGTTTTAATTATGTTTCTGGAAGTGCTTTTAAATACACAATGTTTTTTTGTTTTTCCGTCTGGTGCATACACGAATAAATCGGACGGTTTTCCGACGCGAGAGCAGGCCACATACGGCTGTCCATGGGAGAAGCATGGGTTTTCCAAATTTAGTCCACACACTTGTAGCGACTGTCCCTGTGCTTTGTTGATGGTCATTGCTAATGCGAGTCGCACCAAAAACTGCAGACGTTTGAATTCAAATGGCATATCTGTTGGAATCATTGGGATGCGTGGCAACAGTACATCTTCTCCTTTAAATTTTCCATTTAAAACAGTTGCTTCAATGATATTGTTCATCATGTTTTTCACTGAAAGCTTGGTGCCCTTGTAAAGTCGTGGATTTATGTTTCGTAAAAGAATAATAGGCACGCCAATTTTGAGTGTTAAAACGTGCGACGGGATGCCTGGCAAGTCAATTGCAGCAAATTCCCGCTGTTTCATTCTTAAATTTTTCTTTCGCGCTTGAGGTGTGGAAAAACCAATAGCTTTTCGTTTGGGCGGCATCATTGATTGACAGCAAAAGTATTGCTTTGTGACGAATATTACAAATGCATGTGATATCTGTTATTAGATGTCGATAGGCAATGGTAATTTCACATTTAACACCACGTGTTACGTCACACACAAAATGAAATATTGCTGTTTGTATTTGATTCAATTAATTTACGATATTTTTAAGGTTAATAGTTTTCACATGTTAGGAAGTACAATGAATTGTTGGCATTACAATTCCAGTTGTATAGGGGTCAAATTACTTTATAAATCATAAATTCCAGCGTTAAAAGCTAGATGTTATTATTGTTCAATACCTTCATTGTCTATGGGGTAATTTAAATACTTGAGAAACCATCGATTCATGTCAAATGTCTTTTCATAAAACAAAACAGCTCCGAAATTCTAACACTCTATTATAGAATTACTTTATCATTGCTGTTCAAAACCATAACACGTTTACAACGTCATATCCGATTCTAAAATACGTCACAAAATTCAAGCTTCTTTATAAAAACAACAAAATTACTTTCTACACTAAACACGCAACAATGTGTTTTCTCTGCTCTTTCTACAAATTTGCTGTCTGTGGGCATTTGTTCAAGTTCAAGGGTTGTTGTTTTGATAGCTCTGTTTGAAATTATATTGATGAAGCTGATTTAAGAAAACAAAACGAATTTAAGGCCCCCGGCCCAAACGATATATTGTAAAATGGTTTCATTAATTCAGAAACCTACTTATTATGTAACACAGAAACTGAAATGTCGTTATTTGTATTTGATTCAATTTCATCCACCCATGAAATAGCTCTGTTTGAAATTATATTTTTATAGTTCAATTAAGAAAAAATGGAATTTGGGGCCCCCGACCCAAAAAGGAATATTGTGAAATTGTTGTAATGAATTAGAAACATTTGCGAGCATGCGCACAACAACTCGCCAACTTCTTATAGTAATGGGATGAATGGTAGAGGGAAGCAAACGGAAATTATATTTTAATAGCACCAATGCACTGATACCCACCCAAAAACGGAATATTGAACAATGGTGGAACTAATCTAGAACCTACTTACTATGTAACATATCAACTGAAATATCACTCTTTGTATTTGATTAAATTCAATCCACCTATGGAATAGCTCTGTGTGAAATTATAGTTATAAAGCACTTATCATAAAAAAAAACGAATTTAGGGCCACTGGCCCAAAAGGATTATTGTAAAATGTTGTTCTAATTTAGACACATTTGCGGGAGTGCACATATCAATTCACCAAAGTTTTATCGCAATCGGATGAATGGTATATGAATGCATAAGATAATTATAAAGACAATAAAAGGGTGGCAAACGCATGTAGGGCCCCAGCCACAAACGGAATATTGTAGAATTGTTGTATTACTTCAGAGACCTACTTATTATGTCACACACACAGTTTAATGTTGCTATTTGTATATGATTAAAAATCTATCCAATCATGCATTAGCTCCGTTTGAAATTATATTTGTATAGATCATATAGGAAAAATAGTACATAGAGCCCCTGGCTCAAAACGGAATATTTTTAAACGGTTGTAATAATTCAAAAACCTATTCGGGCGTGCGCAAAACATCTTACTAAAGTTTTATCGCATTCAGATGAATGGTATAGGAGCGCATACGGAAATTATTTTTTAGAAAGCTCTTATAAGTAAAAAAACCATTTTGGGGCCAACGGCCAAAAACAGAATATTTTAAAAGTGTTGTAATGACTAAGTAAAATGCGCAAGCTTATGGACAACAACTCAAAAAGGTTTCGTCGCAATCGCATGCATGGTGTAGGAGCGCATACGGTTTGAAATTTATATTTATATAGTTCATATAAGAAAAAAACAAACATGGGGCCCCTGGCTCAATACGGAATATATTAAAACGTTTGTAATGATTTGGAAACCTTTGCGGGCGGGCGCGTAACATTTCGCCAAAGTTTTAGCGTTTTCGGTTAAATGGTGAAGGAGCGCAGACGAAATTTTTATTTTACAAAGCTCATAAGAAAAAAACGATTTTGGGGCCAACTGCAAAACACGGAATACTTTAAAAGTGTTAATGACTCAGTTAAATGCCCGGGTAGGTGACCAATAACTCACCAAAGTTTTGTTGCAATCGCATGAATGGTGTGGGGGCGCATATGAGACATACAGACATACATTAATTTTTATATGTATAGATAATCACAATGTATTTATTTTACAAAAGTACACAAAGGAACTGTTTGTTTGTGATATTTTTATATTGTGTTAATTAGTAACAGCTCCTGGTCTGATGGAGACAAGAAAAATTAGTTTAGGATGCTGCCTTTAAATAAATATTTTTCTTTTGTAAGCATCAAATTTATGAAAACTAAAATCATAATGGTGCAGGATTCTAAAAAAAAAAAATCTAATGAGATTAATCTGTTTTAAAATATTTTTTAATTAGTCAATGTTGGGGCCACCACTATCTGGCGGACAACAACAACAGCAGCAGCAGCAATGTCAGCGTCTGAAGGTGGAAGATGCCCTGTCTTATCTGGACCAGGTGAAACTGCAGTTTGGTAATCAACCCCAGGTGTACAATGACTTTCTGGATATAATGAAGGAATTCAAATCTCAAACGTGAGTGTCAAAAGTTATATCTTCACTGCCTGAGTCATCTATGCTTCTATTTTATGATTTTCAATTTCACTTTTGGTTTAGTTTTCATTTTGTCTGTTTAAAGAGGATAAGGATGATAAAGTTTTTTGTTTTGTTTTCTGACAGCATTGATACTCCTGGGGTCATCAACAGGGTGTCTAATTTATTTAATGGGCACCGAGACTTGATAGTGGGATTCAACACATTCCTACCTCCCGGCTACAAGATCGAGGTTCAGTGTGAGACCATAAATGTCCACCAGCCTGGTCAGCAGGTCATGTCCATTGCAGCTCTGGCCCAGTCACAAGCTGTTTCTAATGTCAACAGGGTGAGCAACAATTTTTAAAGCTGTGCTAAGAATCAGCAAGCAAATTTTGTGTAATCTCAAATGTGTTTGTATTATTCTAACAGCACTTTTTAAAATTGGGAAAGTACTGCTGGTTTAAATATTTCGCAATGGTTGCATGTAAAATTTACTGCACTGTGGGGAAACTGTTACTTTTAAAATTCCACTGTCACAAAAAGTGTTCATCATCAGCACCCAGCATAAAGATAACCATTCTCTAGGCTTGCTTGTATGGCTGTCACGATATGTTCACTGGGCTCCCAAAAATAAAAATTCTAAGAAGTTAGCACTAATTGGTGCGCTTTTCCAGAGTGGATTACCTGAATGCATGTTTTGTCAAGTAACCCAATCAGATGGGAATGTCAGCACTGCCACCACCAGATGGTTTATTTCTAGTAGTTTATATTAGAGGAAAATTATTTGACTAATGCTGAAATAGTGACCCTTCTTAATCTGTCCAATTATAGCAAAAATCTGGAATGTCTATTTGGGATGTGGCTTTGGCATCACAAGTGAGTATTTTTATTGTCAGCCTTTAATTTCATTGACATGACATATAATTTATATGATTTATTAGTATTAATTTTACACAACATCATGAGAAAGCTATTATATATATATTCACCTTAATTTAAATGCCAATTCATTCACAGTTAAAGAGTTTAAAAACTCACAATTGTAGAAGCTTTACATACTTTGATGTAGTGTGTCCCAACCTTTTTGAATTCACAGCTGTAGGACCTTTCAAAATGTCCCACTCCAAGTTATTCCCCATTAGTATTAAGACTTGATTAAAATCCTAATGTTTACTACCAACCATTTTAGGCGTCTCTCAATCAACAATTTTTATATCAAAAGTCAACCTATTCCGAATTGCAGCAGAAGACTGGCCCTGTCCACCATTCTACACTGTCTGCGCCATCTGCATCTCCAGCAGCAGATCACAGGTCATACCACCAGTCACCACGTCCACAAGCTGAACCTGCACCACCCACTGGCCCATCACTGTCGCAACAACAACAGCAGCAGCAGCAGCAACAACAACCTCAACAGCAACAAGGGGGACAACCTGTTGAGTTCAACCATGCTATCAACTATGTAAATAAAATAAAGGTCGGTCCAATAATGTAGTGTATTGTTGTATTTTTCTATGTACATTATTATGATATTTACATATTTATTTATGTGAAGAAACTACTAGATGTGGTTATGACTCAATTAAAGCTTTGTTGCAACATTTGATGGAATTCACTATTATAGTCAGCAATGGCTCCCTATTTAATTTGAAATTTACTTCAAATTTATATTTCATGATAGAACACATCTGGTTTTATTCAATAAATTATAGTTGCTAAATCTATATCTATTAAAATATATACACAGCTGAACTTATTTGTTAATGATTACTGCAATTGAGAACTGAATCCTATAGTGTTAGAAATTAAAATGGTTTAATTTTCAATTATTTTTATGGAAAATAAAATGGAAAATGCCTTTTTGCAGAATCGATTTCAAGGACAACCTGATATCTACAAACAATTCCTGGAGATTTTGCACACTTATCAGAAAGAACAGAGGCTCACACGAGATGTAACGTTAACATTTTATATTCCATTTTGGTGATTTCCATGAATTTTCAAAGACTTGTAGAATATTAATACAATATTTGGGTTTTTATCAACTTTAAATGACACATTGTTTTGCAATATATGAATTTAAAGGTAAATGTTCGAATCTTTAAGATTTTATGGACATAGAATTTTTCAAAAATCATAAAATTGATATAGTTCCTACTTTCTACACACATATTTAATTTTTAATATCCAACGGTTGGTTTTCCTATCTTATAGCAAGGTGGAGCTGTTGGACCCAGCAAGCCACTCACTGAGAGTGAAGTGTACCAACAAGTGGCCAATTTATTCAAACATCAAGAGGACCTATTGGCTGAATTTGGTCAGTTTCTCCCTGATGCTAATGGGGCCTCCAGTTATGGTGTTGCATCATTTGTAAGTATAATATTTTTATTATACAGTTTCAAACAAATGAAAATTAGTCAATTTTTCCTTCCAAAAATTGATTTTGATTTCTTTCCATTTGGCTTATAATTTTCACTCAATACCAACTTTTCAGGCTGATTCTGCTCTGGGGGTGCGTAATGACCACTCCACAGCTGTGAAAAAGCCAGGCTATTCCAGTGGGAAAACCCAAACAAATAAAGCTGGAGCCAACGTGAAGCGACCTGCAGGCACTGCTTCTACAGCTGCTGTACCAACTTTCCAGCCCCCTGTTAAGGTTGCTATTTGTTTTATTCTTGTACACTACAGTTTATGTTTTTCATGAATATTACGTCAAAATCTTATACCAGCTTTTCAGTCATTGTTATTTTTACAATTATTTTATCTGATGCATTAAGGCCCCATAAAATTTTTTTAACCTATTGCTTTTTTGTTTGTTTTAGTAACTGAACAATTTTGCAAGGAAAATTAATTTAACTTTTTTTTCTAGAAGAAAGGCGTTCCAAAAGACTTCAGCTTGGCTGATGCAAGCAAAACTGGAACTCTCACTGAGTATGCATTCTTCGACAAGGTAGGCTTATTTTTTTTTGTTTCATGCTTTTCTTTTTTTTATTTTAACAATGTGACATATTTAAAATGAAGCACTTGAACCTGATGTTAATTTACTCAGTACTGGCTTTCTTTTTTTCATCAGGTGCGTAAAGCTTTAAGACACCAAGAAGTTTATGACAACTTCCTGCGTTCCATTGTTCTGTTCAACCAAGAGATTGTCACCAAGCAGGAACTTGTTACTCTTGTCAGCTTTTTCTTGTCGTAAGTTATTTGGGTGTTGATAGCTTGTCAAAAAGTGCCAAGATTCTAATAACTTTTCAAATGTTGTTTGTGTCAGTCAAGTTTACAAAAGACGAGCCAATTTTTACTTTTTGCTGGTTGACATTCATTGATTATATGATCTTGATAAATGGATGTATCTCATATTCCTGCAGAAAATTCCCAGACCTTTTCAGAGAATTCAAAGATCTACTTGGAGTGAATGAGCAGGGTGGTGGAGTTGAGGCTGTACCCCATGGGGCTGCTCAGAAAGAAAGAATAAGTGGGGAGCTTGCAATGGAGATAGGTATGCATTGTAATTAATGCCCTTTGGTCATCATCTGAACTTTGTATTATAGAAAACATGCACAAAGAATAAGTTGCATTCTTCTTTTTTTTTTTTTGGTCTTCTGCAAGTCCTTTTTCTTCTTTGCAGATTTTACAACATGCAAGCGATATGGTGCAAGTTACCGTGGCATACCCAGCAAGTTTGTTCCTCCAAAATGCAGTGGGCGCACAGTATTGTGCAGAGAGGTAAGTTTCAAATTGCAAACTTAATTACGTAATTTTGAATATTATTGGCTAAAACCTCAATGTTAAAAGTCAGTTTAAAAAAAAAAAATGAATGCTGCTTCAACCTTTGTTACAGGTTCTTAATGACACTTGGGTGTCATTTCCTACCTGGTCTGAAGATTCTTCTTTTGTTACATCTCGTAAAACTCAATATGAAGAAAATATCTACAAATGTGAAGATGAAAGATTTGAGGTAGGAAGTTATTTGTTTTTATTTTTCATTTCACTAATTGACAAGTTATTTTAAATTTACATTTTTTTTCAATTTTTGTTTAAAACTAGATTTTTATTTTTACATAATGTTTTTAAAAAAAAACTAATTCTGCATTTTACATTCTTCTTCAAGCTTGATTATGTAATTGAGACCAACTTCTCCACGATTAAGTCACTGGAAGCAGTTCTAAAAAAGATGAACAGGATGCCCCAAGAAGAAGCTGCCAAGTTTAGGCTAGACAACACAATGGGTGGTACATCAGAGTGCATCAATCGTAACTCTATTCATAGGTATGAGCAGTCTGCAATTTGTTAGACTTAATTTTTAAAACGTAACTTATGTAATTACATCTCTCCTGGCATCAGTTAATGTGCATATATTTTTATTCCTCTTATTATGTTTTAGTTATAACATTTTGCTATCCTGAAAAGTAACATTTTTATTAACCTTGAAATATGAGTTTCCTGTTTTGTCTGGAACTACCCCATGAAGCTTTGGATATATTGTTTACAGATACTGGTTATTTTTTTGTTCTCCTTCACAGAATCTATGGAGACAAGGCTAGTGACATTATTGAAGGCCTGAAGAAAAATCCTGTTGTAGCTGTGCCTTTAGTGCTTAGAAGGTACATGTTTCTTTCTATCTCACTGCAGTAGATGTATGTTGTGAGACTTTTTAAAAAAAAGTTAATTGGTAGTTGCAAAACTTATGTTTCCTGATTATCAAGTCTAATTTAAATTTTAATGTCAAGTGGGAACCCACCCACTCACACCCTACACACTAGGGAAAAAGCATGGTAACCATCTTGTTGAAACATCATATAACTTTTATCTCCAGGCTCAAGGCAAAAGATGAAGAGTGGAGAGAAGCACAAAAGCAATTTAACAAACTGTGGAAAGAGCAAAATGAAAAATTCTACCTCAAATCTCTAGATCACCAGTGTGCCAACTTCAAGCAACATGACATTAAAGCAATCAGGGGGAAGTCACTCCTTAATCAAATTGAGACCATCTACGATGAGGTGAGAGAGGTTATTTTCAATTAGTTCAATACTATAAGACTGTGTCAGACCTGTTTACTTGTACAATTTTGGCGTACAATGTATGATTTTGAGGTGTATACATTATATACTGTATGTATATTTTTTTTTTACTTTTAAGATAATGTATTGAATCATTTTGTGATGATATTGTACGATTTTTAGACTTTGAGGGTAAACAGATCTGCTATGTATCAAAGTCACCAGAGGTAATAAATTTGTAACAAAGTTTAGTGATGACGTATTATGAAAATTCTTATCTGTTAAAAAGGGTCCAAAGATGTATAAAAGTAGTTAATACTTTAATATGTAACTTATCCGCATTGGAACAGCCATTTTCTCTTTCTCTAAGCTTTTTAATCTTCATCTTTTTAAATTTGTTATACATCATTACTATGTTACTGTTAAAATACTGGTTTGTTCTGCTCTTGCAGAGAGCTGATAGTGAAGAAGCACCTCCACAGGGCCCAATGCTTACTTTTGTTTATGATGACCGTTCATTAATTGAGGATGCTGGAAACCTGATCATTCATCATGTCAAAAGACAAACTGGTAAGTTGCATTCACTTTCTTTATTTAGTTGTAAATGGATGCGCACCTGCTAAAGTCCTTGCTAATTTTGTTAGTGACCTGCTATATCAGCAGCTGAAAAATATACAAATTTTCTGGGCCACATTGCTTGTAGAGAACTGTTTACCCTTACGATCTTGGCGTGCAATGTATGACTTTGGCGTGCAATGTATGATTTTGGCATGCAATGTACGATTTTGAGGTGTATACATTATATATACTGTGTGTTTAATTTTTTACTATTAAGATAATGTTTTGAATGATTTTGTAAAGATATTGTACGATTTTAAGAGTTTGAGGGTAAGCAGGTCTGCTTATATTAAAATTTCTAGTTAGAATGAAACTTTTCTTGCGTCTATTAAATGTTGCCAGTTTCCCACCCTCTGATGTTAATGGCGTATCAATGGTTTTTCTGCAGTAATTAAATAACCTGAACGATTTGAGTAAAGTATTTTTTATCTGATTTCTTCTGGTAAATAATTTTAATTTGAATTAAAAGTCAGTATTGATATTGGTATACAAAATGAATGTCAGTAATGATTCTGGTATACAAACTTCCCTCCGTAGGTGTTGACAAAGAAGCTAAAACAAGAATAAAACAGCTGGTGAAACACTTTGTTCCTGACCTGTTCTTTGCCCCAAGAGGGGAACTCAGCGATGATGATGGAGATTTAAACGAAGGTAAGTTTTCTGGTATGTTTATTTATGTGTGCTCTAGTACAGTGGAGCCTCGCTATAATTTGAATTTGGTTATAATGTTGTCCCGGCATGGCTTTAGAAATTTTGTATATTCATTCACCCATGAATATGTTTTCTTAAAAATTACATCTACACAAACAAAAAAAAACACCAAAAAAAGTATAAAAAATATAAATTCACATACAACACAATCACAAATCCACTAGTCCAATTTCAACACTACATAACTCACTAACCTCAAAGAGATTTGAAAATCCAGTTGTTTTTTTTAAATCTCACATTTTCCCTACTTTAATGTGAAACTATTTTATACACCCCAATAGTTGGGTTCCACTGTATATAATGAAACAATTATTATTTAAGAAGATGTTTTCTGAATGGCTGACAAAATTTGTTTTTAATTCAATGGCTATGTAATTAAATTTAATGATAAAATTATGAATCTATAATAAGATTTTTTTTAAAAAAATCTTTTTTCAGATATGGATATTGATGATGAAGAATCTACGGTAAACGTCCATCGCACATCTGAGAATAGCAAGAGGGCAAAAGAAAAGACAGCCCAAGATGAGGAGAACAAGAAGAAGAAAGTGAATGGGGTCAAGGCTGAGCCAGAAGATGCCAACAAAAGTGGGAAGAAAGATGATGACAACATGGATGTAGATAAGCCAGATAAGGTTGGGGGGGCTGCTGCAGGAGTAGACAATGATGATGATCATGTGAGTGACTCATGGGCTTCAATATTTTATTCTAATATATATTTTAAATGTCCACAAAAACTTGTACCTTTTTTACTTTGACTTTTGTTCCTGGTTTTTCAGACTCTCTTCACTCACCTGTGTATCTTGGTGACATACCCCTTGCAAATCACCGCTGTAACATGTCTGTGTATTGTTGACATTTACTGTTCTTGTACATAGCAATTGAATTAGCACACCACCAACCAACTTCTTGCACAAATTAAAATAATGCATTAGAAAACACAATATTCTATGAATGTTTGAGTGATATTTACAGAATAACTAAACGAATAGAGAGACATTAAAAGAGACATACATTAAAATGCTTTTCAGCTATGCAAAAAAATCCACTCTAATTTGTTTTGTTTTTTTAAAGGTGAAAATTTCAATTTGGTCCCCAGCCTTTTACTTGTGTTGGTTTATAAATATTGATATATATTTTTAAATAAGTTTTTTTTTTTTTAAACTTGACCATTTCTTTATTGCAGGATAGATACACCCTCTTCTACTGTAACTCCACCTGGTACATATTTCTACGTCTGCATCAAATTCTCTGTGCCCGTCTGCTCAAGGCGTACTCCCTGACCCAAAAGTTGATTCAGGAAGAAGCCATCACCAAGAAGGAGAGAAAGGAGTCTGTGGCAATGGCCTTGCGTTTACGTTCACCATGTGAGGATTATCTTTATATTCTATTCTTTTTTTATAATAGTTAAAAGTTCATTTCCATTTACTCACCTCAAATCTGTCACTTCTTGTACAGTGTGGTGCAGAGTAATATTCCATGTTCCAAAGTATGATCTCATAAACTTATTTCAAAGGATAAACCAGAGGTTTGCTGGTTGAGATAACTGTTAAGAAAATAAAAAGACTATCATATACAAGGCAGATGCATGTTTATTCAAAACATTATAAATCTCATGAACAGAAGATAACTTTTGATTTAGCACACACAAAAAAGGACTTTCTCCAAAGTTTTAGTGTGTTTCATATTGTGAGACAGTTTTTAAATGGAATAAGATAGGTCAGCCTACCATGTGATGCATGTGTTTCATTTCAGTGGATGTCGATGTAGAAGACTACTATTCTTACTTCCTTGACATGATCAGAGCTGTTTTAGATGGCAACATGGAATCTAGTCAGTATGAAGATACCATGAGAGAAATGTTTGGGATTGAAGCCTATCAGCTCTTTACAATGGATAAAGTTGTGCAAAATATTGTGAGACAGGTAAAGTTTCTAATTGGTTTTATTCTTTTTTTTAAATTTTTTTTTTTATTTAGTTTTTAGAGATTTTTTTTGCTATTTCAAACCTGCTCTCAGAGTTAACACAGCGACAATGGCTCCGGCGGTACATTTTCTTTCATTCTTTCACAAAATTAAGAATGCTGAATACTCAAGTGTAAAGGTTTTCTTTAACTTTTAGGCCTGAGCTATATTTTCTTTATCTCTCTTTTGAACCATTTTTTTGGTCATTTCCCTAAAGAAATTATAAAAGATCAATATAAATTTTTAAAAATTCTGTTCAGGTACAGCATCTAGTTATGGACGACATGCCCTCAAGGCTGACCAAGCTGTTTGAAGAACAGAAAGAGAAAGGGGGAGCTGGGGGCAGGTGGGCTACTCGTCATCAGAGGAGTATGTTGGAGCAAGCATACCTGAGGCAGGCAGAGGTGATACTGGTGGATGATAACCCTTTCCAGTTTGTCGTTGTAAGTACTTCTCCAAAGTCATCCATCATTTGGTTGGGATACAGAATTTAAACAGACTCTATTAATCAAGATTAATTTTGGTCATTAATTCATCAGGCTATTGATAAATTTCCTATCCTAAACAATATTTTTGGTTGTCAAAAGTAAATTACCAAAGAGTTGATATGATTTCTATTTTGTTTTTAACCTCAAATTTCTTTTACTTAGCAGTAATGAAATTTTCATGCTGAAATCACGTTAAATTAAATATATTCCAATATCCTAAATATGAAAAGGGTATGTAAATTGATCTGCAGGTACCAATAGTTTAACGTTTTTGATCTAACTATTTTATTTATTTTGAACAGAGGAGTCTCACAGCTCAGATGGAAATCGACATGCTGGACCCACCACCAGAATCCAATGATTCGGTCAAGGAAACCAGTGCCTGGTCAACTTACATCAATGAGTATGCTGCTGCCAAGAAGAATGAAGAGTATATACACAGAGTAGGACACAGTCGACCCATTTATCTTGTCAGGTGTGGCCAACTTACACGTTCAACTATTTGGATATTTGTACATGCTCATTAGCTGTAATTGCCATGTTCACCACTGATGGCGAGGGTTAAACTCAGGGGATGACTATACTTAATAATACTATAATAATTTTTTTGCAACATTTTTTGTTTGAACTGAATTTTAAATTTAGGAGCCAGCATATTATCAGGAACTATGGCAAACGACGGGTGCACTGTATTAGTCCTACCCCTGGTTAAGAAAAGAATTGTGGTGTAAGAAAAATTAATTCGTTTTAAAGGACCGAGAATGAACTTAGTTTGATAAGAGTCAATTTAATTCACTGCAGGTGCCTGCATAAACAGAAGTTGATTTTAACACAATCAAAGAAATTAAAATTAGACCAGAGAAATGATTACAACTGAGTAAAATAGAACAGCTTGATGATGTCAGAATTTTTATCTCATTGTTGTTAATTCTGGTTTGTGCACCATTGTGTTTAGAAAGGAAAAAGAAATTATAGACCAGTGATTTTATGAAATAATTTTTTTAAATACAAGTTTAACTGACTTTAATAATATTAAGAGCTGCTAGAGTCATATAAGGACTGAGTTGAATGTATTTTTATACCGTGTCAGGAATAAGAAAAAGAACCCAGACTGGGATTATTTCAAGAAGCAGCATGAAGTCGAGGAGGAGGATGACGGTGAAGATGACGAGGATGGTGAAGACGAGAAAGACAATGAGGAGAAGAAGGTGGACAACAAGCAAAGCAGGACAGAAAGAGAGAATGGTGTTAAAGGTAAGCTTCTGTTCATTTTTTAAAAATATTTCATCAAATCTCAATGCAAGGTCTGTGTTAAAATGCAGACATAGGATTCATTTCTTAAATGTATCCATTACTTGAAATTTTTTTTTTTAATTTGTGTTTGCTGACATAGTTGGTTTACAATACAAATGGAAAAATCAGAATCTAGTCAGGACTCAAGAGTTTTCCTTATCTTCAACTAACATTTACTGACAATGCACTTTAAATCTCCAGATGAAACTGGTGGAGATAAAACTGGGGCCCCGCCCACCACCACCGTCACAGATGATTATGATGATGAGAACATTGACGACGCTGCAGCCTTGGCTAGAGCCAGCAGGACACCCAATGGTGGGGATGATGATGACGACGATGATGACAAACGAGGGGGGGCAGAGAGTGACGGGGGGCTGGGAGACGATGAGGATGATGATGACAAAGGATTGGAGAGCTCAAGCAAGAGGAAGAAGATTGGAGCATCCCCTGATGGTGAGTAGGAAAGATCTTTTTAAACTGCTTCTACACTTATAAATTGAAGTGAGAATTATTGCAATCAAGTTCTGAAATCTTTTTGTAGCAGTCACTTACTTTTTAGTCCTATGCCTCCACCATCACCTGGTAGCTATAGTTGAATGAATTAAAATGAGCAACTAGACCCAGCGACCATTCATAATATTTTGCAATTTACCTTTGTTTTGAGCTATTCTTTCCCACTCACTCTCTCCTGAGGTCCCTATTCCATATGTTCCTTTGTCTTCCTCTCAGTGTACTGCCTATCTATCTCCATTTCCTTCTTTAAGTTTCCTGCTCCCATAGGCCTTAATCTTCAGAGTGACCAGACATATAGGCACAAGGCAAAGGCACACATGATATTCGTGCACAGAAAATTATGCAACCCCATAACTGCATACACAGAAAAGTCTGCATGCTGAAAATTGCGGACACTGATGATAGTTTACATTAACAATGAGATTTTATTTTAAGCAAAATATTGAGTTAAAATGGTTCAGTTCAGTTGGATTTCAGAATAAAATGAAAGTTGGGAAGAATCAAAAGGCTACGTGTAAATGAGACAATATGATAAGAAGTGCATTTTAAACTTATTTTTTAAAAAGTATATGCCGAAATATTTACTTATATAACAGAAACATTTTTTTGAAAACAAGTTTCTTGGGCCATTTGTCCTGTATTTATTCATTTGTGTAAGAAAAATATATTCAACAAATCTGTTGTCAAATAAAAGTTTGAATAAGTCCAGAACAACATTAGAAATATCATTAAATGGTCACTTGTTTTCACACCAGGGAGCTGTATGCATTGCAAGTTGTACCCTGCCACTCTCAACCCTAAATGGTGGAAAATAAAATTACATTAATTTTAGCCTCACAATCATCATCATAGTATTCATAACCTTAGATTCTGTTAATGATTTATTGTTTTGAAACAAATAAAAAAAAAAAAGATTAAAAATTTAGTTTGGTGCATTGATAAAATAGTAGGACTAAATAAATTTCACTGAAAAAACTAAGAGACACAGCTGAATGCTTACAAAATAAATTATAATAGTAATAGCATTGAATTCTGCTTAGTTTATATCATGATTTTTTTACTGAGTTTACTAAAAGAAAAACTATATTAATATATGAAGTATAGGTTATTAGTGTTATCTATAGGCTATGATCGGCCGTTACAAAATACAGCTTAATAAAAGTAAAACAAATAAATCAGACAATACAATCTTAACTTGTCAGGTATGAGATTTCACATTTTTTAAATTTTGTCTTTCATAATTGCCAACTTGTCTTTTATGCTGATAACCAACTGAATTCTTTCAACTCTTTAAATTTACATTGTAAAATTACATTGTGCGCACTTGTCAGTATTCCATATTGTCAATATTCGCTATTGTTTGCGTGCACGATTTTAGTTGTACGCATTTCTTGATGTGCATTGTTTTTGTGTCCACAATTGTGTCTGTGTCGAGTTTTCTGTGCATATATAACATGTGCGAGTTTGTCACGTTACCAATCTTTAGTTTAAAAAATATTATTTGTTGAGCACAGAAGTCAAAATGTCTTTTCAAACCGTTTGTCATTTGTTTAATAACATATTTACCTACTATTTTTTGCTCTGCTAAATTTCTGCTTCTACATTGTCAGGTTTGTCACGGCGTGTACATGTCATAGACAACACCAGTGTCAAGTTTCAACAAAACTCCTACCACCACATGTTTGTGAAAAACACAGGACTTGTTATGAATAAACGAGGTCGAATAGCACGTACAAATGCTGTGAGTATTTCATGAGTCTGCCATTTACATGTCAAACTCTCATTACAACAAATTGTTTTGTTCATATAAAATAAATATGTCAAGTCTTTAAAATTAATACATAAATCTTTTTTTTTTTTAAGAAGTAAGTGATAGAACTGAATTCTTATGTTCATCAAATCTTACATGTAAATTATTATTTTTTAATGATAGTTCCATCTAAATAAAAAAAATCATTTTTGGTTTTTGCAATTCACATATTATAATTCAATTAAATAAAGGTGTGACATACATTTTTATATTATGACTTTTGAAAATGAAATTTAAACTAACAAAAAATAAAACAACTGAAAAGTTTGTCTGAACAGTGTGGCACATTACCATTTCAGAAAAACATTCTATGCCCAAAACCAAAGCATGCAATAGGTCAATGCAGAAATCAAACTTTTGTTGATATCATTTTGTGAAATTACATTTAGCCTTGATAGTGATTAAAGCCATTAAAGCAATGGCTAAATGCAGGGAAAAAAAATTCTCCTCGTCATCACCACCCCTACATTTTAGTTACACTGTTAATTACATCGAGCTCTAGTTTTATTTTTTTTTTAAAATCAATTTCAGAGCCACAAGAAGGTAACACAGAAGAAGTACAAGAACATGCTGAACTGGACCGAGCCGTGGTTGACCAGAAATGTCTCACAAACCCAAGCTGAAGACTGTCGAAAGTGGCTAATGGGTTTGGCCACAGAGAGCAGATCCAACAATACATCTGTTTTAGAAATTGAACAGTACAACAAAACACCTTATAGGTTATTCAGAAAATATTCTGTGGATTGGGTGGCCCCTGGTTCAGGACGAACATCACCGTCCTCAAACAATAATTAGTTGTCAGCCCATGATCTGATCCAGAATGTTAATTTGTAAATGATAAAAACATTTTTTTTAACATAAAATAATTATAATGTAAATTATTATTAAATGTCTATGAAGTTAATTACATCGCCAGAATGTACTCAATTTATTTTGTAGTCTACTACTACTACAATGACCTGAATTTTGCACCATAACTGGTGATGTCAAAAAATTATATTTATGAAGTCAATTTGGTCCCACTAGCAGACTGCAAAAAATAAATACACAGCCAAGAGTTCACGTCCGAAATATTAATTAATTCCCAATGTTTTGACAATTATTGGTCCCAAAAATGTCCACCAACCACCCACCCCCAACCACCTTCCCAATTATTATCAGTTGTTGATTTAAATCAAATGAATGGCGCTAAAAATGTGGTGCACCAAATTGGCTTCCGGTGGCTCATAGATCCACTCCACTGTTGCTGCATTAACACTGTACTTATGTGTCTGATTTTTTCTTGTAAATATTTGAAAATTGTGTTAGTCCATTTATGAATGAATAACGAAATGCTATTAGGGGGCAATTGTATATACAAAAAAAATTCTCATTGCTTCTGTTTAAATTTTTGTTAATGCCACATTCTCTTCAAAAAAGATTATAGAATTTTGTTTATTTCACTAAAATTTTAAATATCCATTTGTTTATATGCGCCCTGATCTGTAGTGTTACACTATAACTGCATTTCATATACAAAGTATCATATAAATTCAGCTATTTCGGTTAAACTGTTCAATTCTTTGTTGTTGAGAATGTACAAAAATTATAAATATTGTGAATTTCAAAAAAGTCTTATGTAAAGATGTCAACATGAAAGTAATATTTCCACATACACTATATATAAAGCTTTTTGTGTCATTTTTTTTTATTACAATAGAATTAGTCACTGAAAGAAAATGTAATAAAATGATGTCCAAAAAATAAATCAATTGAATTTTTTTTTGTCACGTTGTGCCCATGGCTTAATTTTTACCCTTCATGAAAGTTGTTTCTGCAAAGATGTGACAAGTTATGCCCAAAGTCCATGTTGAATGATTTGTATCATATAATTAATACCAAAACCTGAAATTGCTATGTCAGTGACAACAGAAGTTGAAGCTAATTTATGCCAAAGAAAAAAACGATTCAATGACAGCAAAGAAGAAACACAAACAATGTAATTTCAATTCAAACCACTTAAGTTGTTTAATCAAGATAAATTCATGTATGTAATGTTCAGCATATATCAAGAAATCACTCACTTCATTTTCAGCTATACAATTACAATTAACACAATTTAGTGAACATTTTTTTTAATATAATATTTTTAAAATTTAAATATATATGTTTGAAGCATAAAAAAATTATATTACAATTACAGAATTTTTTAGATTTGTATGACGTGATAAAAACAGTTAAAAACTCTCTTGCATAAGTCTTATGAAATCTAATCAGGAAAGTTACATTAACTGCATTTTTAAAAAAAATTTAATCAAGTTACTAAAATTTAGAAACTGGAGCAATGACTTTATAGGTATCAAATTAATAATTAAATATTTATACATCAAAACACAGGAAAACTAATATACATACAATTTAATACATCCTTTAAACTAAAGGTGTGGGCTACCCTGGATGTCATTCCTTTCTCAAGGCTGTGAATATCAAATCCATATTGTCTGCCAGTTCACCCAGAATATTGTAAACCTAGAAAGAGAAAAAAAGAAGCAAATAATTCATTTTCCTATACACATTAATTATGGCATTAATTTTGTGCAATTATTTCATTTTTATTAAATGAATAAACTTATATTTTATAAAGGACAATTTTGATGTCCTAAAATAGACACAACCAACCTGTATAGAAATACACAACAGGCCAGTATAGACAGACTTAACTAACCTGTATAGTGAATGTGTCCTTGTATAACTGCTCAGCAGCAGCAATCTCTGGGTCTACAATGATCACATCAACCGTACTGTCAGTGCTGGGCTGCTCGGGAACTTGGTCTGCAATGACTTCAGCTTGACCTCCTGATGGTGGCGGTGGGGTGATTTTGACTGGTGTTGTTGCTTTCTTAGGAGGAGGTGGCGCAGGAGATGGTGGAGTTTTTCCTTTAGGATCTGGTTTACCTGTCTGTTTGAGGTATGCCATAAGGAAAATACAGCTGAATTTGGGATAATTCAATATTGCAAAACATAAAATTAAATAGTCAATCTTGTGTAATGATTTGAAATAACAGAAATGCAGCAAATGGCACTAAGCTGAACAGAACGTTTATTTTTATTATCTTCAAAAATACAGAATTCTCATGACCACCTAATTATCTGCAATCATAAATTGATGGGTGCAGATTTCTACATAACAATCTTCCGAGAGATTAATTATTAGTGACTTGGAAAATAATTTGATGAAAAAAATCTGAATGAGCCTTTAGTGTTTATATAATATATTATCAAGGATAATGATGATAATTACCAAACCTAATACAAGCTGCATTTGCTTAAGGAAATTGAGATGATACTCAGACCACTTGTTTAATTAAAGCAGTTATGATCTCATTCTTGTAACTTAATAATGCAAATTGTTTTTCTGCCAAAAAACGTGCAACTTTCCAATTATACCATTTCAATAAAAGGAATGTAATCATATCATTCAAAGACACAATAATACATAGCATGTAAAGGTAGATGTACATTTCCTAATAAAACAGACACATTGACCCCTTTTGCTCTACTTACAGGTGTTTTAGAAACTTTGCCATCAGATTTAGCAGATGCTTTCCCTTGAGCACCCTTCCCAGTGTCACCTTTACTTTTGTTTCCTCTTCGATTATCATCTTTCATTTAAAAAAAAGATTCAAATTTATTTCAAACATCTTCCCAAAATCTTTGCATATTTAACCACCTAATAAAATATGATGATTGTACTCATAAACATTGAAATTAATAGAAAGTTAAACATTATTCTTTCATAACTTTACATGGTATTTTTAAAAATAATTTAATATAGAATTTCTTATTTTTGCTTTTCAATTTAAAAAAACAACATTAAATTATTCCAAATGATTTTAAAGATAAAAGGAAAATTTCCATAAAAAATTTCCTCCTAAGCGTGTCAGTACTGGAAATATGGTTGTAATTTTTTATGGTAATTTTATTTGAATTCACCTTGGTTTTACATTAGACTTACACCATCACATTTATTTTATGTATGTTCCTTACATTAACATTTTAAGAAATGCAATTTATTAATGAAGATAATGAAATCAATTTTAACTAGTGTCAACACATCAATTTCATGGTTAGAGATTTGCAAAAATGTTACTGAAATTTGAACTAGTTGTTTTAAGTCAACTTTTACATCATTGACTGTCATGTTAAAAGAGAAAATTAAATAAATTTAAGCGAAATAAATTTTTAAAACTATATCAACATAATTAGTTGGAATGTATTCCTATTTATATTGAAGACTTTCATTTCCCAAAAAATGGGAATCTCACATAATACCACATAAAAATAATTTTAAAATTGTGACATGTTATCTTTAGACTTCAAAAAATAATGCAGTTTTCATAATTAACTTTTCATATGATATAACCCCACTACTCCTTACAACCAGGGCTGAATTTAGACTTGCTGAGGCCCTAAGTTATACAAAGTCCAGAGGCACCCTACCGTTTGAAATTACATGAGGTGGTCAAAGAAAAATTAAAAATATATAGCTGGCAGATTGTGAGGCCCTAATCTGTAGCTTATTTAGATTATACGTATATCTGGCCCTGCTTACAACAGAGAATTCAAGAAAATGAAAATAAATTTTTAAATTTTTGTTGAATTTGAAATAAGGCCAACAATAATTGAATTCTAATTTACCCCCCTTGTGTGGTAACTGCCTGAAAGTAATTATTGAGGGACAAGCTTAAGAGCGTTACAAACATAATGTTTTTTGTAAGCTTCTTTTTTTGTCTTATGTTTTGTTATCAATATCAACCTCAAAAGAGTTTGAATGATAAAACACATTGAAATATTTAACTGTTTTTTTATATCAATAAAAAGGGAATAAAGGATAACTCAATGTTTGGCAAAAAATGGACACACAAAAAACAGGACACTCAAAGAATGAAGACTGAGGGTTCAAATGTT
Source organism: Omphiscola glabra (assembly GCA_964017045.1). Classification (NCBI taxonomy): domain Eukaryota; kingdom Metazoa; phylum Mollusca; class Gastropoda; family Lymnaeidae; genus Omphiscola; species Omphiscola glabra. The sequence continues at coordinate 12,422,510 of OZ024811.1, read as the reverse complement.
TTCATTATCACTTATACTTATGTATCTTTAGGAAACATATGAAATGTGTAATTGGGAAAAAATAAAAACATAACTTTTGCTGCAAGTCGAGTCAATCCTGGCATCAAATGAAAACCCTCCATTAAAAACTTTATGGTGAATTAAGAAACCTCTGGGGGAAACAGATGGTCTGCCTTGGTAGCAATGAGGTAGAAGAAGAGCAGTAGAGGGGAGAGAATAAAAACACACACATGTATGCCAAACAACAGTAAACATAAAAGTTATGTTGCCTCTTAGTTTTGTTATTTACTTGATGAATTGTTTAAGGAATGCAGCACAATCTAATGTTATGGGTATATGTGATAATAATAATAGTTTAGTAATTAGACCAGTGACAAGTACACTGAAAAGAAAAATGGGGTACATCATGTTGTCTTAATATATATACAATATATAATTAATAACAATTATTTTTTTTAACACATTAATTGATTCACCACAGAGATATCATTTTGTTAAAAAACCAAATCACCAATAAAATTATGTTTGAATACTTAGAATCAAAACTTACAGGGTCTTAGCTTTTCTGTTTAAAAAGATAACCATTAGTTTTAAATGTTAGTAGTTAGATTTTCTGCAATGTCTACAAACCGATTTTTTTTCTACAATAATAAGAACAAGATAACAATATCGTTGTTAAAACTATATCTTGAATATTAGTAAATGAGTATTAAATTTATTAGATGATTTATAAAATAAAGCTGTGGATGAAATTTGGCTTAAAATAAAGATAAATTAAGGTAAAGTTTATCTCAATGTTAAATGTATTGAAGACTGCATTAAAATTAGTTTAATTATCACTAAATAAAAAAAGTTATCTGCTAAAAAGAAAGACTTTTATTTTAATCTCAATATAAAATCTATGTTTTACAATGTTATACAAGAGAATGGGACAACAAATTAAACTGGAAAAAAAGGGTTATTTCGTTAAATTAAAATAGTCTATTTCTGAGCTAGTTATCTCATCTTTACCAGCAGGTGGCACCACAATATCTTCATGAATTAGGTCTGTATTATTTTCACCTTGCTTGCCAATTACTTTGTAATGAAAAATATTCTGTTCATGATGCTGAATTTTTCATGAATCACAAGTAAGCATTTTTACAACTTATTTAATGACAAAAATGCACTACTGGTACTAAAATATTTGAAACTAATTTGGAAATTTAAACTTTGTTTTTTATTAAAACTCTATTAAAATCTTACAACCCTTTGTGAGTATACAGGTATCTTACAAATTAATTCATATGATGGAAATGGCACTTTAAAGTAAAAAGGTCCAAGTACCAATTTATTTTTCTATGCAGTAGTGGACTTACCCCAACTATTTAGCTGCTGTAGGTACCTGTTACCTGGCCTTATTCAAAAGGGTTTATATATTTATTTTCTTCTTGCTTGTACTTACTTGCGTCCTTGTCAAAGTCATCTTGGTCCCTCACTGGCAAGCCCATGGTGTGCCTTATCAAGAAGGATTCCCCAACGATGCGGTCAATAGCTTCCAAGAAAAGTTGATAACTGTGATGATGAGGGTGAGTGATTGGCAAACAATGATACATCAGTTTGAGGTTTATCAATATTAATGACAAAGAATGACTGCAATTTGTTAAGTTTCATATTAAATAGTTTTATTTCCATTGTCTCAATCTCAGGCAAAAAAATAATTCAACTTCTTCTATTATTATTTTTTTTCAATCATGAAGAACTATATAAAACAAAAATGGTGTGACTGATGAAAATGATCCGTTAATGAGATGTTCTGATGTATTGTGTGAAATTACCCCTTGCAATACATCTGTTGAGGCAGGAGTTTTGGAGGAATGCAGGTCAGTTTCGCAACTATTGTATTCATCTGCTGCAATAAGTTATCCCTCTTGTCGTCATCTTCCAACTCCATAATGCTCTATCGGAGATAGCATGAAAGTTTGTACAGATGAAATTCTTTTCATGGTTTCATTGAAGAAAATGCTGTCACAATCGGATCGTCTCTTGAAGTTTTAATGAACATATTGCTGTGCAAGTAATTGACATTGGAGGTTCCAGTTTCAAATTCTCTAAAGATAATGTAGGCTCACCCCACTTGATATTGACTTTCTTATCTAACGCTGTCACATAAAAATAAACCGTTAATCAAAAGGACAACACATCCAGTGTTAAGTAAATAACAAGTTTTTTTTAGAAAATTGAAATCCCCATTTTTTAAAATTATTGTTGTGACTTAGATTAGTTGATTTAGCTGATCATTAAAAATCTGTTTGTCTCACTGTTTTATTCGTTATTTTATTAATTTTTCAAGCATTGCAAAAAAATGTTATACAACTGTTTGGATCATTTGGAACAATACTGTAAATCTCCTACTCATTGTCACAATTTCTAACCGCGGTGTGGTACTAAGTGCTTCCATGTATAATGATTGGCAGTCACCCATGTCTAACTCCTGTTTATATTGAATTGGTTAATTCATCAAGCCCTTTTTCATAATTAATGCAACTTTAATATCTAATTAAATTCACAGACTGTAAATTCCATAAACACATGTATAGCGCAGCTCGCTATCCAACAGAAATAAAACACAACCCTCTTCCATAAAGTTCCTTTCACGACTGTGCACGACTAAAATGTATGTCATAAAACAGACTAGACAATAATTCATAATAAACATAAAAATATGTCACCAAGTCAAGCGTGGGAAGAGCGTTCATTAACTAATTAATCTCTCAAAAACACAGCACATAATCAAACATAATATGATTGATTGATTGATTGGATACTTCAATAGCGCTGGTATCCATGCTACCTTAGCATGCTCACTGCGCTCAGGTGTAATCAAATCTATTAAACAAATAAGTCTTTAAATTTTTCCTAAATAATTTTCTGTCCTTGTCAGTACTCCTCAAAGATGGAGGTAAAATATTCCATAACTTTGGCGCTACTGCTTCAAAAGAGCGCACTCCGTACGACTTTTTTCTGTGTTCATCCACACTGGGAATTTTCAATAAGGACTATATAAGCAATTGCAACAATTATTAATGAACTACCATGCTCGACAAACCCATAATTTCATGGTGTACATTGAACTGTCTAAAAAATTACTTCAAACAAAAAAATTAAAAGTTAAATCACATGACAAAGTTGAGCAACAATTATCTTTGTTAAAATAAACTCTGGCTGCACTGACCTCATGTAGGTCCTCGATACTCAAGCTCCAAACATTTTCAACTCTTTCATTCTCATCAAAAAGTTGCCCGTGCAAGTCTTTTAGTTGAGAGACCAGTTCATGGGCAAACTGAAACTGGTGAATGGAGATGGAACAAGTAAAACAAATCACTATAAGGAGTTTTCCTATTTTGGGTTTTTTGTTATGGAATGAAAGTTATTTACCTCTTATATTATAATACAACCATATAATCTGGACATTACAAACAGTGGTTATCTATCTACCTGTGGGTTATTGCGGCTAAATATTTCTTCCTCTGTGATGTAGGCATCAATTGGTGATCGTGAGCGCTCAGGAGTTTTAATGCCTTTGACGAGATCAAGCAGAAGTTCTGATACAATCTGTTTGGATTGCCTCTCAGCAAGGTCTTTCTGTAAATCAGTATTATTATTAAAAGAATTACACACTCTTTCTTTATTTTCACTTGATTAATTTTTTTATTGACTTGAAGAATATTAGCATACAGTCAAGATTTTAAATTTTTCCTAAAATACAAAACAATTATGATATACTTGTATGAAAAAATAAGTTTCAAATTCTCTTCTCATGATTTTAAAAACCACTCAGGGTAAGAAAACAACAATATTTATATAATGAGAATTAACCCTTTAAATGACATGAATTTTACATACATATTCTCATAAATGTCTGTGTCTTAAAATTGCTCAAAAGGTTCAAGATAAGATACCTCCAACTTTTCCCTCTGCTGTTTAAATTTATCCTCTTGCACTGCAACTCCCCTTAAGGTTACAAGCAGGGCAGCACCTCCACATAGAATCGGACGTGTCTCTGGGGAATAAATGATAGGAGAATTTAAAAAGAAATAAAATATGATATTGAAACAGCAGTTTTTTTTTAAGATATAAATATCTTAACCAAAACAAACATGAAAGACCTAATAGTATTGCATTTATTTATTTTAAGATATGATAAGATTCTTTTATTGATCCATATAAAATGAAATGTTTTTGATTACATTGTACACATTCATTTTCAGCACATAAATTAATACATATTTAAACATAGACAAGATTTTACAATTATAACAAATTTAAACACAAGTATTTCTCTAGTGTAGAGATCCGCCATCAGTGAACTCTGTTAGTGACAATATTGACTTAAGTAGTGATCATTTAGATTTGATAACCACTGGGGGAGCATGCTGGTAAATTCGTACAGGCTGGGGAACAAAACAATCAACTGAAGTAAAAGAAAAAGATTGTGAACAATTAAAACTGGCCACACTTGAAAGTTAGTGGTTATTTTAAAAAAGAGCTATCCAATAACTCACCCATCGTCCATTGCTCTGTGTAGACCCCAGGTGTGGGAGATTTGAAAACATAAGGAAATTTTACTGTCTCGCCAGGCAAGATGACACCTGAGGTCAGAGATACAACAAAAAAATTATTTACATTTCAAACAGGAGAAATAAAAAATTATCAGTGTCTTTTCATTTTTAAAAAAAAATTTTGTGATGATGTATTTATGTAACCAAGTCTAATTTAATATTTAATGTTTACAGATAAATGATTTTGAAGGAGAGAGATTATTACAGAAAGGATTATCTCACCTGGGGCACCATTGAAGTAAAATCTCTGCACATCATTTTTCACAACCTCAAATGGATTATCTTTACCAACTTTCTAATGTGAGGAGTAACAACAGAATAATAGAAAGGCATTAATGGAAACTGCATGGCGTGAAGTTGATGTTTGACATAATACATGAGGTTACTACTAAACTCACTGCGGTTCACTTAATGGCAATACTACTCAAGACCACATAATAATAATAATAATAAAGTTCATTGTTTAAAAAAAAAAGGTATTGAATTGAACCCCCACCCCCAGACCCCCCCCCCCAATCCAAAAGAATTGACAACTTGCTACATGGATCAGTATCTTATTGATTAGTTATATTTTGTTAAAAACAATTTGACCATATAGTTAGAAGAAATGCAAATAATCTTAGACATGATGAGTATCAACAAGAATAAATAAATATGTTGCTTGAGTTTAGCTTGACAGATGATTCCAGGTACGGCACAAACCTTCCAGTCGTAGTAAACAGCTGTTGTCCCATTGTTGACAAACTGTAGATGAGAGGTTATCCTGTCCCCAGTGAAAGCTTCAAAGGTAACTCTGGACTCCATGGCAACCTGTAAGAGAGAACTTTTTTTTTTTTTTTTTTTTTTTTTTTTTTTTTTTTTTTTTTCAATCATAAACTCTAAATCAAGTCACATTGGCAGCTTTACTTGGACTGTGCTACTGTTCATTTGTATACAACAAATCTTTTTTATTTTTGGGACATTTTCATTTTTGGGGATTCAGAGAAGATAAGGACCAGCCCTGTTGGCATTCAAAGGCAAGTAAAGAATTTAAGAAGCTCTACTATGTGTTATAACTCATTTATACACAGTTTAATCTGTCAAAAGCCATCATAAATAATATTACGGATACGTTTATTAAGTTGTAACTAGCTAACATGGTGAAACAGTTTACTGTCATTGCTGGTATTATTACTCGCTGAAAAAATCTTGATGAAATGACTATTGCATTTTCATGCAGCAAATTCCTACTTGATTTTTGTGAGAGAAACCATCTCCTGTCCACTTTGCTTGCTGCCCACCAAATAACATGGCTGGACCAAAAATGGGTTCATGCATTGGCTCCTGTGTGATGGGAGTACCAGAACCTCTGAAAAAAAGATACAAGCAAGATTTATTATATTTACAAAACAAATATAGGGTGAAACTTGACTATTAAAAAAAAAAAATTAAATTCTTTAAGTATTTTTTTTTTAAATAGCTTATTAATTTTAAAAAATTATTACAGAAAATTGTATAAAATAGTTTAATAATTTTAAAATTATTTCAGAAAATGAGCAAGCAGAAAAACAAGGCACATAACATTTGCATGAAATTGTCTAAAAATACATTTGATCAAGAAAGAGATGTGAATAGCAACAGCTCTAGAAGTGAGTGTTATGGATGTGATTTATGATTGGTCCCATTTATTTTACAAATCTTGGTATTGCAGCAAGGCTGTCACCAAAATATCCAAAATCTTTACTTGTTCCTCATGATTTACCTATTTTGAAACATGCCCATATGTTTTCCATGGGTATGAGACGTATCATATACACAACTAAGAAAGAAACTAATACTTTACTAATTGAAGTTACAGTTCACATGTCTTACCCTTCACTGGTTCTTCCATCTCCTTCCAATCCCATCTGGTTATCACCATGGTCAACCCCAAATCCATCCAAATAGGCATCAAATTCCTCCTCTTCCTTTTTCCTGTCTTCCTCATCAGATTTTTCATCAGTTTTGTTTGTACCAGTGACTTGCAAATTGTCAAAATCCTGGAACATTGTAAACAGATTTATTTCAAAATAGACAACATTGACACCAACAGCTTTAGATCATGACACCAACAGCTTTAGATCATGACACCAACAGCTTTAGATCATGACACCAACAGCTTTAGATCATGACACCAACAACTTTAGATCATGACACCAACAGCTTTAGATCATGACAACAACAGCTTTAGATCATGACACCAACAGCTTTAGATCATCACACCAACAGCTTTAGATCAGACACCAACAGCTTTACATCATGACACCAACAGCTTTAGATCATGACAACAACAGCTTTTGATCATGACAACAACAGCTTTAGATCATCACACCAACAGCTTTAGATCATGACACCAACAGCTTTAGATCATGATCACAAATGTTTGTTGAAACTGTGCTCAAATTATTCTAAACTCAAGTCTAAGAAGTTCCACTGGAACCAAAAATTAAAGTTAACTAATTGAGATGTGCTTTTTTTGTAAGTTTCCCCAATAACATAGGAATCTTACCAAAAGCATCTGGCTAAGTCATTAGTAAACATCCATATAATTACAATACATACCAAACTTACTGACTTAGACATTCTCAATGTTACACATCCTAAGTAATTCACAAGACACCAGTCAAACTGATACATGACAGCAACCCATCTGTATATATTAACAAGACACTTCTCATACTGACACATAACAAGACAGTTGTCAAACTGACTCATGATAAGATACCTATCAAACTGATATGTCAAAACAAGACACCTGTCAAACTGACACATGACGACAAGGCATCAGTCAACTTGACACATGAAAAAGGACACTAGTCACACTGACGCACAACACCTGTCCCACGAGACTCACTGGTTTCCATGGATCCATTTCATCTATGTAAGGCTGCAGCTGTTTCAACCTCTGATTAAGGAAGTCAGACTTGTGCCAGGGATAGTTGACATGAGCATTTCCTTTACCAATCCATTCACAACCTGTCAGTTTGAATTTGATTTATAGACACACACAAGTGAACCAGCTGACAATGTTAAAACAGTAAATTCTCTGGTATTGAACCCCAAATAAATAAATATACAACAAAATGAATGAGGAGCTTCTGAAAGTCAAACCCAGAGTGAGAAATCGTCACCAAGGAATGATAACAAATATCATGGATTAAAGTGGAGATTGTGATTGGTTTAGATCTTAAACATAATTTGCTTTGATGATATAGCAGTTCACCTTTTTCTTCTTTGGTTAGTTTAGGAAGTCCAACATGCTCCACAGGCGGGGGATAACCTTTCTGAGTTTGTGTCAAGGACATGCTAAAATATTCAAATATATGGAATTTTTTATTGATGAAAAATTGTTAATCATGACATTTTTATTATTGATTTTAACATTATTATTTGACAGCTGTGGAGACATAATAAAAAATTTTTTTTTTTCAAATGTAGCTGATAGCTTAGATTAGAAGTATTTAAGTAGTAAAAGTTTGATTGATTGATTGATTGGATATTTATATAGCGCTGGTATCCATGCTACTTTAGCATGCTCACTGCGCTCTGGTTTTCATAAATCTATTTAAACAAAAAAGTTTTAAAATGTTTCTTAAATGATGTTTTATCCTTTTCAATACCCCTCAAAGATTGAGGCATACTATTCCATAATTTTGGCGCTATCACTTCAAACGAGCGCCCTCCGTAATACTTTTTTCTGTGTTCATCCACACTGGGAATTGTAAGTAAGGACTGTGTAGAAGACCTCAGTTTGTTTAAGGATGCGTGTTTATGAATCAGTTCATTCAGATATTCCAGTGCAGAGCCTTCTATGCAGCTGTATGCCAGGGACAGAATTTTGTGGTTAATGCGCTCACTCACAGGAACCCAATGGAGATCTCGTAGAACTGGTGTGATATGGTCAGATTTCTTTCTCCACAATACAATGCATGCTGCAGTATTTTGTACCCTCTGGAGTTAACATACAAATGTGTAGTTATTTAAATTGATTGAATTTTTTTCTAGTCTGAATGTGACTTTTAAGTGACCAATGTCCAATGCTAACTTACTGTATTCCGAACAAATCGTCTCCAAGCTGCCTTTGTTGATTCCAAAACTCACTACCAACACGATCTGAAATTTTTGTTAACACCATATTTAATTGCAATATTTTCTGCAATTTAGACTTAAATCACTTAAACTGGTTTTAAAATCCAGATAGTGTCCACTTTAAACACTGTAAATAGCAAAACCTTAAATCCAAGGTCAGAAGAATTCTAAAATAAATGGATTTGCTATCAATATAACTGTTAATTGTAGGAGAACTAAATTAATCTACTCTCCAAAATGTTGTTCAAAAATCATCATCAGCATTCCAAAGCATTTATTTTAACAAAATGTTCCATAGACATTCCTCCCTCACTAAAAAAAAAATCACACACCCTTTATACTTCTGTCATTCACCCATCAACCAATCACCAGTCAGACGTGGCTGACTCAAACTCACAATAAAAACAAGATAAAATACTCTTGTTCACCATATAAACAAAAATACAGGACACTCACATCAACAAAAGGCCACACAATGTATTTAGACTTACAGCCTTTGCCATAGTCCACTTTTGGAATAGTCCTGTCTATAAGGTAGCGTTGTTCCTGTGTCTCCCTGAAGTTGTCTGCCTGGTTCATAGCAAGCTGGTCTAAAGGCTTCTGGAGAAGTTCTAGACACAAATTATTACTTTAAATTTAAAACTGTTTTTATAAAACATTTGCTTACCGAATGAGTAAGACATGCATGACTCATTAATAACACATCTGTGACAACAAGATAATTACTTGATGAAGTAAAACTATACACAAACTCAAAAGCAAATTAATGATATTGACAAAAAAATATACTGTCCATCAAAGTGTGGGACAGCACTTCTGATACTCACTGGAGATGTAGCCTTGTTGCCTCTTGCGTTCCATCATTTTAATATTCCAGTTTCTTAGGGCATTGCTCTCATCCTGGCTCAGTCTGATTGGCTGCTCCTTCTTTTCATACTTGACTGATGGAGTGTCTGTTCTATCTTCATCTTTTGGCGTAGGTAAATCCTTTGTTTTAAACAAATAATAAACAAATTAAATAGCTCACATTTTTATTTCGTCTTTACTTAGTGGTGTATTAGTTTATAAAAACAAGTTAGCTTTATCTTGCAGCTGATGTTCCAAGGGGTTTGCCAGTTTTGTTGAGAGAAAGGATCTGGTGTCTGCGAAACAGCTTATGTCCTACATAACACCCCTCCAAGTCCTAGGGGATTTGTCACTTCCAGCACATCCATACCATTACCTTTATCAAGAAAGGCAGATGCCAAAATAATGAAGAGGATATAGACCTGTGTTTCATTTAGATTGATTGTTTTCAAAATGGCATTATTTGTTTGATGACCATGTTTACAAATATGGATATATTGAGATTACATACTGCAATGGGAATGCTACATCTTGGTGATAGGGCATATATGAAATCTCCAGCTTGTAACATGATAATTTATGTTTAATATTTTTAGAACGAAAAAAAACATTCATAAGAAAATAGCCATATGAATTATTTACCTCAAGTAGATCTCCCCTTTGAACTGCTTCTCTGTGAAAATCCTCATACTTCCCAAGAATGCTGTAAGGTATTACATCCCCTTTCTCATCGTATCTTGGCCCAGCATAGCCTGTCATTGATTTAGACAGCATTTTAAAACTGGAAACTTGAAGGTTAAAGGTGAAGAAAGCTTAACATTGGATAATTTGCAATACACACACTTATTGTGTGAGCAGTCAAAAAAAAAACAACTAAATTGTTTTATAATTAGACTTTCATAATGTCATTATATGTCTCAGAATTAACTCCTCTGTCACCTGCATAGTCTTTAACACTGGATGGATGATTTTGTTTCGGTTTTGGTGGGCTGGCGCTGAAAGAGAGAAGGGAAGATTTAGAGTGTATGGAGAAAGAAATCTGAATACATTTTAATTAACAGTCTTGCATGTTTCATAGTGAGTCTATCATTGGTAATGATAATGAGATTATAATCTGGTGAAAAGATATGAAAAACAATATATTTATAGTGGTGCAAATGATACATAGAAATTAAAAAAGAACAACTCATAAATAATACTTTGTGTCTAGAATAAAATATGAATGAAACCAACACTTAATTTTGTTAACAAAGTATTTTCAGTTTTAAAAAAATCAATAATGAGTATCATTAATTTTAAAGAAAAGTAAAGGAAAAATATATATATAATTTATACATACAGGGTTGCCCAGAAGAAGTGAGAACATCTCGTAACAAAGGGTATATGATTGAATTAATATAATGTTCTGTCGTTGACAGTTGTATGAAAATTATTACGCTAGTAAAAATGTTCAATCTCAATGATTTTTTGTAAGCATTGATGCCTTGTTTATACTTCTGACAATAAAGAGAAGTTATCACATTTTTTGGGCCACCTTATATATATCTATATGAGGAAGAGAAAACTTAATATTTACATTTTCTCTTGCTCTGGTATTTTCTTGGCTTTTTTCACAGGAACTCTTTTGATGCCCATTTTCTTTTCTTCTAAAGGTGGATGCGGGGGTTGGATCTTGGCAAAATTGTTAGAAAAATATTGTCAATATTTAAAACAATAATAATTAAAAAGCTTTCACCCCATTGTGTTTATCAAATAATGTTTTGCAATCATTGATAACTGGTGTCATGCTGTTGTTGCTGATTTTTTTTCAGCACAACCCCTATCCACACTTTGCAAATTTGTAAAAAGAAAAATTAATAGTCATCCTCATTACACATAATTACAAATTTTTGACCCCCCCCCCCCCCCCACCACCAAATCCCCACTAGATGTAAGACATCAGCTATGGAGGGGTACCTTAACACAAACTCTAATTAAAAAAAAGAATTTGTATAAGATTTAAAACAGAAAACTTAGAATGATTCTCATGATAAAATTTATATTTGTGTGTGTGTAGACTTGACTTCAAAAAATATAATTCTTTTGTCAGCAGGACATATTAGTAGAGCATCTTATCATACGGTACATGGATTAAGTTAGAAAATTAAAGCAAATGTAGAAAATCGTTATTTTTTGAAAACATCTTTTCCAATAAAAATGTATTCGGGCACCTTGACTAGGTCATCTTGTTTTATCTGAAGCTTTGCAATCTCATCATTCCAAATTTTGGTGGTTCCAAGCCTATCTTCTGGCTCATGTGATGGTGTGGTTGATACCTCACGAGTTCCATCTGTTTTTCCTTTCTTAAAACGTTCTGAAAATATTGAAATTTTTTTTAAAGATCAGCATGTGGAGAAACAACAGCCCTGGCAATTATTCTAAATGATGTGAGGTATTTAATATTCTTTGCCATCAATAAAATCAGTTTAAAAATATTGTTATTTCTCCTCTACCTATAAGACATTACTCAATTAGATTACCCAATCCCAACCTCAACCCTTTTTGAAGATAATGTAAAGGAGAATTTGATTGGTGAATATCTTATAAACATAATTATATAAGTGGAAAAAATAAGAATTCAAGTGAATTTTTAAAAATAATAATAAATAAATAAAGTTCTTTACTGCATCCATCTAAATCAGCGGTTCTCAAGCCTAAGACCAGATAACACATATGCTCTACAGTTATGAAGTAGCAATGAACATAATTTTATGGTGGGGGGTTGCCACAGCAATGAGGAACTGTATTAAAGGGTGGCGACATTAGGAAGGTTGAGAACAACTGATCTAAATGGTGTTTTGAAAACTGTTAATTTTCATGCCAAGATGTATGTCTGAATTTATGAGTTGGCCAGATAAGTTTATAAAGAAAACAAATGATTATCAGAAAGGTGTGGTGTCTGCAGATTGTGTGCAACAGTGTCTTTGTCAAGTCTGAAAAATTAGCTCTTACGGACAGATGCCACAATAGACATTCGCCTTGCTCCCCGCCCAGGCATGGGGGCCACTGGCTGCTGTTTCTGGGCCACTCCTTTAGCTGACATTACTTTTTAAATGATTTTGGCTGGATATCTGATACATGTAGTGTTCATTTCCTTTTATTCACAGAGTCAATGGTTTTCCTTTCATAATTAACAGACAAAAATTTCTCAGAAGCAAACATAGCAAAATAGAGCAACAGGCTGCAGCAACAAAGAGTTTGAAATATATTTTTTAATAAAGTGATTAAAAATATCATACTTTGTCAAATAAGGACTAACTTAGTACCTATATTAATATTTGAAATATTTTTTTTAAAAAGGAAAGGGTCCACCATAATTTTTTAAGTTTTCCTCTTCTAACAATAAGTTTAACTTAGCTTCTTTCAACTGATTTTTTCCACAGGAATTTTGTTGCTTTTTAAAAAATCTGGTAACAAAATTTGTCAGTCTTTGTGTCCTGAATAAAGCTGTATAACTCTTTAATGTCCAAGTTATCTCCAATACAACTTCAGTTATAAATGCATAATAGTAAAAAAAATGCTAATGGGCAGGTACACATGTTATTATGATTATCTAGGATCAACAGTTGCCAATAAGAAGTAATTATGACATGATAAGGGGGTCATTTTGTTTTTTTTAACACTTCCCACACAGAAAAGTAAATGACGGATCTGCCATACATTTAGACAACCAAAAAATAATAATTTATAGTGAATATCTGTTGTGAAATCCACTGGGCAAAAGGGATAGAACCATGGAAACAGAGCCGTTCTGTGACTTTTTGATGCCCGCCTACCACTATGCAGTTTATAATGCTTTCCAAAAACTTTGGGCCCCTTAAATATCTGCAATTTCAGGGGTTGCAGGACCCACACGAAGGCTTTGCCTGGAACACATTAAGGAGAAAGGACCTCAACAGAGAGTGTCAAAGACATGGCAAGGAGTGGAATGAGCTAGAGAGATGCAAAGAAAGCAAAAAATGAGAAATTATTTCAAAGAAAGAAATTTATGTATAAATATATATTATAAAATAGAAGAAACTTTGGATTTAGAAACACAGTTTGAAATAAAATTTAGTTTGTGACAAACCTATGATGTGTGTGGCTCTCACTTCAGAACAAAACACATACCAATTATTTTTTTAAAGACACTTCATGAATAGAATCAGTTATTTAAAAAAAAGTACTACTTAACGTACAGCAGGGCTAATCACAAAAATAATTTTATAGTCTATAATCATCTACTCTATTAGTATTAATTATATATGTAATCCTTTGATTATATAACAATTATATCAGAAAGCACTTTTTATGATTTACAATTCTTTATAAAAAAACAATTTCTCATTTTCAAAACACAAAATACTCGCTGCAGTGAATAAGTTTTGCAATATCAATAAATGTCAAAAAAAATTTCAACCAAAGACAATCTCTTTTCCTGATCAACTAACTAGGCACAAGAAAGACAAGCTACACCCGTACCAAATATTGATAGGCTTAAATAAACTGATCGAAAGTTACTGGGCAACATTCAAGTCAATAACTGATCAATACTTGCTAACAGGCCAATGCTGTCAATATAAAATTCTTACATGCGTGTTATTGATTACCGGATAATCCTTTCTGACTGTCAATTGTGACCACTCCACAGTCAGTAGCCTAAACTTCTACATCTACCAACAGTACAAGTCAGAGCTGAGTAGGCCAAATTATTGGAGAAAGTACACAAACTGAAGTAGCGAGGTCTTTTGGGATTGATTGAAATAAATCAATAGTCAAATGGTTTAATAGTGCCACGTTTATTGTGAAGCATGTATTTTCAAAAAGTAACTAAACTTAAGAAAGTTTTAAAAGGCGCTTAAATTTGAATGTGTAAAGACGCATGTTTATTTGTGGAGAGTCTAGTTCTTTTATGGAGAGTATAGTCTGTTTGTGGTGAGTCTAGTTCATTTGTGGTCAGTCTAGTTGGTTTGTGGTGAGTCTAGTTGGTTTGTGGTGAGTCTAGTCTAGTTCGTTTGTGGTGAGTCTAGTTCATTAAGTTAGTTTGTGGAGAGTCTAGTTCATTAAGTTAGTTTGTGGAGAGTCTGGTTCTTTTTTGTAGCGTCTAGTTCGTTTGTGGAGTCTGTTTAGTTTGTGGAGAGTCTAGTTTGTTTGTGGAGAGTCTAGTTCATTAAATTAGTTTGTGGAGAGTCTATTTGTTTGTGGAGAATCTAGTTCATTTGTGTAGAGTCTTGTCTGTATGTGAGTACACGTGCCGAGATCAAGTTGGTAAGTGGAAACATGGAAAGAGTTCCATTAAACTTTAGATAAAGATCCTTTGCTTGTTAAAATAATAATAAGATTAACTGATTGTAGAAAAAAATATATATAAAAAAAAGAATATAATCCTTGACAGGAATCGTGACAATTCAATGCTTGCCTTGGTAGCCACTTGAAAAGAAGAACAAAAGGAGGGGTTGGGGGCGGGGACAAAAAAATCTTCGAGCGGGACAAATATCTTGTGTGATGTCACATGTGTACTTTTTTTGTTTCTTCTATTTTTATCATACTTATAAAATCTGAAATTGATGTTGAAGTTTTCTGTTGTGATGGGCGATTTCTGACAGAAGATGTCACTTTTATAAATTTAATAGGTAAACAGCGAAGTGTGTTTTATATTAAGTTTTTAATTTTGTAACAAAATGTTTGGTTTGAAAGTGTGACGTACTTTGGGGGTGGGGTGGGGTCTACGTTGTGACACGTGGGGGGTGGATAAAAATTGTTGAAAAATAGACTGACGTACTTTATGGACGGCCCCCGACACACATGAATACATAGAAACTTTTAGTCTATATATATTTTCAGGTCACTTTTGTAATAAGATGAGAACATATTTATTTTGAATAAACTGTTATAGGCATACATGCATATTTTGATAGGTTATAATGCACTGCTATAAGAAAAAATGACATCATCATTCAGTACTTCAGTAAAGAGCTGCAAACATCAAATGATCCCATTAAAAAGTAAAAAGTACCAGATGCTACAAGAAAAAAAAAAAATTTAATGATCCGAAAATTCATTTTTTGCACTAGAAGTTCTCAATGATTTGTTTGAAGAGTTGGCAGCCCCTATGTAAAGGCTTTATAAACAAAGGAAACAAATAAGTGGATTAACACAATGAGACTGAAAGGATATGTGCAAAGATAAACAAAATCAAATCTCAGTACCTTAGGGAGTTTCCTGAATGGAGTGAGAAGATTAAAACTATTGTTCAGGAGTATGCAGCAAAGGAGGTTTCAATAGATTCAAAAACCATTTTTTTTTTAAAAGCTTATTGAAAAAGTGTTGTCATTTGGATGGAAGATTTCCAGTAAAAATGGATTTTTGTTGTCACAAAGCTGAAATCAGATTGTGACTTTTGCATTTAACAATGATGAAGTCAGTTATTTGATTAAGAAATGTTCATTTTCGCTTGCTTTACCAGGAACAGCTACTAGGAATCATTATAGTAATTTCTAGTTTTATGCTAAGAGAAAATTGAAATAAAAAAATCAGTGAACAGTTTTCTGGAATTTGTGCAAGTAGCTTTTCAAAGAGAAGAATATTCTAATTTGTCAAAGCTGTTGGACATTGGTGGGACATTTATGGCATCAAGTGCAGAATGTGAAAGGGGAGGTTTAGCTTGTTTATTGTCATAAAAAAAAACCAAAGCAGAGAAATAGAGCAGGGTGATTTAGCCTACATCTTGTACATGATTGTGAGAATTAAGAGCTATCAAAGTAATGGTGCAGTTGACTTAGATTGTATGTACCCAAAGCATGGATACAGCCAAAAGAATTAGAATGTAGAACAAAATATTCTATACTGAGTTTTATGACAGAGAATTACAAACTTCATTGTATCATTTAACTCATTGTGTCTTGTTCAGTTTAATTTTTCACAAATAAATTTACAGGCTCTGCACATCTCAATAAATCACAAGTATTTTAAAGTGTATACAAATCATTCAGCATTAAAAAGTAAAGAATTATTTTTGTAAACAAATAAAGAATTTATACAACGTGTAACCTGTTTTCTTGTGTAATGTTCACACTCATGCCCAGAGTGACCACAATTTTTTTTAAATTGTAGAACTTTGCAAAATATCAAACAAATTATAGAGAACATCGCTATGTATCTATTTTTTGTTTGTCTCAAATAACTAATGAACTGGAAATATTAGAACTAATGTGAGTACTCACCCTTCCGTATCATTGAAACAACATATCGGGAGTCACTAGAAAACACAGAATGTCTCCGGTATACAGCAGAACTATTTTGTACAATTTGTTTAAGAATGGGAGGTTTGCTTAGCTCAACGGACATGCTTCGTTTACTTGCCATAGCGTTAGATCAGTTTAAAAGCCAATATAAATTTTTGAGTCAAATAGAATTAATGTTACGTGTGTTTTTATTTTCTGTTTCAATCAAATTATTCAAAAATATTTAGCGCAAATGAAATTTTATTGAGCTAATGAGAGAAAATCCCTCCCACGGACAATCAAATGCCTTAAGAATAAGTACTTGTAGTTTGGCAGATTTTCTATCAAAGCCCCAGCAGCAGTAATATCAAATCCAATGCCTGATATCTATATTGATTGACTCCAATGTTGTTCTTTAATTATCCTATCTACATAGCACGGCAGAGCACTGCCCTGTGTCTTCCTAAGTGTCTTTATTTCTAATTTGCTTCTTGAATAAGTATCAATATGTATCGGCTCTGTAACATTTTCCATATGCTTAATGTTGTAGGTTTTTTTTTCTTTTTTAAAAACTCTAGGTAATAAACCAAAAAAATATTTTTATCCATTTAATAAAAATAAACTAACTCCTTCCTGCTTAAAGATTTATCTTAAATTTGATACCCACTTTATATTTAAACCCCCACTCCACCCCCACCCCCCAAACCCAATTTACAAAAAACTGTTTCATTACTTTTTTTATCCTCACCTCTCTCAGCATGGGTCATTCATTTTATGAGATGGCAGAATCTTAAAATGTCTCTAAAATGATTATGACTTAACCCAGGGGTGTGGATTGAAATTTTAATGGCTTTGTAAGGTAAGACATTAAACATTCAGTTTAAATTTTCTTTATTTTCCTGGCATCTTTTTTTTTTTTTTTTTTTTTTTTTTTTGGTGGTACTTTAGCTGTTTGATCGTTGAGTTATAGATCATCAAGCGTTTCTTGATTCACGGTATGTAAAAGTTTGCATCAATGATACAACAACTAAACTTTGCACTGCCGAGGTTAACCCACGAATTGTCATAAAGGCTGATCATAAAAATTTGTAAAGCAAGCTTGGAAGTAGCGATTCTTACATGTAGTAAATTAAAAAAGAAAAAAAATGTTGCTACATTTTAGCATTTTAACTAAACTGGGAATGTTTAAATTAAGGCTAGTCACTGAAAATTATTCTAGAAGTGTTTACTCTAACACTCATTTGGAAAAAAATAACATGAAATATGTATTCAATATTTTAATTAAAAGAAATAATTCCAAAAATGTGTTTACAATTTATATTTTGTGCTGTTATACCAGAACTGCATAACTATTGAAATTCCTTGACTCCAGTGGTTACTAAATATTAATGAAAGTGGGCTTAAATATATGTGTGCTATGACATTTTACGTTTTACTTTAAAATCCACTCATAACTTTTTTCCAGCTAAAATTAATCCTAATGAATCTTCATGGCAATACTTGTATACCGCTAAAAAAATTAATCAATTTTTATTTTTCCTTTTTCAATAAGGAAAGGGAGCTAACTTAAACATTAAAAAACCCAACTAATCTCACAAATAGGATTTGCTACAATGATAGCCCTTGTTTGCAGTAAGCTTCTTTAAAAAAATTTGTTTAATGATGTACTGTTCAAGGTGGCAAAAGTGTTGCCAGTAAAGCTGCAATAGCTGAACACAGCCTAGTGTGGGAACAGGCAAGAGTATGAATTGATGAAAATGGAGGCATGTGGTGAGCAGGCTAAGTCATGTGAAGCAATGGTGGTCCTTTTGCCATACCTCACTCATAAAACCACAAATCATAGAGAATACAAATCAAACTTGAACAATATGTAGTAAATGTAGTAGCCTGAAAATCCCACACACCCCAAAAAGTGCACCCCAGGGCTGACTGCCTCATCCACCCTCTCTTCCTGTGCCAGTGAATTTTGTCCATATTTTTTTTTATATATATACCAGTGTATTATTAAATCTAGTGTTTCAAGATGGTGCAACCATATTAAGTTATCATTTTTTGTTGGTATTGTTGAAAAATGTGTGTTCTTTATACAAACACCTTCATATAAAACATGAACACACAGAGACATAGGAATAAACACCAACAGTGGCGTTGGTAACTTATGAGGGTTTAGATTTTTTTAATCCAATAAACTATTTTGTGTGTTAGTCAAGAATCAATTTACTGGAACAGTCTTACTAACTAATGTTAGTTGGAAAAGATACAAAACATACATGCCAATCTGTATAGGTTACCTGTAATTGGTATGCTTTAAAAATATTTTTCACTTTTTAATAGTTTTTCTTGTTGTATGGCCGTTTAGGTTTTTTGAGTGGTCTTACACTGGATTTAAAATAGAAATATTTTTGCACAAGACACAAGTTCTAAACTGGCGATGCCATAAGTTCAACAGTGGTCAACAGGAAGCTTAAATCCTATTGCTCCATTCAAAATGACCTTTAGTCCAAAGTCTGGGACTGGTAGGACATCTAAATTTAGAAACTCGGTATGGTTTCATTGATACCATTCGTTAAAAATAATTATTATTTATTGCTTGTCCCAAAGATGACCAAGGCAATATTCAACTTGAGTGGTAGCCTTGATTTGAGTAGTAGCCTTGACTTGAGTAGTAGCCTCAATTTGAGTAGTAGCCTCAATTTGAGTAGTAGCCTCAATTTGAGTAGTAGCCTCAATTTGAGTAGTAGCCTTGACTTGAGTAGTAGCCTCAATTTGAGTGGTGGCATTGACTTGAGTAGTAGCCTTGATTTGAGATGCACTTTGTTTAAAGTGAGGGAGAGTTGCTCAATTCATCAGCCTCACCCTCTTGTCTGTTTGATCTTAAGGCAAGACTTAGTCAAGATGACTGGAAATCGACCAGAATGCAGAAGATGACCAGCACTCTGTGTCTTTTTGTGTGTTTCACTGTTTATGCATTCCACATTGCACGAGTTTTCAGAATTTTCGTTGTGTCAGTGTCATACCGCCCTATGGGACTCCATCTTTGGGTTTTATTTCAGAGTTGCCTTCTCTTAAATGAGTTGCAAAAAAGGTTAACAAGTCCCATCTACACAGGGTGCAGGTGTTCTAACAATAATGCTACAGCGTTGAGCGGTAGTAACTATTTTAAGTAGCAAACCATAATTACAAATCTTTTTCAATTAACATGTTATATCCATATGGCACACAGGGTACAAACAAAATATTTCTACCCACATGATCTCCCCCAACCCACATGCAGTAAAAAAAAATAAGGTTATAAAATTGAAAGCAAACTCAATATTTTTGTCAAGATAGATTAAATTATTTTCCCTTTATATATTTAAGCATTGGAATCTGTATAACTCAAAATTAATGTGACTAGTCTAATTATCCAAATAATTATATCTGATTACATCTAAATTGCTATTCAATTCAACATTTGAGGTAAACCTTAAAATTATTAGGCAAATTTAAAAAAATAAGAAAATAAAGGGAAGTTGGAATTAGACACAACGGTGAAGTCTTAATGTGAGCGGCTGACAGAATATCTTGGAATTATTGATCCTTCACAGTCACAGTAATGTTTATCGGTCATTATCGATAATTTGTGAGAGTTCGTTCTAAATAACTAAATGTTAAAAAAAAAAATCAAAACTGCTGGCAGAAATCATCTTAATACTCTTAAAATAGTTTAACAATCGCAACTATTTATTAAGTACAACAATAACATTAACAATGATACATGTCAAGTTTGCTGCTTGGGTTTTCAAACTAATGATGAGTCAAGAGGCAAAGTTTGCAAGCATTTAAAACATTGAAAATTATGTTAATAAAAAAAAACTAATTAATTATACTTTTTTTTTCAAATTTTAATTTTTTTCTGTAAAGTTTTTCATGCTATTGCAAATTTTTTGGTGAATTTTCAAACAGATTTTGATCCCACAGGTTGGCATGTATGACAAAGAATACAGATGATTAATTATTTTAATTGATTAATGGTATATAGTATATGGATAAATATATTTAAATTCAGCAAACAATATTTTATACATCATAATGGTCACAAATATGTTCTCAACTTATTCACAGACTCTGTTTAATAATTTATACATGACATAACTTTCAATAACTATTTGAAGATTCTGAATCTGGCCAACCATAGATTCTATTTAATATAATTTAAATAGCAAGATAAAGTGATTGTGAGTGGACATTTTGGGGGGCGGGGGGTGGTATTGTTTGTGTTAAGTTTTTTTATTCGTCCTTACTAACTCAAATTTGTTTCAAGATTAATCATATAGCCTAATGTCAATGATCATGAATTTAATACCATAATCATAATGAGGCATAATGAATTGAATAATAATAAATTCAACACACCAGTGCCAGTAGTAGAAGTAGTGCCACCAGAGCCGGATTTAGGACGCGATTCCTTTCCTTTCGTTTTAACGTTTAACTTGTTGCTCATTTTTGTTCTCGACTTAGTCCTCGGGGGTTGTGAGCATAACTCCTCGTCACTTAAAGGCTATGACCCTTTATTGAATATAAGAGCTAATCTGGAACACAGACGACGCCATCTTATCTACCTTAGCGACCGTCGTTATGAAAGGGAGATCTACCATTCAAAATTATCAAGCTTCGATTCTGGGAGTTACGTCCCTTTATATATTTTTATAATTAAAAAAAAAAAATTTTTAAACTTTATAAAAAAAAATCATGGTCGTACTTTATTACTCACTACCTAAATATGACAATTTTTTTTTTTTTTAAATTAAGTTTTTTTTTAGCCACTTCACAGATTTTTCTCTAACTCTCCACAGCATCAGATAAGATATATTTTAGGTTTATTTCTTATTTTGTAGCTCACTTGTTTTAGTTTTTGTTCACAGAAGATTCCTCTAATCACTTTAAGCCTACACGACCACAGCAGTTGTTTGGATTTTTTTTTCCCCTTTTAGCAGATCTTGCTCTACTATTTCCTGTATTTGAATTTGTCATTATGATTCATTATCACTGTCAGATGACTGCATTTTTCTGGCTAAACTCTTAATTTAAATTACTCCCTTTCATTCAAATTTTAAATAGAGAATAAAAAGAAACAAGTCTCTTTTTTTTTTTTGACAATTCATTATCATTTAATATATGGTAAGACTTTTTGCTAAAATTTAATATGATGTTACAATGTCTTTATACGTCTTTAAAAATAAAGAAAATAAAAATATTTGTCACATAAAAACATACAACCGTTTAAATACAATTACACTCCAGAGAAGGCAAATAAATAAAACAAAATTTGTAATGGACAAAACATTTATGCTCTATAACTGACACTGTTGAAACATGACCGCAATTATAGACTACTTTTCATCAATTCCAATTCATCAACTTCAGCTACTTGCTTAACACATGAACTTTTTTGGAGTCGCCAAACAAGCATCAGGAAAATTATAAATAAATATACAATAAATGTTTGACTATTTTCAGAGAATGTATTTAAGAAATTCAACACAACTTTTAAGGCAGGGCATACTTTATGCATTTTCACACTTGTACAACTTTCATGGATGCCCATTTCACAAAGCAACACAGCAACATAGATTCATGTCAGATACACATTGTCATCCTTTGGCACACACTCATTAAACAAAGTGCTACGGCAAAACACACATTTCATGCATATCAGATGCACATCATACAGCACACCATATATATTGTTACATTACAAGAAATACAAGTGCTACAGCACACCAGATATACATGGTGTCACATTATATGAAATACAAGTGTTACAGCACACTAGATACACAGTGTAACATCTCATGAAATACAAGTTTTACAGCACGCCAGATATACATAGTGTCACATTACATACAATACAAGTGTTACAGCACCCTAGATACAGTGTTACGGCACTATAATACAAGTGTTACAGCACACCAGATACAAGTAGTGTTACAAGAAACGAGATACCGGTGCACATATTGTAACAACAGCACATCAAAATCCATGAATGAATGACATTAACAGATCAACATTGCGAGTAACACCAAAAATATATTTACAGTATTTAAATTTAAAGCACTACAATTGACATACACAATGTCACTGTATTAGTTTTGCTGGTATGAAATTACATTTATAAATATTATAATTTTCTTTAAAAACAGTAGGGTTATGGACTCGTCATTTAAAGAGTTGATATACACTTAGATCTCCAGACCATTTAACAACAAATATTGAACCTTAGAATATTTCTTTTTGACATTTATAACCGAGATATTGTCTTTGTGATGATTCACGTGTTTCTCATTTATTACAACTGGTTTCTACAGCGTGTTATGATTTTTGCTAATTTAAACTCATAATTTAGAAGAGCAAAAATTCAATACTCAGGACATTTTGAGAATGACCAAACAGGGAGGCTAGAGACACATGCATTTCTCTATTTCATCTTTACAATGAGCACACCCTAGGTTACACACCTTTCCTTGACCACGCACATTCCCTTTGCTACAAACCTTTCCTTGATCATGTACCGGTACACACAATTTAACACAGCAATCTCTCAAGGTTTGGGGGTAATAACTGGGCAGTCAAAATTTATACAAGATAAAGTTTTTAACTTATTTTCCACAGATTTAATAATTGACAGTGCTCAGGTTAACATAATTTTTAAATCAATCAAATGTTTTAACTTTTTATTTACTACATCGCCGTAATCATTTAGTTTCGTATATAGAAACCTGGCATGTGTCTTCCTTTTTTTTCTTCCTTTTTTCTTTTACAATGATATATTTAAATATTTCTATAACGATACTTATGATGTATTTTATATACTTTGTATAATTATAAAACTGTTTCTCCTTTTTTTTTTTTTTTTAAATTGTATTCTTATTTTATTTCGTATATTGCACAGTCTTGTTAGCAAGCTGAATGTGTCTCAATGTCAAAGCATACAAATTTGTACTAGCCCATTAATTCAATCAGTTCACTTTCTGACTGGGTCTTAATGAAGAACCTGAGAAGCCCCTAATTTATATAATATGACTGGAGTCGTATGCGGAGATTTGATCGAAAGAAATTTCGTCGACGGAAAATTGATCGATGGAAATTTGATTGAACGGAAATTTGGTTGAATCCTTTATTTTAGTTTACATGTTAAAATTTTGCGTCAAATTTCTTTTTGGACGCATTATTTTCTTCTACTGTATAGTGTATATCAATTTTCTGTCAACGAAATTTCTTTCGATCAAATTTCCGGTAACCGACTGGAGTGGGTCATCAAAAGGATTTGAGTGGGTCATCAAATGCTAATATTCTAATCCTCGGTCACGTAACCATCTTGTGGGCAGACTACAAGGTGGTGGGGGGGGGGGGGTTTAATTGAACAGAAAGGCCATTACATGAACAGTAAATTACAGTCGTGAAGGTACATACGTGAATTAGCCAACTAACTGTAACAGTAACAGTAACATGCAACAAATCCAGCATTTATGGAAGAAGAAAAAAAGGAAAAGAAAGAAGAAATTTGACACCCGCAAAACAAAATAATAAAACAATGTGAAACTTACAATAAAATTAACATCAACAGATGTATGTGTCAATATATCATCTTGTCATGCCATCAATTTAGCATGAGTAGAGTAAAAATAAAAGTAACCATGGGGTTAGTGATAAAAAAGAAAAAAAAACAATCCTTATATTTTCCTATCACACACAGTAGATTATGTTAGTGAAGGAGATGGGGGGGGGGGGGGCAATGTCAATGTGAATGTGAAAATGATAGAGACAAGTAAAGATTTAGCTTAGGATAAGTTTGTACAAAACTGCTCAAGAGCATGGTAAATTTATCGGTGTCTGCGATCATCACGCTGTCTACGATAGTCTCGATCTCGGCTTCTGTCGCGGCTGCGTCCTGCATCTCGATCCCTCTCCCTGCTGCGATCTCTCTCTCTGTTCCGATCTCTATCTCTGCTGCGATCCCTCTCTCTGCTGCGGTCTATGTCCCTGCTGCCATCATAATATCTATCTCTGTCACGACTTCTATCATGATGGCGATCTCGTTCTCTGTCCCTGAAAGAGTAATTTTAAGGTATACATCTGCTATGTACAATCACAAAATACGGGTCTAAATACAAAATTTAATTTTTTCTTAGTAAAAGATGAATGAGCACAGTGCGAGAGGCTCCACTAGTAAATCAAAAACATTGTGTATAAATGGTTATCTATGGAAGATGTCTACATGAGACGTGTGTGCTGTGTGTGTGTTACTGTGTACTGAGCATTCTTTTAGTAACTGATGCCTCACAAGAGCACACTGAGTTATCTGTATACAAATACTGAGTTCCACTTGGAGGCATGTGATATAAGATTAAGATTATCACATGGAGGCATGTGATATAAAATTAAGATTATGCATTGAATCACTAGGAATGGAAGTCCATAAAGGCAGGTGGGTAATCCAAGGTGGATAGAGGTGGACACAAGGGAAAAGGGAGGTGAGGGGTGGAGGAGGGTGTCAGAAGATTGTGGCTTCTGTGGATGACTCCTAAAGGAAAATTCTGTCAATGATTTCAGATCAACGAACACCACGGCTTGTTATGTTACTACACTTATCATTAAAAGCTACAAATAGAATATCATCAAAACATTTTTAAATATTTTTAAAAAAAAACACATTTATTTTAGGATGTGAAAATTATAGATTTAACTTGAAACAATAATTAGCTTTTTAAAAAATAAATAAAATAACACTAAGTACCTCCCTATTCCACTGTGCCCTGGTGGGATTTTTAAAATTGAAGAAATTGAACGAAAAACTCACCTGTCATGGCGGTCTCTATTGCGATCCCTGTCACTGTCTCTGTATCTATCCCTCTGCCTATCTCTGTCTCTGGACCGCGAACGGCGGTCTCTATGACGATCACGAGAACGGGACCTCTCACGGCGTTCCCTTTCACGCTCCTGCAATGAAGATTCTTGTGGCGGATAATCAGCAGCCTTCTCAGGACTCTGTAAAGTACCAGAAGGCCTGTCTTTCTCTGCTGGACTAGCAGATGTTTGAGGGTCTAACAACTGTTGTGATAGCACATCATCTGACAATGTTTGTGCGGCTAAAAATGTTTCTGGTACAGCATCATCAGTGGATGCTTGTGCATCTGAAAACTTTTCCGACACCACGTCACCTGTGAATGCTTGTGCTGCTAAAAACTTTTCTGGTACAGCATCATCAGTGGATGCTTGTACTGCTAAAAACTTTTCTGGTACAACAACATCAGTGGATGCTTGTGCCTCCAGCAACTTGTCTGGATTCTTTACAACAATGTCTTGAGACAAAAAACTTTTCTGAGAAAATAAACTTTCTTGGCCTGCAGGGTCCCCTAGAGTTAAAGGACCTGAGGACTGCTGTGCTGCTGGGAAGTTCCCACTCCAGTCCCTGGCATCGCTGCTGCCCTCCCCGATAGAATCTCGAGAGAACACATCACTGATACGTTCCGTCAGGTCCACTCGGTTGAGATTACTAAACGACGATGAGGACGATGAGGTTGGCAGAGTGACTTGCTGAGAATCGGATGTCTCTGAGATGCTGGACGAGGCCTGGTGCTCCCCATCAAAGTCTGCTTTCTGTGCAGAGTCTGATGACAGCTCATCGAAAGCTTCACCAGGTGTCAAAGCCAGCTGCTCTTTTTCACCATTTAATTCTTCATTTAGCACATGACCACTGGACTCTTCATCTATGTCCATGTCTTGTTCAGCTGTTATTGTTTGTTCTCCTTCTAGGTTTGGAGCATCATTGAACAAAGTTTTGAAGTCTGTTGACTGGCTGTCCTCGTAGCTGGACAGTTCCTCCACATTTTTGGTTTCCGTTTCCTTGACATTAGCGTCCAGTTGGTCATCCTCTTTGACAATATCGTCTGGGCATTTGCTGATGCTGTCTTCAATACTGTATTCCGTCAAGACCAGCCCAGCACAACTTTCACTTCTAAGACCTTTGCTGAAGGCTGTGCTTTCCCCTTCATTGACCTTATCAGCTAACACATACTCAGTAGCATCTGGTTCATTATTTGGTAGTGGAATGTCTGAAACATTGAAACTGACTTGGTTCATTACTTCCTCTCCCTCATCTGAATTACTGCCGTAATCCACAACCAAGCCTTTTGGCTTATCCAGTCTTTCAACTGAAGTGTCTCGTCTCAAAATCTGATCTTGCAATTGAATGTTGTCATCTTTCACCAAACTTTCAGCTGAAGTTTCTTGTCTTAGACCTTGACTTTGTGACTGAATGATGTCACTATCTTTCTCTGAAGCATCTTGTCTTAGGACCTCAACTTGTAACTGAACACTGTCTTTCTCCAAACTTTTGTCATCGTTTCTATCTAATGTGACACTATCGGACCTACTGGGCTCATCATCATTGCCTTCATTGTTTCTATCTAATGTTACACTATCAGATCTACTGGGCTGATCATCACTGCCTTCCTGGCACCCGGCTCGCTGGTCTTCAACTTCCACTTTACCTCTGTAATCCTTGATCTCATGACCTTTCTGAGCTTCCATTTCTGTCTTGTCTTCAAAACAACTCACCAACTCTGGTTTCTCAGTCTTATCCTCTGTCTTATTTTTGTTCTCATCATCTGTCTCCATTGCTGCCTTACTTCCTGTGTTTTCAGCTTTTAATGTTTCCATCTCGACATCTCCAATTTTACAGCCAACCGACCCTGTGCTGTTAGAGCTCATTTCATCCATCTGAGTTTCTTCAGCATCTTTCTCACCAAGGTCTGGATCCTTTGCTCTCAACTTTTCTCCCAGAGGCTCTTCTTCAACCATAACCTGAGCACTCACATCGTCTTTCAAAAGGTTGTCCTCTTCATCTGATGCAACCTCCACCCTTGACTTACTGCTTTCTGCCTCTTCTCCTTTGTCTTTCAAAATATTGTCCTCTTCATCTGATGCAACCTCTACCCTTGACTTACTGCTTTCTGCCTCTTCTCCTTTGTCTTTCAAAACATTGTCCTCTTCATCTGATGCAACCTCTACCCTTGACTTACTGCTTTCTGCCTCTTCTCCTTTGTCTTTCAAAATATTGTCCTCTTCATCTGATGCAACCTCTGCCCTTGACTTACTGCTTTCTGCCTCTTCTCCTTTGTCTTTCAAAATATTGTCCTCTTCATCTGATGCAACCTCTGCCCTTGACTTACTGCTTTCTGCCTCTTCTCCTTTGTCTTTCAAAATATTGTCATCTGACTCAAGGGTTCCGTTGGTGTCGCCAATCATCTCACTTTCCTTGTCTAGTTGATCCTCTAGCTTCAGCTTATCCTCACTGACATCACCATCGGGTTCCTTGGAATCAACGTCTGATGGTGTGGCTGCACCTGCCATCTTTGCTTCTTTATCTGATTCTCTTTCTTTAGCATCCGTTTCTTTGAAATCCTGCTCAAAGTTCTCTGCCCCTTCCGTGCTGTTATCTTTCTTTTTTGATTCAGACAGTTCCATGTCTTTTTCCCACTAAAGGAATAAAAGAAACAAAGTGATCTGTATGAGTCAAGTCACAACAATTTATGCCAATCCCATTCATATCCAATAAAACATGGGTCTCACAATATCTGAATGGCCACAACACATTGGGTCTCAAGCTATCTGAATGGCTACACCACATTAACACTTGTCATGATTAAGCCCAGTGTCTTATGAGAATCTGTAACACAAGTCCCCCTTGCAGGAAGACAGCTTGATGTCGGGGTGGCCATAAGTTTGAGACCCCTGTAATAAATAACAAATTCAGCTCCTCACCTTGGGTTTATTTTTCCATGTTTTCTTCTTGGAGTCGCTCAGGAGAGACGGTCTCCTTGGTAGCACATCCAGTGTTGCCACCTCTGGCATGTCCACCGGTTCAGGGGGCGGTGAGTCACGGCGTGGCACTGCGGTAGAAATACTTTGGGTGTTAAATGGATTTGATGACAGCTAAACTCAACAACATGTTAGCATCTCTTTTATGTAAAATAATGGTGGGAAAGGTCGGGGGAAAAAGGAGGGGGGCTACACCTTACGATGTATGCCATACACAAATTGTTCTTAAGTAAATATTACAGAAATATTAGATATTTTACTGTAAGATTACTCAAGAAAACACTAATACAAAAGGTTCAAATAATGTGTTAGTTTCTTAGGTTATATCTTGCAATATTAGACAGAAATAAATTAATTTTTGCAAAAACCAGGAAAAATCAGGAAAAATCCAATGGGCATTTTTTTCTTCCATGTATAAGTTGATGTCTGATAAATTAATGGAGGTGTTTGCTCGAAATAAAATGATTTGTTAACAGGCGATGTATTTATTTAAATTGTTCTTAAAGGGAAGTTACGTGTGGAAATGGGGAAAATGTTAATTGTTTAATTACAGTTTTCCTCCTTCTTTTTTTCATTATTTCATTTTGAAACAAACTTTGTTCCGAAAAAATTTCCATTTAAATATTTCTCGCCCAACAAATTTCCATTTTGAACAATTTCCTGTCCAACAAATTTCTTTCAAACAAATTTTTCGGCGACCCTTATATATGAGGAGTCCAATTGCAAACCCTGCTAAGTCACTTTTTAAAAAAAAAAAGTGTTATCTATCTTGGCTGGTTAATTAATTGTCAATCCACAGTATTTTGTGTATTTAAGGATTAAAAATCTTTATGCAAGTCTAAAATTCACCATTTAAAAAATATATAAACGCTATATTCGCGATGTAAATTAATTTACAAAAACTCTGTTTTTTCTCTGAATCAAAAAGAAGTTACTTAGCAGGGTTTGCAATTGGACTCCCCATATGTATATCTCTGATAACTTATTGGAGGTACTGGATCACTGGACATACTTGATGCTGGCAGAGTGTCTTTCTTGACTAATCCAAGAACATCCAGCAGCGAGGCGTCCGGTTTCTTCCTGGGATCTTGGAGCTCCAGTCCTGTGTGGGAGGAGAGGTTCTTTTTAAATACTTTTAAAACTTTCCATTCCAAGATTATATCTACTGGGCTTGTTACGACTTTAGAAGGTTCTTTTAAAACAATCAGCTTTTTAAAAAAAAAAACAGTCACTATGCGATCGTATCAATAAAAAAAACCTGGCACACGACAAAACACTGATCCTAACTAATTCTACAAGAGATTTCTGATCCTATCCTTGAAAGAAATGTTCAATGGGTATAATTCAGTGCTAGATAATATAAAACATGTTTTTTTTTTTTAAATTTAAGATTCAATAATTTATTTCAACGGTTGGTTCAGAAACAAAGTTGACTCACCGAATTCTTCTGAAGTTGATGGCGGAGGCATGTCTTTAGAGCAGGAACTTTTAGAGCAAGCAACAAGATGATTGGCTGTGGTCAAATAAAATAATTTTCTGCAATAAGTTTCACATCTTAAAAGAAAAGAAGAAAAATTTAAGCTAAACGTCTTCGATTAGAACCACAGTTATTACTTTATCAACAGTTCTTGTTATCAGATTGATAGAAGTCTAATTCACTTTCTGAAAATTGAAACTGAAACAAAAAAGTGAAGGGGGAGAGAGAGATATCTGGAGGCTCACCAATACGGTTTCCGTAACTGCTGACAAATCCACAGGCACAGTATAACTGCTCCTCCAGTTTCCCTTCAGTGGGTGTGTGGGATGCAGCTGCAGTCATCTGACCAGAGTGAAAGCCCATCATGTGATTGGCGTAGGCAAAGGAACAACTTGTGGCAAATCTGCACATTGAACACTGGATGAACTTCCTGAAACAACAAGAAGGGTGTGTCTCTCAGTATCATTGTGATGCATGGGGTTTACAAATCAGGAGACAGACTTCTTTGTAACAACAAGACGGGTGTGTCTCTCAGTATCATTGTAATGTATGGGGTCACAAATCAGGAGACAGCCTTCTTTGTAGCAACAAGACGGTTGTGTCTCTCAGTATCATCGTAATTTTAAGGGTAACTAAGTTGGGGATAAACTTTAATGTCACTAAAGCAATTTAATTCTTCAAAGATCTGACGATACAGCTTATGGCCAGATAAAAGGTAATTTAACAGCTATGAGTCTATCGCTGTTACGGTCACATTTAAACTTACTTCTTTCAAAACTGAAACAGCTGCAAAATTACTTTTCGTAATTAGAGACTAAAAATATATACCACAAACTTTAGTTTGAACCAGGTGCATGTCGACTGGATTCAACATGAAACCAGAAAGGTTAAAAACGCAGATTATTAAGTCAATTACTATAGGCATATTTTCAGTATGCACAGAAGGATCTGCAGTTTTTTTTTTTTAAATATAAAAACTATGATCTAATACACTACATACTTGTAGTGGTCGGGTATTCCCATGAGCATCTTGCACTCGATGCACTTGACCTTGTAAAGGCTGGGTGGGAATATCAGTTTGTGATCCATGATTTTCTTGACGGCTGGAACATTCAGAGACTTGATGCCACCCACACTGTCACATTTCTCCGTCACTTTGATCATCACTTGATGAGGGGTGGTGTACTTGGCATTCATACCTGTGACAAAACATTCCATCAGGTGCTAAGTGACAACACATTCCATCAGGTGCTAAGTGACAACACATTCCATCAGGTGCTAAGTGACAACACATTCCATCAGGTGCTAAGTGACAACACATTCCATCAGGTGCTAAGTGACAACACATTCCATCAGGTGCTAAGTGACAAAACATTCCATCAGGTGCTAAGTGACAACACATTCCATCAGGTGCTAAGTGACAAAACATTCCATCAGGTGCTAAGTGACAACACATTCCATCAGGTGCTAAGTGACAACACATTCCATCAGGTGCTAAGTGACAACACATTCCATCAGGTGCTAAGTGACAAAACATTCGATCAGGTGCTAATTAATAATTGTTTTTTTTTTTGTTTTTTTACATATTAACTCTTTTGAGATTTAAGGTCATTCTCTCATCCAAAAATGACATCACCCAATATACCTGTACATACTTCTGTTCACACGAGGGTTGTTTTAAAGGACATATCTGCTAAATAAATATGTGACTGAACATCTAGTGGTATAAATTCATAGATGCTTGCATTACATTTTTATTTCATTATTTTCCTACAGTTCTCTTGTGTAAATTCTTAATTTCAAACTATGTATTGGACCATAAAAATATTTTTAAAAATTAAATTTAAAAAAGATATCTACCAATAAAATATTTAATCGATAAAATGAAAAACAAATATGAGGACTTTAATTTTAATAGTGAGATTTCCGCTTTCTATCAGCAACATGTAAACAACCGAAGACCACTCACTACATATTCTTCTTATATTTACAGACAAGCATATAAAATTATAAA
This sequence comes from Omphiscola glabra, assembly GCA_964017045.1. Taxonomy (NCBI): domain Eukaryota; kingdom Metazoa; phylum Mollusca; class Gastropoda; family Lymnaeidae; genus Omphiscola; species Omphiscola glabra. The sequence continues at coordinate 12,390,362 of OZ024811.1, read as the reverse complement.
CCTTAGCTGAAATGTTTATTAATACTTCTGTTAGAAATGTTAACGACACACAATTTGATATCGGTAAAATGAGAGTTACCCCAAACTTTCAACAGTATCAAATGTACCAAGAGACTTACGCAGTTTCCACATTTTTGCTTTTTAAAATAAGCAGACCTTAAAGAAACTTTGGCTTATGAAGGTGTTACAAACATTGAAGCAATCATTATCCAAAATGTATGGTTCTAAAGCCACAAGCCTACCAATGACTCCTTTCTGATTCGGCATATGGTCCAGTTTACGATGAGCTTTGAGATCACCTGGGTTTAAGAAGATTAGTTTACAGTGCTGGCATTTCCTACAGCAATGTTTTATCTGAAATACAAGGGGAAAGCAGCTGTCAGTGATTTTCACCTGAAGCTCTCTTAGAGTTAGAGCTTTTTAGTCATTTGAGAGAGCAGTAACTTAAGACACACTAGTCATCATTCAATTTAAAATGTTACAATAAAATAATCTCCACTTTTCATTTTCACTTGATTTGCAATCTGCTAATAATACTATCACGATTAATTTTAAAAAAAAAAAAATATTTGTGCTTTAGCAGGTAATGATGCTCTATGAGGTAGTATAGAAAAGTAAATGGTTATTTTTTATCTGGTTTATACATTTGTGACGACCATTCAACACTTAGTTTTACGATTCTCTTTCACTTTCTGCCAAATTTTGTTTTTGTTTATTTCGACAGAGAAGTAAGTGCAAGTGAATAAGTTACTAACCTGATGTTTCATGAGGTGGTTGTAATAAATTGAGGTCTGACCCCATCCCTGGCTGACAAAACGAACGTGGAACACCCTGAGACAATACAGACACAGCATGGACTCAGAACTGTTGTGTTTCTGGGGAGGAAAGAAAAAAACAGGCTTGTTTCAAGTAACTAAATTAAACATATTACACAACAGTGGCAGACTGAACTGTCAACATATTTCATGACAGTGGGAGAATGAACTATCAACTTATTTCACGACAGTGGAAGACTGAACTATAGACAAAGTTTTAAAAAATACATATGCTCTAGACCCTATTTAACAAAAAAAAATCCTTTTCACTTAGTTTTAAGCAAATTTGGATAATACCAAAACATTATCCACATTGACTTTGGCTTACATGAGTTGATTACTACAGCCTATTTTGAAAAAAAACAAACAAACAACTGCGACAGAATTTATTTCCATAGCTATTTCAGTGGAAAGAATCAACTGCTTATGGAAAGAATCAAATGCGAAACACATTTTTTAAACCTTTTTAAAATAATTTAAAATAATTTAAATATCACGGCGGGATCATGTTCCCCAACAAAATCAATTCTTCACTGAAACTTCCCCAAAGAGAAAACATACTGTGACACAATTGAGTCACAATGCTCAGGCTCTTAATTTACTGCAGCTTTCCTTAGGAACAAGTGTCAGAAATGTCAATAGAAAACAGCTGTTTACATCTTCACCTTCTTAAAGTGATCAACAACATCACTGTACATTGATGACCTGAACTTGCACAGCTGGCAAATGTAGGGCATCTCGCATGCATTGTGGTTCCTCCTCATGTGGTCAGTTAAGGCATGGCGATTCTCATGGTCTTTCTCACAGATACGACACAGGAGCACATTGGTGTTGTTCATGTGAACCTGAAAGACAAGGGTTTTATTGCACCAGACAAATATGACACATAAGTACATTGGTATTGAAAACAAAATCTTTTATGATTAAACAACTCAACTTTTATGATTAACCAGCACAACTTTTATGATTGAACAACTCAACTTTTAGGATTAACTAACACAACTTTTAGGATTAAAAACATTTAGAATCATTTAGGGCTTCTTTGTGTATTTTGAATCATAAAAATTACATCCCATGTTGATTTCAATATCTTGATTTCTTTGATTTATAAAGGAATTAATGAAGCAAGTGAGAATCCAAGTTGATAGGGTTGTATAGAGTTGACACTTAAACTTTCGTGACACTGTGTCATCTTAATGTCAGTGATCAAACTGGTTGATATTTTAGTTAACATACAACTGATGTGGTTCCCTAGAACTCTCAAAATAGTACAATATCATTTCAGAATAGTATTTTATCATCTCAAAAAACCGCACAGTATTGTATGTTATTGGAAATAAATAAACATTTCACAACTATTTTCATCACACATCTAAAAAAGGGTCACTTCCCAAAGTAGCAGACTGACGTTTATATATTTTTATAGTTCTTTATTTTACTTCTGATACAACTGATATAAGAACATCTATCTATCTTGATATTTTTGTGACCATAACAACTAAAAAATAGGCTAATACATTTTTTTTTTAATCACCTTCTCAATGTGAGTCTGCATCTCAAATGGTGTGTCAAATTGTTTGTAGCAGTGCTTGCACTGTGTCAGGTCACTCAGGTCCAGATTGACCTGCCTCTCAGAATCAATGTGACCCTGGATGTGCATCATGGCTGCCACATTGTTGTACAGCATCTTGTTACAGTACCAGCACTAAAAAGGAAAGGTTCAGCATTAGGACCATCATTTAACTTTGTATGTGTAGAGTGAGGTGTTTATTTGAATCCACGAAACCAAATTTTGACTTTAAAGCTCTTGTTTCATGAATCAGATATAAAATTTGCAGAAAATCAATTTTAAATCAAGTTTAAAAAAAAATGTAGCAGAGAACTAATAATGAGCAACACATCCGTTAAATATCAGGGCTATGTGCTAAAAAAAATTGCGTGCATGTAATGCATATAGCTGGCACCTGTGAGTGATTAACAGATACTTTTAAGACGGCACACTGAAATAAAAAAGTATCATTTAGAGAGAATCTAATAAAAAGTGCACTTACTTTAAATCTGAGCTCTCCCTTCTGTTCTTGGTAGGTGGGGTTTCCCTCCATCTTGCCATAATAGTATTCATCTAAAGGCACCCAGTTACCTTAAATAAAAGAACAAAGCACACAAGCACATGTTTATGTATTTTTAGAATCGGATGTTCAAAACTACTTTATTCTCCAATATGTGACTGCTTACCTCCCATTATAATAGTACCACTGTAATGCCAACCAATTTGTCCAATTAAAAAAATGGATCATAAATCGGATTTCAAGCTTTAAAAAATATTTGTTAGTACCCAATGAAAGCTTAAATCATTTTATGATTTTTTTTTTTAATCACAAGTTTACCGATATGTCACAGAGAAATAACCAGCTTCAAGAAGAAGCTACCCCTTTTCAGTACTTTTAGAATGGTAAATTAAAAAACTCACCAATACGCAGGTGTCATATTAATATTACAATTATTAGATTCTTTTAATTTTTTACCGATATGTCACAGAGAAATAACCAGCTTCAAGAAGAAGCTACCCCTTTTCAGTACTTTTAGAATGGTAAATTCAAAAACTCACCAATACGCAGGTATCATATTAATATTACAATTATTAGATTCTTTTAATTTTTTACCGATATGTCACAGAGAAATAACCAGCTTCAAGAAGAAGCTACCCCCTTTTCAGTACTTTTAGAATGGTAAATTCAAAAACTCACCAATACGCAGGTGTCATATTAATATTACAATTATTAGATTCTTTTAATTTGGAAATGAGTAAAGTAAGGGAAAACCTGAAGGAAAAAAAAGAACGAAACACTTACTTTCTGTCACAATTCTTTTGCTGCCCTCTCGGATACTACTTTTCAGCCGAGTGCCATTTTTTAAATTTTATTGTTTTTTCTGTTGTTTGTTCACTGATGAAGGCTTCCTGCAGACAGGTTCATTGTTTTGTTGCGTTCCTTTTTTCAGATTTTCCCCATACTTTGTTTTACTCATTTCCTTTTTTGCTAGCCTAATTGCAGTCTCTGCCCACTATTACCATTCTTTAAGTTTGGCTCAAGTTGGAATCTCAGAAACAATTAGTAATGTAAATTTTATATCTTTTCCTCACAAAGACATGGACCAAAAATGTTTAACTTATAAAAAATTAGTGCTGCTTAAACTTTAAAAAAATCTATATTGATAAAAGCAAGGTACTGGAAATCCCCTTATTATCTTAATGAAAACAGAAGGATAGAGACCTGTTTTCAACAAGATGGCGGCGGCCTCGGTATTTCTAGATCCGGCCTTAGGAAACTGGTCAATAGACATGCCCTCAAGAAGAATTCAGGGGAGAGTTACTAACTAAACACTTCAAAATAAAAAGAATTTTGGAGGCTACAGCCAACCCACTTCATCAGTTACTTAACATCAGCTAAATCAGGGTGAATCCTTTCCTTCAAAGTAAGGCACAAAAGATTAGGGAACAAATGAATTTGTATATCTTTGGCACTTTGCGCATGATATAGACACTCACTTCCAGTCACCCAGATCAACAAAAAGAATCTAATCATCTCACATTTAAATTTTTTTTTATAAACGCACTGGGTCTGTGACATTAAACTGTCTTATCCCACATCTGATTGCTGCAGGTTTTTAAGGTAGTAAAACAAAGGTAATCAGAGCATCATCTCACCACTGTCATCTGCTTCCATTTGAGCCAGTTTTTTGGTTCTCTTCTTCATGGGTTCTGATTCTGCCTTGGCTTGGGCCTGTTGCTGCATCTGCTGTCTGAAGTGGGGGAAAAAAAAAAAAAGCCTCAGTCAAGACTCAAAAGAGTCATGGCTCATGTGAAGGCAACAAGTTACACGTAGCAGGGGACTCAGTGATAAATGTGATTGCCAATTAATTAAAATGTGGCAGGATGCCATGACATTAAATTCCCAACAGACCAAAAATCACAGACAACAATGGGGGAAACATTACCTCAGATAGGCAATAGCCTCAGACTGGGCCTTGGCTTGCACAGATGTTATTGTCTCTGGGAAAGCCTGAGATTTTGAGTGGGCGGTTTGAACGGGCGCCAGTTGCTGACTGGGAGGAGTGTTTGATGTGCTGGGCTCCAAGGGTTGCCATCCTTGAGGCAGCTTAACACCCATTCCATGTGTACCAGGCACAAAATTGCCTTGGAAGAAAAAAAGCAAAACTGTCAATCATGAATGAGGGCTTTAACTTTGGATTTGGAGCAGAGCTCAGAGCTGTGGATCCGGGTCTTTTTACCAGGAGCTGGTAAAATGTCTTACTGCTTAACTCTTCTACCAGCTGCTGCCCCACTTTTCTACCAGCTATGTTAGTGTAGCCTCACTTTTCTACCAGCTATGTTAGTGTTGCCCCACCTTTCTACCAGCCATATTAGTGTTGCCCCACCTTTCTACCAGCCATGTTAGTGTTGCCCCACTTTTCTACCAGCTATGTTGCCACAGTATTCTACCAGCTAGCACTTTGCACGACCCTCCCCACATTTTTATTTTGCCATAGCTCGGAGTGGAAGCTGGAGCAGAGATCAGCCCCCAAAAAAAAATGCCTGCTCCAAATCCCAGGTCTAAACTCAACAGCAAAGTTTAAAGCACGCAAAAATAAAGAAAACCAAAGTGATTGACGGGAGTAAGAAGCTTGAGCACGTGCCAGCAAGGTGCAGATTCATGAATTGGGCTTCTTAAACTGATTGAAGAACCAAGGCAACTGTACTCTGGCACAAATTTTGAACCTAGTTGGAAGGGGTTTGAATTAGCACTACTTTAGAAAAACCTAACCTCTACTAAGAGTTTTGTTGGAAATTTAAAAAAAAATTTTTTTTTTTTAAAAACATTATTGTAAGTATATTGACATCCTTACCTGTTGGAGTTGCAGGACTTATTGGACTAGGGACTACCGGGCTTCTTAGTGACTGTGGGGAAAAAAACATACCAATAAAAGGTATCTCTATTTGGTCAACATGCAGAAAAATGAAGCTAGAGAAGTGACACAAATCGCTTAGAACATGGCCAGACATGTAAGGATGCCATGTTCTAAGCGATATGGTCATTCATTTTGTCATAACTGATACTACTCACACAATAGGTCCTAACAACGTTAGTGGTACATAACTGATATTACTCACATAATAGGTCCTAACATAACAAGTAATTACAAAGTGGGGGCTGAAATGGCTGGTAAATTACATAACAGGCGCTGACACAACGGGTGCCACTTATGTAAAAGGCACTTACAGAGGACTGTTTCCGTGGAGGCGTCTCACCAACAATGACCAGATCTGGCGACACAGGACGATTGGCACTGCGGAAGAGACAAAACAAAAATTCCAATGAAAGATAACAAATCTGATTATCAAGTTTGAAATGTCAATAGCTACACAACAAACATACAACAACCAAAAAAAAAAAAAGGCATATTATTTTTTAGAAATAAGAAGTGCCAGTGGTGCACAAACCTTTTAGTGGTACCCTATCCCATTGTAAAATGATATTCTTGTGGACACCATACAAAACCAAAACCTTAGAAACACCAAAGAGGATTCCCACTCACATTTTGAGCACCACTGACCTTGGGTTACAAGTTTTGTTACACTAAAACAAAAAACTAAAACAGCTGAAAAAGGAACAAACAAATCCATTTTAAAGTTTCATCAAGTTTATTAGTTATTAAAACCACATTTTTGTTAAAATTGATTAACAAGACATTCAAGGAATAGCAGGGGAAATCCTCCATTCCTTTAGCGACTCGAAACTGCCGTTGATGTTTGCATCTCAAGCTGAAATGTATGTTTTCCAACCAAATTTTTTCTTTTCCAAATTAATTATGAAATTCCAAGGGCAGGCAATGAACCGATTCTCTTTTCTTAAGTTGAATTCCTTCACATGATAAGGTTAATGTAAAAGTTAAATTTTTCTAGTACTATTAATCTGCTCGTCTACGAGTTCCCCATAGTTATATTAAAATGGACTTGGAACTCACCAGAGGTGAACTTGTGAGTGGTTCAATTGTTAAAATTAAACTTTGAGCTTCTGGGTTATCAACATTTATTAGCGCTACTGGGTTATACAACAAAAAAAAAATCAAATTTGAAAAATAATTAATCTTAGTTAAAAGTTTGTTAATATACACTTCTGAGTTTTTAATAGATTCCTCTCACTCTAAGTATAAGATTCCTCTCACTCTATGTGCACGGCTTAACCTTAACAAGACTATCTTTTCTTCTGGTGCTGACCTTTCTCTTTTGGAAACTACTCTCTTGCTATGTGCTACTAGCTGCCTGTTTTCAGGTTCTCTTTTCAAGCTCTTTTCCCCTGACTGAGTACCTTCACTCTCATATTTCTGTGGTTTCTTTTTCCCACTCCTCTCCAGTTTTCCCCTCTTCTCTTCAAGATATGCTGCATATTTTTCTGAATGTTGCACGTTTCTCCTCAGTTGTCTGTGCAGTCTGGTGGCTGCTCTGCTACTGTAAAACAATGAAAAGAAAAATTGGCATGCCTTTGCTCAGATTTATCCTTGAACTATAAAGAAGCATTGTTTCTTTCTCCTTAATTATCACAAACTTGGGGACAATTAAGAAATGAACTACAAAATCCAAACAATGGCCATGTTTGACATCTAAGAAAACGACATATAATAATATTCAAAATTATCAGAATACCCTTCAAGGATGACTTTTGTTAACGTTTTTTTATAAAATATAATTCTTGGGTCTACCTGTGATGAAATATAGCGATACCTTGAAAATTTGGCAACTTTGGATCTCTCATGAAGCCTTTGTTTCATCCTTATGTTTTCCTTGTTGGTTTTGAATTTATCCTTGCCTGCCCTTGTCGTTTTGGAATGGGCTTGGCCCTGCGGTGGTTTGGAATGGGCTTGGCCCTGCTGCGGCTTGGAATGGGCTTGGCCCTGCTGTGGTTTGGAAGTACCATTTACCCTCTTCACCCAACCACCAATCTTATACTCTTGAACCGGAGCTTCTGGTTTTTTAGACCTGGAATGAACAAAACAAAATGTTAAAGATTTCAAGATTAAAAAACCACTTAAGTAAGCTTAAGTATGCTTGGACAGAACTAAAAAAAAAAAAAACTCAAGCTAAACAAAACTGCAAAATAGTGATGTGCTCACATAAAAATGTAATCTTACTACATTTGAAACAGTTTTTCCTCATACTTTGTAGAATAAAACAAGTGTTTGAACAATACAAATAAAAAATCTTGTATTTCTCTAGTAATAGCTCCACTGTCATGTTCATCATGAAGGGAAAAAAGAATCTGTCTTTCACTTGAAGAAAAATTAAAGTTCAGAGGATCAGGGCATGTTGGAAAAAAATAACAGGAATGACTGTATTCTCAACTATTTACACATGTAAAAAAAAAATTAATTGTTTTTATCTCAAGCTGAAATTGGTGGCAGGTAACAATGTTAACTAATTTTTTATTTTTTTCATATCTGTAAAAAAACTGAGGGGAAAAGAAATCTGCAAGAGTCACAGATGGTTTGATCCCGTAATTTAAGAATGGTATAATCTATCCTTATAATCAAATGACATAATGAAAATAATGGAACCTACTATAACAAGCAAAAACTTTGAGGTTATCAAAAAAAAAAGATTTTAAATACAATTAAGTGGAATGTACAAAAATTTTTATATATTGCAATAAATATACTTAACAGTACTTACTTTTCATGCAATTTTCTGTACATCTATAGATCTTCTTTCTATAGTGCATAATGATGCCAGCTTCATACAAAAATCTCACGGTATAAAATTTGCACCAAATCACTGATGCAATTAGTGTGCGCGCATGACTTTGTTTTTTTTTTTAAACAGATTCATAAAAATTGTAAATATCACACCACACTACCCAACCCCAAAATAAACTCATCTTTAAATTTTCAAAGGTACTAAAAATTAAGCAAAAGCAATTTATAATTTTCTATACCAATTTCAAGTGACTGGGCAATAAAAAAAAAATATTTAAATATTAAAAAAATATATAAAAAAGTTTAAGACAGAGACAAAAAAAAATCTATGCTTTGACGCACACTTCAAGCTCATTTACGACAGTTCACCTCCTCCACAAGTTTATGACTTCCAGAATTGAATTGGATGATACCCTATTTTGATTTGTGTAAACTCATCACAAAACAACCTCTAAGCAGACAAAAAACACCCCCTACCTGATCTGGGTATTCAACGATGGTGGGGTTTGTGCTGGTGTTGGAGCTGGCATCCTTGCTACTGGTGTTGGTGGTGTCTGGGGTGTGTAGACCATGGAGAAAGGTTTTTCTGAAATTAATTTTTTTTTTAGTCGATACAAAGTAAAAACCTAAATTTTTTTAAATTGTATTCACGTACTTAAAATAAGCATTCGAGTTCATTATAAAAACTGAATTAAATTTTTAAAATCCCTGAATCAAAAAATCACTCAAATCACTGGGGAAAGCATGAGAAAATCTTGACGTGCCCCCACCCCATAAAAAAAAGCAACACAACCATTGCTGATAAAATAGTGGCAATCCTACAGATAAGAAGTTCAGCAAGAAATATCCTATAGCCATTAACTGTGGGCGGTCACGAAGGATGATGTGAGACAGGAATATCCTATAGACATTAACTGTTGGCGGTCATGAAGGATGATGGGAGACAGGAATATCCTATAGACATTAACTGTGGGCGGTCATGAAGGATGAAACCGAGACAGACTGAGACATTAAGTGCCTTTATTAATTGATTAAATGTGATTTATGGATCCCACAAAAGGACTGAGTATCCCAATGCAAACCCCCCCCCCCCCCCTTTTTCCAAGAAATGACCAAGTTAATAGCAGATTGGAAACCAACCTAGAATTTGTGTGTTTCCTCCTGGGAGAAAAATAAGGCGCCCTTCTCTTGCTGCTTTAACAAGTGTCTGTGACTGTTCAAACTGGGCTTGCTCTTTTTTTGCAGTTTGGATCTAAAATTGAAACCAAAAAAAAAAAAATGGCTTCCAAAAATATTTTAGTTCATTCTAATGTAACCGCCCAAGATTTGTACGGGAAAAGTTTCTTGGCAAATTTGATTAGGATTTCGTCAAATGCTCTCAGTAAGATAATTTTACATAAATCTGAAAAGACATGGTTATACTATACGGCTGTTTCTAAATTGTTTAATTATCAGTGCTCTTAAGTCTGACAGAAATCTTCTTACCGCAAAATTGGGGGGTATCTGATATAAAGTGAAGAAATATGTGACGCTAAATCACCAAGACAAAAACAGCTCTGACCATTTGATAACAATACCTGGATCTGACGACGTGACTTATGTGCCCCCATTTGATAACAATACCTGGATCTGACTACGTGACTTATGTGGCCCCATTTGATAACAATACCTGGATCTGACTACGTGACTTATGTGGCCCCATTTGATAACAATACCTGGATCTGACTACATGACTTATGTACCCCCATTTGATAACAATAACTGGATCTGACTAAGTACTACGTGACTTATGTACCCCCATTTGAAAACAATACCTGGATCTGACTAAGTACTATGTGACTTATGTGCCCCCATTTGATAACAATAACTGGATCTGACTAAGTACTACGTGACTTATGTACCCCCATTTGAAAACAATACCTGGATCTGACTAAGTACTACGTGACTTATGTGCCCCCATTTGAAAACAATACCTGGATCTGACTAAGTACTTCGTGACTTATGTACCCCCATTTGAAAACAATACCTGGATCTAACTATGTACTACATGACTTATGTGCCCCCATTTGAAAACAATACCTGGATCTAACTATGTACTACATGACTTATGTGCCCCCATTTGAAAACAATACCTGGATCTGACTAAGTACTTCGTGACTTATGTACCCCCATTTGAAAACAATACCTGGATCTAACTATGTACTACGTGACTTATGTACCCCCATTTGAAAACAATACCTGGATCTGACTAAGTACTATGTGACTTATGTGCCCCCATTTGATAACAATAACAGGATCTGACTAAGTACTACGTGACTTATGTACCCCCATTTGAAAACAATACCTGGATCTGACTAAGTACTACGTGACTTATGTGCCCCCATTTGATAACAATAACTGGATCTGACTATGTACTACGTGACTTATGTGCCCCCATTTGAAAACAATACCTGGATCTAACTATGTACTACATGACTTATGTGCCCCCATTTGAAAACAATACCTGGATCTGACTATGTACTTCGTGACTTATGTGCCCCCATTTGAAAACAATACCTGGATCTGACTAAGTACTTCGTGACTTATGTACCCCCATTTGAAAACAATACCTGGATCTAACTATGTACTACGTGACTTATGTACCCCCATTTGAAAACGATACCTGGATCTGACTACATGACTTATGTACCCCCATTTGAAAACAATACCTGGATCTGACTAAGAGGTTCATCCTTGCATTCCATAAACAACTCGACTACTGTAGAAACTGGCACAGTCTTAGATGCTGGCACAGGTTTAGAGGCTGGTGCTGGCTTTGAAGCTGGCGCTGGCTTCTTTTGAGCTTGAACACTTGGTAAGATACCTTCATTTGGTTTTTGTATTGTTGGTGCTGGTGGGATGGTGGGTAGGTGAGTTTTATCCTTCAACTTTTCTGGTCTTCCTCTGGGTCGACCCGAGGGAGTCTTTAAGAGAGTGAATTTTTAAAATGATTGAAAATTTGTTGAATATTTCAGACTTACGAATTTTTTTATTCACTGCGGACACTCCAATATCATTGTTTGTTGTAGTTGACTCGTCAGAAGAGCTTTGTTGAATTAGCTCATCCATTCTGAGAAAGCTGGAGTGTCTCCAAGGAAACTTGGGGGCAAACACATGGGGTTTGCTTCTTCGGGGCGTGCCAAAATCCCTGGCCGACCGCATGACTCCCAATGCAACAGGAATAGTAATGCAATAACATGATTACTTGTTGCCGTTAATGGATATGAGGCTTGTGTGGCAGTAAAACCCATGCCGATGATTATAGCTATGCAGCGGTGAGAAAGCTGCTCCTAGGCAACAGTTTCGCCCCGACCGAAAAACTCCCTGGGCGGTGGTAACGCCACACCAATTCCCCCGGAGTGGAAGCAAACCCGCCCAGACCCTCTGGTGGAGTCGACTGCGAAAGCTTTAAACGCAGCGTTTTCGGTCAACCCCCAGGTGTGCCACAGCACGGTCTAACGGCGGGGAAACCCGGCGTCTGGAGGTGTGCCGGGTGGGGATTAAGAGCTCACACTTGACGGCTCATTAACACCATTTCTCAATGTGACGTATTTAGTTAGCTCATATATCAACCTCTCACCACAAGCATAGGCTTTGTTGTATGCTTTATAGGGCAATCATTTTCAATGAAGTTGTCTGCACTAGGCATTAATTTTTAATCCACAAACAACAGGACTTATACCACAGATGAACCCTGGTGGCAAACCAAGTCATTGCTGTGTGCTGGCTTGATAATGCGCAACTCAATAGACTTCTCATAACATGATAAAGACAAAAGAATGTTTCACAATGACAACTGACCAAATGAGCAACAGTATGCATCATTATAATTGTTGAAATCGCATTCACTTTTTTTTTTTAAAGATGCCTGCAAAAAAAAAAAAAGGTTGACAACCATAACAATAGCAGGAGGACACCTTAGAGTTGTTATAGTCCCCATACCTCTTGTGCAAGAGGCATACAACTTTGAATTAATCATCCCATTTTAAATCCAAGTATTGAAAACAAGTTCAAGCATTCATAAATTTAATTTTTTTAAACACACAAAAAAAAAATGCTATGAAGAATGTAAAAAAATTAATATAATAACTACCTTTTTCCCAGCAGCCCAGTCTGGATCATCGTCACATTTCTTTCTTTTTGCTGGTTGTTTAGGTTCATCTAATATTTCTACCTCTGAGTCCTCCCCATCCCCAATGACAACAACAGGTTCTGAAACAATTTTCTTTGGCCTTCCCCTTTTTTTCACCACCGCTGGCTGTTGATCTGTTCCCGTAACATACCTTAATGGAGTTTTTATTTCTCTGGGCATTTCAATTCTTTTGATTTATCTAGAAAAGAAATTATAATATAATAATTGTTGAAACTATTTCAAAAGTTAAGTACTTAAGTAGAAAGTTTTTATTTTCCCATTTTTATTTTTATCTTGTCTATAAATAAACTGAAGTTAGACATCAAAGGAAATGCATTGATGGCCTAGAAGTGCTTGATGTCTCCTCATTCGATCAAACATCAATGCCCAGCATTTACCAGTAATTCTCCTTGAAACTCTGCCAAATTATTAGCAGCCACCAATCACTGACTAGTTTTCTAATGTTGCCATGAAGTGGTGAAGTGTTCTTTGATCCATTCAGTAAGTGATGATCATGATTTTTTTGTAGTTAATTCAAAAGTACCTAATCATCTTTGATCAATAACTCCTTGTGGTGCAACAAGGTTGTTGAAGTTGGCAGTGTCTCTCTCATTTTTTTAACCAGTTTGTCCCGTCTGTTCAGCTATCTACTACGTGGCTTAAATGTCGTTTCTCCTTTTGGACATGAAACCCGCTATTTTACTAGGGCAACCTTAAGCTAAAGTTTTGCTTTGAGTCTTAGCAATACTATTTAGAATCATTTAGTATGAGGTGTTTCCTTATTTTATCTATTCTGATAAAGCTCCAACTTTACACAGGTAGTAAAATACGTTTATTTATTAATTTGACGATATTTTATCCCTAACAATGTTAGGGATAAAATATTTTTTTAGTAACATCCCTACAAAAAAATGTTTTGTTAAATTTATTTAAGGAAGAAAACTTATGATGGATCTAACACATGTTACACTAGTAAACAGTAACGCTAAGTAATTCTCTAACATCATTATAAAATTAGTCCTTGCATAACAAACTTCAACAGACAATACGGCATGAATATTATAATTTTTCAAAGAAAAACGTGTATTAATCTATTGGGAAAAGAGGGGGGGGGGGGTCAGGCTTTTCCCGGGGCACAGCTTTTGCTTGCCAGTTAGGGTCTATGTAATTTTATATAAGGCCTACATTATATCAGGCCTGGCTTACATTATATCAGGCCTATCTAATTTAACTAATTAATAAATAAAAAAACAGGGGGCTGATCTAAAAATAATATAGTCTAAGCACTACCTTGGTCTATGCATTTGATTTACATGAAGCTACCTTACAAGTCTAAAGGGACTAATTTAAAATAATAATAATAATATAGGCTAGGCCCTATTATAACAGGATCCGCAACTAAAAATATGCAGAATTCTTTAGCAGAGCCCTAATAAATTTATTACCAGTAGCCTATCTCAAAATGGGATCTTGCACTTGGTCAGTTTGTGCCGATGGGTGAAGCTCAATGCTTCCTACTTCAAATTCTGCCTGTGCCTAAGCATAATTCAAGATGAACTTGATTGTAATGTATCCTTAAGATAGGTGACAACACCTGTTAACGACCTGCTGTCGCTCCCTTACACAGTGCAGTTAACTCAGTTGAGGATTTTTTACAATACATATACAGTGCATATGCTAATTGTAGTATAGTATAGACATTTTAAAATATTTTAGAATAAATTATAATCTGATGACAATGAGTCAATGACCAATTTTCAGCGAAAGGCCAGATGTGGAGAGTGTAAAATTTATTATATTATTGCGCATGCAGTGTGCATAATATAAATAAATATAATAATTTTAAAATAATAACAAAGTGGCCAACTGCCCCTGGCCCCTGTGAAACCTATTATTTTTTAATGAATGTAATTTTTTATTTATACTTTATACAACAACAGGCCATGGCATGGCTACATGGCACAAGGTTTCAACTTCCCTTCTTACCGAGGCTTACACATTATGATTTTGATTATGGCTCCTTATAAATTATATAGGCCTAGCCTAGGCTATAGGATGGGCCTAGTAGAATAAAAATTAAAAATTTAATTAAATAATGACAATACTGAGACTCAAAACTCAAAATCAAATAAAATTAAAAACTTTTTACATATAAGAAAAAACATTCTCATAATAATAATTTCAATAATAATTTTAATAGTAATCATACTGATAATTACAAATCAAATTACTAGTATTACTATTTAGTATTTACTATTAAAAGTATTATTTGATTTGAGAATCGTAGGCTACTAGCGGCATTATGAATATTATTGAAAGTCTGGTTGGTTTTGTTATAGTTTAAACTTATGTTAGTACAACTTTTGATAATTTAAAATATTAAAAGGCCTATACCGTAAATTATTTTTTAAAAAAACACATGTGTAAAATAATGTAAATAAATCCACTTCATGACGAAAAAATGGCGGCAAGTCTGCAAGGCGAATTACAATATTATATTATCGATATATTGCAAACAAAGAAGAAGAATGAACAACAGCCAAGGCTTGATCTTAGTCTAGAATGAACAAAGTAATATATTACGGTTTGTGTACACTGCATCTTGTTAATTACCTCAAAAATCAATAAAACTCCAAGTTGGCTAAGAACGATAACCCTTTGTTTCGTCGTACATCTTTGATTTGTGCTAGTCTGTGGTCACGTGATTTGCAAGAGAAATCATATATTATTATGCTTTTTTAAAATAGTCCAACTTTATATAATCATACGAATTATACAAATTGGACACATGTTTTAAATAGTTATTTATTTTAAAATTAGAAATGCCGAATCCCATCATTCATTGGAAGTAAAAACATCGTTACATTATATAACATACTTTTACTATTGTAGTGTAAAATTGCAATAAAGTGCGAAGCGAAGAGGTTTGAACTGAAGAGCATTCAATTCATTTGTTTAGTATCACCTGTGCAGGTGACGTAAAAGCATTAATAATTGCAAATTGCACGCCTTCACTAGTCCAAGGAATAACATGGGGTTATATTACTGATATCAAAAAGGCATTACATTGATTGGAGACGGTACTTCTAGTCGTTAAAATACTAGAAACCTGTTTTAATCATTCAATCAATTTCAATAAATAGGTTTATTAAACTTAAACAGTGGCGTAGCCATCGTTGGTGACACCCGCGGCGGGACAAGCTTTTTCCAGCCCCCTTACATTACTGAAGTTACAAGAAATAAACTTCACAGGTGGCTGAAAATTCCGCCCCACACATACAGAAAAAAGCTGCCCCCTCCGCATACCTTTATCTCAAGCCGCTAATCACAGTGTCTTTTCTGCACCCTGGTTTCCCCAAAGTGCCCTGTTTAAAAATCTAACAAGATCAATGCGAATTAGCTAACTTTTATTTTCGGGAAAAACGCGACTCCCTGATGAGAAAGTAACGAGTCGCGTAAGGCGGCTCGTTTGTCGCCCCACGGCCTTATTTTAAAAGAAAATGCTAGCTACGCCACTGTGTTGGCAAACAGGTCAATGGGTGAATGCATGATTGTGATGGACATGCATCCATTGCAGGGTTGCCAACATCCGTCAATTTACGGAAAGTCCGTAAAAATGTAACTTAAAATGACTTGTCTGTAAATTTCCGTAACAGCTTTGAAATGTACCAGTATGTAAAAAATGAGAGAAGGCACGAGGTTAAAACATCTTTTGAAGCGAGACAAGACGTCAATCAAAGCAGTCATGATTTTGTCGTGGATTCCTTTAAATATCTATGATCATATTGTGCTTTCCTTTCCGGTTGCTTCCAGGTGTATCCCAGGTGTATTTTGTGTGTCTGCCTCTAGCTTGCGTCTCCGTGTATTCTTTGGTCTTTACCCTCTTTCTTTCATTTTCTATGTGGATTCCATGTTAGGGACTGTCTGGTGATGTTATCTGGTAGTTTTCGGAAAGGGTGCCCTATCCACCTCAATGCTCAATCGTTTTCTTATGCTGTCTTCGTCAATGCGCGCACCAGGTATGTCCTTTCCTGTAGATCTTTCGTTGCGATAGTACTTGGCAATTTGACGTTCAGGATCTTTCTGAGGCAAGTGTTTATGAAGCTCTGTAGTTTCTGCGTAGAGCTCGCTGATGTCCTCGAAGCTTTGGCTCCTCACAGTAGGACTGTTATTGACATTTGTGTTGAAGATTCTGACTTTGGTTTGAAGAGTCAGCTATTTTTTACTCCCCTATTTTCTTTAAATAGCACAAATGTTGATCTAGCCTTTCCAATTCTAGCCCTGACATCTGCCTCGGATTTTCAACCATTTAAGTCGATGTGGCTGCCTAAGTATGTGAAGGCCTCCACTTCTTCCAGTGCATTTCCTACCAGAGGCGTAGCCAGAGTGTTTGGCGCCCGGGGGACGAGATTCGCGCCCGGGAACAAGATTCATTTTAAAGCGCCCCTTTTGTCTTTTTTCAACACTCAAACCCATTATTTTCATCAACAAAATGATATCAAAGCACATTTTGGCACCCCTAACTAGCTGGCGCCCGGGGACATTTGTCCCCCTGCCCCCCTTCGCTACGCCTGTTTCCTACCAGAGAGAGGGAGAGAGATATGCTCTGGTTGGCTGAGGTTACCATCACGATCTTTGTCTTGCTTTTTTTTTTTTTTTTTTTTGATGAGTCCGTGCTGTGCTGAAATGGTGGCTGCGCATTTTAGTCTCTTCCCGCATTTGTTGCTGGTTGCAACATGTAGAAGAGCAATGCCATTTGCAAAGTTGCAATCTCGCGCTGCGGATTTGGTCGGTCATTTGCGTTTAATGTTAGTTTCAATGTTTCGTGTGCACTGTGCAGAGATTAGCTTTACTCATTACATGGGGAACATTGTGTTGAGATTTAGTCTAGTATTCCAATGCCAATAAAACTAAGCCGCAATCAAATAAAAATTGACTAAGAGATAATATTATTTATATGCAAGCTATCAAAATTGATCCGAAGGTAACGTGAATAACCGTAACGTATTTGTGTGCCGAAAAGAGATTCATCCCAATTTTAAGGCAGATGCGCTTCTCTCAGTGTTTCTAAACGTGACCCTCTGGATTGTGAATCTCGATGGCCGTGATCCAACTTTTCCCTGATGAGATTGACGAAATTCCCGAAGTTAAGGACAAAAAATTGCAAAAAAAATAAATAAATTTGATAATTATAATCTACACTTACATTCAGGTCATTTTGACATTTGCTTCTTTTTTTTTTTGTTGTCCTTTTGTTTGAATATGAATCAGTATTATAGGCCTACTATTAGGGGTCGTTCAATAATTGCGGCAACAATTTTTTTTCGCAATTTTTGACCCTTAAATGCCCCCCCCCCCCCCAGTAATCATTTGTCAACATTTTCTACCCCCAACCGAAAAAAAAATGATTTAAAATATACAAAAATTTATAAATACGTTTTACTTCGAGCTAATATCTATGTTAATGACACAAAATTGTATGAAAAACATTTTATTACGTCTTTAGCTTGTTAATAAACAGGTTAAAACGTTTTTACACTTAAATTTTATAATGCACAATCATTTAAAAGGTTGTTAAAGACTAAATATCATTGTTTGTGGTATAAATATGATTATTGTCAGTATAGTTGACAATTATAGTATATTTTCTAGCTGCTATCATCTTCCTATGGAGAGGCCAGTGCATCAGGGACTTCATTTGGGTAGGGCAGGGGGCATTAGCCACCCCCTGAATTTGCAGGTTTTATGTAAATTGCTATTTTATGTGGCGCCTCCAGTAATAAAACACTTAACAAGCCGACCAGTTTTGGTTTTGCCCACCCCCTTGAAAAAAACCCTGAAATGACGCCCCTGATGGGCATAGTCTATAGTAGCTGATTTATCATTTTCATCTTGCAGAACTGATATATCAGACTCGTCAACATCATCCTCATCTAACCATTCAGCCCTTAAAGTAGAAGAATTGTCGGTGTGAGCAATAACTGTCATAAGTTCTCTCTGTCTCCTTGCAGCTACTCCCATTGGTCGAATCCATTTTTGTTGAGGAGCAGGTGCTAATTTCTTATGTTCAAGAGGGCATTGTCGGTGCTGTTGAACATGCTTTTTTCAACATGACTTGTGATGCAAAATAGATGGTACATTTTGTGCAAATTCGTTCAAGCAGCGATGTTATTATTGTTACAAAATCTAGCACACATGTTGAAAACAGTTATTGAATATTTCTACCATTTCTATTATACTAAATATCTATATAAGCCAATTTTATCTGTCAATGTATTTTGTTTGCAAAGTCTTCTTATTGTTACTCACTTAACTTTCCCCTAATTCTAAAAATATCGTATTCCTACTATATCAATATCATTTATCTTGACTGCACATTACAATTGAGCCTTGTCCTTGTTCCATACCAGCAAAATGATCGCAAACATACCGCCCTAGTCATTTGCGAAAAACAGAATCTACAGGTGGAGAGGCCAACTTTTGACTTCTCTTGCACTGAGAAAGTGTGTTAACACTCTGACCAGCCATCTACAGTGCACTGACAGACACACATTAAATAAATCTTATTTCGTTAAAATCGTATATTGTAAAAATTATATGGCTATTTACACTCATTTACACTTATAAAATTTTAAAAATAATGTAATAACCAGTAACTTTTAAAGATTAAAATTTTAATAGAGAAAACATACTAATCTAACCCCTCTCTCCCCCTTGTCAACAACTGTCAAACATTTCCACCCCTCCCCTATTTTGTTGACATAATTAATGGACGCCCCCTAAGTGTTACTTTAATTTAGTTGAAATTGCTTAAGAAAAATATAACACAAGGAACAGGATATCTAAATAAGGGGAAAATAATGATGTTATCAGGTTACCAGAAAAGAAAAAAGCATTATTATAAAACGGTGTTTTTTTGGGATCTAATTCTATTTTTTTCTTCAGCCATTATATAGAGCAGTACTTAGACAACAAAATTGATCTCTCAGTGTGATCGTGTATGCCAATAACAATAGGAAGCTTTGACATTAAATAGTTGACATTAAATCTAAAATCAAAAGTTTTCCTAAATTCCCATTTTCTAAGCAATGATACAAAATTCCCTTGATTTGGGAAATACCCAGGAGTTAAAAAAACTAAAAAAAATAATAATTTCTCTTTACTCAGAAGGGAGACCACCCAAATGAACGTTGGCTAGTTTTTCCCTTTGTAAAACGTCATCGTGGTTTTTCTGAAGAAAAAAGAAAGACCTGCGCATGCGCTCACATATGCCTCGAAATTTCTAGTCTGTTCTTAGCATTTCTCCAACTTCAGTTTTTAGTGGCGGTATATATTGATGTTAGTCCACAAGAAAGGCAGTGTTAATAATATATTAGGTTATTCTTAATTGGCACACCAAAGGACTTCCTTACAAATTCTATTCTACCTGGGTAGTGGTTTATTTCAAGACAAGCAAGAGGTAAGACAAAGTCAAATGCATGCTCTTCCGTCAGAAATGAAAAATGGTATCTCTCTAAAACTTAAACTGTCTAGTCTAAAACTCCAAAAGTCTCTTCAGTGTCTTCGTTAAATTTTATTTCTTAAGTCTAAAGCGTCTTTGAACATCCCCCAACCTTCCATGGCTTTATTTGTTTTGTATTTATTCACCCTGTTTAGGTACTTGAATAAAATTTTCAAATTGAATGAATTAAGAAATGAATACTTACGTAAGATAGCCTAAGATAGTTAAATGAAGTAATAATATGTCTTTAATATTTTCATGTAGCACTTTTTGTTAAAAGGTTATGATTTTTTCATGAATTAAAACTCACTTTTTTTAACATCATAGAACAGGGGTGGCCAGACCTGTAGTAACTGAGAGCCATTTTTAAAATAAAAAAAATTGTTGAGAGCGGCATTGGGTCACGACCCCACTCGCAATGAAAAATTCCTTTTGTGATTTATTTTAAAAAATTACTTTTTATTCGAATTTAATGATTTAAACATTTCAATAGGGCTTGTCATTTAATGGCGGAAATCTATAAATAGAACTACTGTAAGCATCCGGGTAATTATGCGGACAACATGCCAACACTGTTCAGTACTGCTATGTTAGCGAAGTGGCTCTTAACCTAAATCAAAACATTGTTTTCACCTATATTTAATGAAATATTTACACCACTTTAATAAATCCACAATCTCAATAATAAAATGGCATAATACTTTTTGAGAGAGATTGAGAGAAACACATTAATTTATGTGGTGTTATGGGATTGGGATCATCCGAACGCAGGTCCAAAAAAAATTCATAACACTAGTAGTAGTAGTAGGCCTAAATCGAATGAGCAGTTACTGTGTCAGTTTAATCATGTTTTACCATGAGTAAATGGTCAACTGTGATAATAGTCACTTAACAACTGTCGGAAACATGTTCAAGTTGTGTGTGTGTCTCTTTCTTTCTTACTCTCTCTCTCTCTCTGTGTGTGTTGGGGTGTGTGTGGGTGGGTGGGTTTGTTGGTTGGTTGGTCTGTGTATTTGTGTATGTGTGTGCGTTTGTTTGTGTGTATGTGTGTTTGTTTGTGTGTGTTTTTTGTGTGTTTGTTTGTGTGTATGTTTGTGTGTGTAAGTGAAAGCGCCACTGGAAAGCACACAATGAAGTAGTTTGGAAACAGGCCAATATACGCTTGACCTGCACCCAAAGTCCATCAGTAGTATTTGTGTGGATTCCTGGGTGAAAGGGTGTACGAAATCTTGGGCATCTTTTAACATATAGCACGAACACTTACAAAAATTGATAGTTTAAAAACAAACTTGTGTAACAGTTTCCTGAGTAACATATTTAAAAAAAAATCTTAGCCTATAGTTATTAAATTGCCAACTGTTGTTTTTATCTTTTTATGCTCAGAATAATAAACAATCTGCCCCGCCCATTTGCATGCATTTTTATTTTAATGATTTTTTTTTTAATATGGCAATCTTATAGTAGAAAGCTAAAAGAAAGCCAAAAAAGTGTGTGAACTAACATTTTGATTATCATTACAATTTCAATTTTTGTTTAGTGTTGGGGACTAGTTGTAGAAAAAATTCTTCTTTGTACACCGTGTTTTCAGATTTATTTGTCCGCCGTTCTGAAAATAGTAACATTACGTAGTGCGCTATGACGTTTTCCGGTCTGAGAAATGACAAGCCCTATTGTTTTAACCCTAACCGTATGTTGAAGAAATATGTGCGTTACAGTTACACAATTAACTAATATTTAAATATTTAAAATTTATGAATAGAAACACACTGCATATATATACTCATAATTATAGTGAACATTAATTGTTATGATTCTGCTGAGAAGCCTTTGAACTAGCAAGTTTCTTTAAATCTGGTTGGTAGCTAGTAGTTGTGGTGCGAAGAAGTTCTGTCAGATGCTGGTTACTAGTTACTGCTGGATGCTTTGATTTTATTTTATGAACTTCATTGTGGCTGTGGAGTACAAAGATTCACAGCAGTAGGTTGTACCGAAAATGGGTACAAGTCGGCAACTAGCTTTCTTAAGTTGAGGATATTTTACTTTTAAAATATCAATCCCAAATTATTTTAAACCTTTTTGTTTCAGTCAAGATTTTTTTTAAAAACTTTCATTTATTTTTTATATTATATATTTCAAACGAAAAGTTTTAATTTCATAAATTGTTCGCGAGCCGCAATGTGAACACAGAAGAGCCGCATGCGAGCCGCGGTTTGATCACTGTTGTCATAGAGTATAGTTAGAGATCTGTGACCACTTTCCAATTTATTTTTTTACGAAAAGGCACATAACTTTATAGCAGAGTGGACAAATGGTATGAAATTTTCCAGAAGTGTTCAGCATCGTATTATCAACATCTTTGTTGCTTTAACTTTGAAAAACTAAAAAAATTAAATACAAATTTTAATAACATTTTTGTCATTAAAATTTTAATGTCATTAAAAAATTCTAAAAAAATATTATTTTTTAAAAAAAATTAAGACCAAAGGTAATTTACTTTAAATCAGGAAGTATAATAGTCAATTTCACAATGAAAACTTATGAAAGGGAGCAATATCTGATAAAATATTAGTTAATGTGTCTATTAAGATAATACAATAAAACCTAATATTAATTAAGATGGAACTTGATTGATTTAAGCATTATAAATTTCTTGGGCCTTCTTATCTGTCAAATAGTCATAAATAATACTGTTTCCGGTTTGTCACTTTTGTTTTCTGCCTTTTTTTTTCTTCAAGTTTTAACACTTGTTCTGGCCAAAAATGACATTATTATGGCAATCTTAGAGACTTGAACTTTTACATGGTCACTTTTGATACAATTTTACAGGTACACCAGGTCGATTTAAATGGGACAACGAATAGTTTTCAAAATATTTATAAATTAGACTTGGCAGCTTTCTCACATCTTTTTATTTATGACATACTAATATTAATGAAAACAAAACGGATGTCGTTAAAGCCTGTTCATGAACCGTAACTAGAACAGTTATTCGTTCGTTGATCCGACATTTCTAGCGCGAAAAAATAATTTTTTAGTGAAACCTTGTGAATATACACAGGCTAGATAAAAACCTGAAGGACAATACAAAATCAAAAAGGTGGACGCTGTGGCCAAGAAGACTTTGCAAACAAAATACATTGACAGATAAAATTGGCTTATATAGATATTTAGTATAATAGAAATGGTAGAAATATTCAATAACTGTTTTCAACATGTGTGCTAGATTGTGTATCCTATCACATTATAATAAATAAAAAGTATCATAGAATCAGACCCATCAAACCAGCACATCAATAATTTGAAATAAATCTGTTTGTGAAGGATTCATCTAAAAATTAGTCAAAAGAATTTGCTTGCTGTTTTGAATTTTTTTAATGTGGCTGCCACAAATGTTTGCAGTCAATAAAAATTGGAACGAATGAACAGTGGTTTCTGACCTCTATATATGACAAAGGAGTATCCATTGTGTTTACCTGGAAGATAGGATGTCATGAAATCTGGCTTAATTTTTTCACACTACCACAAACTAAATACAATGGATTGCATAATACATATTTTCTTAAATTAGACTCAACTTTATAAATGAAATAAATTTAATTATCAATTAGTCCTTTTTCTTCTGTTTCAGCTTCCCGTTAAGTGAAAGATCTAGCACACATCTCGTACATTGAAAAATGGTAAAAGAAACCGGCTATTATGATATATTGGAAGTTAAACCCACAGCTACAGATGCAGAGTTAAAAAAGGCATATAGGAAATTAGCTTTAAAGTATCACCCTGACAAAAATCCAGATGCTGGGGACAAGGTATGTGCTAAAAAGTGCTATTAATTTTTGTTAATCTTTTTTTTCTTTCTTCTAACAATATGTGGGAAACGTCTAAATGATTGTTCTAAATTTTCATGTCATAGCATCTTTTTTATTTTAAATTGTGATTTGTATTAATTTGTGCATTTTCATTGTTTTCCAAACAGTTCAAGCAAATAAGTATGGCATATGAGGTACTTTCTGATCCGAAGAAGAGAGAAATTTATGATAAAGGGGGAGAGGAAGCTATAAAAGGTGGAGCATCAGGTGGTGGATTTGACTTTCATTCTCCTATGGACATCTTTGATATATTCTTTGGTGGTGGTGGGGGTCGACGCGCTGCACAAAGAGGACCTAGAAAGGGGAAAGATGTGATTCATCAAATGAAAGTAAGATTTTGTTGTCTTGGTCATGTTTCGGTTATAGTTCTGTATGATTACCATCTTTAAAACTGTATATGCCATAAAAGGCAGAGTTTTAAGCTAGGAAATTTATAGTTTGTTTTTCATTTTATCCAAAAAGTATGCTCTTATTATGCTACATTGGGTCGGAGCCCTAATTGCAATGCTTAATTAACCAAAAATTAGTGTAATATTAACTTTCAATTTTCTATAAATTGAATATATTTTACATATAAGTGGGTTCTAATAATTGGGATTTATTTTTACTAACAATAATTATAAAGATACCTGGTTTGTATCCTTGGCCGCTCCACTCATGCGGAGAGTTCAGTTATAAGATTATGAATGAACATAACCTGCACCTAATAGGGTAAATTTGGCATATTTTACTCATAATTATTAACCACTATTTTTTCAAAAATATTTAGTAAAGTGATATAATATCCAATATCTTTCCTTCCATAGGTTTCGCTGGAAGATTTATATCAAGGTGCAGTTAGAAAATTAGCCTTACAGAAAAATGTGATCTGCAACAAATGTGAAGGTAAATGATTAATCTTTAAGTAGGTAGTCCAAACTAAAATTTTCTATAATTAGCAGACATATGTGGTGAGTTTCACCTGACAGAACTTTTTATTCTAAGATATAGGCCACTTATTTCATGTAGATTCTTAATAAACAAAAAAGTTATATGATTTTCAAATTTGCAGAAAATCGACCAAAAATGGATTTTTTCACCTTGTGAAAAAGTGCTATGTTTAAGGACCTATATTTTCTCAAATAATCAACAGAGAAGTCCGGGAATTGGTGTATGTGCTCCAAAGTTTACAAAATTTAAGCCCAATTTTTTTCAAGCAGCCAGATCTGTTAATTCTTAAGTTATTAAAAAATAAAAAATAACAAGAATGATTTTTAGTCGTTTTTATTTTCAGACAGAAAAAGTGTAAAAATACACATTTTCAAAAATTCGTCAAAAAATATTTTACAGACGTATATAAATATATCATAGATCAAATGAAAGGTAATTTAAAGCAGCACAACATGCACTGTGCCTTAATGGCAACAAGAAATACCTGCAGGCACTAAAATAAGGACAAAATTACCCACGACACAATTTTATAGAAAATGAAGGTTATAAAAATGCGATATAAAAACGCTTTATACCACATAACTGTTTCATAATTTAAAAAAAATGAGGTCAGATATGTCTTTTCATAACAAATAGAATAATAAGAGGCAAAGTCAATGTCCTACACCATGAAAAAAAGATATCTGGTTGGTAATGACTGTCAGGAAACAGCTTCTGGAACCATTTGATAACATCCTTCTTGGACTTGTTTCCCTGTAGTTTGATCGAGTGCAGCATTAACAGTAGGCTGTAAGTTCTTGGGACGACAGGGGGCATTGGTCTTCTCCCTTTCCCTTCAGTCAAAAATGAAGCACATAGGCCATCAAAAATTTCCCCAGCTGTTGAATAAGCAATGGAATTTTAAAAAATTATTAAGTAAGAACACATTTCATTTTAAAAAAGTACTTCTATTACTTCTATGTGGACCAGAATTACATAATTCTCTATCATATCTAATGGTAGAAACATATAAGCCTCAATCGTTGAAAATTAATTGAAATTATACTTACATATTAGATTCCTAATGGTAATCAATGGACAGTTCACTGCAGGTTCTGTACTGTGGGTGCCAGCAGCCAAGTCACCACTTTCTGTGTTGTTATCCATTGTTACTAAAATATATGACATTGAAAGGAAAGAAATTATATTGAAATTGTTGTCACTACTACTACTAGTACTAAAGTAATTATAATTATAAATAAGCCTGTGACATATAATTTATTCAAATATACCCAAATAACTTAAACTTAAGTGAATTTTAACTGAATATTTGTGAGTGATAGGATAAGGGCTCAAGAAGGAGTGGATTGGGCGAGTCCATGTCATGGTGGTCAGCCGGTAAAATAATAAGCACAGTTCAGAACAATATAATAAAATATAACCAATTATTCCTTGATTTTTATTAGATCTTATGCTAAGTAAATTATTTAAAACACAACTATCAAAATAATCGCAATAATTTGTAAACAGTTATTTTGTTATTCACCGATGTTTAAATTATGTTTATACCTCTTCTCCCGATATTAATATGAGTCCGTCCACCTAATATAACCCAAGTACACTAGGCTCTCGGGCAGCCATTTTGAATTTGTCGATTCACGTTTTTGGGTAGAAAGCTCATTTTAAAATTATTATTACGGCCTTATCTTATTTCCAATTTTATAAATTACTACAAATAATTATACATTATCCTTTCAGAAAGGTGTTGAACCATTATATGTATCGATGGACTGTCCTAAATTAAATACATCAACCGCTAATCACATCAATTGAATAAGCCTATACACGCAGTGTACACGGGCAGACCCACGAACTCAGTTTTGTTACAAAATACCCTAATATCTTTCATTAATTGAATAAAACTCAATCCAAAACAATGAATTCGTGTGTTAATATGTATATGAAACTTAAATTATAATACTTACGGGTAGATAGAAGATGCTAGCTCGATTAAACCGTTGCGCAAAACCAGTAGACAGAAGCCACAAGCGCTCCGAGAGATTTTGTGAAAGGCGAATGACGGGTGGGTTTTTCTAAACGGCACGGCTTCGCGCCTATCGTCACCACTCATTTGATTTTACAACACTAATTTGTTATTAAAATGAACTTTCCATCGGTGTGAAGAAAGTACTATAGGTCCATTATTTTCAACTATTTTTCTTCAATTAAAGTTTTCAAACTGCATTTTAAAAAGAAAATAACCGAGGTATATATATACTTTCTATACATAGAATAAAAGGCCAGGATCTGCTCTTTCACATGGTGGTAGCATTATGTCGCTAACTTGAATAGGCGCGAAGCCGCGAGCGTTTGAAGCACCATGGGGTAGATCGGCACTCGCGAAAGCGCCGTAAAATTTGTCAAAACTGATACTTTTCAAACACAAAGAAAACACTTTCAGACACAAGTTAAAGACACAGAAGTAACATATTTTGACAGATAAAGACTTAAACTTTACTGACATATAAATTTTATTGGTGTAACACTGCCAGAAGTATTTTTTTATTTTTTTTTAAATTATGAAAAAATGACCCCAAAAAGCATTTTTTCTTCAGTTTGGACTACCTACTTTAAGAAAATTCTATATTGTTCTTTAACTTTTAAGTGGTGTTTCTGATAGAGCCTGTATGTTTTGAAAATGAAACACTTAAGGATCCTACATTATTATACCTTAACTTTTGTTCCAAAACATGGCACCATGATAGGCATTCAGTTGTGATTTTCAGGGTCAAATTTTAAGATCACCTGTAGATAGCATGGCAGAACATCAAAATAACATTTTGTGGCCGTCCTATTTTTATTATTGTTTAAAGGGGTTTGAAATTTTAAATGGCCATGTATTTACTGTTTCATTTACTTTTACAGGAAGAGGAGGAAAAGAGGGTTCCGTGCAGAAATGCACCAACTGTCGTGGAACGGGAATGCAAGTACGAATACAGCAGTTGGGGCCTGGTATGGTGCAACAGATTCAATCAGTTTGTGGCGAGTGTAGAGGTGAAGGTGAAGTCATTGACCCTAAACACAGATGTAAAAATTGTAGTGGGAAAAAAATTGTGAAAGAGCGTAAAATTTTGGAGGTGCACATTGACAAAGGTAAGGATTTTTTTCCTCCACCGATGTAAAGTTCTTATTAGGACATATTTATTTTGTTAGAACAGCAGCTTGTATTTGTTTAACTCAATATTTTTGAATGTCTAGAAAATGTCATACATTTAATGATGTACATAAAATAACCATGGTAGTTTTGTATAATTTCCATGAGATCGTTTGAGGGTGATCTTCAATTTATAATATGAAGCTAGTCCCTGATAAGGAAAGATTTGATTTTAAATATGAATTCATTGAAAGTTCAGTGTCTATTTGCTTTGAAAAGGTTTTGTAAAATAAATTGTAAATTATTTGTTTCATTAAAATAGGAATGCGTGATAATCAACAAATTCGTTTCTCTGGTGAGGGGGACCAAGAACCTGATCTTGAACCAGGGGATATTGTTATTGTACTAGATGAAGAAGAACATGAGAGATTCCGCCGGCGTGGCCATGACCTCATTATGACAATGAATCTGGAATTAGTTGAAGCACTGTGCGGGTTTCAGAAAACTGTGCAGACTCTAGATGGCAGGACGTTGGTTATCACTAATTTACCTGGTGCGTTGATTTAAATATTTACATTATATTTTAGCAGGATTGATATATTTATTTTTTTTTAAAACAATGTATCAGCTAGAAATAGAGAAAAGATTAACACCTTTGAAAAAAAACCCATTAAAATTCTTTCTTTAATAAACTTATTGGCAACCGGGCTGTACAGCAACTTAAAACTGATTTCTAGCAGTCTATGGACTTGGAACCATACATATATTGTCATGTGGATTTGTGATCTGGCTGATATATTCTTTTATATTTATATATTGAACAAATATGGCAATCCTAAATGAAGAAAAGTACTGGGATGAAACCTTTGGTACTAGCTGTGGGTCTAGTGTCCTGCATCACTCAGCTTACATGATACCATGAGTTTATTGCCATTACATTTTTCACAGAGCAGCAGGCGATTTGCAAGCCACTGGCCTAATTGAGTAAACTAGACACTGTTGATAGGATATTGTGTAGCGAATTTATATCATCATAGCCTTGGAAAATAATGCAATTATAATTTAAAAAAAACATTTCCAAACTAAATGCAATTATCATCTCATGTATAAAAAAAGATTAAATTAATTAATTTTCATACTAAAACAAACAATGCTGAAAGCAGAGCTATATTTCTCAATATCCTGTTATTCCCTGTGTAAATTTTTCTCAGTATCTAAAGTTGACAAGAGTTGTATATATTCTCTATTGTATAGAATTTCTCAGAAAATTCATAATTTTTTTATCGGTCATTTTTTTCTCTCCCTCAGGTGAAGTTATTAAACATCAGGATGTCAAGTGTGTCATGGGGGAAGGAATGCCAGTTTACAGAGACCCCTTTGAGAAAGGACGACTCATTATTCAATTTTTGGTTAACTTCCCTGAAAAAATCTCTCCCAGTGACA
Organism: Omphiscola glabra; assembly: GCA_964017045.1. Lineage (NCBI taxonomy): Eukaryota > Metazoa > Mollusca > Gastropoda > Lymnaeidae > Omphiscola > Omphiscola glabra. The sequence continues at coordinate 12,360,754 of OZ024811.1, read as the reverse complement.
TTCCTACATTAGAAACAGTTCTGCCACCAAGACAGGTAAAATTTCTTGTTTTAGAAATCTTTTTACCAATTTAATGTGAGCTGGAGAGGTTGATTTATATATTTAAATATTTTATTTACCTGTTTATGGGGTGAAAGGCATGTTTCAAGATGATGATGGTGTTGGTTAATTAAAATATGATGATTGCTCCTGAAGAGCTGTTTGTTTTGAGTTAACGATTGATAATGAGAGACTTGAAAGAATCCATAATCAGTATTTTATAAGGATATACTTGGAATGAAATTTTTTTTTGACTTCACAGGAAATTATAATACCAGATTCAGCTGAGGAGTGTACTTTACAAAATTTTGATTCAAGTCAGGATCACGTACGTCATAGAGGCAGTCATCCAGGTGAAGCCTATGATTCTGATGATGAACATCCTGGAGGTCAGCGGGTACAGTGTGCATCTCATTAATGATGTCTTAAATAGATTTTGTCAGTAAATTTTTTTTTTCCAAACAAGAATCCATCGTGTAATGTATACTTGAATAAGAAACTGTCGGAAATTTGCAATGCTTATTTCCCCCATTGAATGTTCCTCTTGTTTTTAAGATGTTAACTAGGGAAAATGTCCTATACCGGGTACTCAAAATTACCCTTCTGCAAAAATAGTTATTTTGTGAAAGAAGATCATATTTTTTAAAAGACATTCCTTTTATTTCAGCCTTTTGTAAAGTGAAAAAAGACATTGCATGCTTGCTTCTTATTTTTAAGTCATGTTTAATTATGTACAATTAAGTAAGCTTGAATCTATTTCAGCAGCAGAATATTAGAGGAAAATATTAAATTATTTAGCATAGTGTCCGTTTTAATTTATGATTATTATTATAAAGAAATTTTTGTTGCATTTTACTTTTAATTCTTTTTTAATTTTTTAAAAAGTATTTACAGATGTTTTATAAAATTACATATATCTTAAGACAAATGACCTTACAAAAAGGATGAACACTAGACAAATGAAGTTACAATATGCAATATCACTAAGCCGGCGACTCATTAACCCTTTACAGTCCAAGCCTATTCAGCCTTGTCTAATCCTAGCGACCAAGCAAAGGGTCATAACTCCATTCTAAATGAAGGTTCCTTATCTAATTAATTTACAGAAAATAAACTATAAGCAAGAAAATAAAATAAAAAATACCTAAATACAAAGAAATGATTAAAGCAAAAGTTTCACCAAAAAACAGTTTCAGGGACACTAGATTTATGAAATAGTGAAGCTTCATTAGTCCTAAGTTCTTTCAAAATTGTATCCAAGGCTTCGATAGCCATTTTTTACAACGAAAAAATCGCAACTTTTAAAAAAATCGTAGAAAATCAGCCCCTAAAGACACCGCGGTCAAACTAGTATCAAAATAAATGCCGACAACGAGGCTTTCTTCCGGTAGAACTATAATTAGTAATGCGCAATGGATTTCCGCTGTGCTAAGAACGAAAGTAAACAACCTCGCAGCGGGCGGGTTTGGCCGCAACGGACTGTAGGCTTAAGGAAAAAATCGGCGCATTTCGGGCGCATCGGACTGTAAAGGGTTAAAAGGATTTCCCCAATAGAAAAGAACCTAGCTAATTTGCTTTCACTTTGAGGCCGTTGAAAATGAATGTTTTTAAATCACAATCTTTCAGTGTTTTCAATATAAAATTTTACACAAATTTCTTGCTTTATGTTATACGGTATTTAATTTGATTCAGTAAAACTTCACAATAATCAGCTACACCACTGCCTCTTTAAGATGCTACTTACATCACTGCCCCTTTTAAGATGCTACTTCTTTTTAAATGGGACGTCATACGGATTCTTTTATTCAATATCAAATGCATGTCAAAAAGAAAAATGCTCATTTAACTTTGAATGTGACTACATATTATTTCCTTGTAACAATCTCACTTATTTTTATACATATAGAGGGAAGTGTTATTGAAAAAGATATTTATAGAGATTGGTATCATTAATAAATTTTCAGTCATTGCAAACATGAACAATGTTGTGTAAACAATTTGTACATAGCTACGTGTGTTTCATTGTTTATGGACAAATAAATAAATATTTGTGGGTGAATGCTGGAACTCAAATTAAGTTATCCTCTTTAAACTATATAGTATTAATGAATGTACTGTTTATTTCTTTTTAAATGTCTAAAAAATTACTGATTAGTCCTCGTTTACATTTTCATGAAATGACATGTAATATTGTGACAGTTAAAAACAAGTTTTGCTAATGCTGGAACTCAAACTGGCCTGTACTGTAAAGATCAGTCTTTTGCGACTACTGTTGTGATGTGTGTAAAATGTATTTAATGACTAATTTTATAACTTTTGTTTTTCAATTGAATAGCTTGAAACTCGCCATTTTCAGATTAAAATATTTGCATTCAATCAAATATCGACTTCTTTTGCTCTGGCTATTTGTGAATTTAAAAACCAAAGTGTTAATTTATTTCAATAAAATAATTAGGAATAATTACGGTACTTCCGATCTTGTTCAATGAAAAGACAAAATGAGCCTAGATGTGTTACAAGGTAGTTTATTTTTAGAAAAATTACCTTTCCAACTTTTATGTACAAGTACAAGAGCTGAAAAATGCAAACAGCAATCGAGATGTATAGATAAAATCAAATACTAAATGTCATTTCATGACAATTTTTGTAAATACATTATAATAAGCACAAAACAGCACTCAAGGCAAATGCAGTGCATTATCAACAGTTCTTAAGCACAGCCTAGAAGAACAAGAAAATTTTTTTTTTTCATCTTGTTTGTGGTCTGTGAAATTATCAGTCTACTGCACAGGAGTGGTCTAGGGTTTCTAGAGATTAATTGCTTTTCACCTTGTCGTCAAGCACTCTGCTGTATGGTAGTCACAGTGAAAAGTGTATCCCGAAATTTGTTTGAAAGAAATTTCGTAGAAGGAAAATTGATCAAACGGAAATTTTTTGAATCTTTTTTTCAGTTCACACGTTAAAATTTTCTTCAAATATATTTTTGAACACACTATACTAAATGGTAAAACAAAATAATGCGTTGAAAGAGAAATTTGATGCAATTTAATCCGCTCGATCAATTTTCTGTTGACATTTCAAACAAATTTCCGGTAACCAGTGAAAGGTTTCGACTTTTAAAAAAAAAGGGGCTCAAAATTTGATATATTAATCATATCAGCTTGGGCTCAGTTCTACATGTTTACAATCTAGAATGCAGATGCATAAACAGTGATGAAAAAGGGGGTGGGGTGGGGGCTTTTGGTTTGTTGTTCTGCCAGGGAAATGCTGCTTCATTTGATGGGAGTTTCAGATATGGTAAAGATTTTTTTTGAACAAAAAAAAAAGAAAGAAAAAAAAAGGTATTCAGTTTTCCAACATCACTATTATTAATGTTATATAGAGAGTTAAAAGAGTTGGTGTGTGGAGGTTTAAGTTGCGAGAGCTTGGTTTGCATTTATAATTAAAAGAGATACAAAATATCTGGAAGACAACATGTACAAAAGCAACAAAAACCCTTGGCTGGGCTATAAGTTTTCATTTGAATAATGCCTCTGCTGTTATTCAAGTTTGAAAAGGTAATTCATACCCTCACCCGACATTCTACCTTTAGAATAGCAAAGATGACAGCAACTACTCGTGTGCATTGTCACAATATTGAATTTGTATGGTTAGTTGTAAATAAATAAAATGTCAATCCATCAATATAAAACAAAACTTGAATAGTTGATGTATAAAATATTTACAGTTAAACAGTTCTCATCAAATATGTCAAAAACTATCAAGAAAGAGATGTCTCACTGACATTTTAAGCTACAAATGCAGTACAAGTAAAAATCAGTTATTAGAAACTATGTAAAAATTAAAATTATTGATGATTAATAAACATCATAATACATAGAGGGAAAAATCTATCAAGAGATTCAGGTGTAGAGAAAAAGAGAAATTCAGAATTAAAATTAGACACCTAAATGATAGTTTAAGAAATTGTAAATAGAAATAGACATCATTGTATTTATCAATCACATGTTAATATTACTTTCAAACAGATGATACATTTTTTTTTCAAATACATATTTTTAAATTCTTTTACTAAATGAGTCTGCAGTGGTATTTCCAGTAGGCTATATGATACAACCACAAAAAATGTATGGAAAAACCAAGTTTAATTCAGAATTTAAAATATGTCAAATAAAAGGAATATTATAAATTAACATTTTCAACATTACTTACATCTCTTTAAAATAAATTTGTGTTGATTTCCCCCATCAAACACATTGACTATTCATGAAAAGAAAAATGTATTGAGGAAAGTCTCCCAGGAGCCAGGGTAATCATGGACGGCCATAGATTTAAAGACTGACTTGATAAAATTGAGCAGAGAGGACCTGAAACAGTATTAACGGTGGACACCGCCTGGGCACAGTGAAACCGGAAAGGACATTCATAATCATAATTTAATTACAGTGAGTTGGGTACAGTGAGAACTCAAAATGAAATTTTGTAATCGCGCTGGTGGACAAGATAGATTGACAGCAGTTCACCAGGCTGTCAAAGATAATAAGACCTGCCATGTGATCGCGAGTCTATCAAGTGCTCACTTGTCCTAAATTAATCACAAATGCTGAAGGCAGGCTACATAAACTATGTATAATTAGTACCATGAAAAACCAGATCATTTAGCTCAGGGGTTATTTATCTGTGGTCCAAAAATCCATTCTGTCAGATATCTGCATTTCCTTTGTAATTTTAACATATCGGTATGCATTTGAAAACCTTTAATCTCGGAAGCAGCCCATGGCCTTAAACTATACAATTTATCATTTAACTTTTATATTTTATTAAGGTTTTCATCTTCATATTTTAAAATAGTATAATTAAAAATCAACACATCACTTAATTGGCATTCATTAAATAATCATTGTTTTACAACAGTCATGATTTTGTATTGCTATAATATATGGTGAACTTGTACCAGAGAATAAATATGACTAATTTTCACTACTTAAAATATATTATTTGTTAAGTCTCATCTTTCAGCTTGGAAGGGAAAAGAACAAGGGAATGGCAGTTTGTAATCTTCTTCAAAAATTAAAATTACATAATTGTAATCATTTGCCTTCAGTTCTTTACACATTGTAATTAAATAAAGCAGTTAAAGTAATTTAGTTTAGAATGGTAGTATCCTTGTTCCTTTTAATGACATATTTGTATGTATGTCCCCTACTCGGCTTGCTTAACATCCTTTGATTGCGTAACAATATTTCTGACACAAGAAATTCATTTCCTATTTCCTAACAGCTTTACTTCATATATGCTGGACAGAGATGCAGCTTGGGGCCGATCTCATTCTACGATAACTTCAATATTTAAGATGGTTTTAAGCTGTGTGCTGTTTAAATACTTTGTCATCTTTGAACACCATGCTTTCAATATTGAAACATGAAATTGAGAATAATACCATGTGTAAAAATACGCTTCTGTAATGTAAATATTGAAAAGGAAAAAAAGAAAAAAAAGTACTTTTGAGTTTGGGCTGGCTCAGGATTTTGACTTTCAAAAATACAAGATTAGATAGTCGTCAATCCGGGACAAGAAGAGCTACACCTTTTCTCTTACTAAAAATGCAAAGCAGACGTAAAAATTGTCTATTCCCGTATTTCCAGCCCAATTAAAATTTTTTTTTTTACAAAGCATGAAAAGAATTGTTTAAAAAAAAAAAAGAAGTTGAATCACAAAAAAATTTAGTAGGTAAAAGGTTGATTATTTTATTGGCAATTAATTTATCTTTTTAAAAAAAAATGCTTGTAGTGTAGCAGAATCAGATGGATCAGACCTTCAGGAGTACCACCTGGCCTGCAAGTGGTACAGCACAAGCAACACCAAATTTTGTTGATGACAAATTTTTTAAGAGCAAAATATTACAAAATTCCGGTAGCGTTCATCATCAATTCTTGTTGTCAAGTAATTAATGTGTGCATCATAAATGTTTTAAAAAATTTTAATGAGCGAATGTGTTCTTTTAACTTTTGGCATATCTCGTTATTTTTGCTTGCACCCAAAGCTGTGATTGAACTCAGCTCTAAAATTTATATGGTTGAATCCAACAACACTTAAAACTAAAGAAAAATTTGTAGAATACATAAACAATTTTTAGGGCAATCTGGGAAAAGTAAATAATAATGCATACAATTTTACAACTACAAGAGAGGAAGAAAACAAAAACAGAGCACTTCTTCATTCTCATGCAAAAAGCCATTTCTACAACTGCCAGGATAAGTTCACTACTGCTAGTAGTAAAGATATTGAAATATTCAAACAAATCTTGATCCATCAAGACAAGGTGATAGTCAAGCACCACTGGGTAAATCTAATGCATTGATAATGAGATATGTTCTAGTCATGAGATATCTTATCCCATACCCGTACCCACTTTTAAGAGTTGTAACAAATATTGCTTCATGTTGGCTTGGTGTTCCAATGGTGAATTTCATCAACACTTTACTGTTTCACAGACTTAAAGGTAACAATTGGCAACTGTCTGCAGATAATAATTCAATTGAAATCATAATTTTAACATAACCATTCAGCTTTTGAGCTAACAATAAATATTACCCAGATATTTTGTTATCTTTATGGCTGCACCTTTTACATCTCATTTCTAATTTCTTGATTTTAATTGGCCATAAAGAAGAGAAAAAAAAAAAAAAAAGTCCCAACCCCATTTACACAAGGCGAGGCCCAAAGTAAGAAGCCAGCATATTGCTGGCACTATTTGAATCACAAACAATCAACACGCTGGTTTATCTTGTCCTGCTATCCCTGGAGGGAGGGGGGGGGGGGGGGCTACTTATTCAGGACGCACAATGTGGGAATGATTTATATTTAACCTGGGTAAGATCAGATGACCCTAAAGACAGTTTAATACAATGCTAAGACAGTAACTGAAATCATTTTGGTACAAGCTGAAGCCAAGGTCATTAAAATCTATTAGTTCATTTGAATCAGAAAAAAAAAAGGGGGGGGGGGGGGGGGGAAGGAAATTAATAAATATTGGATGCAGAATGTTTACAGCAATGCAATATATTAATGATTTTACTTGATATAACGGCTCATGATGTGTACAAGTGGCTCCTTGTCTACATGTCACATCCTGTGCACTTGTGACTCATAATATGTACAGATGGCTTATGTCACGTACAAATGCTTCATACAGTGTAAAAATTGACTTGAAAACACAAATGATTATGTAGCCGGCAATATCTACAAGTCTATGCGTGAATAAGAATCAGAGGCAGCTTAGTTCAATTTGAAGTTCAAATAGAAAATTTTCTCATCAACAACCTCATATTATTTGAAAGCATGGACAATCACAGATTAAAAATTTTCTAGATATGTTATGACTTTGTTTCAACAACTCAACTTCAGTGACATACAGATCAAACTTTCCACAACATTAGATATAATGTGTTAATTAAGTTTGGAAAATTGACCTTGAAACCACAAAATAATTTAAAAAAAAAAAAAATTAAAATCAGACCCACTCCATTATGGGCTTGACCTACAGCAGACAACTTTGATAACGTAACTAAAAGAAAAGGATTTTAAAAAAAATAATAGTTGTCATTTTTGAGACCCAGACAGTAAAACAACACCAAACAAATTATCAGTTTGACACTAAACGAAATGCAAACGACACACAGCAGTGAGACCAACTCAACATGAACACCCCTCCTGCTGATTGGGAGTGGATTCTTCTCTGGGGAGCTGGACCCTACTCAAGTTTTGTCCGTTGTGGCTAGAGCCTTGAGGATGTGATGGCTGCGGAGCATTGGGATCCTCTACTTGGGATTTAAAGATATCTGAGATGAAAGATACAGTTTAAAAAAAAAAAAATTGAGTGTCCAATTAATCATAGTCTACATTGTTAAACAAACACATCTGCAGACCACAGCCAACAGTAAACAAGATATGCATTGTTTCAAGGTAGGGCCTTTTTCTTTATGTACCCCATTAATCTAGCCGTATCACGTTACCACCTTCCAGGAAGGGTGACATGTCGTTGGCCCGACCAACATCTAATAAGCGAACGTTGACCCACATTTGAGGTCAAGCCACGCAAAATGTTTCACTATAAGTACTATGTGTATTCCCCTACAAAAAGGGAGAGACAATATTAACATATCGTGACTAGCTTCCCGTTGCATTTGCTAAGTACTAGATAAGGCCATTCAATAGTTAGCAGAAATAGTAATTCCAGGAACTTAGACTTGTGATAGTATTGTTTATATTACTGTGAGATTTAGATTGTGTTAGTGTTAGACCTGTATTCCTTTCTTCATATGTAGATTTTATGTATCTTTGTTCACATTATATTCTATGTAATAAAGTACATTTATATATAGAGCACTGATTGTCTTTATCTAAGCCAATAGTGTGTCTAAAATCTACCTGTGTTAGCCCCTTTTCAGATACCCTAGACCACGAGCTTGTTCAAATTCATTGAACACAATAGGGGGCGTAACAGTATTCAAAGAATGGCTGTTCAAAGTTCAACCATGACTATGAGGTAAACCAATGGCACATTTTGACTGTTTCCTATTAAAATTTCTACGGGCAGCCAATCGGCTTACAATGTCACAAGAGTGGGGGCACTTTTGGAGATTGTGCTAACATTAATGTTTAATTCTGCAACTTTTCATCTAATAATCATGATATCTTTTTTAAATAGAATTTTGACCACATCCATGTGTGGGTTTGATGCTCACAAAAAAACCCTCCTTCATTTAACTTTATAGTGGAGAACTGCTGCAGCTCACTGGATGAGGATGACTTACATTCTCTATTGGGGGCTGTCCAAGGCCATTTTGCAGACAAGTTACATAGATTATAATGTATGGTTGATGTTTAAAACAAGGCAAAACAACTCACCGACAAGCAAATTATTAAATGCTTCCCCAACATTAGTGGCATCGAGAGCCGAGGTCTCTATAAAAGAAAACTTGTATTTCTCTAAGAAGAAATAGGAAAAAATAAAAAGCTCAACATTGTCAATATTATTACATTTAAATCAACTTAAGGACATTTTTTCTTTTACATAATAAATTATTCAGACAGGACAATTTTATAGCCATAGAGATAAATTATATATAGGACAAATGTACAGCTGAAGAGATCTAATGTCAATAGGACAAATGTATAACCGCAGAGACAAAATTTAGATGAGACACAGTATAGCTGTAAAGATAGAATTTATATGAGAAACCAGTATAGCCATAGAGATAGATTTTAGATGAGACAACAGTATAGCTGTTGAGATAGAATTTAGATACTGGCTGGATATGTAACAGTAGTACACCACATTTCAAAAGTTGCATGATCACCTGCTAACAAACGCCCGTCCTCCTGAGTGACAGCCCTCAAATGGCGAAGGTCGGATTTATTCCCAACAATCATTATCCTGGCTGAGCTGTCGGCGTGCTCTTTCAGCTCCTGGAGCCACTTGCAGAGATTGTCGAAGGTCTGACTCTTTGTGATGTCATAAACAACCAGCGCCCCCACCGCTCCCCTGTAATACCTGGAAAATGGGTGAACTGATTTGTATGGGAACAGGTTGACTTGCACATTGTTTCAACAACACTAACCTATGTCAGTAACTTGACAACAAACTATCTTTTTGAAACGAAAATATATACCGTATTTCACAGACTATAAGACGCACTTTTTTCTTAGAAAAATTGCCTCCAAAATTCAGGTGCATCTCATACTCAAAATTTATATTAAAAATGTTATTAAAAAAAATTGCTTAAAAATTAAGGTGCATCTTATAGTCTGTAATGCCTTATAGTCTGTAAAATACGGTAAATAAACAGAATGCTCATGGGTGCTGTTGTAGATTGAGACAATAGACTACACATAAGTTACAGTCTATAGTCTGTAAAACTAGAGATCTTTAGATTATACTTCAATGCTGAACATATTTCTAGAAATGTCTCTGAAACAGGCTATATAGGCGCCTAGAGAGATTTGCTATACCAGACAATGATTTATTTACAAATATTTGGCTGTGTTTGTGTATGTTCCATTTTCAACATTGTACCGGTACTAGCCATCACTGTACTGTAAATCAATAGCTTTAGTTTTTATTCTGTATTTTATTTTATAATATTAAATTAAGTTGATAAAATTATTAATTGTAATTAGCCCTAGTTTGGGTATCGTTTCTGTATTACTGTGTTTAATTTATGGTATCGTCTTTTGTGTGCTGTTTGTCAACGAGCCATGTAGTTAAATAAGAGATTAAATTCTCTATACTTACAACGGTATGTAAAAAACGGTAAAACAAATAGCAAGAATTTAAGATATGGGCGAGACCAATATCTTTATAATTTTGCACACAATTCTTGCCCTTCAGCATGGGGATCAAATCCATAAACTTCACTTTAACCTAACAGCTCGTTGATTTTCTTTCATTTAGATACACATGTTTTTGCCCCGTTTTATTAGGGTTGTGCATTGACACCCCCCCCCCCCCCCCCCCAAAAAAAAAAAAGAACATGCTTGTGTTGCTTCAAAATGATCACTGTACATTTATTTCAGAATAGGTACATACCGCATTTTACGGACTAAAAGACATACTTTTTTTCTTAGAAAAATTGCCTCCAAAATCAGGTGCGTCTTATACTCGAAATGTATATATATGGTAAGAATGTTCTTTAAAAAAAAATTGCTTACAAATTAAGGAGCGTCTTATAGTCCGTAAAATACAGTATACACAGAGGAACTGCAAAACTTCCTTTTCTTAACAAAGAGGTCCTCCCTATTCACCAGGACTAGGAATATTTTTCTTTATGTAGGGGCCCAGTAGACTTGTTTGGAATAGTATGTTTTCTGAATTTGTTTGTTCTAAAAAAAAAAAAATAATTCACAAAACATACTATTTGAAACAATTCTACTGGTGCCCCTATATAGAAAGACTCCTAAAACTAAACTAACGCACACACTGGCTGTACTCACACTGCTGTTATTGCTCTGTATCTCTCTTGTCCTGCTGTGTCCCAGATTTGGGCTCGTATTGTTTTCCCTTTAATGGTGACATGCCTTGAGAAGAAAAAAAAATCAAGTACATCACCTCAGTAACACCATTTTGACAGCCTGTCCCTCCAAGTGTTAGACATACACACTGTCTCTCTCTCCAGGCCACCCTCCAAGTGTTAGACATACACACTGTCTCTCTCTCCAGACCACCCTCCAAGTGTTAGACATACACACTGTCTCTCTCTCCAGACCACCCTCCAAGTGTTAGACATACACACTGTCTCTCTCTCCAGACCACCCTCCAAGTGTTAGACATACACACTGTCTCTCTCTCCAGACCACCCTCCAAGTGTTAGACATATACACTGTCTCTCTCTCCAGGACACCCTCCAAGTGTTAGACATACACACTGTCTCTCTCTCCAGGCCACCCTCCAAGTGTTAGACATACACACTGTCTCTCTCTCCAGGCCACCCTCCAAGTGTTAGACATACACACTGTCTCTCTCTCCAGGCCACCCTCCAGGCCACCCTCCAGGCCATCCCCCTAATTCCTCAAGTTGTGTGTACTGAACCACCTTGATCTAAAGCTAAAGAATTTATTTGACGTGTCATTAAAATGTTAGGAAGACAGAAGAATCCGAATGCAAAAGAAAAAAATAATGTTAAACATTAAATAGTCACATGCACGCTAAATTAGCCTCTCAGTGATTTTATCAGTCCTCCTGATTGCATGTAATAAATCAAGTTTTCATCGCAACTTCCAACTTATAAGTAAAAAAAAAAAATGTACCAACCTTGTGGCAAATTCAACCCCAATTGTACTTTTACTTTCACTGTTAAATTCGTTCTTGGTGAATCGAGACAGAAGATTTGTTTTACCAACACCAGAGTCACCAACAAGCACAACTAAAAAAAAATATATTAAAAAGTCATAAAACAGAATGATGAAAGAGTCACATAAAAAAATCAGTCGATGTGCATGCACTCACAGTTTAAATAATTACTCCGTGGTTTCTTAACTGACTTTCTTTTGACAGAACAGGGAGACAGGGGAATTTGACTGATACTTTAGTTGATGATCTTAATTTCATTTACCCTAACATGGCATATTACCACAAGTAAAGGCCAATGATAATTCAACAAAAATCGAGGCATAAAATACCTTTCCAGATATAGTCGTACTGATCGTCTGTTCCTGTAGACCCCATTGTCATGTGCACCAGTAGGATGATTCCTCACAACACTTTCTTTCTAAAGAAACTGATCTTGCAGCAAGAAAACAACTTGATCTTAGATGATTCAGGTCAGGAATTCTTGTTGCATTGCAGTTAAGGACAACCCTCCTTTCTTTAAATGTTTTTGCTCTATCCAGTCAAGCGTCTTCTGCTAGCAATTAATGCATGACTCTTTAAACATTAAAAGCACTTTGACCTGGATGATGAAAGTATTGACATCTGTTAAAGAACATCACTTACTTCCTTAAGCATAAACTTTATAAAAGGGAATGAAATGGCCACTGCGGTGCATTGGTGACAAGTCTAAATTTTGACTGATGTGTATCAGGTTCCAATGGACTACGATGAGTCGATTGTTTTGTCACGTGATAAGCGTAAGTACGAGTAAGACTTCCGGTAGGCTGTCTGCAACACACTAGTCGCTCACAACTTTCTTCCTTTAATCATAACTGAATTATAATCATTGTCACATTTAATGAATGTCATTTAAAGAAACCGCGTGTATTCAAGAATATTTTGAAAAGTAAAATTTTTAATTAACACTGGGGGAAGCGCTGATGGAAACAAACATTGTGCTTTAAAATTAATGACAATGGCTGATCAGCTGTTATGTGTTGTTATGTGTTGTTATGTGCAGCAGAAAGCCCACCAATGGCTGGTATGTATCACGTGACAAAACAAGGAAGTGACTCATCGTAGTCCAATTCTTTCAGGGTGGTCCACAGCTACAAGACTGGTAGCTGTGTGGAGTGGACTCATCAGCCCAGCTGAACTGTAGGAACTACTGTAGGAGTAAGGAAAAAAAGGCTTTCAATTACCAAAGACAGAATGCAAAAAGAATACAACTGTAGGTTTCATTAAACCTAAGTTGAACCATGTCTATGGTGTGCTGAAACAGATTTACATTGGCATTAATATATATATATATATATATATATATTATCGCAAAAAAAAAAAAATATATATACAGCAGGAAAATGTGAGGCATCCTTTAACCATTTTTTTTATAAAAAAGAAAGAAAACAAAAATGTCTTTAACACGCAGCTATTGTTTAATATGAATAATGTCCGTACAGGAAGAAAACTATCTCATCATCCAATATCATTAATAAAGTAATGCTATTCATAGCAAACTACATATAACTGGGCTGAGAATCAACAAAACCAGTGATTCACAAGCAATGACAACCATTTCAGTCATAGTGTGAAATAAACTTGATTGCAAATAGCTTTCTTTATCTCAAAGTACCACATTTATCAGCACACTCAAGGTGAATGAAGAGGAATGTCATTTCTTTTTCTTTTTATTATTAAAAAAAAAAATCCATTATATTCTTAAACAAATGTAAAAATTACTGACTGACTGAACGTGTCACAAGAGGACATATTTTGAGATGCCTTGAGCTAATCCATTGACCAATACAAGACATGGAGCCAAATATGCTCACATCCTTACAGTATTACAAGTTTGAGGTGACGGTTACTTGTCACTTGCAGAAGTCTTAAACAGTTTTGTTTGTTTGCTGAAGTGACTGCCAAATGATCAGCACACAGCCACTCAGAATCTTTCATAACATAACACCTATGAAATATTTGGTATCTTGACTAATGCAGGGCATTAATTATTTCTACTTAATTATTAGCCTTTCTTTAAGTCTCTTTGACTTTTACTGATTTACTACAACAAAGAAAGCATTATATTACATTATGAATGTTGTATTTCATCCAGTGCTACCATCATTTTGGCAAACTTTAAATAAATATTTAAATAATTGACAAGCTTTATTTTCTCAACACTATAGTCTATCATTTTCTGAAACGAGTGTTTGATTTGCTAATAAAATAAACCCATACACGATGAAAAAAACACGTTTAGACCAAAATGATGATGACATAAATACTGATCCCATTTATAATGGTTATAAGGTTAAAGAAAGATACTGCATGGTAACGACTCGCTGTTGTTGATATTTTAAAAAAATATTTAATAAGAAAAACTGGGGTGGTTGGCTAGTGAGTGGATCATAGGAGATTTTTAAAAATTTTCTCCAGGTACATTGGTTCTATTTAAATAAACAGGGGTGTCACGATTTTAATTCTATTTTCAAATTCAATGTAATCAGATTAGTCACTCGCAAACTAATAAGTGTTTGCAGAAGCCTATGCAAAAGGTTACTAGATGACTTTCAACAAATAGGTTACTGAATCGATGCTTTTATTATTTTGTCTAACTTCGTCGTTTTTGCTTTGTCAAAGAAGACTTGTGAAGACATCTCTGTCACTGTTAGTTTCCCTTAAGTATTAGTAGTTAGTTATTTAGTAAGAAATATTTCCAGCTTTCATCTCATCTAATATTTAGACCTTTTAAATCAGTGGTTCTCAACCTTCCTAATGCCACGACCCATTAATACAGTTCCTCAGGTTGTTGAGACCCCCAAATACAAAATTATTTTCCTTGCTACTAAATAACACAGTATATGTGTTTTCGATGATCTTAAGCGACCCCTGTGAAATGTTCGTTCGACCCCCAAAGGGGTCGCGACCCACAGGTTGAGAACCGCAGCTTTAAATGGATAGTAGGCTCAGTAATTTAATGTAGTGGTCACTCAGTTAGTAGTAGCCGTGCCTAATGATTTCAATTAAAATATAAATTATAATTATAAATGCATGCTTGTACTTGTGACTGCCAATGTTTACCTAACTTAAGTTTAAGTGACTAAATCAGTAAATTGTAGACCAAGTAACCATTAAATGAATAGTTTAGTCCCATTGTTTGGGCATTCCTACTCAGCCTACGGAGTTTCTGATTCCTATGATATACAGTAAAGGCATAGGGCTAATCCTAACTTCTGAAACAGTAGAGGCCCTACTACTTCTACGGCCTACACCAAGCTAAATAAAAATAAAGGCTCTCAGTCTAATCTCACACGCTGATTTTTCACTGGTCTTACTCCCTCCATGACTGAAAAAACTATATAATTATAAATAAGTTTAATAAATAAGTTTCAAGTAGGCCTGCCTATTTACTGACTACATAACTAAGACTACTACTACTATAACTTCTATGGCTAATGCAAAGAGATGTCGCCATGATGTCATTCACATGTTTTTGTCAAGTTTCTGTTCTGGATTCACTCCCCTTATTTTTTTGTTTAATAGAGTTAAATTTTTCTTAATATGACGATGGCATGTTTTAATTAAATTTGTATTGGTTCATTAATTATAATTTTAAAATTTCATAATGGGGTAATTATATTTTAATTTTTCCGTCAATATTTGAAAATTAATTTGGCATGGACATGCATTGTATTTATATCTGGATGTTCTTTTCGGTGGAACCTGAAATAAAGTGTATAAAAGTGTATTCTATAAAACCGTAAGATGGGTTTTCATTATTGATTTATTTTACAAATCTTTTATCTTGTTTTCTTCATTTGTATAGTTTTCTTGCGACAGTGTGCAATTGCAGCCGCACACATAGTTTTAGGGTTTGGGTTAGGTTTAGGTTAGGTTTAAGGATACATTTAGGGCTTAGGTTAGGTTTAGGGATAAATTTAGGGTACAGTTAGGTTTAGTGACAGTGAATTATTTTGGGTGTGTACCGACTGAATTACGTGAGGAAAAGGAGCGGCCGCAGGTTGTTGATGCTTCTTGCCAAATATCTAGACGGATACAATAAAGTAGCTATGTTCACTACGAAATGTATGTACCGGTGGGCATTTTTTTCATTAAATTTTATCGTTTTATTATAATATTAGCAAATGTGAGTTATTTTATTTTCACACTGCCGCCATCTAGGTTGCCGCAACCCGGAAAAGTTCACGGGATGCGACAACCAAGATGGCGGCCATGTGATACGTCACGGCGCCATCTCTTTGCATTTACCATCTCTACTTCTGGTCTTACTCCCTCTATGACTGAAAAAACAATACAATACAAGTATAAATAAGTTTAACAAATAAGGCTAATGCTAAGAGATATCATAGCACCATGACTTCGTTTGCAAAACATTTAGGGTTTAGGTTAGGTTTAGATTTAGGGTTCAGGTTAGGTTTAGATTTAGGGTTCAGGTTAGGTTTAGGGACACATTTAGGAAATTTTTTCATTATTTTTAAACGTTTTATTCTTAATTTTACGGGTCAGGTTTAAAAAACGCAGTGCTATCTCTTCGCATTTACCATAAATAAGTTTCAAGTAGGCCTGCCTATTTACTACTAGCTACATAACTATGACTAATAGTAATACTACTATCACGTCTACTTCTACGTACTACCTACTACTACTACTAAAGTAAACTATTCCCTGAGTTTAAGTTACTAATCAAGAACTAACTAAACCAAGTACCGAGTCTACTTTTTTTACTATACTGTACTTAAAACTTGTATTAGTTATATTATTATAAGTCTATAATTATATCAAGAAAACTCCTCCAATAACATAACTTAGAGATAATTCTGCAGTTAAAAGTTTATTAGACAATTTATATACATCGGGCGCTTAAAAAAACTGATATTACTCACAGGAAACTTTACATCCAGGCTGTTAATGTGAAGTTTGTTTTGGTAATCGTAATCAATGATCTAATCAAGGCGGAAGTGATTATAAATAGAGCTAAAATCAAACGAGCTTGATGTATCGGTATTTGTATATTTTTTGTTTGTTTTTGTTTTAAGAAGTATTATTTAAAAAAACAAGAATAGTGACAAAAATATATACAAATCAACTATATTTATATCTTAAAGGTCAATCTAAAACAATAATTTAAAAAATCGTATTTCTTCGATTATTGAGTTACTCAGTTAAATTTGATTTTAGAGTGAACTATACCAAGTTAGGCTAGGACTACTTATACTTTTTACTATTAATTCTACCCAATGTCACAAAGCATGACTAATACTGATGTACACTAGATTATGTATACATTATTTTGTCACAGCTTACTAATTATAAAGATTAGTAAGCATAAAGGGATGAATCCAGTATTTCTTATTTTGTGTGGGGTGAGAGGATTGTCCGGTTTTAAAGGGGAGGGTGCATTATGAATTATGCGGCGACGCTAGAATCGCTAGAAAAAAGTGGGAGGGCGTGCATAGGGCATAGTGATAGTGGTATAGGAATTTTTTTTTTTTCATGATCAATAGGCCTGTATTTATTCATTCATATTTATTGGAAAGTGGGGTAAATGCCTAGTGATATTATTATTATTATTAGTTGTCTTATATAGCGCAGTACCCCAGCCTAAGGCTGGGCTCACCGCGCTGTATAAAAATATTAGAAAAAGAGACATAAATGTGACAATAAAATAAAATACATTTATGTAATAAAGAACGGCTGTATATAGACAAAACAAAAACTTAATGCATATTGACCGCATCCACCCCAAAACATTTACATGACAAGCCATGGACCGCGGCCTGCAAAATCGTTTATCGGTCAGATGTGGGGAATCAGTCGGGGTAGTAGAGTTTAAAGAGATGTGTTTTGAGTGCAGTTTTGAAGGCTGTGATGGTTGATATATTTCTGATGTGTAGTGGAAGAGAATTCCATTGTTTGGGGGCAAAGTAAGAGAAAGATCTTTCACCGTATGTTTTTGTGCGAGTCTTGGGGACAGAAAGAATACGCCCGTCTGCGGAGGAGCGAAGCAGTCGAAGAGGTGAATAGACAGAGTTTGATTAGATAGGAAGGGCAGGAATTCGAGAAAATTCGTGTCGCCATCTTGGTTGCCGCGACCCTCGAATTTATGACAATTTATGTCCTAAATGTATCCTTAAACCTAACCTGAACCCTAAATCTAAACATAACCCGAACCCTAAACTTATCACTAAACTGGGTTTTGACCCTATCGGAACCAGGGTTTTGACGCTATCGGAACCATGGACAAAATGACGTCATGGCCATAGTGAAATCTCTCAGCATTAGGCGAAAGAGGGCTTCTAAATTCAGGAATTGCCCCGGGTGCAGCGTTTGCTTTAAGTACCACGACCCTGATCAGGAGTGCTGAAAGCCCTGTCCTGACACCAAAATCAGTCAAATGCAAGTATGACTGCCGGTTGTTCCATGTGCTGGCTGAGACAACAGAGTAAATCACTCGGTGCCCTGCCCGCAATGGTGTCCAAAAGGGCGGATTTTTTGGGGCACAATTAAGTTTGATACAATTATTTCGATAGTTGTGTGCAAGGGTTGGGGAATACTTTAATTTCGTAATGAATCGTAAGAATTAAAAAAAAAAAAAGTTAAATTCAGTTTGTAATAGATTTTAAATTAGATTAATTTCCCCCCTGGACGAGGAATACTTCATTCCACTTTTCCCGGGAAATGAGAAGGCCTACCGGTAACTCTAGTTCTAGTACTAGCAGTCATGTGTAAGCAAGCCGGCCTGACTTTTAGCATGCTCTGGTGAGCCTTCTGTTAGGTGTGTGTTTCACTTCAAATTTACAAGATATATAAACACATTTAATTTTTATTTTCTGATTAGTCAACGGCGTGGTCTCCATTTGACAACTTCTGGTTCGGTACGTTGCTACATCCATTCATATGTGCAACGGTTGGGGAAGCGTTGTCGCCAATCTAACGGCTCCTAGCAGATGCCAGGGCAGCCTTGAAGCTTTCGATCGTTGTCGAGTTCACAACTATTTAAGGGTTTTACGAGTCCAGCCTTATGTACCATCTCTTTGACTGCTTCCTCTCTTAAATTCAAGGCCTCAAAACAGACATTCGGTATTCTTCTTTTACTTATCTCTTCAATCAGTCCCTTTAAAGTTTAAACCTATAATTCCTAAGTTTTCTTTTCCACCCTAATCCTCTCTCAATACCCTCCAATATTTCTCTCCCTACTAATTTGGATTCACTATTTTCATCTCCCACCCAAATATTTTCCCATACCACCCTCTTACTGTCATTAACTGACCCATCCACCAGCCAACAACAAAAAAAAAAACCAGGCCCACCCTCGTGAGGAGATGAAAATAGTGAACAACACTAGCCTACACGAAACAACATAATCTACAAGAAAATCACTAGCCTACACGAAACAATGTAATCTACAAGAAAATCACTAGCCTACACGAAACAACGTAATCTACAAGAAAATCACTAGCCTACACGAAACAAAGTTATCTACAAAAAATCACTAGCCTACACGAAACAACGTAATCTACAAGAAAATCACTAGCCTACACAAAACAACGTAATCTACAAGAAAATCACTAGCCTACACGAAACAACATAATCTACAAGAAAATCACTAGCAAACACAAAACAACGTAATCTACAACAAAATCACTAGCCTACACGAAACAACATAATCTACAAGAAAATCACTAGCCTACACGAAACAAAGTTATCTACGAGAAAATCACTAGCCTACACAAAACAATGTAATCTACAAGAAAATCACTAGCCTACACGAAACAACGTAATCTACAAGAAAATCACTAGCCTACACGAAACAAAGTTATCTACAAAAAAATCACTAGCCTACACGACACAATGCAATCTACAAGAAAATCACTAGCCTACACGAAACAACCTAATCTACAAGAAAATCACTAGCCTACACGAAACAAAGTTATCTACAAAAAATCACTAGCCTACACGAAACAACGTAATCTACAAGAAAATCACTAGCCTACACAAAACAACGTAATCTACAAGAAAATCACTAGCCTACACGAAACAACATAATCTACAAGAAAATCACTAGCAAACACAAAACAACGTAATCTACAACAAAATCACTAGCCTACACGAAACAACATAATCTACAAGAAAATCACTAGCCTACACGAAACAAAGTTATCTACGAGAAAATCACTAGCCTACTTGAAACAACGTAATCTACAAGAAAATCACTAGCCTACACGAAACAATGTAATCTACAAGAAAATCACTAGCCTACACGAAACAACGTAATCTACAAGAAAATCACTAGCCTACACGAAACAATGTAATCTACAAGAAAATCACTAGCCTAAACAAAACAACGTAATCTACAAGAAAATCACTAGCCTACACGAAACAACGTAATCTACAAGAAAATCACTAGCAAACACAAAACAACGTAATCTACAAGAAAATCACTAGCCTACACGAAACCACATAATCTACAAGAAAATCACTAGCCTACACGAAACAACATAATCTACAAGAAAATCACTAGCCTACACGAAACAACGTAATCTACAAGAAAATCACTAGCCTACACGAAACAACGTAATCTACAAGAAAATCACTAGCCTACACAAAACAACGTAATCTACAAGAAAATCACTAGCCTACACGAAACAACATAATCTACAAGAAAATCACTAGCCTACACGAAACAACGTAATCTACAAGAAAATCACTAGCCTACACGAAACAACATAATCTACAAGAAAATCACTAGCCTACACGAAACAAAGTAATCTACAAGAAAATCACTAGCCTACACAAAACAACGTAATCTACAAGAAAATCACTAGCCTACACGAAACAACGTAATCTACAAGAAAATCACTAGCCTACACGAAACAACGTAATCTACGAGAAAATCACTAGCCTACACGAAACAACATAATCTACAAGAAAATCACTAGCCTACACGAAACAACGTAATCTACAAGAAAATCACTAGCCTACACGAAACAACGTAATCTACAAGAAAATCACTAGCCTACACGAAACAACGTAATCTACAAGAAAATCACTAGCCTACACGAAACAACGTAATCTACAAGAAAATCACTAGCCTACACGAAACAACGTAATCTACAAGAAAATCACTAGCCTACACGAAACAAAGTTATCTACAAAAAATCACTAGCCTACACGAAACAACGTAATCTACAAGAAAATCACTAGCCTACACAAAACAACGTAATCTACAAGAAAATCACTAGCCTACACGAAACAACATAATCTACAAGAAAATCACTAGCAAACACAAAACAACGTAATCTACAACAAAATCACTAGCCTACACGAAACAACATAATCTACAAGAAAATCACTAGCCTACACGAAACAAAGTTATCTACGAGAAAATCACTAGCCTACTTGAAACAACCTAATCTACAAGAAAATCACTAGC
This sequence comes from Omphiscola glabra, assembly GCA_964017045.1. Classification (NCBI taxonomy): domain Eukaryota; kingdom Metazoa; phylum Mollusca; class Gastropoda; family Lymnaeidae; genus Omphiscola; species Omphiscola glabra. The sequence goes on along the minus strand of OZ024811.1, from coordinate 12,339,392 downwards.
CTAAACAAAACAACGTAATCTACAAGAAAATCACTAGCCTACACGAAACAACGTAATCTACAAGAAAATCACTAGCCTAAACAAAACAACGTAATCTACAAGAAAATCACTAGCAAACACAAAACAACGTAATCTACAAGAAAATCACTAGCCTACACGAAACAACATAATCTACAAGAAAATCACTAGCCTACACGAAACAACATAATCTACAAGAAAATCACTAGCCTACACGAAACAACGTAATCTACAAGAAAATCACTAGCCTACACAAAACAACTTAATCTACAAGAAAATCACTAGCCTACACGAAACAACATAATCTACAAGAAAATCACTAGCCTACACGAAACAACGTAATCTACAAGAAAATCACTAGCCTACACGAAACAACATAATCTACAAGAAAATCACTAGCCTACACGAAACAAAGTAATCTACAAGAAAATCACTAGCCTACACAAAACAACGTAATCTACAAGAAAATCACTAGCCTACACGAAACAACGTAATCTACAAGAAAATCACTAGCCTACACGAAACAACGTAATCTACGAGAAAATCACTAGCCTACACGAAACAACATAATCTACAAGAAAATCACTAGCCTACACGAAACAACGTAATCTACAAGAAAATCACTAGCCTACACGAAACAACGTAATCTACAAGAAAATCACTAGCCTACACGAAACAACGTAATCTACAAGAAAATCACTAGCCTACACGAAACAACATAATTTACAAGAAAATCACTAGCCTACACGAAACAAAGTAATCTACAAGAAAATCACTAGCCTAGACAAAACAACGTAATCTACAAGAAAATCACTAGCCTACACGAAACAACGTAATCTACAAGAAAATCACTAGCCTACACGAAACAACGTAATCTACAAGAAAATCACTAGCCTACACGAAACAACATAATCTACAAGAAAATCACTAGCCTACACGAAACAACGTAATCTACAAGAAAATCACTAGCACACACAAAACAACGTAATCTACAAGAAAATCACTAGCCTACACGAAACAACATAATCTACAAGAAAATCACTAGCCTACACGAAACAACATAATCTACAAGAAAATCACTAGCCTACACGAAACAACGTAATCTACAAGAAAATCACTAGCCTACACGAAACAAAGTAATCTACAAGAAAATCACTAGCCTACACAAAACAACGTAATCTACAAGAAAATCACTAGCCTACACGAAACAACGTAATCTACAAGAAAATCACTAGCCTACACGAAACAACGTAATCTACGAGAAAATCACTAGCCTACACGAAACAACGTAATCTACAAGAAAATCACTAGCCTACACGAAACAACGTAATCTACAAGAAAATCACTAGCCTACACGAAACAACGTAATCTACAAGAAAATCACTAGCCTACACAAAACAACGTAATCTACAACAAAATCACTAGCCTACACGAAACAACGTAATCTACAAGAAAATCACTAGCCTACACGAAACAACATAATCTACAAGAAAATCACTAGCCTACACGAAACAGCGTAATCTACAAGAAAATCACTAGCCTACACGAAACAACGTAATCTACAAGAAAATCACTAGACTACACGAAACAACGTAATCTACAAGAAAATCAATAGCCTACACAAAACAACGTAATCTACAAGAAAATCACTAGCCTACACGAAACAAAGTTATCTACAAGAAAATCACTAGCCTACACGAAACAACGTAATCTACAAGAAAATCACTAGCCTACACGAAACAACGTAATCTACAAGAAAATCACTAGCCTACACGAAACAACGTAATCTACAAGAAAATCACTAGCAAACACAAAACAATGTAATCTACAACAAAATCACTAGCCTACACAAAACAACATAATCTACAAGAAAATCACTAGCCTACACGAAACAACATAATCTACAAGAAAATCACTAGCCTACATGAAACAACATAATCTACAAGAAAATCACTAGCCTACACGAAACAACGTAATCTACAAGAAAATCACTAGCCAAACACAAAACAACATTATCTACAAAAATGCACCACCTTACACAAAACAACATAATCTACAAGAAAATCACTAGCCTACACGAAACAACATAATCTACAAGAAAATCACTAGCCTATACGAAACAACGTAATTTACAAGAAAATCATTAGCCAACACAAAACAACGTAATCTACAAGAAAGTCACTAGCCTACACGAAACAACATAATCTACATGAAAATCACTAGCCAACACAAAACAACATAATCTACAAGAAAATCACCAGCCAACACAAAACAACATTATCTACAAAAATGCACCACCTTACACAAAACATGAAATCCACAAAAACTAGCCAGCCCAAAAAACACAAAATAACCCAACTGTCTACTTACAATAAAAACAATACCAGTACAAAAAAGCTCACCCGAAACATAATCCACAAGAACTCACAACAAAATCTTTTTTTAAAAAAAACAAAAAAAAAACCCCAGCCCATTAAAAAAAAAAATACCCATCATACCACACAAAGGAGATTCAGAAAACAAACAGGAGATTCAGAAAACAAACAGGAGATTCAGAAAACAAACATGAAATAAACCACACTTGAGAAAAAAAAACAAGTAATGTTTCCTAATTTATTATGTCAAAAGCATTTTTAAGACCATGTACATGAAAAATTTCAACATTCATTTTCTCCTTTCTCTAAAAAAAAAAGTAGGTTCACATAGTTTCAATGTCTGTGTGAAAACTATGAATGTAAGACTTCAAACTTCAAATATAGCTGAATGTAGTAGTGTCTATTTCTGGCTATAAAAAAAACATCAAGTGAGAAACAGTCAGTAGGGCACAGTCAAGTCTTGCCTCCTCATTAATTATCAATTATGAACAAGTTGAAGTTTGTTGATTGTTTTTTTCATATGAACTTTGCTAGTAAAATATTGTGTTCATTTTACAATATATAGACAGCATAAAGCAATTTCAGTTCAAGTTTAACTTATTAAAATGTTGTAGATGAACTTTAATTGCATGTTGTGAGTTATATTCTTTTTTTTTTCAAATACAAATTGTTTCTTTGGAAAGATATAGTTCATGAGGATTTAATAATAAACAACAAAGAAGAAGTATTTTTATAATATAATGAAATGTTGGAATAATTATTTAAAAAAAACAACGAAATTTGTAAAAAAAAAAAAAACACATTTTCTTCTGTAGGGAAGAAAAGATAGGAGGGAAATAAAGAGAGATGAAGGGAGAGACAAAAAGGCAGACTGGTATAGAATGACTGTAGGGAGAGTGAGAGTGAGTGAGAGAGAGAGAGAGAGGGGGGGGATGGCACCCCGCTATGATGACAGAGGGTAAAAGAATAACGACCATATTTTTAATTAACGAAACAAATCATGACTAATGAACACATCATATTATTGATGAAGACAAGCCATATTCAACTGTGTTATCAAGTATAGCTATAATAATAATAAAAGAAATGAATGGGATGAAATTCTGAGAAATAATGGGAGGGGTTGAAAGGTTAAGAGTGGCATCTGGAAATAAACTCAATGATGGGGAATAAGGTGAGGAAAAGATAACTGCCTATACACGATGAAATATAACAAGGCAGGAACAAATATATATTTATATTGTCTCCCTTACATCGGAGGAACGACCCTGAGTTGGTAGTAGTAATAGTGATAATAATAAAAATAGCATTAAATTTTTAATGTTTTATTGTGACAACATGAGTTCCGTGTTTAACTACAACTACGAATACTGTACAAACAAGGATATGCTGCACACCATCAATTCCGCTGTTCTAGGACTCAGACACACATCACCCGATCTCAAGCAACTCTCTCAATGTCTTACGAGTTTTGTTAAAAATTTCTGGTTTTGATTTTTAGAAAAAGTAAATAGAACATCGACTTTAACTTGGCAATTAAATATTGAAGATAATTGAAAATAGAAGTATAGTGAATAGGTGATTTCATCATTCATCCTTTCCTTTTATACCGGTATATAATTTATATATTAGAGCAGTGGTTCTGAAACTTGTTTATAACATTGTTCCCTTGAAATTTTTACTAATGCCTAATGGGACCTCATTCAGTTTGGTGAAGTTTATGAAACTCTTGATAATTAGATTTTTTTTTTCTTTGTTGAAATTGAAAAGACACAACCCCCCCCCTTCCCCCCCTTGAGGATTCTTGAAGCCTATACACCAGCCCCCAAAATGGTCATGTAACACCCCGTCCAAAACCACCACAATAAGAATAAGAAAACGTTTGTATTATTCCATATCATCAAATGGTCACATTCCAATGGGATGTGTTTACAGCCTTAAATAGCATTCAACAAGACACTGAAACAAAAGAGGTTGATAACAAGATGAGCAACAATGGTAAATAGTTGTGTACAGTAGCAGAGATAGGCTCATTAGTCTGTAATATAAGGTTATGCTAGTGAGAGGGCAATATATATTTATATATATATATACACAGCAGAATTACATGTACACTTTCCTTGATCAAATTCTGTACACATATGGTTACATAAGCAACATTATTCACACGCTAGACGTAATAGTTATTATGGCATTAGTACAGTTAGCTGTGCCTTGCTCTGAAGTCCAAGAAACCTTTGGCCATCCAGCTACAAAATATTTTTGTTGGCACCAATGATGCATTATACATCTACTAAAGAAAACTATATATATATATATATATAAGCTGAATCCTCTATGTCGTGATATTGCTATTAGCAGGGATGGTGCTATTATTTTTAGGTTCAGTCAATGTTAAATTGTTACCTGCCGGGGTGTCGTCATATGTTGGGGAAAGCAATGTTTTCAAGGTTCATAACTACGAGGTTTCAGTGTGCATCAAATTTTGATACTGATAATCTTAGTATCTTAATGATCTTACTAATTAAAGCAAGCTAGTTTATCTGACAATACTTCTTATTTAATACAGCAAAAGGAAATCAAGGATAATATCAGTTTACTTATTAACGTTAAAGAAGGCAGCTTACCGATCCCTAGTAAACAAAATCTAATAACATCGGCTCTTGTATAATTTTCTTTTTTAAAAATGAAGATAACCGAGGTTCCAAGCAAAAGCTTCAATACAATAAGTGAGATATATGAATTAAAATCTGTATACACTAATTGAAACACACATGACAAAAAGTACAATTCCAATATCAATTGTTTTTCCTTATCATAAAAACAAACAAATTTCAAACAATAATGCCAAAGGAAAATTAATTAATTCATCAAAGCTGCAGCATTGGCATAACACTGTTGGGATTATTCAAGGGGAAGGAACTCAGGCATTTTAACAACAAGGTAATTACTGAACCTTTCTGAATACCATTTGAAAAATATAAGTAACCAACAGGCAAATATAAAGTAGCCATCATCATACCAAATGAAATGTACATGGTTTTATTTTTATTATTATAATAACAATATATGGCAACTTGGCTACACCCAGATCACACAGTACATTTATTCCATCGTTACGGTATGGTACTATCATTCATCTCATTGTAAGATGTTTTCAGACAATATTCTTACATTATCTTACTGTAAGATGTTCACACATCTCTTACAATACACATTGAGAAGCACCCACTTCTGTAATAAAATATTAAGAATTAAATAGTGATAGAAGATTCAAACAGAATAATCAAAAATGAGTTATTAAAAAAAAAGAGGGAAAATGTAAAATAATAAAATTGTGCAGATGTGATTCAAAATTATATCTCCCTTTCAAATTTTAGTTTTTCACTCCTATTTGCCATTTCTACTCAGTTTCATTGGTGAGAAAAGGCCACCGTAAAAAGAAATCTGCAATTCTCAGACTTAAAAAAAAGAAAAAAATTTACTATGCCAACATAAATGTGCAGTGACAATGACTGATTTGTTTGAATTGAGCTGACAGAACTATTTCCTCATAGTCATCAAACCCCCACAATGCAAGCACAACCTATCATTTAACATATTGAGCCAATACTTCTATGAATCTCCCAATGCTAAAAGCATAAGACTTCCTTATTATTCTACAAACTTCATTCTTAAAGTGGTTTCTAATGGATACACGGTCTAGACAACAAACATATGATGAAATTTTTCTTGACATTTTTATTTTAGCATAAGCCATTTTCCTATTTAACAGCTGGAGATGGGTTGTCAGCAGAAATATTAGGTCGAGTTTTAGCTAGTGGCTTGTGAGTTAAATGGATGACAGCCTGTTGAACTAAGAATATTTCCCCTTAAACAGGCCACAACACAGCTTTTAGCCAATTTGGTTTCATGTTAAAATAATTATTTCAAGTGTCAACACATGAGAGTTAATAATAATTTTTTTTTAAAAATCACTAATTGCAAAAACTTTCTGGTAAGAAATTCATTTTTTTAAAGGGATCCAATTCATTAGATTTGTTTTTGAGAACCTTATACATTCCAGACCTGGCGGCAGGTTAGCCAGTATTTACAAAAATCAATGGTCTAATGGTAAATTTTAGTTGAACATGAAATGTGGATTGCCAATTTCAAGAAATGTCTTCAGATCAGGGAATGATTCAAATCTAAAGGAAAAAAAAATTTAAAAAAAATAATTTTCAATGCAATCAAATGTTAAGTCCTGAAAGGTTTGTGCAACCATCTGGCTATACTGAAGTGGCCAGCTGCACACATAATGTTGATGCTATTGCTATCATCTAGGAGCTTGTCAATACAATTGTTGTATGTAAAAAAAGAAGTGATTAAAAAAAACTGAAATATTCATAACCAAAAACTGTGTATACCCATAAACAATTTAATACTAAGATGTGTAGATAAATAACATTTATTGCAGTCCAATAATAAACATGGTCAGTAGAGTCAGTTTTCTTCAAGATTTGAACCAGGACCATAGCATTGGCTGATGTTGGTGGCATGTTTAGTAACATAAAATAAAATTATTTTTTAAAAAAAACGAAGTTTAATTTAAAAAAAAAACAAAAAAACATTGAGTACATCTTTTTAACAGAGTATCATTCAGCATGCATTTAAACAGCGCACAATTCATTTAAAACACAGGCAATGGGTAAGTGGTGAGCACTGGCCTTTTTATAATCAACAAATAAAATGCAGTAGTTGAATGAAGCCTTTTAAGAGGCTGCTCCTAGCAGATTAAGGATTAGCCGATCAGGATCATAATCTTAGTATGAAATGGACCTGGTGGTGTTAGGATACAGATAAATATCAAGGCAACATTGGATTAATCCCACAAAGGGTCTAATCAAGTATTAGAAAATCATGGCCTGAGATTTAGCATCTAGTTTAGTACTTTGACCGTCCGGTAAATCTACCAATCAGGCATTGCTTAGGTTTTAGCATTCATCTTGGTAATGCAACAGTACAACCAACTTTACAATCAGACACTTCTTAGGTGAATCTGATCAGGGAAGTACAATGACTATGAATGGGGGTTGATTACCGTAAGCAGGTCATAACCATAAAATAAATCATACGTACATCATACATATATAGATTACATGCAATCATTGAAGATAGCCATGTGAAAGAGTTTGAAACATGTGAGATCAACATTACTTTGTGTGGAATTTACTGTTAATGAAAGTAAAACTCTTTTTTTTTTTACTCATTCCACATAAAGGGTTTTTTAAAATATTTGCTTTATCAACAGGATCCAATCAACTCGCTTAAAACCAGCACAGCACCCCTCTTGATTTCATATCATTTCCAGCAGCCCTCTTGATTTCATATCATTTTCAGCACCCCTAAAATTAAAGATGCTAATAAAAATGTAAATAAACCTGATTTTTTTGGTGGGGGGTTTGTTCTCCTGCACCCCAGGGGATGCTGGCACCACTGGCTTAGAACCCCTCCTCTAAACCATGGTAAAAACATCAGTTAAAAAGAGTATGGTTGTTATTGCTATAATGCTATGCAGCACTTATATATCAAAGACCACCAACTAAGAGAATTACTATAGACCAAAATATCAATGTAATAAGGTTTCATCAACAACAATTAATATTATATTATAGCATGTAATGAATGATACACTTGAATGCAACCAAAATTGTCAATGCACCCCCACCCCTCCACTCCAGAACATGAGAAAAATATGACTAAAAATAAAGGCAATTTGTCTAGAAATTGTTTAAAATCAAAGATCACATGCAATAAAAACTCACATTGCCAATCTTCCACAAATACTGTTTGCTAATTGAGCCAATTAATTAAACTTCCTGCTTTATAAAAAAAAAATAATTAAAAAACAAAACAAAATAATTTCATCTTGAAAAAAACTAACCAACAGTTAGTATCAAATAAAAAAACAATGGGACTCATCAGATTCTCAATTTTACCTTCAAATTATCAACCCATTAGAAAATTTTCTATGATTATTTTAACCCCCCCCCCCCCCCCCCCCTTTCTCAATTTTGTGTGTGTTGGTATTCATGCCTTGACATAAATTGTACAGTTCTTTATAAGAACAAACTTGGTGAGGGATATCTCTTTAATTAATCTGTGTGAGAGAAGACAATATGACATTTTAAGCTGTGTAGTATGCAGCCTTTGGGTGACTCACAGAAGAATCATTTCCGTTTATAAGCAACAATGCAGCTCAGTTGGTGTTATATTATAATATGAACATATTAACATGTTTAAAAAGTTTATACATTTGAATGTGAACAGATATTAAAATGAATTGAAAATACCCAAGTAAGTGTGATTGAAGCTGTTGAATTTCAGGATGCTGTTCCAAGTTTTGAACTTGGGACAGACACCAAATAGGACATGTATAGTTTAAAACATTGTTTTACCATAGAGCCAATGACAGACATACGACAGAATCTGAGCACAATTTTTTTATAAGTTGGATTGAGATTGTTTAAAAAAATGCCAAATCAGTGAAATGCTAAAAATAAATTACCACCATTTTGTCATTTGTTTCTATATATTTGAATTCTTTTACTTAATATATTTATTTACTCTTTAAGCAGCAGTTTTAAAAGGTGCAATGACACCACTGGGGAATTGCTGAAAAATAACAGTAAGTATATTGCAAGATTTTGATATCAAGGTTACCAATCAACATAAAAAAAAAGATTTTTCGTGTGGTCATTTTACCTACACAGTAGAGTGATTAACTGATCACAGGTAATAAGACTGCACCATCAGTTTCTCCTCATTAAGTATTTTCTTAATAATAGATCAGGACACTGCCCATCACTTTAATTGTGATGTTTTCAATGTTTACTTTTAGTGTGTCGCAAGATTGTATGTCGAAGAAAAGAAATAATCAGATTTACACAAAGTCAAATGACAGGCTGTGAGCCACTATCAAAATTTGAAGCCAAGCTGGCATAAACAATAAAATTTATATTTTAAAAATTAGATCACAAAATATTAGATTCCTTGATTAAGTTCTAGGGGGAAAAAAAATTAGAGTACATTTTTCACAATCGAAATCTATAACACAAGATAAAAAAAAAACAAAAACAACAATTACCAACACTGTCTAGCTCCCTTCAGAATGGTACTGACACTTAATTAAGTAGTGAGACTTTAGCACTTCTCAATAGTTTCACACAGTTCGCCTAGCAAAGATATGATATTGGGCCCTAAGAGATGAGATATATTTGCTTTGTTTTGTAGCATTAAAAGCCAGTTCACGATTTAAACAGAGACAAACAACCAGATTGAGTGTTGGCGTTCATTGTTATTCCAACGTCCTCTCTTCACACAATAAATTGCATCACATTTCACAAACTTGGATCCTATATTTGTCTCACAATACAGAAACAAACACTGTGTCACACCTTAAAACCAAGGGCTCCCTCCCATCCCCCCGGGCCGACATCAACTGTTTTGAGACCTGGAGAGCTTCAGGTGACTTTTAGTTTTAGACATGCTTATCACTGTAACTTCAATTTTACTGCGCCAAGTCAAATCTAACATTAGTTTATAGAGCACTGTGCTGCATGCTGTGAGTGAATGATGACCACCGCAAACAGCCTGTCAGTAACACAACAAAGTCTCTGAGCCCACAAGAACACCATGACTTACTGATTAAAAGGAACATTTATTACAGAACTTCTTTGAGAAGAAACACCTCACGTTCCCTTGATTCATTTGAAAGAGCAACTCAAAATTCATTTCTCAGCTGCAGAGCTCGGCCAAAAAATATCAAGGTGTTCCACTACACATCATGAGTTGCGTTTCAACACTTGTTACAGCAGATTCCTGTGAATGTCCAAGCAAAGCATGATTAGTAAGAGGAAAAAAACAGCTGCCCGCGTGTGTTTGTAGTAACATGATCGGAAAAATCTTCCTGTGGTATGAGCAGCATGCTTGTGATGAAAGATTCCTTCCTGGTGCTCCCCCTTACATGTTGGACATGACTGCCTCAGTTTCTATAGAGAAGAGCTCTTTGTGTAGGGCAGGGAATTCAATATCCGGAGCCTCTTCCTTGAAGGCGTTGAGAACCCGAATGTGTCGGGCACTCAGAGATCTCAGGACCCCAGCTTGTTCAGCAAACCGTTTCAAAATGTCTTCCTCCCCAGCATGGTTCACCCCCATCTCTAGTTTGAGAGCTGTCAGGATCCGATCGTGAAGCTGTTGTATCTCACTAACTTCTTTCACTCCTGGCCGATCTGTGAAAGGTGAAGAGTAACAAAACAGTTTTTAACTTGTTTATTAAGCATATAAAGAGTTAACTTGAGAAGTAATCTATCTATAACACTGGTTGTCAAAACTTTTTTTTTTTTTTTTTAAAGTCATGACTCTATTTCATAAAAGAAAAGGAATGCAGGACCAGAAAACATTTTTAAAAAATACAGTAAGAGAAAACTCATTTAAAATTTATGCAGCATTATAAAATTATTAAAACTCTGCTAAGAAACCAATTAAGGATGAAATTTCTTTAAAATCTTTAAATTTTTAGTTAACTGTTTCATTCTGCTACCCCACATTAAAAAAAATGAGCAACAGAAATAATTCATTCTTTAGTTTAGTAGTAGTTTCTTAGTATCACTTTTTAAGGGCCAATTCTGGTGCTTTCTGGTAAATTTTTTAAAGAAGCAAATGAACAAGAATGTCAGCAGGTATCCTCACCCGAGCTGATCAAGATCAGCGCACTGAGCATGGCCATCTCACTCTCTGTGATGTGTAGCAGCTGGATCTGCTTGACAAAGTCAAAGATGGCCGTCATGAGGTGGAACTCTTCATCAGCTGAAACAAAGTTAAAAAATCAACACTTGTCATTGACATGTCAGTGGTTCTCAATGTTGGGCACATAGCGTTTAGTTTATTTACCTTTAAAATTTTAAAAAAAATTTGGGGGTGGGGGAGGGGTAAAACTTGAGAGAGAGAAATCAGCTAGGAAGAAATTGAACATGGCCTTAAAGAGTAACAATTTTAGCATGAATTCAAATTTGATTCACTGAACTCAAATCCATATTGAGATCACTTATGTTCAATGTTACTGGGCAAATGTGAGTAGACCTGTCATCCAAGACTTACAGAGCGTGGCAAAAGCCTCCAGTGGTAAAAATGCATTTCCAAATACAACTCGATTTGTGTCGGCATCAAAGACCCGGCAGAGCTGCATGAGGGCCAGCTCAAAGCTACCTGTAACATCAAGATATCAGATGTTGATTTTAAGATAACAATTCAAAATTCAAGTCCAGACGTTTACATAGAACAAATACTTTTCACACATTAAAAAAAAAAAATTAACTGTTTCCTTTCCTACACTTGTTATAGTGCAACTATATATGGAACTATACTAGTTTGTAGTGGGAGATAATGGAGAAACTAAATTATCTAGATCAGCGGTTCCCAACCTCTGGTACATGTAACCCTGGGGTACGCAAAAATTATATTGATAATGGCAGAAAACGCCTAAAAACTTTTATGAGCAGCTATATTTCTTCTTTTCTTCTATATTTTGAGGGCCCACGATCAAGAGTTGATAATTCTGGCTCATATGTTTCAGTAAGGGATACTTAAAAATATTTTTTCTAATACAAATAAATAATGAGATCACCGTAATGTTCTATTAAAGTATGATGTTGATAGTTTTTAGTGACTTTTCCCATTATATTGCAATGTTATTTTTGACATTCGTTTTAAATGTTATTTGTAAAAAAAATTAAGGCAATAAATTTCATTAGCTTTATGTGCTTCGATTGATTATTTAACAAAGTTTTTTTTTGGGGGGGGGGGGGGGGGGGGGGGCGGCGCGCGCAAAGGAATGGGAGGTACTCATAAATGAAGAGTCTAATCAAGGGGTACAAGAGAAAAAATTATTGGGAACCACTGGTCTAGATCACTGACAGAAGAGATTTCAAGCAAATCAAATACTCTAGCTCAGTGGTTCTCAACCTTTTTAGTGCTGCGACGCTTTGATATAGTTCATGTTGTGGTGACCCCCAACCATAATAATATTTTCATTGCTACTTCATAAATGTGTTTTCCGATGGTCTTGGCAACCCCTGTGTAACGGTTGTTCCACAAGTTGAGAACCGCTGCTCTGGCTGAAGCAGACCATAGGTTGTTACATTTTATGGCAAAAAGTTCACTTGCTTCTTCTGGTACTGACAACTGTAAAACACAACACAAGCCTCCCAATTTGTAACAACATTCACCTGCTTTGAGTAACATTATCTGATCATCCTGGGACAGCTCCATAAAGCCAGGAATCATCTTGGCAAACTCAATGATCTGCTGCACCGCCAGCGTAATCTTGTCTGCTATTTCAATCCACAAGTGACGATGTGACTGTCAGACATTGAAAACTTATGTAAGTTTCATAACACGGAAACAAGGTTACATTCTCACACAATAGAATTATTGTTATCATTAGTCTCATTTTCTTCCCTGCTATATAAATATACAATTTTAAAATAAATTAAGTGACTTGTGTAAATCTGTTCAAAGAGTTCTCAAGAACTTGATTCAGTTCCTTGACCGACTGGACTCTCGGACTTACTAATCAGTTAAATATCTTTGACAGACAGGACTCTTGGACTTACTAATCTCTTGTACATTTCCACCTGCTCCTGTGGCAGGTGCTGGTGTTTCAACTGGTCGATTTGATCATTGCTGTACAGGCATGTCCTTAAATGTGCTTCTGTGATTGCTTTACCAAGGTTCACTGGAAGAATGGGTCAAGCAAAGTGTGTCAGTAATCTGATTAACACAAGACAACTCACAATAGCGTTTTTATTACTTGTTTAAAATGAGCCTCATTTGTTTCAGCACCTAGAGCTTAACTGGTTGAACCAAGTACTGGAGACAAGGGGTAGATGAACCCAAAATGGGTAAAAATGAAAATCTTGGCTGCAATAAGGGATCAGAAGACATGAAATTATATAGAGTGTTTCTTGTCAGGACAGAAATATATATATATTTTTTCCCATTCTGGCAACAATGAATCTGGCCAGTGTGTTAGAGAATCACAGACATGTTATTGCTACTAGAGGCTCAGCATCTAGGGTAATATCACATCTTGTCTTGTATCCATGGTTTAAACCTATTCCCCCCCTCCCCCTTTTGTTATATTTATATTTACAATTGTATTCTCTGTATAAAACATATTCATAAATTATTTCAGTATAGTCAATGATTGTCCTCTTTTCAAATCCAGGGGGTGGGGTGGTAACATGGTTTTAAACAAATAAATTTTTCTGTAGTAATGAACATCGAAAGGTCAAAATGATGCTAAATTTTCTTTTAACAATGAGTTTTTCCAAACAATGGACACGTCGGGAGGCAGTGAATGAAATGATTTGTGTGCTACAGTAAACGCACTGATGGTGAGACCTACCTGGATTGACCTCAACTGATCTGGTCAAGATGACAGGATGAGGTGCTGCTTGGATATTTGAGTTTGGGGAGTAAAGCTGACCTTCACTCAGAAATTCTGTTGGCTGCTGTTGTTGTTGCTGCTGCTGTTGGGCTGGCTGCTGCTGTTGTTGCTGTTGTATTTGCTGTTGTGGAAAGGTGTAGCCATTGGTTTGGTAACTGTTGAACTGTCCTTGAATTATAGACCTGTTGATAAAGAATTTAGACACAATACAGAGAAGGCGGGTAACAGTATATAAGATTTTTTAATCAAGAGAAAGTTGACACAACAGAGTTATCCCAGATGGTATCAGATGCCCCAGTGGAATCACAACATAGCTATCCCAGATGGTATCAGAAGCCCCAGTGGAATCACAACATAGCTATCCCAGATGGTATCAGAAGCCCCAGTGGAATCACAACATAGCTATCCCAGATGGTATCAGATGCCCCAGTGGAATCACAACATAGCTATCCCAGACGGTATCAGAAGCCCCAGTGGAATCACAACATAGCTATCCCAGACGGTATCAGAAGCCCCAGTGGAATCACAACATAGCTATCCCAGACGGTATCAGATGCCCCAGTGGAATCACAACATAGCTATCCCAGACGGTATCAGATGCCCCAGTGGAATCACAACATAGCTATCCCAGACGGTATCAGATGCCCCAGTGGAATCACAACATAGCTATCCCAGATGGTATCAGATGCCCCAGTGGAATCACAACATAGCTATCCCAGACGGTATCAGATGCCCCAGTGGAATCACAACATAGCTATCCCAGATGGTATCAGATGCCCCAGTGGAAGGTGCTTGATAAAATAACATTTAAATTTTTTTAAAAAACCTACTAAAAGATAAAACTGAAACAATATACCCACTTCATGTTCAAACACTATGTGACAATTTTTACATCGACTTCCATGAAATATCATTTCAATACCGGTTACTCATGATTAACACTCTACTTTAAAAAAAAATAAAGGATATAAGTGAAACAAAGTATGAGACCTGAAGAAATTAAAATTAAAAAAAAAAAATATAATAAAAAAAAGCCCACCAGCAGCAAACTTTGAAAACATCATTTTTATTTACACTGCAGACCTGTTTACTCTTACGATTTTGGCGTACAATGTACAATTTTGAGGTGTGTACATTACATTAACTGTATGTTTATTTTCTACTATTAAGATAATGTATTGAATGATTTTGTGATCATATTGTACGACTTTAAGAGTTTGAGGGTAAACAGGTCTGACACTGCATAAAAAATTGTAATTTTTTCAAGCCTATTCCTATTACCACACCAATGTAAATTTACTCAATCTACATTATCTCTAATTTAAATGTAAATTTGCTACTACATCTCACACATGATCAAATGTTGGGCAGGCTATTGATATGTACAGTGGGTCCATGCTGAAAAACACTTTGTACAACACATTGAGGTAAAGTACATACCATTAAAGTAAACACTTGAACAAGGTGCTACACCTTGGAGGTGAACAGGAATATTTTTAAGGTAACTTCCTCCACAAATTACTTGGCACCACACGTTGAGAAAAAGTGAACATTTTGAAATGGCACCACACGTTGAGAAAAAGTGAACATTTTCAAATGGCACCACACGTTGAGAAAAAGTGAACATTTTCAAAGTAAATGCCTGAACACTATTGTAATGCATGGCAAGACTTACCCATTTAAACGACTTGCCTTGACCATGTTCGCCTCATCTTCAACCTTTTCCCTTTGTTTCTTGGACATCCTGCCAAATTTAACAGCTGTGGACATACAAGAAATATTACAGTGGATGTACAAGAAGTAGCAAAGGGTGCATGAGTGTAGAGCGCACACCCCACCACCACCCAGACACACTTTTCCACGCATACAATAGGCATAGTCACTCCAAGGGCACTAAACAGGAAGAACAGTGTCTTAGTTATCCCTACCAATAGGTTACTTTCAAAATAATCATAATCAAATGCCAAGTACCCTTGCCTTGAATAAGAATAAATAATAATCATTAAATTATTTTTTTTAAATGCACAGAGTTGTGAAAACAAAAAAAAAGAAAGAAAAACAGATCAAGTCTTGCCCAATAACAGCAGTAAAGAAATAAATTCTACCTTTTGTAATTACAAAGTACATTGTAAAATACTGACCGTCTCTGGACATTCCCAGTGTCAGACATTTCTGCAGTCGACAGTACTGACATCTGTTCCTGTTGACCCTGTCTATGACACAGTTTTTATTCCTGGGACACTGGTAGTTGACAGGCCCTGATTGGCTTCTCCTGAAGAATCCCTGCAATGTAAGGACAGTAGGGTTAAATCTGCTGGTCATTTGAGGAGAACAAAATGCATGAAGCATCATTGTGTGGCTTCACTAAATGCATAAAGTTTCACTGTATGGTTTCAAAAATGTTTTAATGTGTGGTTTCAACAATGCGTAAAGTTTCATTTTGTGGTTTCACTATATGCATAAAGTTTCACTGTATGGTTTCAAAAATGTTTTAATGTGTGGTTTCAACAATGCGTAAAGTTTCATTTTGTGGTTTCACTAAATGCATAAAGTTTCACTGTATGGTTTCAAAAATGTTTTAATGTGTGGTTTCAACAATGCGTAAAGTTTCATTTTGTGGTTTCACTATATGCATAAAGTTTCACTGTATGGTTTCAAAAATGTTTTAATGTGTGGTTTCAACAATGCGTAAAGTTTCATTTTGTGGTTTCACTATATGCATAAAGTTTCACTGTATGGTTTCAAAAATGTTTTAATGTGTGGTTTCAACAATGCGTAAAGTTTCATTTTGTGGTTTCACTAAATGCATAAAGTTTCACTGTATGGTTTCAAAAATGTTTTAATGTGTGGTTTCAACAATGCGTAAAGTTTCATTTTGTGGTTTCACTATATGCATAAAGTTTCACTGTATGGTTTCAAAAATGTTTTAATGTGTGGTTTCAACAATGCGTAAAGTTTCATTTTGTGGTTTCACTATATGCATAAAGTTTCACTGTATGGTTTCAAAAATGTTTTAATGTGTGGTTTCAACAATGCGTAAAGTTTCATTTTGTGGTTTCACTAAATGCATAAAGTTTCACTGTATGGTTTCAAAAATGTTTTAATGTGTGGTTTCAACAATGCATAAAGTTTCACTGTATGGTTTCAAAAATGTTTTAATGTGTGGTTTCAACAATGCGTAAAGTTTCATTTTGTGGTGTCCTAAAGGCATAAAGTTTCATTGTGTGTTTTCCTAAAGGCATAAAGTTTCATTGTGTGTTTTCCTAAAGGCATAAAGTTTCATTTTGTGGTGTCCTAAAGGCATAAAGTTTCATTGTGTGTTTTCCTAAAGGCATAAAGTTTCATTTTGTGGTTTCTGTAATATATTGATAGATTTCTATTTGATTCTGTCTCCCTGTCCTACTGGCACCAAGTTTGCAGATTAATATTTATCTTGTAACATACCAGCATTTGCATTGATAACTTTTCAAAACACAATAACACTCTCCTAGCATGGATTTCAACACTAAACAACTGATTTATAGCATGACATCCAAAAATTAGCAAAGATTCTAAATTCAATAGTTTTAAAATTCTTACTCTTTTTTTGTTTAGTCAACAAGCACAAACAACTTAGACCTCTCCTTTATAATTTCTTCCCTTACTATATAATGTCTTTCATTACAACATATCAATATAGTATTTCCCGTACTGACACCTTGTGATCTAACACCTCCCTTTACACATCTCAATGTCATATCACTCCTAACATATCTGTATCTAATGACTCACCTTACATCCCTCACATGTAATGACGCCATAATGAACGCCTGATGATTTATCACCACACACCTTACAAGGGATCACTTCAATTTGAGCTGTAAAGTATCAAATGAAATAACATTGAGATAAGGATCTGAATATTTAACATAAGATGGTTGTTACACATGTAAGGGATATATGTTGGTTGTTTGAAAAGGGCCCAAAGAACAAAGATCTGGAAAATGTATTGATTTCTCTCACTATTTCATGGCAATGCTGAGTCCTGGTTACTGAGTGACTTGACTAATTAGTTTCTACAATGGGCCTGTCACCACAACACACCAACACTGACCAATCACACAAACACTGACCAATCACACAAACATCCACCAAACACTGACCAAACACCCAATTACCGACCAACCACCCATTTACCAGCCAAACAAAAAATGACTGACCAAATGCACAAACCGACCAAAAAACACAAACACTAACTTAACACACAAAAACAGAGACCAAAAACACAAACACTGACAGTACTACCATATTAACAGGGCCCTGTACAAAAGGAGTATTAAAAACATCAAATTGTTACGTTTTAAGTTTATATATGTGAAACAAACAGTATTTTACAGGTCCATGGAAGTGAAAATGATTTGCTGGTGAATTCAAAGAAAAACTGAATGTGAGAGAATATTGGGATAGATGATCGCCCACGGAGCAGTGGTGAGCACAGCAAGAGGACCAGGTGAGCACAGCAAGAGGACCAGGTGAGCTGACCAATCACATGATTGATAAGCAAATGAATGTTTTACATGGTCATTCATTAAGTAAATGTGTGCACTCTGTATGTGAGAAAGTGTGTGGAGGCTCTAGGGTGTAGAAGTGTTTTGGGTTTGTAGCTGACAAGTGTGTGGGAGAACTGTTAAGTGTTAAAAGTATAAGGGAGCATTGTTGCTGACATGTGTGTGTGGGGGGGGGGGGTCGGTGATAAGTGTGGGGAAGCACTGTGGATATTGGGTGCAATAGGAAAGATGTGTGGGAGTAGGGTGGAAATATGTGCGTGTAATTAAAGGGGCTGGACAGGCATTGGGCCAGCCACCAACTTCTATACTCGGTGCTAGGACTGTCATTACCGACACGTAATCTGTTGCCTCGTAGACAAGTATGTGACGTTTATTATCCCCGAGAATAACTCACAGAACGGTGTTAATCACAGACGAGCGAACCACGCTACTCCACTACAATCTTCCGTAACCATTTTGTTTATCGTGGGGAGTCGTTTCAGGGCTTCCACTAACCAAATTACCCGCCTCAATGACGTAACATGGACCTCATCGGCCTTGACGAGAGACGCTCACAACAAATTAACAATGGCGCCCGTGAGTTGCGTCATTGCTTTGTCAAATAGCTCGAAGATTCATTTCTCGACAAACTGGTTTATTGGACTCGACCCTGCAGATATGAGATATTCTTTACAACGGAATCATTCCTTAAAAAAAAAAAAAAAACCCAGAGGTTTGAACGGTTGACAGGGAACAGGTCGCGCAATAGATATATTTTTTTTCCCTACAAGTTATAATTATAATACATTTGATCCTTATAATAGATTTTGGCATTAAAAGAACTCAATCACACCATGCGTAGGTCGCATACGTTACGGCATGTCAAAGTTTCACATGCGTTTAAAAAAAAACAAACAAAAAAAAACAACAAAACAACAACAACAGCAAACCAATAATTTACCGTACTTTACGGACTATAAGACGCACTTTTTTCTTCCAAAAATTGCCTTCGAAATTCAGGTGTGTCTTATACTCTAAATTAATATAAAAAATGGTGATAATGTTATTTAAAAAAAAAAAAATGCTTTAAAATTAAGGTGCGTCTTATAGACCGTAAAATACGGTAAAGAATGTGTATATATAGTATTGGAACTAAAGTCACACTCAGTGACACTGTTAAAGAGAACATGACGTTGTTAAGACATTAATTAATTAATTAATGAATTAAGACAGAAGAAAGGGGTTATTACTTAAGCGAGCGTCGTAACCTGTGTGCGCATGCATTAAAGCAGACGTGTCACTCAGTGACAATACGCGGGTCAGCCAATGCCGACAGTTTCCTTCTAAGAAAATCGAAACTGTGCTATATTAGGCTGGATCATTGACGGAAAGGGGGAGAAACCATATACAACAGATTTGCTCAACATGGGGGACCATTAAGTTTCAATTTTTGTGCCTGTGCGTTGTTTTAATATAAAGGAAGAAAATAAATCACCAGGGCCAGGCGGGTTAACTCTCAATGGCTTCAACGGAAATGGTGCCCGTTTATTGCCCCTACACGTGGCACTGTTTTGGTTGCTCTTTGATGACGCTGTGCAAAGTTTGTTCATACTTAAGTCTTGTTGTCCATTTATTTACCGCTAACTGCATCACCTGGACATGTTTTTGACTTGTTTACGATTCGTTCTTTCCGTCAACTAAATAATAGGACGCCTGCGCTGTAAAATTATAGTTTAAATTCCTTAAATGTACTTTAAATAATAGCCGGCATTTAGCGTCATTGTCACGAGTTGTAAATAAATACGGTGGTGGGCATGGAATGACCAGCAGCAGCACATTATATGACCAGGCACCCACTGACCAGCAGCAGCACATTATATGACCAGGCACCCACTGACCAGCAGCAGCAGCATATTTTATGACAAGGCATGAACTAACCAGCAGCAGCACATGATATGACCAATCCGTTACTTCGTTACCAGGACACAAATCGTACCAGGTCAAGAACTTAGAAACACCCGATGCCCTGAAGCAATGTGTTCAAAATTACTAGTTTCTACCCACGAGACAAGGGTCCATCTATAAGACTAAGAGCATTAGTGCTAAATAACATGATATCTTGACATTTCATTGATAAAATATGATTCAGTGGTGCATGGGGCGGATTAGCAGCTAGCTATTCCAACAAGACAGATTTCATGCATGGGACGGGCTAGCTATTCCAACAAGACAGATTTCATGCATGGGACGGGCTAGCTATTCCAACAATACAGATTTCATGCATGGGACGGGCTAGCAATTCCAACAATACAGATTTCATGCATGGGACGGGCTAGCTATTCCAACAATACAGATTTCATGCATGGGACTATTGGGATAGGCTAGCAATTCCAACAATACAGATCCTATAGATGTGACAGACTGGCAATTCCAGCAATACATATTCTTTGAATAAGGCGGACTAGCAATTCCAATGATCCAAATTCTATGGATGTGACGGACTAGCTATTCGAACAATACAGATGCCATGGATGTGACTGACTTGGAATTCCAACAATACAGATTTAATGCCACATGAAAAGGAAGGTACGATCCACGCCTTACAACATAAGTCACTCTTGCGATGCCCCCGATCCCCGACCCCCTTTGGCTACCTGATAAGCCTGGCCTCATTCCGACCATACCTGGTCAATATTAAATCCCTTTCTCTCAATGGATGACCGCCGAGGGTCATTAGAAGCGTTGACCTAATTCTGGTGTATGAGAATCAAATGAAGAGGGGTTGATGGCCTCTCACTCCAGGACTATTCTATTCTGTTGGTATCATGTTTCAAGTCATAATGCTTCCGGCTCTTTCAATAGCTAAACAGTGTTGGGTGGTTCGAGAGAGGGCGGGGGTGGTCCGCACAGTGATATGAATAGCTTGCTACATACAAACCTGTATTATATCTCATATCTCCATTTCACCACATGCCACAAAGATCATTTGCCCCCTAATGCTACTAAAGGGACTTGCAACCTCTGAATCGCCTGGAGGGCCATGCGCCCCCTGAAACGACTGGAGGGCCATGCGCCCCCTGAAACGACTGGAGGGCCATGCGCCCCCTGAAACGACTGAAGGGCAATGCGCCCCCTGAAAGGCTGAAGGACCATGCGCCTCTGAAACGACTAAAGGGACTTGCACCCCCTGAAATGACTGGAGGGCCATGCACCCCCTGAAACGACTGGAGGGCCATGCACCCCCTGAAAGGCTGGAGGACCATGGGCCCCCTAAAACGACTAAAGGGACTTGCATCCCCTGAAATGACTAAAGGGACTTGCACCCCCTGAAACGACTAGAGGGCCAAGCACACCCTGAAACGAATGGAGGGCCATGCACCCCCTGAAATGACTAGAGGGTCATGCACCCCCTGAAATGACTAGAGGACCGTGCACTCCCAGAAACGACTAAAAGGATTTGCACCCCCTGAAACGACTGGAGGGCCATGCACCCCCTGAAACGAGTGGAGCGCCATGCACCCCCTGAAACGACTAAAGGGACTTGCACCCTCTGAAACGACTGGAGGGCCATGAGCCCCCCTGAAACGACTAGAGGGCAAGCGCCCCACCACGAATTCCTCCCCCCCCCCTAGGTAAAGTATAAAAACATCGGGCACGGTCAATGTCAACAATTCCACAATAGAAAATGGATTTGGAAACCACTTAACATAAATTAAGAACTAATAACGCGATGTGCAAACCTGGAACCGCGGCCCAGATCCGGCCCGACGCGTGTTTTCACCCGGCCGGGAACGGTACTCGATATATAAAACAGGGCGGTCGGTGTGATAAGTTTCGTACTCATTAACCCGTCTATGTCAAAATATTGTCATGTGTATGATGATCAACTGATTTAAATCATTTACTGATACCACATGTAGTTAACATTTCATAATGACACAAAATCTCCCAAAAGTTATGTTGCCTTGCTGCCTGCCCTGCCTACATGATAAAGGGGAAGTTTCCACCCATACTCAGGCAACCATCCAGTTAACCTGGCGTCTGACCCTCGGACTGAACAAAGTTTGGACACGTCTGCTCTAAATACATACTTCAGTACAGACACCGACCTACCCTCCACTTGGGTTTTTATAAATACAGTTTTCTTTATGGCTCCTACGGACATTCCGATACGTCACACTCGTGACCCACTTACCACATAAACAAAGACTTCAGGGGAAAATTCAATCGCTTTGCTCCGATTTGACGAAGGACTGGATTTTGTTATCAATGTATTGTAATCCTGACATCGTAGAACGTATTTATTTGATTAATATGTCCTAATAAGTCGAAATAAGATCTTGGCGCTAAGACGAAAAAAAAATAAATGATGAAGCGATACACTATGCATGGGTGATTTGGCTTTGGTTTTTTTTTGCTCGAGGTGTTGAGGTGCGTGTCAGTGTGCAACAAAGGGATTTTATTTTAAAATCTGACGGACGGCTTGAAAGCAGCCTAGTCATTGGGTCGCCTGTCAGCCACCATCACATACCTGTCTGAAGTGTTCACTTTTATTACTGTAAGGCATCGGATCCACGTAGCATTAGGTGACGTCAGACAGGTACGCTCGGACAAATCACGCAGTTAGGAGGCCCTAATTTTTGCCTGAGGTCAGTAGGACACGCCCAGAGTTGCCAAATGACCTATGGCGCCAGTCGGACCGGTACCCGTCAGAGATAGTGCTTAGTGTTAATTAGGGCTGAGCCGGGTGCAGTTTGTTTGTTACAACCGGTCCTGGTGTTTGGAGAGAATACCCGGCGGGTTCGAATCCGGGTGTTAAAGCAGAAAAAAAAGGTTATCTTCCCATTTTCTATAATGTGTTCCACCCGATGGGGTGAAAAGTGAGATTATTAGTGCATGTACTATGTACAGAACAAGTGGCGATTACGAAAGGCATCAAAGCTGAAGGGTTCAAAACTAAATAGCATAATAATAATATAATCCTAACCACCGACTCTCAACCATTTTGGTGACTCGATCCTTTTAAAACATTTGCCAAGGTGTGGCGACTCAAAACCAGATTATACCTGGAAATTGAGAAACATGTGTTGAGTAGGGGGGGGGGGGAGGCAGAGATTTTTGTTATTGTTATTGCTGTTGTTGTGGATAATAAGGCGTTTGGTATTGTAAATTTGCTTGGGGTGGAGGAAAGCATAAATAATAGTTAACAAGGGGGCAGAGGGTGGGGGTTTCTATAGAGGGGGGCTCTGAAAATGGATCGAACCCCAGAAAATGGTTACCGGCAATTTATTGGAAATACATTTCTTAAACGGAAAACGGTTTAACGGAAGTTTGGTGGAATCGAAATGTAATCATGCGTCAGCTTCATCTCGCACCTCTAAGACTAAACAACGTAAGTTCTAACAAATTTCAGTTACGACAAACTTCAGTTCGATCAATTTTCCGTCAATCATATTTCTTTCAAACAAATTTCCCGATACGCCCAGAAAATCGTTGCTAAATTCACACACACCTGTTTTTTTTTTTTTGTTTCGCGTGGAAGCTGCCAACTTTTTAAGTTTAGGAAAAAAATAATGTACTCTTTTCAAAACTAAAAATAACTCCCAAAATATCTACATTGATTTAGCTGAACCGAATGAATCATAGTTTTCATTATTATTTTTTGTTGTGTCTGGTCTTAGCGTAGTCAGAGTCTAATAATAGTGAGAAACTAGTCCGATGCTACTGTAAATGATGTTTTAATTTTCAAAGGGAAATTCAAGCAAGAAATGACGCACAGATTACGCACAACTCCATACCCCTCAAATTTCTGAAATTCTCAAGCGACCCCTGATATTTGTTATGGCGGACCCCCCCCCCCCCCCCCCCCCCAAAAATAAATAAATATATATTTATATCATCATCATCATAGCGATACCATCATTGCCTTCATTTAGTTAAGCAAATTGCTTCATACACTGAATGCGTGTTAAATGACATGACTATCATTGAATTCTATGACACCACTTAGACATGACACAAACACGCTCGCACACGCACACTTTGGCTACCCATTATCATCAGCCAGTCAGCATTTGAAATGCAAGATTCATTCTAAATAGAAATTTCCATCGTCATAACAAAAGATGTGTATCTTGCTCAGACAAATAATTGCACACAATTCGCAGCAGGTACATTAGTATTTTCAGAGCCATCATCAGCCGGCCAGCATGTGAAATGCAAGATTCATTCTAAATAGAAAGTTTTATGGCCATAACAATATATGTGTATCTTGCTCAGACAAATAATTACACACAATTCGCAGGAGGCACTTTGGTATTTTCAGAGCTTTTAGGTTTCATTTAGGTTACATTTAGTTTCGCACAAATCGCTTTTCAGATTTCCCTTATTGTCTAAGGACTTCAGGTCAAATGTACACACAAATTATGTAAAAAAAAAAAAGATGCACTGGCGCCACTGGTCCTATTCACGCCCTTTTCACTGCTCCCCATTTGGGTGGAACACATCATTAAAAAAACAAAAACATAATTCTTTTTTTAAAACACCCGGACCCGGTTTTTTACGGGTCCGGGTAAAACCGAGTGGGCTAATATACTCTGTATTTCCGGGCATGCGGTCAGTACCATACTCAGCCTTAGGGTTAACTGACCACATTCACTGCACGGATTGGGAACTCCTGGTGACAGGTCTAAAATTATAGATTTGGTCGGCAGCACTTAGAGAGCCCGAGCCACCCAACGCAGCAGGTAGTTTGGATGAGGGTGACCCAGGTGTGTATGCACTTGACACGCAGCTGGATAATGGACAGCCAACTGCCCAGCAGATAAGATGCGTGTACACCCGGTCAAATAGAAACGTAATGGCCAGCAGACAAGATGTGTGTACAGATGTACAAATGGAAACGTAATGGCCAACAGACGAGATGTGTGTACAGATGTTCAAATAGGAACGTAATGGCCAACAGACAAGATGTGTGTACAGATGTTCAAATAGAAACGTAATGGCCAACAGACAAGATGTGTGTACAGATGTTCAAATCGAAGCGTAATGGCCAACAGACAAGATGTGTGTACAGATGGTCAAATGGCATTCCACTGACCAAAAAAAAGAACTAATTAGCCAGCGTGCAAGATTGTAATAGTGGTGGTCATTTAGCGTCAATAAAGCCATCCAGTGGCCATAAGGTTCAAATAATACAGGCTTACACTTACAGTGTCTATGACCGAGTCAACTCACTACAATCAGCAGCACTGGTCATCACGTGCTACTTAATCGGCTTTATGCGTTGGTCAGATCTAGTTGGCTTGGTCAGAGACAGTTTGTAAGCTACTAGTTAAACGAGTTGGTTGCTGGGAATAGAGTTCGAAAATCCACTCTTGAGTTCATTTCGATATTAAGCAGTGGAATAATTGGTAGATTTGATGTAATTATTATTATTATAACGGTTACCGGAAATTTGATCGAAAGAAATTTCGTCGACAGAAAATTGATCGACGGAAATTTGATCGAACGGGAATTTGGTCGAATCTTTTTTTCAGTTCCCACGTTAAAATTTTCGTCAAATTTCTTCTTGAAAGCACTATACTATATTGTAAAACAAAATAATGCGTTCAAAAGAAATTTGACGCAAAATTTTAACGTGTAAACTAAAAAAAAGAGTCGACCGAATTTCCGTTCGATCAAATTTCCGTCGCTCAATTTTCCGTCGACGAAATTTCTTTCGATCAAATTTCCGGATACGTTTTATAACTGTAGGGGACGATTTTACAGTGTTTTTTTGGTCAATGGCCTTAAAACAATCTTTCATAAGGTGTAAATTTTACAAATTAATGTTATCCAGTTTCGGGATGGTCTTTAGGGGAGGCGTAGAACCCAGGTCAAACGTTGTATAGGGCCACACGTGGCCCGCAAGTTGCCCGACACTAGTCTAACGTGTGACCCGCCTGGAGAGGGGGGGGGGGGGGGTTACACAATTACAGATAACGTACGTCACTTTATTGATTTTAAAAAATACACACAAAAATTGTTTCATTACTAGTTCGAGCTGTTTACAACAATATTCGAGTTGAAACGAGTTATTCAACGGACATAACAAAATATAACAAAGAAATTAAAACCAATGCATGTTTGTTTCCTGCCAACACGGGAGACAGGACGTCTGTAATTATCAGAGTTAAATCAACCCGCTCTCCTGGCCGACGTTGTCTAAAATTGTTGGTATACTCCCCCTTCTTCTCTGCCATTCCCGTCATCGAAGTCAGTCACGTGACATCGTGCGCAGGCACCGCACAACTATTGACGGCATGACCAAATATAGAAGTTAATTTTGTGTCAGCCAGCGCAACAATCGAACGGACTAAACACGCGTAAAGGACCGGGATATTTGGACGGCCGGGTGAAGTAGACACCGGGGTTTATGAATATGGACGGCCGGATGTAGTAAACACCGGGGTATATGGACGGCCGGGTAAAGTAGACACCAGGGTATATGAATATGGACGGCCGGATGAAGTAAACACCGGGGTTATGGACGGCCGGATAAAGTAAACACCGGGGATATATGGACGGCCTGATGGAGTAAACAAAACGTCGGTCTACAGGTCGGCCAGGTTAAACGTTCATCGGCGAAGTTGATGGCTCCATGAAATGATCATCGGTCTTATGGACGACCAGAGGAAATAATTATCGATCTAAAGGAGAGTGAGATTAAACATCAGTCAAAGTCTACAAGGCCGATATTTTATTCATATTGAAGACTATTAGAATAACCATCAGATTTGTAGATTGCAAGATAGAGTAAGCATCTTACTTATACACTGCAAGATGGAGTAATCTGACTTATAGACTTCAAGACTGTGTAAGCAATATGACGTAAAGATGGCAAGATGTAGTTATCATACGACTTATACTTATAGACAGCACGATGGAGTACTCATCCGACTCCAAGATTGCTTGATGTGTTTTCAGATTAAGCGATGGCCTTATGGATGAGTGAAAGTACAGCTGCTGTCTCGTTGCCTAACAATACGTGGTTACACAAATGTAAATATAATGTCTAATGTGAACATAAAAAAAAGACAAAACCAATGCTTTTATCAGACACTCCTAAAAAGCCATGAGAAACAATTGGTTTCGGTTAAGAGTGGTCAGTGCTAAGTTCTGAAGACATTGAAACACTCAGGTTTATCAATTGTGGCCAGGACAAAGTTCTAAAGGTACAAACGGGGTGAACACAGCCCCAGAATGTCAGTTTAGGAATGGCACTGGCCAAGTACCATGGGCAACAAGTGGGCTTCCTGCCAATCATATGACCTATTTAACTCTCCCTATTTATATGTCTTCCATTTCCAGCCTTTCTTCTGGCTGCTTCTCTCAAATCAGGTCACATTCCCAGCGCAGGTTGGAATCGGGTCAAAATCAGCCGCCATGCGAATGACTGCCAGATAATGTGATTCGAAATTGGAAATGTTAATGAGAAGTACGGCTTGGTGGAGGGAAATGGGGTTTAGAAGTGCTATATCATATGGCGAGACACGCGGCAATGGGGCTTAGCAATGGTATTTAATATGGCTAGGGATGTTCAATGTTTGTTAAAAGGGCTATATCATTTGTCTAGACTTATGGATATATATGGCTAGCAGAGCTATATTATATGGCTAGGTTTATGGCGATATGGGTTAGCAGAGCTATATCTAATGGCTAGGTTTATGGAGATATGGGTTAGTAGAGCTATATCAAATGGCTAGGTTTATGGAGATATGGGTTAGCAGAGCTATATCTAATGGCTAGGTTTATGGAGATACGGGGTTAGCAGAGCTATATCATATGGCTTGGTTTATGGAGATACGGGGTTAGCAGAGCTATATCTAATGGCTAGGTTTATGGAGGTATGGGTTGGCATAGCTATAACTAATGGCTAGGTTTATGGATATATGGGTTAGCAATGCTATATGACATGGCCAGAGGCCAGGAAACAATTTCAGCTATTACACCAAAAGATATTTATTTACGCCGACGTGACCACCCCCACCCATTTGCTCCCGATTCGAAAGGGAGAAAATACAATACTTTTTACATGCAAAATGGTTTATTGAATGCGGAGGATACATTTGTAAATATTATAATAGATTCTATAAACCAAACTAAAAAAAAACAACCAAACTAATTTTGGAACAAATGAATTTCTCTGCAAACTTTTTAACAACAGATTTAGAAGAAATGATGGTCTATTTTTTTATGCAATCACATCAAAATTGGAGTTTTTTTGACGTCAGTACGATTTGCACAGCGCCTTTGTGGGTTTAACTGTACACACATCTCAGCAAACCATTAGTGATCGTCAAGGGCTAGTATGGAATGTCTCTTAGACGGCGGTGCTTGTCAATAATTCTCTTTAAATAAGATGACGTATGGAGAAGTCCACGGTGAAATGAGGCACGAGATAAACTATTAGGGGTCGTTCGTAAATTACGTCACGCAAAAAAAAAAAAGACCATTTTGTCAGACCCCCACCCCCCCCCGTCACGAGGTGTCACAAATTCTCCCCCCCCCCCCGTGTGTGTCACGTCACACCTAAACAAATCAAAACACACATAACATTTTCATAAATGAACTAAGATTTTATTATATTTTTTAAAAACATTTTCCAATAATGGATTAAGATGTAGTATTATTAGAAAACTGTGACGCTAAACAACAAAGTCATCCACAAGCCGAATGTAACATGGTCACAACAGTTTTCGCATCATTTTTCGATATGCACAAAAGGTGTGAGCGAATGAGGTAATGGTACCTATAATACATGAGGCAAATTAATGTTTTTAAAATTAAATAAAGATTTTTCAAAATTATACAATTTTAGATTTAAACTTTAAAAAAGTGACGTCACAAAATGTTGACCCCCTCCGCCAAAGTGTCACAAGTTATCACCCCCCCCCCTCATTTCCCCCTGAGCGTGACGTAATTTGCGAAAGGGAAAGACCCCTTACTATATATTATCTACCAGGGCGTTATTATCGATAAGAGCTGACACCTTAGCCACAGTTGATGACAAGGTCTTATCGTTACTAAGGTATTTTATATTTTTAAGGGACCTAGCTCTGTAAAACAAACTTTGAAATAAATTATCTCCCCCGTGTCATTGTTGTACCATTCAATTATTCAGAGTCATATTTCCAAGTGTGCATAGGAATACCGTATCCGCTATAAGTACGAGATACGGAGAGCGGTTTGGCAGGACTGTTACTGTATACAGGCGACAGGACTAACCCGATCCGTTGATTCGTTTTTAATGATTTGATATACCTAGTAACGCGAACAGCCTTCCTGGGGGTGGTTCGTAAATTACGTCACGCAAAAAGTGACCTTTTTAGACCCCCCTCCCCTGTCAAGAAGTGTCACACATTCTTTACACCCCCCCCCCCCCGTGTCACGTCATATCTAAAAAAATCAAAACATAAATTAAATTTTCATAAAGAACTAAAGATTTTATTGTATTCTTTAACATTTTCCCATAATGGATTAAGATGTAGTATTATTAGAAAACTGCCACAAGCCGAATGCAAAATGGCCACAACAGTTTTCGCGTCATTTTTCGATATGCCCAAAAGGTGTGAGCGACTGAGTTCCTGGTACCTATAATATCTTATGAAATTTCGACCTCAAATTAATGTTTTTAAAATTAATTAAATAAAGATTTTTCAAAATTATAAAATTTTAGATTTATTTAAAAAAAAAAAAAAAAAAAAAAAAAAAAAAAAAACGTGACGTCACACATTTTTGACACCCCACCACAAATTCTCGAACACCCCCCCCCCCCCCGAGCGTGACGTTATTTGCGAACGATCCCCTGGTATTAATGCCGGGAGAGGGTTATGCGCCTAATAATGTAGTGTACTAATCAGTTACAGAAGATATATCAAATGTTCGATTAAACAAAATAACCGAATAAGCGGGCGTGGCAGGTGCGAGTAACGGATGAAAACACCCCCCCCCCCCCCCACACAATCATCCAAACCCCACCAATAGAGAATATCATTTATTTCACATTTTAAATACATTAATTAAATTTAATATAAAAAAATAATAAAAGAGATGTGGAAAAAAAAAGGGGGGGTGGGGGGGGGGTTGAGAGACGGCTAAATTCAAATTCGGGGCAATAAAAAGAATACTGGCGTCAGTACTTCGACCACGTTCAGCATTAAGTGGTAAAAAAGAGCCCAAGGCCCCCCCCCCCCCCCCAACCAAAAAAAAACTGGACACTAGATCATCTCATGTTTTTTAAAGAGGAAAAAAAAAAAGAAAAGAAAATCTGCCCCCCCCCCCCCAACTCATCCTTTCAAATTCAATTTTACTAGCATTATCTATTTCCACCTCTCCTCATTTCAAACTTTGAAGTTTTCTCTCCCCCACCCCCCCACCCCCAAGAACGGGACATTGTTAGTCCAAGGTCGTCCCATTGTCATTAGGTGAAATTTGAAATGCGTCCACCTAAGTCCGGGAGGGCCAGCCGGCCTGAGATAACAATAAACGGCCGGCCAATAGGTCCATGGGATCCCGAGACATAAAGAATCACGTCGGTTTGTGAACAAGAATAGGGAGAGTTGTTCAATGGGCTCAGTCCGTTCACCCCTTTCTATTGTAACTAGCCACAAGGACACCCCAGGGAACTATTGTCTCTCACCCCTCCCCAATATTAAAAAAAAAACAAAAACGAGAACAATTATTTTTTCCCCAAAATGATTTTTCTCAGATAACCGTCGCTCCCTTTATTCGCCTGTGCCCAAATTACCAAATCACTTCCAAAGTAGATGCTACTGCAATTATTACGGTAGGAAATGAGTGAAACAAAGTAAGGTTACGTCTGAAAAAAAAAAGGAACGTAAGAAAACAACGAACGTGTCGGCAGAAAGCCTTTGTCAGCGAACAAACAACAGAGAAAAAACAATAACGCGTCTGGATACGGTTCACCATCAGATGAACAGTGTGTGTTTGTAAGCTGCTTTGCTCACTGCAGAGAGCCACCCGATGTAAGTTAAGTATTTAAGTGTAATAGTAATAAACCGACACTACACGGCTAGAACTCGGGCTGGTCCGTCTACAGGCCTAATACAAGACAATGAGAAGGGATGTATTTTTTTTTTGTGGTAAAGTGTAGGCACTTAGATTTGGTTTAGCCGCCGTTCATCAACCTTTTGTCAATGCCTACTGCCGAAAACTTGTTAGGCTAGATGTGTACACAATTTTACGATACCTGGATAAAACTAATATGAGTAGTATTTTTTAAATGAAGAAAAATGCGTTTCTTTTGTACAACACAACCGTAATTTTTCTATCCATAAAAGTGTCACATTTCAAAATTACAGGATAATATCGATTAAAAAAAAACAAAAAACAAAAAAAAACAAATAGAAATATAACACCAGCCAGACTCTTAACACAAATTAATTCTGTTAATTCATTGACTTCATTGACATATACTTTAAAAAATATTTTTTTTAATTACAGCAAAACGTTTCTTTAAAAAAAAAAAATGAAAAGAAATAAAGCAGCAAGGTTTGTGGGCTTGTTCTACTGCAACAAATAAGCACACTCACCCCCCCCCCCCCCCCCGACCCCCTTTCAATAAAAATAACTCCAAATGGTTATTGAATGATTCCAGCCTGGCTAATGCACGGGCGCTGGGGTAGTTAAAGAAATCAATTTACTAGTTACTACATGAATTTACCAAGTCTTAAGTCCAATTCGCGCCCACAATTTTAACTAACTGAGCAGTCCATTTTAAAACCGATACATTAGGATGTGAGTGGACAAACGGGAACGGCCGTGAGAGACGCTCGACGGGCATTTGAGGACAGTGTCCGGTTCCATCAATTGTTAACACCGGTAATAGGAACCGTTCTTGGTCGTGTGGTTAAAAGGAAGGCATTTCGTCCACTTAAAAGCAAGCCGTATAGAACAGCACACCACTACCAGATGGCCTTGCAATTATCGGGAGCTTCCATTACACGGGCGGCATCGCACAACCTGTCCGCCTACACCAACCACCACCACCACCACTACCACACGACCTTGACATTGGCCGGAATTGACCGATATTACCTTGGGACGGACAGCAGGTCACCGACCCTTAACTAACGTTGTGGTTACCTCCCTCCCCAGTGTTGTGGTCACTGGAATGACCCTGGAGGTTTCCGCTTCACAACACAGCCACCCACCCCACTTCCCCCACCACCAGCTGCCACTGATCCCCTTTTACAACTCGCAGAATCCTTTTCTGTCGGGTCGAGACCATTCAGCTACCGGTGTTTTATGATTGTCGGGGGTTGCGTCAAGCCGTACGTGAGAATGTAATCACTGATGGGGTGTTCCAAGATGTATCCGCACCGTCGTCTGCTGCAACAGTCCTTAGATTTCTATTCTCCGCGACCTTTGTCCCCTTCCATTGACAACGCTACACGACCTTTCCAAGTCATTGCGGGCAAAGAGGGTGGGAAAATTGTGACGCCTGGGAGAGTGATGGTTCAACAGTTGACAACAGGAACGAAAATATTCCCCTATATCTGCTGAAAGGAAGAGCCCCTTCCTACCTCCAACAACCGAATATCTCAGAGATAGTTTTGTGTAAAAGTAACATGTAATTTGAATACAACAAGCAAAATGTACATTGCCCGCAGAAGTCAAGACACCTCCCCTATACTCTTATACATGACATCGTAGCTGTTCGGCATCGAAGCTAAACGCACTCTTCGCTAGACGCCTCGTGTCAGAAATTCTGTTCAATATTTGACTTGTTATCTGCGGAGCACGATGAATGTACAAACACCTTGTTTGTTTTAGGTAAATTCTGAGATACTGATCCACGCGATAGCACATACCATTCGTTATGATGTGAAACAATTTCTTTTACCGATTTAAAAAAAATTAAAAAATTATCGAACTGTGCTGTATTAGTTTTCTGTGATTTTGTTTAAACCACGAAATCTGTAGCAGAAGAACAATGTAACAAATATAAAAGAGTCTGGTGTAAAAAAGATTATTTTTTAGTAGCGTGTATTAAAAAGATGAGCTGGAAATTGTTGTTCATAATCACAAAATACTATTTCAAAATGTGAACACGTTAGCTGCAACAACTTTCAGAGACTCAAAATTGACAAAAATCAAGACAAAGGGGCGCGAAGTTCTGAGGTGTACCATTCAGCGGTAAACCAAAGGTGTACCATTCAGCGGTAAACCAAAGGTGTACCATTCAGCGGTAAACCAAAGGTATACCATTCAGTGGTAAACCAAAGGTATACAATTCAGCGGTAAACCAAAGGTATACAATTCAGCGGTAAACCAAAGGTATACAATTCAGCGGTAAACCAAAGGTATACCATTCAGCGGTAAACCAAAGGTATACCATTCAGCGGTAAACCAAAGGTATACCATTCAGCGGTAAACCAAAGGTGTACCATTCAGCGGTAAACCAAAGGTGTACCATTCAGCGGTAAACCAAAGGTATACCATTCAGTGGTAAACCAAAGGTATACAATTCAGCGGTAAACCAAAGGTATACAATTCAGCGGTAAACCAAAGGTATACAATTCAGCGGTAAACCAAAGGTATACCATTCAGCGGTAAACCAAAGGTATACCATTCAGTGGTAAACCAAAGGTATAACATTCAGTGGTAAACCAAAGGTATAACATTCAGCGGTAAACCAAAGGTATAACATTCAGCGGTAAACCAAAGGTATAATATTCAGCTGTAAACCAAAGGTATAACATTCAGCTGTAAACCAAAGGTATAACATTCAGCTGTAAACCACAGGTATAACATTCAGCGGTAAACCAAAGGTATAACATTCAGCGGTAAACCAAAGGTATAACATTCAGCTGTAAACCAAAGGTATAACATTCAGCTGTAAACCAAAGGTATAACATTCAGCGGTAAACCAAAGGTATAACATTCAGCGGTAAACCCAAGGTGTACCACCTAGCCACAAGGGCGTACCACCTAGTCACAATGGTGTACCACCTAGCCACAATGGTGTACCACCTAGCCACAAAGGTGTACCATTCTGCCACAAAATATACCATCAAGCAACACCAGTATACCATTCAACAGGGGTTCTTTTCTACATACGATAAAGTATAGAATGGCAACTAGGTCCCTCCTATTTCAATTGTTTCTCTGCTGACTAATCTGAAGTTCAACTTTTTAACGACTCCCCGACTAAAACCATTGACTCCGATAAGGACACGAATGGCGAGACTTGTCAACCAAAGACGTCACATAGAACTTTGACCTCGAGTCTGGCCATTTAACGACGAGTCACGTGATAGAACTGGACAGCTGTTTCACCACGCACCGGTGTGGGAAGGGGGTGTGGGGGAAAGGAAGGCGACAATGGGGCCACACACCATACAGTAAGTCTTTAGTGATGAATTCAATTTCAATCGTTTCAATGTAATTTTAAGTGTTAAAAAACAACACCAAAAAAAAAAAAAAAAACTTAGTAATACTTGGAGGGTAACATTTGAATGGTTCTAGCAATGACACGAGTATGCTGTCCTCTTAAACATCTCGTGTAGCATGTTTATTTGTTTGACTTGGTAAAAACTTTATGTTTCAATTCTCCATGGGAATGAAAAAAAAAAGATGCGGGCGTGGTGACCAAAGTTATCGACAGAGAAACTAATGAAGGTACAACCTCATTAGGCTTGAACTGAGGGGGGTTTGGCTCCTAACAGACCGTCGGATCTCGGCTCAAGAAACTAACGCGATCGATGACAACCGTGTCCGTAGTTATGTGACACATAGGATATAGACACGGCGAGAATGTCCCCGTAACAGCCCGATTCATCTTTACACTCACATTTTATGGCATTTAAAAAACAATCTTCTTCTTCTTCTTCTATATATTAAATTGATCATTATGGCTGCTATGAATGTAGATGGGATTTGCAATGTCTCTGTGCCTGGTGTTGATGAGGATATTTCACTGGTTACAAGAGTAACTGTTTGAGTGTATCATGCACTAGGGGTTGGAAGGCCTGAGGCAATAGACGCAAATTGCAACAAGACGAATGAACAACAGTGGACATGTTTGCAGGCATTGCAACAAGACGAATGAATAACAGTGGACATGTTTGCAGGCATTGCAACAAGACGAATGAATAACAGTGGGAATGTTTGCAGGCATTGCAACAAGACGAATGAATAACAGTGGGAATGTTTGCAGGCATTGCAACAAGACGAATGAATAACAGTGGGAATGTTTGCAGGCATTGCAACAAGACGAATGAATAACAGTGGGAATGTTTGCAGGCAGTGCAACAAGACGAATGGGGCACCATCCATGTGCTTTGGGCATCATCCATGTGTTGGCTATTTAATTAAAATCTGAGACCTGTTTATTAGTTGTTTAAAAAAAAATACCTTGTGTACTCAACTTTGATACTAAAGTCACTACAAAATACTGCTCATTACAACGACCTTGGCCTTCAACTTGCCAGACACTCCAAACCCAAAGTCTATCAGACTATGAGACAAAACGCCCTGATGATACCGTGTACGTACAGACGAGACATTTAATGAAGACTCTGAAACATAATGCCCTGATGATACCGTGTATGTACAGACGAGACATTTAATGAAGACTATGAAACATAAGGAGGAATTTAATCGATAAAGGTGAGCGACGGGATAGGCGTAGGTCTGTATGTACGTTTGAAATGTTGGTCTGGAGTCATGGCGCAACGTCCCGGTAGCCAACTCTCGGGACAAGGTATATAGGTATTGTGCCCTTCTAATCACACTCACTACCTGCCTACAAAACAGTACTGATACTGAAACCTTGCACCCCACGCGTATGTATTTGTATGGTAAGAAAATAATGATGGATTTAAAAATTGTTAGTACTTTAAAAAAATATATCAACCTTCTCCTTTCTTTTTTTTTAAATCGTGCGCTGGGGGTAATCTTGACTTCGTGAGGGATGCGCGTTCGAATCCTTACGGTAATTACAAATTAGTTGCGCAGGTTACACAATAACAAATGGGGCCATTCTTTTTCACCGACCATTGGTCAACGTTACATTAATATTCATAAAGGTCCGCAACGAGGGAAATAATGGTGCGTAGATTATAATGGACCGATCAATGGCATTTGGTCAACGCTGGAATATCTTCCCCTCCAGTGTGGCAGCGAGCCTGAGATCCACTCACCTCCCTTGTGAGTTCAGGAGACGCGCGGTCGTCGAACCTGCCTTTCTCACTGTTGCTCTAATAATACGTTTGTGCCAGTGTTCCCCGAAGAGGGGGGGGGGGGGGGAGGACGCGGGCGAGGGGGGCACTGGTCCAAGTACGCGTTCCCCTTTTGTGGAGATGGACCACTTTGGCGTGAGCTTAAGCCGCAGACGGAGAGAGACGACCGCACTGGTTCAACTGTCAATACAAACAGTGGGATATTGCGGCACTTTGGCGCTCGGGGTCATTGGTAACGTGGCCGCGGTCAGGGTCAAACAGAAAACCACAGCCTGACCAGTAGATTGTAGAGCTTTACACGGTACTGATATGGTCAGTTCTGTAACGGTGGTTGGTTAAGATCTCAGTGTTTATATTAAAATAATTCTAAGTAGGTAAAAGCGAGTTTACTCTATGAACTCTTTAACGAGAAACATTTCCTAAATCGTTTTAAGGGTCAGTCCAACAGACCGGAACCGAGGAATTGTCCAATAATAAGGTCGGGTCAGCTCCAGCAATGCCAAGTGTTGGCCTGAGTCAAATTATGACGATAACTTTAAGTGTTGGCCGTCGTCAAATCATGACGATATCTCTAAGTGTTCGCCATAGTCACATCATGACAGCATCTTTAAGAGTTGGCCGCCGTCGTCAAATCATAACAATCTCTTTAAGTGTTGGCCAGTCAAATCATGAAAATATCTTTGAGACTTGGCCACAAGAGTCAAATCATGACGATATCTTTAAGTTTAGGCCAGACTCAAATCATGACAATAACTTTATGAATTGGTCACCATCGCCAAATCATGACAATAACTTTATGAATTGGTCACCAAATCATGACAATGTCTGTAAAATTAATGAATGAATTACTTCACATGACGTCACACATGTAATAGTTTTATCCGGAGACCAGAACTGTTCTAGTTCAAATACTTTGATTTTGTTTTTAAAAAAAGTAAACTTAATGCATGCTTGCACCGCGCCCCACCACTAAGTATGAACATTGATGTAATTTAGCGCAAAAAGCATATGTTAAAAAATTCAAAATGAATGCCCGGTATACGTTCAGCGATCTGGAATAATGCGTACACACACGTGTTAAAACCAAATATAAAATATTACTTTTAAAAAAATGGTGAGCCTCCGCCATCTGGTCTCAAACGAAATCGGTAGGATACATCAGTCAACCTCAGTAACAATGGTTTACGTATACGTACCACAAACGTGTAGGTTGATTACGGTGCTGCCGATTCGCAATTTTGTCAATTTCGATTGCATTTCGTACGAAAAAAACAACAACATATATTAAAAAATGCAGCCAATCTTTAAAGGCTTGTTTAGAGTGATGCAACGGGTTGTAACACCTTGCCTACGCCACCCGGTCGTACCTGTTACAGGTTGGAGTTAGGCTGGGTGCAAGGCGTCACAGCAAGCCAGCTGTCGCTAGAACAAACTCCAGGTTGAAAACAAGCATAACTCGTTTCTTCAAAAAAACTCCTACTAGGTACTTCAAAACTCCACCTAGGTACTTCAAAACTCAACCATGGGTACTTCAAAACCCCACCATAGGTACTTCAAAACTCCACCTAGGTACAAGCCAACAGCTTCACGCTAACAAAGCCAGCGTAGCTTATACGGTCACTGTCGGCCCAATACGTTACTTGTATGCGACAAAATTAAAAATGGAACAACGCCGAGAATGAACATCACTGACGGCGACACTACGAGGTCGCCAATGAACCTGACGTCAGTGCCAGGACTGACCCAGTGGACTCAACTCACGTGGTTACATTATGAGATGCGCTACGGATACTACAGCAATCAACAAGTAGGTGCTACGAGAGGAACATTACAGGAATCAACATTAGCTGCTACAAGTTACAAGAGAAACAATACTACAGCAATCAACATTAGCTGCAACAAGAGAAACATTACAGCAATCAACATTAGCTGCTACAAGCTACACGAGAACCATTATTACAGCAATCAACAAGTAGCTGCTACAAGTTACAAGAGAAACAATACTACATCAATCAACGTTAGCTGCTACAAGAGAAACATTACAACAATCAACATTAGCTGCTACAAGTTACAAGAGAAACATTACAGTAATCAACATTAGCTGCTACAAGAGAAACATTACAACAATCAACATTAGCTGCTACAAGAGAAACATTACAGCAATCAACATTACCTGCTACAAGCTACATGAGAACAATTATACAGCAATCAGCATTAGCTGCTACAAGTTACAAGAGGAAAATTATAGGAATCAACATTAGCTGCTACAAGCTTCAAGAGGAACAATACAGGAATCAACATTAGCTGACTTGAGCCCATTCTTAATCTTTTCTTTCTTTTTTTAGATCTAGGTAGGATATAATAAATAAATATAATGTAAATTTAAAATATAATTATATTAATGTTTTTGTTGTACTCTCCATCCAAGCCAGGCGGTGAAATCCTTCAATTGTCCAAACTACCCAGAGGTCAATGACCGCCCATTCACCGGCCTTTCTAGGTAATAATATCGCAATTCCTTGCATTGGCTCCGTGCCTAGGGGTTCTAAATATGATCAGATGAGGCATCACGACCAAAAAAACCCTTGTCATGAACAGGCGAATAAGTCAGACAGTAAGAATAGTCATCACAAAATTGTTTAATTGGCTTGAGGTTGCCAACAAGGTGTGACCAGGACTTTTTGAGTTCAAGTGGATCAATCGTTAGAAATGTCGGTGTGGACAGGTTGGACGGGAACAGTCGACTGAAGGTCTCAGTTATTTATAGGTCGCGTGAGCTAGGCAGGATACGGTGGATGTTTTGATCACTGCGTACACTAATAGGATTACACGTTATACTCTAATAGATTATTAATACATATGATGGGAAATGTGCCATAGCATAGGAATTGTCATATGATGGGGAATGTGCCATACAATAGGAAGTGTCATTTGATGGGGAATGTGCCATAGCATAGGAAGTGTCATATGATGGGGAATGTGCCATAGCATAGGAAGTGTCATATGATGGGGAATGTGCCATACAATAGGAAGTGTCATATGATGGGTAATGTTCCATAGATTACAAAGTCTTTTTTTGATAGCTTGCCTGACCACAGTGTCCATAGAAAGTTTAAATGTCATAAAATGGGGTGCCTAACGGATAGGAAGTGACATATGACGTAAACATGCTATGTGATGAAGTGTCATGCCATATGGGTGTCTTACGATGTGGAACATGACATATGATGCAATGTCACATAGAACTTGTCAGACCGACGGTAAATGTTACATACAATGGGAGAGATCACACATACCGTGAATGAAACACAAAATTCAAGACATTTGCTACAGTATACAATAAAACAAAGCACTGAAGACATTTGCTGCAGTATGCAATAAAACAAAGCACTGAAGACATTTGCTGCAGTATATAATAAAACAAAGCACTCAAGACATTTGCTGCAGTATACAATAAAAAAAAGCACCCAAGACATTTGCTGCGGTATACAATAAAACAAAGCACTGAAGACATTTGCTGCAGTATACAATAAAACAAAGCACCGAAGACATTTGCTGCTACAGAAATCCCCCGCGACATCTGCTATACAACGAGAGACAAAAAAAAAAAAAAAAAAGAAAACGGGAACAGGTACTTACCACGCGTATTGGACACCCGAGATTCAGTGCAAGCTTGGGCGGGCGGAGAGAACTGTAGCTGGGCGCTGTCATCTGTGGACGGCACAAGAGGAACGTGCAAGTCATTTAACGCCAGTGGCACAATACTAAAGCTATTGAAATGTATTAAACCCATGCCATTTAACAACAGCCTATTACAGCACGGAGCCTTCAATAACATTTTACTCATATGAACACGTAACAGACTCCCCCCAAAGGTGACGGACACCTCCCACTCTCCCGTTCCACC
Organism: Omphiscola glabra; assembly: GCA_964017045.1. Taxonomy (NCBI): domain Eukaryota; kingdom Metazoa; phylum Mollusca; class Gastropoda; family Lymnaeidae; genus Omphiscola; species Omphiscola glabra. The sequence goes on along the minus strand of OZ024811.1, from coordinate 12,298,830 downwards.
GAAGTTGTCACCATCAAGGCGACTGGTACCATTAATCAAGTCGGCAGATTACCCCCCCCCCCCTTTTAAAACGCGCAAAAACAAAATAATACTGCACAATATTTCTTTTTTTAAATCTTCATTTTGAGGGAAAGAAATTTGCGTGTGTTTTTTTGTTTTGTTGGTGTTCAATTTAAATTAAAAACATTTAACACATTAAGTCTTCACATCATCTAACAACAGCGGGTCCATTTAGGACTAACATTTTAGAAACGCTATTTCAATAAACATGAAAAGCAACAGGTGGCGCTCATGTCACCCCCCCCCCCCCCCAACCGAACCGATAAACGTCACTTGCTTCTCTTATTTTCAGCTTTACATATGATTTGGTTAAATATCGTATAATCATTTACTGAATGCAATGAGCAAAGCGAATAGGCAGTGGTATCAGAGACCACGGCACGATAACCCAGTGGTTCTCAACATTCCTAATGCCACGACCCTTTAATACACTTCCTCATGTTGTGGCGGCCCCCGACCACAACAGTATATTCGTTGTTACTTCATAACTGTAGAGTATATGTGCTTTCCGATGGTCTTAGCCGACATCATGTGAAAAGATCGCTCGACCCACAAAGGGATCGCGACCCACAAAGGGATCGCGACCCACTGGTTGATAACCGCCGCGATAACCTGACGTGCTTTTAATGACATTCTATTTCAACGCATTTCCTCATTTAACATATTAGACTCACACCCTAAGCAATATCCGCCAAGTCCACGTGTGAATTCAAACAGAAAGTGTTATTATTTCACCCGGGACTCCACCAAATGGAGAAAGCCAGTACAGTTATTGAATACAGGGTTCAGTAGTGAGACCGAGAGATGCTGTCAGATATGGGTAAATAGTGTGCTCCTAATCCTAGGCCTAATCTGTCATTGAGGGTGAGCTACGAGACAAGGAGACGGTACATGTCAGTGACTAGATGTAGATTTGCCGGCCCAGAGTCTATGGTGGTGGATGGCCAGTCAGTAGTTCAATGGCGGTGGGTGTATGAGGTCTGATGGTGTTGATGGCCAGCCTGGAGTCTATGGTGGTGGATGGCCGGCCTGGAATCTATGGTGGTGGATGGCCGGCCTGGAATCTATGGTGGTGGATGGCCGGCCTGGAGTCTATGGTGGTGGATGGCCGGCCTGGAGTCTATGGTGGTGGATGGCCAGTCAAGAGTGCAAGGTGGTGGATGTATGTCTGATGGTGTTGATGGCCAGCCTGGAGTTTATGGTGGTGGATGGCCAGTCAAGAGTGCAAGGTGGTGGATGTATGTCTGATGGTGTTGATGGCCAGCCTGGAGTCTATGGTGGTGGATGGCCAGTCAAGAGTGCAAGGTGGTGGATGTATGTCTGATGGTGTTGATGGCCAGCCTGGAGTCTATGGTGGTGGATGGCCAGTCAAGAGTGCAAGGTGGTGGATGTATGTCTGAGGGTGTTGATGGCCAGCCTGGAGTCTATGGTGGTGGATGGCCAGTCAAGAGTGCAAGGTGGTGGATGTATGTCTGATGGTGTTGATGGCCAGTCGGATGTCTTAAATAGACTACTCAGCGCCCCGCTTACTGTGATATTCTCGAGATGTTTGGTGTGTTATCCTCGGGGTTCAAGGCCACACCAAAATAAATCCACCTCAGTGTAAGTTAGAGACGCCGTCGAGTGACGGTTTGGTGTTTCACGTTGACTTGCTGTGGCCACTGCCAAACCAGTGGAATGTAATCGATATCGGATTGATTTTTCCTCTACTCGCGGCCTTGTAGTTAGGGATGCATGACCCACCCTCCCACACAATCTCTTTGCTCGCTCGGATCACATCCCCCCACACACTCTAACACCACCATCAACTCGTCTGGTCATCTTCTCTCCCCCCCCCCATACACTAACATCATCAACTAGCATGGTGACTTCCTCCCACACACTATTAACTCGCCTGGCCACCTCACACACATCCTAACACCCTCAACTCGCCTGGCCACCCCACACACATACTAACGCCATCAACTCGCATGACCACCTCACACACATCCTAACACCATCAACTCCGTGGCGACTACACATTTTAGTGTGTAATTTTTACTTTTACACATACATTAATTAAAATACATATATTGGGATATGAAGATGTCCGGGGGTCTAAACTATGCGTTTTGGGGGCAAAGATGCAATAAAACATCCGGATGGTATAAACCATGATGAAATTGAAATGCCCAAAATTAAATTCCCTCTACACAAAAATAGAGGAGAAAAAAATGGAGGTATTTAAAATTTGACACGCCCTTAACAAAAAAAAACCCAATATTAAAAAATCACATTAAGTCATTTAGCTGGTAAAAAAAGAAAAAAAGAAGAGCATGCACTTTTTTTAAAAGTTCAACAATCCCAATCAGACATATGCCCGCCCCCAGCCAATATACAAGTTTAAGTTACTTATATATGAACCCGGTTATTCCCCCAAGTTCAGGGGTTCTCAAACTTTTTAACGTTGAACAACTTAATTTGATACAAATGCAGAAATTGTGGTTATCTTTTACTATACTATAGTATAATGTACCGCCTCAGTCTATTGCTTTTTTTTTTGCTTTTGTTTACCTGTTGGGGAGTACTGAACAGAATGTGGCAAATTTGCGTCATCTGTTGGAGGAAAAAAAATAAAAGAAAAAAAGAAAGGTAAGAGAGACTTAACGAGAAACACAAAGAGGGAGATCAATCAAACTCATATCTTTAACTCTCTAAGTGCAAACACAACCAAACTCATATCTTTAACTCTCTAAGTGCAAACACAACCAAACTCATATCTTTAACTCTCTAAGTGCAAACACAATCAAACGCATATCTTTAACTCTCTAAGTGCAAACACAATCAAACTCATATCTTTAACTCTTTAAGTGCAAACACAATCAAACTCATATCTTTAACTCTTTAAGTGCAAACACAACCAAACTCATATCTTTAACTCTCTAAGTGCAAACACAATCAAACTCATATCTCTAACTCTCTGAGCACAAACAGGTTGAGAGAATCTAATACATTTTAGGACGATGAAATTTGAATAATAATTTTAAGAAATTAATAATAATACCCAACGTAAGGGCCTTGGGCAGCGTTTCCTAAATGCACGACCGCGGTACCGGACGACGAAAACTAAACTACCGGGTGGCAGAAGAAATAGCGTATCCGGATCTTAGTTTGAAAGAAATTTCGTCGACGGAAATTTGATCTAACAGAAATTTGGTCGAATCTTATTTTCAATTCAAACGAGCGAATTTTGCGTCAAATTTATTTTTGAACGCATAATTTTGTTTTACTATATAGTAGTGATGGGACGATACCAACATTTTTAACGATTCCGATACGATTCCGATTCTACCCAATTATCCCGATTCCCGATACGATTCCCGATACGATTCCGATTCTGATTCCTGGCCATTATTACATATATGTATTACTGTACCCAGATATTAACATATTTAATTAATATAAAAGTTGAGAATTGATTAGAAAAGTTTATTAACCTGCTATTGAAGCTTTACAATATGCTAGATAACAATGTATTGGAAAGGTTTTATATAAACACATCTATCAATAATTCCATTTTAATAATACAAAGATGTAGTATTGAGTTCAAAATAATATAAATAATTCCATTTTAATGAGAAAAACCTTCATTCAGTTAAGAATCGTTTTGGTATCGGAATCGGGTCTGAATTATTCAGCTCCGATACCGATTCCCGATGCTTTGGAAAAATCCCGATATTTCAATTATTCCGATACGATTCCGATTAATCGTCCCATCACTACTATATAGTAATGGTGCGTTCAAAAATAAATTTGACTAAAATTTGTATGTGTGAACTGAAAAAAATATTGGACCAAATTTCCGTTCAATCAATTTTCCGTCGACGAAATTTCGTTCAAACAAATTTCCGGTAACCAAGAAAGAGACGTACGTGTATGTTTTGTTGTTTATTTTTTTTCCCCTAAGAAAATCTATAATAAATAACAGTTACTATCGTTGAAACTGGGCTAGAGAGGCCAATGATTCGCCATCTCATTTTTCGCAGTTAATTAACAAAGCATGACAATGGCACGTCTGCGTGATAGACACGCAACCGAAAATATTTATTACTGGGAAGTGTGATGATGTTCTCAACAACAAATAACTTATTATGGTTTCTTTTTTACCTATTTTTAACGTTTTGTGTGTGTGTAAATGCCTTCTTTAAAAAAAAAAAAAAGAAATATATAAAAATTGTATGGACATTTCAGATGTTTTATGTTAACTCCAGGCAGGAGCAAGGGATAAACATTTTGGTAGGTTACGAAGAAGACGTGTAATACAAATAACTGGGCAACGGAAAACGTAAGTATGGGAAACGCTGGCCTAAGGTAAACCACACAGAAAAGATAACAATAGCCAGTACAACAAATGTGGCAATTACAAGTAACTGTTGGTGGACCCACCTGTTCCGATAGACAGCCTCCCCTCACTATTGCTAGGGGAGTAGGGGACAGAGTGGGCTATCCTCGACACTGGATCCTCTGAAAATATCAAACAAACAAACGAAACAATCAGCCACACAACTAACATAACAATCAGCCACACATCTCACACAACAATCAGCCACAAATCTCACACAACAATCAGTCACAAATCTCACACAACAATCAGTCACACATCTCACACAACAATCAGCCACACATCTCACACAACAATCAGCCACAAATCTCACACAACAATCAGCCAGACCGCTAACACAACAATCAGCCACACCGCTAACAAAACAAGTCACGTGACAAACACACAATAACAATCAGTTACGTGAAAAACACAACAATCAATCCCACCGCCAACACAACAATCCCTAAGTACACAATCAACAAAACCACCGACAACACAATCTCGCAGTCATTTATAGCAGACAAAGAAATCTTTGAAAACGACCGACCCATCAATGTATCATACAACAATCCTCCTCCGATAATTGAAACCACTCACTAAACAACTACTGATCTCGAAATGTTTCCATTCATCTAAACCAGGGGTGGACAAACTTTTTGGTGCGGAGGGCCACATTGACAAATGTCAAGCAATTGGGGGGCCGCATGTATGTTATTTTCAATTTTTACATGTCGATAAACATTTCTCTATATTGAAATAGGTAAATTCGCATCTTAGCATTACATGACAAAACTTTAGAACTGTTTAAAAAAAAAAAAAGAAAGTTAGAAAGAAAGTCAGAAAGAAATTTGATCAAAAGTGTTAAAACAATAATAACGGTACAGGGAATTCTATAAAATTCAACAAAATAACAAAGTCATTTTTTTAAATTTCTAAATGCCTTCGAGGGCCGCATAATATCAGTTACCAGGCCGCATGCGGCCCACATTTTGCCCAACCCTGATCTAAACGACTCCCTTCATCTAAACACCCAAGTCCAGCAAACATACAGACCTACCACAGACAAGGACCTGACAACAGACAATTGTAATACAGAAATTAACATCCATAATATTAAAAAAACAACAAAAAATCGTAACATCAATAATGAACTACTGAGACAGGAAATGACGATTAACGCAACACGATACGCATGACCAGAACATTTCTGATGTGATAACAGATCAAGAGGTGAGTTAAATTGCTGATTTTCTAGATTTGAATGATAGCAAAGCATATTTACCTCTGACATCGTTGGCAACTGTTTGGGATACAGGTGGTATGTATGGGGCTCCATCTTCATCTGATCAGAGAAGACATAGAAAAAAAAACACACACAGTGAGAGTGGAGCTAAAAGTGATTTTAGACAAGTGTAAGTCATCAACTTTGTGTTAAGTGGACCAGGGTAAGGTCCACCGAATACATTAACGTGGTTTGACAGCATGTGATGCTCAGGTTTATAGTTTAGTTTAGTTAGTAGCGCTCGGTCTTGTTAAATTAACTTACAAAGAGGTTTCTCCCCTCCCCCTCCCCCCTAATCTCAATGCCTTTGACTGTTTACTACGCTGCAGATTTTTTAATGGAATACAGATTTTTTTCCAAGATATTTTATACCGCACTGCACTACAGATTTTTAATGGACTGCAGATTTTTACTAGCTGTCATAGTTTTTTTTTTACTGGACGTTAGATTTTCATGCACATGGACATAGATGAAATGATTTAACAGTTTACTGGTATTAAACTGTACAGGGATGCCTGCTGTAGCACAGGGAGATCTGCTGTAGTGCAGGGAGATCTGCTTCATTTAGTGTAAGTGTAAGCATATCCGCGGGGAGATCTGCTGCATTTAGTGTAATTGTAAGCATCCGCGGGACTCTGATGTTGGGGATTTATTTCCCAATCTGTTGTCCAATCCTCTGAAGCTGGAGAAATCTTCTGACTTTTTTTGTTTTTGTTTGTCTCATTAGTTTATTGCATGCATACCGCTGTATCATAAAACAGCATTAACATAAACAAACGTTTACAGTCAGTCGGCCGTGTGTGCTGGTGCTTGACATGTTACAACATTACAGTCAGTCGGCCGTGTGTGCTGGTGCTTGACATGTTACAACATTACAGTCAGTCGGTCGTGTGTGCTGGTGCTTGACATGTTACAACATTACAGTCAGTCGGCCGTGTGTGCTGGTGCTTGACATGTTACAACAGTACAGTCAGTCGGTCGTGTGTGCTGGTGCTTGACATGTTACAACATTACAGTCAGTCGGCCGTGTGTTCTGGTGCTTGACATGTTACAACATTACAGTCAGTCGGCCGTGTGTGCTGGTGCTTGACATGTTACAACAGTACAGTCAGTCGACCGTGTGTGCTGGTGCTTGACATGTTACAACATTAGTCAGTCGGCCGTGTGTGCTGGTACTTGACATGTTACAACATTACAGTCAGTCGGCCGTGTGTGCTGGTGCTTGACATGTTACAACAGTACAGTCAGTCGGCCGTGTGTGCTGGTGCTTGACATGTTACAACAGTACAGTCGGCCGTGTGTGCTGGTGCTTGACATGTTACAACATTACAGTCAGTCGGCCGTGTGTGCTGGTGCTTGAAATTTTACAACATTACAGTCAGCATTTCTGTCTCATCGTTTGCAGCTAATGTCCCAAAACACATGACATAATAAGCGCATCCGGAAATTTGTTGCAAAGAAATTTCGTCGACGGAAAATTGATAGACGGAAATTGGATCGAGCGTAAATTTTTTCCAGTTCACACATTAAAATTTTGCGTCAAATTTCTTTTTGAACGCATTATTTTGTTTTACTATATAGTATAGTGCGAAAAAAGATTCGACCAAATCTCCTTCGATCAAATTTCCGTCGACGAAATTTCTTTAAAAAAAATTCCGGTAACCCATAATAAGCGATGACAATATCAGGGAGTCACGAAGGAGGTGTATTAAATAAAAGGGCAACAACAATTTAGGAGGGGTTGGGTGGGAACGAGGGTGTAGTCAGTGTAGTGGACACTCTTTGACAGTGCACTAAGAGTCTAGATGACACACTGTAAGTCTAAGCCACACAACCATTTTACGCAGTGGACAAACCATTGCATTGAACGCGCTAGCCCTCTGAGAGGTGATAATGATTATTATAGCCGAACACAGATAACGCTGTAATCCTAGAGTAACAGAGTGCTTACAATTACATTCAGATAGGCCGGTCAAAGCTGGTACGCACAGGGGGAAGGGATATCTCCAGAGAAGAGACAGCAGTGCCCGAGATAACAAACGGCCACAGTCAGCACTGAAGGAAGCCGGCGTAAGTGAGGCTCTCTCGTAAGTTCATTGTAAAGGATTGAAACACGTGAAATATAAGGACAATGGGTCCTATAATCATTGCAGTGGTGCCCAACCTTTAGGCTACCATGGGCCCCAATAGTTGATTTGGGCCATACATAAAATACACTAACACTAACTATAGCTGATGAGTGAAAAAAAAAAAGGAATATATAGATATATAGGTTATTTTAACACACTTAAAAGTAATTTTAAAACGTCCTTAACTATTACTAATAAAATGCGTTTTGAAAATTTAAAAGTATAAGACTAGACAGTAACGTGAAATAAATGTTTTTGAGACACCGATGCTTTTCATATTTGGTTATGCTTTCATATTTGGTTCGATGGAATTAGATGCAATTCTCAGTGCTCATCGGATATTTTGGTTCTAGTTTTGTTGTACGTGTTCTTAATCCTTGAAAATAGCTTCCAGATACCCCAGATAGGGATGAGATGAATTAGAAATGATTGTGAAGCGAGGGATTTTCTCTCTCTCTCCCTGGGAAGATATTTCTTATTTATAATCTTTACGTCTAGTAAAGAGACAGGATCACAGTTTTCTTTGAGTTCATTGTCCGATTGTAGCCCTATGCATTCCATTTGAAAATTGGGCAGATAATATGTTTACGTGGACTGAAAATGGAGTCGCAAATATACCCACATTCTCAAATTCCCGCGTCAAGCTGAAAAGCAAAGCTGCCTAATTGTAGATGTTCACAAGCACGTTTTTTTTTTTTGCCGAAGTGCATCAAATTGTTTGCCTTAATTTGAGATTGCCAGAGTTTCAGAGTAATTAAGAACGCTATTAAGATTTAAAACATTGTATTAATCAGTTGGTTTTCACACCGAAGACGCAGTTTGCACGTTTACGATTACCTGGGTTCAGAGCATTCGTATTGTAATCTTGAGACAGGGGATGGTTTCACTCAAGGAATTCCTAGGGTTGAAAGGATCTATCCACAGATAAATCCCTTAATTAGGCCTTTAAACCGATTAGTTGGCTGCGGTCGGCCGATTAATCGGCAATCGGACGATTTGCTTAAAGGTGCATCAGTAATAATTACCAATATCAGGTCGATGTCTGTACCAAAGTCTGTACCGGGTGCCTTTAAAGACAGGCCTACACCCTACTTGCCGGCCTTTAAGCGATAGGTCCACGGACAGTCCTATACCCTTCTTGCCGGCCTTTAACACGATAGGTCTACAGACAGTCCTACACCCTACTTGCCGGCCCTTAAAAAAAAAGGCCTTCAGACAGTCGTAACTGAGGATTTTTATTGATTAATATAATAATAGTCGCTCGCCCTAAAGAAAAATAAATCAACATATTTTACCGGAGTTCAACGGTCACGCACGAAACTCGTTTTGTAGAGGATGCAGGACTACCAATATAATATATAGTAATCTTGCTAAGCACATTGTTTAATTTCTGAAAAATTATCGCATGCCAAGCTGAATGAGATGCAGCTAGATTCCAAGAGTGTTAGTTTGTTAGGGGTCGTTCGTAAATTACATCACGCAAAAAAATGACCATTTTAGCCCCCTTCACCTGGTCACGAAGTGTCACAAATTCTTTCCACCGTCCCCTGTCAAGTCATACCTAATAAAATCAAAACATATATAAACTTTTCATAAATAAACAAATAAACTAAGATTTTATTATACTTTTTAACATTTTCCCATAATAGATTAAGATGTAGATTTATTAGAAAACTGTGACGCGAAACAACGAAGTCATCCACAAGCCGAATGTAAAATGGCCACAACAGTTGTTGAATCATTTTTCGAAATGCGCAAAAGGTTGTCGACTGAGGTATTAGTGCCTTTAAAACCTGAGGCAATTACGACCTCAAATTAATTTTTTTTTAATTAATTAAATAATATTTTTTCAAAATTAGAAAATTTTAGACTTTTTAAAAAAGTGACGTCACAAATTTTTGAACACACCCCCCCCCCTCGTCACAAATTCTCGACCCCCTCCCCCCTGAGCGGGACCCCCTACCATCCCTTACATTTTTTTTTTAGAATCTCCTTCCTAAAGGACATTTAATTAAAAAAAGTCACATATCCAAGTCAAAACAATCCTATTTTTAATAAATTTTATGTCCGCCATCTCGACGCGTCATTTTGAGGGATCAAATGAAAGATAATTGAACATTGCGATTTCCAAATAAACTTACTAGGTGTTAAGAGACTTTGTAATGAAAAGAAACAAATCAATTTTATCAAATTGCGATGGCTCTGCAATCTAAACATAACCTGTGGCCCGAACCAGCATGACTTAATTTACAGTACCACGGTACATTTAAAAAAGACAAACAAACAAACAAACCACAGTTACAGTGTAAAAGACGCCAGTGAAAAAACCCACCACACTGTACAACGAGCCCGTTGCTCGGTGAGTGAACTTTGCTCCCTTTCAATACCAGGAGAAAAAAAAACCCAACTCCGCCCAAGCGGGAGGTTGGAATTGGGCCAACTATTTTTTTTTTTAAACCAGACCGAAGCAACATGGATTTGACCTGATTCTGTAGGAAGTGTGGCTAAACGGGTCAAGGCGGTAATGTGCGGTGAAGGTATCAGTGGGCTGCCATGTTTATGGGACGAGTCGTTAGTCGCCCCCCCTCCCCCCCCCCCCCAGACCGTCGGTAACGATGACCGGTCCCGTCGAGTGGTTCTACAGACATCTTCTTGTCAAATACATCTACAGCTTTAAAAAAAAATAATGTCCAACTGTATACAGGGAGTCGTGCGGCAACTGTTTGCGGACGTGATGAACTTACAATACCAGTTACTGGAAGCGACACGCCACGTAGCAGAATTGTTTCAATGTGAACAAATTATTTTTGTTTAAAGTTTTATGGATGCAAGTCTAGCTAATTTAACCGCAATGATAATAATAATAATACTATTTGCTGGTTTTTTTTAATATTATTTTTTTTTATATTCATTAGACTATGTGGAGGAAAAAAAAAACACTATTTAAAAAATAGTGGTTTCAAGTTTGGGGAGAGAAACGTGTTTCAATTTTAGAGAGTTCCTTTAACTTCTAACGATTTCTTTTTGTTTTACTTATGGAGCTAATTTTAACGCAGAATAATAATAATAATATTGATTTACTTTTTATTGGGACGAATGTATGAAAACAACAACAAAACAGACATGTTTAAAGCAAAGTGTTTTTTCCAGCTTAGGGAGATGTAACGTATTTTAATAGCGTTTTTTCTTCTTCTTCTCCGTCTAACTGCGAAGTCGTTGCTAAATGTAAAAGGATTACGGGATGAACGTGTGGGGTGTAGAATTTTTTAGTTGACTTTATTGTTGTGTGGGGGTTGGGGGGGGGAGGCATTTTGAAAATTTTTAACAACGGCATTTTAACTCAATAAGTATCCTCACCAAAGATGAATAATAATAATTACAATATAATAATAGTTGACGCTTGTTTGACACCAAACTGTTCTCACAATTTCAGAAAGCTGGTCCGTCTTTACCGACGGACAGCGAATATAAAAGAAACGTGTTGGGGGGTACTTTATCCCTGTGTCTAAGGCAGCGGTTCTCAACCTGTGACTGTTGTTCGCGACCCCTTTCTCAGGGGTCGTTCGCGACCCCTTTCTCAGGGGTCGCCCAAGACCATCGGAAAACACATATACTACAGTTATGACGTAGCAACGAAAATAATTTTATGATTGGGGGGTCGCCAGAACACGAGGAACTGAATTAAAGGGTCGCGGCATCAGGAAGGTTGAGAAACACTGGTCTAAGGAGTCGTGGTTTTGCTCACTTAGGGTGTGGGTTTCCCTGTTCGAGGGATTGGCCTATTCAAATAATGAGCCAGGACAACTCGCAACGTATGTGAAACTTAACAATTTTATGAAACTACTCGCTACGCTACTGAGCTGTATTAAAATTTATGATGGCAAAACATTGTTAATGAAATAATGGCATATAATCGCCGTGGTTTGGTAACTTTTCTCATGGCGAAACGCCGCCGCCAATGAAACATGACTCGCAGCTGAGCGGTTGTTTGCAGCATTTTCTGAAAGCCAAACAACTTCAATGAATGAAAGAGGACCCCCCGAGGGAAGGAGTCGTTTCGCAATATGTTCTGAACGAAGACAAGGAAAGGTTATCCCGTTGTAAAGCTCGTTAGCAGTGTTGACGTCCTCTAGTTAACACGTCAACAAACATTGGACCCCAGGCAGGGAAAATGCCAAACACAGTTTTAAGGAAAAGCCATGTCCACACTTTTCCAGATATGGACCAACAGTGGACCAGGGTAGGAGCCGCACTTTCCCATACATGGAAACGAACAATGGATCAGGATACTCACGTGTGCGCACACATGAGCTAACAGTGGGTCGGGATGAACCCCCACACTTTCCCAGATGTGGACCAGGATAGGACCACACATTCCAAAATATGGACACACAGTGGACCAGGAGAGACCCCACAATTCACATACATGGACTATGAAGAACAAAGCTATCATCGTGATAAAAAAGGGGATCCTACAGCATTATTTTCCCACATTATATGGTTTCAATATCAAATTGTTGGCGATGTGATGTTTATTTGTGACATCGCTAGGCGACCTTGTATGAATCAACACCATGGTTTCTCATTCACCGGGTTTTCGTTTATTCTTTGGATAAAAGGGACTCTCCATCCCAGAAGTTAAAGAAAACTTAACACATCTCTGGTGAGATTTAAATGACATAAGCATAACGTAAAAATAAATGTCCCGATGATTGTGGATTGATAATTTATATCTGGACACGTGCCTGTTTGGAGGTGACCGGTACTTTGTTGGAAGCCTTAGCTCAAAATAAGAAAAGAGAACCAAGAGAAAAGCTGTACAAATGTATCATTGCCGGTTCTTATATTGATTGGATACCAGTACTAACACTGAACGAATACCGGTACTAATGTTAAATAAATACCGGTACTAATTTTGAATGAATACCGGTAACAACAATAAATGAATACCAGTACTAATATTGAATGAATACCGGTGCTAATATTGAATGAATACCGGTGCCAATATTGAATGTATACCGGTACTCTGTTCTGTAAAACGCCAATGAACAATCAATAACATTCCAATATTAAATGAATATTACTGAAATGTATATTACAGGAACAGAAGGCAACCAAACCGGATCTACCTTTTTAGTACGGAAACCGGTAGTGGAAAGCAGTAGTCAGTTGATACACCACCCTCATGGCACAGCGGTACACGTGACCTTATTCACTTCCATGCGGGATACTAACTAGGTCAAGGTTTCGATTAGGGCAAAACGGTGTGTGTGTGGGGGGGGGGGGGAGGGTCATGTGAGGTCCCAATATACCACCGTCAACATTACTCCCCCCCCCCATGGATTTATGTTGAGCGTAGCGAATTTATAGCTTAGGTTTCTATTTTATCCTAATGAAATGAAGTAATCCAGAATGTATTCAGTGTACTAGACAATGTCAGAAGTGAAGTAATCCAGAATGTATTCAGTGTACTAGACAATGTCAAACAACGTATCCGCGCCTTGCATCAGTTTCCCAGGCGATGATGTCAATCGGTTGAAGAGCTGATGGTGCTGAAACTCATTTAATCAGTTTTTTTTTTTTTTTTTAGTTGCCATAGTAGAATAATTTTCACATGTGAGTGTTTCATACGGATGTAACAAAGCAACTCTATAATGCGCCCCCATCCCCCAAAACTACCCAGATACAAATATAAACCATAGCGCCCTTCTCGTCCATCTACCTAAGGTTAAACACGGCCAAGAAAAACTGGATATCATACAAAAGGTGAAACGCATGTGCACATTTATCAGAAGTGAGCCAAGCAATGAGAGGACCAAGGTGCACCCATAGTGCATCTTTTGAATCCAAGCTGATGACATTATCTACTGATAACGCCATGGGCCATGCAGAGCTGTTGGAGTCCCCCCCCCACCCGCAGGTAGTGGCAAGGTGGGGCACTTGCCCCCCTCCCTGGATTGATTGATTAAAAAAAAATAGACAAAAATAGACACAAAAATGTATTAAATTAAAGAGAAAATAAAGAGAAAGTAACTAAGTTGATGCTGATCTCGTTTTACTGGGTAATTATTAATAATATTTTCTATAATAATTAGTTTTACAACGTTTTATCAGGCTGTCAGGTATGCCTTACTAGTTTTGCTAATATTACAAGCAACAACATGTACGGTGGAGCGATCGTTCAGCACATTGCGTCGTGTAAAACATGGCTTAGATCTACAATGTCAGATGAACGTATGTCTGGGTTGTGCATGTTAAGCGTACATAGAGACAAAGTGAACTGCAACAAAAAAGACTGTATGGACACAATTGGAGATATGTTTGGTAGCGATAACAGACGACTCCAGTTCTCGTTTAAAGAATACATTTTATTTTAAATTGTTGTAATATTTTTTGTTATATACATATATTGTGTTAATAAAAAATTTGTTGCTACAGTATGCCCTTCATTTCTACAGTGTCCTGTCCGTTCGTTCACCATACAAATACGCTACAGTAAATTAAAACTACATTAAAACATTACAAAAAATATTCCCCCCCCCCCTAGAATTAGAAAATATTTTGCCCCCCCCCTAGAAAATTTTCTGCGGGCGCCCATGCCCACCCGAAATGTCAACATTAATTATTCTATTCTAGATTTCAGAAGGGCAAGACATCGGTTGTTACAACATAATAATATTATTTTAATATACCTTAGTACGGTTCGCCCGTAATATGAAATCCCTAGGTACGTGCTACAAGTCCATGTCATGTGGTCATGGAAAGTTAATATACAACAAGCCAGACAATTTAGCACTGAAGTAAGTCTATTGGTCACGGTAAAGTCCGTTGCACTCTGATACTCGAGTTATTTCTGGTGCTTTACATTTTTTTATAAGGGCCGAGTTTTTTGTTTCTTTAATTTGTCTGTGTCAAAAATCTACTTAGCAAACGTACACGGTTTTCATACTACATAAACTTGAGGATAAAATAAATAAATAAATAAGAAGCAAGTTTATGTGGTATGATTTAATTAAAATTGGACCTTAGGGCAGGGGGTTCTCAACCCACAACTTACTTTACTCCCCTAAGTATTGTTGGACTTCCGCCACCAACAAAAGTAGCAATGGATTTTAACATTCAAACCCTTTTATATGTATAAATAAACATTTTAGGGGAATAGTAATGTATGGACATTCTAAACGTTTTTTTTCCTTGTAAGATATGGATATTAACATATGACTATAGTACATGTCAGGTATACATATTATATAATGAAAGAATATACAAGCAGTGCTGTTAGAATGTCAACTTACACAAGTCGTCAATCCAACTGTGGTACATATCCGAGAAGTTACCTCCCATGGCACCGCCACCGTGGTGAGCCGGCACTCCATGTTGGTGGTGTGGGTGATGGGGATGGAAGGGGACGTGGCCACCACCACCACCACCACCAGAATTGACACTAGCACTGCTGCTGTTGCCGTTTATATGCTGACCAATGACGCTGGTGGAGTTTTGGTGCAGGCCGTTGATGATGTTGGTGCTGCTGTTGCTGAAGCCGGAGAAACCATTGATATTACTGTTGAAGCAGGGGTTCGGCTGATGCATTTCCCCTACTGCCATCATGCTGCCCCACATTCAAGTGACAGTCGGCTGTCCGTTGGTGGACACAAAGCTAAGTCCATGATCATCACAGACACGGCGTTTTTTTTCTTCAAACTTCCTAACTCCTCATGGAAAAGTATGCGTTAAGATAAGTTTCCTTGTATTTCACGAATATGACACACGGGCCCTTTATGTACTCAAGGCCGGTATAATGTACTCTTTTTTACACTTGTATTTCTGCATTGACTGCCAATGTGTTCCTTTTTTAACACAAGTGCGGTAAAAGAAGCCTTAATGAACAATCGTATCTCAGTAATAATGGTCAGTGATCCCGACACAATGGTCAACTAATGGAAGCATAAACCCTACCACTAACAAAGTGGAACAGATGCAATAGATAATGATGTCCAAAATACAACAGATCTGAGAGCTGCACTAAACATGAATAAACGCTCTTCTTGGTTGAAAAAAAAAAAGGGGCTGCACAGGGAAGATGACGTAAACTAAGTTATTTGAAGGTGCCTACGACAGCATTTAAAACGAACCGAGTTTGTCATACAATCTCGGACACCTGGGACTGATACAACAATACTTAGAGAGGAGAGAGTGGCGGAGCCCAGGGCATGTAAGGAAAGCACCCCCCCGGGCCCTCCCCAATCACACGCCGCCGTCGCAACATAGAGCAAGAAGCCATGGCAGTTGCTTCATAAACACGAGCATCTAAAGCTTCTGGTTTGCAACAAAGCAAATTTAAGTTTATGTGTCGACCAGTTTTTTTTTTGGGAGGACAATCAAAAGATTTAATTGGTGAACTAAAATGAATGGCTGCACCTATTGGTACCCGGGTACCAGAATTGAGAGGTTGGGATTAAAAAAACGATTAAAAATATTATTGTTAAGTTTTTAAGACAAAATGAGGGATCAAATGAAAGATAATTGAATTAAATCGTTTTTGAATCCCAACCTCTCAATTCTGGTACCCGGGTACCAATAGCCACTTCGAAAATAAATTATCAAAATGCACGTGTTGTTTTATAACGGAAAGGTCGCAATACCAACTGCTCCTCTAAAGTAAATCGTATTCAGAAGAAGAAATGAGGAAGAAGCTTGAAAAACAAAAGACGGTAGTAAGTATTCGTGTCTTCGTGTGTGGTTTTTTCAAGCTTTCACATTAATGCTAGCATGTTCTGGATCTTTCTTTCACACGGCTTCTACATAGTCTTTACGATATACTACTCTTAAGTACATCAAATACTTAAGAAAAGATTTAAGCATTTTTTTCACACCAAACTGCCAAATTCAGATTTATATGTTATGATTCCATGACAGAAGGAGGAAAACAAAAAAACAACAACACCCTAAATATAAAATAAGTCAGGCGCTAATTGATCCTAATTCACACGGAATAACAAAAACAAATATCTGAAAGTAGGGGGAAAGGGCCAAGGTGAGGAAATATCCAGCCTACACAAGGGGGACCTGTCGGATTCAATAAGGTAAATGACCTCTGGCGGGGTACAGCCAGGGACGACAACTTGTACCCCGTAAGCAAGTAACGACATCGCGTCTCTCCCTTTGATACGGCCAAGACTTGTCAACTCAGTAAAAGGTCATTCACCCGTGGCGTACACGGTCACCGCCTTACGAGACCCCTGTTGCGTGCCGATATGGGAAACACTAGTCTTACCTACCCGAGCATTGTACGTGCCAATACCGGAAACAGTTTTACCTACCTAAACAACAACCCCCCTTACTTGTGTCGTATACATTTCAAATCACCATATACCGTACTAAAATTAACATTACATTTCAAATCACCATATACCGTACTAAAATTAACATTAAGTTGACATAATTGTGGGGGTTACAAAAATTTGAAAAATTATGATTCAATGTTCGAAGTTTCACACCCTGATACGTTCATCCATTCATTACTCCCCACCATTTTTACCACTCTACCAAGATGGGTTTGGAGTCAATTTCTAAGAACTAAAATGTATACATATGTGAGAAGTTCGATATTGTGATCTTTTTTTTAAATATCTAAAAATAATCGACTTCTGTCCTCGAAACCTGGGATACAGCCCACAGAATAAGCAACACTTCTCTTACTTCAGACAAAAAAAAATATGCTGAATTATTCAATTAAAATTGATAATCAGTTCAAAATAATCACACTTAATATGGCTTTTCGTTCTTTTTTTTTTTTTGGTGTTTGTTTTGTTTAAATGTATTTACCGTAGCACAATATATAACATTCAACGCGGCCATAGTTAATTAAGAAAACATTGCGGAATAACTCAATGATGAGTTCTCCATGACATGACAGACGTGCAATTGAAGACCTTAGTGCTAAAAGTACTTTAAGTCACATTTTTTGTCAAAATCAAGCTAAACTGTGATCTTTTCTTACCCATTTTAGCCAAGTGTACTGCAGAAATTTGAAGACATTAAAATGTGCATTAGGCCCTTAATTAAACAAGGAAAAAAATGAAAGTAGTCATATTTTATAGACGAAAAGTATATTTGAGCTTGATTATCTCAAAATGTGCATTTTGTGACTTAAGTACTTTTAGCACTAAGGTCTTCAATAAAAAACAACACACATTTAGTAACCTGGCAACGAACTTGCTTCAAAACCCGCCACACAAAACTATGTATCAAATATATATATATTTTAAAACGTATGTAAGTGATCAAGGAAGCTTATTTTTCCACCAGAATTTAACCTTTGAACGTAGGGGTAGAACTGTAAATGTTCTTCAGAATATCCCCCCGCCAGAAGACTCAACAAGGCGATCAAGACTTTACGCGGCCGTTACCAACACAATTCTTTGCTAGTTAACAATGATGATAATAATAAGGGGTTTTCATTGCACGCGAGATAAACCGCCACATAAAATATACACACAGCACACCGTATCCGTAAATTGCTGGCACAGCAATTTGAATTAAAACCCGCGCACTGATGTACTTAAGTGCAGCACTGTTACTTTTACCACATGAAAATAAAATGCGCACCACTTTGCATGTGCAGTAACCCGGTTACTGGCTCGAACTCCAGGGCACCATGAAGACAAACGGAGAAATCCGCACACAAAAAAGTGTTAGAACATAAACAAGACACAAATTGAAATTAGAAGCATAGAAACAATGTCACTAAATAATTTTTTTTTTAAAATTCAAACGTACACGAGTGACGACAGAGGTTTACTCAAAACTAAACCTAATTTGATTGAGAAATATGTCACTTCAAAATGCACACACACTTGTTGGAGAGCTCTCGTTAACTCAATGGCTCAACGTAACAACCATGAGATGCAGATTTTGCAAACAATGACCATTCAGATAAAAAAAAACTATCCAGCACAATTCCAACCTAAACCGTTTCCGCGTTGTTATTTTATTCTTCTTCCCTTCACTTTCCCCTCGAGTACAGCTCTACAATAGTATAGTAGTACTATGTAGTCCACCTAACGACTGGTGTGCCTCGGCAAGTCACAGCTCTACAGTGACTTCCACTACACTCAATTTTACTAGTACAGTACTAATGGTGGGGGAGGGCGGGGAGTGGGTGGGTGGGGCGAGGAGATGAAGGACGGATGGGTAAATATGTATAAGAGGGAAGGTTGGATGGAAAGACAGGGCGCGTAAAGGAGGGCGAGGGGGCGGAGGAGGAGTGGACCTGGTCTTTTTTTCCTTCATTTTTTTTTTATCTTAGTCACGTGAAGGTTTCGCGCGAAGAGCAACGATCGGACGGACTTGACAACTACTTCAAATCTAGGACCGGGAGATACTTATATTTTTAAAATCACACTCGCATATAAGTACACAGTTAACTAACACCGCGCATCTACTCAAATGACATATTATTATGACACAGAAATGGCTGCTATAATAAATAATTAACATTCCAATATTCATTTCGTTATTATATCTATATATTATATTTTTTAAATTGGGTAATGATGGGTTGAGAACCACCACCACATGTCTAGTACTTCTACTTCCAACAGTATTCCATCCACTAAGGTATTGGTGTCAACTAGTGACCAGAAATTATTTTATTTCATAGTTTTCCCCACCTTTTCTCTATTCTGCATTCCCTAAGAATTATTTGACCAGGTTCAGCACAATAATGATAACTTTAAAAAATATAAAATTAACATGTATATCAATTATCATTGGCGCCAAGGACTACTCTGTTCTTGTAATATAATCACTTTTCCTCGCAAACCCCCCCCCCCAAAAGTCAACACACGCCCCCCCCCGGTGCAATCACACCAGGAAGAGACCCCCCCCCCCTTTTTTTTTGTTTGTTAATGAATGTGAAGAGAACCAATGTTCCCTTTAAGCTGCACGGCTGCGCAGCTACCTCACAGATGCCGCGCAGCAGTTTTGAGCATCGGCGCAGCAATTTTTTTTATAAAAATACATTCGAACAGATACGCTGCACTCTGCAAAGTTTTATGATTTTGCACACGAACCAGCAAACTATTAGAGGGAGCATTGAAGAGAACCCCAATTCACAAAAAAAAAAACACCGCTAAACATAACGATCACGGCAATGCAAGCACTTACTTTAAAAAAGATTATACATTAAAGCTTGTCGTTCTACAACTCTTTTAAAATCGCTTCGAACTAAACCTAGGCCAGTGTTTCCCAAACCTTTCTATACTCGGCACCTCTACGAATTTTTTTGACAAGTTTCGCACCACCTACATAGTAACAAAAACGGTGTTTTTTTTTTAAATTTGAAAAAAAAAAATGGACTTTTAATTAACCGCCGAAGAGCAAAGAGAACGGCACAGACGAGAAAATAAACTCTTGACACACAACATGAAGGAAAATTCTTAATGAAGAAGTATTTAAAATATACCGGTACATACATTTGTACCATAACTTAAACGCCAATGTCCCATTTATTGTTATATTCCCTTTACCTCGCGCCCCCTGAAGTGCCACCTCGCACCCCCTTAAGTGCCATCTCGCGCCCTCTGAAGTGCCACCTCGCACACGCAAGTGACAGTACTGATGTTAATAGATCTTTGCATTACCGGCACTTATTTATTACAAAACACTCCCATAATTACTTAATAAAAATCTAACACCCTATAAAGATGTTTAAAGGCGTTCGGCCTCTCGCAGATAGATTGGTAATCTGTCCCTTACGACCAAATCGTACGATGATTCTTTAAATTGTGAAACAACTTCTAAAAGCAATAAGGATTACAATACTTGACGGGCAGTCATGTACCCCATTATCAACTGATCTTTGTGAACGACACAGAGGGTTACCGCAATATTTTTCAGCACGACTTTATCCGCAACATAAAATAAGCCACGCATCACAATACAATACTTTAATGAAACCCCCAAAGTACAAATTAATTACTTAAATTAAAACATGTAATCCATTACGTATGTATGGACGTTAAGTTGTAACAACAACAAAAAAAAAAAAAAGATGTTTTTATAAATTATGTTTTCACCGCAAGGGCTGCTTTCTGAATAACGGGAAATAAAAATAATCTAACATTATTTCCCTTCGCCACTTCCTGAAGAGATAAAGGTTTGTAATAAGATGATATTAGCTTGTATAATATAAATCGTTACTAATTTAAATACATGAAAGTTATAGGATAGACTGGACCCAATGTTAATTGATATTTGAATCTTGAAGTGATTACGAACTACAAGGGACCGTACTCTTGTATTTAAATTACTCCCCTTCGAGAGAATGCAAAGGCATAAGGGACATAGTGCTAAAACTATATATATCTAAACTACAATCCTTAATATTTTTGACAAGATTTATTTAGTGCACAAAATACAAGAAATAACTCCCAGATAAATCAAGGGTGTTGACGGCCGATAACAATGGGCCTGGTTCCGTTTCCTGGCAGGCCTCACTTGGTTGCTCGCCGCGCGGTTTAGCGGGCTCATGGGGGTGAGAGGGCACAGCGAACTTAGTGCAACACCGTCAACAGAAGGTATCCACATACAACTTTTCCACAAACACCTACTAAAATCTTCTGCCTTTTAATGTATTTATTTAACAAACGCCACAATAGTAGGTCTACTTGATGACCTTCACTTACTCGTTCCTTAAATTTAATAAGTAATGTATCAAATCTAGTAGTATAGTATACTTTAGTATGGTCATATTTCAGCTCTTGGCACTTTTCATATTTACTATACTATTAATATTCATACGGTGTAATTATAAATAATTTCAACGTAGTCCTTGCTTACTTAAGTACTGTCATTTACTTTAGATAGGCTCCAACTGTCAACAGCCTAATACATGTATTAATCCTTTCAAATTCAAATGTTTTCAGAGTTATATATGATATTCTGTCAGCTCCATCTCATCAAGAAAGTAAACAGTTATAAAATTCGTTTTTTATGTCCATTAATGGACATAATGATGAGTATCAGGTTTATTAAAAAAATATCAAGGAGGCAGAAAGACTACAACACTTTCCATATTAAATTTAAATCACCACAGAAATGGATTTTTAAAACCATTTACTTAAATCATGTACATAATTTTTTTTTTAAATCACCGAAATTCACCACTTCTACTCAAATTCTATGAATAGCAGAATCAAGGCCAATCATAACAATTACTAGATTATATTATATATAGTGTCCTATTTATATTTTATTTCTAAAATTTCTACTTTGTATGCAAATGTATTTTTTAAAGCATTCCCTTAAATTATGAAATTCTTATGACACATGTGCGTGTCAACTGAGAATATCTTGTTTCATTTTGGGGTTTATAACATACCTGTTTAAATTTAGAACCACAACTTGAGTATAGAACAGAGGCAGGGAGACTAGTAATACTAGAATTCAATAAAACCATACCTCCAACCCATACCATGGCCTAGGGTAGTGAGTCACAAGTTCAACTCTTGATTTTACTTGAGATACAGATTCAAACATTAAATAATAAGAAATATTCATAGATAGATCTACCTTAAGTTAACTAGTTGAAACCTTTTTTATTCTAAAACTAATTATTTTGAAATTTAGTTATAACAGGATTTTGCATTAAATATAAATAAAATAATAGTAAACTAATAGTGCTGATAGTCATATTACCAAGCCAATAATATAATTATAATAGGCCACTGTATAAAACTATTATTATGCATATTCTAAATTTACAATATTGTTATGTCCTTAATTTAGTAATAATAAAGGACTCAATTACAATTTGTCACTTTTGTTATAAAAAAATAATTAAACAAATAATTTTAGGCGTAGGCAAACAGGGACTTATATAGTATAGTACTATAGGTAATATTATATGTATTTCCCTTTCTTAAATACAATTTTATACATTCATGAATTATAACGAATGAATGATATTTATTTTATGAAAATTGTATCAATACGATTCGATCTACTAACAAATAAATGTGAGATGAAAAAGTAATCAAAATCATGTTTTTATTTTAAGTCTGATGAGACTCAATCCACTACAAAAGATACTAAGTACGGTTTCAACTGAATTAGTACTGTTTCAAATGGTCAGTGACACCAATGAGCTATAATGAGACAAATGACACCCAGAGCCCCAAGAGGCCAATTTAATATAAAACCAGGGGTGTTCCCTAACCTAGCTGGCGGCTCCGTTCGTTCCACTCGATCCCGCCTCGGCACGGTCAGCATGGCCGTTTGTTATGTCGGCCGCGGTGATCCCCTTGCCCTCAAAAAATTACGCAGGAAAAACACATGTTCATTCTGCACTACAAATAGGGCAAATAGCATGGCTTTGCAATGAGCAACGTCTAAATAAAACATTTGTATGCAACAAGTACTTAAATGAGATTGCATTTGAATGATTTTGGCCTTAAATTTCAGCCTAGGAACCCGATGTGAGAAGATTTGTTGCTTTGCGCCATTTTCCTTTTGCACAAACCACGAGTCCACGTAAGCACTTGAAATGGCAACCTAATATTAGGTAAATTTAATCTTGTAAAGCATATATTAAACTCAAAACTAATAATTATCGTCAAAATACATACCTTTGGGACTTGAAGACATTGCTTTCAGCTTTGCATTCAAGGAATTTCACTTCAAAAACAACGGCGACCTACTAAATTAGATGAAAACTGTCACATCGAAGGCCACAGATAAAAATAGACTGACGCACTACTTTAGGTCACGCATGCAGCACGGTTCAGAAGCCTGTTGCTATCGGTTGTGCAAATTGGATCGCTTAATTTATATGTATTTGCATTTATGCATTCACTGCAAACAAAATAGTTTGCAAATTATGCCTTCAATTATATGCTATTATTTCGACATCGGGATTTCAATGACCTAGTTAATTATATTTGGACTATTTTAATTGGAACTGAGCGGAATGAGACAAGGGAAACCTGACCCATTTCCTGATATAATGGAATGGAGGGCGCGAGGAGGAATAGTGAAAAGTAGCACAGAAAAACCCTTTTGACCTTTAGTTGTCACTCATTATAACCAAAACAGCCCAACCTATTTCTTGTGATTTTCAGGTCAATAATCCATCTCCGATCTTTTAATAGACGAGAGAATGCTTCAGCAATAAAATCATTATGTAATGCAAAAAAAAAAAAGATTTGTCTTATTATAGAGGTGTTTTTTCTTTAATTTCGAATTTATAATTAGTAGACTTTTTTTATTAGCAAAGAAGTACTTGATAACTTAAAATAACGTGTCTTAATAAAGACAAGAGATTTTTAACTTTACACATATATTTTAAAGAATAAAAAGTATTATTTGATCCCCAAATGAGCTCCTTTGTGAGATTCATCTCATTGTCATTGGCAACGATTTAGATAGGTCTATAGTCATGTATTTTGAAATGCACACGTAGAGTTAATTAGTTGGTTCTGATTTTCAAAAAATAAATAAATATTTTTTTAAAAATTTAATGAGGAAATCCCGAGAGTATGAATTATAAAATAAAACAAATAGTCGTGATGGAAACGCATTATTAAAGACTAGAGACAAAATGGCTTGTACGGAAGTTATGAATTGGATACTTTAAAATAATTACATGACAGTTGAAGGATTTTCTAAATTCTAAATTTTCAAAGTAGGCCTATATTGCTATACTTAAACTATTAATACTTTTATATTAATAAGATTATATTCTGTTATAAAAATGTTTTAAATAAATCAATCAATCACCACAACCAATGTTTGATCAATGTCAATGTACAATGTGTAGCCAATGTTTATTGTGATATTATATGCGTAGGCGCATGCAGTGGCGCATCAAGTTTAGTACTGCCTGAAGCGGACAATTTTTTTGGACGCCTTCCCCCAATTAAAATAATAAAAAAATATATTTTATTTTGTAATTATCTGAAAAAACTTTTTTCTTTTAATTTATATTTTATCGAGAGTCGGCATTTACTGTCAACTGCATAGTTTTTTCGTGGAAGGGGATGGCCATAACGCTAGTTACGCCACAGGATGGAACCCACACCCAATTACTTACGCTAATGTCATTCCTATTTTGAATGTCTATCATCGTAGTCGTAGTATCCATTTCAATTGAACACAATTTTTTTATTGCATCAAATAGTTAATATCGATGCAGTTTCTTGGGAATATTTTTCTCTCTTTAAATTATCCATACATAGATAAATAAGTTAACGAACAAATATTTTTTAAATATTATTTTCTTGTAATAAAAAAATAAATAATTGGTTACTAGGGAATATTTTGTTAATTTTTTTTTTTTGGGGGGGGGGGGGGGGGGGGGGCTATTATTTAAAAAGAAATTATGACTGAAAAGCAAAAAAATCCCATAAAATGTAAAATCACATAAAAAATAACTTTTAAAAAACAAATCAGAAAGACATGTAAATACAAACTAAGTATGAAAAAATCAATAGACGACAGTTGTCTGGTATTAGATTAAAGGCGTAGATTAAATGCGACTACGGTATCTGGACAATGGTGTATAACATTTTTTTGACTGTAACTCGGCTCCATCTCATACGTCAAACTGTTAACTTTTTTGTCCGAATAACCAATATAAACCCTTTAAAGTTAACTTACCTAATTAAAAAAAAATATTGTTGTTGTAGGGATTGATATTTTAATATCACATCTTTTAAAAGGATTTTACATTGTAATAATGGTTATTAAGTTGAACAAAGAACTAAACATTTCTGTTTCGGAATTCACTTTAATTAATAAATTGTAAAAATAGCTGCATGAATTATATTGATCATAACAATTATTGTTGTATTATTTAACCTATTTAAGCTATTATTCATTAAATTATGATTTTTTATTTCTGGTTATTTTTTATCCTTTAAAATAAGAAAATTGTTGTCAAGGTCTTGGTGTATAGATTTGTTACAGTGATACCAGTCATAGATATTACTAGAGCATGGATTTATGTCTCCAATATTTTAATTTAAAAATATGTTCATAAATGTATTTTTTTGTACTCAGACGAATGAAATATTTGAAATGTTCGAAGTTATTTTCAGAATTAAAATCACGTGACATCGATCAATAACATTGTATACTTCCGCTTTCTATGAAAGTCTTGAAAGTTATCTTGTAGTCCGTCGTGTAAAATGGCCTCGAATTTTTTGTAAGATAAAACTATTTTAATTTATTAATTTGATCTTTATGGTGGTGTAAAATGCAGAAGAACGGGAACCTTAGGTAACAAAAGCAATGATTACGAGGACATCTTTAGTGAAATATGTCTACAACAAATTTGACAACCGATAAAAAGGTAGAGTAGAAGTCTAAGATTACTAAAAAAAGAAGTAGAGTACTTTTTATTTTATTGTCTGAAACTAAAGTTTAGACCTAGACATCAGTATTCAAATACTCTTCCTCTGTTCACTCTTTATGATCATGTAAAAGTAAAGTGCTAACATTGTCGCTGAGGAAAGTACTCTTTGTCATCATGTTTTTTGTTAAATCTATTAACATTTGTCATTTGAAATTTGTGGAATATATGATTCCTGGTTGCCTTTCTTTGTAAATAAATAAAAATTAATAATAAATAAATAATCACTTGATTTTGATTAATACTTATTTGGCCTACAACTATGCACTAAAGACAACTGTAAGTGCTGTAAGTATGTCATGCTCTTTTTGGACACCTTTTACCTCTCCCATCTCCTGTCACAAATATCAGGATGACACCCCCACCCCCCTTTTAAAAACAAAAGTATGAATAGTATGTCACACTTTTCAACTAAAAATTATTAGAAAGTTATAAGTAACAAGTATTAAACTAAAACAGACTTACTATTAAATTTATAAAAGGGAAATGTTGTGTCAGAATAAATCAGAAAGTTAAACATTATGGTCAATTTTTCAGGCTTTATGTGTATGATAATAAAATATAAAATGTGTGACATCACACAAGATCTTTACCCCACCCCCCTCCCACAATGTCACAAACTGTCACACTTTTTAGACTTTACTTTGCTCCCAAGGGTTTGTGAAATTCACACATTTCACTGCATTATTAAATCAAATTACAATTTTCAAAATCCTAGTTGGCCATAATCACTTAATCAGCTTTAAAACAGATTTGACCTGGGAGCTTAATTAAAGTATTAGTAGGCCTACTCAAAACATCAACAGACATATTTTTTGAATTCCATAGATTGCAATTTCCACTTTTGTAAATATACAATGTGTATTTCATTGAAGTATTGCCCACCAAATACTTTTCTTTGAGTTTTACACCCCAAATGGACTTGCAGCAATCTCACAAAAAATTGTGAGGAATTTTTGTGTTCCTAAGCATCTATGTGGCGAATTACAATTCGGGGCATTTACTGTTTGCATGGTATTCTTTGTGGGGAGTTTTTTGTGTGTGCAATCTTCTTTTGTGGAATTTCCATGTGCAGAATTTTTGTGTATGGCCATTTCTTGTGGAGTAATATCAAAGAGCCTACTACAGTTAATGCATATATTCCAAAGAGTTTTCTTATATATAGATGTTTTTAAAAAGGAGCTATCCAACCTTATTGGTTCATTGAGAAATTAAACATTACTGAAACTAAATGAAAAAAATTCTACATATATGTTGAAATTTACTCGTGACAATACTACAATGAAATAAATGATTTCTACCATTGAAATCACAATGCAATTTTTCCTGAAGTATTTGTGTCCCTGATCTGAATATTTAACAATTTATTTTCTTTTTGAATGTACCTATTAGTTCTACTTTTATTTTTCATTATTTAAAAAAAAAATCTTAATAGAGTGTAAGCTCATCACTCTCAGCTGATGCTGCAGAATTCGTTCCACTTTTCGGAGTTTCATCACCAACCAACTCTGCAACCAGCTCTACCTGCGACCCTCCAAAGGAGCCACTAGTTGGGTCCACTGCTGACCCCAGGTGGAAGGGAGGAAAGCCAGTAGAAATCAACGAAGTCCCCAGATATTTAACCAGCTGCTATCCATTTGTCTCCCATGATGGATTGGTTAGGTATGGCTTGCCGACAGCAATACAATAATTTATTACAGGAAAGTTGTCCTTCTTGACACCCATCACCAACTATTATAATAAACATGTAAGCTAGATCCAACCATCAAAATTTATAAGTTAATAGTTCAGTTGATTTCACTACATGAATATTTTGCTCAAATAAACAATATCCTTTATGTTTTAAGTACTTTGCCGATTAATCTACAACAAAATTTCAAAGAGTTAGCCATCAGATTACCACATGGGCCTCATGTAGTCCCTCAATTAATTAAATCACGCCTAAATGCAGAGTTTAAAAATTGCCTTTACTTATACAATCATCTTGGTCATTTTTAAAATATATGCAGCCCCATATTATGGATTAATTTGAGGACCACTGATTAGCAAGAAATGGCTAATTTTTTTTTCAACTTTTCTTTTTCCTTAGGCCTGATGTATCAAGATTTCCCCAGCCATTTCCATATTCAGGTAATTACCAACTCCTACTTTGTCTTTCTCTTTGTACTTGTGTGTAACTTATCGGCTGGCACTGCTCACCTAAGTATTTTTGTCAGCTCGAAATGGTCACCCACGTATTGTTGCCAGCCAGCACTTGCCACCCAGTATTGTTGTCAGCTAGAAATGGTCACCCAAGTATTGTTGCCAGCTAGCTCTTGTCACCCAAGTATTGTTGCCAGCTAGCTCTTGTCACCCAAGTATTGTTGCAAGCTAGCATTGGTCACCCAAGTATTGTTGCCATCTAGCTCTTGTCACCCAAGTATTGTTGCCAGCTAGCACTGGTCACCCAATTATTGTTGCCATCTAGCATTTGTCACCCAAGTATTGTTGCCAGCTAGCACTGGTCACCCAATTATTGTTGCCATCTAGCATTTGTCACCCAAGTATTGTTGCCAGCTAGCTCTTGTCACCCAAGTATTTTTGCCACCTAGCTCTTGTCACCCAAGTATTGTTGTAACCCATAAACCCCATAATAGCTCGTTAAATCCTGATATAACGAAATGTATTGTACAGCTTTGGCAGACAGACTGTTAAATCAAGACATATGAACTTGAGATTACTTCAAGGATATCTTTAATTGATTCAGAAATGAATGACCATAAGCGGTCACTGTTTAGTCCACTTGTCAAGTTAAAAAAAATATGAAAAACATTCTTTTTGTACAGCTGTGTTGAAATGATACAATGTAACGCTTATGCTGATGTAGAATGTAGATTTAATCTGCTGACAAATGACATCTTTAAACGACTCTTCTTCTGTGATTCAGGTAATGTTGCAGTGTCAGCATCCCGACCAGTTCGTTTCCCACAATGGCAGGGTGTGAGGCCTGGATTTATAGGCTACCCAACATCTTCCTACAGGGCACTTCCCGGGACCTCTGCGCTGCCGATTGATGTGACCAAAGTTACTGGTAAGAATAGTTTTTTTTTTTTACATAATGATTTGTTAAAGGGGGGGGGGGGGGGGGGGAAGGAGAAGACTGAATGTATTCATTTACAAGATCAGCTTACAAAGCTGTTAATAATGGTTTTTTGATTGCCACTGGTGTGATTGTCACTGGTGTTATTGTCCAAATGTGAATGTCACTTTGTGACACTTTCTGGTGTGATTGTCACTATGTGAACGTTGATGGTGTGATTGTCACTGCTGTGAATGTCACAATGTGTAAGCTGCTGGCGTGATTGTTGCTGCTGATTGTGAGCTGTGCGATTGCCCCTTGTGAATTATTTGTGTGCGTGCACATTTCATTTTGCTCTGCAATTTCAGTTTTGGTAATTAATATCATCATTCTTATCACGAATTAGATGACTGATAATGTTTGAGTTTTTGTGTTAAAGGGAATTCTTGTAGTTGTGTATAAAGACCAACTGATCCAGTCCCTTCCTTCATAAATGCTGATAAGGCCTGAGAGCATTTGGGGGGTGGGGTAGGTGGTGTGTGGCAATGCATGTATTGATCACACCTGATCAACATTGATTTTTGCTGCCAGTCGGTTGTAGCTTAAAATTTATAATAAAAAAAAATATGGTCTGTCGTTGCTAGACATTGTTGTGTTATCAGCTGTGCTCCATTCAAATTCCAACTATTTGAGTTAGGATGTAATTAAACTCAAGCCCCTTGTGTAACTCCAGCCCCTTGTGTAACTCCAACCCCTTGTGTAACCCCAGCCCCTTGTGTAACCCCAGCCCCTTGTGTAACCTCAGCCCCTTGTGTAACCCCAGCTCCTTGTGTAACTTCAACCCATTGTGTAACCCGAACCCCTTGTGTAACACCAACCCTTGTGTAACACCAGCCCCTTGTGTAACTTCAACCCCTTGTGTAACACCAGCCCCTTGTGTAACCCCAACCCCTTGTGTAACCCCAGCCCCTTGTGTAACACCAGCCCCTTGTGTAACCCCAACCCCTTGTGTAACACCAGCCCCTTGTGTAACCCCAGCCCCTTGTTTAACACCAACCCCCTGTGTAACACCAGCCCCTTGTGTAACACCAACCCCTTGTGTAACTCCAGCCCCTTGTGTAACTCCAACCCCTTGTGTAACTCCAGCCCCTTGTGTAACTCCAGCCCCTTGTGTAACACCAGCCCCTTGTGTAACACCAGCCCCTTGTGTAACACCAACCCCTTGTGTAACACCAGCCCCTTGCGTAACTTCAACCCCTTGTGTAACACCAGCCTCTTGTGTAACACCAACCCCTTCTGTAACACCAGCCCCTTGTGTAACCCCAGCCCCTTGTGTAACACCGGCCCCTTGTGTAACCCTAGCCCCTTGTGTAACCCCAACCCCTTATGTAACCCCAGCCCCTTTTGTAACCCCAGCCTCTTGTGTAACACCAACCCCTTGTGTAACACCAGCCCTTTATGTAACCCCAGCTGATGTGTAACTATTGGGGGGGGGGTGATAAGTCCAGGGACTAATTGACACATGCCGATACCAGCACCACATTAATGTTAATTTTTTCAAAACCTGTCCTTGTTAGAGACGGACCAAATGCTTTGGCCCACATTGTGAATGATTCTCATTGTCTGCTATCTCTTCACTGGATCTGGAGGGCTATCACGTCCAGACAGCTCTTCATTTTTAACATTATGAAAGTCAGAAACTTTGTGAATATAAAACCTTAGCAGGCATGCCAATGGGAAATTAAGTTCAGTCTGTGAAACAGCATGAAATGAATCTCCCTAGTTTTTAACAACATTGTATTCTTAAATGGGGGCAATGGAAATGTCTTGACCCAGTGCCAGCATTATAGTCCCCCATGTATTACCAATTTAATGTGTCTGCTACAGTTGACATATAATTATTATACGATTTTAGTATCCGTCTGTGTGCAAACCTCTTTTGTTCATATCTTTATGTGGTAATCAGAAGTTGTCTGTGGGGTTTGTTGTGTGTAAATTCAGTGCATGGACCAGTTTGATGTCTGATATGTTCTTCAAATGATTCCTTTATTTCATTTCTGATCCCAGACTTTGAGTTACTTTAATCAGCATCTTACGATGATGTTACACAGGTCACTTAAATCTCAACTCTGTCACAGGTGATGGGCTTTTGCCGACCCCAGCTCAGCTCGGCATGCCGATCCCCGGCCAAGGCTTACTGCTGACCCCACAGCCTGATCCCATGACCCCCTGGCTCCTGAGTGCAGGGCCTCCTGTCTATGTCCCCCATGCTACCCAGCAATATTTACCCCAACAGCAAGTGCTGCTGCCAACGGCAACAACTTACTTAAGTAACAGCACCACATCAACAACCGTAAGTGCTAGCTTATCCACAGCAACCATAGTAAGTGCTGGCTAATCAAAAGCAATTATGATAAATACTAGGTCATCGACAATAACTCTGATAGGTGATACTTTAATCAACAGCTCCCATGTAATGATGAAAGAAAAAAAAATCCTGTCTGAATAGAAAGGCACATTAAAAGTTATTTTTAATTTCCTTATCAAACAAAAAATCTGAAATTTGCATTAATTCTTTTTCACTAAGGCCTGCCCCTCACATACGAAACTGGTGACAGGAAGTCAAGATAAACAGAATGGTGGAGTTCGGGCATCCTCGCCGGTTTGTATCAGCCGATCCTCTCAGACGAATTTCCCAACAAGAATACGAAACTTAACGCTTCAGGAGAAGCCAGGCCCAAAGGTTGTGGTCAAAGCAAACCAGAAGAAATCAAATAATGCTAACAACAGTAAGCCTGGTGGGTTCAATCAAACAAACTTTGTCTGTTATGTTTTGTATGTTAGTTCACCTTGAATTTTCTTTTCTTTTGCTACGTTTCAATGATGTTTCAATGATTTCTGTTGGATTTTGTGCATTGTATGATTTTTTGGGCAAAGGTGTCTCAGTGCTTTCTGATTCGTAGTTCTGTATTCATTGTGGCTGGCATCTGTTTAGAGTGTCCACCACTAGTTTTGCTTTCAGATTCATGGTGGTATCTTTGCTTTGGCTGGTATCCAAACATAGGGTCCTCTGCTAGCTATTAGGATTTGCATAGACTATGAGACTGTTTACGCCACAGGAGAGATGAATAGTGTGGGACTTGAACCCATGAACAACAAAATGATCAGCATAATGTTTGCTCTGTGTACCGCACCTAGCTGTCTAACCTGTTTGCGACTAAGTGTTGTGTAGGATGTCCTATGTTTGGCTGTCATAAATCAGTGTGCCGGTCCATTAGCATTTGAGTGTTGTGTAGGATGTCCTGTGTCCCACATCAAGCCGGCCGGTCCGTGCATGTTCAGACTTTATGTGAATAACCAAGTTGTTGTAACTGTTTCAGAGGACCAAGACTCGGACAGCGGGTACAACAGTCCCATGCATCAACCCAACAACGTAACGATAGGCACACAGGTCAGCCCGCAGAACATAGCCAGCAGTGACAACAAGGCGGCTGCCACTGAGGAGCAGACTAAAGAGAAGATAGCAGAGCAGAAGTCAGGCAGCTCATTTAAAAATAGCGGGGATACCGATGCGGGCAAGGAAACGGGGCACAGCGACTCTGCTGGGAACAGATTGAAGGGAGATAATGGTGGCTCAGAGTCTTATGTGGAGGGTAAGCGGAAAAAAAGGCAGAAAAAAGACCAAAGAGACATGACCAGGTCTCCGAAATTGCTAGGCGCAAATACTAAACTTCTATCTAGGTCGTCATCATCACTGTCTTCTTCTGGCACTAAACCTGACGACGATGATGAAAAGATCGACCTCCACTCCTGGACAGATTTCCCACCTATGTCAGCCAGGGGACCCCTTTCGTCAGCGTCATCAAAATCTCCACAGACTCTTAACTTGGACAAAAGGGTGCCACTGACAATCGAGCGATCAGCCCATGAACCCCCCTGGTCTATAAAGTTCTCAACCCTGGACGAGTCCAAGTCTGAGCGGTGCCGGTCTGCGAGTGGAGATAAGGGTAAGACTGTGTGTGCCCCAACTGTTGGAGACAGAGATAAAGGGGTTGCGACCAGTGGGCAGGTTTTGAGTGCAGTCCCAGACTCAGCATGGAGTTGTATTGGGCGGAGCTTCAAGTCCAGTCAAAGGGCAGGAGTGGACCAAGAGCGATCCGTCCTGATGTCAGTGCCTGAAGTTAGTCACAGTGTTGTGTCAGAGTCGGGTCATGACCCGACAAGACAGGGTAAAAACTTATCCAAACATTTTAAGTCCACAAACCTGGTTGCTAGACAGGACAAATCAGATGGAATGTCACCTGAAGCCAAAACTGCTGGAGCGTCATCAGCTGTCAGCACAAAGAACTCCACCCCCTCCACAACATCAACGTTTGTCTTATCATCGGCATCCATGGCAACCTCAACAACAACAACCTTCAAATCTGCAGCTGCCCTCGGCACTGATTTCATAACATCAAAAGAGCAGAGTAAACCAAACTTGATATCAGGGGGTCATAACGTTGCTGGTCAAGCTGGTGTCAAGACATCCCTGGACTCCAGGGGTGCTGACAGTGTGCCTCAGACTTGGCCAAGCACCATAACTTCTACCACTCACAACATTAAAGTAGTTAGTGGGTCAACTGATTTGAGTAACATGGGAGGTGAGTGATACAACATTCTCTAGGTAATTTCTTCTATAATCCTCCCTATATGATGTATACAACATTCTCTTGGTAATTTCTTCTATAATCCTCCTATATGATGTATACAACATTCTCTTGGTAATTTCTTCTATAATATAATCCTCCCTATATGATGAATACAACATTCTCTAGGTAATTTCTTCTATAATCCTCCCTATATGATGTATACAACATTCTCTAGGTAATTTCTTCTATAATCGCCCCTATATGATGTATTTTAAAAGTACTGAAACCAGTGTACTTTATGTATGTTGGAAGTTACTTGTAAATCCTAGCTGTTATACAGCTTGTGAGATTTTAGGGTTTCCTGTAGGCTTATGTGATGCAGCCTATAAACTTTAAACGTATGCCTGGTGTTTTTATTGTAACCCCTCTATCATTTTGTAAAAACCCTTAACCATTCAACAGCTGGGCATCAGGCTAGCCATGTCTGTCCGTTTAAACTTCTTAGATGTCATTTTTAACTAACTTTCCAAAGGCAGAGACAGAATTTTTAACAAACTTTCCTAAGGCAGGGATAGAATTTTTAACTAACTTTCCAAAGGCAGGGACAGAATTTTTAACTAACTTTCCAAAGGCAGGGACAGAATTTTTAACTAACTTTCCAAAGGCAGGGACAGAATTTTTAACTAACTTTCCAAACGCAGGGACAAAATTTTTAACTAACTTTCCAAAGGCAGGGACATAATTTTTAACTAATTTTCCAAAGGCAGGGACAGAATTTTTAACTAACTTTCCAAAGGCAGGGACATAATTTTTAACTAACTTTCCAAAGGCAGGGACAGAATTTTTAACTAACTTTCCAAAGGCAGGGACAGAATTTTAACTAACTTTCCAAAGGCAGGGACAGAATTTTTAACTAACTTTCCAAAGGCAGGGACAGAATTTTTAACTAACTTTCCAAAGGCAGGGACAGACAGCTTAGGATTGATATTTATCTTAGCCGCCCCCCCCCCCCCCCCCCCCGCAAACCCCTTTAACATATCTTAGTAATAATCAAGGCAGACAATATCTGTGTTTTTGATGAGCTCTTGTATGTTACAGCCTCTGTCCAGCATGCCGCACCCTTTTCTGTCAACATTCCATTGTCCAGTAGCCCTGCCGTACGGTCCTATGCAAATATAGCTCAAGTCACAGCCAACCCTT
Organism: Omphiscola glabra; assembly: GCA_964017045.1. Taxonomy (NCBI): domain Eukaryota; kingdom Metazoa; phylum Mollusca; class Gastropoda; family Lymnaeidae; genus Omphiscola; species Omphiscola glabra. Next base: position 12,263,695 of record OZ024811.1, on the reverse strand, counting down.
CATCTGGAATCTTCCACAGAGGGCTGCATGCTCCATCAACAAGGGGCACAACTAGTCAAAACATGAGTGGTCAAAGTCCTTACCAAAATGGTTCTCTCCCTCATGGCATGCCCTTTTCGATGGCTGCGGTCCCGGGATTCTCCTTCTACCCAGGGAACTTGAATCAACCCCCGCCCTCTTTGTCGTATGGCTCCGTGCCGCTGGCGGCTAATTTTCCTGCCCCCCAACTACAACCTGTCAATTTTCAATCGGTGAACTACAACACTGCTGCAACAATCCCATGCACCAACCACATGCCATCTGGCAATCTGCCACGTCCAGTTTCAGGCATGGTGAATAATCTGCCACAGGGTGCTCAGAGACCTGGAGATGGTCACATGACTGCCGCTGCCACCAATCAGTTGAGTAGCAAAGACCATGTGCAGCAATGTGAAACAAAAACTGGGGAAAACGAAGATGAGAAGAAGAAAAGGCGGCGCAGGCGAAGGAGGACGCGCTCAAAGAGGATGGACAGTGAAGGCTCACTGGCAGCTGAAACCGTCTTGTCCAGCTCCAGTGTGTCTGAGTCAACGCTGCATTTTGAAGACGTTGATGAGTTTCCCGGCCTGCTGCCAGCCTCACGAGGTTTGGGTGGAGATTCTGGGAATGTTGGTGAAAGGGCAACTCTGTCTGGAATGTCAGTGACTTACAGCGACATCATCAAGTCTGTAAGTCTATCTTTATTATCTCTGTTCATTAATAAATTATGTTAAGGAAATCTTTTTTTTCAAGATTGTTATATCCTTTGTGTTAACCTGTGTTGTTTAAATTTTATTTGTTCTAAAGAATGCCATCGGGTGATGCATTTCTTTTCTGGAGGCTTCTAAATCCCTCCCTATAAATAAGAAGGCAGCTTTTTCCAGCCGAAAGATTTTTGCTTCATTAGACACGAGACTTAATATACTTACAGGAACCTGGCAAGATTTTACTCTTTGTATGTTCATTAATATTTGCATCTTTCGAGGATTATACATTTTCACTGTTAACAGTTTTTAATTCTTTATATCTCATTTTTGTATTTTTATATAAATTGAATGGTTTAATTAGCTTGAATATTGTTAATATAACTAGCTGTGGTATTGTTTTTCTTTGTATATTGGTTTTCAGTCCTTTGTTACGTATTGTAAAGACACAATTTTTAAGCTACAGATTAAATTTGTTAATGTGTATAACGGTACCTAACAAAGATCTTACAAGAAAGCCTGATTTTTAGTGAATGAAAAGTGTTTCTTAATTGTTGTCAATTTTTCAGGTAAATGTTACTATCCTGCTTTAAAGTTAATACATTTTAAATGAAATGTCCCTTAAGTAGATATATTGAGTGAGGTTTTCCAATTCCTTTTATATTAACTTTGCTTTTGTGGGTTTAGGGCAAAATCTTTGGATGGCTAATTGACTCACTTCCAGTCAACCTATCGAGCTGAAACTTGGCACATAGACTCTTTGCCAATGACAAAACATTCTTTTGAACTTTTCAGCCCAACCCCAAAAATCTGTTTTTCCCGTTTTTTAAGGGGAATATGAAGGGAATATGATGCCACAGATTTCACAAAATAAAATTTCCGATAATTGCGCTAAATTAGATTCTTTTAAAAAAAATATTGAAAGTGCGTTTGGTGCGTTACATTTTCTTTTGTTTTTATGAAATAGTTGGTGAACTAAATCTGCGGTGGTGGTGGTGTAAAAGCGGGTGGGATATTAGAAAAGCAAATATAGAATAAAAAAAATAAAAAATGCATATAAAGGATTTATATGAATAACTTTTTTTTAGGGGTTTAATTATACGTTAAAATATTTGAGTTCTTTCCTTCATAATTCATGATTTTAATATTCATGAAATAAATAAGAGTGAAGAGTAACTTTCTTACTACTTGTTTGGAAACTGTTAGGGTGGGGGGGGGGCTGTCTTACCATGCTGATATTGTTGAACTATATTTAATAGCAAACATTTATTTCCTATGATTTATATATTTTTGATTTAAAAAAAAAATAGAATATTTACATTATCAGTTATCATTTTTTAATTTCTTTTAGTGTGCAAGATTTTTTACAATATCTTTTGTTAACATTTTAATTTAAAAGTTCCCAATCTGTGTGGCAGCTCCAGGAAACTGCAAAACACTATTAACTTGTAAGACATAGGGTAGGACGGGATGGGTCAATCATGAAAAGAGCCATTCATTCAAACTGTGTTGCTGCCCACCCCCTTAGATAAAGCTGAGAGAAATTGGAGCTGTGCTAATGACAATGCCTTTTTCCTTGTTGTGCAGACATTTGCCAAAGCTGGCAGCCAGAGCAGGACCCAGTCCCTGACAGGTTCCTGTGTGTCAGGGGAGAATGAAGATGATGACGGCAGCTATCTGACGAGTAGGTGGTGTCCCATGATTGTGCTATTCTAAAAATTATGAATTTTTAAATATTATTTGTGTAAAAAAAAAAATGTTATTGTCACAATTGTGAACCAACCACGAATCTGGGTTTTTTTCTTCTCTCTCTTTGTTTGAGAACACTTGCAGCATTTGGATATTTCATTCACTATAAGAAGAGCAGTCAGGAGAAAAATGAATTCCTTGATTAAAATAAAATAATCCAATTTCCTTGTTCTTTTTACACCCCAAGAAAAACACCTTTAACAACACAACATCTATACTTTTTTTTAAAGTTCATTATTAAAATATACATTTCTTTAGCTTTTTAAAAAAAAAATACTGCATTATAGCAGAAATAAAGAGCTGAATTTATGTAAGTTTAGCTAAACCTTCTCTGTGACTGTATAGAAATAATAAAGAAATTAAATTTAGGTATCTTTTATTTAGTATATATATATACACATTTATAAATAATAAGTAAATGTCTTATGATTGTTAAATATTACAATTATTATTTAAGTTGGTTGTATAAAAAATTACTACGTCTATTTTAGGTTACTAAATCAGAAATGAGAAGCTGATAAATCTTTACCTGTTTCCTCTTTCAAGGTAACACAAATGAATCTAAACGAGCGAGAAAGCGGCGGAAACGCAGAGAGCACGCCAACAAGGCAGCTGAGGCCGAACTGGCAGAAATCTCCCTAGAGCAGCAGTGGCTCAAGGAAGTGGGGCTGAAGAAATCTGGCAATCAGACACCACTAAGTGGCAAGTCCAGTGGTGGCATTATAACCGACGCAGCTGTCGTCAGTGAAGCTAAGCGGCAGTCCGCCGGGAAACCGGGAGGGAAGAAGTCTCAGCAGCCGATCGCTTTTGACATAGCAGCGATGATAGAAGCCATTCAGGTGAGCCGAGTGTTGCCATTGACTTTTGTTGTTGTGATAGTCTCTCTATTTTGTATATCATGATATAGTAGAAACAAAGCCGATGCATCTGAGCATAGACGTAGTAATTTAAAGACAGAAAAATAACAAACACTTAAAAATTAATAGAACATTTTAAATTTGCATGAATCAGCTCTGCCAAAAGGCTGCTCAATTAAAAAGTGAATTTATTCAGTAAAAGTAGGAAAAAAATCCTATGCAAAATAACGGTGTTTTTTAAAATGTTTAATAAAAAAAAAAATTATTGATTTGCTGCCACAACACCGGTTGATGTTGATGAAAGAATTTATGTGGAGGTTTATATAAAGTAGTGCTTAGTGCAGAAGACAGAGAGGAATTTAGACAGATAGTTTTCATGTCAGCTGTGGCGCCCCAACGGTCCAAAGACTAAGGGACTTGATGATGATAATAATGATTATATAAAGATTTGGGGGTTGTTGATTTGTGATGGCTGCACAGTGGTCAGTATATGATGGCCCAACAGTAAATTAATTTGTTTGACCACCTTGTCGCCAATCTGAATTGCAAGCCTGTAGTAGCAGGCACCATGGTTTTAGGGCCAGAGGAAATCTTTGCCAGCGGTGAATCAACGGCAGTGTTAAGGACACCCTCAAAGCCAAAAAAAAGAATCTCCATCAGGAATTGACACCTTTTAGCAGATGCCAACTGTACCTCCCTGCAAAGCCTCCCTGATAGAACCGGACAGAAGAAGATCCTTTGGTTGATGGGAGTACATGTATTTACAAACTTGAAATCAATTTGTTTTTATTTAATTGACAGACAAGTTTTAAATTATTTCCTTGTAAATTTCAGAAAAAGCCTCCGCCTCCAATGGCGCCATCTTCAGCTAACAAACACAGCCTGGCGACAGCCCCTGTCTCTACAAAGGGAGGGAAGAAAGCTGCAGGCACAGCCAGCAACAGCTCTAGTCTGCCTGGAAATATGTTAGACTCCTCAGCTCCCGTACAGAAGAGAGGGAAAGAGAGAGAAGTAGGGAAAGCAAAGAAGCCCAGTCCCCTGAAGAAAGTCATCCTAAAAGAACGGGAACAAAAAAAGAGATTGAGACTCCTTGATGAGGATCCTGCTACAGGACTGGACTCAGTGGGGTCAGTATTAGACTTGGTGGGGATCACTTTTGTTTTAAATAATGGCTGTCCTAGGTCTGGATGCAGTAGGGGTCAGTATTTGACTATAAGGGTCAGTATTTGACTCGGTAGGAGTCAGTATTTGACTTGTTGTTCGTCAGTCGGGAGTGGACCATGACCACTTTAATCATCAGATTTGTGCTAGTTCTGTCTGTTGGTGCGCAGATTGCTAATAAGGACGGTTCTGGCACAAAATTTTCTTGTGCAGCAGGTGCAGGGGAATGATGGGTCATCTCCGGGAGCAGAGTCAGACCGGGCCTTCCTGGCATGCTTGCGCTCTGCAGCCGCTGTTCTGCCAACTTCATGTTGCATGGAGCTCCCGAGTAAAGTGATGTTTGATCCTTTGCTTTTTCCTCCCATGTGTCTGAGTTTATGTTGAATGCTTTCAGTGAAGCTTTTAGGTTGTCTTTAAAATGTTTCTTCTGCCTGCCAGCAGAATGCTTTCCTTGTTCGAGCTCGCCGTAGAAAATTCTCTTGGGCAGACGGTCGTCTGACATTCTCCCGCCCAGCGAAGCAGGGACTTCATTAAAATGGTAAAGATGCTGGGGAGACCTGACTGTGTGAGCACCTCAGTGTCTGGGACTCTGTCCTACCATTTAATGTTGAGGATTTTTAAAATTTTGTTGTATGAAAGTTGCTCAGCATTCCTGCATGGCGTTGGTACACCGTCCACGATTCACAGGCTTAGGGAGAACAGACGCCTGATATACTTTCAGTTTATTTTGAGTGCTGATACCTCTCCAGTATTTGTCTCGGTAGTGTTCAGTATTTGTCTCAGAAGGGGGGTCAGTATTTGTCTCGGTAGTGTTTAGTATTTGTCTCAGTAGGGGGTCAGTATTTGTCTCGGTAGTGTTCAGTCTTTGTCTCAGTAGTGTTCAGTATTTGTCTCAGTAGGGGTCAGTATTTGTCTCAGTAAGGGTCAGTATTTGTCTCAGTAGTGTTCAGCATTTGTCTCAGTAGTGTTCAGTATTTGTCTCAGTAAGGGTCAGTAATTGTCTCACTAGGGGTCAGTATTTGTCTCAGTAGAGGTCAGTATTAGACCCAATAGGGTCCATACTTGTTTGGCAGTAATGATGAGTAATGGGGCTAGTTTGTTTTATGTAATGACTGCTCCAGGGCAGGACTGGAGTTTTTAAGCATGATTTTTAAATGATACAAGGGAGTAGCCCCCCTTCCCCTCTTCCCACCCATCACATTGTATCAGTCATTTCCATTTTGTCCATTGCCTCCTGTTTAATTCCTACTCATCCCATTGTATCAGTCATTTCCATCTTGTCCATTGCCTCCTGTTTAATTCCCACCCATCCCATTGTATCAGTCATTTCCTTCTTGTCCATTGCCTCCTGTTTAATTCCCACTCATCCCATTGTATCAGTCATTTCCTTCTTGTCCATTGCCTCCTGTTTAATTCCCACTCATCCCATTGTATCAGTCATTTCCATCTTGTCCAATGCCTCCTGTTTAATTCCCACTCATCCCATTGTATCAGTCATTTCCATCTTGTACATTGCCTCCTGTTTAATTCCCACTCATCCCACTGTATCAGTCATTTCCATCTTGTCCATTGCTTCCTGTTTAATTCCCACTCATCCCATTGTATCAGTCATTTCCTTCTTGTCCATTGCCTCCTGTTTAATTCCCACTCATCCCATTGTATCAGTCATTTCCGTCTTGTCCATTGACTCCTGTTTAATTGAAATCATCTGGTTGTGACCAACAATTTATTTAAAGCTATCAAATATAAATTCTTAGTTTCTGCTTTACAACTGTTCCTTGTTTACTGAATTACTGTGTGGCATTGCGGTGCTCTCAGTATCAGATGTGTGATGTGCTGTGGAACCCATTTGTTATCTAATGTATACTGTTACTGACCCCAATGACATTGTTTTGTGTTGCAGAGGTGCACCAGGGGTTGGCATTGTTGGAGGGGAGAGCGAGCTGAGTCAGGACGGTGAGTCATTGGTTGTTTGGAAAAACAATATATATTTATTAAAGAGTTTTTTTTATTTGATTCCCGTGTGGATTGCCTACCACACATGCACATTTTCTCCCCCTTGCCCTTCTCATTTATGACATTCCCAGCTTAAAAGATGATTATTTTTTCTTGAAAATGCAAACAGAAAAAGAACAACCCTGTGTTATTAAGACCATGTCTAACAAATTCTACTTTCAATGTATAAAACTTTAATAGAAAATATTATTTTTTTTTCTAATGTTTAGCCAAAAATTTTTTTTTACTGCACAATTGCACACTACAAATGTGATGTATATATTCTCTTGTTATGTTTTTTTTTACGATTGAAAGTAGCTTATTTAAAAAAAATTTCAAGTATTCAAATTATTTTAAAAAAGAATAAAAAAAAATAAATTTGAGTATTTTCGATTAATGCCTTTATATATTCCTTTGAAAATAAGAATCATGTTTTTTTTTGTTTTACAGCTCTGAGCTCCAAATCAGATGGTACTGATGGAGAGGAGGGAAGTGGTGCTGCTGAGTTGTCAGCGGATTTATCTCCCATCAGTCAGACTTCACCGATCTCAATGTCCCCTGCGTCACCCGGAAACTCTGGAGTTAACTCCCCGGTCACGGGTTCATTAGGTCGGGACCCTGTGGTTATGAAGATACACAGTCGAAGATTTAGAGAGTGAGTCTTAGAAATAGTTCAAGATTTAGAGAGTAAGTCCTAGAAACAGTTTTAGATTAGAGAGTAAGTCTCAGAAATTTTGAAACAGTATTAGATTGAGAGAGTAAGTCTTAGACATTTTGAAATAGTAGGAGATTTAGAGAGTAAGTCTTAGAAATAGTACAAGATTTAGAGAGTAAGTCCTAGAAACAGTTTTAGATTCGAGAGTAAGTCTTAGAAATTTTTAAATAGTAGGAGATTTAGAGAGTAAGTCCTTGAGACAGATTTGGTAAATTAAATTCTAAAAATAGATAAACACTTGATATCCATATGGCTCCGCAGAAATCCAAATTTCCCCCTACTTTCAGCAATATTCTTAGAAACATAATGTTATAAGATGGTAAACTCAATAACTTGTTAAGGTGGACAATATTTTGTTCACTTGGTTTTTTTAAATATAGAAATCTGTATTACTGCAGCTAGCATAGTTAACCCAATAAATTATCACTAATTAAATCTAAATTACCACCAATGACCAAATTCATCATCTGGGTCCACTTTTGGACAAAATTGCAAAGGATGTTTGTAAAGGACTCAAATTTGACAAAAGTCTGAATGTAAAGAAGCTATTTTCATTTAAAACTTGTGATTTTATCCATTTGGGATGGATGTAAACATTTTAGAGAGCGTGCATAGTGAAGGGGGGAGATTATTAATACATTTTTCTTGTCGCCACACTATATAGCCACCAGTTGGCGTTGTGCAGATATGAAGTTTAAATTCGGTCAATGCCGATCCATGTCTTGTGGATGCACAGTGCTAAGAGAATGCACAAACACAATTAAGGAATAGCCCAACAGGCTTTTCTCTGATAGACTAAAATAAAGTGACAGTTAATGACTTGAGCCTGAGAGTAAAATAAAGTGACAGCTAATGACTTGAGCCTGAGACTAAAATAAAGTGACAGCTAATGACTTGAGCCTGAGAGTAAAATAAGATCCACTTCTCAGGTACTGCACGGACTAAAATAAAGTGACAGCTAATGACTTGAGCCTGAGAGTAAAATAAGATCCACTTCTCAGGTACTGCACGGACTAAAATAAAGTGACAGTTAATGACTTGAGCCTGAGAAAAATAAATAAAGTGACAGCTAATGACTTGAGCCTGAGACTAAAATAAAGTGACAGCTAATGACTTGAGCCTGAGACTAAAATAAAGTGACAGCTAATGACTTGAGCCTGAGAGTAAAATAAGATCCACTTCTCAGGTACTGCACGGACTAAAATAAAGTGACAGTTAATGACTTGAGCCTGAGAAAAATAAATAAAGTGACAGCTAATGACTTGAGCCTGAGACTAAAATAAAGTGACAGCTAATGACTTGAGCCTGAGACTAAAATAAAGTGACAGCTAATGACTTGAGCCTGAGACTAAAATAAAGTGACAGCTAATGACTTGAGCCTGAGAGTAAAATAAGATCCACTTCTCAGGTACTGCACGCAGATCTTGGATAAAGAAATAGATCAATGTTGTACTTCCTTGCTGCAAGATCTGGTCAAGTTTCAAGACAGGATGTACCACAAAGATCCTGTCAAAGTAAGACTAGTATCTCTCTCTCTCTCTCTATAGTGCTTATTAAAAGTGTATTGGTTACAAAGTGTAAGAAAAATTAAATGTTATTGATATAAAACCCATATAAGGTATTTTCCATATTGCCTTTTTGAAGCTGTAAGGTAGAAAGATATGGAAGAATAATTATTGTGAATGTCTTTACATGTGGCAGATTTTTAAGAACCAATAATCTTAATGACTAGTACTTGATCTTTATGTAAAATTGGACTTTTATTGCTATATAAGTAATATATTCTTTTTGTATGATCTCTTATATATATTACACTTCTGGTGTGACCCGTGGACTGCTTCCTGATCAGCGTATTTGGTATTGAGAGTATATTATAAATAATTCTAAATGTTTTAAAGTTTGGTTCAAGAATGAGTTCAATAGCGCCCAAAATATAATTCACAATAACTACGCTAAATGGTATTTTTTAAAATATAATATAACGCAACTGAGTTTGGTGCGTAATATTTTCTTTTTGGAATATGAAATCGTCTCAATGTAAGTATGGTGTAAAAAATATTTAGTTTAAGTTTAAAATTGGTTGGGACATCAGAATATTTAATATAGTTCATGGGCGTGAAATAAAAGTGTGCAGTGACATATCATTGGGGGAAGGGGTGTTGCAAAACTTGGGATTCTTAAATGTGCGTTACTTGAGTTCATGTTTTGTCAAGTTACTTTTACTAGATGGGAAGTTCCCCCATTGCTGTGGCCAATGTTTGGCAGGTTATGTCTAGTAGATAGGAAGTTCACCCATTGCTGTGGCCAATGTTTGGCGAGTTATGTCTAGTAGATGGGAAGTTCACCAATTGCTGTTGCCAATGTTTGGCGGGCTATGTCTAGTTTGAATTATTACAATAAAAAAATGAAAAAAAAACTTGTTTTTAAAACATTTATTTAAGACAATTATTTTTTAATGCACGTACTTGAAGATGACTCATCTGATTCATAGTGTCAGCACAGTGTGTGTGTGTATGTTGGTACACCAAGTTAACTTTTTTTAATTGTAATAATCGCTGTTACACCAAGTTAACTTATTTTTAAATGTTAATATTCGCCGTTACACAAAGTTAACTTTTTAAAATGGTAATTTTCAGGCCAAAACCAAGAGGAGGATAGTGCTTGGTCTAAGGGAGGTAACCAAACACCTGAAGCTCAAGAAGATCAAATGTGTTGTGATTTCACCAAATCTGGAAAAGATTCAGTCCAAAGGTAAATGTCATGTGTCAAGAATTTAAGTATCATGTGTTTCATTGTCATTTGTTTAGTATCCTATGTTTCAGTTTCATGAGTTTATGTGTCATGTGGTTCAATGTCATTTACTTCAGTGTCATGTGTGGATGTAATGACTTGGGTGGTTAGGAAAAAAAAGAGTTGGAAAAGAGTGTGTGTGTGTGTGTGGGTTTTCCACACTGTGATCTAATCACAAGTATCAGCATTGTAATTGTAAATAAATCTGCTTGATAATCCATGGCGTAAGATAAGAAATAAAATAAGTAATTGAAAAAAAAATAAAAGTAATAAAAAAAAATATCTAATAGAAAAAAAACATCTTTTATTAATCTTCTTTCTTCATAACATTGAAGGAAATAGTAGAACAAGGCATGTGGAAGCTTGAATCGAAAGGCAGGACAATAAGAAAATTCGACAAGATATAGAAACCAGTTATAAAAAAAACTGAAGTGTTCGCCCATACTATGTTTTTTAACTAGTTTCTATATCTTGTTGTATTTTCATTTGTCCTGTCTGCCGAGCAAGGCTCTCCAGCCGAAACGTTCTTCTCTTATTGGTCCTGTCTTTGGATCCAAGCGTCAAGATAACCTTGGTCTACTATTTCCTCCACACAGATTGAACGCAGTCCTTCATTTATTATCCTTCATATCATTGGTTGTTTATGTTCAAAATGTGTAAATGTTCAAGCCCAAACAATACAAAACTTGACATGGGATGAAAAAGGTACAAGATAAAAAAAATAAAAATTTCTGGTGATATTCTCCCATTAACTCATTGGGAATTTCAAATCAAAACTTTGTTGTTTTGGTCCACTATTATCTAACCCAGCCCTTCAATTTTTGTTTTCTTTATAACCCAGTTATCACAACTAATAATTTTCTCACTATGGATGCATGTATGGGCCTTAGTGAGTATAATAACTCGCAAAATAAGTGCGTTAGATGTGTAACATTTTCTTTTGTCTTACGGATTAGTCTCAATTTAAATTTGGTGTAATAAATCTCTAGTTTAAAGGGGATGGTACATCAGAATATTAAAATAGTCCAGGGGCATGGGGAAATGGTTGGGGGGGTTGGGGGTGGTAGCACTAATTGTGATGCTCATAAAGTGCGTTAGTTGAATGCATGTTTTGTCAAGTAACTTTAGTAGACGGGAAGTTCACACATTGCCACCTACTGTTTGGTGGGCTATCCCTAGTTTCTTATAGTCATTAAGCTATTATTCTAGTGTCTTATTTTTGCTGTTTATTTATAGGCGGTCTAGATGAAGCCCTGAACAACATCTTGAATATGTGTCAAGAGCAGACGGTCCCCTTTGTGTTTGCCCTGGGACGACGCGCCCTGGGTCGTGCCTGCGCCAAACTAGTTCCTGTCAGTGTTGTCGGGATATTTAACTACGAGGGATGTGAGGTCAGTGTTAAAGTTGGCCTCGGTCGATCCATTTAATATCTGTCAAGTGGAAACAAGCTACTGAGTATTTATTGACCCACGAATTGTCATTGATGCTTCCATGGTGTTAATATATTTGGGACAGGAGAGGTATCAAACGTGAAACGAAGATCAAGGTCTATAGCGCAGCAGTCCTCTCGACATTGCTCTACGGATGTGAAACATGAACAGTCTACCAGCGTCACGCCGAGAAACTGAACCATTTTCACACAACCTGCTTCAGGAAACTCCTCGGCATCACGTGGCAAGACAAAGTTCCTGAAACAGAGCAAACCTACCTACCGGTAGTATCTTCACCACCCTGATGCAGTCTCAACTCCATTGAACTGGACACGTTGCTTGTATGGAAGACCACCGGCTTCCTAAACAAATATTCTATGGAGAACTCACGATAGGCAAGCGGTCCCAAGAAAGTTAAAAAAAGAAAAAAACGTTACAAAGACTCACTGAAAGTGGCACTAAAGGCCTACAGCATCGACCCTACTAAATGGGAGCAGACAGCCCAGGACAGAGTCAGGTGGAGATCAGCGGTCAAGAATGGGGCTAAATCTTATGAAGCCAGTAGGATAGCCACCACTGAGACACGCAGGCTATCCCGAAAGAGCAATATTAATTCACAGACTGCAGCACGTGGTGCCATAGATTATTCCGAGCACGGATAGGATTGGCAAGCCACCTACGAACTCACCGTAACCCACCCCCCCTAACCGGATGACTGGATGGTCCTAGTCGATGTTGACAGACGGATGAACAACAACAAATATATAAATGCCAATAAGAAGTTTTTATTTTCTTTTTAAAGGGTGATAACTTTAACAAATTTACAGGTACTTTCTATTTACAGCATAAAAAGGTAAAAAATTTCATGTGTTCATTTAAAAAAAATATTTTTTGAATCGAGCTGAATTTTTTTTTTGTGTGGGTTAATACTAACTAGTAGGGCTCAGATGTTGGTCCTGCAAAAACAAAAGCCCAATTTATTTGAATCATTACTTTCTGAATGTGATTTTGAAGATAGTTTTTTTTTACTTTGCTCATGGTAGTGATAATTACAACAGTGCAAGTACCACAGTCTGATATTGTATTACACATCTGATCTAACTAATTAATTTTCACAGTCCAAGTACCACAGCCTTATATCCCTGACTGCTGCGGCTAGAGCAGCTTATGATGAAATGGTCCTAGCCGTAGAAAAGGAAGTGGCTGAGTACCCAACCATGGCCTCCCAGACCTCAAGCATAGGCGGGGTGCCGGGACTGTTTGCCGCACACATGGGCCACTCCCGGACACCATCAGGCTGTAGCGCCATCTCGTTCACCAGTTCCATCCTATCGGAGCCGATCTCTGAGAATTTCCCACACGCTGAACCGGAAGTTGACAGTAAAGTACGTTTTGTTTTTTTGTTTATAAAATTAGAATCCTTACTCTAAAATTTAGTTGAGAAATTCATCATATTTGTTTGGTGTACATTATTAAAATGTGCGAGGCTGTGGATAAAATCAGTTGACGCATAGGTTTGACCAGGGCTGGATTTACAGGTAGGCCGACTAGGCCGTGGCCTAGGGGGAGGGGCCCCGCGAAATAAGGGGCCTCGCGAAATAAGGGGCCACAAAATTGGGAGTAGTATATAAATAATTTTTTTGAATATCACTCGAATCGCAATGAAATTATTATTGAAATAAAATCTTGAATCACATTAAAGTAGAAATATATTTTTTAGTTAAAAAAACTTAGCAATATTTTTTTATTTTTCAAAATGGGGCCTCAAATATTTGTTGGCCTAGGGCCCCTAAAATTGTAAATCCGGCCCTGGGTTTGACTTTGGCTGTTGTGAATTAAAAGATTTTTTGACACCTTTTTTTTGCTCTTAGCACTTATTACTTCCAGGCTTCTGTCCCACAGATTCTTTCCTATTGTTCTGTGCCAGGACATTTCTATAATGAAAAATGTATCTTTATCTGAAGTAGCAGGATCTCCGTGTCTTAAAACATCATGAATTCAGTTCTCCTGTGAAATTTATCCAACCACCCTCTGCTGGCTTCAATTTAAAAATTATTTCACAACCTTGACTTAACCGGGGCGTATGTTATCTGAGGTTCCACCGTATTGCATTCCTTCAATTTTTTCTTTTTTTTTTTAGCTGATCTTAAGGGTTATGTTTAATACCGGTGTAATGTTGTATGAACACAAATGAATTCTTTATCTTATTTAGAGTGGACCACCCTTGACTAACTGCCGCCCAATTCTACCCCACCCCACCCCATATCAATGTTTCTAATAAACATTATCGAAAGTGCCACACAGGACATCCATCCCTTAAGATCACTTAACCCCCCCCCCCCCCTTTTTTTTTTCCCCTCACAAATCTCCCAGGTACCCCACTGCATGAAATGTATTTATATCAACCTCACAGATGTCCATTTGTCTTAATTTTTTCCTTTATCACAGGGTTATGAGATTGTCAGAGACGCTGCTGGTAATGTGGTTCATCCATCAGGAGCGGGATCAAGAGTGGGAGGAGCTGGCAATGGAGGCGGGGCTACGTTAAAAGCTGGTGGAGCCGGCAATGATTTTGATGATGGTAATGAGGCAGACATTGAAGATTTTGGAGAGACAAGAAGGAAAAAGAGAGGCGGAAGAAACCTCAACTCTGTTCGATTCGGGGACATGGGTGGTGTCGAGAGTGACGTGGATGGAGGTGCTCTGGGCAAAGAGGACCTTGACAGGCCCAGGAGTGAGGGTCAGGAAAATGGTGGTGTTGACGGGTTTGACAATGTAGGTCAGCTGAGTAGAAATGTCAGCGAATCCACACTAACCAACGAAGACCTTGGGAATAGAAGAGGGAAACACAAGCTGGGGGATTCTTTTGATGAGGCAGGACAGCTGGAGGAGGAGAGTGACGACGGAGAGGAGGGCAGCAAGTGGTCATCTGTGGGCCACATCGACTCGATCCACAGCGACAACTACAACCTGGGCCACGAGATCCTCTCACAGCATACAGTGCTTCCCCAGGACCAGAGGTCAAGAGGTCAAGGTCAGTCCGTCAGACTGTCCCAGCTGTCTCCCTCCTCCTTGTCGGCGGTGTGTGGGAGTGAGGCCAGGCGTGTGGGGATGGGGGTTCATCATGGTGATGGTGAGGACGATGATGATGATGATGTCGGTGTAGATGATTATGTGGATGGAGATGAGGATGGTGGAAGGGAGGATGAGGAAGTGGAGGAAGAAGCAGCCAAGCCACATCACAGGATCATCGACAAGGAAAGGATAAAAAACTGGCTAGAATCTCAGACCAACATTACCACTGAGGACTGATTTGGATCAACACTACCCTTGAGGACTAATTTGGAACAACATTACCATTGAGGACTGATTCAGAACAAAATTATCACTGAATACTGATTTAGACCAATATTACCATTGATTTGGATCAGAAATACCACTGAGGACTGATTTAGATCAAAATTACTACTGATAACCCATTTAGACTGACAGTAGACCTACAGTTATAATCTCAACAAACATAGTAAGGGGCCATCCATATACTTGCACATAAAGTCAAATTTTGACCCTCCTCCCGTTGCAAGCATACATTTTTTGGACACGAGGTGCTTTCGGGACCCCACAACCCGAAAAAGAAAAAAAAATCAACTAAAGCAATTTCGTTAGTCAATTATAACTTCACAGCGCCACTTTCTTCTTTATATTTAGGAGCTCCCTTTTCAAGCTTGACCCCAGCGCCGCTTTTCCTCGACACCGCCCTGAATCTGGTGCCTTGCGACTTCCTTGCAGGAGCTCAGCAAAATGTTACACAATTTTATTCCAATGTGACATCTACCACGCCTGGCACAAGTAAGAAACTCATAAGAGTAATAACTGTATGAGATGGGGCTTTCTGACTCACATACATGTATCACTATTTCGAAGTGTACATGTTAGAATTTGACTTGACATAGGGGGGTCTGTTGAAAAACCTAAATTTGGCGAGGGCGCAGAGATTGAACAATTTTAAGAACCACTGGCATAGCCGAACAAAATAAAGCACACTCATGTGAATGATGCACTAAGGGCTAACGGTGGACTAAATGTTACTGTTACTACAACAACAAGAGGATATCTTGGGAATTCACTTGTGTAAACATGAAGCAATGGTATGACGATAATTACAAAAAATTGCCAGATATTTTTACATCATTAGAGATGTAAATAGGCCATTATTAATTATGACGTGTCAGAAATTCAGGATAATTATTGCAGAATTTATGAATAATTCATTACATGAATGTACTTTCTGCCTAGACACCCCCATATGCAAAGTCTTAAAATTGACCACTCCCCCCTAGTGCATACGTAACATGGATGGCCCCTAAACCTCTTTGAGTTGAAGGACAGAGGACATTGCTTTAAAGTACTCTGTGTTCCAACTTGCAGGCTTATCTGTGAGTTGAAGTGCTTTAAAGTGCTATTTGCTTCAACTTGCAGGCTTTTAGTGTCAATGACATTCAATTTTTTGTGGAGACGTCTGTTATGTACTGCTACACACAACCTGCACCATCATGTGTTGTTTTACTTGACTGGAATAACATGTCCATATGCTGTACAGAAGAGACCAGGGGTGCTTAACATGATCTGTGTGGACCACCTTGAGGTCCATGGATGTATATTTCAAATTGTCTTGTGAATTTGGATGGCTTTTCGCTTTCCTGTATCATGAAGCTGAAATAAAATGTACTGGTGCCCAAAGTTGCTGTTAGGTTAAGAACCCCTGGTCTAAATTTTCCTTGTTTTGGGGGATCTGGTTGTTATTTTATCCATTTCAAAATATGTTTAAAAAATAATAATTACAAAATATAATCACTATTTAAGGTTTGCATATTTGTTTACATGAAAAATCAACAGTTTTCATAATATTTTTAACCCAAGTTATTTACCAAACAATTTAAGATTTCTGTTTATTTATAAAATGTATGAAATTCATGACATGATGCTGTGCCTCTTCTCTGTTCATAATTGTTATAAACAATGAGCAACAACTATGTATGTTTTGATTTTGTTCTTTGTATACATCTGTGTTAGTAAAGGACATGAAGCTTGTAATGGTGATAAGATTTATTTCAGTGGTAGACAGTAAGACCCAATTGCATGGACTTTCCAAAAAAAAAAAGAAAAAAAATTCAAAATTCAAAATGGTTAGCAAAATATTTTTTTTTAAAAACTTACTTACAGCAGAATTTTTTTTTAATCGGAAGAACTTATCAAGGAATTTAGCATGTGCTCACAAGTCTAATCCTTGATGTTGAGTTCTCAGTCAAATACATTTTTAAGAGGGAAAATAAAAATCCCTTGTTATGTAACAACATTTGAATGAATTGTTAAACAATTTCATATTTAACTTTGCATGCTGGAGCACATCACATCTTCCTAAAGGTCGATACAATTTATAAAGCCGGGAGATGAGAGTTACGGCTAAGGGCATTCATTTTCTCCGGTACTTTGAAAAAATTCAACAACAATTTGAAAACCTAAAAATTAACAATCTTGAGAACTCAACAGTTAACAAACACCGATACTTGAGTTAATACTGTGGAGATTGACTTTTGTTGGCATTCTGAGCGGGCAAGAACCAGCCAAAAGTCATGAACTATTTATATCTTCATGAAAGAAGATTTTTTCTAGAATGGGAGTAAAGGGGGGGGGGGATATCCAATCACCAGTCAGTAGTTGTTGGGATAGAACAGTGAGGTGATTTTTTTAGTTTGTCCAGAACAAAAAAAAATATGAATATGAAATAATCTTGTAGTTGACTTATTTCATTTACATCACGCATAATTAAGTTCAGGCACATGTGATTAATCAGGTCATAGGTAAGTGATAGTTTGTATGACACAAGTGACACCGATATGTTAGTGTATCACAAGTTATGTGATAGTCACAAGTGAAGTGAGAGTTGTGTATCACACAAGTGAAGGGGTATTGCTAAAAGTTTGTATGGCACAAGTGACACCGATATGTTTGTGTATCACAAGTTAGGTGATAGTCACAAGTGAAGTGAGAGTTGTGTATCACAATGGAAGTGGTATTACTTATAGTTTGTATGGCACAAGTGAAGTGAAAGTTTGTGAGTCACAAGTGAAGCGGTAATTTGTATACAGCGTGTAAAGTGATAATAGTTTGTGTACTGCATGTGAAGTTTAGTTTGTGTACTGCATGTGAAGTTATAGCTTGTGTACTGTATGTGAAGTTTAGTTTGTGTACGGCATGTGAAGTTATAGCTTGTGTACTGTATGTGAAGTTTAGTTTGTGTACGGCATGTGAAGTTATAGCTTGTGTACTGTATGTGAAGTTTAGTTTGTGTACGGCATGTGAAGTTATAGCTTGTGTACTGTATGTGAAGTTTAGTTTGTGTACGGCATGTGAAGTTATAGTTTGTATACTGCACGGATGTGTCAATTGATTTTTTTTTGAATAGATTTATTGAGTTCAACAAACAAGATTAAATTTGGTTTATCTAGTTTTTCTTTCATAATGCTCTAATCCCCATTCGTTTCATAGACATTTGATGTTATGATAGTCAATCTTGTCTTATGCTGATAGCTATAGATTGAAATGTGGGAAGATAGAGTTAAATTTATGACAAAAGTTCTTTTTCTTTAAAAAAAAGTGTGACAGAATTGTATTTTGAAATGTAACAGGGACAGTTTAATCATATTTAATCATGTGTGAGAGAACTGTTTTTTTAATAATAACAATAATAATGTCTTGACACTGATACTTTTTCACTATTATTGTTTTATGATGATGTTGAAATGTATTTTATAATATTGTGTGATGCATCATAGACTTGTATTTATCATAAAAAAAATTATCCATTAATCCAAGACGAACATTTGTATCATGCATTTGCAATCAAAGTTGAAATAAAACCAATGACATTGGGAGTGTGTTCAAAATGAGGAATATCTTTTTTTATAAGAATATCTTTATTATAAGAATATCTTTATTTATAAGAATATCTTTATTTATAAGAATGTCTTTATTTATAAGAATATCTTTATTTATAAGAATATATTTATTTATAAGAATATCTTTATTTATAAGAATATCTTTATTTATAAGAATATCTTTATTTATAAGAATATCTTTATTTATAAGAATATCTTTATTATAAGAATATCTTTATTTATAAGAATATCTTTATTTATAAGAATATCTTTATTTATAAGAATATCTTTACTTATAAGAATATCTTTATTTATAAGAATATCTTTATTATAAGAATATCTTTATTTATAAGAATATCTTTATTTATAAGAATATCTTTATTTATAAGAATATCTTTATTTATAAGAATATCTTTATTTATAAGAATATCTTTATTTATAAGAATATCTTTATTTATAAGAATATCTTTATTTATAAGAATATCTTTATTTATAAGAATATCTTTATTTATAATTTAGTTTGTTAAAAAAAAAAACGGTGCAGGGGAGTGGGGACAGTGGCGTAGCGAAGGGGGGCATCATGCCCCGGACGCTACTCACAAAGGGGCGCCAAATGGTATATTTTACATATAATATTGTATGGTTTTCAAATAGAGGGGGCGCTAAAAATGTATTGTGCCCCGGGCGCGAGTTAAGCTCGCTACGCCACTGGGTGGGGATGAAGGAGAACTGAAATATTAGAGTCAACATCAAGACGAGGATATAAAATGGCAGATGGGATATTTAAAACGTTTCACATTATCACTTATACTTATTTACATTACTTGAGCTTTACGTCATCACTTCTGTGTGTTTACAAAAAGTGTCCATTGTCAAATGGAGCTTTCCGGGGAAGGGGGGGGGGTGTCAGTTTTTCCCCTTCACCCCGTGGTTGCATCAGAAGCGCATAACGGGAGGCTTTCGTTGTCCTAATGGCCATTCTGGATAGAGTCCATCACTTGGAAGTCTCTCAATGTTCCACTTTGCTATCTGTGCACAGCAAACAGAACACACTTATCTATAGATCCGACTGGAGACATGAAATCTGTCATATACACGATAAATTCTCTAGTCCAGCGGTTCTCAACCTTCCTAATGCCGCGACCCTTTAATACAGTTCCTCATATTGTGGCGACCCCCCAGCCACAAAATTATTTTTGTTTCTACTTCATAACTGTAGATTATATGTGTTTTCATGTGGTCTTAGGTGACCCCTGGGAAAGGGTCGCGACCAACAGGTTGAGAACCGCTGCTCTAGTCCCTTTTTTGCAGTTTTTTTCTTAACAAGCAAAATTTTACTATTTTGAAGACATCTTTTAGTGCATTTCCTACTTGTCATCCGTATACAGTTCCCCGATACCCCAGACGGGAGACAGGCGATGAAGAAGATGATGATGCTGCTTCAAGGGGAGAAAATGTTTGAAACAGCTGCTTCAGCTATACTCTGTTAGTATTTTATTTAACCCTAGCGCAGAGAATTTAGTTTCAGCATCTATGCACTTCATCGGTTCAGTTTAAACATTAAGATGACACAGAAGGGTAGTTTGTCAACTAGCTCTAACAGTCTGTTTACATTAGTCTGTCAGTCCGACCTTGTCTGCTGTCTTACATTAGTCTGTCATCCGCCACTTTGCCTGCTGTCTTAATATAGTCTGTCAGGCCTACATTGTCTGCCGTCTTACATTATAGTCAGCCAGTCCTACCTTGCTTGCTTCCTTATTGGCCACCCCCAGATCCTTCTCCTTAGTAATGAGTTCTTTGCTCAATGAGTCCACAGTATCCAGGGACCTCAGCTAGTTTTCTAGCATTCATTTTCGTTTGCAGCTCTACTAGTTCACTAAGACACCAGTTATGCATGTGTTTACCTTAAGGCTTAAGGATAACAATAAAACTAAAAGAGAGGATAATACTATTTAATAATTCTCTTTAGTTCTGGATGAAATTTTGACACACACACACACACATATATATACATTGAAAAAAATTCAGTTTACAAATTGCAAATTAAAAAAAATTCCATTTGCAAACCAAACAATAACATTTTAAATCGTTTTTTAATACCAACCTCTCAATTCTGGTACCCGTGTACCAATAGCCACTTCGGAAAAAAAAAAAGAAGATCCCATAAACAGTCTATGTACAATTGGGGCCTGCTCAAAGACGCCTTTGAAATGTAATAAAAAGAAAATTGATCGCTGCAAAAGTAAGTTTTAACTAACTAAGTCTGTCGGGATTTAATTTAATGAAGAACACACGTCGGTTTAACTTATGCGAAAATAGGAAATTCGTTAAGAAATAAATATACCAACTGCACTGCACTTTTTACCAAAGGGGGTCTATGTTAAATAACAAGCAGATTTAATAGTAACAAATAAGAAACGAAGATCGTTGTCTGCACATTATTATTATTTTGTTGTTGTCCATAGACTACTTCCGTTTTCCAATAACGCATCTATTACGGGCCGTTATAAATGGAGAATTTAATCTCTTATCTTTTGTCTATGGCTCGTACTAAAAACAGTCCATAATAAAGGACGATACCAAAGTTTAAAAATAATAACAAATAAAACGACACTCAAAGCCAGAGCTAACTACAATTAATAACTTTTTAATGTATGAGTTTCAACTAAATCCAAAAGCAAAAGAATATGATTAAAATTATAAACTTACAGATTTGCTGGTACCGGTACTGTGTATAAAAATACAATGAGCACAAAATTGTACAACTAGGAAATAGAAAAATCTACACACAACAAAGTATTAAATAATGACACAGCACATCTCGTGGTAAAGGAAAGGAAAATCTCTCCCCCTATCAATCGTTCCGCCCTTTTATAGGCATTTCCTACTAATGTCTCTCGAACCACCTAACACATTGTTTTGCCTTCCCGTTTTATCCAGAATCTTCACTTATTTACGACAGTTTTCCTGACTGGAAGAGATGATAATAAATGTTGTAAACAAGGTTTTTCTAGCCACACTTCAAAGGCGGTCACGAGAGTTCATGAGGGGTCATGCACGTGGGACGCGAGATAGGCGTGCTTTAACACGTCATCTTCATAACAGCCTCGTTTATGTGAACGGATTCCTTAAGACTCGACGTGGAGGGATTCAGGGAACTCCATTTAATTGTAACAAAATGAACGCAAGTGTAATGTACACAAACACTGCGACGAATGGGATTCATTGTCTTATGTGCACAAACAAGGCAACCAATAGGATTATTTGTCTATGTACCATTTCCGTTTATGACTTTTTACCACGGTCATGAAGGCTATTACAGAACTGCAAGAAAGAGAGGGCAGTACAGCAGATGCCATAATAAAAAAGTTAAAAGAAGTAGAAAAGGGGTGACACGACGCTGCGTGTGAACATCGCCCTGAAAAGAGGAGCCCGAGAGGGGCTGATCCAGAACCTACCCAACTCAAGGTACAAAGTCGACGAAAAGTTCGACTGGTTGCTGAAGAAGCCCAAGCAGAAGCCAGACCGACGAAGGCACCGACGCCAGCGCAGGAGGCAGAAAAACCTGCGCAGAAGGCGGTATCGACGGCAGCGCGCCCAACGCTACAGGGGCACTGTGAAGATCCGCAAAGACAACCGACCACAACAAACATTGCGCCCGTTGGCTAAACGAATTGAGCGCACTTCGATTTCCCTGGAAGTGGTGATCGTTGCATGAGTTTTTTTTTTCAAGGCCCTTTTTAGGGCCACCTCAAAAATTCCCCATTCTAATTAAGGAGGTTCTTATGTTAAAATAAATTTAAAAAAAATAATGTCAAGGGGAAAAAAATGAAAAATAAAAATAAAAATACATATTAAAAAAGAAAAAGAAAATGGGACATAAATCATTTTCCCTTTTTAAAAATTAAGGCCTTCTGCCAATGTTTGTTTTCCATATATTTTATCAATGTGTATTTGGCTACCTTAAAACCAGTTCTTAATCAAAATACTACATTTGATTTTACAATATGTTAGAATATTTATTTTATAAAATAATTTTTTTTTGACCCTATCAATCACAAAAAAAACCAAAAAAAACAACAACAAAACAAAACAAACAAACAAACAAACAAATTTGTTGTGCTTTTACCCCTTTCTTATGATATTTTGGAGTCAATAATAAACAGAAGAATGCTTTAAATCCATCCGCTGTTTGTCTTTGTGTTGTCTGCCGTAGAAGGCATCTTCTAGCTGAAACGCCCGTTTAATTGACATATCTTGTTCCACTATTTATTGAGAGAAATCGATCGAAATCTACGGAACATAAACAAAAAAAGATTGAGAAATAGGGCAACTGTGGTACACACTTTGCGAGCCAGCTGATTGATCTTGTCATTGTGAGACAGTCGTCAAGACGGCACCACTTTGACTTAGACAGTTGGGGGTACACACTTTGCGAGCCAGCTGATTGATCTTGTCATTGTGAGACAGTCGTCAAGACGGCACCACTTTGACTTAGACAGTTTGGGGTACACACTTTGCGAGCCAGCTGATTATCTTGTCATTGTGAGACAGTCGTCAAGACGGCACCACTTTGACTTAGACAGTTTGGGGTACACACTTTGCGAGCCAGCTGATTATCTTGTCATTGTGAGACAGCCGTCAAGACAGCACCACTTTGACCTAGACAGTTGGGGGTACACACTTTGCGAGCCAGCTGATTGATCTTGTCATTGTGAGACAGCGTTCAAGACGGCACCACTTTGACTTAGACAGTTGGGGAAGTTCACGGCCTGTGACGTGTTTCTCTTGCTTCACTTAGTTTGTTACGCATTGTCAGTTTGTTACACAGGGCGGGGGTGGTAGAGAGCAATGTTATATAAATAACAATTCTTTTCATTTGTTTCTTGTAAAATTAATTCTTATTTTTGCAAAAGTCCCGCATTTCATATTGACAAAATTAGCCTAGATTTTTAGAAATAAGAGGAATTTTTAAATCCTTTTTGTATTAACTTTGCCTTTGTTTGTGGGTGGCTGGTTGGCAAACTTTTCGGACGGCTAATTGACCCACTTCCCGTCAAACTATCGAAGTTGAACCCTGGCTTATAGACTCGTTTCCGACAACAACACATTGTGGACATCATCTTCATAGCAGCCATTATACACACTGGTGGTGTTCTTAATGAAATCCCTGAGAAATTGAAAAGACAGTTTTGTATACATTCAACGCACGATCCCAGCTAAAAATTCCATTGAAAAAAAAAAATTTTGGTAGGTGACGTAAGAACATTTTATCTCTCGTTACCGGTACCCACTGTGGAAATATCCTGATATAGTTATTTTAATATGACATTTAAATATATCCTGAGCAAATTTTAAAAGCAGCAGTCATTCGAGTTAAAGGTATGACTAGACAAGATTCTTTTAAAGCTACTCATTCTGACGCTAGTGATAGGTCTCAATTTATTTTAACTTTTCATCTCCATAACCCTAAAGCTCGTTTTCTGGTTCTGAAAATCCGCTCAATTCTAATGGCATATCCTGTCCTGATTTTCAGAAAACCTCCTCTTTTGGCTTTCCTGAGGGACAAGAGCCTTAGGGACATGCTAGTTAGAAGTCACCTACCGGCTTATCAGGCGTATAAAGGCACCAAAAGTTGCAATCGTAGCCCTACGTGATTGAAGTTGATAGGATCCCTTTCCCTCTGGAAATACTCAGGAGTCTTAGGTCCCCCAAGAAAGCGCGTGCCAGTTTCACCAGACGCCGTTTAGGTGTGTCTTTGGCGCACAGTTCACGTACATGACTGAGTTGTTCGAATTTTTTGGTCCAGCCTCGCGCCTAAATACATTGGTGTCCTTTCACATTTTTTAAAAATAATTTTCCCGCAGGTGGTTACATTTTTTTTTTACCATGCTTGAGAGCGTTCCTCCCATTTGTTAATGTAGAGTGTACCGTTTTATTGACATTGACAAATCATTTTCCACTTTGCAGCGTATTATTTTATTCTGTTTTGACCCCCCGCCACCTTTTGCAGGGGTGTCTGCAATATCTTTACGCTTCTTCCCTGAGCTCCATGTCACCGGATCATCATCTAATATGGCATCCTGAGACTCCAGGTCTCATTGTCCCTGTAGGTCATGCACGTAGCTTCGATACCTTGTCCCCCCTCCACACCTACTCTCATGGCAATTGTCCTGTTCTTTATGTACGCCCGGATCCAAACGCACATGTTTGCAGTGACACCTAAATTCTTTGTCATATGCCCTCTGAGGGTTGAAGAAATGCGGCTAAGGTGTGATTTCTCATCTGAAGCTCGTCGGTCATGGTTTGCACAGA
This sequence comes from Omphiscola glabra, assembly GCA_964017045.1. NCBI lineage: Eukaryota > Metazoa > Mollusca > Gastropoda > Lymnaeidae > Omphiscola > Omphiscola glabra. The sequence continues at coordinate 12,239,023 of OZ024811.1, read as the reverse complement.
GCGGATAACTTGGTCCATCGGTCGGTGTCCATCGCGGAAGCCGCCTAGCTTCAGATTGTTAGCTCTTATTCCGCTCTAGAAACCAGCAGAGTCGAGCGTTGACCATTCGTTTCCCGAACACCGTGTTACTATCAGACGATAGCTCGACAAAGGTCACCTGGTTTCCCATCTTTTGCGAATTGGGGATAGTGTTGCCCTCTCCAAGACTCAGGCAGGGCGCCTGTAGTCCAGGTTCTATTTATGAGATCCGACAATTTTCGTATCGCCTGTCGACTTGAAATTAGTGAAATGGGTGATTATTTCGTTGTTGACTCTGTCTGTAGCTGGAGATTTAGCTGACTTGCACTTATCTAGTCCTGTTCACATTTCGTTCAATGGGAAAGGTTCCGTGAAAACTCCCTGGTAGGAACCCATTCGCTAGGCTCGAGCTCCCGTGTTTCTTCAGGCGTTTGATGAGTAGGCTTTCGTCAGATTTAACGGTAAAGATCTTTAGATTTAATGGTACAGATCTTAAAATTTAATGATACAGATCTTTGAATTTAATGGTACAGATCTTTAGATTTAATAGTACCGATATTTAGACTTAATGATCTGTAGATTTAATGATCTTCAGATTTAAAGATACAGATCTTTGGAATTAATAGTACTGATCTTTAGATTTAATGATAAGTATCTTTGGATGTAATGATACAGATCTTTAAGATTTAATGGGTCAGATTTTTTTATGTAAAGGTACAGATCTTTTCATTTAATGTTACAGATCTTAGATTTAATGGGACAGCTGTTAGATTTAATGGGACAGCTGTTAGATTTAATGGGACAGCTGTTAGATTTAATGGGACAGCTTTTAGATTTAATGGGACAGCTGTTAGATTTAATGGGACAGCTGTTAGATTTAATGGGACAGCTGTTAGATTTAATGGGACAGCTGTTAGATTTAATGGGACAGCTGTTAGATTTAATGGGACAGCTGTTAGATTTAATGGGACAGCTGTTAGATTTAATGGGACAGCTGTTAGATTTAATGGGACAGCTGTTATATTTAATGATCTTCAGATTTAATTATTCAGATCTTTGGATTTTATAGCCCCGATCTTTAGATTTAATGCTACAGATCTGTATACTTAATGGTACACCCGCCCGCCCTTGGTCTTATCTTCTATAACAACAACATGTAGTACACAGTTCCAACCCCTGCCTTATAGTCTGTTACAGCAACATACAGTATACAGTTCAAACTTTATTCTCATTTTCTCAGTTCAAACCTTAGTCATATAGTCTAAGGTCATTGAGTCTTACGGGCAGGGCCGGATTTACAGACAGGCCAAATAGGGCGTGGCCTAGGGGCCCCGCGAAATAAGGGGCCTCAAAATTGGGAGTAGTATATAAAAAATATTTATATTTGAATTTAAAAAAACTTAGCAATATTCTTTTATTGTTCAAAATGGGGCCCCAAATTTTTTTTGGCCTAGGGCCCCTAAAATTATAAATCTGGCCCTGCTTATGGGACCCGGTTGCGAATGGCGGCGCTGCGTGTCCGGGTCCATTTTGACTCGATGCTATTCGCATGTCATTTGTGGTAGTTTATTTCAGTTAAGCTGAAGAATTAAGTTTACAAACGTATATTCCGTTCAATTATCTTTCATTTACAAACCCAGCTATACTATTTCAGATAGTTTTTTTTTAAATCCCAACATCTCACTTCTGGTACCCGGGTGCGAATAGCCACTTCGTAAATAAATACATATTTTAACAATGACAAAATTTTAAATTATACAAATTTAAACAACAGCCTAACAACAGGAACACCGCTTAGACTTAGGGGTAGACGTAATCAAATCATTTGTGAAATTGTAGTAAACTGATGTGAATATCGATCTTTTGTAGTAAACTGATGTAAATATCGATCTTTTGTAGTAAACTGATGTGAATATCGATCTTTTGTAGTAAACTGATGTAAATATCGATCTTTTGTAGTAAACTGATGTAAATATCGATCTTTTGTAGTAAACTGATGTAAATATCGATCTTTTGTAGTAAACTGATGTAAATATCGATCTTTTGTAGTAAACTGATGTAAATATCGATCTTTTGTAGTAAACTGATGTAAATATCGATCTTTTGTAGTAAACTGATGTAAATATCGATCTTTTGTAGTAAACTGATGTAAATATCGATCTTTTGTAGTAAACTGATGTAAATATCGATCTTTTGTAGTAAACTGATGTAAATATCGATCTTTTGTAGTAAACTGATGTAAATATCGATCTTTTGTAGTAAACTGATGTAAATATCGATCTTTTGTAGTAAACTGATGTAAATATCGATCTTTTGTAGTAAACTGATGTAAATATCGATCTTTTGTAGTAAACTGATGTAAATATCGATCTTTTCAAAAACTTTAACAAAATGTTAATAAATCTTTTTAAAAAAAAAAATCTCCCATCGACAAAAATAATTAAATGATTGGTTTCCCAATGTATGTTCAACTAGTCCAGCTTACCTTCTGCAAGATGAATTGTTCCCCAGTGTATGTTCTGGTCGACGAGACGGCTTTCAGAATGTTCGTTCCGTACTGTATGGTTAGAGGCTACTGAACAATGGGACGATGGTGCAGACTTCACGGGACGAAATCACCAAAAAATACGGCACCCTGGGGCTGTTTATTTTAATAGTAGATGCAGCCCGCCAAGCATTGGCGGCAGCAATGCGTGAACTACCCACCTACTAAAGTTACTTGACAAATCATGAACTCAAGTCATCATCATCATCATCATCATCAGGTCCCGTAGTCTTTCGACCGCTGGGGCGCCACAGATGACATGTACACTATTCTTCTCCATTCCTCTCGGTCTTCTGCCCTACGCATAGCATCGCCTAGTTTTAATCCCGTCCATTCTTTGATATTATCTTCCCATCTTTTTCTTTGTCTTCCTCTTCTTCTTCCTCCTCTAGTAGTGCCCTGCAAGATCTCTTTGGCGAGCCCTTGTTTTCTGGTCACGTGGCCATACCACTCAAGTTTGCGCTTTTTAACAGACGTCAGGAGGTCATCGTATTGCCCAATTGCCTGACGAATCCTTTCTTTTATTTGCTCATTGGTGATCTGGTCTCTATATCAGATGCCAAGAATGCCTCTGTAACATCTCATCTCCATCGCCTTTATTGTCCTTTCAAGTTCTGCTGTAAATGTCCAGGACTCACAGGCATATAAGAAAATGGAGAGGATTAATGAGCGCATCAGCCTGATTTTGGTGCTAGGGACTATATTTTTGTCGTTCTTGAGCCTCTTTAGCGCTGTCGTGGTCTGCGCAATCCTGGCCATTAATTCGGGCCTGGAGCCTTGTTCCGATACTATTGCTACGAGGTACTTGAAGCTGCCAACTGTCTCTAATCTTTCCTCCCCGACCTTAATTTCAGTGGTGATGCCATTAGTGCTATTCGTCATCATTTTTGTCTTTTCTGCACTGATTTGCATGCCACAGGACGATGAAGTCTTGTCGAGATTCAGTAGATCCTTTAGATTCATCGGATTCATTCAACTCATTTAATTCAGTAGGTTGATTGCATTCATTAGATTCATTAGATGATAATCTGACATGCTGAAGTGTTATTTTGGTCGTACATAGGTGTATGGGTTTATAGAGAAATTAAAATATGATATAAAATAATGTCATTGTGTACCTTCTAATGATCGGCTTAGCTGGTTGTTAAGATGGGATGCACTTTGATGCCGAAAGTCGACTAATTAATTGTTTGGGGTTCCGTTACCGAAAATAAAGAAAGGGAAAAAAACCCCAGAAATTAATTCTGTAACGCACAGAACTTAAATGTCACTTGAAAAATCATGGTTACGGGTAACTGATTTGTGAGAGGGAAAACTCTTAGGGTCGGTTCACACGATCAAATTTTCCTCCAAGCATTTGATGCAATTCGTGTATGAAGCCTTGTCACAGCTTTCAAATTACTATTTGATCAAATTCCCCCTTGAATTTGCAGGTTTAATTTAAATTTCTATGTACTGTGGCGCCCTCAGTAATAAAGAATTTAACAAGCCGAACGAGTTTTGGTTTTGCCCCCCCCCCCCCTCGATAAAACCTGAAATGACGCCCCCAGCTTTTAAATTTATTTAAAAAAAAAAAAACGTTTTATCTGAATGATATATATCCGTGCACTTGACGGGCACCGTCACAGTGGCGTAGCGAGCTTAACTCGCGCCCGGGGCACAATAACTTTTTTGCGCCCCTCAATACTTTTTTAGCGCCCCCCTATTCGAAAACCATACAATATTATAGTAAAATATACCATTTGGCGCCCCTTTGTGAGTAGCGCCCGGGGCATGATGCCCCCCTTGCCCCCCCCCCTCACTACGCCACTGCACCGTCATCCAATCCATGTTTAAAATTTCCGAATCGTAGAAGCGGCCAATGATATGAAGGCATAACCAAAAATACTCGCTCTTTACCCTAGAACTTAAATAATGCATGGCTTCGTGGCGAGGTGCATTTGTGGTAGCCACTCTTCCTTACTCAAGTATCCAAACAAAAATTGATAATCCTGCATCTTCATCGTTGTGTCCTTAAAGAAAAGTTCTTACAAAGTGCATCACTGAGTCTTCTTTACGTCATGCTATTTTAATAATAATTTCATATAATCACCGGTATCTCTTTTTAAATTTATTTATATTTTTTAATAGTATTATTTTAACTCTTAGCAAATTATATTCATTTATATTTCAAACGCGTGACTCTTATTTTAAATTTAAGCTCTATAAAAACTTTTGTAAAAAAAATTCCACCTTTGTAGCATTAAAAGAAAATAGTATACACGAATCATCTAGTTCTTATAAGCACTTCGTTTAATATTTTTGAAAATTAAAAGTAGTAGAAATGCATTTGATAAATTATGCTACTCTGTATAGTATGAACCCTTTAAAAAATAAACATTTCAATGAACAAATATTAAACTTTAAAAATTCAGGTGAAAAAGAGTAATTATTACTTAGATGCCTTTAAAATAAAGAGCTAGAGTGGTTCTCATCAACCTTCCTAATGCCGCGACCCTTTAATACAGTTCCTTATGTCGTGGCGACCCCCAACCACACAATTATTTTCATAGCTACTTCATAACTGTGGAGTATACGTGTTTTCAGGTGGTCTTAGGCGACACTTGGAAATGGTCGTGCGACCCCTAAAGGGGTCGTGACCCACAGGTTGAGAACCGCTGAGCAAGATTAAAATATATTAACTGCTGGCTGCTTGCTGATTTAATATTCACGACTGAATTACTGTGCAGTAAGAAGAAGCTCTCGAACCAGTTTGTCAGCAATGTATAACTTCTGTTCATCGATCCATTCAGTCGTTACATAGCCAGTCCGTACAACTTGTGTTCATCGATTAACTAAGTCGTTACATGGACAGTCTGTACAACTTGTGTTCATCGATTCATTCAGTCGTTACATAGCCAGTCTGTACAACTTGTGTTCATCGATCCATTCGGTCGTTACATTGCCAGTCTGTACAACTTGTGTTCATCGATTCATTCAGTCGTTACATAGCCAGTCTGTACGACTTGTGTTCATCGATCCATTCAGTCGTTACATAGACAGTCCGTACAACTTGTGTTAATCGATTCATTCAGTCGTTACATAGCCAGTCTGTACAACTTGTGTTCATCGATTCATTCAGTCGTTACATAGCCAGTCTGTACAACTTGTGTTCATCGATCCATTCGGTCGTTACATTGCCAGTCTGTACAACTTGTGTTCATCGATTCATTCAGTCGTTACATAGCCAGTCTGTACGACTTGTGTTCATCGATCCATTCAGTCGTTACATAGACAGTCTGTACAACTTGTGTTCATCGATTCATTCAGTCGTTACATAGACAGTCTGTACAACTTATGTTCATCGATTCATTCAGTCGTTACATATACAGTCTGTACAACTTGTGTTCATCTATTCATTCAGTCGTTACATAGACAGTCCGTACAACTTGTGTTAATCGATTCATTCAGTCGTTACATTGCCAGCCTGTACGACTTGTGTTCATCGATTCATTCAGTCGTTACATTGCCAGCCTGCACGACTTGTGTTCATCGATCCATTCTGTCGTTACATAGCCAGTCTGTACAACTTGTGTTCATCGATTCATTCAGTCGTTACATAGACAGTCTGTACAACTTGTGTTCATCGATTCATTCAGTCGTTACATAGCCAGTCTGTACAACTTGTGTTGATCGATTCATTCAGTCGTTACATAGCCAGTCACTGACAAAGTAATTGTGGGCGTTTCTTCTTCTTCTATATATTAAGGGCCCACGATCAATTTATTGATCATTATGGCGTGTATTGTAATCTCATCAAGGACGACAGCTTTCGGACTTTTACAATTATTTTGCCACCGATTTCTTTGATAACTGTAAACATACTCACCCTTAAAGCTTGTGCTTGAAAGCAATGAATATGTGTTATTAAAAAAAAGAATTGAAAGACACATCGTCACACTTGACATGCATTATATGTTTAACACATAATCACATCAAATGCAACATAAATTAAATGTAACATAATAATCATAAATAACATTTCTAGTTACAATTTGTTCTAATTTTCCCATTTATGAATTTTTTTCTGTGTTAATGACGTGTTTAAGACACTTGCAAATCGCTTATTGTATCACATAAATTTAAAACATCACCCAAAATAAAAAACAACAACAAAGAAACAAAAAAATGTCAGTCATATACTGGATTATATTATTATTATTTGCTGTCTTATATAGCGCGGTACCCCAGCCTAGGGCTAGGCTCACCGCGCTGTACATAAAAATATTTTAAAAGAGACATAATCGTGACAATAACATAAAATACATATATGGAATAAAGAACAGATGTATAGAGACAAAACAAAATCTAATGCATATTCACCTCATCCACACCAGAACTTTTACATGACAAGCCATGGACGACGACCAGCAGCAGCGTTTATCGGTCAGATGTGAGGAATCAGTCGGGGTAGTAGAGTTTAAAGAGATGTGTTTTGAGCGCAGTTTTGAAGGCTGTGATAGTTGATATATTGCGGATGTGTAGTGGAAGAGAGTTCCATTGTTTGGGGGCACAGTAAGAGAAAGATCTTTCACCGTATGTTTTTGTGCGAGTCTTGGGGACAGAAAGAAGACGCCCGTCTGCGGAGGAGCGAAGCTGTCGAAGGGGTGAATAGACAGAGAGAAGTTCGGTTAGATAGGAAGGGCAGGAATTCGAGAAAAAGTTGTGGCAGAGAACAGAGAGTTTATAGTCAATCCGTGCTTGTACAGGAGCCAGTGAAGTGAATGAAGTAGTTGTGTGACGTGATCACGTTTTTTTTACTTTAAAACTAGCCTAGCAGCTGAGTTTTGAACCTTTTGTAGTTTTTCTAAGAAGTGTTTTGTTAACCTGACAGAAGAGAGTTGCAATAGTCAAGATAAGAGAGAACAAGAGCATAGACTAGGGTTTTTGTTGCACTAGTTGTGAGGTAGTGGCGGATGGAGCTGATCTGACGGATGGCCGTGTATGCAGAGCGACAAATGTGGGATATATGATTATCAAGAGACAAATTGTGACATAGAAAATAACCAAGATTCCTAGTGGAGGATGTAAACTGTATGTCTGAGTTCACTACTTGAAATGAGGTGGGGAGAGCTGAGTTAGAGGATGATTTGCAATCGTGAATAAGAAGTGCTTCCGTTTTGTCATCGTTAAGTTTCAACTTGCTGAGTGTCATCCATGACTTGACATCAGCAATGCTCTCCTGCAAAGTATGATTATATAAGTAAATAGCTAAACCACTTCTTTCGATGAATCAACGTCACGAAAAGAAACAATAACACATATAAAGTTGTCATATTCGGTATTGATGACCTCAAAGTGCATTCTACAGAAGACGTCAACAACATTTAAAATAATTGTCCCTTGAATTAAAAACTGTATTAATTGCTGCCACATGGGAGAGAACACATATTACCTTGTCTAAAAAACAGCTTTTAATGAGTTCCCGTTCTTTGTTAACGAAATAAATAGTTATAGTTTGAAAGTATAATTTAAAAAAAAAAAAATTTAACTATTATATTTTAGTTTTATAATAATTTTATTATTATAAGAAGTTTTTTTTTTTTATAGCGTAGTACCCCAACCTAAGGCTGGGCTCACCACGCTGTACATACAATTTAACAAACATAATCATGAACTTGAAAAATTAACATACATTAATTAAATAAAACAAAACAAATGTGTATTCGCCCAAACACTCCATAACTTTTTTAATGTGTGTTTGAATGTTAATTAGAAATAATCGTATCCAATTATATGAATATTAGAAATAATCATGTCCAATTATATGAATATTAGAAATAATTGTATCCAATTATATGAATATTAGAAAAAATCGTATCCAATTATATGAATATTAGAAATAATCATGTCCAATTATATGAATATTAGAAATAATCGAATCCAATTATATGAATAATAAAAATAATCATGTCCAATTATATGAATATTAGAAATAATCGAATCCAATTATATGAATATTAGAAATAATCGTATCCAATTATATGAATATTAGAAATAATCGTATCCAATTATATGAATATTAGAAATAATCGTGTCCAATTATATGAATATTAGAAATAATCATGTTCAATTATACGAATATTAGAAATAATCGTATCCAATTATATGAATATTAGAAATAATCGTATCCAATTATATGAATATTAGAAATAATCGTATCCAATTATATGAATATTAGAAATAATCGTATCTAATTATATGAATATTAGAAATAATCGTATCCAATTATATGAATTTTAGAAATAATCGTATCCAATTATATGAATATTAGAAATAACCGTATCCAATTATATGAATATTAGAAATAACACGAAGTCAAAGTTTTAAAAAAAAGTAATGTGAAAATATGCGTCACTAAAATAATGATTAAAAAAAAAGAAAGAATAAGATGTAGCAGAGTATTTGATAAATTCCATATTTTTACCTTTATAAAAATTGACACAACTACTTTAAAATGGCATACACAAGAAGAGACAGTTTTAAAGTTTACATGATCTAAGTTTGATTTTTAAAAAAAAGTTGGATCAAAATTAAAACAGAAAGTGGAAAATGGAAGTCTTCTAAAAGAAACACAATTGTGATGTAATATAAGGACTTAAGATAGAATTGTTAGAGGTAGTGGTGTTGCTGGTGGTAATGACGCGTGGTAGTTGTTGTTGTCTGTAACAGCTCAAATAGTAAAACGATGAATTGTTTCGTATGATGTATTGCTTTCACAATTTAAGATTAACAGGAAGTTGGATTTATTAATATGTCATGCGCAGAAGTACGACAAGACGGGAGTATCATTGAAATTGAAGAATAAAAGATTTAAAAAACGAGGTTGATGCTCGCCGTACATCTCATAGTATCGTGTTATTTATCCAACAGATCTGAGTGAATTGTGTACGTGAAGTAATAAGGCAATAACAATAATGTTTTCTCCGGTTTCAGGAGATTTATTATATCTCGTGTGAATATTCAGTCAATAAATTTATGGTGATGCGAATTCACGAAGTTTGGCCTCGTGCATTTTAAGTATTGTGGTGTTGGTTGAATGTGGATAACTGAAGCAGATACAAGAAGTAGTTCAACACTATACAACAACATATAACTTCGGCGTTGTTACATTGTCTGTTACTACAAACAACAGGGGCTGTCCATTAATTATGTCAACAAATTTTTGGCGATTTTTACCTCCCCCCTCCCCATTGTCAACAACTTGTCAAACTTCCAGAGACCACCCCCCCTAAAAATTATATCAACAATTGATTACCCCCCCCCCAAATAAAGATAAAATGGGGGAAAAAAAACAATATTTTAAATAGACTAGTTTAAAACTACAACAAAAAAGTGAATAAAAGTAAAATGTTTAGAAAAAAAAGTTTAATAAATTCTAAATTATGAAATTAAAGTTATAAAAAAAGAGTAACATTGTTGACGTCAGCTTTTCTTGACCCTCCCCCCCCCCCCCTTGTCAACAATTGTCAAAAATTTTCAGACCCCCTCCGCCCTATTTTGTTGACATAATTAATGGACAGCCCCTAATGCTAAGTTAACGGACCATGACGTCATTTGTGTGTTTTGTTATGTTGCTGATGACTTTAGGGTTCAGGTTAGGTTTAGGGATACATTTAGGAAGTTTTTTCATTATTTTGAAACGTTTTATTCTTAATTTTACGGGTCATATCAACCAAGATGGCGGCAATGGTAAAAAACGCGGCCCGTTATCTTCGCATTTACCCAACTTTGTATAAAGTATGTACAAGTATTTTAAAATTATCCACACACCGTCGATATTAGTTCCAGTCGCAACCAGCGCCACTATAATTTGTTCCCTCGGAGTTAACCCCACTGTGTACATGGTGGTCATAATACCAGTTATCTTTACGCCCAAATCAGTGGACATAAGCCCCACTACTGCCCGGACACGTGCAAGTTGTGTATGTGTACTTGGTCTTAAACACACCCAACTTGTACCTGTTGATCCAGTGTCCTACCGAGACCTGCTTAGGACACCCATGCGGATGTGATACTATGAAAACCAACTTGTCGTCTTCTCCGAAGCTCAAGTATTTGCTGTTTACTTTCCTCCAAAGACGATCCCAGTGTCTCACCGTCCTGTGAAGTTTATTGAGTAAATCTACGTCGCATGTCACACATTTCAACACGCACCAGTCGTCCTTAACGCTTACACGCCACACCGTCCAGCCACCAAGAGTGACCACGGGACTGTCTTCTCTATCATAAAACAATCTGCACGAGGTGTGTCTCGCCTCAAGGTCATCGAAAACCACGTGTGTCGCCGTGTACACCTTCACCCCCCCCTCGCTTTGCTGGGCGTGTCCGAGTGTTCACACTTCTGACATCTACACGTTCCTTTGAAGTATTTCTGGATGACGCCCTCTGTTGTCTTGTTCACGATCCACACCATCCCGGTCCCTAGTCGCATGGCGTCACTTTCTGTCGCGCTGTGAAACGGATAGGGTTGGTTGGTGTTTGGCCAAACCCCTGGCCTCTCCGTACTGGTCGCCTTAACGTCCACCCTGACAGTCAGGTCAGCTGTGGCCTTGATCAACTCAACTATGTCGTTGTCGTGGTAACTTTTAGGCAGGTGTTTGATGTCAAAATCTTCCACAGGTACAAACCGACTGTGACCTGGATTCTTCTTACAGCCAAGAACATGTTTGTGTAGATCTGCTTCTCCTCCTTCTGACACCTGGGTTTCATGTGCGCCTGACAAAATCATGAAAGGAAGGACATTTGAATGCACGTGCAACACTTGTACAGTTATATTATCTCTATTGAACTGGATTTAATTTAGTCTCTTCATTAGATTCAAATCTTTAAGAGACACAAGACTGAGATAATTTATACAAGAAAAAGAAGACAATAGATATTTATGTCCTTGAGTGTCATATGCATCTAGAGCAGCGGTTCTCAACCTGTGGGTCGCGACCCCTTTGGGGGTCGCACGACCCTTTCTCAGGGGTCGCCTAAGACCACCGGAAAACACATATACTCTACAGCTATGAAGTAGCAACGAAACTAATTTTATGGCTGGGGGTCGCCACAACATGAGGAACTGTATTAAAGGGTCGCGGCATTAGAAAGGTTGAGAACCACTGATCTAAAGCTATTCTGACTACACAATGATTCACCAAACGCTTTGCTGCTGACCAATTTTGGGGAACAGCAAATTCTCAGGGACTTTCCAAAACAATAAGTGCAATTCAATCAAATTAAAGTTCTATTTGTTTGGATTAAAAAAAGCATCTTATCTTATCTTATCTCATCTTATCTTATCTGATCAGTGACAGCTAGATCATCAATAAATAAATACCATAGAAACGTTTTGCTTCATCGTTCTTCTTACAGTTGCCTTCTGGGTCATCTTTTTCTCGACCGTCCTCTTTGCAATGGCCTGATAAGGATACGGTAGTTTATGATGTATACATTCTATAGCAAATAGTTTTCCCACATAGTCCCTCGCTCATACTAACACAGTGATTCTCAACCTTCCTAATGCCGCGACCCTTTAATAGAGTCCCTCATGCTGTGGCGACACCTAACCACAAAATTATTTTCGATGCTTCTTTATAACTGTTAGTATATGTGTTTTCCGATGGTCTTAGGCGACCCCTGGGAAAGGGTCATTCGACCCCAAAGGGGTCGCAACCGACAGTTTGAGAACCGCTGTACTAACACATTCTTGCTCTCACACTTGGTATCCTTTTTTTTAATTAATCGATCTATGACTCTCTACAATATTAACGTCCTCGTTCTTACACCAACTATTCTGTATCAAATTCTCACACTGTTTCTTACACACATCCCTTTCTCTAGCCTCTTGCCCACATATAACTTTATGAATTTCTAATAATCTTTCATCCCGAACTTCCCTTTTCTCTGTATAATTTTCTCTAACATGCCGCTTCCCCTTCTCTCCTTATCTTTCTCCCTAAATCTCAAATTCAGTATTTGTTCATGGCAGAGGCGTAGCTAGAGTGTTTGGCGCCCGGGGACAAGATTCACTTTAAAGCGCCCTCTTTTCCTTTTTTCAACTCTCAAACCCATTATTTTCATCAATAAAATAATACCAAAGCACACTTTGCGCCCCTAACTAGCTGGCGCCCGGGTACATCTGTACCCCCTGCCCCTCCCCTACGCTACGCCTCTGTTTCATGGTATCATTTGTATAATAATAAGCCTAAAAATCTAGCATGGGGAAAATGAATAAACAGTTTACCCTTTCCCGGTTTAAATTGCCGCTCTTGTGTTTGGTTCCCTGATTTACTCTCAGCCATCTTTTTTTTTTTTTAAAAAAGAAGAAAAGAAAGAGATTTGTTAGGGGGAAAAAATACATTCATTATTTATTGTAACAACCATTCTGGTTTAGTTTTAAAGATATCATACTATTATCTATTGAAGCTACATTTAAACATTTCAATCGAGTGCAATGCTAACTTCGCCATTGGCATGTAGAGACCGTTTAATTTGAGCCAACTGCAAAATGAAATCATATTTTCTCGTTGGACTCTGCTAATCAATGAGCATATTAATTGTTTTAAAATGAAGCCTTATAAATATAAAAGATGAGTACCGATCACTCACACACTTACCGATCACTCACACACTTACCGATTACTAATACACTTACCGATCACTCACTGATCACTCACAGATCACTCACTCACTTACTGATCACTCACTCACTTACTGATCACTCACACACTTACTGATCACTCACACACTTACCGATCACTCACTCACTGATCACTCACACACTTACTGATCACTCACTCACTTACTGATCACTAACACACTTACTGATCACTCACTCACTTACCGATCACTCACATACTTACCGATCACTCACTCACTGATCACTCACACACTTACTGATCACTCACTCCCTTACTGATCACTAACACACTTACTGATCACTCACTCACTTACTGATCACCAACACACTTACTGATCACTCACACACTTACTGATCACTCATACACTAAATGATCACGCACACACTTACCGATCACTCACACACTTACCGATCACTCACACACTTACCGATCACTCACTCACTTACTGATCATAGGTACTCCAACTCAAATTTTCAAATACATCAGACATTCTGAGACATACACAAATAGCATATCATTGGAAAGAGCTGGCTCAAAGCTTTCCAATGACACCAATATAATCTTTCTATGACTTATAGAAGAAAAGTTATGAATTTTTTAGTGATTTATTTTTCCCCATTATTCGGCTTTGTATTTAATTTAAATTTTAAAACTGTGATCGCATTATTACACTTTTTGTACTATTTTGCTTGTATCTTTTTGGCTATTAAAGTTAGAGCTCTCAAATTTGGAGGAGACATTTACAATACAGTGTTTAACAAAACAAAATACATGAATTGTGAAATAACTTATTATATTTTATTAAATATGACTTTATGAGCATATGGCATGGATAAAAATAATTGGTGGAAAATTTAATTTTTCAAAAAGTGACATAATTACTAAACCAATAAAGCTACTGCTATAAAATTTTCAATACAAACAGATAATGTCCATCTAAAAGTAAGGCACATTTAAAATAAATGAAATACAGATCAGAAAAATTTATGCAATTTTAGAAAAAATATTTGATGAAAAGCAACCACGGCGAGATATTTTTACATTTAAATACATAACTTTTAATCTAATAAAGCTACTGCTATAAAATTTTCAATACAAACAGATAAGGTCCATCTAAAAGTAAGGCACATTTAAAATAAATGAAATACAGATCAGAAAAATTTATGCAATTTTAGAAAAAATATTTCATGAAAAGCAACCACGGCCGAGACATATTTACCTTTAAATACGTAACTTTTAAACTAATAAAGCTACTGCTATAAAATTTTCAATACAAACAGATAATGTCCATCTTAATGTAAGGCACATTCAAAATAAATGAAATACAGATCAGAAAAATGTATTAAACTTTAGAAAAAATATTTCATGAAAAGCAACCACGGCCGAGGCCTTTTTACATTTACATACATAACTTTTAAACTAATAAAGCTACTGGTAAAAAATTTTCAATACAAACAGATAATGTCATTCTAAAAGTAAGGCACATTTAAAATAAATGAAATACAGATCAGAAAAATGTATTAAATTTTAGAAAAAATATTTCTTTAAAAGCAACCATGGCCGAGACATTTTTACATTTAAATACTTATCTTTTAAACTAATAAAGCTTCTGCAATCATATTTTCAGTAATAACATTTTGGGACAATCCAAATGTAAAAGAATATTCAAATGTTGCAAAAGCAATTAAAATCATCCTATACAAAATTCAAAAATGTCATGTAATCTTTTGACATTGATGTGCGTCTTTAAGCATAACTTTTAAACTAACAATGCTAATTCAATAAAATCCAAAGTACAAATAGACAGTGACAATCTCAATATAATAAAACATCCAATGCAATATCGCAATCCACGGTCCACAGCAACAGATAGTGTCCTAGTCCACAGCAACAGATTGTATCCTTGTCCACCTGAAAGTATACAAAATGATAAAAATAAAACTTTAAAATGAGTGAACTGAAAATTCAAATGAATTTCATCAAAACACACAATTAAACAAAATGAAAATCTCCCATAAGAACATCAGAAATTAAATGTGACAATGTTGTCCACCTGAAAGTATACAAAAATTTAAAAATTAACTTTAAAATGAGCGAGCTGAAAATTCAAATAAATTTCATCAAAACACACAATTAAACAAAATAAAAAATCTCCCATAAGAAAATCAGAAACTAAATGTGACAATGTTGTCCACCTGAAAATATACAAAATATTAAAAATTTAATTTTAAAATAAGTGAACTGAAAATTGAAATAAATTTCATCAAAATACAATTAAATGTGACAATGTTATTTCTTCATGATCTATGTCAGAAATAACCAACTTACAAAACAAAACTTCTTTACATACCCGACTTAATCTCCAAAAAACTCCTCTTCCAGTCCATGGTTTTGTTGACCAGAGCTTTAACCTTGGCATCAACAAAACCGGTCGAAGCATTAGGGGCTCTTTTAAATTGGGCATGACCATCCCCAAAACCCTCTCACTATGGATATTATGAACAGGGGCTGATGAGGTCAGGGCCATTAATTCTGCTGATGGATTAGCCAGTGCCCCAACAAGATACGCCTCAAGCTTCCTGTTTAAGACCGATACAAATCCTATAGTATAGACAGAGCAGAAACTGTCTCAAAAAATCGTGGACACAGTTCGCGGCTCCGGAGCTTCAGCAACACTTCATCCTCATCGATTGGTAGATTAAAAACATCTTCCTCCATCGTCAATATCAATTTGGGTTGTTTGTTGATCAGGAAATGATATCAGTAATTCTGGAAAAACACTGATCAGGAGTAATAATTAGGATTATTATGAATACATATAAATAATAATTAAATAATTTTAGATAGGCCACACAATGTTCTTTAGTTTATGTACATTTATAGTTGTTTAATAACTTAGTACTAAAGGCTAGCCTATCTTACTAATTCATTGCTCATCGCATGTCAGCACACCTTGATCTCTTTGTTGTCTTATTTACATGTATTATTGACCCAAAGCATGCTCTTATATATGAACTATATTAGGCCTAAAGTGTAATTATTATTAAAAACCAGTTATTAAAATTGTATAATTATAATCAAACTACTAAGTTATAATGCAGCATTTATTTATTAAGTTATTTCAAAAAGGTTTTAAATAATAATAACCATTGTTTACATTTGATATACACCACTTCCGGTAGATAGAGTGGAAAAAAATGGCCACGGCTTGGCAGCCTTAAATTTTTAGTCACGTCGCTCAAGCTCTAATTTAGTTGCGTAATGATCAATGATCAGTACTCTTAAAAAAGTGTTTCACCTTCAATTACATATAAACTATGATCTCAAGTAATTTCCAAGTCTCCACACGCTTTAAATAAAAAAAGAAAGCACAGCGAACACACTTACCCCGATCAACCTTTCAATTGATCGTCTCAGCATGGTCGGATCTCCTATTTATCGATACCCTCGTAACCGGCATGCATCGCGGATTCAAATTAAAATAAGCAAGTCCCTCTATTTTTAGAAATGACGCAAAGCAACGCAAAACACCGACATCTACCGAAAACGAAAAGCGCCAGCTGATCACAGCGATCGCCGCTCGGCGGCCTTCACTGATCACTCATACACTTAATGATCACGCACACACTTACCGATCACTCACTCACTTACTGATCACTCACACACTTAAATGATCACGCACACACTTACCGATCACTCACACACTTACCGATCACTCACACACTTACTGATCACTCACTCACTTACTGATCACTAACACACTTAATGATCACTCACACACTTAATGATGACGCCCACACTTACTGATCACTCACACACTTACTAATCACTCACTCACTTACCTATCACTCACTCATTTACCGATCACTCTCACACTTACCGATCACTCACTCACTTATCGATCACGAGATCTCAAGAGCAACAAGAACTGACAAGTTCATATTTTTATTTTTACTTTGAATCCACCTTAATGTGACTTTGTATTACCAAAGACTGACCTTCCTAGCCAAACCCATGGTTTGTTTCCTGAGTGAGTCTCTAGTTTTTGTTTTGATATCACGTTTGATGTATTTTGCCCCGCCACTACTAATAATGTCACATCCTCTTGGGCTGTGAGACTT
Organism: Omphiscola glabra; assembly: GCA_964017045.1. Lineage (NCBI taxonomy): Eukaryota > Metazoa > Mollusca > Gastropoda > Lymnaeidae > Omphiscola > Omphiscola glabra. The sequence goes on along the minus strand of OZ024811.1, from coordinate 12,221,672 downwards.
TAGTCTCTCATAGCCCTGGCTATTACTTTGGCGGGGTGCCGCATCTTGTGGGCGTCGCCGTAAATCAAATCTTCAAGGCAGGCCTCTGGGTCTCGACCCTCGGCCCCCCATACCTCCACTGGGGCAAGCAACCCCCAAGTGAGCCACTGCCTCGTCTGCCTGGGCGCCCCGCCCCTTGAACAGGCGGCTAGTTTAATTTTGCGATTGATTCCCAGCCAACCAGAAAGTGAATATTCAATGGTTTAAACCATGTGTCAATTGTTATATATAGCCAACCGATGTAGACGCTTAAATCTTTTAATATACCGTTGGATTGTTGTTTTTGAATTCGACATCATTATCTCATTACACGGTGTAAGTAATAAAATGGCGATATATATCCGTACCTTTTTTTAAGAAGAACAAAAAACAAATACACATTACTCCAGTGGCGTAGCGAGCTTAACTCGCGCCCGGGGCACAATCCCTTTTTAGCGCCTCCCAATACCTTTTTAGCGCCCCCCCCCCTATTCGAAAACCATACAATATTATAGTAAAATATACCATTTGGCGCCCCTTTGTGAGTAGCGCCCGGGGCATGATGCCCCCCTTGCCCCCCCCTCACTACGCCACTGCCTTACTCACCGACTCCCTCTTTCAGTGACTGAATTTGACGTCTAAAGAACAAGCGCTATGAAGTCTAAATTTTGGACAAACATTCCAATTTTCTCACTAGACATACGCTGACAAGTTTACTTGTTTATTAAATTAAGCTTTTAATTGGCCCATAACAACCAAAGGCCGAGACATGATAACAACTAAATGATACTTTTTTTTTTTTCGTGAGAGTGTTATTGGTTTACGGTCTGGTATGGTCTGTTTGTTTAGTGAACTACTCTTTTGGTGTCGAGATTACTAATTGTGAAGCTTTGCTCCTATATCTTGTTTTGTCAACAGGATTTTCAATGCTTAGTGCACCCAGAGAACGTGGTACTCTCAGTGTCCATTGGAACAACTAAGATACATGGTTGAATGATAAAATATAACAATCAAATATGTTGATTCATTTGATGCACTTTTATGTTGACTCATTTGATGCACTTTTAGGTTAAATTAATTCGATGCACTTTTATGTTGACTCATTTGATGCACTTTTATGTTGACTTATTTGATGCACTTTTTATGTTGACTCATTTGATGCACTTTTATGTTGACTCGTTTGATATTTCCGCTTTTAGTTTAGCAAAAGTTTAAGTATTATAAATTACAAATATATATAAAGTAACGACTAAGGAACTATTTTAAGCATTTTATCCGAATGTAAAAGTTATGAAAAAAATTGTTAATCAAAATGTTGTGATCTAAGAATTGCATATTAATCACGTTAATCGGGACAAACCAAATATATGTTATTCTTAGTGCGTGTTTTAGTGCGCTGTCAATATTGCAAAATAAAAATTAGATTAATTTGATCTAAATATTTACGCATATGACGTCATAGTGCGATTGCCTATTTTAGTCACAGCTCTAAGCTTCTTTGATTTTATGACGATACGTGACAAAACTGATAATGTATTTTCCCCCTCTATAAGTAAAATTAATAAATTACTTTAATCGATTGCTTTGTAAATTGCTAAAATTTTAAAAAATAAAATACAACTTTAGCTTTGTATTTTTAACATTTAATAAGTTTTTACTTTTTATTCATTCCAAAATATACTTGTATGAAATTTATAAAGTAATAAAAAAAAATCACTCTTTAAATATTCTTTAATAAGAAAATGCTGTTTAATGCAATCAGTGCAGCGAAACAACATATCCAAATAGCATTCACTAATGCACTTATCACTCATCCAAATAAGAACAAAGCTTATGAAATGCAAAAAATTTTTTTTCGTAATTAATGGGGTTACAATCCCGTGGATGATTTTATTAATTTCTTTAAAACTCTGTTTGGGGTAGGGGGGAAGAAGCAATACGGTAGTTTCATTTACGCAAGGCAGCACACTATACGTCTCAGAATGAATTTGACAAACAATTAACCTTTATAGGTACATATATATATGGGGGGGGGGGGGGGGGTTAGGAAATAGGGTATGTATAATTTAACGTGGATGACAATTTCTTCAAATCCAATGATATTACAGTTGAGAAAAATAGATGCTATTTTCTCAATTTACCAATTAAGAAAATCAATGACGTTAACAAAACGTAAGTACATTTACACAATTATTCCCATGAATATCAAAAGACCGACAGACGGACGGATGCGTCCGGTATGCGCTCCCATACCATTCATCTGATTGCGATAAAACTTTTGGGAGTTGTTGTGCATACGCCTGTGGGATGTTCACGCATCGAAAAACCTTCCACTTTTTTTGTGTACGCACCAGACGGAAAGAGCAAAAAATATTTTATATTTAAAAATTACTTCAAAAGAGTAATTAAAACAGAAACACTTTTTTTTTCTTTGTGTGGCATTGCAACGCATGCCGGGTTCTCGCTAGTATAGATATAAATACGTTTTCTTGTTTCATTCCTACTTTTTAACTTAATTGCTAAGGATACCAGTGCAGAATCGTTTTGATTTCCGCTTGCGACACCTTTTCTTAAAGAGTCAATATTTATTAGTCAAGAGGCGAATGACCACACTAGTGAATATAAAACATATTACAGGTATTACTTTACTTTCGTTTGTAAATAAATTCATGTTATCAATAACTTACAAATGATTGAATGTAGGCTTATTTACTTTGAATTGTAGTTTTATTTAATTGGTAGGCCTACTATATATCTTATTATTTATTTTTTTTTTTAAATCGACACAATTAGTTCAATAACCGTAAATCAAGTTAAATTTATTATACCAGGCGTAAATTTATATATTTTCTATTTTATAGTTATAGTATTGTAATTTTAACTCGCAAAATACTTACCCCCATTTTAAATGTATTAATGAAAAGTTAATTACTTGAATATTGTACTTTCTTCTGTTAAAGAATTACACGTGGTGAATTAATATAGATCATATTTAAAGTTCTTCTTAAAGGAAGACAGATATTATTGGGAATTTCCGTTAATTAAAATAGAAATCATTCGTAGTTGTTGCCCCCTTTCCATCAGTTGATGTTGTAAAGTGCCAACGATTTTATGGTTGTCAATTAATGTAATTTAATGTTTAATTTAATGTCTTCAGTTTAAAGTCTACATTTTTGTAATCATATTTAATATATTACGTAATAAAACAATTTGTTATTACATTATTTTTTTTTTACACTACAGGAAGTGGTGTGGGAAGTTATTTGGAGAGGGCTGTCTGCCCCGGATGGAATTTTTTTTTTTCTTTATATAGAGAGGCGGGATTTTTGCCCCAACGGCAGACGGTTTGTTTGTTCCATTGATTAACACATCGAAGGTATACGAGTCACAACCACCAGGGCGCGTATATACAGACTAGACAGATAGACATGCAGAGAGACAGATAGAAAGATAGATTGATGGATGGATGGATGGGTGGAGGGAGGGAGGGAGAGGGAGGGAGTGGGGAGGGATAGAGGGGGAGGGAGTGGGGAGGGAGAGGGGAGGGAGGGATAGAGGGAGGGAGGGATGGAGTGGGGAGGGAGGCAGGGAGGGATTGATAGGATGGGATTGGATATGATTGGATATGATTGGATATTATTTAATATGATTGGATAGGATTGGATATGATTGGATATGTTTGATTAGGATTGGATAGGATTGGATATGATTGAATAGGATTGGATAATAGGACTAGATTTATCTTAAAGCGCCTCCTTTTCTTATTTCAACTCTCAAACCCATTATTTTCATCAATAGAATAATATCAAAGCACATTTTTGCGCCCCTAACAATTCTGGCGCCCGGGGACATCCGTACCCCGCTGCCCACCTTACCTACGCCTCTGATTCTTTAAAAGCAATATAAGAGGCTGCGACTATTCGCACCCGGGTATCAGAAGTGAGAATGTGGGATTAAAAAAATTATTTAAAATATTAATACTGGGCTTGTATGATAAAATGGGGTATCAAATGAAAGATATTTGAATGGACTAATACGTTTGTAAACTTACTTCTTCGGTTTAACTAGACCAGGGGTTTTCAACCTTTTTTGGCGGAGTACCACTTTCTAAAAACACGACAATCTAAGTACCACTTTCTAAAAACACGACAATCTAAGTACCACTTTCCGAACAACAGACACGTTTTTCGTGCAATTCTATGTAAATATCGTTAAATGCGACTATTGAAGGGTTACACAGATCTTGATTGTAAGAAAAAACACATTATCCGTGCTGTTATAATTAAATATGCTCGGAAATTTCAATACATTGTTTTCCTTACGAACTACGTTTACGTAAAAAAAAGAAAGCTCATGGTACTTTGCACCCTCTTCAAGTACCACTGCCAGGACTTCGAAGAACCACCAGTGGTACGCGTACCACAGGTTGAAAACCACTGAACTAGACGAAGATGTGGTGGTGGAGCGGGAAATTGAAGACGCCCGCCGAAGTCACCCGAAACAAAGAATTGGGTTGGGATTTGGGGAGGAGACCTTGCCCCCGGCCGAGAATTTAAAAATAAAAAATAAATTCAAAACGTAGGGATGCATTTTTGAGCATACCGGAATATAGTTTTTTTTAATCGTTCTATACTGTAGCGTAATGCTTGTGAAAAATTAGAGTTCCACCCACCTAGATTTTTTTACATAATTCTTTTTATTTGAGAAGTTAATAAATTCTCTTTAAAAAAAAATTATTACTTATTTCAATCTATTTTCAATCAATCATTCCAAAAGAGTGGAGGGGTGCGTACCGTTCACAATATATATATTGTGGAGGGTTCAGACCTTGGTAGTCGACCTGTTTCCTACATGGGTAGAGGGGGGTCAAGGTAACGGACCAACGGTTAATGTCCATTTAAACGGAAGGTGGGCTTTACAACATTTTAGTGTCAGTCCCATTGCCCCGGGACGACTGTTGCGGAGTTGGGTTATGACAAGATCCACGGTGGGATAATGAAGGGGGTCACTGTAACTGTTAGTGTCATTCCGGACCGGGCGAAAACTGACCAACGGTCAAGCGGGTCAGATTGCCGCGGTACAACCGTTAGGTGCTGGTTTATGACCAATTACACGTTAGGAAATTTAAGTGCCTGAGATTTAGTAATAAGATTAAATCCCTGGGAAGAAATCTCTAGCGAGGCGGGACTTATAAAAAGGGACAGTGAACGGGACTGGGGAGAACTCAGCCGGGGAGGCTAGTGGATAGACAGGAGACTCCGACGGACAGGAGTAGTGAATAGATGTGAGAGAATCGAGATAGAGACAAACCGGGACAGTCGAAGTCGAGTATCATAGAGAGAGAGAGTGAGGTTAAAGAAGGAGACAAATAAAAGAGTCAAGACTATTACAAACATTGAGTTGTATTCATTGGTGCAGTACGAGTGAGCAAGGCCAAGGTTATCAACCAGATAAAATAGTCAGATAATCAGAGACGACGCAAGGTTCTCTACAATATATATATATATAAAGCGTTTATTTTATTTAATATATATATATATATATATATATAATATATGTATAATGCGCGTTTAAGACACAAATTAAAATAATCACTATTTGATTGATGAATTAAATTCATTTGCGATACAGCCGGCGGGCCATAACATTTAAAATGGCGGGGCCGCATGGGTCCCACGCCCGCATTAAGCCTAGAAGACTGAATTCATTTTCCTTTAGCATGTTTTGTGGTTTAAAAGTAAGTACAGCAAAGATGTGTTGGGAGAAGGGGAGATGAAGTGATTGAACCAATCTGGGATATTGAAATTGTACAGCCGCTCAGTGACTTCTAAAAATAGATTTCAAATGCCGCTCACTAGATCTTATTATGGAAAGAGCCGAAATCTAACACTGCTGGGCGGAGAAGTTGAGTATGCATTAAAAAAAACAACAACAAAAAACGCTGTCTTTCAAAAAAGGAGCGCCAATTATAACACTAACATCATCCACACATTGTGTAAGTCCGTCAATGTAGCCGAATTTGAATGCCAGAGTTGATTTAAACAATGGGAAATCCATATATTACGTACGCAAAAGAAAACAACAAAAAAAACCAACAAAAAAACAACATATTTTCATACTCCCCCCCCCCCGCACCATGTCAACTTAAGGGACAGTCCATATATTAAGTACGCACTTGCGAGGGGGGGGGGGTTGTCATAATTATTTCGTTCGGCGACCAACGCCCCCCCCACCCAAATTGGTGGAGGAAAAAAATAATTTTAACCTGGTCTCTTTAACGTAGTAGTTCTGATTTCAAGGCCCCACTGTTCTGCAACGGATAAAGTTCAGGCCCCGCTGTATGTTAATCTCTTATAACTCCATCGTGTGCACTCCGGGGTAATATCTATAAAGAGTCTAATACAGCGGTTCTCAACCTGTGGGTCGCGACCCCTTTGGGGGTCGCACGACCCTTTCACAGGGGTCGCCTAAGACCATCGGAAAACACATATACTCTACAGCTATGAAGTAGCATCGGACAATTTTTTGTTATTGGCGGTCGCCACAAAATGAGGAATTGTATTAAAGGGTCGCGGCATTAAGAAGGTTGAGAACCACTGGTCTAATAGCTTATTAAGAAAAATAGCAGAACTTCGAGCCAGAGCTGAATAGGTCTTCCCCGGACATACCCGTTTCTCCCCCAACCCAAACACGGCCAACTAGACGGGCCGCTGAGACAGCCCCCACTCGCCTTCCACTCGATTGGCTGAGCGAGTTGGGCGGTATCAACCAGGAAACACCTGGTCGGCTGGTGGTGCTGCTTTCGAAGCAGGGTGTCACCCGGTGCGGTCCGCCCCCACGCACCCCAACTACGACACTGCCTCTTTGTATTGTTACGCACCCGATTGTGTTCAATGAATTTGAACAAGCTCGTGGATTTGGAGAGGGGCTAACACAGGTAGATTTTAGACACACTATTGGCTAAAATAAAGACAATCAGGGCTCAATAGAAATGTACTTTATTACATTGAATATAATATGAACAAAGATACATGAAATCTACATATAAAGAAATGAATACAGGTCTTAAACACATCTAAAATCTCACAGTAATATAAACGAGTAATATCACAAATCTAAGTTCTTGAATTTCTATTTCTACTAACTATTGAATGGCCCTTTATCAAGTACTTAGCAAATGCAACGGACAGCTAGTCACGCATCGATACGCTCATCTTGTCTCTCTCCCCTTTGTTACCGGACTGCACACCGCACTCATAATATAGTTGGCGTGGCTTGACCTACACGCGGGTCAATGATTTGCTCCGGATATAGTTCGGATAAAGACATGTCGCCCTTCCTGGAAGGTGATCATCTGACACGGCTGTGTTAATGGGGTACATACAGAAAACGGCCTTACCTTGTAACATCATTGTGCCAAATCAGTACCTGCAGTGGAACTCTCATGGAGCTGGGATGGATATATCAGACCTGTTTACCCTCAAACACTTAAAATCGTACAATATCATAACAAAATCATTCAATACAGTATCTTAATAGTAAGAAATAAACATACAGTATATATAATGTATAAACCTCAAAATCGTACATTGTACGCCAAAATCGTAAGAGTAAACAGGTCTGATATATGTTAACGTCCCTAAAAACACCCCTCTTCCCATCCCGGGGTGGCGCCAGACGCCCTCAAATAGGGACTGTTTCAACTGTTTTGATTAGGTCACATCGTAACAGGGACAAACCGGTTGCCTAGGCAACAGGGACAAACCGGTTGCCTAGGCAACAGGGACAAACCGGTTGCCTAGGCCTAGGCACAGTCCCCCTCACATAATAGTCACTGTTCTTCATTTCCTACCAAATAATATCTTACTGTGTTCACCATCAATTAATCATGTCAACGTATGATCAATTTCCTAAGAATGAATATGCATACTTCATTGTGTTTTAATTACATTTTAACGCGATGTTCGCAATGCGTCTCCAACGTGGGACAAACAGAGTGTTGACCATTTTTGAGATTGAGCCATCTTTTAAGGACTTAATCCTTTCTTAAGGATGGCGATAAAGCCATTAGATTATTGTAGGATATTTGTTATTCAGCGGGCGTTGTTGGAATATAGTGTTTTATTACATGACTTGAAATTCATTTACTGATTATGTTTGAGAAAATCCTTTGCCAAACGTTGACGCTAGACATACATCCTTGCGCTGACTATGGTAAAGACGAATAAGACCATCCACACAATCAGTGTTTCTTTCAGAAATTTTACCCCCGGGGGGAGGGGCATTTCAGATTTCGGGGCGGGTTATGCCAGTTTGCAGTGGCCAAAGGTGTAGCTAAGGGTTGGCAGATGGGACATGCGTCCCAGGGCGCCAGACTTTCGGGGGGTGGGTGGGAGGTGATGGGCTTTGATGAAATTACTTGGTGGAAAATAATGGGTTTCAGAGTTGGAAGGGGGCGTAAAAATGAATCTTGTCCCCTGACACTGTAGATACACCCCTGCTAGTGGCGTTGAAATTGGGTGGGTGGCGTGGTCCACCCCTGCAGGGGACACATTAGGCATAGGTTTATAATCAACCCCGTATTGTGCCATTGATCAGGGTGAGGGAAGGGGTGCATAATTAAAGGAGCTAAAGACAGTGGCACAAACTCAAAATGCAGGGGTGCATTATTTTGACACACACTGGGATTCGTTGTTTCTTACAGACAATTTTGAGGTGGCATTTCAAACTTTCGGATGGGAAATGGCAAAATTAGCCATAATAACGACCAATACTGGGCACACACGATGGCTCTAAGGTTAAGTGGCACCAACATTCCCAGGAAACTTGTCTTCACCCCCCCTCCCCAAAAGCCTTAAACCGCCATCCACAGTGAAATCCAAGCTGCAACTGCAACATATCCTTACCATCTGGTCGTGTATCATGATGGCGAGATATTTTTTACCAGAAGATCTTGTACAAGGAAGGTCGATGATAAAATGTAAGTGTTCTGGTCCTATGAGGTTCCTGATCTCTAAACCGTCATACATCAATATGTTCCACATCTTTCACATATTGCCGAGTTATGCTACATCTCATAGTGTAGTAAACGCGGTGGTGATACGGGGTGACTTACCAGTAGAATCGGGTTGTACGTCTCGTCTGCAGCATGAACAGCCCTTCAATAATTTACAAACTCTTTTTGTTCGAACCCATTGCCTAACAAAGGCCTGCACAACACACGGACCGCGGGACGCATTCGGCCCGCCAGCAACCAGTAAATTAATATTCTTTATTATTGTTATTTTCTTAATAGCTTTCGCCCTTGTCCTATTATCTTTCGACCCGAACAAGTTTTCCCTAAAGTATTACGGCCCGCCTTTCATTGTGAGTTGTGCAGTCCTGGCCTAACAAATGACAAACCCCTATAGACCGTACGTTGCCCCCCCCCCCCCCTGTATTTTTTATTATAAGGAATATATACTATGAACTACACAATGTCATGTGTCCGTGCAAGTAAATGTTACTTTCATTTAATATTAACATCCAACTTACAATCAATAAACAAAATTAAACCAATGTAATGTACACCTGTTTATTTTACCTTTAGTTGACACATTTTGTTTTTAAGGGGTATTCAATAAACTATTTATTAAATGCAACAAGTTATTACGTTTATTGATATAAAGAAGCGTTTCTCAACATGTGGGTCGCGACCCCTTTGGGGGGGTCGAACGATCGTTTCACAGGGTTCGCCTAAGACCAACGAAAATCACATAGTCTACAGTTATGAAGTAGCAACAAAAATAAGTTTGTGGTTGGGGGTAGCCACAACAGGAGCAACTGTTTTAAAGGGTCGCGGCATTAGGAAGATTGAGAACCACTGCAATAAAGTGTCAAAAATAAATTGAAATAACAAAACCAAAGTTGATAGTGTATTGTAAAAATATATAACTGTCTACATTATTGATACTAGGCGTAGTCCCGACCAGTTCCACTTAAGTTTGTTCCATCAGAGTGGACTCCACTGTGGACATGGCGGTCATAAAACCAGGCATTGTACCCCGGTGAGTAGACATAAGCCCCACTACTGCCTGGACATGTACACGTTGTGTATGTGTACTTGGTACTATGCTCACTCACTTTGTACCTGTCAATCCACTGTCCTACAGTGACCTGTTTAGGACATCCGTGTGGATGTGATACTATAAATGTCAACTTGTCCGTATCTCTAGAACTCTTGTATTTGTTGTTAACTTTAATCCATAGATCGCGCCACCGTTTCTCCATCTTGCACATTCTATCCAGCAATTCTACGTCGCACGTCACACAATACAGCCAACACCAGTCTGCCTCACTGTTTGCCAACATCAGCTTCCAGCCACCCAGCGTGACCGACGGACTATCTTTTGCATCATAGAACAATCGACACGTGGTGTGTCTCGCCTCCATGTCATCAAAAACAACATGCCTGGCCGTGTACACCCAGACCCAACCCCATACCCGACCCGGGTTATCCGAGTGTTGACACCTCTGACATGTACACGTACCCTTGATGTCTTTTTCTGTCCACTTGTTTACATACCAGATGATCCCAGTTCCAAGCCTCAAGACGCTGCTCTCTGCGGCGTTATGAAACGGATACTGCTGATCGGTGTTTGGCCAAAACTTTGGTCTTTTCCCGCTAGCCATTCTAACATCTACTCTGACAGTTAGGCCGGCGACAGCTCTGATCAACTCAACCATTTCGTCGTCGTGGTAGCCCGCAGGCACGTGCTTGATGTTAAAATCGTTGACAGGTATAAACTTGGTGTGACCTGGATTCTTCTTACAGCCAAGAACATGTTGGTGTAGATCTGCTTCTCCTCCTTCTGACACCTGGGTTTCATGTGTGCCTGACAAGGTCATTAAAGAAAAGACACTTTTATACATGTGTTATACAAGATCTTTTTCTAGTATACTTTTGAAGTAGATATAATTAAGTTTACTTATGAAATTCTGTATTTCTTAAGACACATTTTTATAATAAATTGTGAGGAAAAAAAGGTTATTTTGAAAATATAGTTTTTTAAAGTTTGGACTCTAAAAATATAAATTAATATGACTATTACTGATCGATATAATCGTGCATTACACACATCAATAGATATTGTTTTTAGTAGTGTATCTTTGCATATCAATGATAACTAACCAAAAAAAAAAAAAAATTACCATAGAAGTGACTAGCTTTATATTCCTTGTTACAGTTGTCATCTTTTAAATCTTTTCCACGGTTGTCATCTGTTGAATCTTCTCCTTGACTGTCATCTGTTGAATCTTCTCCTCGACTCTCATCTTCGCAATGCTCTGATAAGATAAGAATAGGTAGCAAATATGGATTCTCATTTCCCGGGGATTTCACTATTCGGGGAAAAGGGACAAAAGTTACAATTTTCCCAGGATTGTAGTAAATCGACTGGGATACCAGGATCTCACTCAAGTCACACTAGTAGTAAGTATTTATATAGCTTTTTATATAGTTGTTATATAGCTTTTTAAAATATAAATAAATGTGTGTTATTTGTTAATGTCATGATTACGTTTGCTAATAGTTTTATGTACAGCGAGGTGAGCCCAGCTCTAGGCTGGGGTCCCGCACTAAATAAGACCACTGAGCCCTAGGCTGGGGTACCGCACTATATAATACCACTGAGCCCAAGGCTGGGGTCCCGCACTATATAAGACCACTGAGCCCTTGGCGGGGGTCCCGCCCTATAAAAGACCACTGAGCCCTTGGCGGGGGTCCCGCACTATAAAAGACCACTGAGCCCTTGGCGTGGGTCCCGCACAATATAAGACCACTGAGCCTTATTCTGGGGTACCGCATTATATAAGATCACTGAGCCCTAGGCTGGGGTCCTGCACTATAAAAGACCACTGAGCCTTTGGCGGGGGTCAAGCACTATATAAGACCACTGAGCCCTAGGCTGGGGTACAGCACTATATAAGACCACTGTAATAATGATAAATAATAATATTCTAAGTATACCCTCATTCCACAGCACCCATGCGTATCACGGTATCGGCCCTAGAAAGGTCTGTGCTATCGGGTGCGATAACGAAGGAAAAACACTATTTATTTTCGGAGAGAAAAGATCACAATAGCTTGGTGCATATCATTTCCGCTGTCATAGCGTTTGTGGTCTCTATGCCCCATCTTTATCATACATGTTAATCAGTTTTGACTCGTTTTCAATTTTCTAAAAAAAAAAAACCCGCTCTCAATTTGAAGAGTACATTCGAATGATTCAAATGTGTGATTAATATTTTCATCACAGAAATATGACTATTTAACCCCAAAATCATAAAACGTAAGTATGTAATTGATCTCAATTTAAACATTGTTAATCTAGCTTTTGTAATGCACTTAAAAAGTATGCCGCTTTAACAAAACGAAAACAAAATCTAGCATTCGCAAATTAAGGGGAAAAAACACACACTTTATTTGTATTAAACTGTTTCTTGTTTTTTTTTTTTTTTTAAAGAAATGATCTTGAGGCAAGATAGAGCGAAAAATGCATTTTATGAGTTTCCGCTTCGAAAAGCTTCTCTCGGCACTCGCAACTGCTGTTGTAGCAAAACAAGCGATGCCATATCCAATATTTTTTTTTTAAAAATATCAGCCAAACATTTAAATATATAGTCCAATTTTTTAGTTATTGAGATTGAGCTTTATGTTATTCTTCTTGATTTTTATATATATTTCGTTAGTTGAAATCGACTAAGACCACCTTAATCATCGCAAATGCTCATTGTGAACTCGGATGTGGGTGCGCAGATGGCGGATGAGACCGATTCGGCCACAAAATATTCTTGAGAAAGCAAGGAACTCGCCGCACAATTCTGTTGCACTTTTGTCTATGGAATCTATTTTTTTCAGATGCCTACGATACTTGAAGATACATGCATTCTTTGAAAACGTCTTTTAAAAAAACAATCAAATTTCTCAATTTCTGTTTTCAAATTTCATTCAAAATTTCAAAAAAGTTCACTGTGAAATGATAGTTAAAAAAATATAGATCATTAACTGAATGAATTATAGCAACCGAAATCTGAAGTTTTTTTTTTTAAGTTCTAGAATTCTGTTCTAAGAATTGGATAATCAGGATCTTCATGCTCAAAATATTTAATATTTCTTCGAGTTTCTAACGGTATAAGGTGGAGGAATTTGAATGTAATACCATTTTTTTTCTACCAAAATTGTTGCAATTGTAATTTAAGAAGCAAAGCTTCCATTTGTTCTATGATTTCGGAGCATATTTTCTGTTGTATTCAGGAGCTAAACTGATTTGTAAAAAAAAATCATTTGTTTTCCCTGAACCGTTTTCGCTAGATGAACAGATGTTATATTTAATATCATACCAAAACTCTAACGAACAAGACAAACTTGAAATAGAGATGTTCTGTGTATTTCACTTCGCTTCTGACTGAGAACCTTTTTTTCCCCCACAGTTTGTACAACGTCCTCAGCAATTGAAACAAGTGCCACTTACATTTCAAATGCTTTTGGCATCGTATTACTTTCACAACATTAACTTTGACGTCCCCGAAGTGCTGCACATACACTTTTATTATTCAATGCCGCAGACTCTTTCGCACATTCTAATTGTGCATTCCCACTATACATATCTATTTGGAACTATACACACACACAAATAAAACTATACTTATTCCAAGCGAAAGATTTAGCATCATTTGCCATACAATTCAATGAATGCACATCACATATGTAACAAAACGTGTTATTTAGTTGAGTTCTCTATCGTATTCTCCCTAAATCTCAAATTCAGTCTTTGGTTTTTCTCCAGAATCTACTCGTGTATTTTAAAATGAAATAACATTTTACCATTTTTGGGCTCAAATTTCAGCTTTTCTGATAGGACCTGTGATATGCTTTGAACAATCTGCAAATAAAAAAAAAACAAGATTATTTAGAAGAAATTTAATTCTAATTTATTTTCCAAATAAATTGCTTGGTTATTTAATTATTAAGGAAACTTTAATTTTTGTTGGAGCGTCACTTTAAGTGAGTTCAATGTCATATTTATTCTTTTCATGTTTATCCTGTTTAACTTTAATTACTAATCTTTCAAATTATCTAGGTTTTATTTTCGCTCTAGAATTATGTGGACTGTAACCTGCTCAAATATTAACACAATGAATTGTTCCGCATGATGCATTGTTGTTCGCAATTTAGGATTAACAGGAAGTTAGTTATATTAATATGTCATGCGCAGACGTATGGGTAGAGAGGAGGAGAGAGGATTCAAGTAAGGATGGGCTCCGGCCGCGTTTAATGTACATCTCACAGCATCGTGGTGGGTAAAAGTACGGGTAAAGGTATGGGTAAAGGTATGGGTAAACGTATGGGTAAACGTATGGGCAAACGTATTGGTAACCGTATGTAAATATACCAATTCTTAAATGTCTATAATATATATTGATTTCCTTTAAAGAAAATATAACTTAGCTAAACATAAGACATTGGCGAGAATTTGGGTTAAAAGCTTAATGGTTTATTTAAAACCGTCTAAGTGAATCCCGTAAAGTAAAAATAATGATAATAATAATAATTAAATAATAAATTTAATAAAATGTAATTATTAAATGATTTTCTCAGTTTTTGTCTGGCCTATTGTTAAAGTTCCTGGAAAATGAACGTCTTCTTTGTGTTTATAAGAAAATGTATATCTATTTAAATTAAAAAAAAAAGTTTGTTTAAAAAAATATAATAAAAGCTATTCCAAAAATGTACTGAAAGGTATTTAATAAATGCCCCCCAAATCTTTAGAGATGTTACAGTCATCAGATTTGGAAAAGCGCGGGGTTATGACGATTTCTTATGTTGCTCTGTTTGTTAATTTGTGCGTGGTCAAATTTTTTTTTTTTTTTTACAACTCAATTTTGACTTACTTTCTAATCTTCAATTGAGCTGAAACAAAGAACATCGAGTCCATTGGTGCCCCACGCTATTTAAAAAAAAATAATAATCACATGACTATAACTACTCTGAAGTGTTGTGGGACATCTATTTTATCCATTTTAGTTTTTGTTTTGTTTGGTTGAAAAAGCAAGTTTTTAAAACGTATTAACCTATTTATTGCTTTGGGGTGCTTTTAAATCTTGGAAGATTTAGTACGAGACTGAAAAGTGGGTTGAATCATACAACTAAAAAGCGTGGGGGTGGGGTGGGGGGGGGGGCGGCCGCCCATGAGATACAAACTAGTTAAAAAAGTCAGTGACGCATTTTCTGTTGTAAAAGACATAGTTGGAATCAATTATGTTATCGGGAACGTGTAGCCGTGCATAATAAAACGCTGCAGTGCAAACCCGATGTCTCTATACCACTGTCCGTTCCTGAGATATCCACAGATGCCACTCGATAATCAGTTGAGGTCACTGATGGGACACTTATCATGAACTGTGGTACATTCCTAGACTGTCAGTGCTTCCACGTTTCAGCTCAATCGGATACCAGACGTAGGGTGAACCATGAGATGCAAGAAAGAGCTTACTCAATGGTACGTGGATGTAACTTGTGACCTACTGATCTTGATTTGTTTTGTTTGTTTTGTTTTTAAATCGGGACGGGTAACTGTACAGTTTCACCTCGATTCGACACCAGGAAGTGGGTCAAAGCTAAGATGCAAGATTCCACCTCAGACAAACAAACAAACGGACGGAGCAACCTAATAAAAAACGTATAATTATTATTTAAAAAAAAAAAGGATAAATAAAAAGGATAGTGTAAGAAAACTTCTCGAAGCCAAACTCACCTAAAGTTATTAAACATAGTGTGATGTCATATTTTTGTTTATTTTGTACTATTATGATTGTTTCTATTTTATACCATAATAAACATTAACTTATAAATAAAGTTGTTTACTGGCTGCCAACGGAAAAAGTTTGCATACAAATAAGATGACAACAACTAAACAAAAATTTTACGTAAAATTGATTTATAAACTCAATCTACAAATAATTACCTCAATTGTTAACGTAACCGGACCGAGAAATGGCCCACTTATCAAAATGAATGAAAATTATGAAAATAACTATGAAAATACTAAGGCCCTTCCTCTTTTTTTTTGTATGGTAAATTTAACACTAGAAATACTTACCCCCATATTGTACTTCTTGATGTAAGGTGACTTGAAAGTTGTATTTATTTCTGTAAAAGGATTCCACCTGATAATATGAGAAAGACAATAATATTAAGTTATACAACTGGTAAAGGCTGTGGTATAAGTCCACCCATCCATCCAACCATCCAAATTCCCTCTCCTAAAATTTATTTTATTTTTAAACGGGCTATATTCTTTAATTATGCTTTAGTGAAAGACCAATGTTGTGGAGCCAACTTTTCTGTCCGCAGTCCGCTCCAATTCTGCTCCGTAAAAGTATTGCTAGCTACAACTCCGCTCCATACAAATATTGCTAGCCCAGTATCCGCTCCATACAAATATTGCTAGCCCGATTCGCTCCATACAAATATTGCTAGCCCGGCTACGCTCCATACACATATTGGTGGCCCTGGCTCCGCTCCAGACAGATATTGATAGCCCCTGGCTACGCTCTATACAAAAATTGCTGGCTCTTGATCCGCTCCAGATAAATATTGCTAGTTCCAGCTCCCAAACAAATTTTCGCTAGCTCCGGCCCCGCTGCGAGATCCGCCAAAATTAAAACAATAAATGTGTACCGATATATTAATCGATAATCGGTTATCAGCCTCACCGAATGTACCCTCTCGATTTGAGAAGTAAATTTAAAAAGTCATAATCAAATGTTGGATGTATTTGTAAGTACATCTCAAATTTGCACATAATTTAGAGTGTGGAAAAACTCCATTCTTTTCACAAAAAATAAAATAACAAATAAATAGAAATAAAAGTGGTAAGCATTTACAGGTGACGCGGAGCCCAAGAAGCATTACCCTTTCTGTCAGTGAGCTGTCATGATACATTTTAAAGCCTCAGTTGATGAAGCCAACTCTTTTCATGATTTTCGTTTTGATTTTACCCCGTTAGCTCCACCAAAACGCGGTTTTAGCTTTTTTTTTTTTTTTTTTTTTTTTTTTTTAAACACGGGCTTTGATCATCAACTAAAGTTACGCTGATAAACTATTTCTGTGTGTGCATTTTAAACGGCTGCGATGACTTTTTTAAATTATATATATATTGGGTGGAGGTGTGCGATGCTGGACAGGATAGAAAATAATATGATTCAATTTAAAAGAAATGTGTTGGAGTTGTGGCTGATGAATCCTGTTATTTCCGCAGGGTGGTCCAGTGTTTTAAAGTGAGTCGATCCCAAGCTTGTGGACTGGAGTTCAATTCCCCCCCCCCCCGGCCTAGAAACACTGCGGGTCATCCCCTGCATCCTGGCACAGTGATACACAAGAATGGGTGGATGGGATTCGTGAGCCTTGGATGGAGACTCACCAAAGTGTAGGCGAACTCTGAACTTAAACCATGCAGGAGAGGGCGTCATGTGCGCGCTATACGACATTGACAATTATTAAGGAAAATTTCGACCACTCCAGCGATGTGGAACGCGTAAAGAGCGCAGTGAGACTCAAGTTTTCATAGTGCTCATAGGGCAATATAGTTCTGCCCTAATAATAATTTCCAAAAATAATAGTAAACCGAGTTGCAGTGCTAAGGAGGCCGCGTGGCTGTGATATGAGGGCCTCCAAAAACCACGCAACACAGCTCTACCGTCTCACGACACGCTCTACCGTCTCACGACACGCTCTACCGTCTCACGACACGCTTACTTTTGGCATTCAATTCGTAGCTCATTCTTTAAAAACTTCTTCTTTCAGGTCTACATACGAACACTGAATGAGCTTCTGAATGTTAAATAGTGCCAGCAGTCTATATTGTGATTCCTATTTCATGGCTAATAGAATTAACCGGATAGCTGTTTTTTTTTTCCTCACTAGTGAAATAATTTAATGTGGATGTCTCGTGTTCAAATTGTTTTTATATATATGCTGAAAATGTAGAATGCAATCAAACAACATTTCCATTTGTTTGAATCAATAAAAGAATAATCTTATCTTATTTTATCTTATCTTATTCTCATATGTTGTCATCTTTGGCGAATTTCTTAGCTAACTGCACTGGTTTAAAAGAGCCTGCGAATATAAAAGAGGCTTCCTACACTATCTAAATTTGACGGGGAAGAATTCACTATCGTGTATTTTTGTAAACAGCTGCGAGAGGAAAAAAAAAAGCTTTGTACAAAAATATTTCTACCTCGATTGGAATTTCTTCAGAAATTTAAACGCAACTCTCTTGCAAGGCTGAAGACAAGCTCCTAATATTATTTTTTTTTAAAAACGCGTTCAGCTATGAGTTTCAACTAACTGACTAAATTAAACACACAAACTTTGTCATGCTGAGAACGTTCAAGTTAAATTAAAAATTGAAAACGCCAAATCTTGGCGTTCATAATCATTGAGGATTCATTACTTGCTCCAGTACAAGTGGTAGGTAGCATTAGAAACATATTTTACCCATGGCACGATATATTGTTGCTGTGGTTTGATTCCATGGGGTTTCATTAAAATAATTTATTTAATTAAAATAATTCATGAAAATATTCTGGATTTAAAAAAAAAAAAAAAAAATTATAAAAAAAACGAAATTATTATTTTTTTTTTTTGTTAATAAAAAAAAAAAGATATATATATATATATATTAATGAGCTTTGGGCAAAAAAATTGTTCCCAGCTTCTGTTACACTTTGGCACTGGGAAAGCGACCCCGTTTTAAGAGATCCTCGCTCCAGCTCAAAAACCCCGCCGCTTCCTAGCCCTGGATAACGCAGGAAGTACTGGGATTTTCCGTTAGTTAAATATAGAACTATTTCCTAATTGTTGCCTTCCTTTCATTAATAAAGGCTTTGAAGCTCAATATATATTTAATGACTATTAATTGAGATAATTTAATTCTTGATTTGATTTCTTCACCTTTAAAAAGTCCAATCTTTGTAGCACATACATATAAAACAGTACGTGTATTGATTTTTCTACGATTAGGTCATTTTGGGAATTCCCCATAAAATTCAATTTTCGTCGAACAAATTCATCATGTTTAGGCTACATTTTTTAACGACCACGTCATCGCCTTGAATGAGTCATGACGTCCTTTCAATATTTAACATTTAATTAAAAAAAATTGATAAATTATTTTTTATTTATTTTGTGGGTGGTATTGTTTGCCTACTGCAAGTGTCTTTATTGGGAGGGGTGCTGAAGAAAAAAATCTTGCCCCGTCCCGGTTGGCACTAACCTTAGCTACGCCACTGGTAGTAAAGGTTCATTTTATTAAAATAGAATCATACGTCTACCGGGCAATCAATTAAATTTTTTTTTTTTTAGTGATGCGGTCATTTTAATTACAGTGTCACGGCGACATTGCTATTGTCCGCACAAGGTGCAAACAATGTTATAGTCAGTAATAAATTTATGGCTACGTTTTTGAATAGTTATATACTTTCTAGGTACAACCAGTTGTTACTCACTGTCTAGAGCAAGCAATAGTTATATATACTCTCTAAATTCTAGATACAAGTAGTTACATACTATCTAAGTACAAACACCATTTACATACTATCTAGGTACAGTGAACAGACATACACTTTCTAGGTACAACCAATACTTGCTCACTGTCTAGAGCAGGGGTGGGCAAACTTTTTGCGCGGAGGGCCACATTGACAAATGTAAAGCGATTTCGGGGGCCGCATGTATGTTATGTCCAATTTTTACATGTCGATTAACATTTCTCTATATTAATATCGGTAAATTCGCATTTTGGCATTACATGACAAAAGTCAAGGACTGTTTAAATAAAAGAAGATATTGATCTAAAATGTTACAACAATCGTAACGGTACAACATAACGGTACAACATAACGGTACAACATAACGGTACATGAAATTCTGTAAAATTCAACAAAAATAACTTAAAAACAACTTTTTTTGTGTGTTTCTAAATGCCTTCGAGTGCCGCATAATATCAGTTGCCGGACCGCATGCGACTCGCAGGTCGTAGTTTGCCCATCCCTGGTCTAGAGCAAGCAATAGTTATATACTCTCTAGATGCAAGCAGTTACATACTATCTAGGTTCAGTGAACAGACATATACTTTCTAGATACACCAAATAATTATACTCTGTCGAGTACAACCTCTATAACATAAAATACCCTTAACCAGTAGAATATAGAAATCTGGCCAGCTCCAGCAGACCGGAATAATGGTCAGGGAACAATAGACTGTCTAACCAGCGAACAAAGACTCCAAAATCATTGATACGACTATAGACTGTCAAGCTAGCAGCCACAGTCCTAAATAGTATTGACTAGAGTCAGTATTCTATAGACGCGTCCGATTTTTTAACAGCCTTATAAAAAAAGAGTGCTGATTACATTATAATAAAAACACAAAATAGCTTCAGTGTTCCTTTGAAATATAATGAAACAGAAATGTAAAAACAACGAAAGCATACCACGCCTAGAAGTGCTCATCCTTTTTAACACGATGCTGCTGCATAAAAAAAAAATTAAAATGGCGGATGCATGACGAAAAAATCGGAAATTTCACTAATATAACGTTCTTAAACTCAACCCAAGAAAACCGATTTTTTTTTTTTTTTTTACAGGAAAATGTCGAATTATAAAAAGATGTTTTTAATTTATATTCTGGATATAGCTTGAGTCTATTTGACAGTGGGCGGTGGGCAGGGCCGACCCTAATTGTGGGGCCCTATGCGAAACGGACTGCGCGGGGCCCATTCTGGGTAGAGGATAAGGATAATAAGTGAAAATTAAGATTTTGTATTAGAAAATAAATTCGGGGCGGGGGCCTATGACAGTGTGGGGGCCCATTGCGGCCCCATAGGTTGCAATGGACTAAGGCCGGCCCTGGCGGTGGGGGTAGAGGTGGGCGAGCTAAACTTAAACCCAAGAGCACAACAGTTACTCATTCCGCACAATGGACTACGATTAGTCGATTGTTTTGTCACGTGATACGTGTAAAAAACAAGTAATACTTCCGGGAGGCTGTCTGCAACACACTAGTCGCTCACAAATTTTTCTTCAAACAACTTTCTTCCTTTAATCATAACTGAATTATAATTATTGTCACATTTAATGAATGTCATTTAAAGAAACGCTTGTATTCAAGAATATTTTGAAAAGTAACATTTTAATAAACACTGGGGGAAGCGCTGAAGGAATTAATGATAATGGCAATGGCTGATCAGCTGTTTATCTGTTGTTATGTGTTGTTATGTGTAGCAGAAAGCCTACTAATGGCTGGTGCGTATCACGTGACAAAACAAGGAAGTGACTAATCGTAGTCCATTACTTGACGAAAGTCTTCTCGAGGACTAATTTTATGAAACAAAGAAAAATTCTAACCAGGACTTTTAAGACTGATGAAACTATGTACGATTGATGAAAAAAAAAATTCTGTTTATTGGGATCAATAAAAGTATGTATATATAAGGGGAGTTTGGGACAATCGCAACACACATAAAAGTAATTTAACGACTAAAAGATGGGAAGTTGAATTTTATTTTAACATAAATTACTAATTGCTATATTTTAAATATCGTCCTAATCTTCAGACCCCGTTAAAGTAAAATTAAATAAGGATACAATACATGGGCGAAATAGAGCAAAATAAGCCGTTTTAACTAGGGCGATAGCTGTGGCGTAGCTCGGGTCAGTGACATCTGTGGCCACCAAAGATTTTCTCCCGACACTTCTCCCACGAAAAACAATTCTGCTTTTAGCCGAAAATACCGACCCTCCGTATAAATAAAAAAAAGGATGAATCTGGCGGACCACAACACCCCTCCCCCCCCTTTTTTTTTTCCCTCCCTTCCTACACTACTAATCATCTGTCATCAGAGGATGGTATTTGATGCCAATTCATTAATAATGTGGAGTCAAGCTATTTGAGACACCCCCCCCCCCCCCCACAATTATCAATAAATAACAGGCGAGCAGCATTTCCTCAACATCGCCATAAAGTTTTTTCGTTACGCGGCTTTTGGGATTTCCCGTATTTGCCCCCCAAATCTCAGCACGCGGCATTCCAGCCATAAGTGCACATCTGTCACAGGCACCTGGGCAATGTGTACATCTGTCACAGGCACCTGGGCAATGTGCACATCTGTCACAGGTACCTTGGCAATGTGCACATCTGTCACAGGCACCTGGGCAATGTGCACATCTGTCACAGGCACCTGGGCAATGTGCACATCTGTCACAGGCACCTGGGCAATGTGCACATCTGTCACAGGCACCTGGGCAATGTGCTCATCTGTCACAGGCACCTGGGAAATGTTGGCGGGCGGATCACAGCTAAAAAAAAAAAAGACTATTTGTTTCAATCATTCAAATGACATACATTTAGCACCTATTCTACAAATGACGTACAATTAGCACCTATTCTACAAATGACATACAGCTAGCACCATTTCTACAAATGACATACATTTAGCACCTATTCTACAAATGACATACAGTTAGCACCTATTCTATAAATGATATACAGCTAGCACCTATTCTACAAATGACGTACATTTAGCACCTATTCTACAAATGACATACAGTTAGCACCTATTCTATAAATGATATACAGCTAGCACCATTTCTACAAATGACATACATTTAGCACCTATTCTACAAATGACGTACATTTAGCACCTATTTTACAAATGACATACATTTAGCACCTATTCTACAAATGACATACAGTTAGCACCTATTCTATAAATGATATACAGCTAGCACCTATTCTACAAATTACATACAGCTAGCACCTATTCTACAAATGACGTACATTTAGCACCTATTCTACAAATGACATATATTTAGCACCTATTCTACAAATGACATACAGTTAGCACCTATTCTACAAATGACATACAGTTAGCACCTATTCTACGAATGACTTACAGTTAGCACCTATTCTACAAATGACATACAGTTAGCACCTATTCTATAAATGATATACAGCTAGCACCTATTCTACAAATGACATACAGCTAGCACCTATTCTACAAATGACGTACATTTAGCACCTATTCTACAAATGACATACATTTAGCACCTATTCTACAAATGACATACAGTTAGCACCTATTCTACAAATGACATACATTTAGCACCTATTCTACAAATGACATACATTTAGCACCTATTCTACAAATGACATACAGTTAGCACCTATTCTACAAATGACATACAGTTAGCACCTATTCTACAAATGACATACAGTTAGCACCTATTCTACAAATGACATACAGTTAGCACCTATTCTACAAATGACATACAGTTAGCACCTATTCTACAAATGACATACAGTTAGCACCTATTCTACAAATGACATACAGTTATCACCTATTCTACAAATGACATACAGTTAGCACCTATTCTACAAATGACATACAGTTAGCACCTATTCTACAAATGACTTACAGTTAGCACCTATTCTACAAATGACATACAGTTAGCACCTATTCTACAAATGACATACAGTTAGCACCTATTCTACAAATGACATACAGTTAGCACCTATTCTACAAATGACATACAGTTAGCACCTATTCTACAAATGACATACAGTTATCACCTATTCTACAAATGACATACAGTTAGCACCTATTCTACAAATGACATACAGTTAGCACCTATTCTACAAATGACATACATTTAGCACCTATTCTACAAATGACATACAGTTAGCACCTATTCTACAAATGACATACAGTTATCACCTATTCTACAAATGACATACATTTAGCACCTATTCTACAAATGACATACAGTTAGCACCTATTCTACAAATGACATACAGTTAGCACCTATTCTACAAATGACATACAGTTAGCACCTATTCTACAAATGACATACAGTTAGCACCTATTCTACAAATGACATACAGTTAGCACCTATTCTACAAATGACATACAGTTATCACCTATTCTACAAATGACATACAGTTATCACCTATTCTACAAATGACATACATTTAGCACCTATTCTACAAATGACATACAGTTAGCACCTATTCTACAAATGACATACAGTTAGCACCTATTCTACAAATGACATACAGTTAGCACCTATTCTACAAATGACATACAGTTAGCACCTATTCTACAAATGACATACAGTTAGCACCTATTCTACAAATGACATACAGTTAGCACCTATTCTACAAATGACATACAGTTAGCACCTATTCTACAAATGACATACAGTTAGCACCTATTCTACAAATGACATACAGTTAGCACCTATTCTACAAATGACATACAGTTAGCACCTATTCTACAAATGACATACAGTTAGCACCTATTCTACAAATGACATACAGTTAGCACCTATTCTACAAATGACATACAGTTAGCACCTATTCTACAAATGACATACAGTTAGCACCTATTCTACAAATGACATACAGTTAGCACCTATTCTACAAATGACATACAGTTAGCACCTATTCTACAAATGACATACATTTAGCACCTATTCTACAAATGACATACAGTTAGCACCTATTCTACAAATGACATACAGTTAGCACCTATTCTACAAATGACATACAGTTAGCACCTATTCTACAAATGACATACAGTTAGCACCTATTCTACAAATGACATACAGTTAGCACCTATTCTACAAATGACATACAGTTAGCACCTATTCTACAAATGACATACAGTTATCACCTATTCTACAAATGACATACATTTAGCACCTATTCTACAAATGACATACAGTTAGCACCTATTCTACAAATGACATACAGTTAGCACCTATTCTACAAATGACATACAGTTAGCACCTATTCTACAAATGACATACAGTTAGCACCTATTCTACAAATGACATACAGTTAGCACCTATTCTACAAATGACATACAGTTAGCACCTATTCTACAAATGACATACAGTTAGCACCTATTCTACAAATGACATACAGTTAGCAACTATTCTACAAATGACATACAGTTAGCACCTATTCTACAAATGACATACAGTTAGCACCTATTCTACAAATGACATACAGTTAGCACCTATTCTACAAATGACATACAGTTAGCACCTATTCTACAAATGACATACAGTTAGCACCTATTCTACAAATGACATACAGTTAGCACCTATTCTACAAATGACATACAGTTAGCACCTATTCTACAAATGACATACAGTTAGCACCTATTCTACAAATGACATACAGTTAGCACCTATTCTACAAATGACATACAGTTAGCACCTATTCTACAAATGACATACAGTTATCACCTATTCTACAAATGACATACATTTAGCACCTATTCTACAAATGACATACAGTTAGCACCTATTCTACAAATGACATACAGTTAGCACCTATTCTACAAATGACATACAGTTAGCACCTATTCTACAAATGACATACAGTTAGCACCTATTCTACAAATGACATACAGTTAGCACCTATTCTACAAATGACATACAGTTAGCACCTATTCTACAAATGACATACAGTTAGCACCTATTCTACAAATGACATACAGTTAGCACCTATTCTACAAATGACATACAGTTAGCACCTATTCTACAAATGACATACAGTTATCACCTATTCTACAAATGACATACAGTTAGCACCTATTCTACAAATGACATACAGTTAGCACCTATTCTACAAATGACATACAGTTAGCACCTATTCTACAAATGACATACAGTTAGCACCTATTCTACAAATGACATACAGTTAGCACCTATTCTACAAATGACATACAGTTAGCACCTATTCTACAAATGACATACAGTTATCACCTATTCTACAAATGACATACAGTTATCACCTATTCTACAAATGACATACATTTAGCACCTATTCTACAAATGACATACAGTTAGCACCTATTCTACAAATGACATACAGTTAGCACCTATTCTACAAATGACATACAGTTAGCACCTATTCTACAAATGACATACAGTTAGCACCTATTCTACAAATGACATACAGTTAGCACCTATTCTACAAATGACATACAGTTAGCACCTATTCTACAAATGACATACAGTTATCACCTATTCTACAAATGACATACATTTAGCACCTATTCTACAAATGACATACAGTTAGCACCTATTCTACAAATGACATACAGTTAGCACCTATTCTACAAATGACATACAGTTAGCACCTATTCTACAAATGACATACAGTTAGCACCTATTCTACAAATGACATACAGTTATCACCTATTCTACAAATGACATACATTTAGCACCTATTCTACAAATGACATACAGTTAGCACCTATTCTACAAATGACATACAGTTAGCACCTATTCTACAAATGACATACAGTTAGCACCTATTCTACAAATGACATACAGTTAGCACCTATTCTACAAATGACATACAGTTAGCACCTATTCTACAAATGACATACAGTTAGCACCTATTCTACAAATGACATACAGTTAGCACCTATTCTACAAATGACATACAGTTAGCACCTATTCTACAAATGACATACAGTTAGCACCTATTCTACAAATGACATACAGTTAGCACCTATTCTACAAATGACATACAGTTAGCACCTATTCTACAAATGACATACAGTTAGCACCTATTCTACAAATGACATACAGTTAGCACCTATTCTACAAATGACATACAGTTAGCACCTATACTACAAATGACATACAGTTAGCACCTATTCTACAAATGACATACAGTTAGCACCTATTCTACAAATGACATACAGTTA
The DNA here is from genome assembly GCA_964017045.1 of Omphiscola glabra. Taxonomy (NCBI): domain Eukaryota; kingdom Metazoa; phylum Mollusca; class Gastropoda; family Lymnaeidae; genus Omphiscola; species Omphiscola glabra. The sequence continues at coordinate 12,194,825 of OZ024811.1, read as the reverse complement.
GCACCTATACTACAAATGACATACAGTTTGAGCCTGCTATTCGAATTACAGACAACTTGCAACAATTATTCGAATGACATACGATTTGCGGCATTCGTTCGAATGATGTAAAATTTGCGCCTACCATTCGAATGACATGCATTTTGCGCCTATTATTGAAATGACATACAGTTTTCACCAATAATTCGAATAACATAAAATTTGCACCTACCCTTCGAATGATATAAAGCTATTTGAAACGTCTTTAAGACAATATTAAGTTACTGCGTATTATATAATGTGAAGAAAATTGGGGACTAAGATATGTGAAGGCTTAAAGTAAAAAATAATACAGGACAATCCATATGGTAACGGGGTATATCACGCTATTTTTGACAACGTTCACTCCCTCCCTCTGTCACAATATGTGACAGATCTCGAACCCCGCCCCCACCCCCCATAAAGTACGTACGTTACACTTTCGCATTAAAACAAAGTTTAAAAATGAACAACAAATTAAAAACTAATCTGAAACACACTTCAAGATTAAAACGATTAGATCTAATAGAATTTTATCATCAAAGAACTATCACATTATTAAAATTCCTCAAAAGACGAGCTGAAGATGTGTCACTATTCTGTCAAAGCACATCCATCACAACAGAGAGTTAAACATGATCACTGTCAAAAATGTGTGAGTCAAGTATGAACTTTAACCCCCCCCCCACTTTCCCCCCCCCCCCCCCCCCCCCCGAGTTTGAGGTACTTTATGGACGGTCCTTAAAGTTTCGACCAGAAACCATTATCATTTCGATAAGCATCAAGGCACAAAATAATATTCAAGGCAATTAACTTAGCTTGCCCAAATGGGTTTGGGAGTTGAAAAAAGAAAGGGAGGCTCTTTACAATGAATCGTGTCCCCGGGTGCCAAACTCTCTAGCTACGACTCTGATGCTCCTAATACCACACAATAGTTCCATACATTTGAAGATTATGGTTGCATTTTTTTGGTGAACAAACTGTTCTGTAAACATAGATTAATTCCTTATTAATAATGAGTGAACGAAACAAAATATACCAATGGCGTACCTAGACTGAAGCGAGACGGAGACAAGACTTGACTAATCTAGACGAATAATTTTGGATAAATTTTAACCATTTTTTTTTTACTACACCAGCCAAAACTGGGCTAGAAAAGACCAAAAAACGGAGGCAAGACGGATGCGAGACTGAAGTGGCTTCATAGGAAAGAGGCTAGACCAGTGGTCTCTGTCGGTTTAATTTTGTATATCGGCCTTTGATAGTTTTTTTTTCTATCTATTTCGGCCTTTGATAGATTTTTTCTATCTATTTCGTCCTTTGATAGTTTTTTTCTATCTATTTCGGCCTTTGATAAGTTTTTTCTATCTATCTCGGCCTTTGATAGGTTTTTTCTATCTATTTCTGCGTTTGATAGATTTTTTCTATTTCTGCCTTTGATAGATTTTTTCTATCTATTTCGGCCTTTGATAAGTTTTTTCTATCTATCTCGGCCTTTGATAGGTTTTTTCTATCTATTTCGGCCTTTGATAGTTTTTTTTCTATCTATTTCTGCGTTTGATAGATTTTTTCTATCTATTTCGGCCTTTGATAGATTTTTTCTATCTATTTCGGCCTTTGATAGGTTTTTTCTATCTATTTCGGCCTTTGATAGATATTTTCTGTCTATTTCGGCCTTTGATAAGTTTTTTCTATCTATCTCGGCCTTTGATAGGTTTTTTCTATCTATTTCGGTCTTTTGAGGCGTATCGCGGCCACTGTCAAAAACTTTCGGTGTATGCTTCTGTCGGTGTATGCTTCTGTCGGTGTATGCTTCTGTCGGTGTGTGCTTCTGTCAGTGTGTGCTTCTGTCGGTGTATGCTTCTGTCGGTGTATGCTTCTGTCGGTGTATGCTTCTGTCGCAGCATAACAATCTCTGTTTGACTAAGTTGGAATCCGACATAGCCCGGTCGAAATCGATCGGACCGACTTCTTTTGTCGATCGGTGTCGACCTCTTTCGCAGTATAACAATCCTAGACCAAACTTATTTAAACTAGACCGTTTTATAAAAATGTAGGCCAAACGGTATCTCTCCGACTATGTTGTAATCGGACGTAATCCTTTCGAACTATGTAGGACTGTCAGTCTAACTCATTTGATTTCGGTCTATGTCGGTTTATACTTTCATTTTGTCCCAGGCAACACAAGATACGCCTCAGAATAAAGGAAGGAATTTGATAAATAGTGAGCCTTCTTAGGTACACACATATCGGGGGTAAGAAATAGGTTGTGTACATTTTTACGTTGATGGCATATCTTTAAATCCAATGAGGTTACATTCTCTTTTCACAAATAAACACTCGTTTACAATTTTGAGAAAATCAGTGTCGTTGACAAAACGTGGTTACATTTACCTACGTTAACCCATGAATATTTAACCCCAATAATTTTCCACACGTGAAAATTTAATTTTAAAAATTATAAATGGGTTTTGATTTTCTTTCAAAAAAATAAAAATACAATTTTTGTTTTTACTTTGCGGAAAGTAAAGTGTGTATTTTGTCATGAGATTAATAACATTTCTGTAAAAAAAAAAAAGACACTTAAAGCTGTTACAGACTTGAAAAAAAATGGTTAAGAGATTCTTCTTTAGATCAAATAATTCTTTGTTTTACAATTTTCCGATAAGTAGTATAAAACAAAGGAAAAAGTTTATTAAAATTTTGTAATGAAGATATCAATATAACAAATCGGTAAATATATAAATATTTTTAAAATGGTTATAGTTAGAGGCTTGTTGTAAATTTTAGATTGAGATTTTTACAATTTTTAGATAAAAACGAATTTAGTTTAAGGGCACGAAAATGGTAGGGTATGCCCAACATTTAACAATAAAAAAAACACACGACTTCTAAATGATTTCTCAAGAAATCAGCCGTCAATGAACTTCTTTAGTGACTATAATGATTTGATCAGTGATCATTTAGATTGGCAATTTAAAGGTCATGTTTAGAGAGGGAAATAAATGTAGGGGTTAGGGTAGGCGTATAATGTATATAAAAAAAATACTTCTTAAAATGTTTAATGATTTTAGAAGCGTAAATATAACTATACAGTTACTTCTTTTTAAAATAATGACCTGTAATGAGTTTTCACAACAGCATGTAGAAATTTTAGGAAGGTGCCTGTCATTATTATCTCGATAACATCGGGTGATATTTTCTAGTGTTGATAAGAATGAGCTGTGCTGACCATAACGCCAAAGAAACGAAGCGATTTAAATACGTTCACATTCTTTAAAACATTGATAGTGATTTTCTATTATTTTAAGGAAATCGATTAAATTTAAATGCTCTCTCTTTGTGTATTTTAATAATTCTCTATGCCTTCGAATAACGGTCTTTGTTATATAATTTTATTGTGGATTTTAAACGTGTCTACTGCCTACTACATTGTGTTGAAAATTACATTTATGTTGCAAAAACAAATATTTTTTTTGAAGAGATGCTGGTTTTTGATTTCAGGAGGTTCAAGCAGATTGAATTTAAAGATGTTGAAAATTATTTTGAGTGACAGTAATCTTAAAACATTGAAACTGTGCATTTGAGAGTTATGTTCAGTGTTTGGACCCAACTCTCTCTGTGAATCGGCACTGAAGACATATCTCTTCAAACTCTTCTATCCCGACTGATTCCCACACCCACTCTGACCGATACACGATGCTGCTGGGGCCGTCCATGGCTTGCCATGTAAATAGTCCTTGGGTGGACGGGCTTACTATATTTTTATTATTTTTATACAGAGTTGTTTTAATGAAGTAAATGCATGTCATTTGTTTAATGTTATGATTATGTTTGCCAATATTTTTATGTGCAGCGCGGTGAGCCCAGCCCTAGGCATGGGTACCGCGCTGTATAAGACCACTGTAATAATAATAATAATAATAATTGTCACCAATGTCGTTCATCAAGTCGATATACATATTACGGATTTTATATTGACGTTATAATGTAATGACTGCACTGGGCTCTGCCTTGTTGTAAGGACTAAACGAATAAAAGCTAAAGTTTGTCAGCTAATTAATGAAAAGGGATGACGAATTTCACATTTAAGTTTTGGTTAAACTATAATTAAACAGCTTACTCCTTCATTTACTATTAATGAATAGTAGTTTTTCAAAAAGTGTTGCGAATTTTACTTTCCCTTACACACGAACTGTGGCTTTTTTTTTTAAAAAACAATTGTTGCCCCCCCCCCCCCCCCCCGAGTTATAAATGATTGTTAAAAAATAATAAATTTCACAACATTGGGACGTCAAAGTAAATTAACACTCAACTCAGTGGTCTAATTGGAATTAGCAAATCTATCATACGCACCGCGCAAAAAAAAAATAAAAATAAAAAGACTTTCATTTTCGTGAACCAATAAAAACGTATTTTGGTCTACATGAGGTCAGACAAAACAAATGGTCTACCCTATTCTGCAACTAGGAAGTTAGAGAACTTCTTCGGAGCTTAAAGCTCTCTAGGACCAGTATTTTTATATTTTTTAATATCTGTCAAACAAACAAACAAACAAACAAACAAACTAACAAGCAAAAAACGCCTCATTGAATTTTATAAATATAAATGTTTGTGTTTGGGAATTTTAATTTCAAACTTAACAACCTACAAACAGCAAATGAACCATACCTTAAAACAATGCTTTCATTAGTTTCATACATTGGTTTAAAAGTACGTTGGTTTAAAAATGCACATTGGTTTAAAAGGACGTTGGTTTAAAAGTACGTTGGTTTAAAAGTACGTTGGTTTAAAAGTACGTTGGTTTAAAAGTACGTTGGTTTAAAAGTACGTTGGTTTAAAAGTACATTGGTTTAAAATTACGTTGGTTTAAAAGTACATTGGTTTAAAAGTACGTTGGTTTAAAAGTACATTGGTTTAAAAGTACATTGGTTTAAAAGTACATTGGTTTTGTTGGTTTAAAAGTACATTGTTTTAAAAGTACATTGGTTTAAAAGTACATTGGTTTAAAAGTACGTTGGTTTAAAAGTACGTTGGTTTAAAAGTACGTTGGTTTAAAAGTACTTTGGTTTAAAAGTACGTTGGTTTAAAAGTACGTTGGTTTAAAAGTACGTTGGTTTAAAAGTACGTTGGTTTAAAAGTACGTTGGTTTAAAAGTACGTTGGTTTAAAAGTACGTTGGTTTAAAAGTACGTTGGTTTAAAAGTACTTTGGTTTAAAAGTACGTTGGTTTAAAGGTACGTTGGTTTAAAAGTACGTTGGTTTAAAAGTACGTTGGTTTAAAAGTACGTTGGTTTAGAAGTACGTTGGTTTAAAATTACGTTGGTTTAAAAGTACGTTGGTTTAAAAGTACGTTGGTTTAAAAGTACGTTGGTTTAAAAGTACGTTGGTTTAAAAGTACGTTGGTTTAAAAGTACGTTGGTTTAAAAGTACGTTGGTTTAAAAGTACGTTGGTTTAAAAGTACGTTGGTTTAAAAGTACGTTGGTGTAAAAGTAGTTAAAAACATTTTTAACAATGTAAACGATAGAAAAATAACGCTTTAAGTTGAAATTAAATAGAAAAAAAAAACCACGTATTGCTTCTTCAGGATCAACATAATATGACAAATGCTACAAAAAAAAAAAAAAATCAAATAAAAGTATTGCGATAAAGCATATATTAGCAAACCAAAGAGTATTTTAAAATAAACGAAAATGTATAATGCTAAGCCAGAAATGTTAAAAGGGTTGATGTTTATCAGGCATTGTCTCGGCAGTGTTAGTGGGGGACATGCTCGAGGTTGTTACCTCTCACAGCAAAATAAGGTTCATGGATATGTGTATACAATTTTGAAAATACACCCCACAGAGATGACACTGCTATAACAAGGATGTATCCCGAGATAGCACTGCTATAACAATGATGTCTCCCGAGATAGCACTGCCATAACAAGGGTGTCTCCCGAGATAGCACTGCCATAACAAGGGTGTCTCCCGAGATAGCACTGCCATAACAAGGGTGTCTCCCGAGATAGCACTGCCATAACAAGGGTGTCTCCCGAGATAGCACGGCTATAACAATGATGTCTCCTGAGATACTACTGCCATAACTGCTAAAACAAGGGGGCCTCTCGACCAAAGCCACTAAAATTCAATCCCTTAATTTTATTATCCCCGCTGTGAACATGGTGGTAAAAGTACAAAGTGGGATCATACATCAGTGGGTGGACGTAAGCCCCACTACTGCCTGGACATGTACTTGTTGTGTACGTAAACTTGGTCCTCCTACCCTCCCCAATCTCCATATATCTCCATCGTCCTACAGAAACCTCTTTAGGACATCCATGGGGATGTGAAACTATGAACAACATCCTGTTATCAAATCCTACTGGCTGGTCTTTGGTGTATTTTTTAAAAAATAAATCCCTCCAGCGCTTCCTCATCTAGACCAGTTTATCCAGTAAGCCCACGTCACATGTCGCACGTTTCAAAACACATTTATCTGTGTTGATCCTCGCCAGTCCCATTGTCCAGCCATCAAGCTCGATGTGGCGACTTTCTTTACTATCAAAGAACAATCTACACGTGGTCTTTCTCGCCTCGAGATCATCAAACACCACGTGTGTGGCCGTGTAAAACCATATTTCCCCCCACACCTTGCTAGGCGCGTCCGAGTTTTGACACGTCGGGCACTTGCAGGTTCCCTTGTTCTTGTCCTCTGTCCATTTCTTGACATAACACACCTTCCCAGTTCCTAGTCTCTTGCCTTTAAATTCTGCCTTGTTATAAAATGGATATGGTTGCTTGGTGTATGGAAAAAACTCTGGTCTGGCTGCACTGACCTTTTTAACTTCTACCCTCACAGTCAGGTCGGCTGTAGCTTTGATGAACTCGAACATGTTCTTGACAATGTCCTCATCATGTAGACCTCCAGGCAAGTGACTGATGTTAAAATCATTGACACATACAGACCCTTTGTGACCAGGATTCTTCTCGCAGCTGTCGTAATCCTTTTGCAGATCATCCTCCCCTTTATATGATTCATATACCAGTGTTTCATGCGTACCTGACAACGTCATCAAAAAAACAGGACCTTTTAATCCATTTGTTTATTTCTATTCATCTTCTATTATTATTATTTCAGTTCTGCTGGATTTATATTTGTATATACATTAAATCCAACAATATAAAGTCACATTTAGGAGATGAGCAATGAGACAATAACTATAATTTAAAAAATAACGAAAATATAGCGTTATAATAATTATAAATTAACAGTTTCTAAGATTTTATATGTTGTAAATTCATTTACATGTATACATAAAGGTTTTAAGATTAAGTTTAGTATTTTTCACCATCAATGATATTTTAATATATTTACATAATTACCATCAAAAAGACTTTCATCAGTGCCAGCTGTTTCTTGACTGATGACCGTGCAAACTTCATCAGCACTGCCGATTCTGCCAGCCCCTTCATGGCTGCCGACCATGGCAAACCCTTCTTCACTGTCGAATATGTAGTCTTCTTCTTCACTGTCTACTAACGGAAAATTTAGACATTATCCTGTGTGTAAAAGATTCTCTAATTTTTCTAACACATCTCCCTCCCACCCCCCTCACATCTTTCATCCTCCTTCTCACTAAAACACCCTCTTTCTTACAACGCTTTTTCTCATACTCAGTTTTTTTTTTAGCTGTAGGATTCTTTTATATTTACTTGCTCATTCTTACAAACTCCGTTAGTTTCCGTTTATCACACAAGTCATACTATATTTCTTCTCTATCTCTTTTACACAATTTCTCTCCCCTTTTTTGCCCCGACACACTGTTTTTCTCTTAGCTCGCTATCTTTCTAACTAATTATATTTTTTTTGGTGGTTTCCTTTCTCTAGTATAACCTCGCAACATTATCCCATGGTGCTGATCTGATATTTATTTTAGAATAAACTTCTCTCCTTTATGTTTGGTCTGTTTTTATGTCTGTCTTTCTGTTTGAATCCTTGATTTACCTGTTTTAATCTGTAAAGCAGACACAAAAAAATAGAGGAGTTTTAATTATATTTTATTTACGATCATTATTTACTTGGTACCAAATTCCTAGTAATCTGCTTAATAATTTATGACATTTTTCATTGGGGCTAATTGCAACATTTAAATAAAGTAAATCGTTAAAAAAATTCACCATAGTTATTTGAAGAGTGTTTAGCCTACTGCAAAAATGGTATTATGTTTTCGTTCTTTATGATTCCAGTAGAGAAATTAAACATTTTAAAATTAAAAATAAAATTAATAATGTATTGAATTATTAATAAAATTTAAAAATTCATTATTCCACATAAGATATTGTAGTTTTGTGCAATCAGTCGAATCGGTTTTGATAAAGATAAAAACGTAATGTATGTTGCTGGCATGAAGGAAAAGAACATCTGGAGCAACAAATATAAATATCTATGGTCTTGAAAATGCCCGAAAAAAAAATTATACAGTTGTCCCTCCCCTCTCACTCCAAAAAAAAAAAAAAAAAAAAAAAAAAAAAAAAAAAAAAAAAAAGCGGAAAAAACCGCCCCCCGGGAAAAAAGAAAAAAAAACCAACGTAACATAAAATTAAAAAATTAAAAAATGTGGCGATTATTTGTGTAGCGGTTACTATTTGCTATTCTATTTGTGACGTATAGCGTATTGGAGTTGGCGGTGCTCGTTGTTGTGGTTGTTTTAGTAGTGAGTGGAGTTGCAAAGAGATAGGGGTAGGAGAAAAGACACGCCGTTTTCCAATAAAGAGCCATACGTCATATTGATCATTGATATGTAGAATAATTACCCCTAGATTTAACCAAGTCACGGAACTGCTTGTCCAGTTAGCAGTTCGTAACATTTAAAAAAAAAAAAAATTATTATTATTATTGGAGAAAATATAACTCAGTGTTAGGGATGATGTTGTATACTTTCTAAAAGGCATATCGACTAAAATTATAATATTTGCGTAAAAGCTACAATTGGAAATATAACTTATAATGTTTAAATGAATGGTTCTTTAAAAAAAAAAAAAAAAGAAAGTATTTTAAAGCAGAACGCTGCAGTTGTAGAACTACTTATACTTTAATTAAACAATAAAGTTCACATTTAAAATTTATTTTTTCCTCCCCCTCAAGCCAAAAAAAAATATACAAAGACAAGGTCTATTTGGCGTTAAGCCATCTCTAAAAACACTTAAATCATTTGTTTAAGTAACCAAGTCTATAAATACCCGCATCCATTGTTAATGTAACAAACTTCTAAAATAGTTACCTGATACCGGTATTGTGTAAAACAAAAAGCATCGATGAGATCCATTGGATTCATTTTTGTTGAAGTGACTTGTATTTGAATCTGTCAAAGAATAATAAGTCCCTTAGTCTTGGTAGTCAATGGTCCCGATTAATTCTAAAATCCGGAGGTGTTCACGTGAATCTATTGTAAGGAATAATGGGAATCACTTGGACTATTAGAATTGGGAACTGGTTTCATGTTGTCACGGTGGAAAATATAACAACAATATTATTGCGGAAATTGCGTTCGAGCATTGCAAAATAAATAGTAATGACATGATATATTAAGGCTATCAGAAAAGACAATCAAAAGGCATTTTCGGACTGTTATTGTTATCTTTCATCAGTTACAACAATTGAGCAAAAGAAGAAAAATGTCACACTTTAGCTAGAAATAATAAAGAAAGGCTCCACGTGAAGTCATTCATAACCAATATGAAAGGTTTCACTAAGGAATCACCCACTACAGCCTAGGAATTTCGGTGATGATGAGAAGCAAAATATATACAAAAAAAATAAATATAATGCGATGAAAGTCGAAGACTACTAAAAATAATAGTCCTAAAGTTTTAAAATATATCGACGTGGCGAATAAACGGGATGATAAAGGTGGCGCCGTGGTAGTTTGGGGATAGAAATCCGTATAAGATACGGATAAATACAATATATCAGAAGTTATTACAAAATTTAAGAAGTAAGTTAAAGGCGTAACAAAGACTTTCCTGCAACAAACGGTAAAACAATTTATTGACGGTCAGCACTTCAGGCATTCCTTTTATTCCCGTTGTCAAGTCCTTGGAAAAAGGTGAGGGGAAATCACCCACGATTTCCCCCCCCCCCCCCCCCCAACTCAACTATTAAAAAAAGCTTCTTTTTCTAAGAAAAACAAAAGTAGTAATATAACGTATTTCTCATTCAATCCTAAAGGAGCCCAGACATATTCTATTTAACCTACATATGTTTGACTGTGACCTGGGAGAAACATTTCTGGCTATTAAAAATTCACAATGTGTGACCTTGAACATGATATTGTCTCAGCGTGCTATTCATGCTTCAGGCTTACCATATCAATGTCGTCTTTTCTATTTCCTAATATCAAAGCTAATACACTGTTTCTAAGAATTACACAGAAATATAGCGCAGATATTGCTGATGAGATCTTACTTGAGTAATCTACCTAAAAATGTAGTTATCTTATAGTACTTCAGTAATCTACATAAAAAGTAATTATCTTATAGAACTTCAGTTATTTAGATAAAAATGAACTTATCTTATAGAACTTCAGAAATTTACATAAAAATGTACTTATCTTATAGTACTTCAGTAATCTATATAAACATGTACTTATCTTATACTACTTCAGTAATCTACATAAAAATGAACTTATCTTGTAGTACTTCAGCAATCTACATAAAAATGTAATTATCTTATAGAACTTCAGCATTTTACATAAAAATGAACTTATCTTATAGTGCTTCAGTAATCTACATAAAAATGTACTTATCTTATAGAACTTCAAAAATCTACATAAAAATGAACTTATCTTATAGAACTTCAGTAATTTACATAAAATGAACTTATCTTGTGGTACCTCAGTAATCTACTTAAAATGTAATTATCTTAAAGGTATTTCAGTAATCTACATAATAATGTACTTATCTTATAGTACTTCAGTAATCTACATAATAATGTACTTATTTTATACAATTTCAGTAATCTACATAAAAATGTACTTATCTTATAGTATTTCAGCAATCTACATAAAAATGTACTTATCTTATAGTACTTCAGTAATCTACAGAAAAAGTACTTATTTTATAGTACTTCAGTAATCTATATAAAACTGTACCTATCTTAATTCCAATGCATAATTATAAAGAGGAAGTGGACAAATGCCTTTAAGAGGAAGGCGACAAATGTCTTTAAGGGATAGTGGACAGATATAATTATTAAAAAAAAAAAAAGGGTTTACATTTATATAATAATGGATTTTTATGATATTCCGACCGTACAAAAGAGACCTTATATATTTATATAGGGCGAACTAAAATTTTTAAAGTAAACACAACAATAGCTTAACAATCGTAGTATGATCAATCCTATTTCTATTGATGCATTCATAAATAACAATGTCGTTTTCTTTAGCTGTTATTCTCAGCATCATAATCATATGATGTATAAATTAATTTTTCAGATGTATTTGCAAAATAATGCCCCCCCCCCGCCCAAATTATCTCTTATACATATATTATATCTACCATAATATATTATGTGACAAATCTAATTGATTGGCAAGAAGGAAAATTGAATAATTTTAATGAAAGTCTATTAGTCACTGTGTTAATCACTGTAATATCCTCGGTACATTACACTCAAACTGGGTTATTTGATAGTGCCCCTTCTATAATTACCCAGTCCAGTGGTCGGCAAACTCATTAGTCACAAGAGCCAAAAATCAGCAGCGGGGCGATTAATCCTTTTTTGAGAGCCAAAACCGGTTTGTGGACGACTGGCCGAACCGCACTCAGGTCACTAAAGAGCCGACCGTGGCTCGCGAGCTACGATTTGCGAACCACTGACCTAGTCCTATGCCTTTGGCTACAGTTACATTTCTCATTTTAGTTTAGGAGTGTTGAATCTATTTTTGGCAAATGCTGAGAGATTTCACCATGACGTCATTTGCGTGTTTTGTCCATGCTTCCGATAGGGTCAAAAACCCTGGTTCCAATAGGACCAAAGCCCTGGTTCCGATAGGGTCAAAACCCAGGTTAGTGATAAGTTTAGGTTTCAGATTATAGGTTTAGGTATAGATTTAGGGTTCAGGTTAGGTTTAGGGATAAATTTAGGACATAAATTCGCGGGTCGCGGCAACCAAGATGGTGGCACGCGGTGATATCTCTAGGCGGTAAATTCGAATAGATCTACAGCGTTTTTTTACCATGACCCGTAAAATTAAGAATAAAACGTTAAAAAAATAATGAAACAATTTCCTAAATGTATCCCTAAACCTAACCTGAACCCTAAATCTAACCCTAAACCTAACCTGAACCCTAAATCTAACCCTAAACCTAACCTGAACCCTAAATCTAACCCTAAACCTAACCTAATGAAATGAGGTACGATCTTAAATCTACTATAATCTATCTTAATTAGCCCTCTAGCTATTTACCAATTTTTTCCTCGGCAAAATCAGTTATGGAGTGTACTTTATATTAATATTATTAAAGGCACATTCCAATATTGATATAATACTGAGGTTTAAAAACTAATTTCTAGAAAATTCTCACCTTGTATCAAGAGACTGTATGGTATCAGCTTCTCAAAAGAAAATGTCGGCTCACCTGATGAAATAATATCGGGAATTTCCTAAGCAACGTTGTGTGACACAGGTAATGAAAAAACGCTACCAACAATGAAATGAATCTACGTGACTAACCGTACAACGTATCCTAGCAGTAGCTATATATACGATTAACCTATAGAAATAAATACAGATTAAGTCAGCATTTAATCACAATGTATCTGTTTTGGATTATTGAACTTATTAATAATAATACATTTGTCTGAAAATAATTGTCGTAAAAAAATTAGGTAGAGCCTGGGTGAGACTTGGCCGCATCAGGTTTTCCACAAAAAGTGATCACAAATTCAAAAAGTACAACTGTTACTAACACACATATTCTGGTGAAGGCCTGAGATCATTCTCTTAAGGCCCCGACTAGTAAATTGGCAATCAACTCCATCTGCTGAGGTGTGCCATACAACATTTTCCTCACATAGGGTTCCCCCCTCCGCCCTGGCCTCCCCCGGAAGCTCTAGTGAGGGACATTCGGTCAACAGATGCGCCAGCGTTTCCGGGACCAGGTTGCAATGCCGGCAGGTGGGATCCCCGATTGTTGTCTAGACGCCAGAAATACGTGCCTATGGGGCAATGCTCGGTGCGCAGTTGCGCCACTAAACTCTGCTGCTTTCGGCCTAACCCCCACCATGGGTCTTGTCTGCTAGGAGTTTGCATGTTCGAATAGACGCCTCTACAACTGTTACTAATCTGCTCAACCTTTATAAATAACAAATTAAAAACATTAACGCTTCTCAAGAACTAGGCATCACTTTCTTCATTCTACTCATTGTTGCCAGAGAATTGGCAGCGCTTCTTCTTACACGGCTGAACAACTTTGGCTTGAGTGAGGAAGCAACTGATACCCTCAGTATATCTTGAAGATGCTCATCAGTAAGTTTGTCCCTTAATTTTGACTTGTTAAAGTTCATTGTGGAAAAGAGCTTTTCAGACAAATAGGTACTCCCAAAAAAGTCATATGATCCCCTTGAAAACCCTGTAAATCTCAGTGAAGGTGGAGGGCATGCTCTCATAAAATGTCTATGCGTGTCTGTTTTTCCATTGTCCTCCCTGTGCTTAGAATTGCATTGAAGATCAGTCAGCTCTATTTGAAGAGCAAAAAAAAAATGTTGGTTTGGGGGGGGGTGTGGGATCTTCCACATTGAAGGAGAAAGGGTCAGCAAAAAGCTGAAAAGTGGCTGTGTATGTTTTGATGTCTAAAGAATGTGATCCAATTCTTTCTGTAGCGTTGCAATGGTATAGGTATACTTATACTACTAAGCTATTACTGAATGGTGTGCCTGAGTCAATGAGTACTTTTACATGCTGGGAAATGGCAGAGGTTTCTCTAAGAATCATTACATAAGGTTTGTGCAGAATGCCCTGACATCGTCATGGGCAACACTTATAAGCTACCACTGGTCTTGTAACTTCTTGTTGAGTACATTCAGCCCTTGTGTAATGTCAACAAGAAAAGCCAAGTCCATGAGCCATTTGGGATCACTTAGTATAGGAAAAAACCACCCCATCCCTCTATATAAAGGCTTTAAATGCTAAAACATGTTCAAACAGTAGGCAGGAGCAGGCCATATTTAAGAATTATTGATGCGAAGGAAGGATCTATTGTAGAGATTTTACGTTCTGTTATCAGTATGGAGAAATTAAACTCTTATTTAAGTTTATGGCTCGTTCTAAAACAGTACACAACAAAAGACGATACCATATGTTAAATACAACAACAAAGAATGCGATACTCAAACCAGGGCTAAAAACAATTAATACAGTCAAGAGAAATATAATTAAAGCTACCGACTTACAGAATAATGATTCGCTTGTACCGGTACGACGTTGAAGAATACACAAAGTAGTTAAAAAGTAAAATGATGAAAAGGAATCTACACACACACAGTAAGCAAATCTCTTGTCTCTGTAGCAAAAATAACACACGCTCAAAATATCTCGTGATCAATGATAGCAAACCAAAAAAAAAAAAAAAAAAAAAAAAAAAAACTCTCGTTCCCTTTTATAGTCTGTTCTACTGATATCTCTAGAAAGACCTTACACAATGTTTTCCTTTCCAGATTTTTCTACATAATTCTACAGGATTTCAAGGACACAGACCATTAATTGTATTTAATTTCAAACCAAGTCAAAAGAGTCTATTTTTAGGTAGCCACACCCTAAATGCGATGCCAAGTTTGGGTTCAGCTAGAGTTCATTCTCTGGGGAAAGATGACGTAAACACGTCGACTACATAACAAGGACGAATGAAATTTAATTTTATTGTCGTAAAAATGCCTTTTTGACAAACCATATTTTGAAAGTTACCAAGCTTACAGCATTGGCGTAGTGAGGGGGGAGCAAGGGGGGCATCATGCCCCGGGCGCTACTCACAAAGGGGCGCCAAATGGTATATTTTACTATATATTGTTTGGTTTTCGAATAAAGGGGGGCGCTAAAAAGGTATTGGGGGGCGCTAAAAAGGTATTGTGCCCCGGGCGCGAGTTAAGCTCGCTTCGCTACTGGCTTACAGGCTCGGAATTTCCTTTACTCTTAAATACTAGCGCAATTTTAAAAGGGATTCTTTAATACTGTATCCCATTGCTACGATTTACAAAATTATGGTTGTGCATAACCCACCAAATGCTTTTCTAAAACTTTTCTCAAAACCGTACACTTACCATGCTGCTTTTCTCATAAAACGCTGTAAAATAAATTTTTTTAATCCTATTTTAAAACGGTTCTTACCATTATAATCAACATACAAATATATATAACGTAATAAAAATCTGAATCAGATTAGTGGGTGACATGCGACTGAAACCGTCGCGGAGGGTCACGTTGTAAATTTGAGAATGGGGAAAACGCGTCGGCCGTATAGCACAAACCTTTGCTTTCATGTAGTGGGCCGCAAAATATCGAATTGCCCAAGAGCCGCGAGTTTGAGACCCCTGCATTAAATGTTTATTTATTAATATTCATGATGATCTCATTTAAAAAAAAATAATTTAAATATTGAAACTTTCCCCCTTTATTTTCGATTTATGCAGCCTGTATGCGTGAAAGAATTGCAAAATATCCAAATTTTTCAGTGTCGGCTTCGGTTTCGGCCGGAAGTCTCTTTAAGCTTTTTGTTTCGGCTTCAGTTTCGGCCGAAAGTCATTTTAAAACTTACGCCCTAGTTTCGGTGGCTCTCCTCATGTCAGACAGTGGCTCTCCTCATGTCAGGCAGTGGCTCTCCTGATGTCCATTTCAAAGAGTGACCATTTAGGGATGCAGGAATGGGTTAATGTTCACCCCCCCCCCAAAGTATATCCATCGATAAAATAGCACTTAGTGGTGCACGTTTAGTAATCTTTTATATATATTACGCTTCTGGTGTGACTCGTGGACTGCTTCCAAATGAAATCGTCTCAATTGAACATTGGAGTAAGAAATATTTGGTTTAAAAGTTGTTGGGACATCAGACTATTTAATATAGTTCATGGGCGTAAAATAAAAAGTGTGCAGTGTTGTAACAAGGGGAGAAGTAGTGTAGCTAAAATTGGGATTCTTACATGTGCGTTACTTGAGTTCATGTTTTTGTCAAGTAACTTTAGTTCACGCATTGCTGTCGCCAATGTTTGGCGGGCTACATCTAGTGACAATTAATTGATGAACGCTTTATAGTATTTGTCTAATATGTTGTTTTTGTTTTTTTGTTCCTACCAGTCTCCGGCGCCAACTGACCACCTTGTACTTTGCAGGTCATTCGGTCAGTTACTGGCATGCAGGTGATAACAAGTTAAACATCTGTCGCTGTGACCTTTTTTAAAAAAAATAACTTTAAGAAAAGCTAAGCACATTTTGAACATTACATATTTTTATGAGAACTTCAAATCTATTTAACATGTTTTCTTTAAACGCTGGTATGCCTGTAGAGGAAAATGTAAGAATTTATTTGTGGTCTCTTTTACATCAACGTGTATAAATTTATATATTACTGATGAATGCAATGAAAGTAAAGACTTGGGATAAATTCATGGATTTGTTAAAAGACTGAAATTCCACAAAATTATTTAAAAAAAAAAAAAGAAAGTAAAAGGCATGTTCCTCAAATAGATTCTATTCTACTTGATTGTTGGTGAATCTGCATCAGTGGGATTGAAATATTTACAGGTTGTGTAAAGTAACAACGTAGAATTGCACATACCTACGTTTATTTGATAAAGCGGTGTGAACGTGATGCCGACACTTAAGAAGTCTTCGAATTTAAAGTCCTTCTTTAAAAAAAAAATTAAAAAAAATAACTACCTTTGCTACTATTCCTACGTTAAACAATAAGACAAAGTTCCTGACACAGAGGTTCTCGCTAGAACGAACCTACCTAGTATCTTCACCACCCTGATGCAGTATCAACTCCGTTGGATGGGACATGTTGCCCGTATGGAAGATCACCGGCTCCCTAAACAAATATTCTATGGTGAGCTCACGACAGGCAAGCGCTCTCAAGGAGGTCCAAAAAAACGTTACAAAGACTCACTGAAAGTGGCACTAAAGGCCTTCAGCATCGACACTACTAAATGGGAGCAGACCGCCCAGGACAGAGTCAGGTGGAGATCAGTGGTCAAGATAGGGGCTAAACGTTATGAAGCCAGCAGGATGGCCACCACTGAGACACGCAGGCAAGCCCGAAAGAACATCATTAAAATCACGACTGCACCAACTGTCCCCTGCCCGCGGTGCCACAGACTATTCCGAGCACGTATACATGATTGGCAAGCCACCTACGAACCCACCGTAACCCCCCCCCCCCCTAACCGGATGACTGGATTGTCCTAGTCGATGTTTACGGACGGACGGACGAACAACACACGTTAAACAATAGTTATTAAAAAGACTCTAAAGAAATCTTACTTATCGGTGAACATTTCTAAATCATTTTTATTAAAAAGCTTAGTTGTGGTTTGGCATATGTGAGCAATCTTCACAGACATGATTTCATGAAATAGCCGGCATATTGGTGTAGTTATAATTATACGAACCATTACCAAAGACTATCAGAATGTCTTAGTTTTGATGGGCCTGGTTCCTGCGCTTGAGGAGCGCGCCCTCGAACGCCTCTTCTAATGCGTGTCTTTGCATTCTTTACGAGCTGTATGTGATGATCCAAAACTCTTGACACCACTCCATTTGGTTTACCCATGTTTATTCCATATATTCACACATAACCAGGATCTCCAGGGATTAGTCAGGCCATCAATTTATCCACACCGGGGCGAGAGGTGCCGGGTGGGCCATCCCGGGGGTGCATCTAGATGATCTGCTCCTCCATGCATGAGACTGACGACAACAACATCTCTTGCCAAAGCTACAGCATTGCAGCCTTGCTCACCGTGACAGACAGGGTGTCTCGCCATTAGAACGATAGCTGCTGCCACAAAACTTGCCCTCCCCTAGGATAAACGATTCATAAAATATTTGAGACACGTGCCACCTTTGTACTGGGGGGCTGGGGCTGGGGGTGGGGGTAGGGGGGGGGGGTTGGTACGGAAATTTGAGAAAAAAAAGCATATAAATATTTAACTGCGCACTAAAAATTAATAGAAAAATGTGCACCATAAAGCACGAGACAAAGACATCAAGTTGCACTTCCTTAGTTTCCAGGCTCTGTTCTGTGATGCTGTAATTATTTGTTTGCAACTATTTACTGGGGGGTAGCTATACGATTTGAAACAAAATTAGTGAGCCAACAGACGTTTCGGAGATTTCTTCGCTTTCTTTACGGCCATTTGGTGAAATTCAGCACAAAAGCCGCTAAATCAGCCATCAGAAAAAACGGGTGTGGTTTAATATTCTGGTCAGGTAATTTGCTATGAGTATCAGTGCCTTTATTTAAGGACTTGTAAATATATTGTAATATTATTATTATTGGTAGTTTTCTATAGCGTGGTACCCCAGCCTAGGGCTGGGCTCACCACGCTGTACGTACAATTTAACAAACAACCATGAACTTAAAAATTAACATACATTTATTAAATAAAACAAAACAAATGTGTTTTCGCTTCAATCATTCCAAAACCTTTTACACGCGACGCCATGGACTGCACTCAGCAGCATCGTTTAACGGTCAGAGGGGGGAATCAGTCGGGATAGTAGAGTTTAAAGAGATGTGTTTTGAGCGCAGTTTTAAAGGCTAGGATGTTTGATATATTGCGGATGTTTAGTGGAAAAGAATTCCATTGTTTGGGGGCACAGTAAGAGAAAGTTCGTTCACTGTATGTTTTTGTGCGAGTCTTGGGGACAGAAATATCAACATTTACCGGGTAAATGCGAAGGGATGTAGCCGTGACGTATTACACGGCCGCCATCTTGGTTGCCGCGACCCTTGAAATTTGATGGGTTCACGGGTTGCGGCAATCAAGATGGCGGCCACGGAAAAATAAAAGTAACTCACGTTTAATATAATTAGGAATAAAACGTTAAAATTAATGAAAAAATGTCCTAAATGTATCCCCAGACCTAACCTGAACCCTAAATATATCCCTAAACCTAATAGGAACCCTAAATTTATACCTAACCAGGGTTTTGACTATATCGGAACCAGGGTTTTGACCGTATCGGAACAAGGGTTTGAACCTATCGAAACCAGGGTTTTGACCCTATCGGAACCAGGGTTTGACTCTATCGGATCCAGGGTTTTGACCCTATCTAAACCAGGGTTTGACCCTATCGGAACCAGGGCTTTGACCCTATCGGAACCAGGGTTGTGACCCTATCGAAATCTAAATCAGGGCTTTGACCATCTCCCTAACCTGGATTTTGACCCTGAAAACTAAGAAAATGAAAACAAAATGGCCAAAAATAATTATAAAATAAAGAAATAATGAAATCCCAACGTACAGTTTCATAGAATACACTTCTACACACATTATTTCAGGTTCCATTTAAAAGAATATCCAGAAAACGAAGAAACACTTTGGCATCACACCTATAGAACCTTCCCATATTTCCGTGCTACACCTCGAAACTTCTCAGAGTTCTACGGCACACCCTAATGCTTCCCAGATTTCCTTGGAACACCTAGTACCTTTCTAGACTACCGCGGCAAAATTTGCTATTCATTCGTGTATGCACTCTTCAGTGGCGTAGCGAGGGGGGGAGCAACGGGGGCATCATGCCCCGGACGCTACTAATAAAGGGGCGCCAAATGTTATATTTTACATATAATATTGTATGGCTTTCGAATTAGGGGGGGGGCGCTAAAAAGTTATTGTGCCCCGGGCTCAAGTTAAGCTCGCTACGCCACTGGCACTCTTCAAACATGCTTGTATCAATTCTTTAGCATGCTTGTATCCATTGTCAGGCAGATTACGTGATGTAGCTCTGCTGTGTCAGGTCGTGATGTTTATTATGTGAGAGAATGAACGATGCTTTCTTTTCTTCCTATTTTTGCCTCTTTTAATCATCATATAAACTCAGCAACATATGACGCGGCTAAGAGTAGGAAGAAAAAACGGGATAAAAAGGTGTGTGCATTTTGGTAAGCGGCAGCAAACGTGGTATTTCTGGTGTAGGAGTGTGTCTTAGTATTGTTGATGGGAGACTCGTTTTCTTTTCTAATATGAACCACAGTAATTACTAGATATGCATTGTTGTGTACCGTGTTTTACACTGTATATTCATAATTACATAATACTGAACATTTTAAACGGCCTTGTGATAATTTGACCTTACACGACACATGAGCCTTGTGCTAGGGCTAGGAGACAACAACGGAGTTCTACACATCAGCCTTGCAGGGGCTAGGAGAGAACAACATACTTCAAGACTCTTACATTGTTTTGTAGAGCCATACGGAGGGGACATAATCGTAGACAGCGGAGGCGCGTCACACCAGCCATACCAGACATTACTGTTCGACACAGTAAGGGTCCGTCCAACCAGTCATATAATCTGCTACGGGAAGGCCCATCAAACGAGGCTTACAAGTCATGCCATTCGCCACATATTTGCCCTTTAAAAGAGCCATACCAGTCATAGCCATTCGCCACAGGTAGGCCCGTTAAAAGAACCTTACCAGTCAAACATTGTGCCATAAATAATCCCGTTAAAAGGGCCTTGTCAATCATTCCGTTTGCTGCAGGTAGGCCCTTGAAGAAAAGCCATACCCTTAGCCACTGGTAGGCCATTCTAAAGAGCCATATCAGTCATACCATTCGCCGCAGCCGGGTCTGAACCCAGTACTACATCATTCGTCACAACTCTAGAGCCATAAGCCTATCAAGATTGTGGGTCTTAACTAAGGTTCGTTGAACACTCAGCCAGACGGTTGTAAGTAGCACCCAGTATTTTGTGCCCTACAAGCATGGCTTATGTCCATAGTCGTTGTCCGCCACATTTTGGGAACTAGCAATATCCATCATTTAAAGTGGACACCCAACAGACCCAGCAAGCTCAATCTACGCGACTGAAAGCCGCACCAGCCATAGCTGCTCACGACCTTTTTTGAGACTTATCTCACATCAGTGAAGAAAAAGTAAATATTTTAATTATGTTATTTAAACTATTTTCATTCTACATTACCCTTATATTGTGTATTGTATGTTTCATGTAGTTAAACATATTATAGAACTTATGAAGTAGCCTTAAACTGGAAATGCACTTACCAACTATATCCCCACTAGTATTACAAATTTGCCTCTGTTTAAAATTTTATGTGTAATTTGTTTAAATATAGACCGTGACGTTTGTCTTAAACAACAAAATTTCTTTACCAACAAATGCCGCAATTAAACTGCTACAGTATAACTTTGTGCGTGCTAATTTGATGTTAAATGAAATCAATTGGGACACAATATACATCTAGATATAACTGACGAATTAATGCAGCCATGCTGGAAGGTTTATGTGGTTATTTTGTACTATAATAAAATTGTATAATAATGCGATGACGATAGTAAAGATATATGATCAACACAGAAGTGTGCATATACATATATATATATATAGATATAATGTTCTATTCATGAAGTTGTTCATTAATTATGTAGAGTCAACCTCATTGAATTATAGACTTAGCCAACTATCACCCCCTGAATCACTGACAAATGGGTGAACGGTTGCCATTGGTGTGAGAGAGTGTTCACCAGTTAACTCGATGAAGAATCTTCACATTGATTGTTACATCGGAGCATACGAACTCACATTACAGCTGGAGCTTGCACGCTAATGTAAGCCCACAAATAAACATTACTTCTTTACAGTGATCTAACTGAAGGTCTACAAGAGACCATTTAAAACATGATTTCAGAAACTTGTAGTGGATTGCATCGAGACCCTTTAAAACAGATTTCAGAAACTTGTAGTGGATTGCATCGAGACCCTTTAAAATAGATTTCAGAAACTTGTAGTGGATTGCATCGAGACCCTTTAAAACAGATTTCAGAAACTTATTGTGGATTGCATCGAGACCCTTTAAAACAGATTTCAGAAACTTGTAGTGGATTGCATCGAGACCCTTTAAAACAGATTTCAGAAAATTGTAGTGGATTGCATCGAGACCCTTTAAAACATGATTTCAGAAACTTGTAGTGGATTGCATCGAGACCCTTTAAAACAGATTTCAGAAACTTGTAGTGGATTGCATCGAGACCCTTTAAAACAGATTTCAGAAACTTGTAGTGGATTGCATCGAGACCCTATAAAACAGATTTCAGAAACTTGTAGTGGATTGCATCGAGACCCTTTAAAACAGATTTCAGAAACTTGTAGTGGATTGCATCGAGACCCTTTAAAACAGATTTCAGAAACTTGTAGTGGATTGCATCGAGACCCTTTAAAACAGATTTCAGAAACTTGTAGTGGATTGCATCGAGACCCTTTAAAACAGATTTCAGAAAGTTGTTGTGGATTGCATCGAGACCCTTTAAAACAGATTTCAGAAACTTGTAGTGGATTGCATCGAGACCCTTTAAAACAGATTTCAGAAAGTTGTTGTGGATTGCAACCATTACGGAAGGTCTACAAGGGACATTTTAAAACATTTCAGAGAATGGTTGTGGATTACATCAATACTGCAGGTCTAAAAGAGACATTTTAAAACAGATTTCGTTGGGTGCTTGTTGATTGCATAAACTGAAAAAAGAAAATTAATATACAGTCTGCATTAGGATTTTTTAGTCAAAATTTCAAAGAGCTGAAAATAGACCAAGTACAAGGCAAGCTACCATGTTTCACCCAGAAAGAACACGGTTCGACCTACAAATTTCAAACATGTGTTGTGTGTCATTGACAATAAAAGTCACATTATACAGCACTAGATACTTAGATAAAATAAAATTAACACATCTGGAAGAAATCAGAATAAAGCGATACATAGCAGAAGATAGCTACATAGTATCTAAATAAGAGAGGAAACTACTTTACTTGATGTAGTGAAGACGAAACATACATACTGAATTGTAAGGAAGGGTGTGTTATGTATGAAGTCAACGTTTATGGAGTATACAATATCGTTTTATATTGTTACCAACATTTATCGCTATGTCCACCTTTCTCCGCCTATATCCACTTATGTCCATCTATTTCCCCCTATGTCTACCTGTGTCCACCTATATCGGCCTATGTCCACTTATGTCCGCCTATGTTGGCCTATGTGCACCTATTTCCATCTATGTCCACCTATGTCCACCTATGTTGGTCTATGTCCACCTATGTCCGCCTATGTCCACCTATGTCCACCTATGTCCGCCTATGTTGGTCTATGTCCACCTATGTCCACCTATGTTGGTCTATGTCCACCTATGTCCGCCTATGTCCGCCTATGTTGGTCTATGTCCACCTATGTCCACCTATGTCGGCCTATGTCCGCCTATGTTGGTCTATGTCCACCTATGTCCGCCTATGTCCGCCTATGTCCGCCTATGTCCACCTATGTCCACCTATGTTGGTCTATGTCCACCTATGTCGTGGGGGAAGAAGGAGGATGAGATCTCGACATTCAGCTCCCACGACAATAGTGCGTCAAAGAACTGGTGATGTTACGCTCATTAAGGCGCAGTCATCTGTAAAGACATCATTGATCATCAATGACCTTTTCACTGAGAAAAAAACAACAACAAAAACTCAAACTCATGATTTCACACCGCCTCGATGGGGCGTGAAGAGATCAAATCTAATTGATGTTGACTGCCAGCCTGTTGTGAAGCCACAATCACATAATTTCGGGGTACTGTATTTTAACTCCCAGTCATGCAGGAATAAGACATTTGAGGTGTGCGATCTTGTTTTAGAGAGCAAGGCTGACCTTGTATTCATTACAGAGACGTGGTTTAAACATGTTGGAGACGAAGTCAAGCAGCAAGAAATTACACCTCCGGACTACCTCCTTCACTCTTGCCCAAGGCAATCACACAGTGGCGGTGGTATTGCTGTCCTTTATAGGAGCTCCTTAAAGAATGGTGTGGCGTTTTCAAAATCGGACGAGTTTGTTTCATTTGAGATGTGCAAGATGCAACTTAATTATGGTGAACAAACGATAACGTTTCTATGCATATACAGGCCACCTCCTAATAAGCGAAATAAGTTGAAGATCTGTCAGTTTACTGCTGACTTTCTTCGGCTTCTGGAAACGTACGCCTCCACAAAAAAAACGTCGTCATAATCGGCGACACAAAATGTCATTTCGATTCCACCACCGACAGCTATGTCAAGACCTTAAAATCAGCTCTTGACACACACGGAATGACTCAGCTTGTCAGTGTCCCGACACAGAAGCGGGGTCACATCCTAGATTGGCTGGTTGTCAGAGAGGATCGTGCATCTATGATCTGCAACCTCATAATTGAGGACAAACTGATCTCTGATCATTTCCCAGTAACCTTTGACTTTGATTTGAGGAAACCAGGGCGCCTTCTGCGCACAATCACATCCCGTGACCTCCGAAGAATAGATCGGGCGGCCTTTAGATGTGACGTCGCCGCCCTCAAGTATAGCGAAGATGATTCTGCAACAGTCTACAACAGTGGCCTCAGAGTTATTTTAGACAAACATGCACCTCTGTCTACACGGCGCGTTACGGACCGCACTTCTGCCCCATGGCTCACACCAGAAATAAAGGACGCGAAGCAGAAACAGCGACGTGCAGAACGCAAGTGGCGGAAGTCTGGCTTGACTGTGCACCGACAAATCTTTGTTGAAAACAAGGAACGCACTAAGCAGATGGTCCTTGCAGCTAGGACTGAATATGTCAGTCACCGGATTGTAGATTGCAGTTCAAATAGGGACTTATTTCGCATTGTCGGTCAGCTGACCGGTAAACAGAAGGACACATCTGTGCCAAACAATATTGCTTTGGCCGAGCTACCAGACGCTCTAAATGAGTTCTTTGTTACGAAAGTTAAGAAGATCAGGGCGAGACTTGACATTTGCACAGATGCTCCCGAATTCTTGCCGTTTAATGGCACTCCTATGAGCGAATTTTTGGAGGTCACTGAATCGCATGTGAGGAAAATCCTAGTTGACTCCCCAAGAAAGTCATGTTTGCTTGACCCTCTTCCGGCAGGTCTGTTGTATGAATGTTTAGACGAAATTGTCCCTATCATTACTAATATCATAAATCAGTCTTTGAAAACTGGTTTTGTTCCATCCTCTTTTAAGGAGGCGGTTGTAACTACACTGCTAAAGAAAGCAAATCTCGACCCTAATCTGTTGGAAAATTATCGCCCCGTCTCTAATCTACCATTTTTAGCAAAGATTTTAGAGAGGGTCGTTCTTCGACAGCTCCTGGATCACCTCACTCGGTGTGACTTGTTTGAGCCTTTTCAGTCAGCATACAGAACGCATCACTCTACTAAGGCTGCCCTGTTACGAGTCGTAAATGACCTCCTATCGTCTTGTGTTGAGGCCAGGTATCCCTCATTTCGTTACTTGATTTATCGGCAGCGTTCGATGCGCTTGACCACGGCATACTTCTCCAACGTCTGCAATATACGTTCGGTTTCACCGATACCGTCCTGAGATGGTTCCACTCATATCTGACAAATCGGGTCCAATCAGTTATAGCAAACGGTTTGACCTCCAAGAAATCCATTATTGAATTCGGAGTACCCCAGGGCTCGGTCTTAGGCCCGGTGCTTTTCACTATGTACGTTCAGCCCCTGGGTGCAGTGATCAAGCAGTTTGACATGGTATACCACATGTTCGCGGATGATACCCAACTTCAGAAATCCGTGATCCCCTCTCAGTTCCCTCAGCTTCTTAATATGACACAGAAGACAGTGGAGTCAGTTAAGCACTGGATGACAATAAACAAGCTCAAATTGAATGATGAAAAGACTGAGGTGATCCCCATTGCTACCGCTCAAAAATTAAAATCTTTAAAAGATCCTCCATCCTTTACTCTCTCAGGTGTGCAGATTGAGTTTGCTCAAACAGTGCGAAACCTGGGTGTCTACTTAGACAGAACACTAACTATGGAAAATCACATTAACATGATTTGCAAGGCGATTTTTCTAGAGCTGCGCAGAATTAGTCATATCAGACCCTTCTTAATGTCTGCATTCGTGCTATCACGCATGGACTACTGCAATGCTCTCATGGTGGGTCTTCCAGCTACGCTCCTTGATAAAATTCAAAAAGCACAGAATAATGCGGCTCGAAGTGTTCTTCGTAAACGCAAATTCGACCATGCTAAAACTCTTCTGATAGAATTGCATTGGCTGCCGGTCCGCGCTCGTATAGAGTACAAAATCGCAACTCTGTGCTACCGCTGCTTGCATGACCTGGTGCCGTCCTATCTCCAAGCGCTCATGACGCCTTATGTACCCACTAGACAACTCCGCTCATCCGATAGTGGCAAACTCTCGATACCGCGTGTTCGCCTTGAAACTTACGGAAAGCGCACGTTCGCATTTGCTGGCCCAACCATTTGGAACACCCTTCCTGACGCTCTCAAAAACAGCCAGACGCTGGAGTCCTTCAAAACAAATTTAAAAACTCATCTATTTCGCAAACACCTGCTGGAATGATGTTGTCTACCATCTTTTCCAGCTTGTTATTATCTCCCAGCTTATTAGTTTTTGTACCGCATTTCGAGCCTTTGGGGATGAAGCGTGATTTTTCAAATGAACTTTATTATTATTATTATTATGTCCACCTATGTCCGCCTATGTCCACCTATGTCCGCCTATGTCCACCTATGTCCCCCTATGTCCACCTATTTCCGCCTATGTCCACCTATGTCCGCATATGTCCGCCTATGTCCGCCTATGTCCACCTATGTCCTCCTATGTCCGCATATGTCCGCCTATGTCGGCCTATGTCCACCTATGTCCGCCTATGTCCGCCTATGTCCGCCTATGTCCACCTATGTCGGTCTATGTCGGTCTATGTCCACCTATGTCCACCTATGTCCACCTATGTCCACCTATGTCGGCCTATGTCCACCTATGTCGACCTGTGTTCACCTATTTCCATCCATGTCCACCTATGTCCACCTATGTCGGCCTGTGTACACCTATTTCCATCTATGTCCACCTATGTCCACCTATGTCGGCCTGTGTCCACCTTTGTCGGCCTATGTCAACCTATGTCGGCCTATGCCCACCTATGTCGGCCTATGTCCACCTACGTCCGCCCAGGGCCGACCATAACAATTGCGGTACCCTATGCGAAACCGATTGCGCGGGGCCCATTCTGGGTAGAGGATAACGATTATAAATGAAAATTAAGATTTTGTATTAGAAAATAGATTCGGGGCGGGGCCTATGAAACTGCGGGGCCCATTGCGGCCGCATCAGTTGCAGTGGCCTAAGGCCGGCCCTGCGTCCGCCTATGTCCACCTAATGTCAAAGTTTCTGCAATTAATTGACATACAATTATTTTTTTTTAAACATAATGTCTCAGATATTTGTAAAAATATGTTTCTCTCTGCCGTATTGATGTTAACTTCAATTGTTATCTGTGGCTACATTAACAACTTTGAGTATAGAGTAGACCACAGAATGTACGAATGGTCGGTCACATTTTCAAAGCTTTGTTTTATAAGAAAATTTAAGAGGGTTGCCGAGGGAGAAAGCTTTTATCTCTTCTGGTAACGTATACCGATAGACATAAAGCAATGTAAAAAAATGATCATGATAATGCAATGACGGAATAGTTTCAAATCATAATTGGATCGTTATGCATTCTTACAAATGTTCACAGACCGAATTAAAGATATCGTTCCTCCGACTGACATCAAACTTCCAAAGAAAATGTTTAAAATTACCGGGACCCTTCGTGTCCTCCCACTGCTTGTAGTATTGAGTTACCCACCAGGTAAGACTTTGATGACATAACAGTTTGTTCACGTCTTGGCAAATATTAAAAAAAAAAATTATCTGGCAGTTAAGTAAATTACTGATTTCTGTTCAATGCGTTTGTATTTGTGATAAATATTGATTTCTGGAGCAGCTCTAAAATATATATTTTTTAAATATATACTTTAAATGCTTCCTTAAATATGGTTCATAAATGACTCACAAGAGGTTATTGAGGAGGACATATTATTAAAATAAGTGAAGAAAAATTACCGTGGAAATATAAACAAAATTGCATCAATAAAATGGTCTTTGATTTTCTCGTTTTCCATGTAGTTTGCAGCGGTTGGGATGTTGATGCATCGAGACTCTCTTTGAAACCGGTCTATTACCAAAAAAGCTGCAGAGATGGGATGGTAGCGTATCAAGACTATTTCGTGATGAAAGGTCTCATCAACATCAGCAACCTTCCAGGCGGTGAAAATGGCATGGCCTCAATTTTTTTTGTAAATCGATGGACTAGCTATAACTCGTGGGTAAGTAACTCATCGTAACAAAATGTTGAACAACATGATCAAATATTTTATTCCGGAGTGGCATTTCCTGCTTTAGCAATTATTTGGGGCATATATATTGGGGCTCTAGTCGGCATGTCCGTCCCAAAAATGGCATACCGATAAAGAGGCGTTTGCCACGAACCCCCTGAAACGTTACCCGGGGTACAGGATCACCGTGTAGGGGACCTGCGCCGAAAGGCAAAGGTAACGCGCGGAAACTGCGTTAGAAAGAGCACGGCTGTATGGTTTCCTACCAAATGCAGTTGAAAATAACGTAGAAACAGGTTGGGACATGATTACAGTTGCCGCATGGATATGAGGCGAAGGAATGTGGCGACCCTAGCCGATGATTCCAAATATGCAGTCTTGAGGGTACTGCTCCTAGGCAACCTTCTCTCTCCCAGCTGTGACGTGAGCAAGTCACGCCACAGAAAACCACGTAAGCCCTATTAGAGGGCGTCTGCAAACACCTACGAGTCCCCCCGGGCTGGGAAGGGGGGGGGCTTTAGAGACGTAAATTGTATCCACCCCAGCCCAAGGAAGTCCGGCCCGGTTGCTGTGTAAGCATCACCCCGGCTGGCCAGGCGTCCCTTCTCTGATGCGGCCTCACACGCATAGTCAATCGAGGGGAAGGGTGGTTGAGGCTGTCTCAGGGGCGGGGAGCCCTCGGCATGCCGCTTCGCGGCCTGACTGAAATAGAGACCACTGGGAGAGTGGTTGAATGCCGTTTTGGGGCGACGGAGGTGTGCTGGGGAAAACTTTATGAGCCTCGGCTCGATAGTTTGCTGATTTTCTTAAGTAAGTTAGTTAGTAGCTTAGTGACACTTTCTCCCTCCCGGGGCTCCGGTCGACAAGTCTGTGGTGGCTTGCCCATTTGGAAGCGTTGGCCACCGACCCCTTCGACGTTACCCCGGGAAACATGACCACCATTGCGTGTCCCGCGTGGCAGACAAGGGCTTGCATGGTAGCTGCTGGAATAAACGGTTCCTACAGGGCTGCCACCTGTGATGCTTCACAGGTCGAAGAAAAGGCAGATACAGGGTAAGGGTCATGATTACAACTTGCCGTTAAGGGATATGAGGCGAGAGGCTGTGGGGGGGAAGTCTCTGGCTGATGATTCTAGATTCGCAGCCCCAATAAAAGTGCTTTTCTCCACCCCTCACATGTGTCACCCGGGGGAGAGAGGAACATAATTTCAGGGCCCCAGGCTTGATGCAATGTTAAACCCATCAATTCGCTCCGGTCATTAAAGAGCCACTTGCCGTCTCCCTAACTGAGGAATCATTAGATCTTGCAATTCCCGAAAACCAAACAAGTCTACATTGTTTGAGGCTGTCCTTATCTCAATTTTGTCTTAGTCAGTGAGCTCCCTGTCAAGATCAGGGACCTAAAAGTAGGCCATATCCTGTATAGGTGACGTGTCCCTTCATTCCAGAATTTCGCCGCCTCATAAAACGCACCATTCAGAGACATTGCTACCAAAATTACAGTGGTTCTGTCACATGACTCAAGAACAGTAGAGAAAAAAAATTGTCAAATTAACTCTAAAATTCTGAAATTTTGTTAAAACGTTATCAAATTTGAATAAGTTTTGTTATCTGTTATACCTTTCTTAATGTAGGCAAATATGTTTTTAATACAAAATTAGCGACATTTTACTTTCGACATTTTAATTTCGACATTTTTACTTACGTTTTTTCACATTCGACAGTTTACATTCGACATATTTATTTATACACATGTTTATAAAACTATTTTTAATTGACCTTATGTTATATAATCAATCGTCAAGAGTAAATTTAGTTTATTAATTATTTTTGGATCAGGTAAGGACAAACAGGAATTGTTTGGCGTAAGAAATAACATATATTACCGAGAGCCAAGAAAAAATTGATATGATTTAAGAGTAAGAAATAAAACAATTACAAAAAGTCTAGTTGAAATGTGGTTTCTTTTGGGAGTAAGAGATATCACATATTACCGAAAGTCAAGTTTAAATGGCGTTACCCTGGGAGTAAGGAATATCCCATATTAGGGAATGTCAAGGACATAAATATATTTGCTGTAAAAAAACAACAACCAAGATATTACTACAGGCAAGAACACATTTGAATAATTTGGTAATAAGAATGACGGCTACTACAGATACTTAAGGAAGTTTGCAAGAGAATAGGGATTTAGAATACCGGATAACACTTCCAACTTTAAAGACTAATTGAATGACGGGATTATCCAATGTGAACTAAGAATGCTTCAACATCCAAGTTTTAATTATAAATCCTCATATGTCTTTAGATTTTTGAAACTTCAGTTTGGTTGAAAGGATTAACCTGTCAAGACTTGAACATAGTCAAGATCAACTCTTGCAACTGCACGTTCAGGGATTCAAACTACGTCCGGGTGATGTGTAACCTCACGGCAAAAACTGTTTACAGCCGAATGCCCATGCATTTGCACTTGGGCAATAGAGGAAAATCGATATATAGCAATAGTTTTTATTTGCCCCCTATATACGGTAAGTCATGTCTTAAGTGAGTTCCTTTGACTTTGAGAATAACTTACATCTGCTTACACCAAAGAGAAAATAAGAAACATCGTCAACAAACAAATGCTTCATCAAAGCTATATTGTTTTTACGTTAGTCTTCATTTTCGCCATTCTTTGATTTGATGTTTTGGTCAGACTAGAGAGTACCCGGCATGCAATGCAATGCCACTCAAAGAAATAAAAAGTTTGGGTTTTATTATCTTTTTTGAGGTAATTTTTTTATAGATAATATTCTTTTTATTTTTACCGTCTGGTGCGCACTCGAATAAGTTAGAAGGTTTTTCAAAGCGTGAGCATGGCCAAACACAGCTGTCATACTGAGAAGCATGGATTTTCAAAATTTAGTCCACACACTTGTAGCGATTGATCCACGCATGCAATAGATATGTTTGAAATTGTGTCCATATAACTCATTTAGTATTTAGAAACAAATTTAGGGCTCCCGGCACGCAACGGAATATTTTAAAATTGTTGTACTAATTCAGAAACCTAATTATTATGTCACATACAAACTGAAATGTCGCAGTTTGTATTTGATTCAATTCCATCCACCCATGCAATAGCTCTGTTTAAAATTATATTTACATAGCTAATATAAGGAAAAAAAATAATTTTGGGCCCCGGGCAACAAAAGGAATTTTGTTAAATGATTCTACGTATTCAGAATCCTTTTGCGGACGCGCACACAACAATTCTCCAAAGTTTTATCGCAATCAGATAGGCATAGGAAAGCATATGGAAACTTTATTTAAATAGCTCATATCAGGAAAAAAAAATTAATTTAGGGCCCCCGGTCCAAAACTGAATACTGAAAAATGCTTGCACCAATTCAGAAAGCTTCTAAATTATGTCACAAACAAATGGAAATATCACTATTTTATTTTTTATTAAATTCCATTCACTCATCCATAAGCACTGTTTAAAATTATTTTTGTATAGCTCATATATTAAAAAAAAATAGGACCCCGACCCCATATAGAATATATATATAATTCAGAGACCTACGTATTATGTCACACGTTAATTGAAATGTCACTTTTTGCGTTTGATTAAAAATCTATCCACCAATGCAATAGTTCTTTTTGAAATTATATTTATATAGCCCATATAAGAAAAGAACAAAGTAAGGGCCGCTGGCCCGAAACGGATTGTTTTAAAATGGGTGTACTAATTTAGAAACCTTTGCGGGTAGGCGCATATCGATTCACCCAAGTTTTATCGCAGCCGCATAAATGGTACCGGAACGCATACGGAAATTACACTTACATAGCTATCTAGCCAATACACCTGGAGTGGCCCGGGATTGCATTAGTACCCCTCCATGGTGGGACCGATCCCATTGGGACACCAATCCCATTCTGCCACCAATCACGGCACATTCCCGTTTTACTATGTGATCCCGATCCCGGTGTGATCCCGTTTTCTTGTGGCTTCGGATCCACGGGGAATACAGATCGCTGGGAGTTCCCAATTCCATCGGTATCTCGATCCCTCTGTTATTTATATCTCGGTCGATTCCGACCCCATTGGGCTACCGATCCCATTAGGATACCATTCTCGGTGGAATCCACTTCCTGTTTTCCGATGTTATCCCGTTCCCCGAGCTCTAAATCCACCGATATTTCAATACGGACAAAAAAAGATAGCATAAAAAAAGTATCGAAATTTTGTAAATTGCACGTTTAATTAACACACATGTTCGCATTTTTTTGGGACACAAATCAGCACCGGCCTACTCTCCCCTTCCCCCCTTACACCGTATTGAAACAAAATTATAATTTTGTAGTTAATGAAATACGTTAGCAGAGTATAACCAGCCGTCTAATTGACAAGCAGCTTGGGAAAATTAATAACTTTAATGAATTCCCCATCTTTAAGGTAGAAAAGTCTAGAAATGGCCGCAATGTGCCTGGCCCGGAGTCTCGTGTGCCCGATCTACAAGTTCTGCTTTATTTCCAGATACCGGCTGATGCAATTCCTGTAAAAATTTCTTAATTTCTTCAACTCGCCAGGTCTCAAATGGTGTTTTCACCATGTGAGCAGCCATCTTTGTATGTGAGCAGCCATCTTTGTACGTTCTTTGTACTCCCCGGTATGAATGATAACTCTGGGTGACAAGGGAAGTTGCAGTCCCCTATAAGCGAATTTTCGGAGGTCACTGAATAACATGTGAAGAAAATCCTGGTTCACACCCCGAGAAAGTCAAATTTGCTCCACCCTCTTCCGGCAGGGCTGTTGTACAAATGTTTGGATGAAATAGTACCTATCATAACGAGTATCATAAATCATTTTTTGACAACGTGTATTCTAACTCCCCTGCTAAAGGAAGCAAATCTCGACCCAAATGTGTTGAAAAATAACCCCCTGATCTCTAATCTACCATTTGTATAAAAAAAATAGAGAAAGTCGCTCTCCCCAAACTCCTGGATCACCTTATAATTCAGTGTGTGTTGCTTGAGCCTTTTCA
The DNA here is from genome assembly GCA_964017045.1 of Omphiscola glabra. Taxonomy (NCBI): domain Eukaryota; kingdom Metazoa; phylum Mollusca; class Gastropoda; family Lymnaeidae; genus Omphiscola; species Omphiscola glabra. Next base: position 12,161,333 of record OZ024811.1, on the reverse strand, counting down.
GTCAGCATACAGGGCGCATCACTCTACTAAGGCTGCCCTGTTACGAGTCGTAAATGACCTCCTATCGTCTTGTGTTGAGGCCAGGTATCCCTCATCTATCGGCAGCGTTCGATACGCTTGACCACGGTATACTTCTCCAAAGTCTGCAAAAAACCGTTTAGTTTCACCGATACCGTCCTGAGATGGTTCCACTCATATCTGACAAATCGGGTTCAATCAGTTCTCGCATATGACTTGACCTCGAGGCAATTTATTATCGAATTTGAAGTACCCGAGGGCTCGGTCCTAGACCCGGTGCTTTTCACTATGTACATTCATCCCCTGGGTGCAGTGATCAAGCAGTTTGACCTGTCATATCACAACATCGCAGATTATCGCCCACATCAGCAGTCTGTGATCCGCTCTCAGTTCCCTAAGCTTCTTAGTATGACACAGAAGACAGTCGAGTCAGTTAAGCACTGGATGACTATGAACAAGCTCAAAACTAACGATGAAATGACCGAACTGATCCCTATTCCGCTCTGAAGCAACAATCTATAAATTACACACCATCCTTTACTCTCTCAGGTGTGCAGATTGAGTTTGCTCAAACAGAGCAAAACCTTGGTGTTTACTGAGATATAACACAAACTACGGAAAATCACATTAACATGCTTTGGAAGTCAATTTTTCTAGAACTGCGAAGAATATGTCATATCAGACCTTTTTAACGTATGATGCATCAAAGAGGTTGATATCTGCATTCGTGCTATTGCGAATGGACTATGGTGGGTCTTTCGGCTAAGCTCCTGGATAAAATTCACAGAATAATGCGTCTCGCATTGTTCTGCTCAAACGCTAATATGACCCTGTTAAAAAAAACTTCCGAGAGAGCTGCATTCGCTGCCGGTCCGCGCTTGCATTGAGTGCAGAATTGCAACTCTGTGCTACCGCTGCTTGCATGACCTGGCACCATCCTATCTAAGGAAGACGTACTTTCGTTTTTGCTGGCCCAAGAATCTGGAACGCACTTCCTGTCGCTCTCAGAAACAGCAAGACACTGCAGTCTTTCAAAACTGAGTTTAAAACACAACTTGACGTAATCACCTGATTGGGTGATGTAGTCTACTTCCTTGTTTCCAACTTGCACATATTCCTCGGTGTATATTGGCTAGTTTTGACCATGGGCTTGTATGTATATTTTGTATTGTTGGGATTTGCATTTTGATGGTGGGAAATGTAAATTGTCATATATGATTGAGTTTGTACCATGCCTCGACCCTTAATTAAGGATATATATATGGCATTCTCCCATCCTCCTTAGACGATTGAGCGGCAATGGACACTTAAACAAATGACATACTGGGCCGATCCTGGAATGAAAGTCTCGGCTGCATTTCCTGCAAGAAAACCTTGTTTCCTGCTTAGATTTGGACTTCCGTAATGCTTTTTTTTTGTTGCAAGGGTTTCATTTCGCACACCTGTCTTTTTGACTAAATGTATGGCATCTTTCGATAGATTTATCTTTTCTGATTGCAGCTCTTGGTGTGGCTAGTGAGATCGACCCTAGAGTGGCAGTCTCTTTTGCATGTCCCGCACACGAGTGAGGTGGAGCAGTGTTTTCTGGCCTTTCTCTGCGCGCTCTTTACAGCTGCTTCCGCCCTGTAGAGCTCCTCGGCACGTAGTGATCCTGCCTTCACGATGCCCCGCCATGTGAATCGATCTTTCGCCAGGTACTCCCAATTTGAGATGTTGATGTTGGCCGCCTTCATGTCTCTTTTGAATATGTCTAAGTATCTGAGACGAGGCCGTCCAACAGACCTTTTCCCTGTCGCTAGCTTGCTGTACAGCACGTCCTTAGGTATGCGACCAGGTTGCATTTGCTTGACGTGCCCAAGCCAGAGGAGGCGTCTATGGATTAAAATGGCTGGGACGCTGCACATATTTGTTTGAGACAGGACATCCGTGTTGGGTACTGTTTCTTGCCATTTGATGTCAAGGATGCGGAACAGGCATCTGAGGTGGAAGCCATTGAGCCTTTTTTCGTGCCTGGTATATGTGGTCCAAGACTCGCATCCATAGAGGAGTGCGCTCAGTACGCAGGCCTGGTATACCTGCAGCTTAGTTCTTGTTGTGAGTTTGGCATTGGACCAGACTCTTTTCTTCAGTCTCGCCATGACAGTTGCGGCCTTCCCTATCCTACCACTTATCTCATCATCCATTGAGATGGTGCTCGAAATGTTCGACCCTAGATATGTGAATCTGTCAACAGCATCCAAATCGCAGTCGTCGATGGAGATAGTGGGTAAAGAGTCAGCGTCCTGAGCCTGAGCCATAATATTGGTTTTCTTTAAACTAATGGTCAGGCCAAACTCTTTGCAGGCAGCGGATAAGCTGGATACAAGACTATGCAGGCCGTCTGCTGAGTGAGATACTAAACAGCGTCATCTGCAAATAAGAGCTCGCGTAGCATGGCCTTTCTTATTTTGGTCTTAGCTCTAAGGCGCGCAATGATGAATAATCTCCCGTCAGTTCTAATGTGGATGTATATCCCCTCGCTGTTGTTCTTGAAGGCATACTGGAGTAAGATGGAGAAGAAGATTGCAAATAAAGTAGGAGCTAGTACGCAGTCTTGCTTTACTCCACTACTTACTGGAAAATCTTCTGAGGTGGCACCGTCATAGCACACTGTGGCCTGCATGTAATCGTGTAACTGCTCGATGATGTTAAGCAGACTTGCAGGGAAGCCTATTTTTTTTATAGGATCTGGAAGAGGCCGCTTCTGCTGACAAGATCAAAAGCTTTAGTGAGGTCGACAAACGCGATGTATAGAGGCATACGTTGTTCCCTGCATTTCTCCTGAAGCTAGCGCAAAGAGAAGATCATGTCTATGGTTGACCTACCGGCTCGAAAGCCACATTGCGATTCTGGGAGTACGCGCTTCTAGGGTCTGCAAGCGTGTTAATGCAACTCGGGCGAAGGCCTTTCCAACTATGCTAAGAAGGGAGATTCCACGATAGCTGTTGCAGACACTCTTGTCTCCTTTGTTCTTGTACAATGTCTACTTCCGGCGAGCATCAAGATGGCTGCCTTAGATACTTATGTGTACCGAAATTGTTAAAAAAATAGGAAAGTGTTCTATAATTATTGTTATAATAAAAAAAATTCAATTTCGGGACACTAAGAACAGTCTAGAGAACGGGACTACGCCTTGCAGGCATGTATAGGCTCGAGCTCTAGATCATATAGTACTTTTAATGTGTGTTAGCCTGATTCTCAGTATATTTATATCGTGATATTCGCCATGGATCGCTGCTTTCATCGAGTTACGTTTTTTGTCCCTCCCAACTTCAGACTTATAATGTTGGCTTTTCTTCGTTGTGGAGCTCTGTTAAAATTGCCGCTATCTTGTTGACCGGACAATCATGCAAGCTGCTGGTGACACACCCCGACCCCATGATGGTAATCGACATTTTCTGATATACACACGTGACCGCCTATTGTCAATGAATGTCCAGCGTACGCACTTGACCGCTGACCTCGTGTGTCGACTGAAGGAACTTTCCATTGGTCGAGGCCTACCCCGGAAACGTACCCATCGTGGTGGTAGACGGAAAATAAAACAACATGGCAATCCTTCATCCTCAAGATTTACTCAACGCTTTTCTAACCCAAACAACCTCATTCGCATCGACACCTCTCCACCTTCAAGCAACAGACAGCTTCGCATCGCCTCATTTAACGCTCAGTCGCTTGGCCTTTGTGAGAAACGTATCGCAGTCTCCGAATTTATCACAGATAGGCGAATTGACATTCTGTTTATCCAGGAGACCTGGTTTCGGCTGACTGGCGATGAAGGAAAATGTACCGATCTCGCTCCCCCTGGTTATTCTGCCAGATCATTTCCTCGTGCAACTCGTGGTGGTGGCCTTGCTGTCATCTATAATGACACGTTGTCCCGTTATCTAGCCTTTGTTACAGAGTTTTCGTTTGCTCACACATCGTTTGAAGCGGTTCAACTTACCTTGTCGGTGCCCCAGCAGATCGTTCATTTTATATGCATTTATCGCATCTGCCCTAGCAGGAAAAATAAACTTACTGATGCTGTGTTTCATCGGGAGTTCCCGGATCTGCTGGATCATTGCAACACATTGGCTGGCACTTACATTGTAGTGGGGGATATGAACATTCACTTCGACCAGCCACAGAATCCCTCCACTGCTAAATTGATTGATCTTTTGGACTTATTTAGTCTTAAGCAATTAGTCGACCAACCGACTCATAATCGTGGACATATTATTGATTGGGTGCTGCATAGGCCTCATGATTTTGTAGTTACCTCTACTTCAGTCACTCAAGAGCTTTCCTCAGACCACTTCTGTGTTGTTTGTGAGCTTAACGTTAATGCATCCTCTCCTCTCCTTCAATCCAGGGAGGTCCGCAGTTTGTGTACTATAAATAGGGATGCCTTTAGGCGTGATCTGAGTTTGGAAGTGTCCCCTGCCCTCTGCCCTACTTTGGAAACACTACACAGTGCATTGCGCACTGTGCTTGAACGGCATGCCCCCCTAACCCGCCGTATTGTTAGGTCAGCACGGTCAGCTCCCTGGTATGCAACCATAAGGGAGGAACTACGCAGTGCCAAGAAAGAGCGGCGTAGCGCGGAAAAGAAGTGGCTTAGGTCAGGTCTTGTTGTTTTTAGGCAGATGTATTATGCTGCCAAGAAACGTGTGACCAAAATTGTTTGTCGAGCAAAAACTTTGTATTTTAGCCAAAAGATAATTATGGGTAAAACCGGCAAGCAGTTGTTCGATGTTTGTAGCAATCTCAGAGGGAGTAACAAAGGAATTGCTCTTCCTTCAGTGTATCCGTTGCCCCAGCAACCAGATATGTTCTGCAATTTCTTTACAAGCAAAGTTGCTGACATCCGCGCTGAGCTTGATTGTCTTGACATACCCCCCTTAGAATTGCCACCCTTTTCTTGTGTTAGTTCACTTTTCGAAATTTTTAAGCCGGTTTCAGAACAGGAGGTCAAAATTACTATTCTGGAGTCTAAGCCTACGTCATGTTCTTTGGACCCCATCCCCACCCCCCTGTTGGTTGAGTCGTTAGATCATTTGCTCCCAACGATAACCAACATAGTCAATGAAAGCTTGTCATCGGGCACTGTTCCATCTATTTGTAAGTCAGCTGTCATAAAACCATTGCTTAAGAAGCCTGGTCTGGATGAAAATAATTTTAAAAACTATAGACCTGTATCTAACTTATCATTTTTGTCTAAAGTCATTGAAAAATTAGTTCTAAAACAACTTTTTGCTTACTTAAATGACAACTCTCTTCTCAGTCCTAATCAATCAGCCTATAGACCTTTCCATAGCACTGAGACGGCTCTCTTGAAAGTCACCAATGACCTCTTGCTTGCATTGGACAGTGGTGATGTCTCCCTCCTGATCCTCTTGGACCTCAGTGCGGCCTTTGACACTGTCGACCATGAAACCCTTTACAAAACGCTTGAAAATTACTTTGGCATTTCTGGTTCTGTTTTGTCTTGGTTTAGGTCGTTCCTCTCCGATAGAACGCAGGCAGTCACTGTCGATGGCTGTATCTCCAGCAGTGCTGACTTGGTGTATGGAGTGCCACAGGGGTCCGTTTTGGGCCCGGTTCTATTTACAATGTATACCAGGCCACTGCTCCTCTTGCTCGAGAGGCATGCTGTGGGGAGCCAGTCTTTCGCGGATGATACGCAACTATACAAGCATACCCATCCCTCTCTTGTAGATTCAGCTGTCCGGACTTTGCAGGAGTGTATTGGTGATGTCAAGTCATGGATGACACTAAGCAAGTTGAAACTTAACGATGACAAAACGGAAGCACTTCTTATTCATGATCACAAATCATCTTCTAACTCAGCTCTCCCCACCTCATTTCAAGTAGGTAACTCAGACATACAGTTTACATACTCAACTAGGAATCTTGGTTATATTCTGTCTAACAACATGTCTCTAGATAAACATATATCTCACATTTGTCGCTCTGCATACACTGCTATCCGTCAGATCAGCTCCATCCGCCACTACCTCACAGTTAGTGCAACAAAAACCTTAGTCTGTGCTCTTGTTCTCTCTCGTCTTGACTACTGCAACTCTCTTCTGTCAGGCTCACCAAAACACTTCTTAGAAAGATTACAAAAGGTTCAAAACTCAGCTGCTAGGCTAGTTTTAAAGGCAAAAAAACGTGATCACGTCACACCACTACTTCATTCACTTCATTGGCTCCCTGTACAAGCACGGATTGATTATAAACTCTCTGTTCTGTGCCACCACTTTTTCTCGAATTCATGCCCTTCATATCTAACCGAAATTCTCTCTGTCTATTCACCCCTTCGACAGCTTCGCTCCTCCGCAGACGATCGTATTCTTTCTGTCCCTAAGACTCGCACAAAAACATACGGTGAAAGATCTTTCTCTTACTGTGCCCCCAAACAATGGAATTCTCTTCCACTACACATCAGAAATATATCAACCATCACAGCCTTCAAAACTGCACTCAAAACACACCTCTTTAAACTTTACTATCCTGACTGATTCCCCCTCTGAAAGTTAAACGATGCTGCTGAGTGCCGTCCATGGCTTCACATGTAAATTGTTATGGAATGGTTGGTTTTTAATTTATATTTTTTAAGTTCATTTTAATTTGCATGTACAGCGTGGTGAGCCCAGCCCTAGGCTGGGGTACCACGCTATAGAAAACTACCCATAATAATAAATAATAATAACAATGTTTGCATCTTTCAACTCTTGTGGTAGCTGTCCCTGTTCCCAGCACATAGTAAGGAGATCGTGCAAGGGCCGTAATAGAACTTCTCTACCACATTTGAGAACTTCTGGTGGAATTCCATAATTGCCAGGGGCTTTCCCACAGGCCAGACAATCGATGGCTCTACGTAGCTCTTCTAGGGTGGGTATGGTATCAAGCTCATCCATGACCGGCAGGTCTGGGATATCGTCCAGGGCAGCGGTTGAGAAATGGTTCATTGTTGCGTATAGTTCCAAGTAGTGCTCAATCCACCGTTTGGGTTGTTTATCCCGATCCGTAATAAGTTCCCCTGTTTTTGACATTAAGGGGGCAGTCTTGGAGGTCAGAGGCCCTGTTGCTTGTTTTATATTATCGTACATAGCCTTTGCATCTCCTCTATCAGCAGCTGACTGTATTCTGGAGATTAGATTGAGCCAATATGTGTTAGCGTAGTGGTGAGCTGCCTGCTGGATGTTTTTCTTGGCACTTTTAAGAGTTTGTAGAGTGGCTGGGCAAGGCGTGTCTTTATAAGCCAAGAGAGCCTTTCTTTTTGCATCAGTGACATGCTTCATTTCCTGCCAGTGAGCCTCGAACCAAACTGCACTTTTGCGATCTCTCTTGCCAAATGTCGTGATAACTGAGCTATAGATAGTGTCCCGCAGATGTGACCATTTGGACTCAATAGTGTCAATTGGTGGCATTTGTTCAAGAGCTTCTTGTAGTCTATGGTTGTATTCTTCCGTTCTCTCTTGGTTATTGGTGGAGTAGATGCTTATGCGTGGTTTGCCCTTGCTTTTTGTGTGATACAGTTTCTTTGGCAGTAACCTTATCTTGCTAGCCACTAAGGAATAATCTGTATCGCAGTCTGCGCTATGGTAGCTGCGTGTGAGGAGGACACTGGCCAGTTGTGTGCGTCTTGTGCTTATGAGATCTAATTGGTGCCAGTGTTGGGAGCGGGGATGCCTCCATGACACTTGGTGAATAGCCTTACAGTTGAAGTAGGTATTTGTTACACATAGTCCAAGTAAGCAGCAGAGTTCCAGTAACCTCTGCCCATTTTCATTTAGCCTTTAAGTTCTCCCACTTCCTTAAGTGAATTCGCTGCCGTCTGTATATGCAAATGGCAAGACTAATTCATTTTAGCTACGCTCATAGTGCATGATTGTGTTGTAAAGGACGCACATAGTGCATGATTGTGTTGTAAAGAATGCACATAGTGCATGGTTATGTTGTAAAGGACGCACATAGTGCATGATGATGTTGTAAAGGACGCACATAGTGCATGATGATGTTGTAAAGGACGCACATAGTGCATGATTGTTGTTGTAAAGGAAACGTTTACTACTTCCACCCGGTCCATCATTAAAGACATATCGTTTGGGCAATTTAGGCGTTTAAATACCTTCCCTGATTTTATCGAAAGCCCTTATTTGCCCTATGTTCAACATTTGAAACGTCTTTTCGGAATCACATTTTTTAGCAATTAGATTGTAATGTTTTTCCAGAATAGAGTTTCTCGTCTTAGTTGTCGTCTGGAAGTTCCAGGACACACCCTCTACAAGGACTTTCCATTTGTTCAAAAGACAGATTAAATTTCGTTCAGAGTCATGAAGTGATCTTCTTCTCCATCAGGAAAGTGGCTCTGTTTGTCTTTCTTTAGATTAGCTTTGCTGCCATTTAATATTGCTGCTGCATCCGCCGGCTCACACAAGACACAAAAAAATGTAAACACTTTCCTAATTCGTACTGGCATTTGATGGGTTGTACTTTTGTTGGCATTTAATGGGTTGTACTTTTGTAAGGCAAGTAACACCTATTCTGGGTCATCATCAGTTAATCCCCTTGCAATCCACGCTTCTTGAAACATTGCAAAGGGGATAGCATTTCCTTCGACCGTACACTGGACCTCGAATGTGTTGTTCCTCTAACATTGAGAAGAGCCCTTTTTCTCTATCCGTGGGACTTACGGTAAACATTCTACCAATGGCAGTTTCATGTGTTGTAAGACGTGACTTTCATTTTATATATTTGTCTTCCCAGGTTTTCAAATATATAAATACTATCGTTAATTACGATCTTCCTGATTAGTTTTAAACAAGTCAAATGTTTCGAGCTGGTGGATTTTTGCTGCATGCTTAAGATTACTTTCTATAGAGCTATTAAGTACTACAAGACTGATCAGAGATCGAGATGATTAAAACAATATAATCGTCATGACGAGATTGAAGAAAAGAGTCTGGTCCAATGCCAAGCTCACAACAAGAACTAAGCTGCAGGTATACCATGCCTGCGTAATGAGCACACTCCTCTATGGATGTGAGTCTTGGACCATATACAACAGGCACGAAAAAAGGCTCAATGGCTTCCACCTTAGATGCCTGCGCCGCATTCTTGACATCAAATGGCAGGAAAAAGTCCCCAACACGGATGTCCTGTCTCAAACAAATATGTGCAGCGTCCCAGCCCTTTTAATCCAAAGACGCCTCCGCTGGCTTGGGCACGTCAAGCGAATGCAACCTGGTCGCATACCTAAGGACGTGCTGTACAGCGAACTGGCGACAGGGAAAAGGTCAGTTGGACGGCCTCGTCTCAGATACATAGACATTTGCAAAAGAGATATGAAGGCGGCTAACATCAACATCTCAAATTGGGAGGACCTGGCGGAGGATCAATCCACATGGCGGGGCATCGTGAAGGAAGGATCACTACGTGCCGAGGAGCTCTACAGGGCGGAAGCAGCTGTGAAGAGAGCGCGGAGAAAGGCAAGAAAACACTACTCCACCGCATTCGTGTGCGGGACATGCACAAGAGACTGCCATTCAAGGATCGGTCTCATTAGCCACACGAAGAGCTGCAACCAGACAAGATAATCTATCGTCTCTCGTAGACGGAAAGATGCCATACCATACCAATCCATCAAAGACATAGTCTTAAAATGTATTTAAGTAAAACAAACGAAATCGGTGGCTCAAAGGCCACTAGGAAAATTTGGAGTAATTCAGAGGTAGGAGGGACTTGTTCCCTTGTCTGGTGAGATGTCAAAGAATGAAGTTGGAAGTTGGAGCGATGTGTTCCCTGTGTTTGATGAGATGAGAAAGAATGAACTACGGTCTAACGCGATTTATATCTACGAGGTAAAGGAAGTTGGATGACTTTAAAACCCCATGAGTTAAAAGCAAGCCGTGTTTACTACGTTACGGTATAGAACTCTGATGGTCCAGCCCGATATCTTCCCATAATGGCATTAAAGTCGTTTCTTATAAGTACATTGTATCTTTCAGGGACACCTGTGTGCATAGGATCTGCTGTTAATCAAGGTAATAATATATTCTTGTTCTCTAGTTGTAACTAGTTTTGAAATATGTCTTTAAACATTTGTTTTAGTGTTATTTGTAGAGTGGAGAGCAAAAAAGATAGCTACTAAGTTTGAATTATGGGATCAATCGGAAATTCTCGGTCCCAATGAATTTTTTTTCTCGTCAATTTTGAAAGCTTGTAAATTATTATTATTATTACTACGGTGGTCTTAGTTAGCATGGTACCCAAGCCCAGTGGTACAACAATAGAATTTTTAAAAAATGCATAAGATCTTTTTTGGCCTTTTACAGCAGCCAAAAGTCACCCTGGAAGCTTCTCGGCTGTACTTGGTATGTGATTGAGTATTAATTTTTTAATGTTATTACACACAGGACTTTACATTTCCAAATAAAGATTGATATATTTTGTGCAACAGTTTTTTGATAACCGAATAAGCCCACGGGTAGTTTGTGTTAACAAAGTTGGTCAAATGGAATAATAATTTTTTTTACTTTACAAACATGTCGATCTTTATATTACTTATATATACCATCCCCCACGGTGTAAAGATGTCAGCTGATTGGTGTAAAGAATAAGTTTAATTTATTTTTAATGTGCATTCGATTTTTTTTCCAGTGCTTTCCAAACGTTTCGGCTTTGGCGACACCATTTTGACCACAAAATTCGTTGACATGATTAGCACCCAACTTCGTCAGAGACAGCACATTTCTGAGTGTCGTATCAAATTTTTAAACTTTGACGCAATCTCGTGACAAGTATTAAAAAACATAATTTTATTTAAAGAGATCTACTTTTAATCTCATGTATCAATTGCACTACTTCGAACACCCCGTTTTATATTTAAAAATCAGCAGATTGTTTAAATGCGCCAATGCTGGTATGGATTATTTATTTTGGACACATCTGTAACCTGCAAATGACACAATGACACACTCCAAGCGACATGACTACACACGGGAATTGACACACCTGTAATCTGCAAGCGAAACACCTACCCATCGCAAGCCACACAACTGTAGCGTGCAAGTGACACATCTACACCCTGCCAGCGACACATCTACACCCTGCAGATGACACACAGTTCGGAAAGCACTGCCATAAATTGATAATGTCAAAGTTAACTTGATCTTGGAATCCGTGTATTTCTGAATCGTATTGTTCAGAGAGTAGTCGGTGGCTTCTTCTACTAATTTACGTCATCAGAGTATTGAACGAGATATTGCTTTTTTTTTTTTTGAACGTACATCACAGTCATGTCGAATAGTCCCCACGATATTAAATGAGCTATGAACTAAACTAACTGTTGTTTTTTCCCTCTATCCCAAAGGTACCGCCCTGTTAGGCACGGCAGCCGTTTGCCTAGTATCATCAATTATTTCCCACATGTAATGTACTTATGACGCCTGTCAATCAAAATACCCTACGATGAAAGTAGTAATGGACGGAACACTTACTGCACTTAGGATTTAACATCTCAGTGCAAGGATGAAGTCCATCGGGTTTTAGAAACAGTTGTTTAAAGATATGCATTGCATGAGAAACAAGAACGAAGGAAAACTTTGACGTGTCTGATGAAGAATTGGATGAGGAAATTCATGAGCCTCCTTCCAATTTGCGACAAAGGAAATGATTAAAACACACCTTAACAAATAACACACACAACATATTATATTACAGCTTAGTCCCAGTGCTATATGACCTACACAAATAAAAACTCAATAAACAATGTAGCAATATCATGTTTTATTTTTAATAAGTTTTTGATGATGTTTTAAACTAATTTTCAATCTTTTTGTTTGTTGTTTTTTTTAACTAAATTCAGAAATGACTCGACTTCAAAGTTTTACAGACAGACGTTCTCAGAAAAAGTTACTCTCCTATCTTTTTAAAAAATTCTTTAAACTAATGAACTATAAGAAGAAAAATTAAAATATTTCACTTCATTACAGATGTTCGTAACTTGTAATCTGATATGTTGTATATCGATTTTGGTGACCCATTTAATATATTCTACAAACAATTACGTTATGATGAAATAAGTAAAGGGCTTGTGACGGGTTAAATAGGTTTTATTTGAGTAATTACAAGAAATTTAAAAGACTGCTCTGACTTTTGGTGAGTCGTACTAATAGTTTGTTCTGACTTTTGGTGATTCTCACTAATAATTTGTTCTGACTTTCGATGAGTCTTACTAAAAGTTTGTTCTGATTTTTGGTGAGTTATACAAATAGTTTATGCTGACATTTGGTGAGTCTTACTAATAGTGTGTTATGACGTTTGGTGAGTCGTACTAATAGTTTGTTCTGACTTTTGGTGAGTCTTACTAATAGTTTGTTCTGACTTTTGGTGAGTCATTTTTTGTGAGTCGTACTAATAGTTTGTTCTGACTTTTGGTGAGTCTTACTAATAGTTTGTTCTGACTTTTGGTGAAAAGGGTAGTCAACTTTTTTATACTTTTTAAATTTATAATTCTATAAATGGTTATAGATTTTTTTTCTTTGGAAATAAAATTACTTCATTATTATGGAAATGATCGTATTGTAACATCGCATCCTAGTTATATCAACGTTTAAAAAAAAATAAAAGTCGAATTTAACATGAAATGTTAAAAATATTAGAATGAAATATTTACAAAGCTGTCTTCCTGAATTGAAAAAAATCTTTCCAAGGAATTTTCTAAACTCAGTAAATTCATTTAACTCCGATACTGTTGTCGATTTCACTCAATTAACAAAGCTTAAACATCTGTCGAATTCTTGTTTTATGCTCATTTTTCAACGATTTTGTATAAATTTAGCACGTTAAAATTTGCATTTAGAAAAATTCATAAGACGCCGTCTATAATTTACTACCAATACAGAAATATCGATATTTATAAGATATGATTCAAATTGATAGGTGATAAAAGGTTTACACATTTAATAATACAATAAAAAGAATCATAATATTTTTTAAAAAAATAGGAGTCAAATTTATAATTGTAATAACAAGGATAGTTTGACAAGAATAAGTTGACGGGAATTGATTGACAATGGATAGGTTGACAAGGAAAAGTTGACATAAATAATTTGACAAGGGTAAGTTAGCAAGTATAAGGATAGGTTGACAAGGATAGTTTAACAAAGAAAGGTTGACAAGGATAGGTTGACATGGACAAGATGACAAGGATATGTTGACAAGAGTATGTTGACAATTTTCGGTTGACAAGGAAAAGTTTATACGAATAATTTAACTAGGCTAAGTTGACAAGGATAAGTTAATAAAAACAAATTGACATGGTACAGTTGACAAGAATAAATTAACAAGTAGAAGTTGACAAGGATACGTTGACAAGGATACGTTGACAAGGATATGTTTAAAATGATATGCATCCAGGAATAGTTTGACAAAAACTGGTCGACAAGGTTAGGTTAACAACGATACGTTGAAAAAATAGGTTCAAATGTATAAGTTGACAAGGATACCTCGACAAAGAAAAGGTTTACATGGATTAGTTGACAAAGGATATTTTGACACGGATAGGTTGACGAAGATAGTTTGATAAGGATGACTTGTCAAGGATAGGTTGACAAGGATAAGGTGACAAGGATAGGTTAATGTCAAGGTCATGAAATCAGTGGGCAGTGTGTGTGTGGTTGATTTTGGAAGAAATGGGGTATGTGAGCTAGGTGAACGATTGTCATTTCACGGACGAGTGAATGGCTTGTGAGAAGTATAAAAAGGGGGGGGGGGGTAACTAATTTTGAGAGGAGAGCGTTTTTTTTTTATGTTCACGAACCTGGCAGAGTGAACTCTCTTGAGAGGCGAGAGACAGCTTGTTTCGAAACCTGACGTATGATTATTCGCTCTAAAATGGATGGACTTTTTGGTAGCTGAGTTTTGATTGTAAGCTGTGAATATCTACTTGTACATTGTTACTAGGTCGGAGGACAAATATGAATTGTTATCACATCTGGAATAAAGTATTGTAGTGTACTCTGAACCGTGTTGCCTTCTTCGTACCAGAGAGAGACAGTTCTTTGAAGTGGAATAACGAAGACCTTAGACAACACAAATGTTTCTGATATGAGCCGGAGGGTTCATCTATGTACCAGAATATTTGACAGTTAACAAGGATAGGATGACATTGATAAATTGGCAAGGAAAGGTTGCATGCATAATTTGACAATGATAAGTTAACTAAGATAGGTTAAAGGATAGGTTAAAAGGATAGGTTAACAAGGATAGCTTGACATGGATAAGTTGACAAGGATATGTTGACATGGATAAGTTGACAAGCATTGGTCCACACGACTAAGTTGACAAAGATAATTTGACTAGGATAGGTTGAAAAAAATACTTTAACAAAGAGAGGTTGACAAAGATACTTTGACAAGTACAGGTTGACATGGATAAGTTGACAAGGATAGGTTAACATGGGAAATTTCACAAGGATAAGTTCACAACAATAAGTTAACAAGGGTAGGTTGACAAGAATATGTTTAAAAGAATAATTTAACCAGGATACGTTGACAAGGAAAAGTTGATAAGGATAACTTGATATAGTACAGTTGACAAGATTAAGCTAACAAGTAGACGTTGACAAGGATATGTTGAAAAGGATGTGCATTCAGTAATAGGTTGACAAGGGTAGTTAGACAAAATGGTTAACAAAGATAGATTGAGAAAGATACGTTGAAAAATATAGGTTGAAATGTATCAGTTGACAAGGATAGGTTGTCAAGGATAGTTTAACAAATATAGGTTAACAAGGATACCTTGAAAAAGAAAAGGTTGATATGGATTAGTTGACAAGGATAGGTTGATATGCATAAGTTGACAAGAATATGTTGACAAGTATAAGTTTGCAAGGTTAAGATGACACGAATAATTTGACAAGGATAAGTTATCAAGGATAGGTTGACAAAGATAGGTTGAAATGTATAAGTTGACAGGGATAGGTTGACAAGGATAGGTTGACAAGCAAAATTTGACAAGTAAAAGTTGACAAGGATAAGTTGACAAGGATAAGTGGACAAGGATATGTTAAAAAGGATATGCCTCTAGGGATATGTTGACAAGGATAGCCTGAGAAGGATATGTTGATAAGGAAAGTTGACACTTATAATTTTACAAGGATAAGTTGACATGGATAAGCTGTAATTACTTTTGCGAAACAATTTCATTCTTGATGTAATCAACATTCTAAGTTAAATTTAATGAAAAAAATGAAAAGTAAAAACAAAATAAAATACGGACTTCACTAAATTGTTAGGAAATTGACTTTTTCAACAAACATCGAGAACTGATGTTAAATTAGATTGTCATCTTTTGCCCTAAGCTGATAAATGACATTATTTTCAATGTCACCAGATTTGTCCAACAAATTCCCTTTCAATTACATCAAGTAATATTTAAGTCAATAATCTTTATTTGTAGCTAATTTGTAAGATTTTATGAAATACAATATAATATGACCAATCGGCCAAATATAACAAATTAAGTGGGTCAATAAACTCCAACTCCAATGCTGTCTTCTGTTGTCAATAGACTCCAATGCTGTCTCATGTTGTCAATAAACTCCAATGCTGTCTTATGTTGTCAATAAACTCCAATGCTGTCTCATGTTGTCAATAAACTCCAATGCTGTCTGATGTTGTCAATAAACTCAAATGTTGTCTTATGTTGTCAATAAACTCCAATGCTGTCTTATGTTGTAAATAAACTCCAATGCTGTCTCATGTTGTCAATAAACTCCAATGCTGTCTGATGTTGTCAATAAACTCAAATGTTGTCTTATGTTGTCAATAAACTCCAATGCTGTCTTATGTTGTCAATAAACTCCAATGCTGTCTTATGTTGTAAATAAACTCAAATGCTGTCTTATGTTGTCAATAAACTCCAATGCTGTCTTATGTTGTCAATAAACTCCAATGCTGTCTTATGTTGTCAATAAACTCCAATGCTGTCTTATGTTGTAAATAAACTCCAATGTTGTCTTATGTTGTAAATAAACTCCAATGCTGTCTTATGTTGTAAATAAACTCCAATGCTGTCTTATGTTGTCAATAAACTCAAATGCTGTCTTCTGTTGTCAATAAACTCCAATGCTGTCTTATGTTGTCAATAAACTCCAATGCTGTCTTATGTTGTAAATAAACTCCAATGCTGTCTCATGTTGTCAATAAACTCAAATGCTTTCTTATGTTGACACTCTCATTAGCCATTTGGTTGTACCTTCGTTGGTCTCAATTGGCGCCACCCGCTTTCCCTACTATTGGGTGCTTGTACCAGCTTCTGCATTGGCGATCTCCGAGAAGCCAGTATTCATATCTATAACGTCTTCTGTTGAAAATATATGTTAATATACATGTTACGGCCTACTCTCGTTGTCTAGGGTCTAGTTATTCCTTACGTCCATGATTCCAATGATGTCCTAGTACGCCTTAGTGATCTGACACCAATCACACATCACAAAATTAAGTCCAGAAAAGTATCTGGAGTTTCATAACTCAATCCTTTATTCATTATATACAAATGTAGTCCCATCAAGAGTCATTAACACATAATCAAATCCTCAATAACACGTGTGGAATAAAACTCCGACTAACACAGGTGTTCATCACGTTCTCTCATCACGATCTCCCGTCTTCTCTCTCGACTAACGAACGCCCTGTCCTTTTATATCCACTCACTTGTTTATTCATATTTCCCTGTCATCCAATGACCATTGAGCCACAATAATACAATTCATAACAACTCATGGACCAAAAAGTGTTCACACTAACAACAGTGGTTCTCATACAACTCTCACCGTGCATGTACGACTTTTCATACCGAAACATCGCGCTCCTAAATCTTATTCACAACAATACACATACGTTTTTTTTAGAAATTTTAATTGGCTTAGAGTGATATAGTTCAAAACATGGATGTTACCATACAGGTTTGGTGGCTACGTATCAGGGTTAAAATTCTATTATACAGGATTGGCGTCTTATTTATCAGAGTTGGGTCTTCTTAGACAAATGTATGTGTTAATAATCAAGTGTTCAAGTTTAAATTAGAGCTAAGGGGGAAGCAGTGGCGTGTTGGCTAGGGGGTGCGAACCGCAGTAGATGGCAGTATCTGCAGACTAAAGGCTTTGCTCTAGACCACATGGTGACCAGCCTAGTGGCCTTAAGATTGTTTCTTTTCGAGAAGCGCTGTCACTTCGTGGAACATGGTCTTGAGAAGGCAATTTTTAAATCAGACAAAAAGGGAATTACTTTAGAGAAAAGGTTAAGGTTTAAGAAGTGAATGGCAAGAGAACAATTAATAGATGCTGTACACTTGTAGCAAGAAAGAAACAGTAAGTGGATGCTGAAGTGCATTGATCGCGTTCATTCTGAACTCCAGATCAGATCATCAGCGATCAAGTGAGTAGCAGATATGTTTGGGGCTGTTCAACGCAATAGTTAACTATCAGCACTTGAAGAAGAGTTTTTGGTGTCCTTTTTAAAATTTACCTCTTATAACAGTTCATCTTCTTAGTTATCAGAAGATGAACTTTTACAAGAAATAACAATGCTAAAAAAACATCCAAATGCAGCTGATAATGAATTTCACAAAGTCATGGACTGGTCAATAATTGATGTTTTGAAATTCATAGCTTAATTGGACTTCCTAGACTCTTTTCCACTACTCCCCCTTAGCCTTCGAATGTTTCTTACGATCTGTAACTATTTATGATCGATAATGGAACAGTCAAGGCATTTTGCTCTGGCTCAACAATCAATTGAAAGTTATTCGTTGAAGGATCACGTGATTTACAGGTTTGCAGCTTTGAAGATAAGGAAATGAAAAGTTCAAATAAAGTAAATTTAAAGTAACAAAAACAATAACTTAATGTTACTATAGTTGTTAAATACATTAACCCATTGACCTTAAATTAATGTGTTTTTCTCTCCTTGTCAACAGTTGTGTAGGATGGAATAGGTCTCAGTCTTGTCCCTTAGCTGAAGGTACATAGGGCAATCGTATTACTATCACTGTTATATGCTTGCGAGACGTGCTGGAAAGCTAAACCATATCCACACAAGCTGCATGCGAAAACTTCTTATCATAAGATGGCAGGACAGAGGTCCTACAACGGGACAATTGTACCAAAATCCACAGACATCGGTAGGTCATGTTACTAGACATCAGACTCCAGTGGTAAACGCTTAGTTAATGGGGAGAAAAAAAACTCTTCAACGACAGTGTAAAAGCTTCACTTAAATCCATGTGTTACGACCTGGATCGTTAATGAATTCTGGTCTGCCGGATGGCGACTGTGAGATGTTGTGTTAGGGCAAGATTGTGGGGTCAGAGGTGAAAACAGTTCGTGTTGAGCAATTAGTGTAGCTGGGTGGGGGTGAACAGACGGAGGGGATAAGAGCTGTGAGCTGGGTAGTTGGGTTAGTTAACAAGAGGTAGACCCAGGAGGTAGTTGACAGAGTAGAGCCAGAGCCAGTAGTAGAGACAGGAGTAGTAGAGCCAGAGTAGATCCTTAGAGTTAGTGTAGAGTCGAGAGTAGTAATAGAGATAGTAGATTTGTTAGAATCATTGTAGGGTTTGTTGCCTGAGTATGCTGTTTTACTGAGAGATATATTTGTGTTACAAGTGTATCAAATGTTACAACTCCACATCTGTTACTGTTTACTCCGTTGCTGTCTAGGGTTAATGAATATACTCTGTCACACTAAGGTTCACAATAATGACCAACAACATAGTCCACAGTAAATTATGTGTTTATTACTATATACTAAACTATACACTTGTTACACAAATATATCTCGCAGTAAAACAGCAATGTTGCGTGGCATAATCATAGTCGAAGCAAAATACTTAAGAATATAAGCGCACCGCTCCCACCCAAATAAATGCATGTGAAGAAAAAGCAAAATCGACCCAACCAGGAACCAAAACAACGTGCGTCCCCCGTACGGGAAAGCTTTTCAGGCACAAAAAGAACTGGCAGGCCACCTGCGTACTCACCGTGTGATATAACGCGTGGTCATTATCGCATACGAATCGACGAACAACAACACCCCTGTCAGCCCGATTAAAACCCTTCGGCTTAAATAGTACGACTATAATCAAATGATGGAAACAAGGTTGTCGTTTCAATGACTTTATGTTTAAGAGGTTTTTTGGGAGGAAGATCCGTGCTTACCGTTGGCGCATCTCCAAAAGCGTTGAGATCGATACACAGAGTCATTACTTGGTGTCCTGAAAATATCAAAACCATAATTAGACATGGTGATGATACAGGTTTTAAAAATAAATGCTCCTTCTTTCTGGCAAATTTTTTTTCGTGTGTACAAACTGAAATCGAGCTCTGAAAAAAAAAGCTGAAATCTGATGTGAAAGGAAAGTGAAGGAGGACATGTTAAAATAAAGAATCCTTTCTGATATAACAAGACAAGTTAAGGCTCTTTTTACTTTATTTCATAGTTTAGGAAACAGAGTGAACATCGGTAGGAAATAGCTGACACACTTTTGATGGGAGGGACACTACTTTTATTTAAACTTAAGGCACTTATGGAAAAGTTTTTAAATTGCAGGCTCAAAAGATCACTTTAAATCAATATTTTTATTTTTAGTTATACCTATGATTACAACATTTTTTAAAAGAGTTTATTAAGCTGTAAAGTTGTGTTATTAGTGGCGACCTTGGCGAGTATTGTGATATGGACTGGAATAAAAAAAATTCCTCCACCAAATCATAAATGTTGAGCAGTCGTTTACTTTTACTAGTTAAAATAACAAAACATTTTCTATTAATTGTTTAGTAAAAATCCAAAAAATGATATGAAGATTGATATATTTTATTGTAATTTACCAAACAGACTAACTAACTCAAATACTTGATTTGGCAAGGCTATAATTGCGTTGAGAATTGTTTATATTAACCTCGCATTTTTTCATGGCTGGCTGGCTAACTAACTGACTGCGGGAGGGACAAAATCTTTAGACGGCTAATTTTATCTATTTCCCGTCTAGCTATCGATCTGATCATCGGAAACATGGCAAATCCCTCTATGTACATAGACGCCAGAATGATCAATACATTGAAAGTGTTCCCTTAATATACAGAAGAAGAATGTTCCATGTATATATGGAAAGTAAATATATGTCATAGCGCTGTATGGAATGTAAATATATGTGATAGAATGTATGGAAAGTAAATATATGTCACAGAATGTATGGAAAGTAAATATATGTCATAGAATGTATGGAAAGAAAATATATTTGTCAGGACGTTGCATTGAATGTAAAATATGTCACAGCGCTTTATGGAAAGTTAAAGCAATGCAAGTAAGGTCGTTAAGCTATGACAATGTAAGTCTCGTCGAATGAGATAGTACAATGTTAGTCACCAGATGCCATTTATAGCAATGTGAGTCAAAGCAAGGCAGATCATAGCAGTTTGAGTCAAAGTTTTATACCGTACCAGTAAACGGTGGACAAGTTTCACATTTAATGAAGGACCGACAGACAAGTTTCTCATTGTACCAGGGACCGGTAGACAAGTTTTGCATTGTACCAAGGACCGGTGGCCAAGTTTCACATTGTACCAGGGACCCGTGGTCAAGTTTCTCATAGTAACAGTGACCGGTAGTCAAGTTTCTCATAGTAACAGGGAACACTGGAGATGTTTTGCATTGCACCAGGAACCGGTGGACAAGTTTCGCACGGTAACAGGGACAGGTTGACAAGTTTAGACATTGTAGCAGGGAACAGTGGACACATTTCACATTTTACCAGGGAGCAGTGGATACATTTCACATTGTACCAGGAAACAGTGGATACATTTCACATTGTACCATGGAAAACTGAATATTGCAAAATGGTTTTACAAATTCAGAAACTTACTAAATTATGTCACACACAAACGGAAATATCGCTGTTTGTATTTGATTAAATGCCATCCACTCATGCATTAGCTGTGTTTAAAATTATATTATTATAGCTCATATAATAAAGAAAAAACAAATTTAGGGCTCCCGACTCCAAACGGAATATTGTAAAATGGTTATAGTTATTCAGAAACCTACTTACTATGTCACATACAAATTAAATTGTCTTTTTATGTATTTTATTAAAATTCCATCCAGCAATACATTCGTTCTTTATGAAATAAATTAAATTAATATAGCTCATGTAAGAAAAAACGAAGTAAGGGCCTCCGATGCGCAACGCAATGTTTTTAAAATGGTTGTACTAATTTAGACACCTTTGCGGGGACGCATATCAATTAATCAAAGTTTTATCGCTGTCGGGTGAATGGTATATGAACGCATACTGAAATTATATTTGTATAGCTACTATAAGGAGGGAAATGAATTGAGGGCACCGGCCACAAGCGGAATATTGTAGAATGGTTGTATTACTTCAGAAACCTACTTATTATGTCACACAAAAATTAATATAGCTATTTGTATTTGATTAAAGCTCTATCCACCCATTCATTTAATCTGTTTGAAATTATATTTATATAACTTATATTAGAAAAAAAAGAATTGATGGCCCCTGGCTCAAAACGAAATATTTTAAAATGGTCGTAATAAGAGCGAAACCTTTGCGAGCGTGCGCACCATTCACTAACGTTTTTATGCATTTGGATAAAGGGTAATGGAAAGCATACGGAAAGCACATTTACATATCTCATATAAGAAAAATAACGAATTTAAGGCCAACGGCCAAATCGGATTTTTTTAATGCCTTATAAACGTATGCGGACTTTTGGACAACACCTTTCAATGTTTTATCGCAATCGCTAGAATTGTATAGGAGCGCATTCTTGGATCAAAGATTCATCAAATCTTTGAGACACGTGCCACTTGCGTATTTGTGGTTTGTGGGGGGGGGGGGGCCGTGGAGGGATATTTTTAAAAAGCATTTAAATATTCAATTGCACACTAAAAACCTAGAAAAAATTCGCACCATAAAGCACTAGACTTTGACACCAAGATGCACTTCCTAGGTTACCAAGCTGTATTGTTTGTTATTGGAATAATTTAGCGTACTTATCAACTGGGGCATAGCTATACGATTTGAAAAAAAAAATTAGCGAAACATCAGACTTTTTGGAGATTTCTTCGCCTTTTTCGGCCATTTGGTAATATTCAACATAACAGCCCGCTCAATCAACCATCAGAATAAACAGGTGTGGTTTAATATTCTGGTCAGGTAAATTGCTATCAGTACCCTTACTTAAGGACTCGAAGATATATTGAAATATAAGTTTTGATTTTGTAACAGCAACATTCACTGTGTTCCGTTTTTTTTAAACACTACAGGAAAGTTGTCCCTGAATGCAGTGTCCTAGTGGAAATGTAAGTGTGTCTCTGAATGCAGTGTCCCAGTGGAAATGTGTGTGCAGAGAATGGTGCTGGCCTTTATTTATTTGTTATTGATTATATGCATGTTTGTGTAAAGCTTTTCAAACAAACAAGAACCATTTTAACAGACTATATCGCGCGAATGTTTTATTAAACTAAAATGCAAATAAAACACAAACATTGTTTGTTACAATCTGACCTCTTGAGTATGGGATTAGATGCTTAAGTCTAAAACAGTGTGACAACCCTTTTCTCCCGCCACACCTAGGCCATTCCCAGATTTTCGCGGCACATCTAAAGCCTTCCCAGTTTTCCTCGGCACATTTAAAGCCTTCCAAGATTTCCGCAGAACACCTAGACCCTTCCCAGATTTCTGCGGCGCACCTAGAACCTTCCAGAATTCCACGTCATCCATAGGCACGTCCCAGATTTCCACTTTTCCAGCACACTCAGAACCTTCCCATATTTCCATGCCACACCTCGAAACTGCTCAGATTTCTACGTCACACCCTAGTGCTTCCAATATTTCCCTGGAACACCTAGACCCTTTCTAAACTACAGCGTAAAAAATTGTTATTTATGCTTGTATAAATTCTTTAATCATGCTTTTGTCAATTCTTTAAGCATGCTTGTATCAATTGTCAGCCAGATTACGTGATGTAGCTCTGCTGTGTCAGGAGGTGATGTTTATTATGTGAGAGAATGGACGATGCTTTCTTTCTTCCTACTATTCTTGCCTCTTTAATCAAGAAATAAACTCAGCAAAGTATGACCGCGGATAAGATTCGGGATAAAAAGAACTGTGAAAATGTGTGTTTACATTTTTGTTAGCGACAGCAAACATTATTTTTGATGTATGAGTGTGTTAGTATTTTGATGACTGGAATGTATCTTAGAATTGTATATAGGAGAATCGATTGCGTTTCTTAATTGAACCACAGTAATTACTAGAAATGCATTGTTGTGGACAGTGTTGCACAAAGTATATTAATAAGTAAAGAATACTGAACATTTTAAACGGTATTGGGATGATTTTACCTTACACTAACACATCGGCCTTATGCAGGGGCTAGGAGACAACAAGTGAGTTCTACACACCAGTCATTTAGGGGCTAGGAGACAACAAGTGAGTTCTACATACCAGTCTTTTAGGGGCTAGGAGACAACAAGTGAGTTCTACACACCAGTCTTTTAGGGGCTAGGAGCCAACAAGTGAGTTCTACACACCAGTCTTTTAGGGGTTTGCAGACAGTAACGGAGTTCTACAAACAAACCTTGTAGGGGCTAGCAGAACAACATACTTCTAGACTCTTACATAGCTTTATGGGGCCATGCGGAGGGGACCTAATTGTAGACAGCGGATACCCGTCAAAACAGCCATGCCAGACATTACTGTTCGACACAGTGTGGGTCCGTCAAACCAGTCATACAATTCGCCACAGGTAGGCTCGTCCAAAGTGCCTAACCAGTCATAACACGCGCCTCAGGTTGGCCCTTTAAAAGTGCCTAACCAGTCATAACACACGCCTCAGGTAGGCCCGTCAAAAAAGCCTAACCAGTCATAACACACGCCTCATGTTGGCCCGTCAAAAGTGCCTAACCAGTCATAACACACGCCCCAGGTAGGCCCGTCAAAAGTGCCTAACCAGTCATAACACACACCTCAGGTAGGCCCGTCAAAAGTGCCATATCAGTCATACAATTCGCCACCGGTAGGTCCGTCAAAAGAAACTTATCAGTCAAAACAATTGCTACAGGAAGGCCCTTCAAAAGAACCTTACAAGTCACATCATTTCATAAAAGTAGGCCCTTCAAAAGAGCCTTACCAGTCATTCCGTTTGCTGCAGGAAGGCCAGTGACGAAATGCCATACCATTAGCCACTGGTAGGCCATTCAAAAGAGCCTTACCAGTCATACCATTAGCCACTGGTAGGCCATTCAAAAGAGCCTTACCAGTCATACCATTAGCCACTGGTAGGCCATTCAAAAGAGCCTTACCAGTCATACCATTAGCCACTGGTAGGCCATTCAAAAGAGCCTTACCAGTCATTCCGTTTGCTGCAGGTAGGCCCGTGAAAAAATGCCATACCATTAGCCACTGGTAGGCCATTCAAAAGAGTCATACCAGTCATACCATTCGCCACAGGTTGGCCCGTCAAGCAAGCCATTGCAATTCACCACAGCCGGGACTGAACCCAGTACTACACCATTCGCCACAGCCGGGGCTGAACCCAGTACTATATCATTCGCCACAACTCTAGAACCATAACCCTATCAAGGGTGGGAGTCTTAACAAAGGTACGTGGAACACTCTGCAAGACGGTTGTTAGTAGCAACCAGTATTTTGTTCGCTGCAAGCATGGCCCATGTCCATAGTCGTTGTCCACCACATTTTGGAACTAGCCATATTCATCATCCAAAGTCGATGCCCAACAGACTTAACATGCCCAATCTAAGCGATGAAAAGCCGCAACAGCCATAGCTGCCTACAACATTGCTTTAGACTTAACGCACATCAGTGAAGAAAAAGTAAATATTTTAATTACGTTATCTAAACTATTTTCATTTTACAGTACCATTTAATTCTGTATTATATTTTTCATGTAGTTAAACATATAGAATGAAGTACCCTTAAATTGGAAATTAAACGGTTACAATATAACTTTGTGCAAGCTAATTTGATATTAAGTGGATTCATTTGGGACCCAATATAACAAAGATATAACGGACGAGTTGATACAGTCATGTTGGAAATGTCGTGATGTCATTCTATGCTATATTAAAAATGTGTAATAATGTGAGGACGTTGGTAAAGATAATTAATGAAAACAGCCATAATGATCAATCCATTGATCGTGGCCCTCAAAACATAGACGAACATAGAAGAAGTTAATATATAAAAATTAGATAGATATCCTGTAAAATAAGAGAAGTTGTTAATTTATGATGTATATTCAGCTTCATTGAATTTTAATGCCAGTGGCTGGTTACATCAAGAGACTACTCGATAATTTATTTTAATTACGTTGATGATGTCTAGATGCGGCTGTGACTGCTATAGACTTAGCCTACTATCACCCCCTGTATCACTAACCAATGGGTGAACGGTTAAATTTGGTGTCAGAGAGTGGTCACCAGTTACCTTGATGAAGAGTCTTTACATCGATTGTTACAACGGAGAATAAAATCTACAACTACAAACTCACATTACAGCCTGAACGTTAACGTAAGCCTACAAATAAGCAGTACGTCCTTGCGTTAGTTTTACTGAACGTCTGCAACAGACAATTTAAAACAGATTTCAGACGGTGGTTACTTATTGCATAAACTCAAAAGAAAATTAATATACAGTCTGCTATAAAAATAGTCAATAACAGATGAAAGGAGCTAAAAATAGACCAAGGCAAGTTTTTTTTTTTACCCGTGAAGAACACGGTTCGACCTACAAGATTCAAACATGTGTTGTGTATGATAACTACCTAGTGACAATTATAGTCACAATATGCAATACTACATATTTGGTTGAAATGAAATTAACACATCAGGAAGAAATCAGAATAAAGCGATACATTGCAGAAGACAGCTACATAGTATCTAAATAAGAGAAGAAACTACTTTACTTGCTGTAGAGAAGACGAAGACCGACATACCGAGTTGTAAGGAAGTGGTGTGTTATGTGTCAAGTCAACGTTTATGGAGCATACAATATCATTTTGTATTGTTACCAACATTTATCGCTATGTCCACCTATGTCCACCTTTCTCCGACTATATCCACTTATGTCCATCTATTTCCACCTATGTCCGCCTATGTCCGCCTATGTCCGCCTATGTCCACCTATGTCCACCTATGTCCACCTGTGTCTACCTGTGTCCACCTATGTCCACCTATGTCCGCCTATGTCCACCTACGTCCACCTATGTCCGCCTATGTCCACCTATGTCCACCTATGACCGCCTATGTCCACCTATGTCCGCCTATGTCCACCTATGTCCGCCTATGTCCACCTATGTCCACCTATGTCCACCTATGTCCGCGTATGTCCACCTATGTCCACCTATGTCCCCTTATATCCACCTATGTCCACCTATGTCCGCCTATGTTCACCTATGTCCCCCTATGTCCACCTATGTCCACATATGTCCCCTTATGTCCACCTATGTCCACCTATGACCGCCTATGTCCACCTATGTCCCCCTATGTCCACCTATGTTCACCTATGTCCACCTGTGTCTACCTGTGTCTACCTATGTCCACCTATGTCCCATTATGTCCACCTATGTCCACCTATGACCGCCTATGTCCACCTATGTCCCCCTATGTCCACCTATGTCCACCTATGTCCACCTATGTCCGTCTATGTCCACCTATGTCCACCTATGTCCGCCTATGTCCGCCTATGTCCGCCTATGTCCACATATTTCCTCCTATGTCCACCTATGTCCACCTATGTCCACCTATGTCCACCTATGTCCGCCTATGTACGCTCGAAGTCAACGTTTCTGAAATTAATTAACATCACAATTATTTTTTTTGACACAATGTCTCAGAGATGTTTGTAAAAATATGTTTCTCTGTACTCCTGATGTTAACTTTAATCGTTATCCGTGACTCTTTTAACACCTTTGAGTAGAGTAGACCACAGAATAAACGATTGGTCGGTCACATTTTCAAAGCTATGTTTTATAAGAAAACTTAAGGAATCGTGCTGCCAAGGGAGAATTTTTTTATCTCTCCTGGTAGCGCATACAGATAGACATAACGCGATGAAAAAATGAACATGATAATGCAATGACGGAATAGTTACAATTCATTATTGGATATTTATGCATTGCTACAAATGTTCACAGGCTGAATTAAAGATATCATTCCTCCGACTGACATCAAAAGAAAATGTTTAAAATTCCCGGTACCCTTCGTGTTCTCCCACTGCTTGTAGTATTGAGTTACCTACCAGGTAAGACTATGATGACACATAACAGTTTGTTCACGTCTTGGCCAATATTTAAAAAAAAATTATCTGGCAGTTACGTTACGTAAATTATTGATTTCTGTTCAATTAGTTTGTATTTGTGATAAATATTTATTTCTGCAACAGCTCTAAAACATTTTTGATTAAAATATATACTTTCAATGCTTCCTTAAGTTCGGTTAATAATTGGCTCCTGGGAGGTTATTTAGGAGGAGATATTATTAAAATAAGTAAAGAAAATAACTTTTAAAAAATGTAAAAATTGCAGCAATGAAATTGTCTTTGATTTTCTCGTTTTCCACGTAGTTTGCAGCGGTTGGAGTGTTGATGAAACTAGACTCTTTTTAAAACCTGTCTTGTACGAAAAAAGCTGCAGAGATGGAATGGTAGCCTATCAAGACTATTTCCTATTGAAAGGTCTCATCAACACCAGCAACGTTGCAGGCGGTCAAAATGGCATGTTCTCAATTTATTATTTTAATCGATTGACGAACCGTAACATTTGGGTAAGTAACTCATTATAACAACATGTCGAACAACATGATCAAATATTTCATTCTAAAGTGGCATTTCCTGCTGTTGAAATTTTTTGGGGCATATATTTTAAATCTTTATGGGACGATGGATTAGAGGTTGGAGTAGCTTTATGACAGTTTCTTGAATGGCCGTGAGACGTTGGAGTAGCTTTATGACAGTTTCTTGAATGGCCCATGAGACGTTGGAGTAGCTTTATGACAGTTTCTTGGACGGCTCATGAGACGTTGGAGTAGCTTTATGACAGTTTCTTGAATGGCCCATGAGACGTTGGAGTAGCTTTATGACAGTTTCTTGGACGGCTCATGAGACGTTGGAGTAGCTTTATGACAGTTTCTTGAATGGCCCGTGAGACGTTGGAGGAGCTTGATGACAGTTTCTTGAATGGCCCATGAGACGTTGGAGTAGCTTTATGACAGTTTCTTGAATTGCTCGTGAGACGTTGGAGTAGCTTTATGACAGTTTCTTGAATTGCTCGTGAGACGTTGGAGTAGCTTTATGACAGTTTCTTGGACGGCTCATGAGACGTTGGAGTAGCTTTATGACAGTTTATTTAATGGCCCGTGAGACGTTGGAGTAGCTTTTTGACAGTTTCTTGAATGGCCCATGAGACGTTGGAGTAGCTTTATGACAGTTTCTTGAATTGTGAGACATTGGAGTAGCTTTATGACAGTTTCTTGAATGGCCCGTGAGACGTTGGAGTAGCTTTATGACAGTTTCTTGAATGGCCCGTGATACGTTGGAGTAGCTTTATGACAGTTTCTTGAATGGCCCATGAGACGTTGGAGTAGCTTTATGACATTTTCTTGAAAGGCCCGTGAGACGTTGGAGTAGCTTTATGACAATTTCTTGAATTGCTTGTGAGACATTGGAGTAGCTTACAGCCAATTTTTTGAATGGCTCATGAGATGTTAGAATAGCCTATTCCTACTTTCTTGAATGGCTCATGTGACGTTGGCGTAGCTTATTTACACTTTCTTCAATGGCTCATGAGACGTTGGAGTAGCTAATAGACAACTTCTTGAATGACTCATCAAACGATAGAGTTGCTTAGTGACACTTTCTCCCTCCCGGGGCTCCGGTCGACAAGTCTGTGGTGGCTTGCCGATTTGGAATGCGTTTGCCACCGACCCCCTCGACGTTAACCCGGGAAAAATAACCATCTTAGCGTGTCCTGCGTGGCAGACAAGGGCATGCATGGTAACTGCTGGAATAAACGACTCCTACAGGGCTGCCACCTTTGATACTTCACAGGTGGAAGAAAAGGCAGATACAGTGTAGGGGTCATGATTACAAGTTGCCGTTAAGGGATATGAGGCGAGAGGCTGTGGGGGAAGTCTCTGGCCTAAGATTCTAGATTCGCAGCCCTGAGACTACAATAACAATAAAAGTGCACCCGGGGGAGAGGGGAACATAATTCCACCGCCCCAAGCTTGATGCAATGTTAAGCCCATCAATTCACTCCGGTCAATAAAGAACCACTTGCCGTCTCCCTAAAAGAGGAATCATTAGATCTTGCAATTCCCGAAAACCAAGCAAGTATATATTCTTTGTTGCTGCCCTTACCTCAATTTTGTCTTAGTCAGTGAGCTCCCTGTCAACACCAGGGACCTAAAAGTAGGTCATATCCTGTGTAGGTGACGTGTTTTAATTGACCTTATGTTATATAATCAATCGTCAAGAGTAAATTTAGTTTATTTTTTATCTTTGGATCAGGTAAGGACAAACAGGAATTGTTTGGCGTAAGAAATAACACATATTACCGAGAGCCAAGGAACAATTGATATTATTTAAGAGTATAAAGAAATACAACAATTACAAAAGTCTATTTGAAATGTGGTTTCTTTTGGGAGTAAGAAATATCACATATTACCGAAAGTCAAGTTTAAATGGTGTTACCCTGGGAGTAAGGAATATCCCATATTAGGGAATGTCAAGGACATATATTTGCTGTAAAAAACAACAACCAAGATATTACTACAGGCAAGAACACATTTGAATACTTTGCTAATAAGAATGACGGCTACTACAGAAACTTAAGGAAGTTTGCAAGAGAAAAGGGATTTAGAATACCGGATAACACTTCCAACTTTAAAGACCAATTGAATGACGGGATTATCCAATGTGAACTAAGAATGTTTCAACATCCAAGTTTTAATTATAAATCCTCATATGTCTTTAGATTTTAGAAACCTCAGTTTGGTTGAAAAGAGCGACCTGTATATACATGATTACAGTCAAGATCGACACTTGCAACTGCACGTTCAGGGATTCAAACTACGTCCGGCTGATGTGTAACCTTACGGCAAGACCAAGTTTCAGTGAAACGATCATGAATTTGCACTATGCCAATGGGGGAAGATCGAAACACAGTCATAGTTTTTTCTTGCCTCCTATATACGGTAAGTCATATGCTTAGGGACTTCATTTGACTTTGAGAATAACTTACATCTTCTTACACCAAAGAGAAAACAAGAAACATCGTCAACAAACAAATGCTTCATTAAAGCTATATTATCTTTACGTTAGTCTTCATTTTCGCCGTTCTTTGATTTGATGTTTAGGTCAGACTAGAGAGTACCCGGCATGCATTGCAATGCCACTCAAAGAAATAAAAAGTTTGGGTTTTAATTATGTTTTTTGAAGTAATTTTTTTATAGACAATATTCTTTGTATTTTTGCCGTCTGGTGCGCACTCGAATAAGTTAGAAAGTTTTTCAAAACGTGAGCATGGCCAAACACAGCTGTCATACTGAGAAGCATGGATTTTCAAAATTTAGTCCACACACTTGTAGCGATTGATCAACCCAGGCAATAGCTATTTTTGAAATTGTATCCATATAACTCATTTAGTATTTAGAAACAAATTTAGGGCCCCCGACCCGACGGAATATTGTAAAATTGTTCTACTAATTCAGAAACTATGTCTCATACAAACTGAAATGTCGCATTTTATTTTTGATTCAATTCCATCCACCTATGCAATAGCTCTGTTTGAAATTATATTTACATAGCTAATATAAGAGAAAAGGAAGAATTTTGGGCCCCGGGCCCCAAACGGAATATTTTAAAATGATTCTACGTATTCAGAATCCTTTTGCGGACGCGCACACAACAATTCTCCAAAGTTTTATCACAATCAGATAGGTATAGGAAAGCGTATGGAAATTATATTTAAATAGCTCATTTCAGAAAAAAAAATTAATTTAGGGCCCCCGGTCCAAAACTGAATATTGCAAAATGTTTACCCCAATTCAGAAAATTACTAAATTATGTCACAAACAAACGGAAATATCAATATTTATATTTGATTACATTCCATTCATTTATCCATAAGCTCTGTTTAAAATTATGTTTATACAGCTCAAATAATAAAAAAAATAGTGCCCCAAACAGGATATTGTAAAATGGTTATACTAATTCAGAAACCTACATATTATGTCACACGTTAATTGAAATGTCGCTTTTTGTATTTGATTAAAATTCCATCCACCAATGCAATAGTTCTTTTTGAAATTATATTTATATAGCCCATATAAGAAAAGAAAAAAGTAAGGGCCGCTGGCCCGAAACGGATTGTTTTAAAATGGGTGTACTAATTTAGAAACCTTTGCGGGCAGGCGCATGTCGATTCACCCAAGTTTTATCGCAGTCGGGGCCAATATACCTGGAGTGGCCCGGGATTGCATTAGAACCACTCCATTGTGGGACCGATCCCATTGGGACCCCAATCCCATTCTGACACCATTCCCGGCACATTCCCGTTTTTCGGTGTGGTCCCGATCCCGGTGTGATCCCGTTTTCTTGTGGCTCCGGATCCACTGGGAATACAGATCGCGGTGGGATCCCAATTCCATCGGTATCTCGATCCCTCTGTTATTTATATCTCGGTCGATTCCTACCCCATTCGGCTACCAATCCCGTTAGGATATCTTTCTATGTGGAATCCCGTTCCACTTAGGGACCCTGTTTTCCGATGTTATCCCGTTTCCCGAGCTTTGGATCCATCGATATTTCAAAACGGACAAAAGGTAGCATAAAAAAGTATCGACATTTTGTATATTGAACTTTTAATTAACACACATGTTCGCATTTTTTGGGACACAAATCAGCACCGGCCTACTCTCCCCTCCCCCCATTACACAGTATTGAACCACAATTATAATTTTGTAGTTAATGAAATACGTTAACAGGGTAAATCCAGCCGTCTAACTGACAAGCAGCTTGGGAAAATTAATATTTTAATTAATTCCCCATCTTTAAGGTGGCAAAGTCTAGATATGGCCGCAATGTGCATGGCCCGGAGTCTCGTGGCGTACATTTGTTGATCACAATGAGCGAACTGAGAAGTTGGTCCTTGAAGCTATATAGGACTGAACATGTCAGTCCCTCAGATTGTAGATTGCAGCTCAAGTTGAGACTTATTACCTATTTTTGGACACATCCTTGCCAAATAACATTGCTATATAGGCTATCTGCCAGACGCCCTAAATTAGCTCTTTATTACGAAATTTACGAAGATAAGTGCGAGACTTGACATTTGTACCAATGCTCCCGAATTCTCACCGTTTAACGGAACTCCTATAAACGAATTTGTAGGGATCATTTGAATCGCATGTGAAGAAAATCACTGTTCACACCCCAAGAAAGTCATGTTTGCTCCAACCTCTTCATGCAGGGCTGTTGTACAAATGTTTGGATGAAATAATCCCTATCATAACTAGTATCATAAATCAGTCTTTGACAACATGCACTCTAACTCCCCTGCTAAAGGTAGCAACTCTCGACACAAATGTATTGAAAAAGTATGGCCCCATCACTAATCTACCATTTGTATAAAAAAACTTAGAGAGAGTCGTTCTCCCCAAACTCCTGGATCACCTAAATCAGTGTGACTTGCTTGAGCCTTTTCAGTCAGCATACAAGGCGCATCACTCTACATAGGCTGGCTGTCATGTTGCGCGTCATAAATGAACTTCTGTCATCTTGTGATGAGGGCCAGGTATCCCTCATGTCGTTACTTGATCTATCGGCAGCGTTCGATTCGCTTAACCACGGCATACTTCTCCAAAGTATGCACACACAAAAAAAACCGTTTAGTTTCACCGATAACGTCCTGAGATGGTTCCACTCATATCTGACAAATCGGGTCCAATCTGTTATCGCAAACGGATTGACCTCGAAGCAATCTATTATCGAATTTAAAGTACTCCAAGTCTCGGACCTAGGCCCGGTGCTTTCATGTACGTTCATCCCGTTGGGTGAATAGATCAAGCAGTTTGACCTGCTTTATAACATGTTCGCAGATTATCCCCAACTTCAGCAGTCCGTGATCGCCTCCTAGTTCCCCCAGCTTCTTAGTATGACAGAGAATACAGTGGAGTCAATTAAACAATGGATGACCATGAACAGACTCAAACTGATCGATGAAATGACCGAGCTGATCCCCATTACTTCCGCACAGGAGCAACAATCTGTAAATTACACACCACCCCTTACTGTCTAAGGTGTGCAGTTTGAGTTTGCTCAAACAGTGCGAAACCTCGGTGTCTACTTAAACAGAACACTTACTATGGAAAATCCCATTAACATGCTTTGCAAGTCAATTTTTTTATATCTGCGAAGAATAGGTCATATCAGACTTTTTTAACGTATGATGCACCAAAGAGGCTGACGTCTGCATTCTTGCTATTGCGCATGGACTAATTCAATGCTCTCATGGTGCGTCTTCCGGCTCCGAGATAAAAATCACAGACTAATGCGACTCGCATTGTTCTGCTCAAACGTGAATTTGACCATGTTAAATCGTCTCTGAGAGAGCTGCATCGGCTGCCGGTCCGCGCTTGCAAATAGTACAAAATTTGCAACTCTGTGCTACCGCTGCTTGCATGACCTGGCGCCATCCTATCCACGGAAGATGTACTTTCGCTTTTGCTGGCCCAAGAATCTGGAACGCCCTTCCTGTGGCTCTCAGAAACAGCAAGACACTGCAGTCTTTCGAAACTGAGTTGAAAACACATCTTTTTCGTACTCATCTCATTGGGTGATGTATACTACGTCCTTGTTTCCAGCTTTCACATATTTCCTCGACGTATATTAGCTTATATTGCCATTGGCTTGTTTTGTCCATTCGCTTGTATTGTCCATTGGCTTGTATTGTCCATTGGCTTGTATTGTCCATTGGCTTGTATTGTCCATTGGCTTGTACTGTCCTTTCGCTTGTATTGTCCGTTGACTTGTATTGTCCATTGGCTTGTATTGTCCATTGGCTCGTATTGTCCATTCGCTTGTATTGTCCATTTGCTTGTATTGTCCATTGGCTTGTATTGTCCATTAGCTGTATTGTCCATTGGTTTGTATTTTCCATTGGCTTGTATTGTCCATTCGCTTGTATTGTCCTTTGGTTTGTATTGTCCATTGGCTTGTATTGTCCATTGGCTTGTATTGTCCATTGGCTTCTATTGTCCATTGTTTTGTATTGTCCATTGTCTTGTATTGTCCATTGGCTTGCATTGTCCATTGGCTTGTATTGTCCATTGGCTTGTATTGTCCTTTGTTTTGTATTGTCCATTGTCTTGTATTGTCCATTGGCTTGTATTGTCCTTTGGTTTGTATTGTCCATTGGCTTGTATTGTCCTTTGGCTTGTATTGTCCATTGGCTTGTATTGTCCATTGGCTTGTATTGTCCTTTGGCTTGTGTTGTCCATTGGCTTGTGTTGCCCTTTCACTTGTATTGTACATTGGTTTGTGTTGTCCATTGGCTGTGTTGCCCTTTCACTTGTATTGTCCATTGGCTTGTATTGTCCATTGGCTTGTATTGTCCATTGGCTTGTATTGTCCATTGGCTTGTATTGTCCATTGGCTTGTATTGTCCATTGGCTTGTATTGTCCATTGGTGTGTAAGTGGATTTTGTATTGTTGGGTTTTGCATTTTGAAAATAAAATTTTCATGTATGAATGAGTTTGTACCGTGCTTCGACCCTTAATTAAGGATATATATGTGGCATTCTTTCATCCTCGTTAGACGATGGAGTGGCAATGGACACGTAAACAAATGAGATACTGGGCCCATCCTGGAATGAAAGTCTCGGCTGCATTTCCTGCAGGAATACCTTGACTCCTGGTTAGATTTGAACTTCCATAATGTTTTTTTTTTTTTTTGCAAGCGTTTCATTTCGACACCTTTCTTTTAGACTTAATACATTACTGTTATCAAGCTGGAACGGTGATTAACGATGATCTCCCATTCTTTGAGTTCTATATTTTATTTGCTCATGTCCCTAAAATACGAATTTACTTCATTCTCATTACATGGCCTAACCAGCTAATGCCTACCTTGCTAAGGTCTACCTTGATTTTACCAGTTGGGTGATGATTTTTGAGACAAAGCACTTGAGATTATCCACTATTACCGATGTAAGTCGCACCCTGTACGTTTATCAGTCCGTCAAATGGATAAATATCACCAGTGATGATGCCTTCAGGTCACGCCCGAGGAACAATTAGGACACAACCAAACTTATTCTCACATATCATCCTCACAATGTAATAGCAAAACGTGTTTAACTAAAAAACCGTGCCATTCTCCTTGCCGACACTAACAAAAAACGACTTGTTCTTTTCGCCGCCTCTCAGTGTTTATAGAGTTGATAAAAATCTAGCGAGGCCTCGTTGTGCGCAGTCGCATCAACGCTGCCCCTCCCACAATATGATTTAGCCATGTGGACGCAGCCTTTGCAGCACTCGCCATCTGGCTATCCAGACTGAGCACATTATTATTATTATTAGACGTCTTACATAGCACGGTAACCCAGCCTAGGGCAATTTTTAGATAATGGACGGTTTCTTTTGTACTAGCCGCAATTGTCTACATAATTTTTTGCGTGCGCTGCCAGACTTCATTACAAACATTCTATTAAGGACTGGATGATGTTCAAAGATGGCTTCTTCTAATCAAGGCTCTAGAGGTTTTTCCATTCATTTAGGAAGAGCATCGGTGTACTTGCGGAACATTTCCTGTTTGGCAGGCATGTTTTATTCAAACTTTAAGATCTTAATATTTTCCCTACACTTACTATTCTTCATGAATGAAGATAGTATTTCGGTTCTTCTGTCGTGTAGAAAAACAGAAAGACTTTGCCTAAAGTCTGCACCGAAAAAGGAAAGACCCAAAAAAAAATATTTTTTAAAACCAAAATTTTGAACTTCGTGCTAGAGTACATTATATAGTTTGTCAACTGGAGTTACTCCATATTCTTCGTTCATCGAAGCTTCATCCTAGATTATCATTTTGTCCTTCTTTATTTGCCGTATTGGTCTCATATCGAATCTTATACGTTGATATCTCATCTATATTGAAATAATCAGCTTGAAATGAGTGTGGGAAGTTCTTCCGACTCCTTAAGGGAATTCACTGCTATGTCTGTATATGCACATGGCAAGACTAATTCATTTTAGCTACGCACACAGTGTTCGATTGTGTTGTCAAGGAAACTGTTACCACTTCCGCTCGGTCCATCATTAAAGAATTATCATTTGGGCAATTTAGGGGTTTAAATTGCTTCCCTGGTTTTGTCAAAAGCTCTATGTTTGCTCTGTGTTGAGCATAGATTTTAATATTTTCCAGAATAGAGTTTCTCCTCATAATTCTCTACTGGAAGTTCAAGGACACAAATGAATGCAAACAACTGCCTAACTGGTACTGGCATTTGATGGGTTGTAATTTATTAGGATAGTAACACCTATTCTGAGTCATCGCCAGTTAATCCCATTTGCAATCCATGAATCTTGAAACGTTTCTAAGGGGATAGCATTTCCTTCGACCGTACACTGGTACTCGAATGTGTTGTTTCTCTAAAATTGAGAAGCATCATTTTTCTCTATCCGTGGGACTTACGGTAAACGTTCTGCTAATGGCAGTTTCATGTGCTATAAGACGTGACATTCATTTTATATATTTGTCATCCAAGGTTTTCAAATATATAAATACTATCGTTAATTACGATCTTCCTGATTAGTTTTAAACAAGTAAGATGTTTCGAGCTGGTGGATTTTTGCTGTATAACTTCAGATTACTTTCTATAGAGCTATTAAGTACTACAAGACTGATCAGAGATCGAGATTATTAAAACAATATAATCCACCAAAGACATATTATTAAAATGTATTTAAGTAAAACACACGAAATCGGTGGCTCAAAGCCACTAGGAAAATTTGGAGTAATTCAGAAGTAGGAGGGACTTGTTCACGTGTTAGGTGAGATGTGAAAGAATGAAGTTGGAAGTTGGAGCGATATTTTCCGTGTTTGATGAGCTGAGAAAGAATGAATTCGGAAGTAGGAGCGATGTGTTCCCTAAAGGTAGATGGATGGGAGGATTTAACACTGGCTGACTGTAAAAAGCAAGCTGTGATTACTAAATTTACGGTATAGAACTCTGAGGGTCCAGCCTGATATCTTCCCATAATGGCATTAAAGTCGTTTCTTATCTCATAAGTACATTATATCTTTCAGATACACCTGGGTGCATAGCATCTTCTGTTAATCGAGGTAATAAAATATTATTGTTCTCTAATTGTAACTAGTTTTGAAATATGTCTTTAAAGATTTG
Organism: Omphiscola glabra; assembly: GCA_964017045.1. NCBI lineage: Eukaryota > Metazoa > Mollusca > Gastropoda > Lymnaeidae > Omphiscola > Omphiscola glabra. Next base: position 12,123,780 of record OZ024811.1, on the reverse strand, counting down.
TTTTAGTGTTATTTGTAGAGTGGAGAGCATAAAAGATAGCTACTAAGTTTGAATTATGGGATCAATCGGAAATTCTCGGTCCCAATGAATTTTTTCTATTCAATTTTTAAAGCTTTTAAATTATTATTATTATTACTAAAGTGGTCTTATTTAGCGTGGTACTCCAGCCTAGTGGTACATCAATAGAATTGTAAAAAATGCATACGATCTGATTTGGTAATTTTTTGGCCTTTTACAGCAGCCAAGAGCCACCCTGGAAGCTTCTCTGCTGTACTTGGTATGTGATAGAGTATTTATTTTTAATGTTATTCCACACAGGACTTTACATTTACAAATAAGGACCGGGTATATTTTGTGCAACAGTTTTTTTTGATAACCAAACATCCCACACAGGTAGTTTGTGTTAACAAAGTTGGTCAAATGGAATCATATTTTGTTTTACTTTACTGAAATGTCGCATAGGAAATGGCGTCGGTGGGCCGTCGAGCGCGAGCTCTTAATGCCCCCCCCCCCAGCGCTCCCCCACACAAGCCAGCGCACTGAAGGTCTCCCCGACGAACTCCTCCCATGCCTAGGGGAAGCCCGGTCGACCGAGAACGCTGCGTTTAAAGCGTCAGCAGCCCACTCTCCGAGAGTCAGGACGGATTTTCATCGACTCCGGAGGGAAAGTGTTGCGTTACCCCCCCCCCCCCGCCCAAGGAGTAATTCGGTCGGGACAAGTAGTGGCGGGACGAAACGGTTTTCTAGGAATGGCTTTCTCACGGCCGCATAGCTAAAATCATCGGCTTGGGTTTTGGCCGCCACCCAAGCCTCATATCCATCAACGGCAACTAGCAATCATGTTAGTCGCTACTCCTGTTGCGTTGGGAGTCATGCGTTTGGCCGGGGATTTTGGCTTCGGGTGAACAAGTCCACCCTACTAGTCTGCCACGCCACGAAGAGGCAAACCCCATGTGGACGCCCCCAAGTCTCCTTGGGGACGCTGCCGCTTTCTCAGCACAGTTTTTTTTTTACTTTACAAACATGTCGATCTTTATATTACATATATTTACCATACCCCACGGTGTAAAGATGTCAGCTGATTGGAGTATTAAATACGTTTAACTTATTTTTAATGGCAGTAAATTTTTTTCAAACATCAGTGCTTTCCAAACGTTTCGGCTTTGGCGACACAATTTTGACCACAATCTCGTTTACATGATCAGCATCCAGCTTCGCCAGAGACAACACATTTCTGAGTGTGGTATCAAATTTCTAAACTTTGACGCAATCTCGTGAGAAATATTAAAAACATAATCTTAGTTAAAGAGATTAGCTTTTAATCTCATGTATCAATTGCACTGCTTCGAACACCCCGTTTTATATTTAATAACCAGCATATTGTTAAAATGCGCCAGTGCTGGTATGGATTATTTTTTTTGGACACACCCGTAACCTGCAAATGACACACCTACACACTCCAAGCGACATACCTACACACTGGAAGCGACACACCTGTACCCAGCAAACGAAACACCTATCCATCGCAAGCCACACGCAGTAGCGTGCAAGTGACACATCTACACCCTGCCAACGACACAGCTACACCCTGCAGGTGACACACAGTTCGGAAAGCACTGCCATAAATTGATAATGTCAACGGTCACTTGATCTTGGCATCCGTGTATTTCTGATGTAAATCATATGGTTCGGAGGATAGCCAGTGGTTTATTCTACAAATTTACGTCAACGGAGTAGTCCACAAGATATTGCATTTTTGTACGTACATGAACAGTCATGTCGAGTAGTCCCCACGATATTAAATGAACTTATAACTACACTAACTTTTGTTTTTTCCTCTATCCCAAAGGTACCGCCCTGTTAGGCACGGCAGCCGTTTGCCTAGTATCATCAATTATTTCCCACATGTAATGTACTTAAGGCGCATGTAAATCAAAAAGCCTACGATGAAAATAGCAATGGACGGAACACTTACTGCACTTAGGATCAAACGTCTCAGTGCAAGGATGAAGTCCATCGGGTTTTAGAAACAGTTGTTTAAAGCTATGCATTACATGAGAAACAAGAACAATGGAAAACTTTGACGTGTCTGATGAAGAATTGGATGAGGAAATCATGAACGTCCTCCCAATATTCGAATGTGCCAAAAGATTTTTTTTTTAATTTTTTAACAAATTACACAAATAAAGACACAATAAACAATGTAGCAATATCATTTTCTATTTTTAATGAGATTTTGATAATGTCTTAAACTAATTTTCAATCTTTATGTTGGTTGCATTTTAAACTAAATTCAGTCATGACTCGAGTACAATGTTTTACAAACATATCATCTGAGGAGAAGTAACTCGCCATTTTAAAAAAAAATTCTTTAAATTATACATTTATTTATAAAAATAATAATAAAAATATTTAACTTAATTAACTTTCGTAACTTTTAATCTGATATGTTGTACATCGATTGGTGTGACCCATTAAATATATTCTACAAACAACTATGATCTGATGAATTAAGTATGGAATATGTGAAGGGTTAAAATGTTTTATTTGGCGTTATCATTGAAATATAAAATACTTTTACGATTAGTGTAAAAGTTAACATAACTGGTAATACAAAATGGATTCCACAATTGGGTGTCTAGTGCATAGTCGTCCCAAGACCTGCATTCCACAATGGGGTGTCTAGTGCATAGTCGTCCCAAGACCTGCATTCCACAATGGGGGTGTCTAGTGCATAGTCGTCCCAAGACCTGCATTCCACAATGGGGTGTCTAGTGCATAGTCGTCCCAAGACCTGCATTCCACAATGGGGGTGTTTAGTGTATAGTCGTCCCAAGACCTGCATTCCACAATTGGGTGTCTAGTGCATAGTCGTTGCAAGACCTGCATTCCACAATTGGGTGTCTAGTGTATAGTCGTCCCAAGACCTGCATTCCACAATGGGGTGTCTAGTGCATAGTCGTCCCAAGACCTGCATTCCACAATGGGGTGTCTAGTGCATAGTCGTCCCAAGACCTGCATTCCACAATGGGGTGTCTCGTGCATAGTCGTCCCAAGACCTGCATTCCACAATGGGGGTGTCTAGTGCATAGTCGTCCCAAGACCTGCATTCCACACTGGGGTGTCTCATGATAAACACAGCTTATATTCCACAATTGGGAGTCTAGTACATATCCACAGCTTATATTCCTTATGTGAGTATCTAGTGCATAGTCACAGCCTTACATTGCAATACTAAATGTTTAGTACAACGTATTACTATTAAAACATGTAAATAAAACTAATCAAAACATAGTGTCGCCCAACACTACTTAATGGATGCCCATTTGTCATTGAGATCTGATCTCATAATTTGTGGGTCGGCCTTAGCTTTTCTGTCTTGGAAATGTTCTGCCCAAAGCAAATAGTCATCCTCTGGATTGCAGCAAATTTTCTCGTGAATTATTATATAAAATTTGCTTTTAAAAGTTTCATAATTTAATGACAAGATATTTATAAGACTAATATGGCTTTTGGTGATCCGTACTATTAGTTGTTGTTCTTCTTTTTTTGATAAGGAAGGGTATTAACTTGTTTATACTTTATAAATCTACAAGGCTATATTTCAAAACAAAACAACTGCAGTATTATGGTAAGTATCGTTTTGCGAGTCGCACCACATCCTAGTTACATTAAAGTAAAAAAAGAAAAAATTAAAAATTTGTAGAATTTAAAATGAAATGTTTAAAAAAATTTAATGAAATATGTATAAGACTAGCTTCCTGAATTGTTACACTATTTCCAAGGACTTGTCTAATCATAGATAAATAATGTAACTCTGTTACCGTTGTCGATTTACTTTAATTGACAAAGATTAAACATTAGTAAAATGTTTGGTTTATGCTAATTTTTCAAAACTTGTGTATGAATTTAAAACGTTAAAATTTTTATTTGTAAAAGTTCATAACACATCTTTATAGTTTAGTAACAATACGGAAACTTCCATCTTAATGAGATATGATACAAAATGATAGGAAATAAAATAATTACACATTTAATAACATAATAAAAATTATCATTATATGTTTTTAAAAATTAGAGTCTAATTTTGTTTTAAATGAAAAGGATAGTCTGACAAGAATAAGTTGACAAACTATAGTTTACAAGAATAAGTTAAGTTGACAAGGATAGGTTGACAAAGATAGGGATAGGTGGACAAGGTGAACAAGTAAAATTTAACAAAGTATAGTTGACAAGGATACGTTGACAAGGATAATTTGACAATGATAAGTTGACAAGGATAGCTTGACACGAATAAGTTAACAAGGTTAGGTTGACGAGGGTAAATTGACGCGAATAATTTGACCATTATAAGTTGACAAAAACAGTTGACAAGTATAGGTTGACAAGGATAGGTTAACAAAGAGAGCTTGACTTGGAAAAGTAACACCAATAATTTGACAAGGATAAGTTGGCAAAGATAAGTTAAAAATGATAGGTTGACAAGGATAGGTTGACAAGGATGTTTGTTGAATGATAGCTGGATAAAGAAAGGTTGACACCAATAATTTGACAAGGATAATTTGACAAAGTATAGTTCACAAGGATAGATTCACAAGGATAGGTGGACAATAAAAAGTTGACATAAATGATTTGACAAGGATAAGTTGTCAAGGATAGGTTGACAAGGATATGTTGACAGGATAGGTTGACAAGGATAGGTTGACAAGGACAGGTTGACAAGGACAGGTGGACAAGGACAGGTGGACAAGGAAAATTTGACACAAAAAAACTTGACAGGGAAAATTTGGTAAGAATAATTTGAAAAGGATATGTTGACAAGGATATGTTTACGAAGTTGGTTGACAAGGATATGTTGACATGAATAAGTTGACAAGGATAGGTTGACATGGATAAGTTGATAAGGATACATTTACTTAGATAAGTTAACAAGGATATGTTGACAAGGAAAAGGTGACACTGATAATTTGACTAGGATAATTTGACAAATATAAGTTGACACGGATAAGTTGTAATTATTTCTATGAAGCAAGTTCACTCTTGGTGTAATCAACATTTCTAAGTTAAATTTAATGAAAAAATGAAAGAAAACAAAAACAAAACAAGTAGAAGGCTTTACTAAATTGTTAGGAAATTGACTATTCTCCAAACATCAAGAAATGATGTTACATTAATGTTTCATCTTTATCCTTAAACTGATGACTGGCATTATTTTCAATGTCACTAGATTTTTTCAACATATTCCCTTTCAATTACATCAAATAATATTTAGATCAATTTTCCAAATTCATAACTAATTTGCAAAATTTCATTAATTACAATAAAATATATCAAATCGGCCAAAGATAGCAAATTATGTGGGCCAATAAACTCCAATGATGTCTCATGTTGTCAATAAACTCCAATGCTGTCTCATGTTGTCAATAAACACCAATGCTGTCTCATGTTGTCAATAAACTCCAATGCTGCCTTATGTTGTCAATAAACTCCAATGCTATCTCATGTTGTCAATAAACTCCAATGCTGTCTCATGTTGTCAATAAACTCCAATGCTGCCTCATGTTGTCAATAAATTCCAATGCTGTCTTATGTTGTCAATAAACTCCAATGCTGTCTTATGTTGTCAATAAACTCCAATGCTGTCTGATGTTGTCAATAAACTCCAATGCTGTCTGATGTTGTCAATAAACGCCAATGCTGTCTGATGTTGTCAATAAACGCCAATGCTGTCTGATGTTGTCAATAAACTCCAATGCTGTCTGATGTTGTCAATAAACTCCAATGCTGTCTGATATTGTCAATAAACTCCAATGCTGTCTCATGTTGTCAATAAACTCCAATGCTGTCTGATGTTGTCAATAAACTCCAATGCTGTCTCATGTTGTCAATAAACTCCAATGCTGTCTGATGTTGTCAATAAACTTCAATGCTGTCTTATGTTGACGCTCTCATTCGCCATTTTGTTTTCGCGTCGTTGGTCTCAATTGGCGCCACCCGCTTGCACTATTACCAAGTGGTTGTACCATCTTCAGCGGTGGCGATCTCTGAGAAGCAAGTCTCCATATCGATAACGTCTTCTGTTGAAGATATATATATCTTATTTTATAAATTTAATATTTCTTAGAGTATTATTTAAATCATGTTTAGAGGCTATAATACAGGTTTAGTGGCTACTTATCAGGACTAGAATCTATAATACAGGATTGGGCGCTACTTATTAGTGTTGGGTCTTCTTAGAAAAATTTGTGTTTTAATAATCAAGGGTAAAAGTTTAAATAAGTGCTTGGGGGGGGGGAGTGGCGTGTAGCCAGGGAGGTGCGGACTGCAGTAGGTGGCAGTATCTGCAGACTAAAGGATTTGCTCTCGGCAAAGTGGTGACCAATCTAGGGAGCCTTAAGATTGTTTCTGCACGAGAAGCACTGTCACTTGGTGGAACATGGTTTTGAGAAGGCATTTTTAGGAGATCTATCAATAGATGCTGTACAATATCTGCTAGAATAAAACAATAGGGGGATGCTAATGTTCGATGATCCCTTTCATTCTGAACTCCAGATCGGATCATCAGCGATCAAGGGGGTAGCAGATACGTTTGAGTTCTGTTCAACGCAATAGTCAACTATCAGCACCTGAAGAAGAGTTATTGGTGTCCTTTCGAAAAATTTACCTCTTATAATAGTTCATCTTCTTAGTTATCAGCAGATGAACTTTTACAAGAATTACCAATGCTAAAAAGACATACAAAGGCAGCTAATAATAAATTTCTTAAAGTCATGGATTGGTCAGTAATTGATGTTTTAAATTCATAGCTGAATGGGACTTCCTGGACTCCTTTCCAATACTCTCCCTTAGCCTTCGAATGTTTCTTACGATCTGTAACTATTTATGATCGACAATGGAACAGTCAAATCTTTCTGATTTTGCTCTAGTATCACTTGAAAGGTAATCGGCTTAAGGATGTTGATTTTGATCACGTGATTTACAGGTTTGCAGCTTTGAAGATCAGGAAATGAAAAAGTTAAAATAAACTAAATTTGAAGTAACAAAAACAATAACTTAATGTTGTTACAGTTATTAAATACATTAACCCCTTGACCTTAAATTAATGTGTTTCTTTCTCCTTGTCAACACTTGTGTGGGACGCAAAGGGTCTCAGTCTTGTCCCTTAGCTGAAGGTTTATAAGGCAATCGTATTAGTATAACTTTTATATGCTGGCGAGACCTGGTGGAAAGCTAAACCATATCCACCTAAGCTGCATGAGTAAACTTCTTATCGTAAGATGGCGGGACAGAGGTCCTACAACGGGCCAATTCTACGAAAATCCACAAACACCGGTAGTTCATGTTACTAGACATCAGACTCCAGTGGTAAACGCTTAGTTAATGGGGAGAAAAAAACTCTTCAATGACAGTGTAAAAGCTTCACTTAAATCAATGCATATTGACCTTGTCATGGACCGTGCAAGGTTGCGTGATAGACTCACTGTCATGAACCGTGCAAGCTGGCGTGGTAGACTCACTGTTATGAACCATGCAAGCTGGCGTGGTAGTCTCACAGTCATGGACCGTGCAAGCTGGCGTGGTAGACTCACTGTCATGGACCGTGCAAGCTGGCGTGGTAGTCTCACAGTCATGGACCGTGCAAGCTGGCGTGGTAGACTCACTGTCATGGACCGTGCAAGCTGGCGTGGTAGACTCACTGTCATCGACGGTGCAAGCTGGCGTGGTAGTCTCACAGTCATGGACCATGCAAGCTGGCGTGGTAGACTCACAGTCATGGACCGTGCAAGCTGGCGTAGTAGACTCACAGTCATGGACCGTGCAAGCTGGCGTGGTAAACTCACTGTTATGGACCATGCAAGGTGGCGTGATAGACTCACAGTCATGGACCTTTCAAGCTAGCGTGGCAGACTCACTGTTATGGACTGTGCAAGTTGGCGTGGTAGACTCACAGTCATGGACCGTGCAAGCTGGCATGAAAGACTCACTGTCATGGACCGTGCAAGCAGGCGTGACAGACTCACTAGGATCCGTAGAAGTTGGCGTGGCAGACTCACTGTCATGGACCGTGCAAGCTGGCGTGGTAGACTCACTGTCATGGACCGTGCAAGCTGGCGTGGTAGACTCACTGTCATCGACCATGCAAGCTGGCGTGGTAGACTCACAGTCATGGAGTGTGCAATCTGGCGTGGTAGACTCACAGTCATGGACCGTGCAAGTTGGCGTGGTAGACTCACAGTCATGGACCGTGCAAGCAGGCGTGACAGACTTACTGTCAGGAACCATACAAGCTGGCGTGGTAGACACACAGTCATGGACCATGCAAGCTGGCGTGACAGACTTACTGTCAGGAACCATACAAGCTGGCGTGGTAGACACACAGTCATGGACCATGCAAGCTGGCGTGACAGACTCACTGTCAGGAATCGTGCAAGTTGGCGTGGTAGACTCACAGTCGGAGCAAAATACTTAGAGTATAAGCGTACCGCTCCCACCCAAAGAAAGTGAATGTCAAGAAAAAGCAAAATCGACTCATATCAAGTGTTTCTTTCAGACAATTCCCCCCGGGGGGGGGGGGGCATTTCAGATTTTCGGGGAACAGTGCCAGTGGAAAGAGGCGTAGCTAAGGTGGGCATAGGGACATATGTCCCCGGGCGCCAGACTAGCGGGGGCATCTAATGGGCTATAATATTAATGGATGAACATAATGGGTTTTAGAGTTTAACCGGGGGGGGGGGGGGGAAGGGAGTAAAAATGAATCTTGTCTCTTGGCACCGAAGACTTAGAAAGGGGGGGGGTGCGAACATTTGGTCAACCCAGTACCAGGTGCCATTTTGTCTTTAAATTGAGCGGTGGGATTTTCGGACAACTGCAGAGTTTCTATCGAGAAAGGTAGCGCGTCAAATGTTAACCCTCCTAGGGTAGTGCTAACACTAGGCACGCCGCTGGGCAGTGTATTTATCAGCACCAAAATTGATTGTCAGGCACAAGAAATGCTGCCATTTTTATCGGGAAGTAGGGCAGCAATCGAGCATCCCGTTGGCTTTCCTGACTAGATATTGTGTGATTATTTAACAATCAAGATGTTCATTTTGGAGTATACATGATTCGAATGTTTTGATAAGACTATCATTGATCAGGGAAAATAATTTTTCAAGTGTAAGGGGAGGCATTATCGCGAACAGGGCCATACACAAACTTAATTCATTCTGGTTGTGATGCGCCGAAGAAAATCATTTGACACAAGATTAGATTCAACCCGTTTAAGTCACATTGATCGACGTCAAGGAAATTGGGTGGGGGTAGCAGAAATTGAGGAATCCGAATCCTCACTTGAGCAAAAGTGAGGGCAGGGATCACCTTAATTTAAAAATAATAATTTCAAAATGCAATGATGCATTGTGGTGCATATTCAATGTAGCTTTCAGACAATGTGTAAAGGGGCATTTCATACGTTCATATATTTTATATTAGATGTCTCGTAGAGAAATGCTAAGAATACAACATCAACATACACAACCTATATGGGGACTACAAATCAGCTTATGATAGCATAGACAGGAAATACATGTACGATGCTCTCCTGGAACTTGGAGTCCCTAACAAACTTACCCGACTCATACATTTTAAACAGACGATATAACGATACTTGGTAGAAACAGCAATGATGATATAATTAAAACTTTCAGGGAACTTGAAGATATCACGGTCAAAGCTGTTCTGATGTAAATAAAGCGTAGGCAATATATATGATAATGTCAGGAAATACGCACTGATGACACCATCAATATGAACAACTACACCTTTGAGAGGGTAGCTACTTTCAAATATCTAGGGATTTAGTATAAATAAGCAAAAGGAAATACAATCAGAGGTAAAAGAAAGAATACAATCATACAACCGTTCTTATTTCCATTTCCAAAAGCTACTTCAAAGCAAAAACCTCTATAGGGGAATAAAGAAGGCAATATACACCACCATCATAAGACCAGTAGTAACTAAAGCTAGTGAGACTTAGTTCCTACCAGAAAAACAGAGAACCTGCTAAATATATGACCCGATGATAGACAATTTTGTATTGGGAATCCGTACAAACCAAAAGCTATATCATTTGTAAAAGTATCCATCCATAGTCACAACAATATAAAAATAGGCAGACTGCCCTGGGCAGGACACATTGAAGGGATGCCGGATTCTGGAGCGGCAAAAACGATCTACATTCAGAAACCTAGGGGCAGATGGCTCACCGGTCGACCAAGACTGAGATGGATTGGCGAAGTAGAGAAGGACTTACAAAGGTTGGGGGTTCGCACATGGAGGTGTAAAGCGATGCATTGATGTAAACATTTCAGACTTTTTGGTGGGAAGCGCTAGAAATAGCCATAATAACAGGACATCACTAACTCTTCCACCAGCCCAATATTAAATAAATTCAGTCTAGAGAGCAACGGGAGAGATGCTAGTTAAGATTGTATGTGTCATTTGACCTAAGAGCCATCGTATAAGGTCTGCAATCCGAATAGATGCGTGGGGCCTCGTATATTTTAGGGGCTTAAAGTTGGGCTGTAATTACATTAAATTATCAAGTTTACTGCTAGGTAGAGAAGGACAAAACCGAAAAGTGGCTACGTCTCTGCTTGACTAAGTGTGTTATGCAAACATTTTTTTTAAATTGAAAAGTAATACGTTTTTAAAGTTTTTATTTCAAATATTTTTGGGGTAAACTACATAAAAATAATGAATTTACTACAAAATATTTTTTAATTTTAACAAAAGAATTCCTTCCAAAAAAAGGTATCCATTACAAAAAAAAAATGCTAAAATTGTTTTACATTTTGAATGAAAAAGAAAAACCAAAAACATACGTTTAGTTCTAAATAATTTCAACTATCACCAATGTCAAAAAGAAAAAAAGCCTTACTGTACAAAAGGCTATAAACTACATCTTTATGGGTTTTCAAAATTGGTATTTATTTATAAATCGTATGTAACCGACTTAATTGTTAAGAAGTCATGAGTTGTTTACAAAAGACATCATATATTTTTAATGTGTGATTTTTTTCGTATAAAAATAAAGTTTAAATTCTCAATATTCAGTTGATTGAAATATTAATCTAGATTATTAAAATATTATAATTAGCTTCAGATCATTACAACTTGCCTCTTCGATATTATACTTTAAAACCACTTTTTTACCAATTCCATCGAATTTTTTTTTTAACTACTACCAAAAATGGCATTTACAAGATAATAGAAATACTAGATTTTTTTTAAAAATACGTTGTTTAAATATATATTCTTTCTACTGGATTATCATCTTAAAATAAATGTTTAAAAAATAGTTCAACCCGCTTGGGAAGATTGTTTATAAGTATCATATTAACAGAGAAAAGTCGTTGGGGATTTAATAAATAAAACTAAGTATTTTATTGTAAAAATAGTAACTGTAAAAAATTGGAAACGCACTCAATTTAATAATTATTGATGAAATGTCCACTACTTATATGCAACCGGTAAGTGTTAATTTTATCTATGTCAGTATACATGTATGGAGTCTGCTACATTAAAATGTTTGCTAAAATTGATTTTTTTCAATAAGCAAGATGCTATTATAAAATATATTTTGAAAAAAGATTGCACATGTTTATTACTTAGCAAGAACTATATTTAATTTATAGACATTTATATCGATGTAGAGGTAATTTAATACAGTGTTATTAAAAAGTCTTTCAACTTGTGGAGCTGCAAAATGTAATTAAAAAATACGGATAAATGTGAATAAGAAAATGTAAGATTTTAGCTAATGATAAGGAACGGCCAATTTTCAAGAAAATACGATATTTATATTTATAATCGATTTCTGCGAGCTTATAACAAGATTAACCTAAACGATATCGATCATCAATATATATCGAACAAAGCGATATTTTATTTGTTGCATTAATTGTAATCGATGAAAGGAACACATTTAAATTACTTTTTAAAAATGTTATAAAAAATAATTTTAGAGTAGTTTTTTATTTTAAATCATTATTTCTTACACATTTCCCCCGGGGGGGGGTCTTGACTAGCTCCCGGGGGGGGGGGGAAGAGCCCCCCCCCCCCCCGAGGTATGCCTGAAAGAAACCCTGCTCATATCAAACAAGGAACCAAAACAACGCCTGTCCCCCGTGCGGGAAAGCTTTTCAGGCACATTAAGGACTGGCAGGTCACCTGCGTACTCACCGTGTAATGTAGCCGTGGTCATTTTCACATACGAAGGACGAACACGAACATTCCTGTGAGCCCGATAAAAAAACTTTCGGTGTAAATAGTACAAATGTAATACAATGATGGAAACAAGGCGATGTTTCAATAACTGTATGATTTTAAAAAGAGTTTGAGATTGTTGGGTATTGTTGAGACCCGTTGGTTCTCACCAGTGTGAGAATCACTGGAACATTATTAAACCAGGACTTTCCCAACATAACCCAATTAGGGTTTGGCCATAGGGGTACGTTACATAAGGGTCGTATCAGACACAATGAAAACTTTCCATGTTCTGTGACCATGGAATAGCTTAGTCTTATTCGCAATGGAAAGTTACCACAACTTAGGACAATGAAACAGTTCAGTTAAACTCGCACGTCGCCAGAGTATTGACCCGTCTTTGTAAGCAAAGGTGTAGTAGGTCATTGAACTACCTTTGTTGCCAATGCCAAGGGGCCTTTATAAGTGGAAGCATGCGGGTGCTAAGTCTCTCACATTGATTGACGAAGAGGAGCCTGGTAGATTTCCCTTTGCTGCTATGGTTTGCGTAGCCTAAGAGTTGTCTGGTTAGTAATAGTAGTATTGATAATTGTTAGTTGCCTAATAATATATATTATAATGTTAGTAAGAAATGTTAGGATTGTAATTATTTACTCAAGTACTGTTAGATTATGATTAATCATTACTAATGTATTAGGAATGTACTTCTTTCTTGTAGCTTATGTGTTGTATTTATTCTTATTTACAGCCAGTTAAAGCCAGTTAAGGCCAGTTATGTTGAGTTGAGTTAGGTTCAGTCAGCATAACATCAGATGGATTATCATAGTCTCGAGTAAAGCCTAGTAGCCAGAGGCTTTGAGTCTGATTATAGAATAGGTTGAAGTGAACGTAGTACAGTGGAGCATATAGAAGATAGCTCATTGTACATGATAACCCAGTAAAGTTGGGGACATTTGGAAGTTAGGGTAGCCTACTCCGAAGTAAACAGTGCAGACGTTTTGTATACAAGTGGAAGCACTGGAGCGTGACTGGTCCTTCATCACCCGTCACCTGTAAACGACAGTGACCCAGAAAGGGACGGAACGACCGTCGAACCTTGTAGTGTGCTTTGTGAAGCCTGGAGTCTTTGTTGTGTGTTATTGGACGTGGCGTGTGTGTAGCGGGCAGCCCAGAGGAAGGACCGTTCATCCCACCATCCAGTCGCATATAATATCAGTAATGGAATTGTATCATCATTTGATTTCTTTATGTTTGTATGCGTAAAGTATTTTGTCAAACTGTGTAATTAAATATTTATTCGTGGCTGAACCACCTGTGTTCTTAAGTTACGTAGTTCACGGTGGACGAGTTTCGCATTGTACCATGGGACAGTGGAAACATTTCACATTGTACCAGGGACAGGTTGACAAGTTTAGACATTTTACCAGGGAACAGTGGATACATTTCACATTGTACCAGGGAATAGTAGACAAATTTCACATTGTACCAGGGAACAGTGGACAAATTTCACATTGTACCAGGGAGCAGTGGACACATATCACATTGTACCAGGGACAGGTTGACAAGTTTCTGAAATGACAGTATGATTGTGAGCATTTGTGAGTGGGGAACAACCTATTCTATGCAAGATACTGAACCGACTTACCAATTCGAATACCTTTGTTAGATCTATGGAAGTATTGTAAAGTGGCATATGCTGTTCACGAAACTTCTCCTCCATTTGGCGTAATGAGAATATTATGTCTTTAGTTGAAGCCACATTGTTTACAATCTTTTAAGGGCCACACGGGCAAACGTCTTTCCTACCAAGCCAATGAGAGAAATTCCTTAGTAGTTATTAAAATATCTTCGGTCCCTTTTACTTTTGTACAATGTTATAATGTTTGCGTCTCTCATGCCCTGGGGAATATGACCTGCTTCCAAACACAGACAGATGAGCTCATGTAATGGCTGAAGTAGTATAGTTTTTTTTTCATTTTTGAGGACTTCCGAAGGAATGCCGTCAATCTCAGGTGCCTTTCCATCAGCAAGGTCATAATTGCTTTTTTAAGCTTCTGCAAAGTGGCAAAATGTGGCCCTTCATCTAGTTTTTCCATTATTGACAAGACGGGGATATTATGCAGAGAAGTCATTCATTGTTTCTTTTTGTTCAGAATAACGCTCTACCCAAGGCCGAAGTTGATCGTTTTGCTTCTGGATAATTTGACCTGTCTTAGACTTGAGTTTTGCTATTTTAGACTATAGAGTCAAGGAAAACCGAATTTAAGAGAGTTTTTTAAAGGATGTAAATGTATGACATAATTAAAGCCTTATCACCGAACCGTACTTTAACAGGGTTTTCGTTTCTTGACAACACCTCGACTTTCTCATTTTTTTTAGCTCAAACATTACCAGCGTAACCAGTAACCAGACATTGTACGCATTCAGATCAGTGGTTTGTGTAGCCATTCAGTGTGAAGGGGTCACTATTTAGACTTATTTATTGGTCCACTCTTTTGTCACTAGCAGCTACCGAGTTCAACCTATTTTTGAACGCAGACTTTTGGTGTTCATATGAGCAGAGCATATCGCTATCTTTCTAGACCTTTCCAAAGAACTGATGCAAACCAGTCAGCAACGTACCATGTTCCGGGATGGTTACAACACTTGTTATGTGCGCCCTTCCGGTAACCCGATCTTTCTCGCGACTCCAGAGGTTACCATTTACATATGTAGATCCCAAAACGGATGGACTCTTACCCGGATGGTGATATATTTTAAGAGTAAAATACATTATAACATGATTTGAGAGCCGACAACTCTTCGGATTTTGAAAGGATTCTCCCCAGTAATCTTTAGCCTCAAAAGATTCGCCATATGGCTTTTGGTTCCTACTATAACCAACTCAGACATGAAGAACTTTTAATTCCTATTATAACCAACTCAGACATGAAGAACTTTTAATTCCTATTATAACCGACTCAGACATGAATAACTTTTAATTCCTATTATAACCGACTCAGACATGAAGAACTTTTAATTCCTATTATAACCAACTCAGACATGAAGAACTTTTAATTCCTGTTATAACCAACTCAGACATGACGAACTTTTAATTCCTATTATAACCAACTCAGACATGAGGAACTTTTAATTCCAATTATAACCAACTCAGACATGAAAGCCTTTTGGTTTCAATTATAACCAACTCAGACATGAAGGAATTTTAATTCATATTATAACAAACTCAGACATGAAGTACTTTTGTTTGCTATCATAGCCCCCCCCCCCCCCCAACCTGATTTGAGTTTTGGGACATTGGTGTTGCCACATGTGAGGTCTTTCTATTACGTTGTATTTTTTTCCAATTCTACACTGATGTTTGGTTAGGACACATTTTCATATACTAACTAGCGAGTACCCGGCATGCGTTGCAATGCCATTCAATGAAATAAAGTGTTTGTGTTTTAATTATGTTTTTGACGTAGTTTTTATAAGCACAATTTTTATTTTACGTCTGGGTGGTACTCGAATAAATGAGAAGGTTTTCGAAGCATGAACAGATCATATGAGAAGCATGGATGTTCAAAATTTAGTCCACGCACTTGTCGCGATTGATCCATACATGCAATAGCTTTTTTTGAAATTATATTTTTATAACTCATTTACGTCACATAAACAAATTTAGGGCCCCTGGCCAAAAAACGGAATATTGTAAAATTGATTCTAATTCAGAAACCTACATATGTCACATAAAACTGAAATGTCACATTTTGTATTTGATTCAATTCCATCCACCCATGCAATAGTTCCGTTTGAAATTATATTTACATAGCTCATATAAAAAGAAGAATTTAGGGCCCCAACCTCAAAAGGAATATTGTAAAATGGCTGTACTTATTCAGAACCTTTCTTCGGTCGTGCACTCAATCACACACCAAAGTTTTATCACATTCAGATAAATGGTATAGGAACGCATACGGAAATTATATTTAAATAGATCACATAAAAAAGCTACTTTTTGGCCCCCGGTCCAAAACTGAATATTGCAAAATGGTTTTACAAATTCAGAAACTTACTAAATTATGTCACACACAAACGGAAATATCGCTATTTGTATTTGATGAAATTCCATCCACTCATGCATTAGCTATTTTTAAAATTATATTATTATAGCTCATATAATAAAAAAAACAAATTTAGGGCTCTCGACTCCAAACGGAATATTGTAAAATGGTTATACTAATCAGAAACCTACTTACTATGTCACATACAAATTGAAATGTCTCTTTATGTATTTTATTAAAATTCCATCCACCAATTCATTCGTTCTTTTTTAAATAAGTTATATTTATATAGCTTATATAAGTAAAAACAAAGTTACATCCGCCACCCTGCAACGGAATGTTTTAAAATGGTTGTACTAATTTAGACACCTTTGCGGGCGACGCATATCAATTAATAAAACGTTTTTCGCAGTCGGATGAATGGTATATGAACGCATACTGAAATTATATTTGTATAGCTAATATAAGGAGGGAAATGAATTGAGGGCACCGGCCACAAACGGAATATTGTTGAATGGTTGTATTACTTCAGAAACCTACTTATTATGTCACACAAAAATTAATATAGCTATTTGTATTTCATTAAAGCTCTATCCACCCAAGCATTTAATCTGTTTGAAATTATATTTATATAACTTATATTAGAAAAAAAAAGAATTGATGGCCCCTGGCTCAAAACGAAATATTTTAAAATGGTCGTAATAAAAGTGAAAATTTTGCGAGCGTGCGCACCATTCACTGACGTTTTTATGCATTTGGACAAAGGGTAAAGGAACGCATACGGAAATCATATTTACATATCTCATATAAGAAAAATAACGAATCTAAGGCCAACGGCCAAATCTGATTTTTTACTGCCTTATAAACGAATGCGGACTTTTGGACAACAACTTTCAATGTTCAACAACTTTCAATGTTTTACAACTTTCAATGTTTTATCACAATCGCTAGACTTGTATAGGAGCGCATACTTGGATCAATGATTCATCAAATCTTTGAGACACGTGCCACTTGTGTATTTGTTACTGGGGGAGGGGGGGGGTGTCGTGGAAGGATATACCTAGAAAAAATTCGCACCATAAGGCACTAGACCTTTACACCAAGATGCACTTCCTAGATAACCAAGCTGTATTGTATGTTATTTGAATAATTTAGCGTACTTATTAACTGGGGGATAGCTATAAGATTTGAAAACAAAATTATCGAAACATCAGAATTTTGGGAGATTTCTTCGCCTTTTCCCAACATTTTCGTTATAACAGACCGCTCAATCAACCATCAGAAAAAACAGATATGGTTTAACATTCTGGTCAGGTAATTGCTATCGGTACAAATATTTAAGGACTCATAAGTATATTGTAATATAACTTTTGATTTTGTAACATTAACATTCACGGTATTCCAGTTTAAAGCATTACAGGAAAGTTGTCCCTGAATGTAGTGTCCCAGTGGAAATGTAAGTGTGTCTCTGAATGCAGTGTCCCAGTGGAAATGTAAGTGTGTCTCTGAATGCAGTGTCCCAGTGGAAATGTGTGTGCAGAGAATGGTGCCGGCATTTATTTATTTGTTATTAATTATGTGCATGTGTGTGTAAAGCTTTTTAAAGTATGGGATTAGATGCTTTAGTCTAAAACAGTGTCGACAACCCATTTCTCCCGCCAGACCTAGGCCATTCCCAGTTTTTCGCGGCACATCTAAAGCCTTCCCAGTTTTCTGCGGCAGATGTAAAGATTTCCAAGATTTCCGCAGAACACCTAGACCATTCCCAGATTTCTGCGGCGCACCTAGAGCCTTCCAGAGTTCCGCGTCATCCATAGGCACGTACCAGATTTCCACTTTTGCAGCACAATTAGAACCTTCCCATATTTCCATGCCACACCTCAAAACTGCTCAGATTTCTACTGCACACCCTAGTGCTTTCCATATTTCCTTGGAACACCTAGACCCTTTTTAGACTACCGTGTGCAAAATTTGTTGTTAATGCGTGTATCAATTCTTTAAACATGCTTGTGCCAATTCCTTAAGCATGTTTGTATTCTTTGTCAGCCAGATTACGTGATATAGCTCCGTTGTGTCAGGTCGTGATGTTTATTATGTGAGAGAATGAACAATGCTTTCTTTTCTTCCTACTATTCTTGCCTCTTTAATCAAGAAATAAATTCAGCCACGTAGGACCTCGGCTAAGGGTTGGGATAAAAAAATACTGTGAAAAAGTGTGTTTACATGTTTGTAAGCGACAGCAAACATTATTTTTGATGTATGAGTGTGTTAGTATTTTGATGAGTGACGTGTATCTTTGTATTGTATATAGGAGAATCGTTTTTGTTTCTTATTTAAACAACAGTAATTTCTAGTTATGCATTGTTGTGGACTGTGTTTTACAAAGTATATTAATAAGTAAAGAATACTGAACATTTTAAACGGTATTGTGATGAGTACTTCTAGACTCTTACATTGTTTTTTGGGGCCATACGGAGGGGATCTAATTGTAGACATCGGAAACCCGTCAAAAGAGCCATACCAGACGTAACTGTTAGCCACCTTTTAGTTCCATCAAACCAGTCATACGATTCGCCACAGAAAGGCCCGTCAAGCTAGCCATTGCAATTCACCACAGCCGGGGCTGAACCCAGTACTACATCATTCGTCATAGCCGGGGTTGAACCCAGTACTACACCATTTGTCACAGCGGGGCTGAACCCATTACTACATCATTCGTCACACCCGGGGCTGAACACAGTAATACATCATTCGTCACAGCAGGGGCTGAACACAGTACTAAATCATTCGTCACAGCCGGGGCTGAACCAAGTACTACATTATTCGCCACAGCCGGGGCTGTACTCAGTACTACACCATTCGTCACAGCCGGGGCTGAACCCATTACTACATTATTCGCCAAAGCCGAGGATGAACCCATTACAGTCGAACCCGCTTATCTCGACCTTGGTTAATTCGCCAACCCTATTAAGTCGACGTTTTTGAAGTGGAACCGCCAAATTCTCTCTTTGTCTTAGCATTTTCTCATCGGTTATGTCGATTCTTTTATGTCGCCGAACCCTAATATCTCGAGCACAAAAGAGGGCCAAATTTGCCACTTAACGTTGGTTATCTCGATCCCCATGACCAATCGCCAGCTTTTGAAAATGTTAGTTATCGATGCCACTTCACCATCTCACTACCGTATTTTCGCGTTTGTATTGACAACTCCATCTTAGCAGTGCATTGTTGGTTGTCAAGAAAATTTGTGGCATACGAGACACCAGGGTTAGGGGGATTGGTAGGTGTGTCAAAGGTTATAAAAATATCACCGCAACGTATCGTATTGATCGTGATGGCCATACCGTTGATTTGTGTGTCACAGTGAACTAGTTATCTGCGGATGGGGGGGGGGGGGCGAAATAATGACGTCATAGCACGGAAAGACGTGTTGGCGGACTACAGTGTGTTGTGACTATGTCATGTCATGTTAAATATTACCACTACAGCGATCTCTTTATGAAAACACAAAGCAATAGCTTACGGGCATACGATAACTGACTTTGTAAAGAAACCATAGTAACCGCGTGTACAATACTTTTCAGAGCTGTGTCAGAGTGAAATGACTCGCGAATTTAATTTTGACATTTGTTAGCTTTTTTGTAAAAACGAACTACACCCCGCACGTTTTGTTGTTAGCAAACATATATGTACATTTTTATAACATGCCGATCACTTCATGAAACAAATAACGGCAACGCTGTTGTGTAAAAAAATCTCCGAAAACACGTGCATGTACATTCTCATTTATTAACGCACATCATGTACATAAAGAAATTTCAAGCACATGTTAATATTTTGCCGCCATATTGGTTTTCGTTTATCTCGATCCTCGGTTATCTCGACGCCTTTTGGCAAACCCCGAGGCCGTCGACATAACTGGGTTGTACTGTACTACATTATTCGCCACAGCCAAGGCTGTACCCAGTGCTACATCATTCGCATCAACTCTAGAGCCCTAACCCTATCAAGAGTGGGGGTCTTAACTAAGGTACGTTGAACACTCAGCCAGGCGGTTTTTAGCAGCACCCTGTATTTTGTGCGCTGCAAGCATGGCCCATGCCACATTTTGGTAACTAGCCATATCCATCATCCAAAGTGGATGCCCAACAGATTCAACAAGCCCAATCTAAGCGATCGAAAGCCGCACCAGCCATAGCTGTCCTCAAAATTTTTTGAGACTTATATCAACTCAATGGATAAACGTAAATATTTTAATTACGTTATTTAAACTATTTTCATTCTACATTACCATATTATTGTTGATTATATTTTTCACGTAGTTAAACATATAGAACTTAAGAAATACCCTTAAATTGTAAATTAATCGGTTACAATATTACTTGGTGCATGCTAATTTGAAGTTAGGTGGATTCTTTTGGGACCCAATATAACAAAGATATAACGGACGAGTTGATACAGTCATGTTGGAAATGTCCTGCTGTCATTCTATATGCTATATTAAAAAATGTGTAATAATGTGAGGACGATGGTAAAGATAATCATTCAAAACAGAAGTTAATATATAAAATTATATAGATATCCTGTACTATAAGATAAGTTGTTAATTTATTTTGTATATTCAACTTTATTGAATTTTAATGCCAGTGGCTGGTTACATCAAGAGACTACTCGATAATTTATTTTAATTACGTTGATGATGTCTAGATGCGGCATTGACTGCTATAGACTTAGCCTCCTATCACCCCCTGTATCACTAACAACTGGGTGAACGGTTAAATTTGGTGTCAGAGAGTGGTCACCAGTTACCTTGATGAAGAGTCTTTACATCGATTGTTACAACGGAGAATAAAATCTACAACTACAAACTCACATTACAGTCTGAACGTTAACGTAGGCCTACAAAGAAGCAGTACGTCCTTGCGTTAGTTTTACTGAACGTCTGCAACAGACAATTTAAAACAGATTTCAGACGGTGGTTACTTATTGCATAAACTCAAAAGAAAATTAATATACAGTCTGCTATAAAAATAGTCAATAACAGATAAAAGGAGCTAAAAATAGACCAAGGCAATGGCAAGTTACTTTTTTTTTTTACCCGTGAAGAACACGGTTCGACCTACAATATTCAAACATGTGTTGTGTATGATAACTACCTAGTGACAATTATAGTCACAATATACAATACTACATATTTAGTTGAAATGAAATTAACACATCTGGAAGAAATCAGAATAAAGCGATACATTGCAGAAGATAGCTAAATATTATCTAAATAAGAGAAGAAACTACTTTACTTGCTGTAGAGAAGACGAAGACCGGCATACTGCATTGTAAGGAATGGTGTGTTATGTGTCACGTCAACGTTTATGGAGCATACAAGTATCGTTTTCTATTGTTATCAACAATTATCGCTATGTCCACCTATGTCCGCCTATGTCCGCCTATGTCCACCTATGTCCACATATGTCCCCCTATGTCCACCTATGACCGCCTATGTCCACCTATGTCCCCCTATGTCCACCTATGTCCACCTATGTCCCCTTATGTCCACCTATGTCCACCTATGACCGCCTATGTCCACCTATGTCCGCCTATGTCCACCTATGTCCACTTATGTCCACCTATGACCGCCTATGTCCACCTATGTCCCCCTATGTCAACCTATGACCGCCTATGTCCACATATGTCCACCTATGTCCACCTATGTCCGTCTATGTCCACCTATGTCCACCTATGTCCACCTATGTCCACCTATGTCCGCCGATGTCCGCCTATGTCCGCCTATGTCCACATATGTCCGCCTTTGTCCACCTATGTCCACCTATGTCCACCTATGTCCGCCTATGTACGCTCGAAGTCAACGTTTCTGAAATTAATTAACATCACAATTTTTTTTTTGACACAATGTCTCAGAGATATTTGTAAAAATATGTTACTCTGTACTCCTGATGTTAACTTTAATCGTTATCCGTGACTCTATCAACACCTTTGAGTAGAGTAGACCACAGAATAAACGATTGGGCTGTCACATTTTCAAAGCTATGTTTTATAAGAAAACTTAAGGAATCGTGCTGCCAAGGGAGAATTTTTTTATCTCTTCTGGTAGCGCATACAGATAGACATAACGCGATGAAAAAATGAACATGATAATGCAATGACGGAATAGTTTCAATTCATAATTGGATATTTATGCATTGTTACAAATGTTCACAGGCTGAATTAAAGATATCATTCCTCCGACTGACATCAAAAGAAAATGTTTAAAATTCCCTGGACCCTTCGTGTTCTCCCACTGCTTGTAGTATTGAGTTACCTACCAGGTAAGACTTTGATGACACATAACAGTTTGTTCACGTCTTGGCCAATATTTAAAAATAAATTATCTGGCAGTTACGTAAATTACTGATTTCTGTTCAATGAGTTTGTATTTGTGATAAATATTTATTTCTGCAACAGCTCTAAAACATTTTTGATTAAAATATATACTTTAAATGCTTCCTTAAGTTCGGTTAATAATTGGCTCCTGGGAGGTTATTTAGGATGAGATATTATTAAAATAAGTGAAGAAAATAACTTTTAAAAAATTTAAAAATTGCAGCAATGAAATGGTCTTTGATTTTCTCGTTAACCACGTAGTTTGCAGCGGTTGGAGTGTTGATGAAACTAGACTCTTTTTAAAACCGGTCTTGTACGAAAAAAGCTGCAGAGATGGAATGGTAGCGTTTCAAGACTATTTCCTATTGAAAGGTCTCATCAACATCAGCAACGTTGCAGGCGGTCAAAATGGCATGTTCTCAATATATTATTTGAATCGATTGACGCACCGTAACACTTGGGTAAGTAACTCATTATAACAACATGTCGAACAACATGATCAAATATTTCATTCTAAAGTGGCATTTCCTGCTGTTGAAATTTTTTGGGGCATATATTTTAAATCTTTCTGGGACGATGGATTAGAGTATTGACATTTTCTTGAATGGCCCATGAGACGTTGGAGTAGCTTTATGACAGTTTCTTGGACGGCTCATGGGACGTTGGAGTAGCTTTATGACAGTTTCTTGAATGGCCCATGAGACGTTGGAGTAGCTTTATGACAGTTTCTTGAATGGCCCGTGAGACGTTGGAGTAGCTTTATGACAGTTTCTTGAATGGCCCATGAGACGTTGGAGTAGCTTTATGACAGTTTCTTGAATGGCTCATGAGACGTTGGAGTAGCTTTATGACAGTTTATTGAATGGCCCGTGAGACGTTGGAGTAGCTTTATGACAGTTTCTTGAATGGCCCATGAGACATTGGAGTAGCTTTATGACAGTTTCTTGAATTGTGAGACATTGGAGTAGCTTTATGACAGTTTCTTGAATGGCCCGTGAGACGTTGGAGTAGCTTTATGACAGTTTCTTGAATTGCCCATGAGACGTTGGAGTAGCTTTATGACATTTTCTTGAAAGGCCCGTGAGACGTTGGAGTAGCTTTATGACAATTTCTTGAATTGCTTGTGAGACATTGGAGTAGCTTACAGCCAATTTTTTGAATGGCTCATGAGATGTTAGAATAGCCTATTCCTACTTTCTTGAATGGCTCATGTGACGTTGGCGTAGCTTATTTACACTTTCTTCAATGGCTCATGAGACGTTGGAGTAGCTAATAGACAAATTCTTGAATGACTCATCAAACGATAGAGTAGCTTAGTGACACTTTCTCCCTCCCGGGGCTCCGGTCGACAAGTCTGTGGTGGCTTGCAGATTTAGAATGCGTTTGCCACCGACCCCCTAGACGTTAACCCGGGAAACATAACCATCTTAGCGTGTCCTGCGTGGCAGACAAGGGCATGCATGGTAACTGCTGGAATAAACGGCTCCTACAGGGCTGCCACCTTTGATACTTCACAGGTGGAAGAAAAGGCAGATACAAGTAAAAGTAGGTCATATCCTTTGTAGGTGACGTGTCCCTTCATTCCAGAATTTCGTCATCTCATAAAACGCACTATTAAAAGACATTGCTACCAAAACTACAGTGGTTATATCACATGACTCAAGAACAGTAGAGAAAAAAATTGTCAAGTTAACTTCAAAATTCTGAAATTTTGTTTAAACATTATCAAAGTTGAATACATTATGATCTGTTAAATACCTTTCTTAAAGTAGGCAAAGATGTATTTAATACAAAATTAGCGACATTTTACTTTCGACATTTTAACTTCGACATTTTTACTTACGATATTTCACATTGGACATTTTATATTCGACATATTTATTTACCCACATGTTTATAAAACTATTTTTATTGACCTTATGTTATATAATCAATCGTCAAGAGTAAATTTAGTCTATTATTTATTTTTGGATCAGGTAAGGACAAACAGGAATTGCTTGGCGTAAGAAATATCACATATTACCGAGAGCCAAGGAACAATTGATATTATTTAAGTGTATAAAGAAATACAACGATTACAAAAGTCTAGTTGAAATGTGGTTTCTTTTGGGAGTAAGAAATATCACATATTACCGAAAGTCAAGTTTAAATGGCGTTACCCTGGGAGTAAGGAATATCCCATATTAGTGAATGTCAAGGACATATATTTGCTGTAAAAAAACAACAACCAAGATATTACTACAGGCAAGAACACATTTGAATACTTTGCTAATAAGAATGACGGCTACTACAGATACTTAAGGAAGTTTGCAAGAGAAAAGGGATTTAGAATACCGGATAACACTTCCAACTTTAAAGACCAATTGAATGACGGGATTATCCAATGTGAACTAAGAATGCTTCAACATCCAAGTTTTAATTATAAATCCTCATATGTCTTTAGATTTATGAAACTTCAGTTTGGTTGAAAAAATCGACCTGTATATACACGATTACAGTCAAGATCGACTCTTGTGCTTGCACGTTCAAGGATTCAAACTACGTCCGGCTGATGTGTAATCTTACGGCAAGACCAGGTTTCAGTGAAACGATCATGAATTTGCACTTTGCCAATGGGGGAAGATCGATACACAGTCATAGTTTTTTCTTGCCTCATATATACGGTAAGTCATATACACCAAAGAGAAAACAAGAAACATCGTCAACAAACAAATGCTTCATTAAAGCTATATTGTTTTTACGTTAGTTTTCATTTTCGCCGTTCTTTGATTTGATGTTTAGGTCAGACTAGAGAGTACCCGGCATGCATTGCAATGCCACTCAAAGAAATAAAAGTTTGGGTTTTAATTATGTTTTTTGAAGTAATTTTTTTATAGACAATATTCTTTTTGTTTTTACCGTCTGGTGCGCACTCGAATAAGTTAGAAAGTTTTTCAAAGAGTGAGCATGGCCAAACAAAGCTGTCAAACTAAGAAGCATGGATTTTCAAAATTTAGTCCACACACTTGTAGCGAATTGATCAACCCAGGCAATAGCTATTTTTGAAATTGTATCCATATAACTCATTTAGTATTTAGAAACAAATTTAGGGCCACCGACCCAGACGGAATATTGTAAAATTGTTGTACTAATTCAGAAACTATGTCTCATACAAACTGAAATGTCGCATTTTATTTTTGATTCAATTCCATCCACCCATGCAATAGCTCTGTTTGAAATTATATTTACATAGCTAATATAAGAGAAAAGAAAGAATTTTGGGCCCCGGGCCCCAAACGGAATATTTTAAAATGATTCTACGTATTCAGAATCCTTTTGCGGACGCGCACACAACAATTCTCCAAAGTTTTATCACAATCAGATAGGTATAGGAAAGCGTATGGAAATTATATTTAAATAGCTCATTTCAGAAAAAAAATTAATTTAGTGCCCCGGTCCAAAATATTTGCACCAATTCAGAAAATTACTAAATTATGTCACAAACAAACGGAAATATCAATATTTATATTTGATTACATTCCATCCATTTATCCATAAGCTCTGTTTAAAATTATGTTTATACAGGCTCAAATAATAATAAAAAAATAGGGCCCCAAACAGGATTTTTGTAAAATGGTTATACTAATTCAGAAACCTACATATTATGTCACACGTTAATTGAAATGTCGCTTTTTGTATTTGATTAAAATTCCATCCACCAATGCAATAGTTCTTTTTGAAATTATATTTATATAGCCCATATAAGAAAGGAAAAAAGTAAGGGCCACTGGCCCGAAACAGATTGTTTTAAAATTGGTGTACTAATTTAGAAACCTTTGCAGGCAGGCGCATGTCGATTCACCCAAGTTTTATCGCAGTCGGGGCCAATATACCTGGAGTGGCCCGGGATTGCATTAGAACCCCTCCATTGTGGGACCAATCCCATTGGAACCCCAATCCCATTCTGACACCATTCCCGGCACATTCCCGTTTTCCGGTGTGGTCCCGATCCCGGTGTGATCCCGTTTTCTTGTGGCTCCGGATCCACTGGGAATACAGATTGCGGTGGGATCCCAATTCCATCGGCATCTCGATCCCTCTGTTATTTATATCTCGGTCGATTACTACCCCATTCGGCTACCAATCCCGTTAGGATATTATTATTATTATTATTATAGGTAGTTTTCTATAGCGTGGTACCCCAGCCTAGGGCTGGGCTCACCACGCTGTACATGCAAATTAAAATGAACTTAAAAAATATAAATTAAAAACCAACCATTCCATATCAATTTACATGTGAAGCCATGGATGCACTCATCAGCATCGTTTAACTTTCAGAGGGGGAATCAGTCAGGATTGTAAAGTTTAAAGAGGTGTGTTTTGAGTGCAGTTTTGAAGGCTGTGATGGTTGATATATTTCTGATGTGTAGTGGAAGAGAATTCCATTGTTTGGGGGCACAGTAAGAGAAAGATCTTTCACCGTATGTTTTTTTGCGAGTCTTAGGGACAGAAAGAATACGATCGTCTGCGGAGGAGCGAATCTGTCGAAGGGGTGAATAGACAGAGAGAATTTCGGTTAGATTGGAAGGGCAGGAATTCGAGAAAAAGTGGTGGCACAGAACAGAGAGTTTATAATCAATCCGTGCTTGTACAGGGAGCCAATGAAGTGAATGAAGTAGTGGTGTGACGTGATCACGTTTTTTTGCTTTTAAAACTAGCCTAGCAGCTGAGTTTTGAGCCTTTTGTAATCTTTCTAAGAAGTGTTTTGGTGAGCCTGACAGAAGAGAGTTGCAGTAGTCAACTTTCTATTTGTAAACCCGTTCCACTTAGGGACCCTGTTTTCCGATGTTATCCCGTTTCCCGAGCTTTGGATCCATCGATATTTCAAAACGGACAAAAGGTAGCATAAAAAAGTATCGACATTTTGTATATTGAACTTTTAATTAACACACATGTTCGCATTTTTCGGGACACAAATCAGCACCGGCCTACTCTCCCCTCCCCCCATTACACCTTATTGAAACACAATTATAATTTTGTAGTTAATGAAATACGTTAACAGGGTAAATCCAGCCGTCTAACTGACAAGCAGCTTGGGAAAATTAATATTTTAATGAATTCCCCATCTTTAAGGGGACAAAGTCTAGATATGGCCGTAATGTGCCTGGCTCGGAGTCTCGTGGCGTACATTTGTTGATCACAAGGAGCGAACGGAGAAGTTGGTTGTAGATTGCAGCTCAAGTTGAGACTTTTTACCTATTTTGTACACATCCTTGCCAAATAACATTGCTATATAGGCTATCTGCCAGACGCCCTAAATTAGCTCTTTATTACGAAATTTACAAAGATAAGGGCAAGACTTGACATTTGTACCAATGCTCCCGAATTCTCCCCGTTTAACGGAACTCCTATAAACAAATTTGTAGGATCAATTGAATCGCATGTGAAGATAATCACTGTTCACACCCCAAGAAAATCATGTTTGCTCCAACCTCTTCAGGCAGGGCTGTTGTACAAATGTTTGGATGAAATAATCCCTATCATAACGAGTATCACAAATCAGTCTTTGACAACGTGCACTCTAACTCCCCTGCTAAAGGTAGCAACTCTCGACACAAATGTATTGAAAAAGTATCGCCCCATCTCCAATCTACCATTTTTATCCAAAAACTTAGAGAGAGTCGTTCTCCCCAAACTCCTGGATCACCTAAATCAGTGTGACTTGCTTGAGCCTTTTCAGTCAGCATACAAGGCGCATCACTCTTTATAGGCTGGCTGCCATGTTGCGCGTCATAAATGAACTTCTGTCATCTTGTGATGAGGGCCAGGTATTCCTCATGTCGTTTCTTGATCCATCGGCAGCGTTCGATACGCTTGACCACGGCATACTTCTCCAAAGTATGCACCAAAAAAAAAAAACCGTTTAGTTTCACCGATAACGTCCTGAGATGGTTCCACTCATATCTGACAAATCGGGTCCAATCTGTTATCACAAACGGCTTGACCTCGAAGTAATCTATTATCGAATTTGAAGTACTCCAAGTCTCGGACCTAGGCCCGGTGCTTTTCACCATGTACGTTCATCCCGCTGGGTGAATGGATCAAGCAGTTTGACCTGCTTTATCACATGTTCGCAGATTATCCCCAACTTCAGCAGTCCGTGATCGCCTCCCAGTTCCCTCAGCTTCTTAGTATGACAGAGAGTTTGACCTGCTTTATCCCATGTTCGCAGATTATCCCCAACTTCAGCAGTCCGTGATCGCCTCCTAGTTCCCTTAGCTTCTTAGTATGACAGAGAGTTAGACCTGCTTTATCACATGTTCGCAGATTATCCCCAACTTCAGCAGTCCGTGATCGCCTCCTAGTTCCCTCAGCTTCTTGGTATGACAGAGAGTTTGACCTGCTTTATCACATTCTTTCAGATTATCCCCAACTTCAGCAGTCCGTGATCGCCTCCCAGTTCCCTCAGCTTCTTAGTATGACAGAGAATACAGTGACGTCATTAAGCACTGGATGACCATGAACACACTCAAACTGAACGATGAAATGACCGAGCTGATCCCCATTACTTCCGCACAGAAGCAACACTCTGTAAATTACACACCATCCCTTACTTTCTAAGGTGTGCAGTTTTAGTTTGCTCAAACAGTGCGAAACCTCGGTGTCTACTTAGACAGAACACTTACTATGGAAAATCCCATTAACATGCTTTGCAAGTCAATTTTTCTATATCTGCGAAGAATAAGTCATATCAGACTTTTTTAACGTATGATGCACCAAAGAGGCTGACGTCTGCATTCTTGCAATTGCGCATGGACTAATTCAATGCTCTCATGGTGCGTCTTCCGGCTCCTGGATAAAAATCGAAGAATAATGCGACTCACGTTGTTCTGCTCAAACGCGAATTTGACCATGTTAAATCGTCTCTGAGAGAGCTGCATTGGCTGCCGGTACGCGCTTGCAAATAGTACAGAATTGCAACTCTGTGCTACCGCTGCTTGCATGACCTGGCGCCATCCTATCTACGGAAGATGTACTTTCGCTTTTGCTGGCCCAAGAATCTGGAACGCCCTTCCTGTGGCTCTCAGAAACAGCAAGACACTGCAGTCTTTCGAAACTGAGTTGAAAACACATCTTTTTCGTACTCATCACATTGGGTGATGTAGACTACGTCCTTGTTTTCAGCTTGCACATATTTCCTCGACGCCTATTGGCTTGTATTGTCATTGGCTTGTATTGTCATTGGCTTGTATTGCCATTGGCTTGTATTGCCCATTCGCTTGTGTTGTCCATTGGCTTGTATTGTCCATTGGCTTGTATTGTCCATTGGCTTGTATTGTCCATTTGCTTGTATCGTCCATTGGCTTGTATCGTCCATTGGCTTGTATTGTCCATTGGCTTGCATTGTCCATTCGCTTGTGTTGTCCATTTGCTTGTTTTGTCCATTGGCTTGTATTGTCCATTGGCTTGTATTATCCATTGGCTTGTATTGCCCATTAGCTTGTATTGTCCATTTGGTTGTGTTGTCCATTGGCTCGTATTTTCCATTCGCTTGTAATTTCCATTGGCTTGTATTGTCCTTTGGCTTGTATTGTCCATTGGCTTGTATTGCCCATTAGCTTGTATTGTCCATTTGGTTGTGTTGTCCATTCGCTTGTGTTGTCCATTCGCTTGTGTTGTCCATTGGCTTGTGTTGTCCATTCGCTTTTGTTGTCCATTGGCTTGAATTGTCCGTTGGCTTGTATTGTCCATTGGCTTGTATTGTCCATTGGCTTGTATTGTCCATTGGCTTATATTGTCCATTGGCTTGTATTGTCCATTCGCTTGTGTTGTCCATTGGCTTGTATTGCCCATTGGTTTGTAAGTGGATTTTCTATTGTTGGGTTTTGCATTTTGATGTGGGGAAGATAAAATTTTCATGTATGAATGAGTTTGTACCGTGCTTCGACCCTTAATTAAGGATATATATATGGCATTCTTTCATCCTCGTTAGACGATGGAGTGGCAATGGACACTTAAACAAATGAGATACCTGGCCGATCCTGGAATGAATGTCTCGGATGCATTTCCTGCAGGAATACATTGACTCCTGGTTAGATTTGAACTTCCATAATGTTTTTTTTTTTTGCAAGCGTTTCATTTCGACACCTTTCATTTAGACTTAATACATTACTGTTATCAAGCTGGAACGGTGATTAAGGATGATCTCCCATTCTTTGAGTTCTATATTTTATTGGCTCATGTCCCTAAAATACGAATTTACTTCATTCTCATTACATGGCCTAACCAGCTAATGCCTACCTTGCGAAGGTCTACGTTGATTTTACCAGTCGGATGATGATTTTTGAGACAAAGCACTTGAGATTATCCACTATTTCCGATGTAAGTCGCACCCTGTACGTTTATCAGTCCGTCAAATGGATAAGAAAATAACACCAGTGATGATGCCTTCAGGTCACGCCCGAGGAACAATTAGGACACAACCAAACTTATTCTCACATATCATCCTCACAATGTAATAGCAAAACGTGTTTAACTAAAAAAACCGTGCCATTCTCCTTGCAGACACTAACAAAAAACGACTTTTTATTTTCGCCGCCTCTCAGTGTTTATAGAGTTGATAAAAATCTAGCGAGGCCTCGTTGTGCGCAGTCGCATCAACGCTGCCCCTCCCACTATATGATTAAGCCATGTGGACGCAGCCTTTGCAGCACTCGCCATCTGGCTATCCAGACTGAGCACATTATTATTATTATTAGACGTCTTACATAGCGCGGTACCCCAGCCTAGGGCAATTTTTAGATAATGGACGGTTTCTTTTGTACTAGCCGCAATTGTCTACATATTTTTTTGCATGCGCTGCCAGACTTCATTACAAACATTCTATTAAGGACTGGATGATGTTCAAAGATGGTTTCTTCTAATCAAGGCTCTAGAGGTTTTTCCATTCATTTAGGAAGAGCATCGGTGTACTTGCGGAACATTTCCTGTTTGGCAGGCATGTTTTATTCAAACTTTAAGATCTTAATATTTTCCCTACACTAACTATTCTTCATGAATGAAGATAGTATGTCGGTTCTTCTGTCGTGTAGAAAAACAGAAAGACTTTGCCTAAAGTCTGCACCGAAAAAGGAAAGACCCAAAAAAAAATATATTTTTTAAAACCAAAATTTTGAACTTCGTGCTAGAGTACATTATATAGTTTGTCAACTGGAGTTACTCCATATTCTTCGTTCATCGAAGCTTCATCCTAGATTATCATTTTGTCCTTCTTTATTTGCCGTATTGGTCTCATATCGAATCTTACACGTTGATATCTCATCTATATTGAAATAATCAGCTTGAAATGAGTGTGGGAAGTTCTCCCGACTCCTTAAGGGAATTCACTGCTATGTCTGTATATGCACATGGCAAGACTAATTCATTTTAGCTACGCACACAGTGTTCGATTGTGTTGTCAAGGAAACTGTTACCACTTCCGCTCGGTCCATCATTAAAGAATTATCATTTGGGCAATTTAGGGGTTTAAATTGCTTCCCTGGTTTTGTCAAAAGCTCTATGTTTGCTCTGTGTTGAGCAAAGATTTTAATATTTTCCAGAATAGAGTTTCTCCTCATAATTCTCTACTGGAAGTTCAAGGACACAAATGAATGCAAACAACTGCCTAACTGGTACTGGCATTTGATGGGTTGTAAGTTTATTAGGATAGTAGCACCTATTCCGAGTCATCGCCAGTTAATCCCATTTGCAATCCATGAATCTTTAAACGTTGCTAAGGGGATAGCATTTCCTTCGACTGTACACTGGTACTCGAATGTGTTGTTTCTCTAAAATTGAGAAGCATCATTTTTCTCTATCCGTGGGACTTACGGTAAACGTTCTGCTAATGGCAGTTTCATGTGCTATAAGACGTGACTTTCATTTTATATATTTGTCATCCAAGGTTTTCAAATATATAAATACTATCGTTAATTACGATCTTCCTGATTAGTTTTAAACAAGTAAGATGTTTCGAGCTGGTGGATTTTTGCTGTATACTACGGTAAATTTACGGTATAGAACTCTGAGGGTTCAGCCTGATATCTTCCCATAATGGCATTAAAGTCGTTTCTTATCTCATAAGTACATTATATCTTTCAGATACACCTGGGTGCATAGCATTTT
Source organism: Omphiscola glabra (assembly GCA_964017045.1). NCBI lineage: Eukaryota > Metazoa > Mollusca > Gastropoda > Lymnaeidae > Omphiscola > Omphiscola glabra. Next base: position 12,090,967 of record OZ024811.1, on the reverse strand, counting down.
CTGTTAATCGAGGTAATAAAATATTCTTGTTCTCTAATTGTAACTAGTTTTGAAATATGTCTTTAAAGATTTGTTTTAGTGTTATTTGTAGAGTGGAGAGCATAAAAGATAGCTACTAAGTTTGAATTATGGGATCAATCGGAAATACTCGGTCCCAATTAATTTTTTTTCTATTCAATTTTTAAAGCTTTTAAATTATTATTATTATTATTACTAAAGTGGTCTTATTTAGCGTGGTACTCCAGCCTAGTGGTACATCAATAGAATTGTAAAAAATGCATAATATCTGATTTGGTAATTTTTTGGCCTTTTACAGCAGCCAAGAGCCACCCTGGAAGCTTCTCTGCTGTACTTGGTATGTGATATAGTATTCATTTTTAATGCTATTCCACACAGGACTTTACATTTACAAATAAGGACCGGGTATATTTTGTGCAACAGTTTTTTTGATAACCAAACAACCCACACAGGTAGTTTGTGTTAACAAAGTTGGTCAAATGGAATCATATTTTGTTTTACTTTACTGAAATGTCGCATAGGAAATGGCGTCGGTGTGCCGTCGAGTGCGAGCTCTTAATGCCCCCCCCGGCGCTCCCCCACACAAGCCAGCGCACTGAAGGTCTCCCCGACAACTCCTCCCATGCCTAGGGGAAACCCGGTCGACAGAGAACGCTGCGTTTAAAGCGTCAGCAGCCCACTCTCCGAGAGTCAGGACGGATTTGCATCGACTCCGGAGGGGAAGTGTTGCGTTACCACCCCCCGCCCAAGGAGTAATTCGGTCGGGACAAGTAGTGGCGGGATGAAACGGTTTCCTAGGAATGGCTTTCTCACGGCCGCATAGCTAAAATCATCACCCAAGCCTCATATCCATCAACGGCAACTAGCAATCATGTTAGTCGCTACTCCTGTTGCGTTGGGAGTCATGCGTTTGGCCGGGGATTTTGGCTTGTGGGGGAAAAAGTCCACCCTACTAGTCTGCCACGCCACGAAGAGGCAAACCCCATGTGGACGCCCCCAAGTCTCCTTGGGGACGCTGCCGCTTTCTCAGCACAGTTTTTTTTTTTACTTTACAAACATGTCGATCTTTATATTACATATATTTACCATACCCCACGGTGTAAAGATGTCAGCTGATTGGAGTATTAAATACGTTTAACTTATTTTTAATGGCAGTAAATTTTTTTCAAACATCAGTGCTTTCCAAACGTTTTGGCTTTGGCGACACAATTTTGACCACAATCTCGTTTACATGATCAGCATCCAGCTTCGCCAGAGACAACACATTTCTGAGTGTGGTATCAAATTTCTAAACTTTGACGCAATCTCGTGAGAAATATTAAAAACATAATCTTAGTTAAAGAGATTAGCTTTTAATCTCATGTATCAATTGCACTACTTCGAACACCCAGTTTTATATTTAATAACCAGCATATTGTTAAAATGCGCCAATGCTGGTATGGATTATTTTTTTTGGACACACCCGTAACCTGCAAATGACACACCTACACACTCCAAGCGACATACCTACACACTGGAAGCGACACACCTGTACCCAGCAAACGAAACACCTATCCATCTCAAGCCACACGCAGTAGCGTGCAAGTGACACATCTACACCCTGCCAACGACACAGCTACACCCTGCAGGTGACACACAGTTCGGAAAGCACTGCCATAAATTGATAATGTCAACGGTCACTTGATCTTGGCATCCGTGTATTTCTGATGTAAATCATATGGTTCAGAGGATAGCCAGTGGTTTATTCTACAAATTTACGTCAACGGAGTAGTCCACAAGATATTGCATTTTTGTACGTACATGAACAGTCATGTCGAGTAGTCCCCACGATATTAAATGAACTATGAACTACACTAACTTTTGTTTTTTCCTCTATCCCAAAGGTACCGCTCTGTTAGGCACGGCAGCCGTTTGCCTAGTATCATCAATTATTTCCCACATGTAATGTACTTAAGCCGCATGTAAATCAAAAAGCCTACGATGAAAATAGCAATGGACGGAACACTTACTGCACTTAGGATCAAACGTCTCAGTTTTAGAAACAGTTGTTTAAAGCTATGCATTTCATGAGAAACAAGAACAATGGAAAACTTTGACGTGTCTGATGAAGAATTGGATGAGGAAATCATGAACGTCCTCCCAATATTCGAATGTGCCAAAAGAATTTTTTTTTTATTTATTAACAAATTACACACATAAAGACACAATAAACAATGTAGCAATATCATTTTCTATTTTTAATGATATTTTGATAATGTCTTAAACTAATTTTCAATCTTTATGTTGGTTGCATTTTAAACTAAATTCAGTCATGACTCGAGTACAATGTTTTACAAACATATCATCTGATGAGAAGTAACTCGCCATTTTAAAAAAAATTCTTTAAAATATACATTTATTTATAAAAATAATAATAAAAATATATAACTTAATTAACTTTCGTAACTTTTAATCTGATATGTTGTACATCGATTGGTGTGACCCATTAAATATATTCTACAAACAACTATGATCTGATGAATTAAGTATGGAATATGTGAAGGGTTAAAATGTTTTATTTGGCGTTATCATTGAAATATAAAATACTTTTACGATAAGTGTAAAAGTTAACATAACTGGTAATACACAAATGGATTCCACAATTGGGTTTCTAGTGCATAGTCGTCCCAAGACCTGCATTCCACAATGGGGTGTCTAGTGCATAGTCGTCCCAAGACCTGCATTCCACAATGGGGTGTCTAGTGCATAGTCGTCCCAAGACCTGCATTCTACAATGGGGGTATCTAGTGCATAGTCGTCCCAAGACCTGCATTCCACAATGGGGGTGTCTAGTGCATAGACGTCCCAAGACCTGCATTCCACAATGGGGGTGTCTAGTGCATAGTCGTCCCAAGACCTGCATTCCACAATGGGGTGTCTAGTGCATAGTCGTCCCAAGACCTGCATTCCACAATGGGGGTGTCTAGTGTATAGTCGTCCCAAGACCTGCATTCCACAGTTGGGTGTCTAGTGCATAGTCGTTCCAAGACCTGCATTCCACAATTGGGTGTCTAGTGTATAGTCGTCCCAAGACCTGCATTCCACAATGGGGTGTCTAGTGCATAGTCGTCCCAAGACCTGCATTCCACAATGGGGTGTCTAGTGTATAGTCGTCCCAAGACCTGCATTCCACACTGGGGTGTCTCATGATAAACACAGCTTATATTCCACAATTGGGAGTCTAGTACAAATCCACAGCTTATATTCCTTATGTGAGTATCTAGTGCATAGTCACAGCCTTACATTGCAATACTAAATGTTTAGTACAAGGTATTACTATTAAAACATTTAAATAAAACTAATCAAAACATAGTGTCGCCCAACACTACTTAATGGATGCCCATTTGTCATTGAGATCTGATCTCATAATTTGTGGGTCGGCCTTAGCTCTTCTGTCTTGGAAATGTTCTGCCCAAAGCAAATAGTCATCCTCTGGATTGCAGCAAATTTTCTCGTGAATTATTATATAAAATTTGCTTTTAAAAGTTTCATAATTTAATGACAAGATATTTATAAGACTGATATGGCTTTTGGTGATCCGTACTATTAGTTGTTGTTCTTCTTTTTTTGATAAGGAAGGGTATTAACTTGTTTATACTTTATAAATCTAAAAGGCTATATTTCAAAACAAAACAACTACAGTATTATGGTAAGTATCGTTTTGCGAGTCGCACCACATCCTAGTTACATTAAAGTAAAAAAAGAAAAAAATTAAAAATTTGTAGAATTTAAAATGAAATGTTTAAAAAAATTTAATGAAATATGTATAAGACTAGCTTCCTGAATTGCTACACTATTTCCAAGGACTTGTCTAATCATAGATAAATAATTTAACTCTGTTACCGTTGTCGATTTACTTTAATTGACAAAGATTAAACATTAGTAAAATGTTTGGTTTATGCTAATCTTTCAAAGCTTGTGTATGAATTTAAAACGTTAAAATTTTTATTTGTAAAAGTTCATAACACATCTTTATAGTTTAGTAACAATACGGAAACTTCCATCTTAATGAGATATGATACAAAATGATAGGAAATAAAATAATTACACATTTAATAACATAATAAAAATTATCATTATATGTTTTTAAAAATTAGAGTCTAATTTTGTTTTAAATGAAAAGGATAGTCTGACAAGGATAAGTTGACGAGGATAAGTTGACAAACTATAGTTTACAAGAATAAGTTAAGTTGACAAGGATAGGTTGACAAAGATAGGGATAGGTGGACAAGGTGAACAAGTAAAATTTAACAAAGTATAGTTGACAAGGATACGTTGACAAGGATAATTTGACAATGATAAGTTGACAAGGATAGCTTGACACGAATAAGTTAACAAGGTTAGGTTGACGAGGGTAAATTGACGCGAATAATTTGACCATTATAAGTTGACAAAAACAGTTGACAAGTATAGGTTGATAAGGATAGGTTAACAAAGAGAGCTTGACTTGGAAAAGTAACACCAATAATTTGACAAGGATAAGTTGGCAAAGATAAGTTAAAAATGATAGGTTGACAAGGATAGGTTGACAAGGATGTTTGTTGAATGATAGCTGGATAAAGAAAGGTTGACACCAATAATTTGACAAGGATAATTTGACAAAGTATAGTTCACAAGGATAGATTCACAAGGATAGGTGGACAATAAAAAGTTGACATAAATGATTTGACAAGTATAAGTTGTCAAGGTTAGGTTGACAAGGATATGTTGACAGGATAGGTTGACAAGCATAGGTTGACAAGGACAGGTTGACAAGGACAGGTGGACAAGGAAAATTTGACACAAAAAAACTTGACAGGGAAAATTTGGTAAGAATAATTTGAAAAGGATATGTTGACAAGGATATGTTTACGAAGTTGGTTGACAAGGATATGTTGACATGAATAAGTTGACAAGGATAGGTTGACATGGATAAGTTGATAAGGATACATTTACTTAGATAAGTTAACAAGGATATGTTGACAAGGAAAAGGCGACACTGATAATTTGACTAGGATAATTTGACAAATATAAGTTGACACGGATACGTTGTAATTATTTCTATGAAGCAAGTTCACTCTTGGTGTAATCAACATTTCTAAGTTAAATTTAATGAAAAAATGAAAGAAAACAAAAACAAAACAAGTAGAAGGCTTTACTAAATTGTTAGGAAATTGACTATTCTCCAAACATCAAGAAATGATGTTACATTAAGGTTTCATCTTTATCCTTAAACTGATGACTGGCATTATTTTCAATGTCACTAGATTTTTTCAACATATTCCCTTTCAATTACTTCAAATAATATTTAGATCAATTATCCAAATTCTTAGCTAATTTGCAAAATTTCATTAATTACAATAAAATATATCAAATCGGCCAAAGATAGCAAATTATGTGGGCCAATAAGCTCCAATGCTGTCTCATGTTGTCAATAAACTCCAATGCTGTCTCATGTTGTCAATAAACTCCAATGTTGCCTTATATTGTCAATAAACTCCAATGCTATCTCATGTTGTCAATAAACTCCAATGCTGTCTGATGTTGTCAATAAACGCCAATGCTGTCTGATGTTGTCAATAAACTCCAATGCTGTCTGATGTTGTCAATAAACTCCAATGTTGTCTGATGTTGTCAATAAACTCCAATGCTGTCTGATGTTGTCAATAAACTCCAATGCTGTCTGATGTTGTCAATAAACTCAAATGCTGTCTGATGTTGTCAATAAACTCCAATGTTGTCTTATGTTGTCAATAAACTTCAATGCTGTCTGATGTTGTCAATAAACTTCAATGCTGTCTGATGTTGTCAATAAACTCCAATGCTGTCTTATGTTGACGCTCTCATTCGCCATTTTGTTTTCGCGTCGTTGGTCTCAATTGGCGCCACCCGCTTGCACTATTACCAAGTGGTTGTACCATCTTCAGCGGTGGCGATCTCTGAGAAGCAAGTCTCCATATCGATAACGTCTTCTGTTGAAGATATATATATCTTATTTTATAAATTTAATATTCCTAGAGTATTATTTAAATCATGTTTAGAGGATATAATACAGATTTAGTGGCTACTTATCAGGACTAGAATCTATAATACAGGATTGGGCGCTACTTATTAGTGTTGGGTCTTCTTAGAAAAATTTGTGTTTTAATAATCAAGGGTAAAAGTTTAAATAAGTGCTTGGCCGGGGGGGGGGGGGGGAGCGGAGTGGCGTGTAGCCAGGGAGGTGCGGACTGCAGTAGGTGGCAGTATCTGCAGACTAAAGGCTTTGCTATCGGCAAAGTGGTGACCAATCTAGGGAGCCTTAAGATTGTTTCTGCACGAGAAGCGCTGTCACTTGGTGGAACATGGTTTTGAGAAGGCACTTTTAGGAGATCTATCAATAGATGCTGTACAATATCTGTTAGAATAAAACAATAGGGGGATGCTAATGTTCGATGATCCCTTTCATTATGAACTCCAGATCGGATCATCAGCGATCAAGGGGGTAGCAGATACGTTTGAAAAATTTACCTCTTATAATAGTTCATCTTCTTAGTTATCAGCAGATGAACTTTTACAAGAATTACCAATGCTAAAAAGACATCCAAAGGCAGCTAATAATAAATTTCTTAAAGTCATGGATTGGTCAGTAATTTATGTTTTGAAATTCATAGCTGAATGGGACTTCCTGGACTCCTTTCCAATGCTCTCCCTTAGCCTTCGAATGTTTCTTACGATCTGTAACTATTTATGATCGACAATGGAACAGTCAAATCTTTATGATTTTTCTCTAGTATCAGTTGAAAGGTAATCGGCTTAAGGATGTTGATTTTGATCACGTGATTTACAGGTTTGCAGCTTTGAAGATCAGGAAATGAAAAAGTTAAAATAAAGTAAATTTGAAGTAACAAAAACAATAACTTAATGTTGTTACAGTTATTAAATACATTAACCCCTTGACCTTAAATTAATGTGTTTCTTTCTCCTTGTCAACACTTGTGTGGGACGCAAGGGGTCTCAGTCTTGTCCCTTAGCTGAAGGTTTATAAGGCAATCGTATTAGTATAACTTTTATATGCTGGCGAGACCTGGTGGAAAGCTAAACCATATCCACCTAAGCTGCATGAGTAAACTTCTTATCGTAAGATGGCGGGACAGAGGTCCTACAACGGGCTAATTCTACGAAAATCCACAAACACCGGTAGGTCATGTTACTAGACATCAGACTCCAGTGGTAAACGCTTAGTTAATGGGGAGAAAAAAACTCTTCAATGACAGTGTAAAAGCTTCACTTAAATCAATACATATTGACCTTGTCATGGACCGTGCAAGGTTGCGTGATAGACTCACTGTCATGAACCGTGCAAGCTGGCGTGGTAGACTCACTGTTATGAACCATGCAAGCTGGCGAGGTAGTCTCACAGTCATGGACCGTGCAAGCTGGCGTGGTAGACTCACTGTCATGGACCGTGCAAGCTGGCGTGGTAGTCTCACAGTCATGGACCGTGCAAGCTGGCGTGGTAGACTCACTGTCATGGACCGTGCAAGCTGGCGTGGTAGACTCACTGTCATCGACCGTGCAAGCTGGCGTGGTAGTCTCACAGTCATGGACCATGCAAGCTGGCGTGGTAGACTCACAGTCATGGACCGTGCAAGCTGGCGTAGTAGACTCACAGTCATGGACCGTGCAAGCTGGCGTGGTAGACTCACTGTTATGGACCATGCAAGGTGGCGTGATAGACTCACAGTCATGGACCGTTCAAGCTAGCGTGGCAGACTCACTGTTATGGACTGTGCAAGTTTGCGTGGTAGACTCACAGTCATGGACCGTGCAAGCTGGCATGAAAGACTCACTGTCATGGACTGTGCAAGCAGGCGTGACAGACTCACTAGGATCCGTAGAAGTTGGCGTGGCAGACTCACAGTCATGGACTGTGCAAGCTGGCGTGGTAGACTCACTGTCATGGACAGTGCAAGCTGGCGTGGTAGACTCACTGTCATCGACCGTGCAAGCTGGCGTGGTAGACTCACAGTCATGGACCGTGCAATCTGGCGTGGTAGACTCACAGTCATGGACCGTGCAAGTTGGCGTGGTAGACTCACAGTCATGGACCGTGCAAGCAGGCGTGACAGACTTACTGTCAGGAACCATACAAGCTGGCGTGGTAGACACACAGTCATGGACTATGCAAGCTGGCGTGACAGACTCACTGTCAGGAATCGTGCAAGTTGGCGTGGTAGACTCACAGTCGGAGCAAAATACTTAGAGTCTAAGCGTACCGCTCCCACCCAAAGAAAGTGAATGTCAAGAAAAAGCAAAATCGACTCATATCAAGTGTTTCTTTCAGACAATTCCCCCCGGGGGGGGGGGGATTTCAGATTTTCGGGGAACAGTGCCAGTGGAAAGAGGCGTAGCTAAGGTGGGCATAGGGACATATGTCCCCGGACGCCAGACTAGCGGGGGCATCTAATGGGCTATAATATTAATGGATGAACATAATGGGTTTTAGAGTTTAACCGGGGGGGGGGGAAGGGAGTAAAAATGAATCTTGTCTCTTGGCACCGAAGACTTAGAAAGGGGGGGGGGTGCGAACATTTGGTCAACCCAGTACCAGGTGCCATTTTGTCTTTAAATTGAGCGGTGGGATTTTCGGACAACTGCAGAGTTTCTATCGAGAAAGGTAGCGCGTCAAATGTTAACCCTCCTAGGGTAGTGCTAACACTAGGCACGCCGCTGGGCAGTGTATTTATCAGCACCAAAATTGATTGTCAGGCACAAGAAATGCTGCCATTTTTATCGGGAAGTAGGGCAGCAATCGAGCATCCCGTTGGCTTTCCTGACTAGATATTGTGTGATTATTTAACAATCAAGATGGAGCATACATGATTCGAATGTTTTGATAAGACTATCATTGATCAGGGAAAATAATTTTTCAAGTGTAAGGGGAGGCATTATCGCGAACAGGGCCATACACAAACTTAATTCATTCTGGTTGTGATGCGCCGAAGAAAATCATTTGACACAAGATTAGATTCAACCCGTTAAAGTCACATTGATCGACGTCAAGGAAATGGGGTGGGGGTAGCAGAAATTGAGGAATCCGAATCCTCACTTGAGCAAAAGTGAGGGCAGGGATCACCTTAATTTAAAAATAATAATTTCAAAATGCAATGATGCATTGTGGTGCATATTCAATGTAGCTTTCAGACAATGTGTAAAGGGGCATTTCATACGTTCATATATTTTATATTAGATGTCTCGTAGAGAAATGCTAAGAATACAACATCAACATACACAACCTATATGTGGACTACAAATCAGCTTATGATAGCATAGACAGGAAATACATGTACGATGCTCTCCTGGAACTTGGAGTCCCTAACAAACTTACCCGACTCATACATTTTAAACAGACGATATAACGATACTTGGTAGAAACAGCAATGATGATATAATTAAAACTTTCAGGGAACTTGAAGATATCACGGTCAAAGCTGTTCTGATGTAAATAAATCGTAGGCAATATATATGATAATGTCAGGAAATACGCACTGATGACACCATCAATATGAACTACTACACCTTTGAGAGGGTAGCTACTTTCAAATATCTAGGAATTTAGTATAAATAAGCAAAAGGAAATACAATCAGAGGTAAAAGAAAGAATACAATCATACAACCGTTCTTATTTCCATTTCCAAAAGCTACTTCAAAGCAAAAACCTCTCTAGGGGAATAAAGAAGGCAATATACACCACCATCATAAGACCAGTAGTAACTAAAGCTAGTGAGACTTAGTTCCTACCAGAAAAACAGAGAACCTGCTAAATATATGACCCGATGATAGACAATTTTGTATTGGGAATCCGTACAAACCAAAAGCTATATCATTTGTAAAAGTATCCATCCATAGTCACAACAATATAAAAATAGGCAGACTGCCCTGGGCAGGACACATTGAAGGGATGCCGGATTCTGGAGCGGCAAAAATGATCTACATTCAGAAACCTAGGGGCAGATGGCTCACCGGTCGACCAAGACTGAGATGGATTGACGAAGTAGAGAAGGACTTACAAAGGTTGGGGGTTCGCACATGGAGGTGTAAAGCGATGCATTGATGTAAACATTTCAGACTTTTTGGTGGGAAGCGCTAGAAATAGCCATAATAACAGGACATCACTAACTCTTCCACCAGCCCAATATTAAATAAATTCAGTCTAGAGAGCAACGGGAGAGATGCTAGTTAAGATTGTATGTGTCATTTGACCTAAGAGCCATCGTATAAGGTCTGCAATCCGAATAGATGCGTGGGGCCTCGTATATTTTAGGGGCTTAAAGTTGGGCTGTAATTACATTAAATTATCAAGTTTACTGCTAGGTAGAGAAGGACAAAACCGAAAAGTGGCTACGTCTCTGCTTGACTAAGTGTGTTATGCAAACATTTTTTTTAAATTGAAAAGTAATGTGTTTTTAAAGTTTTTATTTCAAATATTTTTGGGGTTAACTACATAAAAAATAATGAATTTACTACAAAATATTTTTTAATTTTAACAAAAGAATTCCTTCCAAAAAAAGGTATCCATTACAAAAAAAAAAATGCTAAAATTGTTTTACATTTTGAATGAAAAAGAAAAACCAAAAACATACGTTTAGTTCTAAATAATTTCAACTATCACCAATGTCAAAATGAAAAAAAGCCTTACTGTACAAAAGGCTATAAACTACATCTTTATGGGTTTTCAAAATTGGTATTTATTTATAAATCGTATGTAACCGACTTAATTGTTAAGAAGTCATGAGTTGTTTACAAAAGACATCATATATTTTTAATGTGTGATTTTTTTCGTATAAAAATAAAGTTTAAATTCTCAATATTCAGTTGATTGAAATATTAATCTAGATTATTAAAATATTATAATTAGCTTCAGATCATTACAACTCGCCTCTTCGATATTATACTTTAAAACAACTTTTTTACCATTTTTTTTTAACTACTACCAAAAATGGCATTTACAAGATAATAGAAATACTAGATTTTTTAAAAAAATACGTTGTTTAAATATATATTCTTTCTACTGGATTATCATCTTAAAATAAATGTTTAAAAAATAGTTCAACCCGCTTGGGAAGATTGTTTATAAGTATCATATTAACAGAGAAAAGTCGTTGGGGATTTAATAAATAAAACTAAGTATTTTATTGTAAAAATAGTAACTGTAAAAAAATTGGAAACGCACTCAATTTAATAATTATTGATGAAATGTCCACTACTTATATGCAACCGGTAAATTCCTACTTTTTTGTTTTAAAATGTAGTGTTTTTTTTTGTTGTTGTTCTTTTTTAAAGTGTTAATTTTATCTATGTCAGTATACATGTATGGAGTCTATTACATTAAAATGTTTGCTAAAATTGATTTTTTTAAATAAGCAAGATGCTATTATAAAATATATTTTGAAAAAAGATTGCACATGTTTATTACTTAGCAAGAACTATATTCAATTTATAGACATTTATATCGATGTAGAGGTAATTTAATACAGTGTTATTAAAAAGTCTTTCAACTTGTGGAGCTGCAAAATGTAATTAAAAAATACGGATAAATGTGAATAAGAAAATTTAAGATTTTAGCTAATGATAAGGAACGGCCAATTTTCAAGAAAATACGATATTTATATTTAAATCGATTTCTGCGAGCTTATAACAAGATTAACCTAAACGATATCGATCATCAATATATATCGAACAAAGCGATATTTTATTTGTTGCATTAATTGTAATCGATGAAAGGAACACGATTAAATTACTTTTTAAAAATGTTATAAAAAATAATTTTAGAGTAGTTTTTTATTTTAAATAATTATTTCTTACACATTTCCCCCGGGGGGGGGTCTTGACTAGCTCCGGGGGGGGGAAGAGCCCCCCCCCCCCCGAGGTATGCCTGAAAGAAACCCTGCTCATATCAAACAAGGAACCAAAACAACGCCTGTCCCCCGTGCGGGAAAGCTTTTCAGGCACAATAAGGACTGGCAGGTCACCTGCGTACTCACCGTGTAATGTAGCCGTGGTCATTTTCACATACGAAGGACGAACAGGAACATTCCTGTGAGCCCGATAAAAAAACTTTCGGTTTAAATAGTACAAATGTAATACAATGATGGAAACAAGGCGATGTTTCAATAACTGTATGATTTTAAAAAGAGTTTGAGATTGTTGGGTATTGTTGAGACCCGTTGTTCTCACCAGTGTGAGAATCACTGGAGCATTATTAAACCAGGACTTTCTCAACATAACCCAATTAGGGTTTGGCCATAGGGGTACGTGACCTAAGGGTCGTATCAGACACAATGAAAACTTTCCATGTTCTGTGACCATGGAATAGCTTAGTCTTATTCGCAATGGAAAGTTACCACAACTTAGGACAATGAAACAGTTCAGTTAAACTCGCACGTCGCCAGAGTATTGACCCTTCTTTGTAAGCATGGTGTAGTAGGTCATTGAACTGCATTTGTTGCCAATGCCAAGGGGCCTTTATAAGTGGAAGCATGCGGGTGCTAAGTCTCTCACATTGATTGACGAAGAGGAGCCTGGTAGATTTCCCTTTGCTGCTATGCTTTGCGTAGCCTAAGAGTTGTCTGGGTAGTAATAGTAGTATTGATAATTGTTAGTTGCCTAAAAATATATATTATAATGTTAGTAAGAAATGTTAGGATTGTAATTAGTTACTCAAGTACTGTTAGATTATGATTAATCATTACTAATGTATTAGGAATGTACTTCTTTCTTGTAGCTTATGTGTTGTATTTATTCTTATTTACAGCCAGTTAAAGCCAGTTAAGGCCAGTTATGTTGAGTTAAGTTAGGTTCAGTCAGCATAACAATAGATGGATTATCATAGTCTCGAGTAAAGCCTAGTAGCCAGAGGCTTTGAGTCTGATTATAGAATAGGTTGAAGTGAACGTAGTACAGTGGAGCATATAGAAGATAGCTCATTGTACATGATAACCCAGTAAAGTTGGGGACAGTTGGAAGTTAGGGTAGCCTACTCCGAAGTAAACAGTGCAGACGTTTTGTATACAAGTGGAAGCACTGGAGCGTGACTGGTCATTCATCACCCGTCACCTGTAAACGACAGTGACCCAGAAAGGGACGGAACGACCGTCGAACCTTGTAGTGTGCTTTGTGAAGCCTGGAGTCTTTGTTGTGTGTTATTGGACGTGGCGTGTGTGTAGCGGGCAGCCCAGAGGAAGGACCGTTCATCCCACCATCCAGTCGCATATAATATCAGTAATGGAACTGTATCATCATTTGATTTCTTTATGTTTGTATGCGTAAAGTATTTTGTCAAACTGTGTAATTAAATATTTATTCGTGGCTGAACCACCTGTGTTCTTAAGTTACGTAGTACTAGAAGTGGAAGTGAGTGAGAGTGTGAGTAGAGAGTAAAATAGTATAACTATTACGAGTCCTCATAACTTAGACGTAATAATACTAATCAACGTAGCGGTAGGGACCAAACAATATATATATATATAGCAATATTCAACAATAGGGGACACCTAAAATTATAACAGGTATTGGAGATTAGTTGCGACCTTGGCAAGTATTGTGATATAGACTGGAATAAAAAAAATTCCTCCACTAAATCATAAATGTTGAGCAGTCGTTTACTTTTACTAGTTAAAATAACAAAACATTTTCTATTAATTGTTTAGTAAAAATGAGATGAAAATTGATATATTTTATTGTAATTTACCAAACAGACTAACTAACTCAAATACTTGATTTGGCAAGGCTATAGATAATTGCGTTGAGAATTGTTTATATTAACCTCGCCTTTTTTTCATTTCCCGTCAAGCTATCGATCTGATCATCGGAAACATTACAAATCCCTCTATGTACATAGACACCAGAATGATCAATACATTGAAAGTTTTCCCTTAATAAACAGAAGAAGAAGGTTCCATGTATATATGGAAAGTAAATATATGTCATAGCGCTGTATGGAAAGTAAATATATGTAATAGAATGTATGGAAAGTAAATATATGTCATAGAATGTATGGAAAGTAAATATATGTTATAGAATGTATGGAAAGTAAATATATGTCATAGAATGTATGGAAAGTAAATATATGTCATGACTTTGCATTGAATGTAAAATATTTCATAGCGCTGTATGGAAAGTTAAAGCAATGCAAGTAAGTTCGTTAAGCTATGACAATGTAAGTCTCGTCGAATGAGATAGTACAATGTTAGTCACCAGATGCCATTTATAGCAACGTGAGTCAAAGCAAGGCAGATCATAGCAGTTTGAGTCAATGTTTTACACTACACCAGTAAATGGTGGACAAGTTTCACATTTAATAAAGGACCGACGGACAAGTTTCTCATTGTACCAAGGACCGGTGGCCAAGTTTCACATTGTACCAGGGACCCGTGGTCAAGTTTCTCATAGTAACAGTTACCGGTAGTCAAGTTTCTCATAGTAACAGGGAACACTGGAGATGTTTTGCATTGCACCAGGAACCGGTGGACAAGTTTTGCATTGTACCATGGGACAGTGGAAACATTTCACATTGTACCAGGGAACAGTGGACACATTTCACATTGTACCAGGGACAGGTTGACAAGTTTAGAAATTTTACCAGGGAACAGTGGATACATTTCACATTGTACCAGGGAATAGTGGACAAATTTCACATTGTACCAGGGAACAGTGGACAAATTTCACATTATACCAGGAAGCAGTGGACACATATCACATTGTACCAGGGACAGTTTGACAAGTTTAGACATTTTATCAGGGAACAGTGGACAAATTTCACATTGTACCAAGGAACAGTGGACACATTTCAAATTGTACCAGGGAAAAGTGGACACATTTCACATTGTACCAGGGAACAGTGGACAAATTTCACATTGTACCACGGAACAGTGGACACATTTCACATTGTACCAGTGACCGTTGTACACATTTCACATTGTACCAGGGAACAGTCGACACATTTCACATTGTACCAGGAAACAGTGGATACATTTCACATTGTACCAGGGACAGGTTGACAAGATTAGACATTTTACCAGGGAACAGTGGACACATTTCACATTGTACCAGGGAACAGTGGACACATTTCAAATTGTACCAGGAAACAGTGGATACATTTCACATTGTACCAGGGACAGGTTGACAAGATTAGACATTTTACCAGGGAACAGTGGACACATTTCACATTGTACCAGGAACAGTGGACACATTTTAAATTGTACCAGGGAACAGTGGACACATTTCACATTGTACCAGGGACAGGTTGACAAGATTAGACATTTTACCAGGGAACAGTGGACACATTTCACATTGTACCAGGGAACAGTGTACACATTTCAAATTGTACCAGGGAACAGTGGACACATTTCACATTGTACCAGGGAACAGTGGACACATTTCACATTGTACCAGGGAACAGTGGACACATTTCACATTGTACCAGGGAAAGGTTGACAAGTTTAAACATTTTACCAGGGATCAGTGGACAAATTTCAAATTGTACCAGGGAACAGTGGACACATTTCACATTGTACTAGGGACAGGTTGACAAGTTTAGACATTTTACCAGGGAACAATGGACACATTTCACATTGTACCAGTGACCGTTGGACACATTTCACATTGTACCACGGAACAGTGAACACATTTCACATTGTACCAGTGACCGGTGTACAATTTCACATTGTACCAGGGAACAGTCGACACATTTCACATTGTACCAGAGAACAGTGGACACATTTAACATTGTACCAAGGAACACATTTTACATTGTACCAGGGAACAGTGGACACATTTCACATTGTACCAAGGAACACATTTTACATTGTACCAGGGAACAGTGGACACATTTCACATTGTACCAAAGACGGGAGCCAAATTTATTAATTATTGTTCTTTGTTTATGTGACCTAAAATAATTAAAAGTAGCTATGTACACTTCAACGAATGGCTCACAAGCCAATCATGGAATGACAATCTCGACTGCATTTCTCGCATGAGAATATTGACATCTTGTTAGATTTTGCCTTCCGTGTTGTTCTTTTTGTTGCAAGGGCTTCGTTTCACGGATCTTCTGCTTTTTGACGCCTTTATACACTGCTGTACGCTAACTGTAACGTTGTTCCCAAATGCTCTCCCATTCGTTGATTTCAATGTTGGCTTTCCTCGTGCTCCTTTTGCAAACATCCATAAATCTCAGGCATGGCCTTCCAATAAGTCATGTCCATTCTGCCATCTCTCCATACAGCAACTTCTTTGGAATACAGTCTTCATCCATTCTCCCTACATAACCTAACTAGCGAAGGTACCTCTTGCTAAGAGTAAAGATTATGCTATATATTTTTGCACATAATGCACCACCGAAAGCGTAAAATGCTAGGCAAACATCTTTGATGGAAGCTGTTTAGTTTCCGATCGACTGGTGTATGTGGTCCACACTTCACTGCCATATAAGAGCGTACTAAGCACGCATGCCTGATGAACACTTAGTTTTGTTTTTTCAGTTAGATTGCGATTATTCCACACCCACTTATTCAGTTTATCCATAGTTGGTGCTGCTTTTGTGATCCTGATGTTTACCTCTTCGTCAACGGAGAGAGAACTAGAAACATTAGACCCAAGATATGTGTAATGTTACACAACATACATATTATGGCACTCAATAGATATGATTGGAAGGGATGGTGCTTCTTGCACCATGACATTAGTATTCTTTAGATTAATTGACAGTCCAAACTCTTTACAGACATGTGATAGGCGATTAACTAGCGGCTTAAGACCATCTGCTGTGCGCGATGTTATGGCGGCATCGTCAACGATCAGCAGTACATGAATTAGTACCTTTTACATTGGTCTTTGCTCGAAGGCGAGCGATATTAAACAGCCTACGATCAGATCTTGTATTGATGCACACTCCCTCTTCGCAGTTCCTGAAGGCAAATTTAAGGAACACCGAGAATAAAATGGAGAAGAGAGCTGCATTCAGTACACAACCTTGTTTTACTCCGCTGCCGACTGGGAATGCCTCGGAGACCGCGCCACTGAAGGTTACTATGCATGCTGTGTACGTTTTCTGAAATGACAGTGTGATTGTGAGCATTCGTGGGGAACAACCTATTCTATGCAAGATACTGAACCGACTTACCAATTCGAATACCTTTGTTAGATCTATGGAAGTAATGTAAAGTGGCATATGCTGTTCACGAAACTTCTCCTCCATTTGGCGTAATGAGAATATTATGTCTTTAGTTGAAGCCACATTGTTTACAATCGTTTAAGGGTCACACGGTCAAACGTCTTTCCTACCAAGCCAAGGAGAGAAATTCCTTAGTAGTTATTAAAATATCTTCGGTCACTTTTATTTTTGTACAATGTTATGATGTTTGCGTCTCTCATGCCCTGGGAAATATGACCTGCTTCCAAACACAGACAGATGAGCTCATGTAATGGCTGAAGTAGTATAGTTTTTTTTTTCATTTTTGAGGACTTCCGAAGGAATGCCGTCAATCCCAGGGGCCTTTCCATCAGCAAGGTCATAATTGCTTTTTTAAGCTTCTGCAAAGTAGCAAAATGTGGCCCTTCATCTAGTTTTTCCATTATTGACAAGACGGGGATATTATGCAGAGAAGTCATTCATTGTTTCTTTTTGTTCAGAATAACGCTCTACCAAAGGCCGAAGTTGATCGTTTTGCTTCTGGATAATTTGACCTGTCTTAGACTTGAGTTGTGCTATTTTAGAGTATAGAGTCAAGGAAAACCGAATTTAAGAGAGTTTTTAAAAGGATGTAAATGTATGACATAATTAAAGCCTTATCACCGAACCGTACTTTAAAAGGGTTTTCGTTCCTTGACAACACCTCGACTTTCTCTTTTTTTTAGCTCAAACATTACCAGCGTAACCAGTAACCAGACATTGTACGCATTCAGATCAGTGGTTTGTGTAGCCATTCAGTGTGAAGGGGTCACTATTTAGACTTATTTATTGGTCCACTCTTTTGTCACTAGCAGCTACCGAGTTCAACCTATTTTTGAACGCAGACTTTTGGTGTTCATATGAGCAGAGCATATCGCTATCTTTCTAGACCTTTCCAAAGAACTGATGCAAACCAGTCAGCAACGTACCATGTTCCGGGATGGTTACAACACTTGTTATGTGCGCCCTTCCGGTAACCCGATCTTTCTCGCGACTCCAGAGGTTACCATTTACATATGTAGATCCCAAAACGGATGGACTCTTACACGGATGGTGATATATTTTAAGAGTAAAATACATTGTAACATGATTTGAGAGCGGACAACTCTTCGGATTTTGAAAGGATTCTCCCCAGTAATCTTTAGCCTCAAAAGATTCGCCATATGGCTTTTGGTTCCTACTATAACCAACTCAGACATGAAGAACTTTTAATTCCTATTATAACCAACTCAGACATGAAGAACTTTTAATTCCTATTATAACCAACTCAGACATGAAGAACTTTTAATTCCTATTATAACCAACTCAGACATGAAGAACTTTTAATTCCTATTATAACCAACTCAGACATGAATAACTTTTATGTCCTATTATAACCGACTCAGACATGAAGAACTTTTAATTCCTATTATAACCAACTCAGACATGAAGAACTTTTAATTCCTGTTATAACCATCTCAGACATGAAGAACTTTTAATTCCTATTATAACCAATTCAGACATGAAGAACTTTTAATTCCAATTATAACCAACTCAGACATGAAAGCCCTTTGGTTTCAATTATAACCAACTCAGACATGAAGGAATTTTAATTCATATTATAACAAACTCAGACTTGAAGTACTTTTGTTTCCTATCATAACCCCCCCAACCTGATTTGACTTTTGGGACATTGGTGTTGCCACATGTGAGGTCTTTCTATTACGTTGTATTTTTTTCCAATATTACACTGATGTTTGGTTAGGACACATTTTCATATACTAACTAGCGAGTACCCGGCATGCGTTGCAATGCCATTCAATGAAATAAAGTGTTTGTGTTTTAATTATGTTTTTGACGTAGTTTTTATAAGCACAATTTTTATTTTAAGTCCGGCTGGTACTCGAATAAATGAGAAGGTTTTCGAAGCATGAACAGATCATATGAGAAGCATGGATGTTCAAAAGTTAGTCCACGCACTTGTCGCGATTGATCCATACATGCAATAGCTTTTTTGAAATTATATTTATATAGCTCATTTACTACACATAAACAAATTTAGGCCCCACGGCCCAAAAAACGGAATATTGTAAAATTGATTCTAATTCATAAACCTACATATGTCACATAAAAACTGAAATGTCACATTTTGTATTTGATTCAATTCCATCCACCCATGAAATAGTTCCGTTTGAAATTATATTTACATAGCTCATATAAAAAAAAGAATGTAGGGCCCCGGCCTCAAAAGGAATATTGTAAAATGGCTGTACTTATTCAGAACCTTTTTTCGGTCGTGCACTCAACCACACACCAAAGTTTTATCACATTCAGATAAATGGTATAGGAACGCATACGGAAATTATATTTAAATAGATCATATAAAAAAAGCTAATTTTTGGCCCCCGGTCCAAAACTGAATATTGAAAAATGGTTTTACAAATTCAGAAACTTACTAAATAATGTCACACACTAACGGAAATATCGCTGTTTGTATTTGATGAAATGCCATCCACTCATGCATTAGCTGTGTTTAAAATTATATTATTATAGCTCATATAATAAAAAAAAACAAATTTAGTGCTCCCGACTCCAAACGGAATATTGTAAAATGGTTATACTAATTCAGAAACCTACTTACTATGTCACATACAAATTGAAATGTCTCTTTATGTATTTTATTAAAATTCAATCCACCGATTCATTCGTTCTTTTTTAAATAAGTTATATTTATATAGCTTATATAAGTAAAAACTAAGTTACATCCGCCACCCTGCAAAGGAATGTTTTAAAATGGTTGTACTAATTTAGACACCTTTGCGGGCGACGCATATAAATTAATCAAATTTTTTTCGCAGTCGGATGAATGGTATATGAAGGCATACTGAAATTATATTTGTATAGCTAATATAAGGAGGGAAATGAATTGAGGGCACCGGCCACAAGCGGAATATTGTTGAATGGTTGTATTACTTCAGAAACCTACTTATTATGTCACACAAAAAATTAATATTGCTATTTGTATTTCATTAAAGCTCTATCCACCCAAGCATTTAATCTGCTTGAAATTATATTTATATAACTTATATTAGAAAAAAAAAGAATTGATGGCCCCTGGCTCAAAACGAAATATTTTAAAATGGTCGTAATAAAAGTGAAAATTTTGCGAGCGTGCGCACCATTCACTGACGTTTTTATGCATTTGGACAAAGGGTAAAGGAACGCATACGGAAATCATATTTACATATCTCATATAAGAAAAATAACGAATCTAAGGCCAACGGCCAAATCTGGGTTTTTTACTGCCTTATAAACGAATGCGGACTTTTGGACAACAACTTTCTATGTTCAACAACTTTCAATGTTTTACAACTTTCAATGTTTTATCACAATCGCTAGACTTGTATAGGAGCGCATACTTGGATCAATGATTCATCAAATCTTTGAGACACGTGCTACTTGTGTATTTGTTGCTGGGGGGGGGGGGGGTGTCGTGGAAGGATATTTTTAAAAAGCATTTAAATATTCAATTGCGCACTAAAAACCTAGAAAAAATTCGCACCATAAAGCACTAGACCTTGACACCAAGATGCACTTCCTAGGTTACCTAGCTGTATTGTATGTTATTGGAATCATTTAGTGTACCTATTAACTGGGTGATAGCTATACGATTTGAAAACAAAATTATCGAAACATCAGACTTTTGGGAGATTTCTTCGCCTTTTCCTAACATTTTGGTTATAACAGACCGCTCAATCAACCATCAGAAAAAACAGACATGGTTTAATATTCTGGTCAGGTAATTGCTATCGGTACAAATATTTAAGGACTCGTAAGTATATTGTAATATAACTTTTGAATTTGTAACATTAACATTCACGGTATTCTAGTTTAAAGCATTACAGGAAAGTTGTCCCTGAATGTAGTGTCCCAGTGGAAATGTGTGTGCAGAGAATGGTGCTGGCATTTATTTATTTGTTATTAATTATGTGCATGTGTGTGTAAAGCTTTTTAAAGAAACAAAAAGCATTTTAACAGACTATATCGCGCGAGTGTTTTATTAAACTAAAATGCAAATGAAAGACAAACATTGTTTGTTACAATCGGACCTCTTGAGCATGGGATTAGATGCTTTAGTCTAAAACGGTGTCGACAACCCTTTTCTCCCGCAAAGATTTCCAAGATTTCCGCAGAACACCTAGACCATTCCCAGATTTCTGCGGCGCACCTATAGAGCCTTCCAGAGTTCCACGTCATCCATAGGCACGTACCAGGTTTCCACTTTTGCAGCACAATTAGAACCTTCCCATATTTCCATGCCACACCTCAAAACTGCTCAGATTTCTACTGCACACCCTTGTGCTTTCCATATTTCCTTGCAACACCTAGACCCTTTTTAGACTACCGTATGCAAAATTTGTTGTTAATGCGTGTATCAATTCTTTAAACATGCTTGTGCCAATTCCTTAAGCATGTTTGTATTCTTTGTCAGCCAGATTACGTGATATAGCTCTGCTGTGTCAGGTCGTGATGTTTATTATGTGAGAGAATGAACAATGCTTTCTTTTCTTCCTACTATTCTTGCCTCTTTCATCAAGAAATAAACTCAGCCACGTAGGACCTCGGCTAAGGGTTGGGATAAAAAAAATACTGTGAAAAAGTGTGTTTACATGTTTGTAAGCGACAGCAAACATTATTTTTGATGTATGAGTGTGTTAGTATTTTGATGAGTGACGTGTATCTTTGTATTGTATATACGAGAATCGTTTTTTTTTCTTTTTTAAACAACAGTAATTTCTAGTTATGCATTGTTGTGTTTTACAAAGTATATTAATAAGTAAAGAATACTGAACATTTTAAACGGTATTGTGATGATTTGACCTTACACTACACATCGGCCTTATGCAGGGGCTAGGAGACAACAAGTGAGTTCTACACACCAGTCTTTTGGGGGTTTGGTGACAGCAACAGAGCTCTACACATAATCCTTGTAGAAGCGGAGACGGCAACGGAGTTCTACACGTCCGCCTTGTTTGGTTAGGAGACAATATACTTCTACACTCTTACATTGTTTCATGGGGCCATACGGAAGGGATCTAATTGTAGACAGCGGAAACCCGTCAAAAGAGCCATAACAGACGTAACTGTTAGACACCTTGTAGGTCCATCAAACCAGTCATACGATTCGCCACAGAAAGGCCCGTCAAGCTAGCCATTGCGTAAGCCTACAAATAAGCAGTATTTATTTACGTTAGTTTTACTGAACGTCTGCAACAGACAATTTAAAACAGATTTCAGACGGTGGTTACTTATTGAATACCTCAAAAGAAATGTGATATACAGTCTGCTATAAAAATTGTCAATAACAAATAAAAGGAGCTAAAAATAGACCAAGGCCAAGGCCAGTTTTTTTTTTAACCAGTGAAGAACACGGTTCGACCTACAAATTTCAAACATGTGTTGTGTATGATAACTACCTAGTTACAATGATAGTCACAATATACAATACTACATGTTTGGTTGAAATAAAATTAACACATCAGGAAGAAATCAGAATACACGGACACATTGCAGAATATAGCTACATAGTATCTAAATAAGAGAAGATACTACTTTACTTGCTGTAGAGAAGACGAAGACCGACATACCGAGTTGTAAGGAAGTGGTGTGTTATGTATCAAGTCAACGTTTATGGAGCATACAATAGCGTTTTATATTGTTAAAAACTTTTAGCGCTATGTCCACCTATGTCCGCCTATGTCCACCTATGTCCACCTATGTCCGCCTATGTCCACCTATGTCCACTTATGTCCACCTATGACCGCCTATGTCCACCTATGTCCACCTATGTCCCCCTATGTCCACGTATGTCCACCTATGTTCACCTATGTCCATTGCACCTATGTCCGCCTATGTCCACCTATGTCCGTCTATGTCCACCTATGGCCAACTATGTCGCCCTATGTCCACCTATGTCCGCCTATGTCCGCCTATGTCCGCCTATGTCCACCTATGTCCACCTATGTATGCTCGAAGTCAACGTTTCTGAAATTAATTAACATCACAATTATTATTTTTACACAATGTCTCAGAGATATTTAAAAAAAATATTTTTCTCTCTACTACTGATGTTAACTTTAATGATTATCTGTGGCTACATTAACAACTTTGAGTAGAACAGATCACAGAATAAACAAATGGTCGGTCACATTTTGAAAGTTTTGTTTTATAAGAAAACTTAAGGAATCGTGTTGCCAAGGGAGAAAACTTTTATCTCTTATGGTAACGTATACCGATAGACATAACGCAATGAAAAAATGAACATGATAATGTAATGACGGAATAGTTTCAAATCATAATTGGACCGTTATGCATTCTTACAAATGTTCACAGGCTGAATTAAAGATATCATTCCTCCGACTGACATCAAAAGAAAATGTTTAAAATTACTGGAACCCTTCGTGTTCTCCCACTGCTTGTAGTATTGAGTTACCTACCAGGTAAGACTTTGATGACATAACAGTTTGTTCACGTCTTGGCAAATATTTTTTTAAAAAAATCATCTGACAGTTACGTTATGTAAATTATTGATTTCTGTTCAATTAGTTTGCATTTGTGATAAATAATTATTTCTGGAACAGCTCTAAAATATTTTTGTTTAAAATATATACTTTAAATGTTTCCTTAAGTTCGTTTAATAATTGACTAATGGGAGGTTATTTAGGAGGAGATATTATTAAAATAAGTGAAGAAAAATTACAGTGGAAATATAAAAAAACTTGCAACAATAAAATGGTCTTTGATTTTCTCGTCTTTCACGTAGTTTGCAGCGGTTGGGATACTGATGCAACTAGACTCTTTTTGAAACCGGTCTATTACCAAAAAAGCTGCAGAGATGGAATGGTAGCGAATCAAGACTATTTTCTCATAAAAGGTCTTATCAACATCACCAACATGGAATACGGTCAATATGGCCAGTTCTCAATTCGTTATATAGATCGAAGATTGCACTTCCAGGAGTGGGTAAGTAACTCATTTAAACAAAAGGTCGAAAAACATGGTCAGATATGTCATTCTAGAGTGGCCTTTCCTGCTTTAGAAAGTATTGTGGGCATCTCTCATATCTTCATGAGATGATGGAATTTCTTGAATTACTTATAAGACTATAGAGTAGCCTAGTGACACTTTCTTCAATGCCGCAAGAGACCGATCTTGACATGGCAGTCACGGCTGCACTTCTCGGAGTAGAACCTTGACAGCTGTTTAATAGATCACCCATTTCATTCCGATCAAAGAACTCTAGTTCTTTCAAACCAGACCACAATAGAAGTCTAAAAGAGGAATCATTAGATCCCACAAATACCGAAAACCAAACAAGTTTACATTGTTTTTGGCTTTTCTATCTCCCTTTTATCTCAGTCACTGAGCTCCCTGTCAACATCGGTAAAAATTCCATGTAGGTGACGTGTCCTATCATTCCAGAATTTCATCGTCCCATAAGCCGCACCATTCAAAGACATTGCTAGTAAAATTACAGTGGTTCTGTCACATGACTCAAGAGTAGTAGAGGGAAAAAAAATTGTCAAATTAACTTCAAAATTATTAAATTTTGTCAAAACATTATTGTCAAAGTTGAATAAATTTTGATCTGTTAAACTTTTCCTAATGTAGGCATAGATGTTTTAATACAAAATTAGTGACGTTTTACTTGCGACAACTTTTTTCCACATTTTATTTCGACATTTTACATTCGATATATTAATTTACACACATGTTGATAAAACTATTTTTATTGACTTGCAGTTTATTGACCTTTTGTTACATAATCAATCGTCAAGAGTAGATTATGTTTATTATCTATTATTGGATCAGCCTTCATTAATTCTAGGTAATGACAAACAGGAATTCTTTGGAGTAAGAAATAACACATATTACCGAGAGTCAAGGAAACATTGATATGATTGATGAGTAAGAAATAAAACAATTACAAAAGTCAAGGAGAAATGGGGTTACCTTAGGATTAAGAAATATCACATTTTACCGAAAGTCAGGGACAAAAATGATGATACATTTGCTGTAAAAAAAAAAGATATTACTGACAGTCACGGATACATTTGAACACTTTGGTATTAAGAACGATGGCTACTACAGATATGTAAGTAAGTGTTTAAGAGAAAAAGGATTTAGTGTACCGGATAACACTTCCAACTTGAAAGACCAATTGAATGACGGGATTATAACATGTACACTAACAAATGCTTCAGCATCCAAGTTTTAATAAGAAATCCGTCTATGGCTTTAGATTATGGAAAGCACCTTCCACTTGGGAAGAAAAAACTGTTCAGACACGAATATAGTTAAGATCGACTCTTGTGCCTGCACGTTCAAGGATTCAAACTACGTCCGGCTCATGTGTAACCTTACGGCAAAAACTGTTTACAGCCGAACGCAAATGTATTTGCGCTTTTCGGTCTATGGGGGGCCGATATTTAGTCCTGGTTTTCAACTGCCTCCTGTTTACGGTAAGTCATGTATTTAATGGGTTACTTTGAGAATAAAAAGAATAACTTACATCTGCTTACACCCAATAAGAGAAAACCAGAAACATCGTGTACGAACAAAAACTTCGTTATAGCTACATTTTTTTTACATCAATTTTTATTTTCGCTGTTCTTTTGATCTGATTTTTAGGTCAGACTATCGAGTTCCCGGCACACGTTGAAATGCCACTCAAAGAAAAAAAAGTGTTGGAGTTTTAATTATTTTTTGACGTACTTTTATAGCATAATATTTTTTTTTTTACCGTCTGGTACGTACTCGAATAAACAAGAAATTTTCGAAGCGTGAGCAGGCCACACACAGCTGTTTATTTGAGAAGCATGGATTTTCAAAATTTAGTCCACACACTAGTAGCGATTGATCCGCCGATACTACATAGCTTTGTTTGAAATTATATTTATATAGCTCATTTAGTATATATAACGTTTTTTTGCCCCCCCCCCCCCTGGACCCAAACGGAATATTGTAAAATGGATGCACTTATTCAGAAACCAACTCATTATGTCGCATACATACTGAAATGTCGCAGTTTGTATATGATTCAATTCCATGCACCCATGAAATTGCTCTGTTAGAATTTATTATTACATAGCTCATTAGGAATTTAAGGCCCACGGCGCAAATGGAATATTGTAAAACTGTTGTACTTATTCAGAAGCCTTTCGCGGGCGTGCAAACAAGAACTCAACAAATTGTTATTACATTCAGATGAATGGTAAAGGAACGCATACGGAAATTATATTTAAGTAGCTCAAATCACACCCAAAAAAAAGCGAGTTTGGGACCCCTGGTCCATAACTGAATATTGCAAGAATGTTGTACAATTTCAGAAACCTACTAAATTATGCCAAAAGCAAATTAAAATATCATTTTTTTGTATTTGATTCTCATGCATTAGCTCTGTTTAAATTTATATTTTTATAGCTAATATAATAAAAATACACACATATTTAGGGCTCCTTGGCTCAAAACGGAATATTTTAAAATGGTTGTAATAGTTGAGAGACCTTTGCGGGCATGCGCACACCAACTCATCAAAGTTTTCTGCAATCGGATAAATGGTATAGGAATGCATACTGAAATTATATTTATACAGCTCATGTAAGGAAAAAAACTATTTAGGGCCAACGACCCAAAACGGAATATTTTAAAAGGTTGTAATGCGTTCATAAAATGCGCGGGCTTGAATACAAGAACTCACCAAAGTTTTATCGCAATCGCATAAATGGTGTAGGAGCGCATGCTGGACGTACTTACATAACTACATGCATAAATACAGACATTTATTTATATTATATTTATAGAGAGAGATAACTGACTAAATTTTAAAAATATACTAAAAAAAAGTATCGATATTTTGTATATTACAATTTTATTAACTATACATCATCTCTAGGCTACTAATCCCTAACCCGTAATGAAATATAAGTATTATTTTGTAGTTACTGAAATATGTTAACAGAGTATATCCAGCTGTCTAATTGACAAGCAGCTGGGGAAAATTAATAACTTTAATTACTTCCCCATCTTTAAGATAACAAAGTCTAGAAATGGCCAACTAGTGCCAGGCATGAAGTCTCGTGGATTATATATATATATATGGCATCCTTCAATCCTCAGCAGACGATTGAATTTCTATGGACACTTAAACAAATGACTTTTAGGTCCGATCCTGGAATGAAAGTCTCAGCTGCATTTCTCGCAAGAGAACCTTGACTACTGTTTACTTTTTGCCTTCCGTAAGGTTTTTTTTGTTGTTGTTGCAAGTTCTTCGATTTACGCATCTTCTGTCTTTTTGACGCCTTCATACACTACTGTCATCTAACTGGAACTTTGCTCAGCGATGATCTTCTATTCATTGAATTCTAAGTTGTATTGCCTCATGGCCCTTTTGCAAAATTCCTTAATTCGAAGCCGCGGCTGTCCAATAAGTCTTGCCCCTTCTACCAGCTCACCAAACAGCAGATCCTTTAGAATACAGAGTTTCTTCATTCTCATTACATGGCCTAACAAGCAAATGCACACCTTGCTGAGATATTTGTTGACTTTGACAGTTGGAGTTGGATGATGTAAGTCGCACCCGGTACTTTTATCTGCCCTTCAAAGGGATCAAAATATCAGCCGTGCTGATGTCTTCAGGTCACGTCCAAGCAACAATGATGACACGACCAAAATTATTCTCACATATTATCATCCTCACAATCTAATAGCCAAACGCGTGTTACTTAAAAACCATACCATTCTCCTCGCCCACCCTGACAAACACGACATTTTGTCTTCCTCTCCTCTTAGTGTTTTCAGAAGTGATAGAAAACTGTAAGGGCTCGTTGTGCGCAGTCGCATCAACGCTGCCCCTGCAAATTTATTACCAAGCTATGTGGACGCAGAATTTTACTATAAGTGCGATCGTGTCCAGCACAAATACATCAAGCGCTTTCAATCTCTTTCCTTATTTTGTCTAAAGCCTTTGTTGGCCCTGTGCTGAGCATTTAAAACGTCTCTGAGAAAATGCTTTTTTTTTTTCGGCAATTAGATTTTCAAAATTTCCAGAATGGAGTTTCTTGGCATAGTTGTCTGGAGGTCCTAGGCCACAATCTCACAATGACTTTCCATTTGTTCAAAAGACAGATTCAATTTCTTTCAGTGTAATTTAAAGATCTTCTTCTCCATCAGGAAAGTGGCTCTGTTTATTTTTCTTTAGATAAGCCTTATTGCTATTGAATCCGTCGGCTCACACAGGAAGCAAATAGCGGCAAACCTCTGCCCAATTCGTTCTGGCATTTAATGGGTTGTACTTTTATTAGGCAAGTAACACCTAGCCTGACGGTATCATCCGTTAATCACCTTGCAATTATATGCATGCGTCTTGGAAAGACAAAAAGGGGATAGGATTTCCTTCGACCGTATCATGGGTCCTCGAAGTATGTTGGCCCTCTAAATTTAAGCAGGATAATTCATTCGTAAGCGCCATTTTACTCTGTCCGTGGGACTTACGGTAAACTTTCTGCCAATGTCAATTTTGTGTGCTATTAAATGGGATTTTCGTTTTGAATATTTGTCATCACAGGTTTTCCCATACTTAAATACTCTCGTTTATTAGGGTTTTCCTGATTAATTTTAAACACGTCAGATGTTTGGACCTGGAGGATTTTTGCTGTGTAGCTTTAGGTGAATTGCTTGTTATATATCTAATAAGTACTCCAATATCAATCAGAGATCAAGACGATTTAACAATATAATCTATTAAAAGCATAGTATTAAATATATTTAAGTAAAACAAACGAAATCGGTGACCCAAAGGTCAGTAGGAAAATTTGCCGGCTGATTTGCTCACGCGAGGAATTCGGAAGTAGGAGCCATGTGTTCCTTTTGTTTGGGGAGATGCTGAAAGAAGAACTCCGGCCTAATGCGAGTTATATCTACGAGGTGAAGGGAGACCCCGGGGGGGGGGGGGGGAGGAGGTGGCTGACTGCAACATCCCCATGAGCTAAAAGCAAGCTGTGAAAACTACATTACGGTATTTACATTTTAGGGTCAGGCTGCTTTCTTCCAAATGGAATTAAAGATTTTTCTTATCTTATAAGTACGTTGTATCTTTCAGGTACTCCTGTGTGCATAGGACCTTCTCTTAATCGAGGTAATAATATATTCTTGGTCTCTAATTGTAACTAGTTCTGAAATATTTGTTTGAATATTGTGTGTAGAGTGAAGAGCATAAAAGGTGTCTACTAATTTTGAATTAGGGGATCAAATGGAAAATCTTGGACCCTATGAATTTTTGTTTTTTATTCTTTTTTGAACGTTTGTAAATTATTATTATTATTACTACAGTGGGTTCCGTGAAAAACGCACACACGATAATCGCGCACACGAAAACTGCGCACACCGACATTTGCGCACTCCGAAAATTGCGTACACCGACAAAAGCGTACACGGAATATCGCGCACACTGACAATTGCGAACGTTGACAATAGCGATCACATAAAAATGCGCACAATGTAAATTTAAAATGTTATTTACAATTCATTGCATATTTGAAAGGGTTGCATTTGGTTATCAGCGTAAAAGACAAGTGGGCAATGTGGCTAGGATTAGAAATAATCATTTTAAAAACGAAATATTTCAAAAATTGATCATCTCATTTCTGATTTTTTTAAACTATACACACATTGGGCGCACATATAGCAATGGTTAAATTTCTATTCGACAAAGAATAATTAATTTTTTTTTAATACTAAAGTGACAGTAATTCACCTTTAAAAAAGTTGTTTAAAATATTTCTGTACACATCACAAGAGTCTGGGTCTGATAATAAGGGGTACGGAAACTATTATTTTTAAATTATAGTCGCAATACGCAAAATAACTCCTGTAGTTGTAGGCAATTAAGGTTTGTTTATATTTTCTATTCCATAGACTAATTTGTCATTAAGCCTAATTGAGGTGTTTTTTTATAGTTAAAAATAATCGTCCTACTACTCCTAGTACCTAAGCCTTCATTGAGTGTTTTTATGATTGTTTGCATTATTCAAACATTCGTTGAAATCTATTTTTGAAATTAAAGGTGGTATCACGTGGTGCTTTGATTTACTTAAATTTGATTTTGTAATGGCCGAAAGATATTATAGAATATTTTAGACAGAAAATTCGAATATCATATTATGCTCCCTATATTAATGAGTTGAAAAAATAATAATAGCTTATTATTATTATGTTTTACTTTTAAACCCAGGAAGGCAATCATACTACTACCTATGTAGACTTACAATTACACAAATTACAGGCAATATCTACTATAATTTATTTTGTAAGCACTCAGCTGTTTTCCTTAGTTTCAGTCAGTGAAATGTATTTGGTTCTACTATGCAGTAGTCTACTATTTTTATTATTGTAAATATGCTGCTGTTAAGTAGTTCAATGCTATACTAATATAGTCTTTGTACCTCATCTATGTTTATGAATACTATAATTAAGATTGTGAGTGTAATAAATGGAAGTTTATTTCCATAAATAAAGAGTTAAGACAGACAGCTTCCTGGTTTAAAAACAAGATATAATTTAAGGAAATTTCTAAACCCAGAATCAAAGGCAAAGAACTTATTCATACTTTATTTTATAATAGACTAGCCGATATATCCGGCAGTTTGTCGGGATAGCATTCGGAACGAAGGAACTTCAGCAGACTACAGCCTTATAATTATACCGATCCCGTTGGGCTTCCAATCCCATCGGTATCCCGCTCCCGTTAATTTATCGTTTCCCGATGGGATTCTGATCCCTTTGGATCCCAATTCCAGTAAGATCCCAATCCCATCGGTATTCCGATCCCGGAGGTATCTCGATACCAGTGGGATAACGATAGCTGTCGGATCCCGATACCGGTGGGGTATCGGTCTAAGCCTATTGATATTTATATAGAGCTAATATAAGGAAAAATTGAATGGGGCCCCTAGCCCAAAAGAAATGGATATTATAAGTTCAGTACCCTACGGTATTTAAATATGGATAATAAAGTGTTTGCGTACTAAGTTTAGTCAAGATCCATCTACTCATATAGGAGTATTTGTTGGTTATTTTATTTATATAGCTCATATAAATAAAAATTAATTTCGGGGCCCCCGGCCCCAAACGGAATATCGTATAAAGTTCATAACCCCTTAAGAGTTCCTTCCGGATAATGATGGATATATGTACCAAATTTGGTCAAGATCCATCCATTAATCTAGAAGTTTTAAGCCTATTGACCAATAGAACTTTCTGGAAAAGTCTAGGTTAAATGTTTTATCCTCCTCGAACTGTGTAAAAACTTTCTTTTCTAAGTAATTATTCTTCAAATGCGCAAAATTATACCACTAAATGCATTTCTATAACTAAAGTACATTTATGTTAAAAGAGGGGCCCCGGGGGCCCATTCCATAATTTTTCCAAAATTGTTTTGCCGGAGATGGGTCCCTATAAAAATCAATTACATAAGTAATGAGCTAAAAAAAATTAATTTATCCCATTCAAATCTATTGAATAATGCCACAGATATAGCGTTTAAAAGTTATCGAACTTTCTGGAAAATTCTAGATTGGATATTATTAGTTTTAAATCCACCAATGTTTCAGTACGGACAGTGAAGTGTATTGCTCCCCACCCTAGGCCAATATCCATCAATTTACATAGAGCCTATTGTGTTGTCTAAGCCTATTAATATTTATATAGCTTATATAAGGGAAAAGGAAATGGGGCCCCCGGCCCCAGAGGAATGGATATTATGAGTTCAGTACCCTTTAGTATTTGAGTATGGATAATCAAGTATTTGCGTACTAAGTTTGGTCAAGATCCATCCATTCATGTATGAGTATTAAGCTTATCGCTATTTATATAGCTCATATAAGGAAAAATGAAATGGGGCCCCAGGCCCCAGGAGAATGGATATTATGAGTTCAGTACCCTTCGGTATTTGAATATGGATAATCAAGTGTACGTGTACTAAGTTTTCTCGATATCCATCCATTAACGTAGGAGTATTTGTTTGAACATTTTTTATATAGCTCATATAAGAAAAAAACGAATTCGGGGCCCCCGAAAAAAAAACTTAATTATTATAACATTATTTTCCTTAAACCTTTCAATAAATTACCATGACATATGCTAATCAACCAGCAGGTTGTTAATAAATGACCCTGACATAATCTACCAGCAGGTTGTCAATAAATGACCATGACATTATCTACCAGCAGGTTGTTAATAAATGACCATGACATAATCTACCAGCAGGTTGTCAATAAATGACCATGACATAATCTACCAGCAGGTTGTCAATAAATGACCATGACATTATCTACCAGTATGTTTCACACCTCTGACTTACACGTTTTCCCTTATTTAAAGACACATTGTTGTTGTTCCTCTATTTTATTTTAACGTAGCACCAGGCAGACCAGGGTACTCAATATATATTTTATATGTGATCATTTGTTGAATGTCTTCCTTTAAAACGTTTAAAACTATGAAATTATTTCAAAATTGATTAATATTTTTTAAATTTCTAAGGGTCAGCCTGTTGTTTAATATCTTGTTTAAATCGCGTGTAACTTTGAAATAAAATGTACAGTATCATTCATTTGAAATTTTAATGTGTTGTAATATTGTATACTGATATGTGCTAGAAAAATATCACTTCAAATACATGTGAAAAAAATGTGAATATTGTGATATTCTTTTGTTTTTACAAGCGATATATGTTTCTTTATTTAAAACTAATCGCCTTAAATTTAAATTATATATATATATATATATATATATATATATATATATATATATATATATATATATATATACAGTAATTTAGAAACAAATGTAAATTAAGGAGCATTCAGTCTCGCTATTAAAATCATATACTATAATTTTAGGTGGCTAAATAATTAACAGCCATGACACTGTGTATTCCATGTTATTTTATGAGAAATCTCCAGATATTTGAAAGAATTAACATGCTTTGTTATTGTTGCACCAATACTCTTTTTTATAAATATATTTTTTTTTTATTTTATTATTATTATAATGCAAAGTTACCTCCGAGCAGATTTTCATCATAAAATTAAATTTCAAATACAACAATTATGTTTCCTATTATAATTATATTATTGTTAATTTTATTCTTCCCAAATTGTCTTTTATGCTGATATTGATAAGCAACTGAGCTGAAACATGTTGATTAAAAAAAAAAATTCTTGAAATAAAATGTCATTGATATTTTGCGCATTTGTGTGTGTCCGCAATAATCAAGGTTCGCAACTGTCCGTGTGCGGACTTTTCGGTGTACGCATTTGTCGGTGGGCGCTGTTGTCTGTGTGCGCTAATGTCGGTTTGCGCATTTTTCATGTGCGCAGCTATGGCTTTGCGGATCTTTCTGTGGGCGTTTATCGTGTGCGCGTTTGTCTTGTGTGCGTATTTCTGGTCACCACCCCAGCCTAGGGGTCAAACAATAGAAAATTTAAAAAATGCATAAGATCTGATTTGGTTATTTTTTGACTTTTCAGCAGCCAAGAGCCCCCCTGGAAGCTTCTCTGCTGTACTTGGTATGTTATAGAGTATTAATTTTTAATCTTATTTCACACAGAACGTTACATTTCCAAATAAGGACCGGGTATATTTTGTATAAAAGTTTTTTGATAACCGAACATCCACACGGGTAGTTTGTGCTAACAAAGTTGGTCAAATGGAATAATACTTTTTTTAACCTTAAAAGCTTTTCGATCTTGATATTACATGTATTTATCATACCTCACGGCGTAAAGATGTCAGCTGATTGGTGTAAAAATACGTTTAATTTATTTTTAATGGCATTAGATTTTTCTCAAACATCAGTGCTTTCCAAACGTTTCATTCTGGCGAGACACTTTTGACTACAAATCTGAACAATTTTAATACATACTGAAGCAAAAATAAATTAAATATAATATTATTACTAGTAACATAGTGTGTGATGACATAGTAAAAATCAAGAAAAAATTTCATTTACATTTTATAACCGCACATTCAGAATTTAAACCACTACTTTCATATGTCATTTGCAGATTTACAATGATTTTTAAAAAAATATTTTAACATCTTCTTCAGTACATGAAAAATTGAATCAACAATTTAAACAATTAAAGTATTTCTCATCATATCAATATCATACTCTTTGATTTTAAATAAATGTTGCACTGCATTCAGGTTGTGTAAATGAAATATAAGAGCAACGTATGCTAAAAATGAATTAATAGACAGGACAAAAGATTTCAGCTTAAAGGATTCATCACTTTGGAAGTAACTGTGAACTTTCATTAAAATTATTTGAGAAATAACATTTGGTCGGCATTTGACAGCTATTGTCACATTTTAGCTTGCATTTGGTTCCCATTTGACAGCTACTGTCACATTTTAGCTTGCATTCCGCATTTTTGGAATAACTTTCAAAAAGTTTTTTTCCCCTTTCCTTATCATGACCCACAAATGCGTAGCACAATATTTATCTAGTGCAGTTACTTACTTAACAATGCCTTTTACCCCCTCTAGTCATAGGCCGTCTACAAGAATATTTTCCATCTATCTTGGTCCTGTGATTTTCTTTACTGATTCTTTCAGGTGTAATCCATACTTTGTGTGTCTGCCTCTATCTCGCGTCTCCATGTATTCTTTGGCCTGCCTCTCTTTCACTTTCCTTGTAGATTCAATGTAAGGGAATCTCTGGTGATGCTATCTAGGGGTTTGCAAAGCGTCAGGCTTATCCACCTCCATCGTTTCAGCATCTTTGGCTCCCACCTTGTCTTTAAAGCACATATGCAGATCTAGCCTTTCCATTTCTAGTCCCGATACATATTTTGTATGTTCTAATATATGCCGCCACTTCTGCTGATTCTCCTGTTTCATACACGTGTCATATATTCCACTTGGCGATGTTTATTGCATTTGAAAGAAGGGTCCTTGACCTCCAGTATAATCCGACCTTCATAACACTTCTTGGGCAAGAAGAGTAATATCCCTATACTGTCCCTCCAATCCCATAGAGCAAATTTAATCTATCGCAGTTAGTGTTATCCAATACTTATAAAATACGTGCTGTTTTTTTTTGAAGTGCTCACATATGTCAGCAATACTATTTCAAAGTACATCACAAACTTCATTTTTATGATTTTCCTTTCAAATATGTGAGCATAACTTAATTCCTTAAATTCGTTTACATGATCAGCACCCAACATCGTCAGAGACAATAGATTTCTTACCGTAGTATCACATTTTGTAGCTTTGACGCAATCTCGTGACAAACATTAACATAGTCTTAGTTAAAGAGATTAGCTTTTATGATTTATCAATTGCTCTACTTCGAGGAGGCCTTTTTTATATTTAATATCCAGCAGTTTTAAAATACTTAAAATGCGCTACAGCTGGTATGGAAAATTTTTATTGACACACCTGTAACATGCAATTGACACACCTACACACTCTAAGCGACATAATTACATGCTGGAAGCGACACACAAGTACTCTGCAAGCGAAATACCTACCCATTGCAAGCCACACAACTATAGCGTGCAAGTGACACGTCAACACCCTGCCAGCGACACATCTATAGCCTGCAGGTGACACGCAGTTTGGAAATCAATGCCATCAATTCATAATGTCAAAGGTCACTTGATCTCGTCATCCGTGTATTTCTGATGTAAATCGTATTGTTCAGAGAATATCCAGTGCTTTCTCCTACTAATTTACGTCATCAGAGTAGTCCACAAGATATTGAAAATTTTTTTCTACGTACAGAGTAGTCCCCACGATATGAAATGAACTATGAGCGTACACTATAACTTTTGTTTTTTCCTCTATCCCAAAGGTACCGCCCTGTTAGGCACGGCTGTCGTTTGCCTAGCATCTTCAATTATATTTCAAATGTAATGTACTTAATACGCCTGTCAATCAGAAAACCATATGATGAAAGCAGTAATGGACGGAACACTTACTGCACTTAGGATTAAACATCTCAGTGCAAGGATGAAGTCCATCGTGTTTTACAAACAGGTTTGAAAAGCTATGCATGACATGAGATAATACAAGAACAATAGAAAACGTTGAAGTGTCTGTTGAAGAAATGGATGAGGAAATTCATAAGCGTCCCTCCAATATTCGAATGCGCCAAAGAAAAGTTAAATTTATATCTTAATAAAAAACACACAACATAACATATTACAGCTTGGCCCCAATGCTATATGCCC
Organism: Omphiscola glabra; assembly: GCA_964017045.1. Lineage (NCBI taxonomy): Eukaryota > Metazoa > Mollusca > Gastropoda > Lymnaeidae > Omphiscola > Omphiscola glabra. Next base: position 12,054,436 of record OZ024811.1, on the reverse strand, counting down.
TACGCCAATAAAGACACAATAAACAATGTAGCAATATCCTTTTCTATTTTAATGAGTTTTTGATGATATCTTAAAATAATTTGCAATCTTTTTGTTGGTTTCATTTTAAACTAAATTCAGTCATGACTCGACTACAATGTTTTACATACAGATCATCTAAGGAAAAGTTACTTTAAAAAAAAAATCTTTAAATTGATGAATCATAAAAATAAAAATATTTAACTTAATTACAGAAGTTCGTAACTTGTAATCTGATATGATGTATAACGATTGGTGTTTCCCAGTTTATATGTTCTGCAAACAACTATGCTATGATGAATTAAGTAAGGCGCTTGTGACGGGTTAAATAGGTTTTATTTTGACGTTATGATAGGAATATAAAAGCAATTTAACCATTAAGTGAATTGTCATTACAAGAAATTTATAAAACTACTCTGACTATTAGTGTTATAAAACTACTCTGACTATTAGTGTTATAAAACTACTCTGACTATTAGTGTTATAAAACTACTCTGACTATTAGTGAGTCGTACTAATTTTTTGTTCTGATTTTGCTGAAAAGGGGAATCAACTTGTTTATCCTTTTTAAATTCTGTAAATGGTTAAAGATCTTTTTCTTTGAAAATAAAATTACTTCATTATTATGGAAAGGATCATATTGTAACACAGCATCCTAGTTATATTAAAAATTGACAATTTAAAAAAAAAGAAGAATTTAACATGAAATGTTAAAAAATTAGAATGAAATATTTACAAGGCTGTTTTCCTGAATTGATAGAATCTTCCCCAAGGAATTTTCTAAACTCAGTTAACTAGTTTAACTCCGAAACTGTTGTCGATTTTACTCAATTAACAAAGATTAATGATCTGTAAAATTCTTGGTTTATGCTAATTTTTCAACGATTTTATATCAATTTACAACGTTAAAATTTGCATCTTGAAAATTCATAGCACACGGTCTATTATTTACTACCACTACAGATATATTTATCTTTATAAGAAGATCCAAATTGATAAGAGATAAAAGGTTTACACTTAAAAATTTAGTAATAAATTAAAAATAATCATAATATATTTTTAAAAAATAGGAGTCCATTTATTGATGAAACAGCAAGGATAGTTTGACAAGGTTAATAAGTTGGCAAGAGTGGGTTGACAATGGATAGGTTGACAAGGAAAAGTTGGCATAAATAATTTGACAAGGGAAAGTTAGCAAGTATAAGTTGACAAGTATAAGTTGACAAGAATAGGTTAACAAGGATAGGTTAACAATAATCGGTTGATAAGGAAACGTTGACACGGATAGGTTGACAAGGATATTTTGATAAGGAAATGTTGACAATAAAAACTTTACAAGAATAAGTTAAAAATGATAAGCTGTAGATACTTCTGCGAAACAAGTTCACTCTTGATGTAATCAACATTCTAAGTTAAATTTAATGAAAAAAATGAAGAAAACAAAACAAGTTGGGGACTTTACTAAATTGTTAGGAAATTTACTTTTCCCCAAACATCAAGAAATGATGTTACATTAGTTTTTCATTTTTAGCCTAAAACTAATAAATAAACTTATTTTCAATGTTGTTTGATTTGTTCAACACATTCCTTTTCAATTACATCAAATAATATTTAACTTAATTTAAGTCAAAAATCTATATTTTTAGCTTATTTGCAACACTTCATGTTTTTACAATCAAATATAACCAATTTGCCAAATATAAGAAAATAAGAGGTTCAATAAACTCCAGGACTGTCTTATGTTGTCAATAAACTCCAATGTTGTCTTATGTTGTCAATAAACTCCAATGCTGTCTTATGTTTTCAATAAAATCTAATGCTGTCTTATGTTGTCAATAAACTCCAATGCTGTCTTATGTTGTCAATAAACTCCAGGGCTGTCTTATGTTGTCAATAAACTCCAATGCTGTCTTATGTTGTCAATAAACTCCAATGTTGTCTTATGTTGTCAATAAACTCAAATGCTGTCTCATGTTGTCAATAAACTCCAATGCTATCTTATGTTGTCAATAAACTCAAATGCTGTCTTATGTTGTCAATAAACTCCAACGCTGTCTTATGTTGTCAATAAACTCCAATGCTGTCTTATGTTGTCAATAAACTCAAGGGCTGTCTTATGTTTTCAATAAACTCCAATGCTGTCTTATGTGGTCAAGAAAATCTGATGCTGTCTTATGTTGTCAATAAACTCCAATGCTGTCTCATGTTGTCAATAAACTCCAATGCTTTCTTATGTGGTCAATAAAATCTGATGCTGTCTTATGTTGTCAATAAACTCAAATGCTGTCTCATGTTGTCAATAAACTCCAATGCTGTCTTATGTTGTCAATAAACTCCAATGCTGTCTTATGTTGTCAATAAACTCCAATGCTTTCTTATGTCGTCAATAAAATCTAATGCTGTCTTATGTTGTCAATAAACTCCAATGTTGTCTCATGTTGTCAATAAACTCCAATGCTTTCTTATGTGGTCAATAAACTCCAGGGCTGTCTTATTTTGTCAATAAACTCCAATGTTGTCTCATGTTGGCAATAAACTGTAATGTTGTCTCATGTTGTCAATAAACTCCAATGCTGTCTTATGTTGTCAATAAACTCCAGGGCTGTCTTATTTTGTCAATAAACTCCAATGCTGTCTCATGTTGGCAATAAACTGTAATGTTGTCTTATGTTGTCAATAAACTCCAATGTTGACTTATGTTGTCAATAAACTCCAATGCTGTCTTGTGTTGTCAATAAACATCAATGCTGTCTTGTGTTGTCAATAAACTCCAATGTTGTCTTATGATGTCAAACTACAATGCTGTCTTATGTTGTCAATAAACTCCAATGTTGTCTTATGTTGTCAATAAACTCCAATGCTGTCTTATGTTGTAAATAAACTCCATTGCTGTCTTATGTTGTCAATAAACTCCAATGTTGTCTTATGTTGTCAATAAACTCAAATGTTGTCTTATGCTGTCAATAAACTCCAATGCTGTCTTATGTTGTAAATAAACTCCAATGCTGTCTTATGTTGTCAATAAACTCTAATGCTGTCTTATGTTGTCAATAAACTCAAATGTTGTCTTATGCTGTCAATAAACTCCAATGCTGTCTTATGTTTCAAATAAACTCCAATGCTGTCTTATGTTGTCAATAAACTCTAATGCTGTCTTATGTTGTCAATAAACTCCAATGCTGTTTCGTGTTGTCAATAAACTCCAATGCTGTCTCATGTTGTCGATAAACCCCAATGCTGTCTCATGTTGTCAATAAAACTCCAATGCTGTCTCACGTTGTCAATAAACTCCAAGGCTGTCTTATGTTGTCAATAAACTCAAATGCTGTCTTATGTTGTCAATAAACTCCAGGGCTGTCTCATGTTGTCAATAAACTCCAATGTTGTCTTATGTTGTCAATAAACTCTAATGCTGTCTCATGTTGTCAATAAACTCCAATGCTGTCTTATGTTGTCAATAAACTTCAATGTTGTCTCATGTTGTCAATAAACTCCAATGCTTTCTTATGTGGTCAATAAAATCTGATGCTGTCTTAAGTTGTCAATAAACTCCAATGTTGTCTTATGTTGTCATTAAACTCCAGGGCTGTCTTATGTTGTCAATAAACTCCAATGCTGTCTTATGTTGTCAATAAACTCCAATGTTGTCTTATGTTGTCAATAAACTCAAATGCTGTCTCATGTTGTCAATAAACTCCAATGCTATCTTATGTTGTCAATAAACTCCAATGTTGTCTTATGTTGTCAATAAACTCCAATTCTGTCTTATGTTGTCAATAAACTCCAATGCTGTCTTATGTTGTCAATAAACTCCAATGTTGTCTTGTGTTGTCAATAAACTCCAATGTTGTCTTGTGTTGTCAATAAACTCCAATGTTGTCTTATGTTGTCAATAAACTCAAATGCTGTCTTATTTTGTCAATAAACTCCAGGGCTGTCTTATGAGGTCAATAAACTCTAATGCTGTCTCATGTTGTCAATAAACCTCAATGCTGTCTTGTGTTGTCAATAAACTCCAATGTTGTCTTGTACTGTCAATAAACTCCAATGTTGTCTTGTGTTGTCCATTAACTCTAATGCTGTCTCATGTTGTCAATAAACTCCAATGTTGTTTGTGTTGTCAATAAACTCCAATGTTGTCTTATGTTGTCAATAAACTCTAATGCTGTCTCATGTTGTCAATAAACTCCAATGCTGTCTTATGTTGTCAATAAACTTCAATGTTGTCTCATGTTGTCAATAAACTCCACTGCTTTCTTATGTGGTCAATAAAATCTGATGCTGTCTTAAGTTGTCAATAAACTCCAATGTTGTCTTATGTTGTCATTAAACTCCAGGGCTGTCTTATGTTGTCAATAAACTCCAATGTTGTCTTATGTTGTCAATAAACTCCAATGCTGTCTTATGTTGTCAATAAACTCCAATGCTGTCTTATGTTGTCAATAAACTCCAATGCTGTCTCATGTTTTCAATTAAATCTAATGATGTCTTATGTTGTCAATAAACCTCAATGCTGTCTTGTGTTGTCAATAAACTCCAATGTTGTCTTGTGTTGTCAATAAACTCCAATGTTGTCTTATGTTGTCAATAAACTCAAATGCTGTCTAATGTTGTCAATAAACTCCAGGGCTGTCTTATGAGGTCAATAAACTCTAATGCTGTCTCATGTTGTCAATAAACCTTAATGCTGTCTTGTGTTGTCAATAAACTCCAATGTTGTCTTGTGTTGTCAATAAATTCCAATGTTGTCTTGTGTTGTCCATTAACTCTAATGCTGTCTCATGTTGTCAATAAACTCCAATGTTGTTTGTGTTGTCAATGAACTCCAATGTTGTCTTCTGTTTTCAATAAACTCTAATGCTGTCTCATGTTGTCAATAAACTCCAGGGCTGTCTTATGTTGTCAATAAACTCCAATGCTGTCTTATGTTGTCAATAAACTCCAATGTTGTCTTATGGTGTCAATAAACTCCAATGTTGTCTTATGTTGTCAAACTCCAATGCTGTCTTATGTTGTCAATAAACTCCAATGTTGTTTTATGCTGTCAATAAACTCCATTGCTGTCTTATGTTGTCATTAAACTCCAATGTTGTCTTATGTTGTCAATAAACTCCATGCTGTCTTATTTTGTAAATAAACTCCAATGCTGTCTTATGTTGTCTATAAACTATAATGATGTCTTATGTTGTCAATAAACTCCAATGTTGTCTTATGTTGTCAATAAGCTCCAATGCTGTCTTATGTTTTCTATAAACTCCAATGTTGTCTTATGTTGTCAATAAACTCCAATGCTGTCTTATGTTGTCAATAAACTCCAATGCTGTCTATGTTGTCAATAAACTCCAGGGCTGTCTTATGTTGTCAATAAACTCAAATGTTGTCTTATGCTGTCAATAAACTCCAATGCTGTCTTATGTCTTCAATAAGCTCCAATGCTGTCTTATGTTGTCAATAAACTCCAATGCTGTCTTATGTTGTCAATAAACTCCAATGCTGTCTAATGTTGTCAATAAACTCCGATGCTGTCTTATGTTGTCAATAAACTACAATGCTGTCTTATGTTGTCAATAAACTCCAATGTTATCTTATGTTGTCAATAAACTCCAATGCTGTCTCATGTTGTCAATAAACTCCAATGTTGTCTTATGTTGTCAATAAACTCCAATGCTGTCTATGTTGTCAATAAACTCCAGGGCTGTCTTATGTTGTCAATAAACTCCAATGCTGTCTTATGTTGTCAATAAACTCCAATGCTGTATTATGTTGTCAATAAACTCCAGGACTGTCTTATGTTGTCAATAAACTCCAATGCTGTCTTATGTTGTCAATAAACTCCAATACTGTCTTATGTTGACACTCTCATACGCCATTTGGTTGTTGCGTTGATGGTCTCAATTGGCGCTACCCGCTTGCACTATTATTGTTTGCTTTTTCCAGCTTCAGCGTTTGCTATCTCTGAGAAGCATGTCTCCATATCCATAACGTCTTCTGTTGAAGATATAGATATATATGAATACACGTATTTTCTTTAGAAATTTTAATTGCTTTAGAGTGTTAAGTTTAAATCATGTTAAGATGCTATTATTCTTGTTCAGTGGCTACTTATCAGGACTAAAATCTATAATACAGGATTGGTGTGCACTTATCAAGGTTGGGTTTTCTTAGAACAATGTATGTGTGAATAAGTAAGAGTAAAAGATTAAATAAGTGCTTTGGCGGGAAGCAGTGGCGTGTAACCTGGGAGGTTCGGACAGCAGTAGGTGGTATATCTGGAAACTAAATGGCTTTGCTCTAGACAAAGTGGAGACCAGCCTAAGGGCCTTGACATTGTTTCTGTTCGAGAGGCGCTGTCACTTTGTGGAACACGGTATTGAGAAGGCACTTTTAAAATCAGACCAATGGAGAATTTCGTTAAATAAAAGGTTTAATAAGAGAATGGCATAAGAACAATTAATAGATGCTGTACACTATGAAAGAAGAAAAAAAATAAAGGCATGCAAAGGTTCATTGATCGCTTTCATTCTGAACTCCAGATCAGATCATCAGCGATCATGGGAGTAGCAGATACTTTTGGAGCTGTTCAATTCAAGAGTCAACTATCACCACCTGAAGTTGAAGAAGAGTTAGTGGCGTCCTTTAAACAAATTACTTCTTATTATAGTTCATCTTCTTAGTTATCAGAACATGAACTTTTACAAGGAATACCAATGCTAAAAGACATTTAATGCAGCTGATACTGAATTTCACAAATTAATGGACTTGTCAGTATTTGATGTTTTGAAATTCATAGTGAATGAGAATTCCTAGATTCTCTTCCAATACTCTCCCTTAGCCTTCAATTGTTTCTAACTATCTGTAGTTATTTACTCTACTATCAGTTGAAAGTTATTAGGTGAAGAATGTAGATTTTGATCACGTGATTTACAGGTTTGCAGCTCTGAAGAACAGGAGAGAAAAAATTACAAATAAAGTAAATTTAAGGTGAAAATAACAATAACTTAACGGGGTTACAGTTATTAAATACATTTACCTCTGCAATTTAAATTAATTTGTTTTTTGTTCTTTTCAACACCTTTGTGGGACGGAAGGTGCTCAGTCTTGTCTCTTAGCTGAAGGTTTATAGGGCAATCGTATTAGTATCACATCTATATGCTGACGAGACGCCTGGACAGCTAAATTATATCCACCTAAGCTGCATGCGAAAACTTCTTATCTTAAGATGGCAGTACAGAGGCCCTACAACGGGCCGATTGTATCAGAATTCACACACTCTCTTACAAAAAGGAAAAGCCAGATGGGTAGGTCATGTCACAAGAACGCCAGGCAGCAGACTCCAGTGGTAAACGCTTAGCTGATGGGCAGAAAAAACATCTTCAAAGACAGTCTAAACGCTTCACTTAAATCTATGCATATTGACCTTGTCATGGTCTGTGCAAGCTGGCGTGGCAGACTCATAATCATGGACCATGCAAGCTGGCGTGGCAGACTCACATTAGGAGTATAAGAGCACTGCTCCTACCCAAAAAAGTGCGTTAAAGTGCATGTCAAGAAAAAGCTAAATCGACTCATAACAAACAAGAAACCAAAACAACGCGTGTCCCCCGTGCGGGAAAGCTTTTCAGGCACAAAAGGGACTGGCAGGTCACTTCCGTACTCAGCGTGTAATATAGCCGTGGTCATTTTCGCGTACAAAAGACGAACAAAAACATCCCTGGGAGCTCGCTCAAACCTTCAGTTTAAATGGTACAAATGTAAACAAATGATGGAGGCAAGGCGACGATTTTAAGACTAAATGTTTAAAGGGTTTAGGGGGTTGGGGGGGGGTATACGTATGGAGATCCGTGCTTACCGTTTGGGTTTCTCCGAAAGCGTTGAGATGTACACACAGAGTCATCACCTGTTGTCCTGAAAATAACAATACCATATTTAGACATGACAATGATAGTGAATTTTTTTAAAACAAAAAAACAGGCTCCTTATTTCTGGCATTGCTCTTGTGTTTAAAACATAAAATCATGCTCGGAAAACAGCTGACATCTGGTGTGAAAGGAAAGTGAGGGAGGCAATGTTTAATAGAAGAATCTCATCTGATAAAACAAAACAATTTATGATTATTTTCCTGTATTTCATAGTTTAGGAAACAGGGGGGGGGGGGACATTCAGTGGGGAAATAACTGACACACTTTTGTATGAGAGAAACACGTATTTTAATTGAACTTCAAGCACTTATGCAAAAGTTTTAAAATGCAATGCTCAAAAGATCACTTTAAACAATATTTTTATTTTGAGTTATACCTATGATTACAATATGTTTTATACTTTATAAAGCTGCACAGCTGTGTAATTAGCGTCGACCTAGGCGAGTATTGTGTTATAAACAGGAGTTGAAAATGCCAGCCCTATATCATAAATGTTGATCAGCCATTTATTTTTACTAGATAAAAAAACAAAACATTTTCGATCAATTAAAAAAAAAAATCCGAATGATGAAAAGGATAATCGATATTCTTTTAGTTATACTTTACCAAATAAACGAACAACTTAAACTCACTTTCTTGATTTGTCAAGTCCATAATTTCCGCTGAGTATTGCTGTATCGTTTATATTATCTTCGCTTTTATTCCTGCATGGCTGACTGGCTAACTAGCTGAATGGCTGGCAGGGTGGCAAAATCTTTGGACAGGTTTATTTCCCTTCAAATTATCGAGCTGAAACTTGGCACATAGACTCGTTGCCGATGATGACACCTTCTTTTAAATTCTCAGCCCCACTCCCCAAACCACACACACCCCCCACCCCCCCCACAAAGATTTTGTATATAATATTTCTGTTTTTTACCTCCCCCCCCCCCCCGATATTTTCCATTTTTATTCTATGGAATGCACCTCCCCCTACCTTTGAAAAGAACCCTTCCAAGCAGCATATAATATCTGGCCTTGTGTATTAGTTTTCAAAATCCAATGGTATTTAATAACCATAATTTTTTTTTCAATGTATTTTTATCCCTGAAATCTATAACACAACGTCATAGGTAGTGTGTGCGTCATCAGTATAGATCGATATAGATCGGTATAGATAGGTATAGATAGGGTAAGTGAGCGCATATGGTGTAGAGATTAAATGTGCATATGCTTATATTTAGTTTGTATTGGCGACTTTTTTTTTGGGGAATGAGATGCTTAAAATAGAACAAAACGACACACAAAAGCAAATGGGAAAATCGAAAGTCAATTGAATATAGCATAACATTCTTGAGTGAAAGAGGTAATATGTGCACCCAAGCAGAACAAATGCTCCCACTTTCAAAGGAAAAATTGCCGTTTTTTTTACACTGCAGTTGGTGCAACGTCAAAAATTCGGGATATTTCAACTTATCAGAAAAGCGGAATTTTACAAAATATATCCATCCTGGGTAGACTCTGTGAACCGATGTTTTACCCTTTGCTTTCCCAAATGGGTAGACCCCAGATCGAAAGAAAGCTGTCGGGCAATAAAATGTGCATACTTTCACCAGTTCCTTAACAAAGGAAAGCTGACTCAGCAATTCGTGGTTGACGCCCAATTAAAGACCGATGCTAACCTTCTCAATTTGTTTTGGAAAAACACGAAACAAAACAGAATGAGAACTGAAGACCATGATGACGCTTTTCGATTTGCAAACAAACACAATTTTAAGGACTGTAACATATTTCATAGAGGAGCAATACACTTCCATGTCATAAGGACGGTCGAAGGAAATCCTATCCACTTTGCAACTTTAAAAGAAGCATTGATTGTAAGGGGGATTAACTGAGGATGATTCAGAATACGCCTTACTTGCCTTATAGAACAACCAATCAAATGCCAGAACGAATTAAGCAGAGGTTTGCAGTTATTTGCTTCCTGTGTGAGCCGTCGGATGCAGCGGCATTATTCGATAACAATGAGGTTAATCTTATGAAAGACAAAATAAGCCATTTTCCTGATGGACATGACACTGAAAGAAATTGAATCTGCCTTTTGAACAAATGGAAAGTCATTGTGAGCTTGTGGCCTAGGACTTCCAGAAAACTATGCCAAGAAACTCCATTCTGGAAAATATTACTATCTAATTTCCGACAAAACCATGTTCAAAGAGACGTTTTAAATGCTCAACACAGGGCAAAGAAAAGCTTCAGACAAAAATGATAGAATCAATTGAAACCCTTAAATTACACAAACGTTAACACCTGGAGGTATGCCTTCTCTTAGCCTTAACTTGATATCAAAAGTCAATGACTGTGAAATCCTGACAGAGTACCAGGGTAGTTATTCTATAAATTATTCATGCACGCAGTGACCCCGACCTGTACTGTACATTTAGACAAAAACAGGTTCCACCGACTCTCAACAAAAACCAAATGACAAGCAATGGATGCAGTTGTCATTTATTTGCTATCTCCGGCATTCCATCATGGACAACTTTTTGTTTCATTTTCAAGAACAAAATCCTCTCAGCAATCCAAGTTAAAAAAAGGTAGTATATAACCAACAAGGCAACTGAAAGAAAGACCACAGAGTTTACACCTTAAACGTGGCCCACAAAGAAGTTTTCTGATCAGTTCAACTTCATATGACAGCCTTTGTTTTATCAACATATGCCAATAAAAATATCTTCGCTCCGGGCATAGAACGGACAGTTCAGCTAGTAATTAAATAATAAAGATTACTGTATTAGTTATAAATCAACTTACACTGAGTCCCTTGTCTTTGTCTTGATAAGACAGCAGAGGTTGGTCCCGACTAGTGAATAGTTACCTGGTTAAAAAACAATTAGTATGCAATACATTATATTCTAAACAAATATCAAATTGACAAAGAAATAAGACGAAACTAATGAAATGGGTCTTTTACTTTCAACCGATATTTTGATGTAGTGGGTATAGAGTAAGATAATGCAACGACTAAAGAGAGGCAAGATGTGTTGACAGAGAAAAAAATTACAACTGCCTTGACCTGCACGGCAACGCTTGGCCAAAACAGCAAACACTCCGAGGAGGAAACATCCCAGGATGCATGACACTGCGATTGCCACTTTCTTGTAGACATCAGTTTCAGTGGTTGACTCCTCTAGAGAACACAATTTAAAGAAAATTATTATAACTAATCAGTCAATACAGGAAAAGGAAATTCTTTAACTCTGAAGATTTTCATATGTATTCCCAGGATTTGCAACTAAACCTTTGGATTGAAAAACAACTAAACATAATCGTACCCTAACTACCCCAAGTTCTTTTACTGAGTTCATCTCTTACTAAGTGCAATCAGTGATGAATATATTGACTTAAACAGATTATGAGTTACATTGGTAAGGAATTTCGACACCTCAAATTTCAATGATCATAGAAATAATTTATTTTATCTAGCTAGAAACACGTTTTGTTGCTACAAAAAAACCAGCTGGTCATCAGAAGTTAGATCAATCTGTCAATGGTTATCACTTTAACTATTTGATCTTTGTTAGCTCAATCTGTGGGTGCATAGATCCGTGGGGGTGTTATATCTGTGGTTGCGTAAGATCTATGATTGCTGAAGCTGTCTCAATGTGTGGGTGTGTGGGTGCTGATCATTCAAGTTCTGTCTGGTTCTATCTTTGGGTTGACATATGTGTTGAACTGGTTCTATCAGTGGGTTGGCATATGGGTTGGACTGGTTCTATCGGTGGGAGGGCATATGGGTTGGATTGGTTATATCTGTGGGTTGGCATATGTTTTGGATTGGTTCTATGAGTGGGTGGACATATGGGTTGGATTGGTTCTATCAATGGGTGGCCATATGGTTTAAACTGGTTCTATCTGTGGGTTGGCATATGGGTTGGATTGATTCTATCTGTGGGTTGGCATATGGGTTGGATTGGTTCTATCTGTGGGTGGGCATATGGGTTGGACTGGTTCTATCTGTGGGTTGGCATATGGGTTAGACTGGTTCTATCTGTGGGTTGGCATATGGGTTGGATTGGTTCTATCTGTGGGTGGGCATATGGGTTGGATTGGTTCTATCTGTGGGTGGGCATATGGGTTGGATTAGTTCTATCTGTGGGTGGGCATATGGGTTGGATTGATTCTATCTGTGGGTGGGCAGATGGGTTGAACTGGTTCTAACTGTGGGTGGGCATATGGGGTGGATTGGTTCTATCTGTTGGTGGGCATATGGGTTGAACTGGTTCTATCTGAGTGAACATTTGGGGTGGATTGGTTCTATCTGTGGGTGAGCAGATCGGTGAGGATGCTAAATCTAATTTATTTTTCAGTAATAACAAGACATCTCCAGAAACATTAGACGAGGGATGTTTTGGGTATCCTCTCAATGAGCACCCAGAAGCTCGTCCATTGCTCTATGTTGCCTTAGTGCCACCAAGAGGCTCGTCCATTGCTCTATGTTGCCTTAGTGCCACCAAGAGGCTCGTCCATTGCTCTATGTTGCCATAGTGCCACCAAGAAGCTTGTCCATTGCTCTATGTTGCCATAGTGCCACCAAGAAGCTCGTCCATTGCTCTATGTTGCCATAGTGCCACCAAAAGGCTCGTCCATTGACACTTTGGAAACAAGGATTGCCGCCAAGAGGCCCGTTCATTACCACTTTGGTACCAAGGATTGCCGCCAAGAGGCCCGTTCATTGCCACTTTGGAAACAAGGATTGCCACCAAGAGGCCCGTTCATTGCCACTTTGGTACCAAGGATTGCCGCCAAGAGGCCCGTTCATTGTCAATTTGGTACCAAGGATTGCCGCCAAGAGGTCCGTTCATTGTCCCTTTGGTATCAAGTATTGCAGTAAAGATTCTCTTTCATTGCCACAATGTTTACACGGTAAAAAAAATATATCTATTTTTCTACAACCAATCGTAATTTAAACAGTAACAAAGGAATGGGCTTCCTTTGTTATAAAATGCCACCAGTGTGTCCAAAATTTTCTTAGGTAGATGATATCACTAAACATGTTACAAAACTTACCAACAATCAAATAGAGTTGATTTTCGTTATTCTTTAGATAGTGGCACATGTACGACTCCACGGTGATTTGTCTAGAGAGGATTGCGAAGACTTGCTTCTCAATGGCGTCGTATCCGCAGTAAGAAGGTATCTTGCAATACGACGGGATGCCAACCTGACACCACTCGTCGACTTCGCAAGGGAAGCCTGACTTAAATACTGCTAGCCTCGAAAAGTTCAGACTTGTCTGAGACTTTGAGATGAGCATGTAAATGTCATCTTCTTGTGTGCCAGGACAGGTGACCTTCAAGTGGTCAGACGTCTTAGAGTCTTTAACCACGAATACAGCTGAGAAAATTTAAATAATAATAAGATTATTAAAAATAAGGAAGTGAGGATTCAAGATAGTCAATCCGGGATGAGTCTTTATAAACTGTTGGATTTTCGGTTCAAGGCAAACACCTTATATGGCCAGGATTGATGTGCATTATGTATGATCTCTGGTTTTCGTGCATGAGAGAGGCAAAAAGTCAAGTAATATCTAGGGCAGTGGTTCACAGTCTTCCTAGAGCAGCGACCCTTCAACGCAGATCCTCATGTTTTGTTGACCCCAACCGTAAAATTATATTCATTGCTAATTCATAAATATCGGCTTTCCAATAGTCTTAGGCGACCCTTCTTTTAGGGTCATTCGACCCCCAGGGGGCCGAGACCCACAGGTTGAGAACTGATGGTCTAGAGTGTCACAAAACCTAGATACTTCACAATTAAATTAAATTTTTTTAAAAAAATGATCATTTAATTAAGGAATTAAGTCTGTGGGCATTTTTGCGATAGTTGTTTGTCATCATGATTACATAACTTCTTATACGACAGTTATGTCATTAAAATTATATGAGTGTGACACTTTAGCATAAAAATGCTTAAAACTGTATTTAGGGCCGGCCTTTGGCCACTGCAACCTATGTGGCTGCAATGGGCCCCGCACTTTCATAGGCCCCGCCTCGAATTTATTTTCCAATAAAAAATCGTAATTTTCACTTATTATCCTTTTCCTCTACCCAGAATGGGCCCCGCGCAATCCGTTTCGCATAGGGCCCCGCAATTGTTAGGGTCGGCCCTGATTGTTTTCATAGAACCTGCAGTGGGTCTCATAAACATTCTTTGTGCCCCTTTTGATTACAAGTTAAACACTCAAACTGTGTAGGGACAGTAATTTTTGAGTGACAAATAACACATTTTTAAGGTGTTGTTCGACTGACCTTCCAGTAATGGACATTCTTCTGTAGTTGCTTCTACTGTTACCGACAGGATGCACAACAAAATCGCTGATGTTAGTGTCATTGTCTTGGTGCCTGTGAATCTTTAAAGAAAATGATAAAAATTAAGCAAAGTAAGCCAAACCACAGTGCTATTCAACGCAATGTGAGTCATAATGAGATAAGTCATACCAATATAAGCTATACCAGTATAATTCATACCAATGTAAGCCATAACAATGTAAGTCATAACAATGTAAGTTATAACAAGGTAAGTCATAACAATGTAAGTCAAAACATTTAATTCATAACAATATCAGTCACAGCAATGTACATAGGAACAATGTCACTCAGAATAATGTAAGTCATAGCAATGTAAGTCATTACAATGTAAGTCATAACAATTTAAGTCATAACAAAGTAAGTCATAACAATGCCAGTCATAACATTGTAAGTCATAACAATGTCAGTCATAACAATGTCAGTCATAACAATGTAAGTCATAACAATGTAAGTCATAGCAATGTAAGTCATAACAATGTAAGTCATAGCATTGTAAGTCATTACAATGTAAGTCATAACAATGTAAGTCATAACAATTTAAGTCATAACAATGTAAGTCATAACAGTGTCAGTCATAACAATGCCAGTCATAACATTGTAAGTCATAACAATGTCAGTCATAACAATGTAAGTCATAACAATGTAAGTCATAGCAATGTAAGTCATAACAATGTCAGTCATAACAATGTCAGTCATAACAATGTAAGTCATAGCAATGTAAGTCATAACAATGTAAGTCATAGCAATGTAAGTCATAACAATGTAAGTCATAGCATTGTAAGTCATTACAATGTAAGTCATAACAATGTAAGTCATAACAATTTAAGTCATAACAGTGTAAGTCATAGCATTGTAAGTCATTACAATGTAAGTCATAGCAATGTAAGTCATAACAATGTAAGTCATAGCAATGTAAGTCATAACAATGTAAGTCATAACAATGTCAGTCATAACAATGTAAATCATAACAGTGTCAGTCATAACAATGCCAGTCATAACATTGTAAGTCATAACAATGTCAGTCATAACAATGTAAGTCATAACAAGGTCAGTCATAACAATGTAAGTCATAACAATTTAAGTCATAACAAAGTAAGTCATAACAATGTAAGTCATAGCATTGTAAGTCATAACAATGTCAGTCATAACAATGTAAGTCATAGCAATGTAAGTCATAACAATGTAAGTCATAGCAATGTAAGTCATAACAATGTAAGTCATAGCATTGTAAGTCATTACAATGTAAGTCATAACAATGTAAGTCATAACAATTTAAGTCATAACAATGTCAGTCATAACAATGTCAGTCATAACAATGTAAATCATAACAGTGTCAGTCATAACAATGTAAGTCATAACATTGTAAGTCATAACAATGTCAGTCATAACAATGTAAGTCATAACAAGGTCAGTCATAACAATGTAAGTCATAACAATTTAAGTCATAACAAAGTAAGTCATAACAATGTAAGTCATAACAATGTCAGTCATAACAATGTCAGTCATAACAATGTAATTCATAGCAATGTAAGTCATAACAATTTAAGTCATAACAATGTAAGTCATAACAATGTAAGTCATAATAATGTAAGTCATAACAATTTAAGTCATAACAATGTAAGTCATATCAATGTAAGTCATAATGATGTCAATCATAATAATGTTAGTCATAACAATGTCAGTCATAACAATGTAAGTCATAACAATGCCAGTCATAACATTGTAAGTCATAACATTGTAAGTCATAACAATGTAAGTCATAACAATGTAAGTCATAACAATTTAAGTTTTAACAATGTAAGTCATAATAATGTAAGTCATAACAATTTAAGTCATAACAATGTAAGTCATATCAATGTAAGTCATAATGATGTCAATCATAATAATGTTAGTCATAACAATGTCAGTCATAACAATGTAAGTCATAACATTGTAAGTCATAACAATATCAGTCATAGAAATGTAAGTCATAACAATGTAAGTCATAACAATTTAAGTTTTAACAATGTAAGTCATAATAATGTAAGTCATAACAATGTAAGTCATAACAATTTAAGTCATAACAATTTAAGTCATAACAATGTAAGTCATAACAATTTAAGTCATAACAATGTAAGTCATAACAATGTCAGTCATATCAATGTAAGTCATAACATTGTAAGTCATAACAATATCAGTCATAGAAATGTAAGTCATAACAATGTAAGTCATAACAATTTAAGTTTTAACAATGTAAGTCATAATAATGTAAGTCATAACAATGTAAGTCATAACAATGTAAGTCATAACAATGTAAGTCATAATATTGTAAGTCATAACAATGTCAGTCATAACAATGTAAGTCATAACAATGTAAGTCATAACAATGTCAGTCATAACAATGTCAGTCATAACATTGTAAGTCGTAACAATATCAGTCATAGCAATGTAAGTCATAACAATTTAAGTTTTAACAATTTATGTCATAACAATGTCAGTCATAACAATGTAAGTCATAACAATTTTATTCATAATAATGTAAGTCATAACAGTGTCAGTCATAACAATGTGAGTCATAGCAATAAAATTCAAAGCTATGTGAGTCAGACAATGTAAGTACTATCCATATTACACTGATAATGTCATTCAAACAATATCAGTTGTAGACGTGAAAGTATTACAAATATGAGTCACCGTAGGGACAGTAAATGACATAGCGCTGTATGGAAACTAAAAGTACGTCATAGATCTGTATGGAAAGGAAATGTGTGTCATAACACTGACTTGAAAGTCATAGTCATGTAAGAAACGTTGTGCTATTTATAGCAATGTAAGTCAAAGCAATGTAAGTCAAAGCAATGTAAGTCAAAACAATGTAAGTTAAAGCAATGTAAGTCAAAACAATGTAAGTCAAAGCAATGTAAGTCAAAGCCATGTAAGTCAAAGCAATGTAAGTCAAAGCAATGTAAGTCAAAGCTATGTAAGCCAAAACAATGTAAGTCAAAGCAATGTAAGCCAAATCAATGTATGTCAAAGCAATTTATGTCAAAGCAATGTAAGATAGCAATGTAAGATAGCAATTTAAGTCATTGCAATGTGGTATTTTTTATAACTCTCATAAATTTTCTTAAATTTCCAAAACTGGAAAGTGGGAGATTTGCGTAATATGTTTCAGCTGCGCAATTTTATAATGAAAATGTTTTGTTGTTCATTTTAAACAAAACGGATATATTCTGTCTTTCCTTTTTGTATAAATAGTTTTCTAGTTTAGTGAAAAATCACAGATAAGTTAGTGAGAGTACTCCACAAGAATGTTTGGCGTACAATAAGGGCATTGAAGAAACATCATTAGATCAAACGTTTAATTCTGAAACTAACAAAACCTTTTTTTAATGAATTAAATATAAATTTACCCTTCCATATCCACGCTGAAGAATAAAGTGTTTTTCTCTGCTGGGATTTCTGGACCGTCTCTCGTTTCTGCGCAGGGTATGTCGGGTAGAGTACGGCATTAAACAATGGAGGTGCTTACGTCAGAGATTAGGCACGCCCCCGGTGTTCAAACAGGGGACACCATCCGCAGTTAGGAAAAAAGGGGGAGACAAGAAGCAGGGACCTATCAAGAGGTTTAACCCGATTTTTATTTTATTCATCAAACTTTTGATTAACTCTCCTGTAAAATGGGATAACGTAAAAAAGAGCAGGTACTGATTGATTAAAAATTATTTAAGACTTGTTAGAAATATGTAAGAAATTAATGAAATGTCGTTTATACGATCAAACTTACAACTTTTAAAATATGTTTTTACACACGATCGCACACTTACGCAAACGCACTCTTTCACACACACACTCTCACCCTCTCTCTTTCCATCCAATTCCCTCTCTTTCTCCCTATCTCTCCCTCTGTCTCCCTCTCTCTCCATCTCTTTCTCTCACACTCTCTCTCTCCCTCTCTTTCCCTCTCTCTCTCTCTCACCCCATCTTTCCCCCCTCTCTCTCTCCCTGTCCCTCCCTCTTACTCTTCTTCTCTCTCTTCCATTTTCTCTTCCTCTCTCTCTCCCCCCTCTCTCCCTCTCTCTCTTACTCCCTCTCTCTATCTCTCTACCTCTCTCTCTCTCTTTTCCTTTTCTCCATACCTCTCTCTCCCTCTCTCCCCCTCTTTCTCTCTCTCCTTCTTTCTCTCTCTCCCTCTCTCTTCCCTCTCTCTCTCTTTCGTGATAAGTGGGACTCTCTCTCATAGGCGCACACACACACTCTCTCTCTTTCAGGATACAATGGACTTTCTTTCACAGGCGCATATACACACTCTCTCTTCTCTCTCTCACTCCCTCTAACTTTTCCTTTTCTCTCTCCTTCTCTCTCCCCCTTTCTCTTTTTCCCTCTCTCCATTTCTCTGTCCCCCATCTCTCTCTCCCCTTCTATCTCTTTCAGGATAAATGGAACTCTCTCACAGGCATCCACTCTCTCCCTCTTTCGGGATAAATGGAACTCTCTCACAGGCACAAACACATTCTCTCTCTCTTTCGGGATAAAATGGACTCTCTCTCACAGGCGCACACACACACTCTCTCTCTTCTCGTTCTCTCTCTCTCTTTCTCAGGAAGACACACATATACATGAGTATGTACTTTTGTGCATGCTAATTAAATTATTAATTTATAATAGTTCAATAAGATATTTCATCATTGTAATTCTTCTATTTGTTTGGCACCATATTAAATGGAAATGACCGTGAAAATAAAAATAATAAAAATAATTTTATGTTACAACCGGATCAAAACTTGTGGAAAGTGTGAATTTGTTCTTACTTTTTACTATGAATTTTTTTTTTAATATATTTTTTTTTTGCTTCAAATTATACTAAATACTCATTGTTTCCATTATAACGACTACTAAATTATGATTGCATTTTAAATTTCGAACAAAATTCCAATCGACCTCAATTCCGTCGGACAAATTGCTTTCAAACTAATTTCCTATCACCTTAATTTTCCCGCACAATAACAGCCGACATGTTCGGTGTCCTGGTCCAGGCTAGAAATGGCGTCGCTCCAAATAAAAAGATAAAAAAAGAGAAAAGAAAGAAAAAGTTAAAGCCGGGGCGGACGCGACACCCTTCCTGGCACAAACCACGCGAACATTTGAATAATCCCCCGCCCCCCCCCCCCTCCGCCCTCCCCCGCCCGCAAAACGAACTGTCTGACGGAAACACTGCAGACGATCAATACTATAATGGCCGCCAGCGCTTCAACAAAGATATTTAAATTTTTTTAAACGTTGTTGACACCCCTTCCCCCCCCCCCCCCCCCCACACGAGTGAGGTCAAATGATGGGAAACACAACAAACCCGCGTCCTGTGATTGTTCTGTGCCACGTCTGGATCACAAACGTCAACCCTTTTGTTGCTCTGTCAGTCTGTGTCGTGCATCCATAAAGTCTACGCTCACACCTTACGGACACTTGGAGCACAACCAGCCTAAGTCTAGGCTCACACCGTACGGACACTTGGAGCACAACCCGCCTAACTGCCACAAGAAGACTACCTGCATGTTTCCCGACATGAAAGAGCGCCCGTTGATTTATTGTCTATGAACATGGTTAAAGCTTTCTTGTTTTAAATTTACGCCTCAATGCAGACGTATTAAGTGCACAACACGTGTACTGGACGACTGACGGGCGTATTAACTTAAAAGGACAGGCGGGTGTTTTCTCTTTAACAAAAGGTCAATACGGTTAATTACTTTCGCATAAAATCACGTTTAGCCGTACGTGTCGTCTTCTCTTGGTGACGATCCCCTGTTTTGTATACGAGCCGTAAGCGAACAGGGCCTGGCCTGTTTGTGTGTAAAACGTACCCGTTAAATATATCTCATTATTCAAGCTATTGGAAGGAGTGGTTGTTCACCCGTTATCGGTCACAGTGTCCCCCTGAGATCTCACCAAGAAATAGAACCAAATTGAACAAAATTAATAAAATAATAATTTTTTGTGTGGAATCCAGCCCGATGAGGTTTAAGATTAAAACGGATTGTGGCCAAAATAGTGATAAATTGTTTTATGACATCGGTCAATGCAGACGAAGTAAGTGCACTTCTTTCCCGCGGGTTCGCTTATTCCGAGAGATCGGGGTAAAATGGACTTATCTGGGGATCCCAGGGGGGTGAAATGAATTCTATAGAAAGTATGCTATTTACTTAATTCAGCTATGAAAGAGTGGGTTTCAGAGGCGTAACAAAGGAGGGGATATGGGGGACAGATGTCCCTGGGCAATAATTAAGGGCGCCAAAATATGTTTTGATATTATCTTATTGATGAAAATGATTGATTTGAGAGTTGCAAAAAAGAAAAGGAGGCTCTTTAAAATGAATCTTGTCCCCGGGAGCCAAACACTCTAGCTACGCATCTGTTTTTTTTAAAGGATTGTTTAATTACAACGAAGGAAAAAAACACTATGTTGTTGAAATGTTGTTATCTTGATTCTAGTTTCTTTTACTCTGCTTAGACCTAGATATAGATAACTGGTTAAATTTATGCTTGATTAAACCAGAACTCTGTTATGACAGCCAGTTGGATTAAAATCTTTAAGTAAAAGTTTAAAAAATAAATAAATATTATTTACATTTTGCACATTTTACTTTCGAATCCGTTACGAGCTATTTACAAGTAACATATTCGAACAACTTAGACATGGGCTACGTTTTGTATACAAATAAAATAATAACATTTTAAAACCATCTGTCAATATATTGTATTATGTATCTATATTATTATGCATTACTAAGTGGAGTTAGAAAGTAAAAAAAAAAATTAAAAATAACAGAACTTCTCAACCTTACACCGGCCACAGACAAGTGGGCTCACGATCTCAAACCTACACCGGCCCCAAAACGTCGAAACAACGTGGCGGCGAAACGACAGGTGGCGATACGACAGGCGGTGAAACGACAGGTGGCGAGACTACCTGTGGCGAAACGACCTGTGGCGAAACGATCAAAGGCAGCAAATTGTCATTGGTCGTCGCCATACGTGGGGATTCATTATATGTGTATCTGTGTTAAAAGACAAAGAAAGAAAGTCAGCCCATATGTCTGGGGCCGACGTAAAGGTAAGAAGGTGAGCCCACTTGTCTGGGGCCGGCGTAGGGTTGACCAGCAACAAGGGACCAGCAACAAGTGACTAGCTACAAGTAATCCGAAACAGGTGATCAGCAAGTAGTGACCAGCATAGAGTGACCAGCAAGAAGCGACCAGCAGAAAGTGACCAGCAACATGTCACCAGCAGCATGTCACCAGCAACATGTCACCAGCAATATGTCACCAGCAACATGTCACCAGCAACATGTCACCAGCAACATGTCACTAGCAACATGTCACCAGCAACATGTCACCAAGCGACATGTCACCAGC
The DNA here is from genome assembly GCA_964017045.1 of Omphiscola glabra. NCBI lineage: Eukaryota > Metazoa > Mollusca > Gastropoda > Lymnaeidae > Omphiscola > Omphiscola glabra. The sequence continues at coordinate 12,032,761 of OZ024811.1, read as the reverse complement.
AACATGTCACTAGCAACATGTCACAAGCAACATGTCACCAGCAACATGTTACCAGCAACATGTCACCAGCAACAGGTGACCAGCAACATGTCACCAGCATCATGTCACCAGCATCATGTCACCAGCAATAAGTCACCAACAACATGTCACCAGCAACATGTCAACAGCAATAAGTCACCAGCAAAAAGTCACCAGCAACATGTCACCAGCAATAAATCACCACCAACATGTCACCAGCAACATGTCACCAAGCGACATGTCACCAGCAACATGTCGCCAGCAACATGTCACCAGCAACAAGTCACCAGCAACATGTCACCAGCAACATGTCACCAGCAACATGTCACCAGCAACAAGTCACCAGCATCATGTCACAAGCAACAAGTCACAAGCATCAAGTTACCAGCAACAAGTCACCAGCAACATGTATCCAGCAGCATGTCACCAGCAACATGTCAACAGCAATATGTCACCAGCAGCATATCACCAGCAAAAAGTCACCAGCAGCAAGTCACCAACAACAAGTCACCAGCAACAAGTCATCAGCAACAAGTCACCAGCAACATTTCAACAGCAAAAAGTCACCAGCAATATGTCGCCAGCAACATGTCGCCAGCAAATGTCACCAGCAACATGTCACCAGCAAAATGTCACCAGCAACATGTCACCAGCAACATGTCACCAGCAACATGTCACCAGCAACATGTTACCAGCAACATGTCACCAGCAATAAGTCACCTGCAACATGTCACCAGCAACAAGTCACCAGCAACATGTCGCCAGAAGCATCTCTGCAAAAACATGTCACCAGCAACATGTCACCAGCAACAAGTCACCAGCAACATGTTACCAGTAACATGTCACCAGCAATAAGTCACCAGCAACATGTCACCAGCAACATTTCACCAGCAACATGTCACCAGCAACATGTCACCAGCAACATGTCACCAGCAACAAGTCACCAGCAACATGTTACCAGTAACATGTCACCAGCAATAAGTCACCAGCAACATGTCACCAGCAACATTTCACCAGCAACATTTCACCAGCAACATGTCACCAGCAACATGTCACCAGCAACATGTCACCAGCAACATGTCACCAGTAACCTGTCACCAGCAACAAGTCACCAGCAACATGTCACAACTAAAAGCACCAGCAACATGCCACCAGCAACATGCCACAAGCAACAAGTCACCAGCAACATGTCACCGGCAACATGTCTTCAGCAACATGTCACCAGCAACATGTCACCAGCAACATGTCACTAGCACCATGTCAAAAGCAACAAGTCACCAGCAACATGTCACAAGCAACATGTCACCAGCAACATGTCACCAGCAACAAGTCACCAGCAATATGTTACCAGCAACAAGTCACCAGCAACAAGTTACCAGCAACATGTTATCAGCAACATGTCACCAGCAACAAGTCACCAGCAACAAGTCACCAGCAACATGTCACCAGCAACAAGTCACCAGCAACAAGTTACCTGCAACACGTCACCAGCAACAAGTGACCAGCAACATGTTACTAGCAACAAGTGACCAGCAACAAGTTACCAGCAACATGTCACCAGCAACAAGTCACCAGCAACAAGTCACCAGCAACAAGTCACCAGCAACATTTCACCAGCAAAATGTCACCAGCAACATGTCACCAGCAACATGTTACCAGCAACATGTCACCAGCAATAAGTCACCAGCAACATGTCACCAGCAACTTTTCACCAGCAACATGTCACCAGCAATAAGTCACCAGCAACATGTCACCAGCAACTTTTCACCAGCAACATGTCGCAAGCAGCAAGTCACCAGCAACATGTCACAGCAACAAGTCACCAGCAACATGTCACCAGAAACATGTCACCAGCAACATGTCACAAGCAACATGTCTTCAGCAACATGTCACCAGCAACAAGTCACAAGAAACATGTCACCAGCAACATGTCACCAGCGTCACCAGCAACATGTCACCAGCAACATGTCACCAGCGTCACCAGCAACATGTCACCAGGAACATGTCACCAGCAACAAGTCACTAGCAACATGTCACCAGCGTCAACAGCAACATGTCACCAGCAACATGTCATCAGCAACAAGTCGCCAGCAACATGTCACCAGTAACATGTCATCAGCAACATGTCACCAGCGTCACCAGCAACATGTCACCAGCAACATGCCACCAGCAAAAAGTCACCAGCAACATGTCACCAGCAAAATGTCACCAGCAACATATCACCAGCATCATGTCACCGGATACAAGTCACCAGCATCATGTCACCAGCAACATTTCACCAGCAGCCTGTCACCAGCAACATGTCATTAGCAACATGTCATTAGCAACATGTCACCAGCAACATGTCACCAGCAACATGTCACCAGTAACATGTCACCAGCAACAAGTCACAAGCAACATGTCACAACCAAAAGCATCAGAAACATGCCACCAGCAACATGTCACCAGAATCATGTTACCAGCGTCACCAGCAACATGTCACCAGCAACAAGTCACCAGCAACATGTCACCAGCAACATGTCATCAGAAACATGTCACCAGCAACATGTCACCAGCAACATGTCACCAGCAAAATGTCTTCAGCAACATGTCACCAGCAACAAGTCACCAGCAACATTTCACCAGCAACATGTCACTAGCACCATGTCAACAGCAACAAGTCACCAGCAACATGTCACCAGTAACATGTCACCAGCAACATGTCTCCAGCAACAAGTCACCAGCAACCCTTTAGAAGCAACAAGTCACCAGCAACAAGTTACCAGCAATATGTTATCAGCAACATGTCAACAGCAGCAAATCACCAGCAACAAGTCACCAGCAACAAATTACCAGCAACATGTCACCAGCAACAAGTCACCAGCAACAAGTCACCAGCAAAATGTCACCAGCAACATGTTAGTAGAAACAAGTCATCAGCAACATGTTACCAGCAACATGTCACCAGCAATAAGTCACCAGCAACATGTCACCAGCAACATTTCACCAGCAACATGTCGCCAGCAGCATGCCACCAGCAACATGTCACCAACCAGATGTCACCAGCACCATGTCAACAGCAACAAGTCACCAGCAACATGTCACCATCAACATGTAACCAGCAACAAGTCACCAGCAACAAGTCACCAGCAACATGTTACCAGCAACAAGTCACCAGCAACAAGTCATCAGCAACATGTTACCAGCAACATGTCACCAGCAATAAGTCACCAGCAACAAGTCACCAGCAACATTTCACCAGCAACATGTCGCCAGCAGCATGTCACCAGCAACATGTCACCAACAACATGTCACCAGCAACATGTCATCAGCAACATGTCACCAGCAACCTGTCACCAGCAACATGTCACAAGCAACATGTCACCAACAACATGTCACCAGCAAAATGTCACCAGCAACAAGTCACCAGCAACATGTCACCAGCAAAATGTCACCAGCAACATGTCAGTAGAAACAAGTCATCAGCAACATGTTATCAGCAACATGTCACCAGCAATAAGTCACCAGCAACATGTCACCAGCAACATTTCACCAGCAACATGTCGCCAGCAGCATGCCACCAGCAACATGTCACCAACAACATGTCACCAGCACCATGTCAACAGCAACAAGTCACCAGCAACATGTCACCATCAACATGTAACCAGCAACAAGTCACCAGCAACATGTTACCAGCAATAAGTCACCAGCAACAAGTCATCAGCAACATGTTACCAGCAACATGTCGCCAGCAATAAGTCACCAGCAACAAGTCACCAGCAACATTTCACCAGCAACATGTCGCCAGCAGCATGTCACCAGCAACATTTCACCAGCAACATGTCGCCAGCAGCATGTCACCATCAAAATGTCACCAACAAAATGTCACCAGCAACATGTCATCAGCAACATGTCACCAGCAACATGTCACAAGCAATATGTCTTCATTAACATGTCACCAGCAACATGTCACCAGCAACATGTCACCAGCAACAAGTCACCAGCAACATGTTACCATCAAGAAATGACCAGCAACAAGTTACCAGCAACATGTCATCAGCAACATGTCACCAGCAACAAGTCACCAGCAACAAGTAACCAGCAACATGTCACCAGCAACAAGTCACCAGCAACAAGTCACCAGCAACACGTAACCAGCAAAATGTCACCAGCAACATGTCACCAGCAATATGTCCCCAGCAACATGTCACCAGCAACATATCACCAGCAACAAGTCACCAGCAACATGTTACCAGCAACATATCACCAGCAATAAGTCACCAGCAACATGTCACCAGCAACATTTCACCAGCAACATGTCGCCAGCAGCATGTCACCAGCAACATGTCACCAGCAACATGTCACCAGCAACATGTCTTAAGCAACATGTCACCAGCAACAAGTCACAAGAAACATGTCACCAGCAACATGTCACAAGCAACACGTCGCCAGCAACATGTCACCAGCAACATGTCACCAGCGTCACCAGCAACATGTCACCAGCAACATGTCACCAGCAACATGTCATCAGCAACAAGTCACCAGCAACATGTCACCAATAACATGTCATCAGCAACATGTCACCAGCGTCACCAGCAACATGTCACCAGCAACATGTCACCAGCAACAAGTCACCAGCAACATGTCACCAGCAACAAGTCACCAGCAACAAGTCACCAGCAACATGTCAATAGCAAAATGTCACCAGCAACATATCACCAGCATTATGTCACCGGATACAAGTCACCAGCAACATGTCACCAGCAACATGTCACCAGCAACATATCACCAGCAACATGTCACCAGCAACAAGTAAAAGATCAACAAGTCACCAGCAACATGTCACCAGCAACAAGTCACCAGCAACATGTCACCAGCAACATGTCACCAGCAACATGTCATCAGCAACATGTCACCAGCAACATGTCACCAGCAAAATGTCACCAGCAACATGTCACCAGCACCATGTCAACAGCAACAAGTCACCAGCAACATGTCACAAGCAACAAGTCACCAGCAACATGTCACCAACAACATGTCACCAGCAAAATGTCACCAGCAACAAGTCACCAGCAACAAGTCACCAGCAACATGTCGCCAGCAAATGTCACCAGCAACATGTCACAAGCAACAAGTCACCAGCAACATGTCCCCAACAACATGTCACCAGCAAAATGTCACCAGCAACAAGTCACCAGCAACATGTCGCCAGCAAATGTCACCAGCAACATGTCACCAAGCGACATGTCACCAGCAACATGTCACCAGCAACATGTTACCAGCAACATGTCACCAGCAATAAGTCACCAGCAACATGTCACCAGCAACTTTTCACCAGCAACATGTCACCAGCAATAAGTCACCAGCAACATGTCACCAGCAACTTTTCACCAGCAACATGTCGCCAGCAGCAAGTCACCAACAACATGTCACAGCAACAAGTCACCAGCAACATGTCACCAGAAACATGTCACCAGCAACATGTCACAAGCAACATGTCTTCAGCAACATGTCACCAGCAACAAGTCACAAGAAACATGTCACCAGCAACATGTCACCAGCGTCACCAGCAACATGTCACCAGCAAAATGTCACCAGCGTCACCAGCAACATGTCACCAGGAACATGTCACCAGCAACAAGTCACTAGCAACATGTCACCAGCGTCAACAGCAACATGTCACCAGCAACATGTCATCAGCAACAAGTCACCAGCAACATGTCACCAGTAACATGTCATCAGCAACATGTCACCAGCGTCACCAGCAACATGTCACCAGCAACATGCCACCAGCAACAGGTCACCAGCAATATGTCACCAGCAACATGTCACCAGCAAAAAGTCACCAGCAACATGTCACCAGCAAAATGTCACCAGCAACATATCACCAGCATCATGTCACCGGATACAAGTCACCAGCATCATGTCACCAGCAACATTTCACCAGCAGCCTGTCACCAGCAACATGTCATTAGCAACATGTCACCAGCAACATGTCACCAGCAACATGTCACCAGTAACATGTCACCAGCAACAAGTCACAAGCAACATGTCACAACCAAAAGCATCAGAAACATGCCACCAGCAACATGTCACCAGAATCATGTTACCAGCGTCACCAGCAACATGTCACCAGCAACAAGTCACCAGCAACATGTCACCAGTAACATGTCATCAGCAACATGTCACCAGCGTCACCAGCAACATGTCACCAGCAACATGCCACCAGCAACAGGTCACCAGCAATATGTCACCAGCAACATGTCACCAGCAAAAAGTCACCAGCAACATGTCACCAGCAAAATGTCACCAGCAACATATCACCAGCATCATGTCACCGGATACAAGTCACCAGCATCATGTCACCAGCAACATTTCACCAGCAGCCTGTCACCAGCAACATGTCATTAGCAACATGTCACCAGCAACATGTCACCAGCAACATGTCACCAGTAACATGTCACCAGCAACAAGTCACAAGCAACATGTCACAACCAAAAGCATCAGAAACATGCCACCAGCAACATGTCACCAGAATCATGTTACCAGCGTCACCAGCAACATGTCACCAGCAACAAGTCACCAGCAACATGTCACCAGCAACATGTCACCAGCAACATGTCACCAGCAAAATGTCTTCAGCAACATGTCACCAGCAACAAGTCACCAGCAACATTTCACCAGCAACATGTCACTAGCACCATGTCAACAGCAACAACTCACCAGCAACATGTCACCAGTAACATGTCACCAGCAACATGTTAGAAGCAACAAGTCACCAGCAACAAGTTACCAGCAATATGTTATCAGCAACATGTTACCAGCAATATGTTATCAGCAACATGTCAACAGCAACAAATCACCAGCAACAAGTCACCAGCAACAAATTACCAGCAACATGTCACCAGCAACAAGTCACCAGCAACATGTTAGTAGAAACAAGTCATCAGCAACATGTTACCAGCAACATGTCACCAGCAATAAGTCACCAGCAACATGTCACCAGCAACATTTCACCAGCAACATGTCGCCAGCAGCATGCCACCAGCAACATGTCACCAACCAGATGTCACCAGCACCATGTCAACAGCAACAAGTCACCAGCAACATGTCACCATCAACATGTAACCAGCAACAAGTCACCAGCAACATGTTACCAGCAACAAGTCATCAGCAACATGTTACCAGCAACATGTCACCAGCAATAAGTCACCAGCAACAAGTCACCAGCAACATTTCACCAGCAACATGTCGCCAGCAGCATGTCACCAGCAACATGTCACCAACAACATGTCACCAGCAACATGTCATCAGCAACATGTCACCAGCAACCTGTCACCAGCAACATGTCACAAGCAACATGTCTTCAGTAACATGTCACCAGCAACAAGTCACCAGCAACATGTCACCAACAACATGTCACCAGCAAAATGTCACCAGCAACAAGTCACCAGCAACATGTCACCAGCAAAATGTCACCAGCAACATGTCAGTAGAAACAAGTCATCAGCAACATGTCACCAGCAACATGTCACCAGCAACATGTCACTAGCACCATGTCAACAGCAACAAGTCACCAGCAACATGTCACAAGCAACATGTCACCAGCAACAAGTCACCAGCAACAAGTTACCAGCAACATGTCATCAGCAACATGTCACCAGCAACAAGTCACCAGCAACAAGTCACCAGCAACATGTCATCAGCAACAAGTCACCAGCAACAAGTTACCTGCAACACGTCACCAGCAACAAGTCACCAGCAACATGTTACTAGCAACAAGTGACCAGCAACAAGTTACCAGCAACATGTCACCAGCAACAAGTCACCAGCAACAAGTCACCAGCAACAAGTCACCAGCAACATGTCACCAGCAAAATGTCACCAGCAACATGTCACCAGCAATAAGTCACCAGCAACATGTCACCAGCAACTTTTCACCAGCAACATGTCGCCAGCAGCAAGTCACCAGCAACATGTCACAGCAACATGTCACCAGCAACATGTCACCAGAAACATGTCACCAGCAACAAGTTACCAGCAACATGTCATCAGCAACATGTCACCAGCAACACGTCACCTGCAACAAGTAACAAGCAACATGTCACCAGCAACAAGTCACAAGCAACAAGTCACCAGCAACACGTAACCAGCAAAATGTCACCAGCAACATGTCACCAGCAACATGTCACCAGCAACATGTCACCAGCAACATATCACCAGCAACAAGTCACCAGCAACATGTTACCAGCAACATGTCACCAGCAATAAGTCACCAGCAACATGTCACCAGCAACATTTCACCAGCAACATGTCGCCAGCAGCATGTCACCAGCAACATGTCACCAGCAACATGTCACCAGCAACATGTCTTAAGCAACATGTCACCAGCAACAAGTCACAAGAAACATGTCACCAGCAACATGTCACCAGCAACACGTCGCCAGCAACATGTCACCAGCAACATGTCACCAGCGTCACCAGCAACATGTCACCAGCAACATGTCACCAGCAACATGTCATCAGCAACAAGTCACCAGCAACATGTCACCAATAACATGTCATCAGCAACATGTCACCAGCGTCACCAGCAACATGTCACCAGCAACATGTCACCAGCAACAAGTCACCAGCAACATGTCACCAGCAACAAGTCACCAGCAACAAGTCACCAGCAACATGTCAATAGCAAAATGTCACCAGCAACATATCACCAGCATTATGTCACCGGATACAAGTCAGCAGCAACATGTCACCAGCAACATGTCACCAGCAACATGTCACCAGCAACATATCACCAGCAACATGTCACCAGCAACAAGTAAAAGATCAACAAGTCACCAGCAACATGTCACCAGCAACAAGTCACCAGCAACATGTCACCAGCAACATGTCACCAGCAACATGTCATCAGCAACATGTCACCAGCAACATGTCACCAGGAAAATGTCACCAGCAACATGTCACCAGCACCATGTCAACAGCAACAAGTCACCAGCAACATGTCACCAGCAACATGTCAACAGCAATAAGTCACCAGCAAAAAGTCACCAGCAACATGTCACAAGCAACATGTCTTCAGTAACATGTCACCAGCAACAAGTCACCAGCAACATGTCACCAACAACATGTCACCAGCAAAATGTCACCAGCAACAAGTCACCAGCAACATGTCGCCAGCAAATGTCACCAGCAACATGTTACTAGCAACAAGTGACCAGCAACAAGTTACCAGCAACATGTCACCAGCAACAAGTCACCAGCAACAAGTCACCAGCAACAAGTCACCAGCAACATGTCACCAGCAAAATGTCACCAGCAACATGTCACCAGCAATAAGTCACCAGCAACATGTCACCAGCAACTTTTCACCAGCAACATGTCGCCAGCAGCAAGTCACCAGCAACATGTCACAGCAACATGTCACCAGCAACATGTCACCAGAAACATGTCACCAGCAACAAGTTACCAGCAACATGTCATCAGCAACATGTCACCAGCAACAAGTCACCAGCAACACGTAACCAGCAAAATGTCACCAGCAACATGTCACCAGCAACATGTCACCAGCAACATGTCACCAGCAACATATCACCAGCAACAAGTCACCAGCAACATGTTACCAGCAACATGTCACCAGCAATAAGTCACCAGCAACATGTCACCAGCAACATTTCACCAGCAACATGTCGCCAGCAGCATGTCACCAGCAACATGTCACCAGCAACATGTCACCAGCAACATGTCTTAAGCAACATGTCACCAGCAACAAGTCACAAGAAACATGTCACCAGCAACATGTCACCAGCAACACGTCGCCAGCAACATGTCACCAGCAACATGTAACCAGCGTCACCAGCAACATGTCACCAGCAACATGTCACCAGCAACATGTCATCAGCAACAAGTCACCAGCAACATGTCACCAATAACATGTCATCAGCAACATGTCACCAGCGTCACCAGCAACATGTCACCAGCAACATGTCACCAGCAACAAGTCACCAGCAACATGTCACCAGCAACAAGTCACCAGCAACAAGTCACCAGCAACATGTCAATAGCAAAATGTCACCAGCAACATATCACCAGCATTATGTCACCGGATACAAGTCAGCAGCAACATGTAACCAGCAACATGTCACCAGCAACATGTCACCAGCAACATATCACCAGCAACATGTCACCAGCAACAAGTAAAAGATCAACAAGTCACCAGCAACATGTCACCAGCAACAAGTCACCAGCAACATGTCACCAGCAACAAGTCACCAGCAACATGTCGCCAGCAAATGTCACCAGCAACATGTCACCAAGCGACATGTCACCAGCAAAATGTCACCAGCAACATGTCACCAGCAACATGTCACCAGCAACATGTCACCAGCAACATGTTACCAGCAACATGTCACCAGCAATAAGTCACCTGCAACATGTCACCAGCAACATTTCACCAGCAACATGTCGCCAGAAGCATCTCTGCAAAAACATGTCACCAGCAACATGTCACCAGCAACAAGTCACCAGCAACATGTTACCAGTAACATGTCACCAGCAATAAGTCACCAGCAACATGTCACCAGCAACATTTCACCAGCAACATGTCACCAGCAACATGTCACCAGCAACATGTCACCAGCAACAAGTCACCAGCAACATGTTACCAGTAACATGTCACCAGCAATAAGTCACCAGCAACATGTCACCAGCAACATTTCACCAGCAACATGTCACCAGCAACATGTCACCAGCAACATGTCACCAGCAACATGTCACCAGTAACCTGTCACCAGGAAAATGTCACCAGCAACATGTCACCAGCACCATGTCAACAGCAACAAGTCACCAGCAACATGTCACCAGCAACATGTCAACAGCAATAAGTCACCAGCAAAAAGTCACCAGCAACATGTCACCAGCAACAAGTCACCAGCAACATGTCACAACTAAAAGCACCAGCAACATGCCACCAGCAACATGTCACAAGCAACAAGTCACCAGCAACATGTCACCGGCAACATGTCTTCAGCAACATGTCACCAGCAACATGTCACCAGCAACATGTCACTAGCACCATGTCAACAGCAACAAGTCACCAGCAACATGTCACAAGCAACATGTCACCAGCAACATGTCACCAGCAACAAGTCACCAGCAATATGTTACCAGCAACAAGTCACCAGCAACAAGTTACCAGCAACATGTCATCAGCAACATGTCACCAGCAACAAGTCACCAGCAACAAGTCACCAGCAACATGTCATCAGCAACAAGTCACCAGCAACAAGTTACCTGCAACACGTCACCAGCAACAAGTCACCAGCAACATGTTACTAGCAACAAGTGACCAGCAACAAGTTACCAGCAACATGTCACCAGCAACAAGTCACCAGCAACAAGTCACCAGCAACAAGTCACCAGCAACATGTCACCAGCAAAATGTCACCAGCAACATGTCACCAGCAACATGTTACCAGCAACATGTCACCAGCAATAAGTCACCAGCAACATGTCACCAGCAACTTTTCAACAGCAACATGTCACCAGCAATAAGTCACCAGCAACATGTCACCAGCAACTTTTCACCAGCAACATGTCGCCAGCAGCAAGTCACCAGCAACATGTCACAGCAACATGTCACCAGCAACATGTCACCAGAAACATGTCACCAGCAACATGTCACAAGCAACATGTCTTCAGCAACATGTCACCAGCAACAAGTCACAAGAAACATGTCACCAGCAACATGTCACCAGCGTCACCAGCAACATGTCACCAGCAACATGTCACCAGCGTCACCAGCAACATGTCACCAGCAACATGTCACCAGCGTCACCAGCAACATGTCACCAGGAACATGTCACCAGCAACAAGTCACTAGCAACATGTCACCAGCGTCAACAGCAACATGTCACCAGCAACATGTCATCAGCAACAAGTCACCAGCAACATGTCACCAGTAACATGTCATCAGCAACATGTCACCAGCGTCACCAGCAACATGTCACCAGCAACATGCCACCAGCAACAGGTCACCAGCAATATGTCACCAGCAACATGTCACCAGCAACATGTCACCAGCAACATGTCACCAGTAACATGTCACCAGCAACAAGTCACAAGCAACATGTCACAACCAAAAGCATCAGAAACATGCCACCAGCAACATGTCACCAGAATCATGTCACCGGATACAAGTCACCAGCATCATGTCACCAGCAACATTTCACCAGCAGCCTGTCACCAGCAACATGTCATTAGCAACATGTCACCAGCAACATGTCACCAGCAACATGTCACCAGTAACATGTCACCAGCAACAAGTCACAAGCAACATGTCACAACCAAAAGCATCAGAAACATGCCACCAGCAACATGTCACCAGAATCATGTTACCAGCGTCACCAGCAACATGTCACCAGCAACAAGTCACCAGCAACATGTCACCAGCAACATGTCATCAGAAACATGTCACCAGCAACATGTCACCAGCAACATGTCACCAGCAAAATGTCTTCAGCAACATGTCACCAGCAACAAGTCACCAGCAACATTTCACCAGCAACATGTCACTAGCACCATGTCAACAGCAACAAGTCACCAGCAACATGTCACCAGTAACATGTCACCAGCAACATGTCTCCAGCAACAAGTCACCAGCAACATGTTAGAAGCAACAAGTCACCAGCAACAAGTTACCAGCAATATGTTATCAGCAACATGTCAACAGCAACAAATCACCAGCAACAAGTCACCAGCAAATAATTACCAGCAACATGTCACCAGCAACAAGTCACCAGCAACAAGTCACCAGCAACAAGTCACCAGCAAAATGTCACCAGCAACATGTTAGTAGAAACAAGTCACCAGCAACAAGTTACCAGCAACATGTCATCAGCAACATGTCACCAGCAACAAGTCACCAGCAACAAGTCACCAGCAACAAGTCATCAGCAACAAGTCACCAGCAACAAGTTACCTGCAACACGTCACCAGCAACAAGTCACCAGCAACATGTTACTAGCAACAAGTGACCAGCAACAAGTTACCAGCAACATGTCACCAGCAACAAGTCACCAGCAACAAGTCACCAGCAACAAGTCACCAGCAACATGTCACCAGCAAAATGTCACCAGCAACATGTCACCAGCAACATGTTACCAGCAACATGTCACCAGCAATAAGTCACCAGCAACATGTCACCAGCAACTTTTCAACAGCAACATGTCACCAGCAATAAGTCACCAGCAACATGTCACCAGCAACTTTTCACCAGCAACATGTCGCCAGCAGCAAGTCACCAGCAACATGTCACAGCAACATGTCACCAGCAACATGTCACCAGAAACATGTCACCAGCAACATGTCACAAGCAACATGTCTTCAGCAACATGTCACCAGCAACAAGTCACAAGAAACATGTCACCAGCAACATGTCACCAGCAACATGTCACCAGCAACATGTCACCAGCAACATGTCACCAGCGTCACCAGCAACATGTCACCAGCAACATGTCACCAGCGTCACCAGCAACATGTCACCAGGAACATGTCACCAGCAACAAGTCACTAGCAACATGTCACCAGCGTCAACAGCAACATGTCACCAGCAACATGTCATCAGCAACAAGTCACCAGCAACATGTCACCAGTAACATGTCATCAGCAACATGTCACCAGCGTCACCAGCAACATGTCACCAGCAACATGCCACCAGCAACAGGTCACCAGCAATATGTCACCAGCAACATGTCACCAGCAACATGTCACCAGCAACATGTCACCAGTAACATGTCACCAGCAACAAGTCACAAGCAACATGTCACAACCAAAAGCATCAGAAACATGCCACCAGCAACATGTCACCAGAATCATGTCACCGGATACAAGTCACCAGCATCATGTCACCAGCAACATTTCACCAGCAGCCTGTCACCAGCAACATGTCATTAGCAACATGTCACCAGCAACATGTCACCAGCAACATGTCACCAGTAACATGTCACCAGCAACAAGTCACAAGCAACATGTCACAACCAAAAGCATCAGAAACATGCCACCAGCAACATGTCACCAGAATCATGTTTCCAGCGTCACCAGCAACATGTCACCAGCAACAAGTCACCAGCAACATGTCACCAGCAACATGTCATCAGAAACGTGTCACCAGCAACATGTCACCAGCAACATGTCACCAGCAAAATGTCTTCAGCAACATGTCACCAGCAACAAGTCACCAGCAACATTTCACCAGCAACATGTCACTAGCACCATGTCAACAGCAACAAGTCACCAGCAACATGTCACCAGTAACATGTCACCAGCAACATGTCTCCAGCAACAAGTCATCAGCAACATGTTAGAAGCAACAAGTCACCAGCAACAAGTTACCAGCAATATGTTATCAGCAACATGTCAACAGCAACAAATCACCAGCAACAAGTCACCAGCAACAAATTACCAGCAACATGTCACCAGCAACAAGTCACCAGCAACAAGTCACCAGCAAAATGTCACCAGCAACATGTTAGTAGAAACAAGTCATCAGCAACATGTTACCAGCAACATGTCACCAGCAATAAGTCACCAGCAACATGTCACCAGCAACATTTCACCAGCAACATGTCGCCAGCAGCATGCCACCAGCAACATGTCACCAACAACATGTCACCAGCACCATGTCAACAGCAACAAGTCACCAGCAACATGTCACCATCAACATGTAACCAGCAACAAGTCACCAGCAACATGTTACCAGCAACAAGTCACCAGCAACAAGTCATCAGCAACATGTTACCAGCAACATGTCACCAGCAATAAGTCACCAGCAACAAGTCACCAGCAACATTTCACCAGCAACATGTCGCCAGCAGCATGTCACCAGCAACATGTCACTAACAACATGTCACCAGCAACATGTCATCAGCAACATGTCACCAGCAACCTGTCACCAGCAACATGTCACAAGCAACATGTCTTCAGTAACATGTCACCAGCAACAAGTCACCAGCAACATGTCACCAACAACATGTCACCAGCAAAATGTCACCAGCAACAAGTCACCAGCAACATGTCACCAGCAAAATGTCACCAGCAACATGTCAGTAGAAACAAGTCATCAGCAACATGTTATCAGCAACATGTCACCAGCAATAAGTCACCAGCAACATGTCACCAGCAACATTTCACCAGCAACATGTCGCCAGCAGCATGCCACCAGCAACATGTCACCAACAACATGTCACCAGCACCATGTCAACAGCAACAAGTCACCAGCAACATGTCACCATCAACATGTAACCAGCAACAAGTCACCAGCAACATGTTACCAGCAATAAGTCACCAGCAACAAGTCATCAGCAACATGTTACCAGCAACATGTCGCCAGCAATAAGTCACCAGCAACAAGTCACCAGCAACATTTCACCAGCAACATGTCGCCAGCAGCATGTCACCAGCAAAATGTCACCAACAAAATGTCACCAGCAACATGTCATCAGCAACATGTCACCAGCAACATGTCACAAGCAACATGTCTTCATTAACATGTCACCAGCAACATGTCACCAGCAACATGTCACCAGCAACAAGTCACCAGCAACATGTTACCAGCAAGAAATGACCAGCAACAAGTTACCAGCAACATGTCATCAGCAACATGTCACCAGCAACAAGTCACCAGCAACAAGTAACCAGCAACATGTCACCAGCAACAAGTCACCAGCAACAAGTCACCAGCAACACGTAACCAGCAAAATGTCACCAGCAACATGTCACCAGCAACATGTCACCAGCAACATGTCACCAGCAACATATCACCAGCAACAAGTCACCAGCAACATGTTACCAGCAACATGTCACCAGCAATAAGTCACCAGCAACATGTCACCAGCAACATTTCACCAGCAACATGTCGCCAGCAGCATGTCACCAGCAACATGTCACCAGCAACATGTCTTAAGCAACATGTCACCAGCAACAAGTCACAAGAAACATGTCACCAGCAACATGTCACCAGCGTCACCAGCAACATGTCACCAGCAACATGTCACCAGCGTCACCAGCAACATGTCACCAGCAACATGTCATCAGCAACAAGTCACCAGCAACATGTCACCAATAACATGTCATCAGCAACATGTCACCAGCGTCACCAGCAACATGTCACCAGCAACAAGTCACCAGCAACATGTCACCAGCAACAAGTCACCAGCAACAAGTCACCAGCAACATGTCAATAGCAAAATGTCACCAGCAACATATCACCAGCATTATGTCACCGGATACAAGTCACCAGCAACATGTCACCAGCAACAATTCACCAGCAACATGTCACCAGCAACATATCACCAGCAACATGTCACCAGCAACAAGTCAAGATCAACAAGTCACCAGCAACATGTCACCAGCAACAAGTCACTAGCAACATGTCACCAGCAACATGTCACCAGCAACATGTCATCAGCAACATGTCACCAGCAAAATGTCACCAGCACCATGTCAACAGCAACAAGTCACCAGCAACATGTCACCAGCAACATGTCACCAGCAACAAGTCACCAGCAACATGTCACCAGCAACATGTCACCAGCAACAAGTCACCAACAACATGTTACCAGCAACATGTCACCAGCAAAAAGTCACCAGCAACATGTCACCAGCAACAAGTCACCAGCAACATGTCACCAGCAACAAGTCACCAGCAACAAGTCACCAGCAACATGTCACCAGCAACATGTCACCAGCAACATGTCACCAGCAACAAGTCACCAGCAACATGTTACCAGCAACATGTCACCAGCAATAAGTCACCAGCAAAAAGTCACCAGCAACATGTCACCAGCAACATGTCATCAGCAACATGTCACCAGCAACAAGTCACCAGCAACAAGTCACCAGCAACATGTCACCAGCAACAAGTCACCAGCAACAAGTCACCAGCAACAAGTCATCAGCAACAAGTCACCAGCAACAAGTTACCTGCAACACGTCACCAGCAACAAGTCACCAGCAACATGTTACTAGCAACAAGTGACCAGCAACAAGTTACCAGCAACATGTCACCAGCAACAAGTCACCAGCAACAAGTCACCAGCAACAAGTCACCAGCAACATGTCACCAGCAAAATGTCACCAGCAACATGTCACCAGCAACATGTTACCAGCAACATGTCACCAGCAATAAGTCACCAGCAACATGTCACCAGCAACTTTTCAACAGCAACATGTCACCAGCAATAAGTCACCAGCAACATGTCACCAGCAACTTTTCACCAGCAACATGTCGCCAGCAGCAAGTCACCAGCAACATGTCACAGCAACATGTCACCAGCAACATGTCACCAGAAACATGTCACCAGCAACATGTCACAAGCAACATGTCTTCAGCAACATGTCACCAGCAACAAGTCACAAGAAACATGTCACCAGCAACATGTCACCAGCGTCACCAGCAACATGTCACCAGCAACATGTCACCAGCGTCACCAGCAACATGTCACCAGCAACATGTCACCAGCGTCACCAGCAACATGTCACCAGGAACATGTCACCAGCAACAAGTCACTAGCAACATGTCACCAGCGTCAACAGCAACATGTCACCAGCAACATGTCATCAGCAACAAGTCACCAGCAACATGTCACCAGTAACATGTCATCAGCAACATGTCACCAGCGTCACCAGCAACATGTCACCAGCAACATGCCACCAGCAACAGGTCACCAGCAATATGTCACCAGCAACATGTCACCAGCAACATGTCACCAGCAACATGTCACCAGTAACATGTCACCAGCAACAAGTCACAAGCAACATGTCACAACCAAAAGCATCAGAAACATGCCACCAGCAACATGTCACCAGAATCATGTCACCGGATACAAGTCACCAGCATCATGTCACCTGCAACATTTCACCAGCAGCCTGTCACCAGCAACATGTCATTAGCAACATGTCACCAGCAACATGTCACCAGCAACATGTCACCAGTAACATGTCACCAGCAACAAGTCACAAGCAACATGTCACAACCAAAAGCATCAGAAACATGCCACCAGCAACATGTCACCAGAATCATGTTACCAGCGTCACCAGCAACATGTCACCAGCAACAAGTCACCAGCAACATGTCACCAGCAACATGTCATCAGAAACATGTCACCAGCAACATGTCACCAGCAACATGTCACCAGCAAAATGTCTTCAGCAACATGTCACCAGCAACAAGTCACCAGCAACATTTCACCAGCAACATGTCACTAGCACCATGTCAACAGCAACAAGTCACCAGCAACATGTCACCAGTAACATGTCACCAGCAACATGTCTCCAGCAACAAGTCACCAGCAACATGTTAGAAGCAACAAGTCACCAGCAACAAGTTACCAGCAATATGTTATCAGCAACATGTCAACAGCAACAAATCACCAGCAACAAGTCACCAGCAACAAATTACCAGCAACATGTCACCAGCAACAAGTCACCAGCAACAAGTCACCAGCAAAATGTCACCAGCAACATGTTAGTAGAAACAAGTCACCAGCAACAAGTTACCAGCAACATGTCATCAGCAACATGTCACCAGCAACAAGTCACCAGCAACAAGTCACCAGCAACAAGTCATCAGCAACAAGTCACCAGCAACAAGTTACCTGCAACACGTCACCAGCAACAAGTCACCAGCAACATGTTACTAGCAACAAGTGACCAGCAACAAGTTACCAGCAACATGTCACCAGCAACAAGTCACCAGCAACAAGTCACCAGCAACAAGTCACCAGCAACATGTCACCAGCAAAATGTCACCAGCAACATGTCACCAGCAACATGTTACCAGCAACATGTCACCAGCAATAAGTCACCAGCAACATGTCACCAGCAACTTTTCAACAGCAACATGTCACCAGCAATAAGTCACCAGCAACATGTCACCAGCAACTTTTCACCAGCAACATGTCGCCAGCAGCAAGTCACCAGCAACATGTCACAGCAACATGTCACCAGCAACATGTCACCAGAAACATGTCACCAGCAACATGTCACAAGCAACATGTCTTCAGCAACATGTCACCAGCAACAAGTCACAAGAAACATGTCACCAGCAACAAGTCACCAGCAACATGTCACCAGCAACATGTCACCAGCAACATGTCACCAGCGTCACCAGCAACATGTCACCAGCAACATGTCACCAGCGTCACCAGCAACATGTCACCAGGAACATGTCACCAGCAACAAGTCACTAGCAACATGTCACCAGCGTCAACAGCAACATGTCACCAGCAACATGTCATCAGCAACAAGTCACCAGCAACATGTCACCAGTAACATGTCATCAGCAACATGTCACCAGCGTCACCAGCAACATGTCACCAGCAACATGCCACCAGCAACAGGTCACCAGCAATATGTCACCAGCAACATGTCACCAGCAACATGTCACCAGCAACATGTCACCAGTAACATGTCACCAGCAACAAGTCACAAGCAACATGTCACAACCAAAAGCATCAGAAACATGCCACCAGCAACATGTCACCAGAATCATGTCACCGGATACAAGTCACCAGCATCATGTCACCAGCAACATTTCACCAGCAGCCTGTCACCAGCAACATGTCATTAGCAACATGTCACCAGCAACATGTCACCAGCAACATGTCACCAGTAACATGTCACCAGCAACAAGTCACAAGCAACATGTCACAACCAAAAGCATCAGAAACATGCCACCAGCAACATGTCACCAGAATCATGTTTCCAGCGTCACCAGCAACATGTCACCAGCAACAAGTCACCAGCAACATGTCACCAGCAACATGTCATCAGAAACATGTCACCAGCAACATGTCACCAGCAACATGTCACCAGCAAAATGTCTTCAGCAACATGTCACCAGCAACAAGTCACCAGCAACATTTCACCAGCAACATGTCACTAGCACCATGTCAACAGCAACAAGTCACCAGCAACATGTCACCAGTAACATGTCACCAGCAACATGTCTCCAGCAACAAGTCATCAGCAACATGTTAGAAGCAACAAGTCACCAGCAACAAGTTACCAGCAATATGTTATCAGCAACATGTCAACAGCAACAAATCACCAGCAACAAGTCACCAGCAACAAATTACCAGCAACATGTCACCAGCAACAAGTCACCAGCAACAAGTCACCAGCAAAATGTCACCAGCAACATGTTAGTAGAAACAAGTCATCAGCAACATGTTACCAGCAACATGTCACCAGCAATAAGTCACCAGCAACATGTCACCAGCAACATTTCACCAGCAACATGTCGCCAGCAGCATGCCACCAGCAACATGTCACCAACAACATGTCACCAGCACCATGTCAACAGCAACAAGTCACCAGCAACATGTCACCATCAACATGTAACCAGCAACAAGTCACCAGCAACATGTTACCAGCAACAAGTCACCAGCAACAAGTCATCAGCAACATGTTACCAGCAACATGTCACCAGCAATAAGTCACCAGCAACAAGTCACCAGCAACATTTCACCAGCAACATGTCGCCAGCAGCATGTCACCAGCAACATGTCACCAACAACATGTCACCAGCAACATGTCATCAGCAACATGTCACCAGCAACCTGTCACCAGCAACATGTCACAAGCAACATGTCTTCAGTAACATGTCACCAGCAACAAGTCACCAGCAACATGTCACCAACAACATGTCACCAGCAAAATGTCACCAGCAACAAGTCACCAGCAACATGTCACCAGCAAAATGTCACCAGCAACATGTCAGTAGAAACAAGTCATCAGCAACATGTTATCAGCAACATGTCACCAGCAATAAGTCACCAGCAACATGTCACCAGCAACATTTCACCAGCAACATGTCGCCAGCAGCATGCCACCAGCAACATGTCACCAACAACATGTCACCAGCACCATGTCAACAGCAACAAGTCACCAGCAACATGTCACCATCAACATGTAACCAGCAACAAGTCACCAGCAACATGTTACCAGCAATAAGTCACCAGCAACAAGTCATCAGCAACATGTTACCAGCAACATGTCGCCAGCAATAAGTCACCAGCAACAAGTCACCAGCAACATTTCACCAGCAACATGTCGCCAGCAGCATGTCACCAGCAAAATGTCACCAACAAAATGTCACCAGCAACATGTCATCAGCAACATGTCACCAGCAACATGTCACAAGCAACATGTCTTCATTAACATGTCACCAGCAACATGTCACCAGCAACATGTCACCAGCAACAAGTCACCAGCAACATGTTACCAGCAAGAAATGACCAGCAACAAGTTACCAGCAACATGTCATCAGCAACATGTCACCAGCAACAAG
This sequence comes from Omphiscola glabra, assembly GCA_964017045.1. Lineage (NCBI taxonomy): Eukaryota > Metazoa > Mollusca > Gastropoda > Lymnaeidae > Omphiscola > Omphiscola glabra. The sequence continues at coordinate 12,011,415 of OZ024811.1, read as the reverse complement.
TCACCAGCAACAAGTAACCAGCAACATGTCACCAGCAACAAGTCACCAGCAACAAGTCACCAGCAACACGTAACCAGCAAAATGTCACCAGCAACATGTCACCAGCAACATGTCACCAGCAACATGTCACCAGCAACATATCACCAGCAACAAGTCACCAGCAACATGTTACCAGCAACATGTCACCAGCAATAAGTCACCAGCAACATGTCACCAGCAACATTTCACCAGCAACATGTCGCCAGCAGCATGTCACCAGCAACATGTCACCAGCAACATGTCACCAGCAACATGTCTTAAGCAACATGTCACCAACAACAAGTCACAAGAAACATGTCACCAGCAACATGTCACCAGCAACACGTAGCCAGCAACATGTCACCAGCAACATGTCACCAGCGTCACCAGCAACATGTCACCAGCAACATGTCATCAGCAACAAGTCACCAGCAACATGTCACCAATAACATGTCATCAGCAACATGTCACCAGCGTCACCAGCAACATGTCACCAGCAACAAGTCACCAGCAACATGTCACCAGCAACAAGTCACCAGCAACAAGTCACCAGCAACATGTCAATAGCAAAATGTCACCAGCAACATATCACCAGCATTATGTCACCGGATACAAGTCACCAGCAACATGTCACCAGCAACAATTCACCAGCAACATGTCACCAGCAACATATCACCAGCAACATGTCACCAGCAACAAGTCAAGATCAACAAGTCACCAGCAACATGTCACCAGCAACAAGTCACCAGCAACATGTCACCAGCAACATGTCACCAGCAACATGTCATCAGCAACATGTCACCAGCAACATGTCACCAGCAAAATGTCACCAGCAACATGTCACCAGCAAAATGTCACCAGCAACATGTCACCAGCACCATGTCAACAGCAACAAGTCACCAGCAACATGTCACCAGCAACATGTCACCAGCAACAAGTCACCAGCAACATGTCACCAGCAACATGTCACCAGCAACAAGTCACCAACAACATGTTACCAGCAACATGTCACCAGCAAAAAGTCACCAGCAACATGTCACCAGCAACAAGTCACCAGCAACATGTCACCAGCAACAAGTCACCAGCAACATGTCACCAGCAACATGTCACCAGCAACATGTCACCAGCAACAAGTCACCAGCAACATGTTACCAGCAACATGTCACCAGCAATAAGTCACCAGCAAAAAGTCACCAGCAACAAGTCACCAGCAACATGTCATCAGCAACATGTCACCAGCAACATGTCACCAGCAACAAGTGATTCACATAGTGAAGTTGCACTCGTTTTACTTTTTTTTTATATTTTGTTTTTCCTTATGGGTTATAGCAAGGGTTCTCAACTTTTTGGTAATGACCCCTCTGGTGGTTCATCTGATGAAATATCAGGGTTACCTAGAGAATTTCAGAAATTTTTATGTGGGGATTAGTACAAATCTGCCTTTGTCTTATTTTAAATTGTTATGTTAAAATTTAAAAAAAAGTATTATTCGAATGATCGGACTAGTTTCCTTGTTGTTGTTAAAGTACAGTTGTGGGTTGTCCCCAGTTGTTATAAAGTGGTCCAGACACTACAAAGTTTGACGATCGCTGGGTTCGGATTGTACTTATTAAGCTGTTACAGTTTCGAAGCGTTCAACTTTGATCACGAAGTGATCGCTACTGGTTCTCTACATGGAGTGTTCCCCCTCTTCTCCCCCATTGGGTAGATCACATAAGAAATTTTTTTAAAAAACTTGTTTTGTGCGCGTATAACACTTGGACCCGCTGGGTATTGTCTTCAAATAACAGGACCTGGAGCCGCTGTAAAACACCTGCAGCCGGCTCAATCCTGGTAAACACGTGATCACGACAGCACCGCACCAGTGACGTCTTTTGTGTAGGGCAGGGTGGGGCATTAGAACCCCCTTGAATTTTCAGGGTTTATTTACATTTCGTTGCACTGTGGCGCCTCCAGTAATAAACAGCTTAGCAAGCCGAACCCCAACCCTGAAAAAAAAATGAAATGACGCCCTTGCACCACATCATCCCCCACGATTAAAAAAAAGACTTACGGATTTTATGTGCCCCCTCTGTATGATCATTTAAACTTAATTTGAATATTCAAATATGTTTACCACAACAAAATTTTAAAAATAGTTTTTTTTTTGTATTTCCATTTTTTTTTTTTTTTAAACTTTGGACGTTTGCGAAATGTCCCGGGTGCGCAACCGTTGGCAGAAGGAAACGGTCGTCAGCGAAATTAGGGCGGTGAATTGTCCCATCCAGTGTTTCTTTCAGGAAGCTCTCCGGTGGGGGTGGAGGGTGGGGGTGGGGGCTGGTGAGCCGGGTGGGGGGGGGGGTGTGGGTGTTCACAATAAAACGAAAAAATATATTTCTTTTTAATTAAAAGTGACTAAATTGTCATATTTGAAAAGTTTTAAAAAAGAATAATAACTGATGCCGTTTGCCGATTACAATTATCGAAACCTATGAATTATCGCGTCGCTCGATATATTTGATGATCCGTGTATTGAAGGTAAATCTTGTTAGAGCAGGCCTGCACAAAATACGGCCCACTTTGCGGCCCGCGAAGTAACGAAATATTCTTTATTCTTAATATTTTCTTAATAGCTTTTCCCCCTGTCAAGTGTATGAAATCAATGTAGTTATGTTTGTAAGTAAATCATGTTGAGTTAGAGAGTATAGGTGTAGCGTTGTATATTGTGCGTGAATGTTATGACGTATTTGGGTAGGGGAAGTGACGCATTAGTTTAGTGTTGTGTGAGAGTGGAATGTAGATGGCGGTTGGACAAAAGGATGTTGAATAGCGATGTTGTGGCTTGTGTTTCCTGATAATTAAAGTTATATATAGTTATGAAAAGGACTTGAGTTGTTACTAATGGTTGAATTAGTGGAAGAACTTGATGAATGATCCAATCCTGAGGACATAGAAGTTGACAATGGGGGCTACTCGTCCGAGATTGGAAAACATCATTTTCTTACTCAAGGTAAAGTCCAAGAACTGTCTTATACTTTTGTGAAGTTACAAGTATCGTCGCTGTCCCGTGTTTCAAGGTCGGAGCTCTGATGCCACCGTGTATCAAGTGTGTTTGAGTTGCATACACCAGTGACTCCATTAGCTACCTACGTCCTGTATCAGGCTAGTTATGTTAACTGCGCCTGGCCGTTATTCAAGTTAACTACGTCCTGCCCTGTATGAAGTTACGAAGGTCGAGTCAAGTTACAGTGAAATAACAATGTCCTGCCCTGTATGAAGTTACGAAGGTCGTGTCCGGCTCCATTGAAATAACTACGCCTCGCCCTGAAGTTACCAGTGTCGTCGCCCGAACAAGCTGTGTGTCGTCGCCCGAACAAGCTGTGTGTCGTCGCCTGAACAAGCTGTGTGTCGTCGCCCGAACAAGCTGTGTGTCGTCGCCCGAACAAGCTGTGTGTCGCCGTCTGAACAAGCTGTGTGTCGTCGCCTGAACAAGCTGTGTGTCGTCGTCCGAACAGGCTTTGTGTCGCCTGTCCGAACTCATCTGAGTCTGTTAAGTAAAATCCTCGTCCGAGGTGTGAAGTATTCTGACCCATCCGTCCGAAGCTGTGTGGGGTGCTCGTCGTAAGCTGTGTCTTCTGTCTCAACCAAAGCACCTGTCGGATGCTATGAGCCGCTGATCGGTGTATTCTTCTGAGCTTTACACTGCCCTTTGCTGTTACCACCGCTGACATACCACGCTGTTGCTGTAGACCGCGGTGGTTATTGACCGTCGTTGCTGTGCAGTATTAAGCTGCATATGAACTGTCTAGTGTCGGTGAGTGCCTACATCGTGTCCAGTGTCCAGTGAGCTGTCGATGTCCCGTGGCCCTGTCCGGTCACCCAGTTGATCAACGTCCTGTATCATCGAGCCATTGACGTCCTATCCTGCATCACGCTGCCTATGCACCCATCCTGCATTGGGGAGTCACCCACGAACTGTCCAGTGTCTGCGATTCGCCTACATCCTGTCCAGTGAGCTGTCGATGTCCCGTGGCCTGTCCTGGTCATCCACAACCTATGACTGTGTCTCGTGAATTGCCATCCAGTAACATTGAAGTTCGTGAGAGAGCCATTGACACTTAACCTAAGAACAATTGACACTTAATTAAGTCCAAGTGTGTTGTTTTTAAATAGTTTCATTCCTTTAGGACATTCCATTAACCAGGCAAGTTGTATTTTTATTTCTTTATAACATATTTTGTGTAAAATTTCGTATGTATATTTAATTTTTTTACCCTAGTAGATTTTAACTTTTTGCCAGAACTAGTTTAAATAGACTGCGATTGGTCCTTAAACCTTTATTATTGTTCACTGTACGATCACCCCTAATCTGTATTGCTATGGCGGGACATGTTAGTGAGAAATGGACGTTACAGGAAATTAGACGTCGGGGTTTAGCACTCCATTATCAAGGAGACGAACTTGTGCAATTTGTAAAGGGCATGTGGGAAAAACAGAGAGAGCAAGAACGAATAGAAACGCAGATAGCGCAAGAACATATAGATAAACAGAAATATGTAGAACGTACACCCAAACAGAGATATGTAGAACGTACAGCCAGACAGAGATATGTAGAACGTACAGCCAGACAGAGACAGTACGAACCTAGAGTTAGACAGAAGCAATATGAAACTCAAAAACTAGATGAAGAAATTAGACTTGCGAAGTTAGAAGCAGAACGACGAACAAGTATTTTAAAGAGACAGGCAAATTACTTTAAGGACCGTGACGATGATGATAGTCAGGAACAGGAAATACATGGCATTGCCAGTATTTACTGTGAGAATCCCTATAAAAATGTTGATCGGGTTTGTTACGATAAAACTGAAAATAAATTAATTGGCAAACAGAGAGATGTAGCTGTAGAGCGTACAGCCAAACAGAATTATATAGATGGCATTACCAGCTTTTACTGTGAGAATCCCTATGAACAATTTAATGAGTTTGATATTAATGAATTTGAACTTGATAGGTTAAAAATAGAGGCAGATAAACAGAAACAAATTGAACTGGATAAGTTAAAAATAGAGGCGGATAAACAGAAACAAATTGAACTTGATAAGTTAAAAATAGAGGCAGATAAAAAAGACAATTTGAACTGGATAAGTTAAAAATAGAAGAGGCAGATAAACAGAGACAATTTGAACTTGATAGGTTAAAAATAGAGGCAGATAAACAGATACAAATTGAACTTGATAAGCTAAAAATAGAGGAAGAAAAAAAGAGACAATTTGAACTGGATAAGTTAAAAATCGAGGCAGATAAACAAAGACAGTTTGAACTGGATAAGTTAAAAATAGAAGAGGAAGATAAGCAGAGACAATGCGAACTGGATAAGTTAAAAATAGTTGAGGCCGATAAACAGAGACAATTTGAACTTGATAAGTTAAAAATAGAAGAAGATAAGCAGAGACAATTCGAACTGGATAAGTTAAAAATAGTTGAGGCCGATAAACAGAGACAATTTGAACTTGATAAGTTAAAAATAGAAGAAGATAAGCAGAGACAATTCGAACTGGATAAGTTAAAAATAGTTGAGGCAGATAAACAGAGACAATTTGAACTGGATAAGTTAAAAATCGAGGCAGATAAACAAAGACAATTTGAACTGGATAAGTTAAAAATAGAAGAGGAAGATAAGCAGAGACAATTTGAACTGGATAAGTTTAAAATAGAAGCGGATAAACAGATACAATTCGACCTTGAGACATTGAGAATAAAGTTAGATAAAGAAATCAGACTGGCGGAAATAAAAGCAGAACGACGGGAAATTATTTTTAAAAGACAAACATATTGTAATAACGACAGTGACAGTAGTGAAGTTGAGGAGCGTAAAGTTATTTTGTCCGCCAGGGAAAAGTAAAATGATGGGGCCATTACAGAGTTTGTGGAGGAGAGCAGTTATCGCGAGGAATCGCATGCAAACATAACTGAGTGTAAGGACGATGAGTCGTTCGTGGCATCGAGGGAGGAGGTAATATTGGTGGAAGCAGGTGATACACAATTTTACCATGTACAAGTGAATCTTGATAATGTACTAGATATCATTTTTTATGAGCAAGATGATGCTTATGATGTAAAGTTTAGTAATGAAAATATTATTTTTGATGGTGTACATGCTACCATCTCTGGTGGCGTACAAGATGATGTACAAACTGTAGGTTTTGTTGATGTACAACAGGAATATGTGAATTTTTTACTGAAGAGAGATTTTGATTATGTACAAGAGGCAGACTTTGATCTTTTGCGGGATGATAATTTGGGTTTTGTGAAGGATGAAGATTTGGGGTTTCTTCATGAGAATTTTGTGGAGGAGGAAAATGTGTGTTTTGATTTTGAAGGTGTTAGAACCTGGACAAGCAACGGTTGTCACGATGTAGAGGCCACGAACTTGTCAGGGGCCGTCTTACGAAGGGGACGTAATGTCAACAAAGTGGAAGTCATTGGGGACGACTTCACGTGGACCTACGAGGGTCGTAGTCCACGCGCTGAATTTAGTAGTGGTGTAGAGGGCAATGGTTGCTCAAGGCTTGAGAACCGTGTTTGTGTTGGGTCTGGTTTGGACTCGGGCGGTCTTGGTGAGAACAGAGGGGCTGGCTTTTATGGAGTCTCCGTGGTGGAGATGAGCATTTTCAATAACGTGGGGTTAGGTGAGAGCAGTTTTGTAATGTATTATTATGTTATGCATATGACAAAGTACTTTTTGGAGTTGTTTTGGTGTTAAGCCTTGGAAAAGTATTGTTATTTGAGCAGGAAATGTTTAGATGGGGGAAAGATGTACACGTCTTGTGGAAAGCGACTGACAAGAGAGATATCCTGCCCTCTTAAAATCAACTGGACAGTTGACGGCTGTCTAAATGACTCTACGGATGATGACATTTTTTTTTCTCTTCAGCAGTCAGGATATTGTTTCCCTGTTTCATTAGTTAATTTTTGAATGTGTCATGTTTTGACTATTACTATAATCGCTTGGACTTGTTGATAATATCGAGTGTGATTATGTAAATTTACTGTATGATGTTTTGCCAAGGTTATATAGTTTTACATTAACTAATAATTTCATACACTGACTTTAAATTTTGTTTGGAAGATTCTACTCGTGGAGTAGAATCTAAGCGGAAGAGGGGGGATATGTCAAGTGTATGAAATCAATGTAGTTATGTTTGTAAGTAAATCATGTTGAGTTAGAGAGTATAGGTGTAGCGTTGTATATTGTGCGTGAATGTTATGACGTATTTGGGTAGGGGAAGTGACGCATTAGTTTAGTGTTGTGTGAGAGTGGAATGTAGATGGCGGTTGGACAAAAGGATGTTGAAGAGCGATGTTGTGGCTTGTGTTTCCTGTTAATTAAAGTTATATATAGTTATGAAAAGGACTTGAGTTGTTACTAATGGTTGAATTAGTGGAAGAACTTGATGAATGATCCAATCCTGAGGACATAGAAGTTGACACCCCCCACGTCCTATTTTCTTTTGGCCCGCACAAGTCCTCTCCAATTTTCTTTTGGCCCGCACACGTTTTTCATAAAGGATTACGGCCCGCCTTACATTTTAGTGTCTTAAAAAAGGTAGAGTTTACAAAAAAAGTGTATCTCTTATTATGGTACGGTTTCCAACCAATTGTTTGTTTCTTATTATGGTACGGTTTCCAACCAATTGTTTGTGTCTTATTAAGGTACAGTTTCCAACCAATTGTTTGTGTCTTATTATGGTACAGTTTACAGCGTGTCCCAAATTCCAAACTCTAAGATTGGGAAATAAAAAATCTGTGCTAAACAAAACCTTTAATTGACATTGAACAAATGTTGGCTTCAACAATAACAGTGCCATCGCCACTGACAGGCCAGTAAAATATAGACGCACGTGTTTAGTATAGAATGCAGCAGTTAAAAATAACAAAATTAAGCCACTGTGACAGTAAACTAGTTCGTAACAATGTAAGCTGGTCTTTGATTGACTTTCTGGCATCATTTAAAAACAAGTTTTTACACTGAATTTGCTTTTTGTTTGTATTAAACTTCGTTAATTATAGAGACAACCAAAAGAACAAATTTGCGTTTAAAGATGAGCCATTGCCTGCTTTTAAAATTCTTAATTTTTATAATTTATCCATTTCCGTATACACGTCATCTACTACGGGTAACAGTTTTGTATTTCGTTAATATAGGACGTCCCGACCAGTGCCAGAAAAAAAGTCCCCCCCCCCCCTAAGCATTGGTTGACCCCAGAATGAACATGGCCTAACAACCAGCTTCCGCGATACCGAAGTGAATGAACATAAGCCCCACTACTATCTGGGCATGTACACGTTGTGTATGTGTACTTTGTGTCCTTATTTCGACCGCCAAGCTTCTTCACCGTTATCTTGTCTATGGAATGTCCTACAGACACGAATTTGGAGCACACATTGGGGTGAGATAACAACGGGAGTGTTTCTCACTCTTCTAAATTTATCAAACCAGTTTCTCCACATTTTGTACAGTTTATCCAGTAAATTTAAGTCATATGTCACACATTTCAAGCAACATCTGTCTGACTGAACATCTGCCTCCCTAACCGCCCAGCCATCAAGAGTGACCAGCGGACTGTTTTGTCTATCATAGAACAATCTACACTTGGTGTGTCTTGCCTCGTGGTCATCAAAAACGACGTGTGTTACTGTGTGAATTCCCCACACAGCCCCCCACTGTGCTGGGGGTGTCAGAGTGTGGAAAGTTTTGACATTGACAAGTTCCCAATTTGTTTTATGAACTGTACCCGCGCACTTCTGTCACCAGACCAGTACCTGATCTCATCACGTCCCTGACTCTTGTGTTATAAAGAGCGTATGGTTCAAGAGTGCCCGGCCAAAACTCTGGTCTTTCCATACTGGTCATTCTAACATCCACCCTCACAGCAAGGTCAGCTGTGGCTTTGATCAACTCAGGTATATCGGTGTGACTGTTAGCATCGGGCAGGTGGTTGAAGGTAAATTTAATTGACAGGTACAACCATTTGGTGACCTGGATTCTTCTTACAGCTTGTACACTCGTATAGAGATGATTCTCCCCCTTCTGATAACTGGGTTTCCTGTATTTCTATTTGATTGTTGGATTTCTTTAATGATAGTTGCAAACATTTCATTTTAATACACTTTTATATTTTTTTTCTTATTAAACATAGAATAATAGTGTATATTTTAAAAAATGGTGATTAAAGGTAAAATAAAAATTAGCATAATAACATTTATACATGAGAAATTGATGTCTCTACTAATTTATCAATTACTAACATGGGCGCCCGCAGAAAATTTTCTAAGGGGCGGGGGCAAAATTTTTCTAGGGGGGAGGCAAAATATTTTTAGTAATGTTTTAATGTAGTTTTAATTTACTGTAGTGTATTTGTATGCTGAACGAACGGACAGGACACTGACTATAGTAATGAAGGGCATACTGTAGCAACAAAAAAATTTTATTAACACAATGTATGTATTTAACAAAAAATATTACAAAATAAATTTAAAATAAAATTTATTCTTTAAACAAGAACTGGAGTCGTCTGTTATCGCTACCAAACATATCTACAATTTTGTCCATAAAGTCTTTTTTGTTGCAGTTCACTTTGTCTCTGTGTACGCTTAACATGCACAACCCAGACAGACGTTCCTCTGACATTGTAGATCTAAGCCATGTTTTTACACGACGTAATGTGCTGAACGATCGCTCCACCGTACATGTTGTTGCTGGTAATGTTAGCAAAACTAGTAAGGCATACCTGACAGCCGGATAAAACTTTGTAAAAAATTTTTTTAAAACTAATTAATATAGAAAATATAAAAATAATTACCCAGTAAAACGAGATCAGCATCAGCTTAGTTACTTTTTTTTTGTTTTTTTTTTGGTGCTATTTTTGGAATATCACTGATGGCGCCCTCAGCACATGGCACCCTGGGCAACAGCCCGACATGCCGGTACTTTAAGCCATGAGCTCTGGTTGGTGTAAATGAAGCGTTAATATTGAAGATATCATTTGGACGCTTAATCATTGTAATCATATATTCATACCACAAGAAAGGAGTATTAAATCTCATTATATTTTGGAATCGTATAATTTATGAAAAAATTACCGTAACAATTCTACTTGAGTCAGCCTTGCATTACTGTAAATATGATGATTGATGATTGATTACTTGTATCACGCTTTTTTCCCATGTTATTCTAGCATGCTCAAAGCGCTCTGATGTCAAAAACTTTATTTACAGAAAAAAGTATTTAATTGCCTCTTAATTTAAAAAAAAAAAAGTAAGCCTATGCCCTGTTTCCACGTGGATATGCAACACCTCAGCAAGGTTCTAATTGAGGTGGTTTGAAGTCATGTTGATATTCAAGAACTATCATCATCATCCTCATCATCATCAGGTCCCGTAGTCCTTCGACCGTTGGGGCGCCACAGATGACATGCACACTATTCTCCTCCATTCCTCTCGGTCTTCTGCCCTACGCATAGAACTATAGAACCAATATAAGACGTTGAGATGGGATATTTTAACTAGATGAAGTCGTCAAGGGGAAAAAAACGTGTTTATCTAGGAGATGAAAATGAAATTTTTTTTTTAAAAATATATATTTTACAAGTTAACTTCACCAAGGTACAGCGTTTTTTTTTTTTTTTTTTTTTTAAATATGTTGAAGTTCAAGCACAGCGTTTTTAGTGGATTGGTTTGCATGTGATGGAGACATGATTGTGATATAGACCAAGTACTAAACTTCAGTGCATTGAGATGGCGACATGATTGTGATATAGACCAAGTACTAAACTTCAGTGCATTGAGATGGCGACATGATTGTGATGTAGACCAAGTACTAAACTTCAGTGCACTGAGATGGCGACATGATTGTGATGTAGACCAAGTACTAAACTTCAGTGCATTGAGATGGCGACATGATTGTGATGTAGACCAAGTACTAAACTTCAGTGCATTGAGATGGCGACATGATTGTGATGTAGACCAAGTACTAAACTTCAGTGCATTGAGATGGCGACATGATTGTGATATAGACCAAGTACTAAACTTCAGTGGGACATAGGTTATGCAAAAGGATCAGGTTTCACAGTTTCTGCTGGCGTCCAGCGTTACGCTTGGTTTACCGCTCTATTAATTTCTACTGAGTGGATTCAGGTGGACCGTTACTGCAGGACCATTGACACGTCAGTGCGAACCTTCACTCACCAGCGTGCTGCCCACCAGTGGCTACCAAAGGTAAATGATCACTACTTCAGTCATTGTTGCCACTAAAGGAACTCAGTGGTGGCTGATTTCTATGCTAGAGAAATACATTAGATTTAAATTTTTATAATTGTAAATATTTTTTTTTTATCATTTATACACCATTTATTGATGTGTTGAAATGGAATATGTACAATTTAATCAATTCAATTCCATTTATTTGGATCATAAAAAATTCTTATCTTACCTTTTCTTAAAAATCTATAACATTGTGTGTAAATGGGATCCACTGTTCGGCCACGGGTTTACAGGTTTTCTTAGAATCTAGTTGTTAATAGATTTGATAATCTAAAAGGAATTAAATCCGAAACTGGATAATAAAAATGTAATCGTTCCACAAAATACGATACCTTGTTTATAGTAGAATCGATATAAAACGAGATTTTCTTTGTCGTGTCGTTAGTAAAACAATATATATCATAAGTTGACAATGAAATATAAAAACTTTTTTTTTTTAAATTTACAATATTTTTTATATCTGCTTTAATATTTTAGTTTGGTTCACCTATATCTTGTAACTTGTTGCCGAGCTGGCTGCTGTAGAGATGGCTGGTGAGGTTGTCTTCAATGTTGAGGTCGGGTTTTCAGTTAAATTAATGTCAATGAGTTTGTTTCCGGGAATGGGGAATTCCCCAAGGACTGCATGGCTGTGGTTCTGTGAAATGAAGACTTTATTATACAAATTCAATTGAGAAATAAATATATACACAAGCAAATCACTTGTCTCAAATAACCGATGAATACGAAACAGATATCGAAGCAGCAATCCATTTGAGAATGAAACCTATACTGCCCAGATAACGGGATGTGTATCTGGGATCATCATTTCAGAATCGACCAAGCTCTAAACGGAACAGTCCAGATAGCGCGATATGTGTATTTAAAAAGTGTCCAATTATATATCAAGATCTACAGATATACCCACCCCCTAACTGCTGGCCTACCTTTTGGTGATGACAACATAATCGTTACCGGGACAGACATTCTGGGAGTCGTCTGGTCCAAACGGGTTACCGTCAAGTAATAGATCTGTTTGATAACCCTGGTCATTGGGATGGGGGGGGGGGGGGGGGGAGATATTATAAAAATTAATATTTTTCGATCGAATCTAAGTAGTTGTTCAAAAATTGCGATATGTTGTAACGGAGGACCAATAGGACGAGAAAGGTTATGGGTCTGGCGTCTACATAACAATATTAATATACAATCGGTCAACATCATATTATTATTTTTTTCATCCTTGAAATTGAACTTTTGAAACCTCTTTTTTATGGAATAAATATTTCAGACACGATAAAAACAAACGAACTTTGACAATCTTTCATGGAGTAATGCGTTTACGTATCCCTTTGACCTTTGAACTTTGAACTGTAATGTCACAGAGTTAAGTGTAAAAGTAGAATATATATTTCGTAAAGAGTTCGAAATCCTAGGGATAACAAAGCAGCAAAATCAAAACCGATATTCAAGGCAGGATTGGAAGCGTCAACAAATAGATGGTCACTCATCACTCATCTCAGTGAGTGAGGAAACACTGACTTGCAGAACAGACTTTGTTTTTGCGAAACTCATTTTAAGAAATGTTAAATTATTTTCTACACTCATGTTTTAGTGTGTAGCAACTCGTATTGGACAAAAAATATCTATTTTTATTATCTACTATTTAGTATTAAAATTGTTATCTTTATTTCATTGACAAAAGTAGAATTCTTCACTTTTTAAGTATCGAATGCTTACAAAATCCCGGTTCAAGTGACTTAACTCCTTTTAGAGATAAAATTATTTTAAAAAATAAATAAATCTGAGCTCACCCACCCACCCTCCCGTTCACTCATCCACCCGTTCAAAACCCAACCAACCACCCACCCGTTCACTCACCCACCCACCCACTCACTCAGCCACCCGTTCACTCATCCACGAAGCAGACACGGCCACGGTCAACCACGATAATTTAAAGCGACAGTGCACTCGCGGCTCCGTCGAACCAGCCATCTTTCCCAACCGTTCACCGGGTGAAATCTTAAAATGTCGTTGTGTAAAAGAAAAAGAAGTAATTAATAATCAAAATAAAAATACTCCCCACCCACACGTATGATGGAAATGCGAATAGAGAGAAGAACTGTAACATAGTGAGAATTATTTACCGTCCGTGTAACGACGATGAGGTCAATGAACACCGTCTCGTTAGGACCGCCCGTGACGTCACATCCGTGGGGACGGAGAAGGCGTAAGACCACCGCCAGAAATCATAGGAGACAAGGGAGGTAATGCAAGCTATTCCGCCACTGGAGCGCAGGAGTTGCAGGCCCGCCACTGGTTTATCTGCTGTCACGTGGGTAGGAAGGCCCGCCCCGAATTGGCACGTGTCACATGATAGGGGGAGGGGGCAGGTTTCGTTGTCTTGGGAAATCTTGTTCAATGAGAATGATATGTCTAAAATTATGTTACGTCATTCATCCATTCATGCGATTGCTGTCGTGGATTAAACGTTTTAGAATTTTCACACGTGCATACGCACACACACAGGTCACACACATACACACACACACAGTCACACACACACACACACAGTCCAAGAAACTTACATCTCAAACACACACATAGACTTACATTCACTGAAAAGTGGTTCTCATTTAAGATATTTTGACATATTTTTCATCAATTTGAGTGATTTATTATTATTTATTTTTAATTGTTAAACATCTTTGAGCCCATATTTTTCTAGGTTTGGAACAACATGGAGTTGGAGAGTGAACATTATCAGCAAGACCAGATACACTAGTCACTAGACTGTTTTATATTAGATCACAAATGTCTGATTTAGCTAGCGACGTATTCTCTTTCCTAAATATTTTGGTTGGAACAAATAAATTAATATAAATATATGTATGCATAAAATAGCAGTAGGTTGAAAAATTAGATACTTCTAGCATTACTTTTTTTTTTAAGTATGGGAGAAAACCCATAAAACAGCAAAGCACTTCTAGAACAATCAGTAGATTCCCCTTTTACGGGATTTTTAAACCGTAAACCAAGTCGAATTAAATCCAATCTTTTAAAAACATGTGCAACAGAATGACATTGGGGGTAATGAAGAGATCGCGGGAGCTACCTGATTAGACAGTTTCATTGTAACAACAACAACAAAGACAACTTTTCAGTGTACATTACAAATTGTTGTGATAACTTTTTACTTCCGAAACAGTTCCCAGCAGATGGCAACAGACGCTGCTCGAGCTGATATTAATTACCATGGATACAGATGGTGGGATGTTACATTTTTAACGCCTTCATAGTAACTTCGTTCGTGAGTAGATGACTTGCTGGCAAAATGTTCGGATGGCTAATTTACCCACTTTCCGGCAACCTATCGAGCTGAAACTTGGCGCACACTCTTTGCCGATGACGACAAATTCTATCAAATTTTCAGCCCCACCACCCCCCACCACCCATTGCTCAATATTACATTTTTTATAAAGGATTTATACGAAAAACTTTGTTTTTATGAGTTATTTAATCATAATATTACAAATATATAAACCTTTACATCTCGAATGCGCTGACAGATTAATGGACAAATGTATCTGACTATGGAGAACCGATTTCAGCACAAATTAATTGCTACTTCTACAAGCTATTGGCTACCGCACTCAAGGTAAAAATTTGACTGAAAATATTCTAAACTCACTTACATATAATGTGTTGTTGGCTGTACCTGTTGATACACGGTACTCCTGGTATAGACCTGTGCTTGTACTCGGTGACCAGGTTATCAGAGATTTTGTTTCATTGAAAACCGGCAGGAATTGCTCGTACGATACTGTGCCATCATTCTGAAAATAACAATTGTGCCTAATTTTTGTTTTCCATGCGAGTCGAATTATAAGGTATTCATGGTTTCAAATAAATGTATGCTTCTCTCATGCTATTAGTATGACTTGACCTCAAATATTTAAATTTGATTAAAACAAATGTCCTTGCGTTAAAATAGGAGAGGACGAGTAAGTCCTAAAGTTGTTTCATTTAAACGCCTATTGATGTCCTCACCTGTGACATCACGATGTCATTTGCTTCAAAATGCAAAATACATAAGACAATGCTGACCTCCTCCCCCCCCCCCCCCCACACACAACTTTTACAGAGCAAATTGCTCAAGGAGCCCCCTTCAATATGGACACCAAATAAAACCTACAGGTTTCACGCATTCTCGTTTGAACTTTTGGCTCGGGGGGCCATCCATAAAAGGGATCACATGGGATGTAAGGATGAGGAGAAGTCATCAATTTGTTACGATGTATTATGAGGGGGGTTCTGAATGTTGTGTTCGCCTGATGTGGCGTTGTGTCATGAGTGTGTCTTACTGTTGTGACAATGTGTCATGAGTGTGTCTTACTGTTGTGACAATGTGTCATGAGTGTGTCTCACTGTTGTGACGATGAGTTATAAAGGTGTCTTAAGGTGGTGATGATCTGACATGAGGGTGTCTCAATGTTGGGACGATGAGTTATAAAGGTGTCTTAAGGTGGTGATGATCTGACATGAGGGTGTCTTAATGTTGTGACGATGAGTTATAAAGGTGTCTTAAGGTGGTGATGATCTGACATGAGGGTGTCTAAATGTTGTGACGATGTGTTTTTGGGGTGATCTAATGATATGACAAAAATTTATTTTAGGGTTTCTAGCATTTGTAACGGTGTTTTATGGGGGTGTTTTATTCTGTTGTGACAACATGTTATGAGACTGGCCGTCTTTTATGGATGGCCAACATCACACGCCCTGGGGTTGCTGTAGATAGAAAACGTTGCCCAAATACATTTCAGTTAGTCTAGAGAGGCGTTTCCAAAACGTTTAAGCTCGATCGACCGGTGGACACGTTTGGAGCACCAGGCCCCAGTGGCTTATTTATTAATTATATATTTTTTTATCTGTTCATAAATGTTCTTGTTTTTCGGACCAACAACGGAATGCTCGCGGACCCCTCCCGGTCCACGGACCTCCATTTAGGGGAACAGTGTTCTAGAGTTAACATATCCGATTGAGTTTTGTCCCTACACACTTTGATCATTTTCTGTGGCAAACAAAAGTGTGACATTCAATGAGATGGGGAAAATGTTATTGATGCGCACAACTTTACACCTTATCCCTGTCAAATATTCTTTGGCCCATAAGAATACTCTCGTTGTCTAGGTCTTCACAATAACTGTCTCTCACTCTTTGATAAGAAAGAACCACACGGTTCAAGGTATACTAACATATTTTTATTCCAGATGTGATAACAATTCATAGTAGTCCTCGGACATAGTATCAATCAATGTACAAGTAGATATTCACAGCTTTCACTCCAAAAACACAGCTATATGACGACAATCCATTTTAGAGTGAACTATTATACATTAGCTCTCGACACAAGTTAACTCTCCCAGTCCTGATCATTCATTCTGCAGGTTCGGGAACATAATACTACCGCCCCGCTCACGAACATAATAATATCTCTCTCGAACATAACAGTTAACCCCCTTTTATACCTGAAACACCTCACAAGTCATTCACCCGACCGTGACATGACAATCGTTCACCTCGCTCACATACCCCATTTCACCCAAATCAACACACACACTCTGCCACTTATTCCATGACCTTGACAATCCCAAACAGCCTCACCTCTTTTAATCCAATGAATATGGCGACCGGTTTCAGCGCTGTGACCTTTGAACCAGTTAGGTCGCCCTCGCTCTCGAGAAACAGGACGTCATTACAGCCTAAGGTTATAGCCATCCATTCCTTCCGTTTTTACAATCTGGATACCAAATATCGTAAGCGCAATAAGAGGCCGTGTAGCATATTGCGAGAACCTGTAAGAAATACGTCTAGTTTATGTCATAAAAAATAAAATCACAAATGTAAATATCAATGTGGTACACAGAAAAGGTTGGGTTTGTACCAACATCAATGCAGTGGCGTAGTTACGGTCAGCGCCGTCCGGGAGTGGGCCAAGAAGTTGCCGGCCACCTGCCATAAAAAACGTTTATAGGTTGCCGAAAATACCGCCCCTTCATATAAAGAAAATGGTGCCGACTGGGGAGAAATGCTTCTTGCCACCCCCTTCCTACGCCACTGCATCGATGGTATATATGAAACACAATTTCTGGGATGTGTAACCATATGGATGGGTCGTGGAACAAAATTGATGTCGTGCGTATAACAACATTGATGGGGTGTGTAACGAAATTGTGGGGTGTGCAGCCAGTTTGTAAGATCGTATGTCAAGCAACATTGATAGGGCGTTATTATTTACTGAGCCTTTATGACGGATAGAAATTTAATTCAAATCCCTATATCGAGATGTGCTTTACCGCAGTCCTATCATAATGCAGCCATAATAAATCATGTCTTAGATCTCTCTTTGGTAATTTAAGTAATCAGATGTAGATGTTTCTTGGAAATTGCTATAACTGTGATCTCTAGCTAATGTAAGAATACAGATGTAGATGGAAATAGATATAGTTTTGATATCTAGCTAATGTAAGTAATCAGATGGAGATGGAAATAGCTATAAATTTGTTCTCTATCTAATGTAAGCAACCAGACGTAGAATTTTTTTTGGGCAAATCTTTGAATTTATTACATCGTTTAAAATTTATAAACATTTATTTTTCATGTGCATTAATGTTTAATAACAATAAAATTTAAAGACTTATTTTTTTAAAATTCCTTTCCAAGCACTAAACCGGAAACCCTTAATCCCTAATGGCGGTACCACGGTCACAAAGGGCTATTGATTGACAGGTCTGTCGCCATGAATAACATTTCCTCTATATAGTGTTCCGGATTACAGGAATCGGTTTAAAATATGCATACATTGATGGCAACAAATAGCAAATTTACTATTTAAAAAAATAATCTGACTAACAAATAATTGCATTTATTGTGGAAAATATTTGTCATAAAAAAACAAACCCCTGTTAATGACAAGTATCGATTTTGCTTAAATACAATAAGCATCGATGTTGATCAAATATATCATTGTTAATGACAAATTACAAATAAAAAAGATAATCATGTTAATCACAAATTTATCTCCTTTCTCAATTATCAGAAATCAAGATGTCTCGCTTTGACATTTTTTTAACACTATAAGTCAAGTCATGATTTGAGTGCAGCTCTGGCCTAAGGTCAAAACTCTTGTTCGTCACTTTCCTCCTCCGCTTTGCCGACCCCTTTCCATACTTTACTGACTTGATTTCGAGCAATTCCCACCCATTACAGACCTTTAATTGACCCTCGAACACTCAACTTTTTAAGCAGAATTTGGTAAATGCAGACCACTGGTGCCATGACATATCACACGGCTGCCATTTTGGTTGCCACGACCGTAAACTGTTATAATACACTGTCACTAAACCTAACCTGAACCCTAAATGTATCCATAAACCTAACCTGAACCCTAAATGTATCATTAAACCTAACCCGAACCCTAAATGTATCCCAAAACCTAACCTGAACCCTGAATGTTTCCCTAAACCTAACCTGAACCCTAAATGTATCCCTAAACCTAACCTGAACCCTAAATGTATCCCTAAACCTAACCTGAACCCTAAATGTATCCCTAAAGGCACCAATAGTCTGAATTAGCCCAGAATTTTCACTGCATAAATGACCGCTCGGGATTTGCGTTTTGCCAATGATCACAAACAACCTTGACCTTATGGTCACACTGTTGAAGTTGGAAGTTGACACGACGAACACTCGACACGAGCTCGGCGCCTGGGATGTGTTGCTGGCCTGGCAGGGGGTCACGAGGAGGTACTCGGTGTGGAGCATCTCATACGGGGACACGTAGGTGGCTGCAAGCGACTGCACCTGACTGTTGCCTTGACCTGTGATTGTTCAAGCGTCAATAAAGCTGAGTGACATTTGTAGTGGTGAGGGGGAAGGGAGGGCTTGCGGGTTATGGATTTATTGTATAATCTAAGGCGGTAATCTCGTGCGTGAATTGCAAATTTATTAATAAAGCAGAGTTGCTGTTTTAATTCAACAAAAAAAAATAATAAAAAAATATAGAGAATTACAATATTAATATATAATTAGATCAAAAAAATTTACATTCCTGTGCAAAGTTAAATTGTGATCGGAGCTAACGGGATCTCACACTCCGGCGACCTCGCACTCAAATGACCTCGCTCTCTTAGTAAACTCGCACTCTAGTGATCTCACACTCCGACGACCTCGCACTCAAATGGCCTCGCTCTCTAAGTAAACTCGCACTCTAGTGATCTCACACTCCAGTGACAGCCCACTCAGGCACGCGGGCAAATTAAAACTTTCAAATCCACAGGGATTACACATTACACTCCAAATCCCCCTACTCACACCTCCACTCCTACCTCCGCTCCCACCGCCACCTCCTACTTCCCTTCCATTCCCACCCTCACAGCCAATTCGATCTCCACAACCACCTCAACATGCAACACCCCCTTCTCCTATCTCCATTCTCATTTCCACATCCACTGCCACCTTGACTTCTGACTCCAATCCCTTCTCCCTTTCCACCGCCTCCGCCAACTCCGCTTCAATCTCCACTTCCACCTTCCCTTCTACCTCCACTCCCATTCCTGCTCCAAACTCTCATCTCCACTTCCACCTGCAATTTCAACTCAACTTCCAGCTCCTCCAGCTCCACTTCCACCTCCACTTCCACATCCACTTCCACCTTCACTTCCACCCCACTGGTTCAATGCTACGGGAGACAACAAATACATGGTAAAATGCTACGAGGGACAACAAATCCATGGTAAAATGCTACGGGAGACAACAAATCCATGGTTAAATGCTACGGGAGACAAAAAATCCATGGTTCAATGCTACGGGAGACAACAAATCCATGGTTCAATGCTAAGGGAGACAACAAATCCATGGTACAATGCTACGGGAGACAACCCCAATCCATTGTTCAGTGCTACGGGAGACAACCACAATCTACCGTAGCTGGTAGGACATGGATGCAATGAAAACCCCGCAACTACTGCAACGCCCCTGATACCAATCTGGGCTCACCAGCTGGTGGAGAATGCGATCTGCTGTCTATGGTTAGCTCAATCATAACAAAATAACAGAAGGTACAAAATCACAGAAGTAACAAAATCACAGAAGTAACAAAATCACAGAAGTAACAAAATCACAGAAGTAACAAAATCACAGAAGTAATAAAATCACAGAAGTAACAAAATCACAGAAGTAATAAAATCACAGAAGTAACAAAATCACAGAAGTAACAAAATCACAGAAGTATCAAAATCACAGAAGTAACAAAATCCCAGAAGTAAAAAATCCCAGAAGTAACAAAATAACAGAAGTAGCAAAATCACAGAAGTAATAAAATCACAGAAGTAACAAAATCACAGAAGTAATAAAATCACAGAAGTAATAAAATCCCAGAAGTAATAAAATCACAGAAGTAACAAAATCACAGAAGTAACAAAATCACAGAAGTATCAAAATCCCAGGCGTAACAAAATCCTTGAATTAACAAAATCCCAGGCGGCGGATTTCTCAAATTGTGTGCGAAAACACACCCTCGTCTCTCAGAGATGAAGAAATAAAATAAAATATCTTAATAATATTAATTTTAAAAAATCAATATTATACTTTGGCATATATATATATATATATATATATATATATATATATATCACTAGCCACACCAAGAGGTGCAATCAGAGAAGATAAATCTATCGTCTCTTGTAGACGGAAAGATGCCATACAATATTTATATATATATATAAGAAATAAAAAGTTTCTTTCATTACGTAATATGTTACAGTGTTGTGTCACTGCCAATGCTATATTGCCTGAAGGCTTCTATTAACGTTATATGATACTGGGATTTCCCAATGTTCAAACAAAGATTATTTTAAGATGACGTTAAACTGTCGCGTCCACATACAGGTTTCATTTATTTTCTACGTAGGACCCCGCAGTACCCGGCTCTGATTCGAGTTGGGTTGGGGGGCTGGGGGCTTTAAGGCTGTAAATGCGAACTTGCTTTGAATTGTTTTTAGGCCAGAAACGAGCAACACACAATAAGGGGGGTGGGGGGGGGGGGGGGTCGATCAATGAAGTCGTGGAGTTGGGGGTTCACTCTGTCCGTCCAGGTGGATAATGGCTTAACCGGGACTTCAGTTGGTAATGATGGAACCATCGGCACCGAGATCGCGTAGCAACTAATGGCTCGTACATTGATTGATTGGCTCCAATCCAACGATGGCCCTCCAACGTTGCGCCGAAACTCTCTGTTCATTACATGACTTCAAACACTTTAAAAAAAAAAAAAAAAAACTAAGTCAAGTCTCGGCGTTCAAGGTTTTTCTATCATGTTCATCGTGTTTTCTGGTATAAGAAATAGTTTCTGGACATCGAAATGATGTGACCAACATTTCAAAAAAAAGAATGAATTTACATTTTTTTTTTTTTTTTTAAATTTAACAAAATGAAAATTGTTTAATGTGAATAGGATGTGGTTTTTTAAAAAAAATCGTGATGCATGAAAGGGATTTTTTAAGAAGGTCGTAAAGGTATACACCGTAAAGTATAAAACTGTAACGGTTTAAAATCAGCCTCCACCATAATCCAAGCACAATTACCGCCCATTTCTCTCGCCCGCACCGGTCGTCTTTCCAATCAAAGGAGGCGTCATTTCAGTTTTTTATGGAAGGGGGGGGGGGGGGGGGGGGTCGAAACTAAATTTTGGTCGGCTTGTTATGTTTTTTATAACTGAAGGCGCCATATTACATGCGAATTCAGGGGGGGGGGGGGATGCCTCACCATGCCCTACCAAAATGACGTACTTCTTTCCAATGTCGTTCCTTCGATCTTAAAATTTCCCCTCCCTTGTGTAAAATAATGGAATCGATTATTAAATAGATCTTTACATTCCTTTGTGGTTTCGAATTCGTTCAAAGTTGCTCCTGGGCACACACACACACAAAAATTAAGGGAAAAAAAAAAGATGACTATAAAGCTGTCGGCTCAAATTTTTTCAGTCACATTTGTCGAAAGACCTGGAGTTCTCGTTAGAGGACATGGGGATATTTCTTTCAGCTGCGCAAGGTGACAGGTTCTTGGAGATTTTTTTTTTATACTATAGTTGTGTTGGTTTATTAACTTTGATTGTAACTTATTTTGTTTTTTATGAACCTTTAGATTTAGTGCTATGCCAAACATTGGCGACAGCAATGCGTGAACTTCCCATTTAATAAAATTACTTGACAAACTATGATCTCAGGTAAATTTTTTTGCTACAACCTTTCCCCCCATGATATGTCAAGGCACACTTTTTATTTCACGCCCATGTACTATATTATATATTCTGATGTCCCAACCCCCTTGAAACCGAATAATTTTTACACCATCCTTTTGTTGAGACGATTTCATTTTCCTAAAAGAATACATTACGCGCCAAACGCAGTTGCCTATAAATATAAATATATATATATCATTTAGAGTAATTATCCGGAAGTATATTTTGCGCGCCATTGAACTCATTATTGAACCATACTTTCTTTCAAACATATAGAATTATATGTCATATACTCTCAGTACCAAATTCTATGATTAGGAAGCAGTCCGGGAGTCACACCAAAAGCATATATATATATATATACTAGACATAGCCCGCCACACACTGGCGGCAGCGAGGCGTGAACTTCCCATCTACTAAAGTTACTTGACAAAACATTAACTCAAGCTACACGCTTCCCCCACACACAACCCCCCCCCCCTCCCGCCCCCAATGATACTTCACTGCACACTTTTTATTTCACGCCCATGAATTATATTAAATATGCTGATGTCCCAACCACTTTTAAACCGAATATTTTTTACACCATACTTAAACTAAGATGAATTCCTTTTTCGAAAAGACCCAAACATAAGCTGTTTTGAGTGCGTTTTTGGTTCGTTGTTTTTACTGCGAAATAAAATTAGAATTAATGTGTTCTAAATAATCACGCAAATGACGTCATAGCGCGAATTGCCTATTTAGCCAAAGCTAAAAGTTCTCCGATGCAATAAAAGAGCGTGACAAAACTGATGATGTATTTTTACCTTCTTGAAAGTCAAATTAATAAATAGAATTGATTGCTTTTTAAATTGCTAAAATTAAACACAAATTTAGCTTTGTATTTTTAACATTTAATAAGTTTTTACTTTTTATTCATTCAAAAAAACTTTTTATGAAATTTATAAAGTAGTAAAAACTTAACATTTAAAAATAATTTTTATTAGAAAATGCCGTTTTATTCAATTGATGCAGCAAACTACATAGCCAAAAAGCGTTCACTAATGTATTTATCACTAATCTATATAAGAACAAAGCATATGAAATGCAAAACAAAATTTTTTGCGTAAGCAAGGGGGTGACAATCCAGTGGATGTTTTTATTAATTTTTTAAAACTCTGTTGGGGGTGGGGGAGTAATACGATACATTTTGCCCAATTTCTTCACAAGATACGCCTCGGAATGAATTTGATAAATAATTAACCATCTTAGGAACATATATATCGGGGGTAGGAAAAAAGTTGTTTACATTTATACTTGGATAACAATTTCATCAATCAAATGCCAGTTGTGAAAAAAATTGGATTTTATATTCTCATTTTACAAATGAACATATGTTTTCAGAAAATCAATGAGGTTAAGAAAATGTAAAGTAAATGTACATGATGATACCCAAGATTATCAAAACCAAATCATTTTACACAAGCGAAAATGTAATTTTGAAAATAGAGATAGGGTTACGATTTTATTAGATAGAGATATAGATAAAAAGAAGAAAGACAGACGGATAGACAGATTTTTCTTTGAGTGGCATTGCAACGCATGCCGGGTTCTCGCTAGTATATAAGAGATACTTGTTTGTTAGTCTCACCCGTACATCGTCTCGGTTATTTATTCGAGGACACGACTATACATTGCATTTGTCTCCCTGTCTGGTATTTATATTCTGCTTTTAGTGGCATTTACGCCCAGGAGTCTTTTGTACCACTCCCTCAATGGGTGTTTTGACACGGGTGGCGGACCTTTTCCACGCGTGCCACAGCTGACACGCAGGGCCTAGTCGGAAAACTGAGCCAAAAGATCCAAAAATCAGCAGAAGGACGAGTAAAAAAAATTTTGAGGGCCAAATTTCTTTTCAAGAACATGTCAAGAACCAAGTTTTTTCGGAGTCAATACCGTTTTATGGCCGACTGCCCGAGTCGAACTCATGTCGCTAAAGATCCGCATGCGGCCCGCGAGCCGCGATTGGCTGACGACTGGCCCGGAACATGTAAAACTATGATGGAAACTGGTAACTCTGCCCAGAAAGGGTCGTTTAACTTACAAGAAATTCAATTCGAGGCCTCAGCAGCCTCCTATAGATATAAGGCACTCAATGTTAAAAGCCACTTGATAAAAAGCGGTTCGAAATTAATTTAAAACAAATTGTGAACCATGGCCGCAAATCGCCCCCACCCTCCCCCCACCCCAAAAAAAGGTGCTTATGCAACACAGAAACAAAGAAACACATTAAGAATGACATATTTAACCATATATCCACTCAACAAATCATCTATTTAATGACACAGCTGCCCTTAACTTAACAGCTAAAACTCATGAAATTAAAATCTATTAATGAGATTGTGTTGTTTTCTTTGTATCTCTTCTCTCCATTTAGTCGTGTCCAGCATGGGCCTGGCCGTGTTTCTCTTTAACTCCTTCGGCTTGACCACTGGCTTCTTCTTCGGTACGTAGCTCATATCTACGGCCCCTGTATAAGGGCACGCTTGTTTCATACAGCGTTAGCAAGTGAAATTATATGGTATCCCCTGTGTTACAAACAGTTATAGATGAAATTATAAGGTGGAAATGTGTTACATACAATGATGACATATTAAATATAATGGGAGTACTTGCGTTACACACACGACCATAATAGGTTTTTTTCAGATGGGTTTTTACATACACCATACCAGGCTATTTGATGGGTTTTACATGTAAATTAGCAGGTTATTAAAAAGGGTTTTATATAAACCTTAAAAGGTTATTCATACGGGAGCACTAATTTTTTTTTCATAATAGACTTTGTTTTTAGAAGGAATACATTTTGTTACCATATGGCTGAGCACGTCTAGTATATATCTGATTACTTGTGTTACATCTGATTACTTGTGTTACATCTGATTACTTGTGTTACATACATTTGGCTAAGAGTCACAAAGATTAAAGAGCTTAGAGATACTCAATGAAAACGAAAACAGAAATAACAAACGTCATAATTGAGAATAAATGATAAATAATAATGTTTGAAAATTGCAAAGAATAACACAAATAACTACGTTTATGTCCTTTTTTCCATGGTTCTTAAACCTTTAAGATTTATTCTATACTAGCGAGTACCCGGCATGCTTTGCAATGCCCCTCATCGAAATAAAGTGTCTGTGTTTTAATAATTTTTTTGTAAGTTCTTCTAATAACCACCTTTTTTTAACCGTCTGGTGCGTATTCGAATTAATTAGAAGGTTTTAAGAAGTGTCAGCAGACCACACGCAGCTGTCCGTGTGGGAAGCATGGATTTTCCAAATTTAGTCCTAAAACTTATAGCGATTGATCCCCCAATGCAATAGCTATGTTTGAAATTATATTTATATGGCTCATTTATTACATATAAACAAATTTTGGGCCCCCGGCCCCAAAAGTAATATTGTGAAATATTTGTACTAAACCAGAAACCTATTTATTAAGTCACATATACAAAATGAAATGTCACAGTTTATATTTAATGTAATTAGTCCCACTTATGCAATAGCTCTGCTTGACGTTATATTTACATAGCTCATATAAGATAAAAAAAAAAAGAATTTAAGGCCCCCGGCCCAAAGCGGAATATTGTAAAATATTTGCACTTCTTTAGAAACCTAATGCGGGCCTGCACACAACAACTCACTGAAAGTGTATCGCATTCAGATGATTAGTATAGGAACTCATACGGTAATTATATTTAAATAGCTCATATTAGAAAGAAAAACTACTATAGGGCCCCGGTCCAAAACTGGTAATTCTTTGTAAAATGAACGGGTTTTGATATTCATGGATATACTTTTGTAAATGTACTTACGTTGTGTTAACGTCATTGATTTTCTTAATTCGTAAAATGAGAATATAGCATCTATTTTTCACAACAGTAATATCATTGGATTTAAAGATATAAAATTGTACACACCCTATTTCCTAACCCCCATGTATATGTACCTAAGAAGGCAAATTATTTGTCAAATTCATTTTGAGACGTATAGTGTGCTGCCATGTGCAAATTAAACTATTGAATTACAACTTCCCCCTCCCCCAAACAGAGTTTTAAAGAAATTAATAAAATCATCCACGGGATTGTAATCCACTTACTTATGCAAAAACAATTTTTTTGCATTTCAAATGCTTTGTTCTTATTTAAATGAGTGATAAGTGCATTAGTGGATGCTATTTGGATATGTAGTTTCGCTGCACTGATTGCATTAAACGGCATTTTCGTATTAAAAGTATATTTAAAGGTTAGGTTTTTTTTTTCTTATTTATAAATTTCATAAATGTATATTTTTGGAAAGAATAAAAGTAAAAATTTATTTAACGTTAAAAGTAAAAAGCAAAAATTGTATTTCATTTTTTAAATTGTAGCAATTAAAAAAGCAATCTATTATATTTATTAATTTTACTTTTAGGAAGGGGGAAATACATTATCAATTTTATTAGGCGCGGTTATTAAATCAGATATATTTTTGCATTGAATAAATAGACAATTTGAGTTCTGACGTCATTTGCGTTATTATTTAGAACAAATTAGTTTTACTTTTATTACGCAATTTTGGAACGTACTTAAAAAATGCACTAAAATCAACAGATGTTTTGGTTTCCCCGATTAATGTGATTACAGTGTAATTCCTTGATCATAATTTGTTTTATTAATTTTCATAACTTTCAACCACATATAAAGTGTTTAAAATAGTTCATTAGTTGTTACTCCAAATTTATTTGTAATTTATATTATTAATACTTAAAATTTTATTAAAATTAAAGCGAATATACAATATATTTTTCGCATTACCATTGATTCGAGTTCCTTAAAATAATAGAAGAAAACTATGATTGTTTTAAAAAATGGGAACGTATTTAAATCGTATCAGTTCTTTGGAGTTAAGGTCAGCATAGATCATTCTTATATAATAGATGTATTACTACATCATTGCTATTCAAAATCACAACACATTTACAAAGCTATATCCGATTCTAAAATACGTCACAAAATTCAAGATTATTTATAAAAACAACAAAAATACTCTCTACACTAAACATGCAAAAACATGTTTTCTCTGCTCTTGCTACAAATTGATGTCCGTTGGCATTTGTTCAAGGGCGGTTGAGTTGATAGATCCGATTGAAATTATTTTGATAAAGATTGTTAAAGAAAACAAAACGAATTTAAGGACATCTGCCCATGCGAAATATTGTAAAATGTTGTTCTAATTTAGAAACATTTGCGGGAGCGCGCATATCAATTCACCAAAGTTTTTATCGCAATAGGATGAATGGTATAGGAATGCATACGATAATTATATAGATAATATAAGGGTGGAAAACGAATTAAGGCCCCCGGCCACAAACGGAATATTGTAGAATTGTTGTATTACATCAGAAACCTACTTATTATATCACACAATTAAAAAAAGAGAAACATATTACTGAAGTTGTATCGCATTCAGATAAATGGTATAGGAGTGCATTCGGATATTATTTTTTACAAAGCTCATATAAGAAAAATAACGATTTTGGGGCCAACGGCCAAAAACGGATTATTTTAAAAGTGTTGTAACTACTTCAGAAACCTAATTATTATGTGACACACACAATTTAATGTCGCTATTTGTATTTGATTAAAAATCTATCCATCCACACATTAGCTCTGTTTGAAATTTTATTTGTATAGCTCATATAGGAAAAATAGAACATAGGGCCCCTGGCTCAAAACAGAATATTTTGAACGGTTGTAATAATTTGAAAAGCTTTGCGGACGTGGGTAAAATATTTTACTAAAGTTTTAACGCATTCAGATAAATGATATTCGAGCGCATACAGAAATTATTTTGTACAAAGCTCGTATAAGAAAAAAAAAAGAATTTGGGACCAACGGCTGAAAATATAATATTTTAAAAGTATTGTAATTACTCATTAACATGCGCGACCTTATGGACAACCTTTCAACAAAGTTTTGTTGCAATCGCATGAATGGTGTAGGAGCGCATACGGTTTGAAATTATATTTATATAGCTCATATTGGAAAAATAGAACATGGGGCCCCTGGCTCAAAAAAAATAATATTTTAAACGGTTGTAATAATTTAAAAAGCTTTGCGGGCGTGGGAGAAACATCTAACTAAAGTTTTATCGCATTCAGATGAATGGTATAGGAGCGCATACCGAAATTATTTTGTACACAGCTCATATAAGAAAAAAAAAAGAATTTGGGGCCAACAGCTGAAAACGGAATATTTTAAAAGTATTGTAGTTACTTATTAACATGCGCGACTTTATGGACAACCTTTCAAAAAAAATTTCTTGCAATCACATGAATGGTGTAGGAACGCATACGTTTTGAAATTATATTTATATTGCTCCTATAAGAAAAAACGAACATGGGGCCCCTGGCTCAAAACGGAATAATTTAAAACGGTTGTAATAATTTAGAAACCTTTGTGGAAAGTGTTCACAGACGGATCGGCCAATCTGAGAGAAAGCACTGCTGGGTATGGTGCGCTCATACTATACCCAGCGGGGGGCCAGAAAGTCAAGAACTCTCCGGACCCTGTGGGACTACAGCATCAAACTTTGATGCGGAGCTTGAGGCTATACACAGGGCACTGGAGAGTGTGTATCACACACTGAGAGAGAACGAGCTTGCGGGGCTCGACGTGATCGTGTTCTCGGACAAGATCTGCTCTCGAGATCTTGGGAAAAGGACAGGGTAGCACACACATGGTTGACGTCATCTTAGATGACGTATGCAAACTCGGCAAACTAGGAGGCACGGTGACAGTGCAATGGATCCCTGGTCACGTCAACATCAGTGGCAACGAGAAAGCGGACACTCTTGCGAAGACCGGGGCCGCCCAGCCTCAGCCAGAAACACCAATGACTGGATTGGGAATAAAGAACTGTCTGGCGGACCATTTTAGGAAAAAGTGGTACAGGCAGTGGGCGGACAATACGACCGCAAGAGGCGTCTATTCCAACATGCAAACTCCTAGCAAACAAGACCCATGGTGGGGGTTAGGCCGAAAGCAGCAGAGTTTAGTGACGCAAATGCGCACCGAGCATTGCCCCATAGGCACGTATTTCTGGCGTCTAGACAACAATCGGGATCCCACCTGCCGGCATTGCAACCTGGTCCCGGAAACGCTGGCGCATCTGTTGACCGAATGTCCCTCACTGGAGCTTCCGGGGGAGGCCAGGGCGGAGGGGGAACCCTATGTGAGGAAAATGTTGTATGGCACAGCTCAGCAGATGGAGCTGATTGCCAATTTACTAGCCAGGGCCTTAAGAGAGTAATCTCAGGCCCTCACCAGCATATGTGTGTTAGAAACCTTTGTGGGCATGCTCGCAACATCTCGTCAAAGTTTTAGCGTATTCAAATAAATGGTGTAGGAGCGCAGACGAAACCTATAGTTTACAAAGCTCATATAAAAAAAAAACGATTTTGGGGCCAACGGCCAAAACGAAATATTTTAAAAGTGTTATAATGACTCAGTAAAATGCGCGAGCTTATGGAATACAACTCTCCAATGTTTTGTCGCAATCGCGTGAATGGCGTAGGAGCGCATACGGTTTGAAACTATATTTATATAGCTCATATAAGAAAAAACGAACACGTGGCCCCTGGCTCAAAACGGAATATTTTAAAACGGTTATAATTATTTCCAAACCTTTGTGGGCGTGCTTGCAGCATTTTACCAAAGATTTAGTGCATTCAGACGAATGGTGTAGGAGCGCAGACGGAAATATTTTTTACAAAGCTCTTATTAGAAAAAAAACGAATGAAGGGCCAACGGCCGAAAACGAAATAATTGAAAAGTTTTTTAATGACGCAGTTAAATGCCCAGGTAGGTGGCCAACAACTCACCAAGGGTTTGTTGCAATCGCATGAATGGTGTGGGAGCGCATACGAGACAAACAGACATACATACATACATACATACAGATATACATTCATTTTTATATATATAGATATTCCATATGTTAACTATTATATATATCCACTACGTTTAATGTATTCTATTCATCCATTATGTTCTCTTTACTCTGTATATCCACTATGTTCCCTTTCTTCCTTACATCCACTATGCTCATTTTATTATATGCATCCACTATGTTCAATTTATTCCTACATACACTATTTTCACTTTATTCTTTATATCCACCATGTTCACTTTATTCTATACATCAACTATATCCACAGACGTGACCACATGGACGTATACAGCTCCACAGTTCCCGACATGGAGCTTTAATTGGCCGTCCTCCGTGACGTCATCTTATCCGTCATCCACATCCGCACCAGCTTTCGACAGCACCATGTCTGCCACCACAACGACCGCGGTAGACAGTACCATGTCTGCCAGCACGACTACCGCAGTGACACCGAGTGCGCTAAGAGTGTCGACTGATTCATTAACTTTCCAGGACAGCACCGTGTCTGCCAGCCCACCAACCACCACTAGCACAGACAGCCCACCAACCAACACTAGCACAGATGGGCTAACATCCGCCACTAGCACAGATGGCCCACCAAGTATTACTGACACGACCACAAACGGCCAACCAGCTACCACTAACACGACCACAAACGGCCAACCAGCTACCACTAACACGACCACAAACGGCCAACCAGCTACCACTAACACGACTACAAACGCCCCATCAACTATCACTACCACAAACAGCCCCCTAAATATATATAACAGCCCCACAAACGGCCCACCATTAACTATCACTAACACGACAACAAACGACCCACAGAATATCTCTAACACCATCAAAAACGGCCCATCACCAACTGTCACTAACACGACCTCAAACGGTAAGCCAACTAACACCGACGAGACCACAAATGATCCGCCAACTTTCACTAACGCGACCCCAAATGGACCACAAATTTCAACTAATACCCCCTTGAACCCCCCACCAGCTACCACTAGCCCGACGAGCCCTCAATCTAACACTTACACCACTACAAACAGCTCGCTGACAACAAACACATTTCCAAATGTCATTGACACGACCACAAAAACCCCACTAACTATCACTAGCTCAACCGGCCCGCCAACTATCACTAGCTCAATCGGCCCGCCAACTATCACTAGCTCAATCGGCCCGCCAACAACTGAACCAAATGACAGCATCTTTCCTTATGCTTATCATCTCGTGGTCCCACATACCACTGAAGACACTCTCATCCATACAAAATCCACATTGAACATTTTCGTCTCCATGACAACCACGGAGTCCTCCAATATCTCCGCCAGCGTTTCCGTGTTCCACCCGTTTTCGGACAGGTTCAAGGTCACCGTCCAACCCGGAAGTGAAGTGACCATCCAGCTGAAACCACTGCTGGCGTTTGTCGGATCCGGGCAGTCCAATCGGACGGTGGTGGTTCAAGCCAGTGGATTGATTCAACTGATGATGTTCACGAGAATCGATTACCTTGATGGTGAGCTGGTAATAGCTGCGCGAGTGTTACATAGGTTTACACAGGGTCCTAAGCGATTAGTTAGAGATAGCAATCCAAATTATGTAAGGAAAAGATTTCTCCCCCACAGAATAAAGGCGGAAAATGTATCTCCTTTTTAAACACTTTATAACTAATTTTTTTATTTTGCACTCAAATCTATTAGTCGGCTTGGGTTTTCCATCTCTGAAATAGACCGTCTCTAAAGTCAGTTGTCCATGAAAGTCTTTGGGTTTAGCGCAGTGGTTCTCAACCTTCCTAACGCTGTGACCCTTTTATGCAGTTCCTCACGTTGTGGAGACCCACGAGCCACACAATTATTTTCGTTTTGATTTCATAACTGTAGAGTATATGTGTTTTGATATTGTCTTAGGCGACCCTTGGGAAAGGGTTGCGCGACCCACGGGTTGAGAAACGCTGCTCTAGCGACACGAGCCATCGACTTTTCAACGGTCCTTAAATGTATGTAGTTTGTAAAAAAAAAATTACATAAAATTATTTATCCGTTAAAGTCCTTGAGAACATAAGGGTGTCTGTAAAGAAAAGATCAATTGTCTTCAAGACAATTGTTGTTTTCAAGACGATCGAAACCAAAGAAATATCCCTTGGAAATTTTGTTACCCAAAAAGGGGGATCATCAAGTTGAAATGGCAAGCATTTAGACACTTTATAGAAATAAAGTTTATGTGGTTGGCTGAATAAGCCAAGAAAACCTCGATCGCTTCTCGGCCTTGTGAAGTGCCTGTTCTCATCCCACCGGGGTTACCAAACTCGTGGGAGGACTGTCATATCTTGCTTTGTATCTGTTTAGGGTCCGGACGATCGGTAGAGCAAATGAGAGAGCCGCAAGGCCAAGAGACATGCAAGGGCAGACTTTGAAGAACATTACAAGGTTTCAATTTGATTTCAAGGGTTTAATTTGATTAGAAGGGTTTAATTTGATTACAATGGTTTAATTTGATTACAATGGTTTAATTTGATTACAATGGTTTAATTTGATTACAAGGGTTTAATTTGATTACAAGGGTTTAATTTGATTACAAGGGTTTAATTTGATTACACGGGTTTAATTTGATTAGAAGGGTTTAATTTGATTACAGGGGTTTAATGTGATTACAAGGGCTTAGATTCTTTACAAGGGTTAAATTTTATTACAAGACAATAGGAGGCGCAAATAGCCAATACAAACAATGCTGTGGATGTATCGGCTATAGATATTGGACGTATAGATTATAGTTGGTGCTGGGTGGCCAAGCGGTATTATCCCCAGCTAGTGAACTGGCGTTCAGTCCTCAGAAAACGCATATAGGCAAGCAAAAACATCACCAGCACCACGGGTGGATGGGACTCGTTAACCTTGGATGGCAGCTCATCTAAGAGAAGGCAACTCTGAAATTAAACCCGGTGTTGGTATGACATTGACACTATGAAAATTCCAACAACTCCAGCGACGTAGAACGTAAAAAGGGCACAGTGGGACATACATACAACTGCTGGTCAACTACTGCATCCTAGTCTATTTCCAGTCGTCTTGATTACGTCTTTCCATTGGATCAAATAGGCACGGACGACAGAGCGAGTAAATATAGGGAGTAAATTAGAACCCCCCCAGAAAAATACATTCTAAAACACCTGATAGCATTCTTTAGAACAAATAAAACGTATTCGAACATAATCAGCCTTTTCCCAATCAAGGGAGGGGTGGTTAAAAAAGGTGTTGCTCGACACATTTTATCGGTAACGTCAATATCGAAAGCAAAAAAAAAAGGGAGACAAGTGGTGGTGGCCCCAAAGCTACCATGAGGTAAAATTAGGCCAACACATTTGCCTTAACAGTTACTTGAGTTACTTTTTCCAGTTTGAATTTTTCAAAAGTGACAGTGTCATTTACTCTGGCATTTCGTCTCATAATCTTCGGGGTTTTCCTGACGTAATGTGTGATCCCTGTGGATTGGAAAGTTTTAATTTGCCCGCGTGCCTGGGTGCGCTGCGTCACGGGAGTTTGAGATCTCTAGAGTGTGAATTTACTAAGTGAGTCAGGCCATTTGAGTGCGAGGTCGCCGTAGTGTGAGATCACTAGAGTGCGAATTTACTAAGAGAGTGAGGCCATTTGAGTGCGAGGTCACTGGACTGTGAGGTCCCGTTAGCTCTGATCACAACTTAACTTTGCACAGGAATGTAAAATTGTTTGATCTAATCATACATTAATATTATAATTCTTTATATTTTATTGTTCGTTTTCGTTGACTTAAAACAATTACTCTGCTTTATTAATACATTTCGAATTTACGCATGCGATTACCGCCTTAGATAAGAATAAAACCATAACCCGCCCTCCCACCCCACGCGCTTCCACTCCAACACCCTCCCCCTCTCACGCCCTCCCACATCACACCCTCCCACTCCCACGCCCTCCCATCCCACGCGCTTCCACTCCCACGCCCTCCCACTCCCACACCTCTCACTCCTATACCACACCTCCCACTCCCACCCCACGCCCTCCCACTCCCACCCCACGCCCTCCCACTCCCACCCCACGCCCTCCCACTCCCACCCACACCATCCCACTCCCACCCCACGCCCTCCTACTCCCACTCCCACACCACATCCTCCTAATCCCATCCCCACGCCCTCCCACTCCCACACCCACGACCTCCCACTCCCACCCCTACACCCAACTCTCCCACTCCCACCCCACGCCCTCCCACTCTCACCCCCTCACCAACACACAATCTATAAATGTCACTAAGCTTTACTGACACTTGAACAATCTCAGGTCAAGGCAACAGTCAGGTGCAGTCGCTTGCAGCCACCTACGTGTCCCCGTATGAGATGCTCCACACCGAGTACCTCCTTGTGACCCCCTGCCAGACCAGCAACACATCCCAGGCGCCGAGCTCGTGTCGAGTGTTCGTCGTGTCAACTTCCAACTTCAACAGTGTGACCATAAGGTCAAGGTTGTTTGTGATCATTGGCAAAACGCAAATCCCGAGCGGTCATTTATGCAGTGAAAATTCTGGGCTAATTCAGACTATTGGTGCCTTTAGGGATATATTTAGGGTTAAGGTTAGGTTTAGCAATACATTTAGGGTTAAGGTTAGGTTTAGCGATACATTTAGGGTTCATGTTAGGTTTAGTCACAGTGAATTATAAAAGTTCACGGTCGTGGCAACCAAAATGGCAGCCGTGTGATATGTCATGGCCCCAATTGTCTGCATTTACCAAATTCGGCTTGTAGATGTTGCGTGGTCGAGGGTAAATTAAAGTTCTTTAATGGGGGGAATTGCTTGAAATAAAGTCTGTAAAGGATGGAAAGGGGTCGGCAAAGCGGAGGAGGAAATTGACGAATATGAGTCTTGATCTTAGGCCAGAGCTGCACTCAAATAATGACTTGACTTATCGATTTAAAAAGAAAATCAATTCCAGACATCCTGATTTCTGATATTTGAGAAAAGAGATCAATTTGGGATTAACCCGATTATCTATTTTAGATGTAATTTGTCATTAACA
Organism: Omphiscola glabra; assembly: GCA_964017045.1. NCBI lineage: Eukaryota > Metazoa > Mollusca > Gastropoda > Lymnaeidae > Omphiscola > Omphiscola glabra. The sequence continues at coordinate 11,975,798 of OZ024811.1, read as the reverse complement.
ATGATATATTTTATCAACATCAATACTTGTTGTATTTAAGAAAAATCGATACTTGTCATAAACAGAGGCATGTTTTTTTATGACAAAGATCTTCGACCATAAATGCAATTATTTTTTAGTAAGGTAATTTGTTTTTTAATAGTAAATTTGATCTTTTCTTACCATCAATGTATGTATATTTTAAGCCGATTCGCCTAATCCGGATCAATATGTAGAGGAAATGACAGACCTGTCAATAGCCCCTGTTGACTGTTGCGTCCTCAGGGCCGTGGTACCGCCATTGGGGATTAAGGGTTTCCGGTTTAGTGCTTGGAAAGGAATTTAAAAAAAAAAAGTATTTAAACTTTATTGTTTCTAACCATTAATGCAAATGAAAAATAAAAACTTATAAATTTAAAACGATGTAATAAATTCAAAGATTTGCCAAAAAAACTTCTACGTCTGGTTACTTACATTAGCTAGAGAACAAATTTATAGCTATTTCCATCTCCATCTGATTACTCACTTTAGCTACATATTAAAATGATAGCTATTTCCACCTCCATCTGATTACTTACATTAGCTACATATTAAAAGTATCACTATTTCCATCTCCACCTGATTACGTACATTAGCTAGATATCAAAACTATACCTATTTCCATCTGCATCTAATTACTTACATTAGATAGAGTGCACAGTTATAGCAATTTCCAAGAAACATCTACATCTGATTACTAACATTATAACCAAAGAGAGGTCTAAGAAATGAATTATTAAGGCTGCAATAGCGTAGGTCTGCGTTAAAGCACATCTCGATATAGGGATTTAAATTACATTTCTATCCGTCGCAAGGGCTCAGCAAATACTAAGGCCCTATCAATGTTGCTTGACATACGCCCTATCAATGTTGCTTGACACACGCCCTATCAATGTTGCTTGACATACGACCTATCAAACTGGTGGCACACCCCCATAATTTCGTTACACACCCCATCAATGTTGTTCTAAACACGGCGTCAATTTTGTTCCACGCCCCATCAATATTGTTACACACCTCAGAAATGGTGTTTCATGTACCATCGATGCAGTGGCGTATAGGAAGGGGTGAGGCGAGAAGCATTTCTCCCCGGTCGGCACCTTTTTCTTTATATGGAAGGGCTGTTTTGTCGGCAACCTATATACGTTTTTCATGGTATATATAGGTGGCGAGAAACTTTTTGGCCCGACCCCGGACGGCACTGACACTAACTACGCCACTGCATTGATGCTGGTACAAACCCAACCATTTTTGTGTACCACATTTATATGTACATTTGTGATTTTATTTTTGATGACAGAAACTAGACGTATTTCTTACAGGTTCTCGCAATACGCTACACGGCCTCTTATTGCGTTTACGATAAATGGTATCCGGATCGTAAAACCGGAAGTGTTGGCTATAACCTTAGGCGGAAATGACGTCCTGTTTCTCGGGAGTGAGGGCGACCTAACTGGTTCAAAGGTCACAGCGCTGAAACCGGTCGCTATCTTCATTGGATTAAAAGAGGTGAGGCTGTTAGGGATAACGTGTAAAGATGTGCACATCAATAACATTAGTTTCTCTTGATCCATTTTTTTTCAATCTCATTGAATGTTACACTTTTGTTAGCTACAGAAAATGATCAAAGTGTGTAAGTGTAGGGACAAAACTCAATCGGATATGTTAACTCTACAACACTGTTCCCCAAAATGGAGGTCCGTGGACCGGTAGCGGTCCCGTTGTGGGACCGAAAAGCATGAACATTTATGAACAGATGAAAAATACATAATTAATAAATTAGCTACTGGGCCCTGGTGCAATCACAAACCATGTCCACCGGTCCATCAAACTTAAAAGTTTTGGAAACGCTTCTGTTTGGGCAACGTTTTCAATCTACAACAATCCCGGGAATGCGATGACTTTTTCAATCTACAACAATCCCGGGAATGCGATGTTGGCTATTCATAAAGACACATATTGGTCACAACATTAATACACCCTCATGTCAGATCATCACCACCTTAAGACACCTCTATTACCTAATCCTAACAACATTAAGACACGCTCATGACACATTGTCACAACATTTAGACACGCTCATGACACATTGTCACAACATTAAGACACACTCATGACACATTGTCACAACATTGAGACACACTCATGACACATTGTCACAACATTGAGACACGCTCATGACACATTGTCACAACATTGAGACACGCTCATGACACATTGCCACAACATTGAGACACGCTCATGACACATTGTCACAACATTGAGACACACTAATGACACATTGTCACAACATTGAGACACACTCATGACACATTGTCACAACATTGAGACACACTCATGACACATTGTCACAACAGTAAGACACACCCATGACACAACGCCACATCAGGCAAACACAACATTCAGAGCCCCCCCTCATAATACATCGTAACAAATTGATGACTTCTCCTCATTCTTACATCCCGTGTGATCCCGTTTATGGATGACCCCCCCTGAGTAAAAAGTTCAAAGTAGATGCATGAAACCTATATATATGTTTTATTTGGTGTCCGTGAGAAAGCCGCCCCTAGGCAACCGTTTCGTCCCGCCACTACCAACGTCCCGACCGAAAGACTCCCTGGGCGGTGGGGGTTGGTAACGCAACACCAAACCACCGGAGTGGAAGCAAAGCCGTCCTGACCCACAGAGAGTTAACTGCGGACGCTTTAAACGCAGCGTCCTCGGTCGACCGGGCCTCCTCTAGGTCAAGGGGGAGGTTCCCGGCGCCCTCCCGCACGGGCTGGAGTCGGGTTAAGTCCTTCAGTGCTCTGGTTTGTGTGGGGGAGCGCCGGGGGGGGCATTAAGAGCTCACGCTCGACGGCCCACCGATTCCATCTCTTATGCGACATTTGGTGTCCATATTGAAGGGGGCTCCTTGAGCAATTTGCTCTGTAAAAGTTGTGTGTGTGTGGGAGGGGGGGGGGGAGGAGGTCAGCATTGTCTTATGTATTTTGCATTTTGAAGCAAATGACATCGTGATGTCACAGGTGAGGACATCAATAGGCGTTTGAATGAAACAATTTTAGGACCTACTCGTCCTGATTTATTTTAACGCAAGGACATTTTTTTTAATCGAATTGAAATATTTGAGGTCTAGGTCATACTAATAGCATGAGAGAAGCATGGAACATTTTTTTAAGTCAAAATTATTGTAATTTTCAGAATGATGGTACAGTATCGTACGAGCAATTCCTGCCGGTATTCGATGAAACAAAATCTCTGATGACCTGGTCACCGAGTACAAGCACAGGTCTATACCAGGAGTACCGTGTATCAACGGGTGCAGCCAACAACACATTATATGTAAGTGAGTTTAGAATCTTTTCAGTCAAATTTTTACCTTGAGTGCGGTAGCCAATAGCTTGTAGAGGTAGCAATTAATTTGTGCTGAAATCGGTTCTCCATTGTCAGATACATTTGTCCATTAATCTGTCATCGCATTCGAGATGTAAAGGTTTATATATTTGTAAGATTATGATTAAATAACCCATAAAAACAAACGTGTTTTGTATAAATCCTCTATAAAAATGTAACATCGAGCAAAGGGATGCTGGGGCTGAAAATTTGATAGAATTTGTCGTCATCGGCAAAGAGTGTGCAAAGCTTGATAGTTTGACGGAAAGTGGGTAAATTAGCCGTCGGAACATTTTGCCGTAGGTAGTTACTATGAAGGCGTTGAAAATGAACATCTCACCATCTTCGTCCATGGTAATTACGATCAGCTCGAGCAGCGTCTGTTGCCATCGGCTGGGGAATGTTTCGGAAGTTCAAAGTTATTAGAACCAGTGGCGTAGTGAGGGGGGGCAAGGGGGGCATCATGCCCCGGGCGCTACTCCCAAAGGGGCGCCAAATGGTATATTTTACTATAATATTGTATGGTTTTCGAATAGGGGGCGCTAAAAAGGTATTGGGGGGGCGCTAAAAAGGTATTGTGCCCCGGGCGCGAGTTAAGCTCGCTACGCCACTGACTGATTAGAACAATTTGTAATGCCCTCTGAAGAGTTGCTTTTTTGTTGTTGTTGCAATGAAACTCTATAATCAGGTAGCTCCCGTAATCTCTTCATTACCTCCAGTGTCATTCTGTTGCACATGTTTTTAAAAGATTGTATTTAATTGGACTTGGTATACGGTTTAAAAATTCCGTAAAAGGGGAATCTACTGATTATTCTAAAAGTGCTCTGCTCCTTTATGGATTTTCTCCCTTACCTTTTTTTTAATGCTTGTAGTATCTAATTTTTCAGCCTACTCTGCAATTTTATGCATATATATAATATATTAATTTATTTGTTCCGACCAAAATATTTAGAAAAGTGAATACGTCACTAGTAAAAAGGGTGAAATTTTCACTCTTCATTATGTTCCAAACCTAGAAAATTAACGGCTCAAAGATGTTTAACAATTAAAAAGAACTAATAATAAATCACTGAAATTGATGAAAACGATGTCGAAATATCTTAAATTAGAACCACTTTTTAGTGAATGTAAACCTATGTGTGTGTTTGACCTATGTGTTTGTGTGACTATGTGTGTGTGTAAGTGTGTGATTGTGTGTGTGTGACCTGTGTGTGCGTATGCTTGTGTGAAAATTCAAAAACGTTTAATCTACGACAGCTATCGCATGAATGGATCAATGGCTTAACATAATTTTATACATATTTTTCTCATTGAACAAGATTTCCCAAGACAACAAAACCTGCCCCCTTCCCCTATCAGGTGACACGTGCAAATTCGGGGCGGGCCTTCCGACCCACGTGACAGCAGATGAACCAGTGACGGGCCTGCAACTCCTGCGCTCCAGTGGCGGAATAGCTTGCATTACCTCCCTTGTCTCCCATGATTTCTGGCGGTGGTCTTACGCCTTCTCCGTCCCCGCGAATGTGACGTCACGGGGCGGTCCTAACGAGACGGTGTTCATTGACCTCATCGTCGTTATACGGACGGTAAATAATTCTCACCATTGACTATGTCACAGGCTTTCTCTCTACTCGCATTTCCATCATACGTGTGGGTGGGGCGTTATTTTAGAATTATTATTTTAAATTACACAGCGAGATTTAAAGATTTCACCTGGTGAACGGTTGGGAAAGATGGCTGGGTCGACGGAGCCGTGAGTGCACTGTCGCCTAAATTATCGTGGTTGACCGTGGCCGTGTCTGCTTCGTGGATGAGTGAAGGGGAGGGTGGGTTTGTGAGCTCAGATTAATTTTTTTTTTAAATTTTTTAGTTTAATATCTAAAGAAAGCGTTTAGTCACTTCAGCCGGGATTTTGTAAGCATTCGATGTTTAAAAAAGTGAAAAATTCTACTTTGGTTTGTGAATTAAAGATTACAATTTTAATATTAAATAGTAGAAAATAAAAATAGATATATAGGCCTATTTCTTTTTTTTTTTTTAAATTAAACGAAAATACCTTTTACCCAATGCGAGTTACTAAACACTGAAAGATGAGTGTAGAAAAATAATTAAAAAGTACTCAAAATGCGTTTCGCAAAGAAAGTCTGGTCAGCAGTCAATGTTTCCTCATTCGCTGAGATGAGTGATGAGTGACCATCAGTGTGTGTGTTGACGCTTCCCATCAAGCCTTGAGTATCGGTTTTGATTTTGTTGCTTTGTTATCCTTGGGATTTTGAACTCCTACGACATGAAATCTTCAACTTTTACACTTAACTCTGCAACATTACAGTTTGTCACAGCGGTTGTTGCGGAGGAGGGCTCCGGTCCCGACTTATCACAAACTGTGTTGATTGAGTAGTGGTCAGTACAGGACCGCTCCTCTCTGTGATTTGTATTGTGGGTATCTAGGCGTTGGGACAGACAAAAGCACAACGTAGACAGATGTAAACTGATCAACTCCAACTCCAGGTGTCCAGATGGTGAAAATAATATGTTTATTACTATGATAAAAATGTTCTTCTGTAATCTTCACTGATTGTCAGCTATCTATATGAATGTCCAACGCTATGACTGTTTCTAGACTGTTAACTGTTTCGTCTCAACTATTCCTATGTTCCACAAGTCAATTATCGTCTCCTGGTCTCTCTTGCGCCTATTCCCTAACAACTGCTATCTTAGCTCTTTTCTCTCTACTTCCAACACAACGAACTACTACCAACTTCAACTCTTACTAAACTCAACTCCCCGGCTTCTCTATTATATACTGTTCTCTACCTCCATAGGTGGCCCATCCCTGCCCCCTAATTTCCGGTCAATTAGAATTTCCCATCGTTAACCCCAAAATTATCATGCGAAGTCATGGAAAGAAACATTCCCAAATCTAAAAGATGCACGACTCTATTAACCTTACCCTCGACCCTTTAACGATACTCTCCCAAAACTAACAGCAGTTTCCGCCCATCCTATAAATTACCTGAACAATGGAGCCTTGTCCTGTACCCCTCCCAGTCATTTGTGACACAGTTCAAAGTTCCAAGGTCAAAGTTCAAGGGTGAAAGGGATACGTAAACGCAGTACCCCACGAAAGGATGTCAAAGGTCGATTGTTTTTATCGTGTCTGAAATATTTATTCTACAAAAGAAGTTTTCAAAAGTCCAATTTCAAGGATGAACAAAGTAATACTATCATGTTGACCGATCGATTGTATATTAATATTATTATGTAGACCCCCCCCCCCCCCAAACTTTTTCGCCCTTTTGGTCCTTTACATCGTTATATCGCACTTCTGTCTACCTTTTATTTTTGAACAACGACTTAGACTTAGATTAGATCGAAAGATTAATTTTTATAATCTCTCTTCCCCCCCCCCCACACCCACACCTCAATGCCCAGGGTTATCAAGCAGATCTATTACTTGACGGTAATTCGTTTGGACCAGACGACACCCAGAATGTCTTTCCCGGTAAAGATTATGTAGTCATCATCAAAAGGTAGGCCCGCATTTAGAGGGTGGGTGCTATATGTAGATCTTGATAAATAATTGACACTTTGAAATACACTTATAATTATAGCGTTATCTGGACTGTTCCGTTTAGAGCTTGGTCGATTCTGAAATGATGATCCCAGATACACATCCCGTTATCTGGGCCGTATAGGTTTCATTCTCAAATGGATTGCTGCTTCGATATCTGTTTCGATCAATGACCCCCCTACTCAAAATACCTCCAAACAATACCCTCATCCAATTTTCCTCCCACACCCCACATTTCATATGTTTCAGACAATCCAAAAAATCCATGTTCAATGGTTGAATTACTTGATTCCATTAAACTAATTGCCCCCACCTCCCCACTTGCAGGATCGATTTCGGCTTCCACAGTGTTCGGTCAAGCTCCAGGTCTTACTTTGGTGCTTACATATTGGGCGTACACCCAAGGACGACATTCTGTACAACGGCCGGCCTTGACTCCTCGGTGAGTTGAAACTTGGATATTGCGGGAAAAGCAACTAACTCAGTTGATCTCTTTACTTTGCAGAGTCAACGAAACACTCAACAATTGCATTTCGTTATGTTGATATAAATGTTGGAGTTGACGAGTAGTTTAAAACGCTCAAGTTTAATAGTCCTTCGGGGACTAGACACTCCTTTAGTCTTGATTTTTTCATTAAAAAAAGATATTGGTGCATACAATCATTGTCTGTTGCTGCTAAAATTCGAATCTACTTCTTCAATTTTAAAATTTTGGTTAACGAATTCAATGTTCATTATCAAATTGTAGTTTAAAGGCGTGGGTACTACTCGCTTCATTGGCTCCCTATACAGGCACGCATTGATTACAAGCAGTCTGTTCTCTACTCGGATTCCTGCTCCCATCTAACCGAACTTCTTTCTGTCTTTTTACCCCTTCGACAGCTTTGCTTTTCCGCACACGCGCGTATTCCTTCTGTCCCCAAGACTCGCACAAAAAAAAAAGGTGAACGCTCTTTCTGTGCCCCCAAACAATGAAATTCTCTTCCACTACACATCCGCAATGTACCGACCACCACAGCCTTCAAAACTGCACTCAAAACACATCTCTTTAAACTCTACTATCCGGACTGATTCCCCCCCCCCTTGACAGATAAACGATGCGGCTGTGTGCAGTCCAAGCCTTGACATGTAAAAGTTCTGGGTGGGGTGAATATACATTTAGTTTTTCTTTTGTTTTTATACAGCTATTCTTTATTACATAAATATATTTTATTTTAATGTCAATATTAGGTCTCTTTTGCTAATATTTCTATGTACGGTGTAGTGAGCCCAGGCCTAGGCTGGTGTATAAGACCCATCATAATACTACTACCACTACTACTAAGGATAAAGGTATTGAGCTCCTTTGAAAATAAGCAACATTTGAAGGACAGGACGAGTGTGTAAAACTCTGTAGTAGAGGGAGTTGTATCAAGAACTTGGCAACAGTTTTCTGGCCTGATTTTTGGAAGGTCGATTTTTTTTAATTTTGATAATTAATCTTGAAAGTTGAGAATGATTATAGCAAAACATATTTTTGAAAGTATTTATCAGTTATTTGAGACAGACAATTTGGTTGTGTATATTTTATTTCTCTATTGAAGTAGTATATTAAAGTCTCCATTTCACAGAACCACAGCCATGCAGTCCTTGGGGAATTCCCCATTCCTGGAAACAAACTCATTGACATTAATTTAACTGAAAACCCGACCTCAACATTGAAGGCAACCTCACCAGCCATCTCTACAGCAGCCAGCTCGGCAAACAGCACTACAACAACGCTAACTTTTCCAGCCGGTGCCGGACAATCAAGCACCACATCACCAGCAGCAGACTCCTCACCAACTTCCACACAACCGACAAGTCGACCCTCCACATGCAACCCCGCCGGCGCTGCAGCACCTCAGCTGACCAACCTGTCCAAGGCCCAATTGGCCGAGATCGTAGAGAACATCAGACAGGCTCTGCTCTTGGACTACACGAGAACGTCCTCGTTCATGCGGAGACTCAGCAGCGCCGGGGACACGCGGCCGTCGTGTGTGTACATCGGTGTGATGGGGACCGTTCTGGTCGCGTCTGTTTTCTTACTTTTGGCGTCCGGTGACGTCACCCACGTGCTTGTCTGGTTGTGGGAGAACATAAGACATCGTCATTAAACTACGTCACTGAACTTTCCCCACCCAAAAAAAAAAAACAAGAGAAGTTTTAAAATAAAAAAACATTTAACAAACTTTCATCAGATATTTTAAAAGACATACATTGCGTTAGGCTCATCTGGTTATAAAAAATTTAAAATGTGATTTTCTAATTAAGAGTGTCGGGATGTTTAAAAAAAAAAAAAGACCAATTACATTGCATTGGGACATTCATTCTGAATTTGTAGCTACGGATGATCTTAGAAAAAGTGATGCTCAGGCGAAACATGAATATGCTGCCACTTACAAATAGAAGGAAGTGGCGCTTAAGTAAGAGGCAATTTTTGCGCCCCTTGTCTTTGGTGGGGATTTTATTTCTCAATCCTCTATCCGGGTATCATCTAAAGATCATTTTGGCGCCCCCAGTTCCCCCTCGGCCCCCCAGTTTGTGGCGGCAGTGGCGTACTTTAACTAAACGTCACCGGGGTGAACTCTCACAAGTGCGCCCCCCCCCCCCAACTAACACGTTATTTATATGGGGGGGGGGGAGGGGAGGGGAGATACAGAACTGCCTACTTTAGACTAAACATCTGGATATTATCGGATGTCATTTGTGGTATAGTTTATTTCAGTTAAACTGAAGAAGTAAGTTTACAATCGTATCGTCCAGTCAATCATCTTTCATTTGATACCAAATTTTGTCTTACAAACCCAACAATAACATTTTAAATATTTAAAATAAAATAAACACTGTACTGTTCTCCGGGTCCGTGTAGCCACTTCGATAATGAAAAGGGTGCGTCAACTTTAGCTTCACTGAAACTTAACACTTTCACAAAATTATGGACTATGATGAGTCGATTGTTTTGTCATGTGATAAGAGTAAGTACGCGTAAGACTTCCGGGAGGCTGTCTGCAACACACTAGTCGCTCACAAATTTTTCTTCAAACAACTTTCTTCCTTTAATCATAACTGAATTATAATTATTGTCACATTAAAATTTATGAATGTCATTTAATAAAACAAGTGCATTCAAGAATATTTTGAAAAGTAAAATTTTTAATTAACATTGGGGAAGCGCTGATGGAGACAAACATTTTGCTTAAAAATTAATGATAATGGCTGATCAGCTGTTATCTGTTGTTATGTGTTATTATGCGTAGCAGACAGCCTACCGAAGGCTTACTCATATCACGTGACAAAACAAGGAAGTGACTCATCGAAGTCCATTGATAACATTTTGGATAGACGGGGTTTTCCGTGGTTGTTGAACACTAAAACTGTTGAACACTAAAATTGTTGAACACTAAAATTGCTTTGATCATTTTACAATAAATTATAATTTAAATATTTGTTGGTAATTTCTTTCATTTCCTCATGAGCATTGCCTGTCTAATGGACATGGGGACGTTTTTTCAGTAACTTCATGACACTTCCGGTGTTTAACACTAACGTTCAACTCAAAGCAATGGCCATTATAGCGAAAACAAGTTTTTGTGGGTTTTTTTTTAATTGATTGTAATGGTACTTTAATTCAATTGTATAAAATAGCACCACTCATTATGATTTATATAATATGTTATTTGATAACTATTTTGTATGATTATGACCTGTTATATTCATTGGAAATTGTTTCGTTCCATATTTATTATTGCTCAGTCAGTGTTGCCAGACCTGGGGAAATCTACCAAGATCTTGGGAGTATATTATATAAAACCCCACAGTACAGCCTGCGTAGTACCAAAGGAAATAGGTTGAGAGTAAATCGCGCAAAGTATATGTTTTTCATTTTATTATTTCCATGAACCGTCGATTGATTCAGAAGGCAAATAAATATTGTTTTTTGTTGGGTTTTTTTAAAGTGCTGAGACACGGAGAGCACATGATGCGACTTTATTTTAGTTTGGAGTTCATCCACAGAAGACACGAATCTGATTTTTTTTCCTCCAAAGTTTGCTAAATCAATCGAAATGCAGTGACAGTTCCAAGGGAATGAGGTCAAGCTTAATTAATTAAATCAAATCAATTATTATTTTTAAAATAATCAAATTGATTGTTTTATATAATATATTGGTCGGATTAAAGCTACGCTGATTATCTACACGTATTTTATAGACTATTTTGATTTATACTACATAACTATATGTCTGAGACGAGGCGTATGAAGGGGTTTGCTGTTGTAGAGGCTCAGCATGAGCGACACTTTTTTTCTCTACATGGAGGGGAGGCATTTTCGAGTAAAGGGACGGCAAAACCCGCGGGCGTCGGTAACCATGGCTTCGCCTCTGAACAACGCCGTTTAGACTTTAGACAAAGGACTGTGTGAAATTTCATCCGTGCAGTGTTTGTAAAAATGGTGTCATCGGAAACTTATTGTAATTTGGATAACCAAACCGTAGTGCGTACAGTATAATCTCCGAGTGCTTGCATACACGCGAACACCAGAGCCTCGTCACCCAGATGGGATCAGAACACTGCCTTACTCGAAGCTACTTGAACAGATTGCATCCGCTTGAAGGCTCGAGCAGCCAGTCACTGCGGACAGGCGCCGGAGAAAGTAGTGCACTTGCTAGACGAGTGCCGGACACTAAAGAGTGGAGGGGTTGGGATCACCCAAGACAGCCCCACAGAAAACCTGATCTACGGCGCTGCCCAGCAGATGCCCGCCAGACTGTAAAGTGTTGACAGGGGTTATAAAAGGGCGTTAGCTCGGCCCCGAAAACAAGATATGGGTGAAACAAACTAAAATATTAAAGCAGATAGAAAAAAAAATATTGTTAATTTAAAAAGAAAACTTTTTATATTTCATTGTCAACTTTTGAGATATATTGTTTTACTAACGACATGACAAAGAAAGCATCGTTTTATATCGATTCTACTATAAACAAGGAATCGTATTTTGTGGAACGATTACATTTTTATTATCCAGTTTCGGATTTAATTCCTTTTAGATTATCAAATCTATTAACAACTAGATTCTAAGAAAACCTGTAAACCCGTGGCCGAACAGTGGATCCCATTTATACACAATGTTATAGATTTTAAGAAAAGGTAAGATAAGACACTTTTTATGATCCAAATAAATGGAATTGAGTTGATTACATTGTACATATTCCATTTCAACACATACATAAATGTCGTATAGATGACAAAAAAAAAATGACAATTATAAACATTTAAACATAACACATCTAAAGTATTTCTCTAGCATAGAAATCAGCCACCACTGAGTTCCTTTAGTGGCAACAATGACTGAAGTAGTGATCATTTACCTTTGGTAACCGACTGGTGGGGAGCACGCTGGTAAGAGGAGGTTCGCCCTGACGTGTCATTGGTCCTGCAGTAACGGTCCACCTGAATCCACCCAGTAGAACCATTGCGGAATAGAGCGATAAACCAAGCGTAACGCTGGACGCCCAAAATAAACTGTGAAACCTGATCCGTTTGCATTAAACTATGTCCCAGTGGCACTGAAATTTAGTAAGTGGCCTACATCACGATCATCATGTCGCCATCCCAGTGGCACTGAAGTTTAGTAAGTGGCCTACATCACGATCATCATGTCGCCATCCCAGTGGCACTGAAGTTTAGTAAGTGGCCTACATCACGATCATCATGTCGCCATCCCAGTGGCACTGAAGTTTAGTAAGTGGCCTACATCACGATCATCATGTCGCCATCTCAGTGCACTGAAGTTTAGTAAGTGGCCTACATCACGATCATCATGTCGCCATCTCAGTGCACTGAAGTTTAGTAAGGGGCCTACATCACGATCATCATGTCGCCATCTCAGTGCACTGAAGTTTAGTAAGTGGCCTACATCACGATCATCATGTCGCCATCTCAGTGCACTGAAGTTTAGTAAGTGGCCTACATCACGATCATCATGTCGCCATCTCAGTGCACTGAAGTTTAGTAAGTGGCCTACATCACGATCATCATGTCGTCATCTCAGTGCACTGAAGTTTAGTAAGTGGCCTACATCACGATCATCATGTCGTCATCTCAGTGCACTGAAGTTTAGTAAGTGGCCTACATCACGATCATCATGTCGCCATCTCAGTGCACTGAAGTTTAGTAAGTGGTCTACATCACGATCATCATGTCGCCATCTCAGTGCACTGAAGTTTAGTAAGTGGCCTACATCACGATCATCATGTCGCCATCTCAGTGTACTGAAGTTTAGTAAGTGGAGTACATCACGATCATCATGTCGTCATCTCAGTGCACTGAAGTTTAGTAAGTGGCCTACATCACGATCATCATGTCGCCATCTCAGTGCACTGAAGTTTAGTAAGTGGCCTACATCACGATCATCATGTCGCCATCTCAGTGCACTGAAGTTTAGTAAGTGGCCTACATCACGATCATCATGTCGCCATCTCAGTGCACTGAAGTTTAGTAAGTGGCCTACATCACGATCATCATGTCGTCATCTCAGTGCACTGAAGTTTAGTAAGTGGCCTACATCACGATCATCATGTCGTCATCTCAGTGCACTGAAGTTTAGTAAGTGGCCTACATCACGATCATCATGTCGCTATCTCAGTGCACTGAAGTTTAGTAAGTGGTCTACATCACGATCATCATGTCGCCATCTCAGTGCACTGAAGTTTAGTAAGTGGCCTACATCACGATCATCATGTCGTCATCTCAGTGCACTGAAGTTTACTAAGTGTCCTACATGACAATCATAATGTCGCCATCTCAGTGCACTGAAGTTTAGTAAGTTGCCTACATCACGATCATCATGTCGCCATCTCAGTGCACTGAAGTTTAGTAAGTGGCCTACATCACGATCATCATGTCGCCATCTCAGTGCACTGAAGTTTAGTAAGTGGCCTACATCACGATCATCATGTCGTCATCTCAGTGCACTGAAGTTTAGTAAGTGGCCTACATCACGATCATCATGTCGTCATCTCAGTGTACTGAAGTTTAGTAAGTGGCCTACATCACGATCATCATGTCGCCATCTCAGTGCACTGAAGTTTAGTAAGTGGTCTACATCACGATCATCATGTCGCCATCTCAGTGCACTGAAGTTTAGTAAGTGGCCTACATCACGATCATCATGTCGTCATCTCAGTGCACTGAAGTTTACTAAGTGTCCTACATGACAATCATAATGTCGCCATCTCAGTGCACTGAAGTTTAGTAAGTGGCCTACATCACGATCATCATGTCGCCATCTCAGTGCACTGAAGTTTAGTAAGTGGCCTACATCACGATCATCATGTCGTCATCTCAGTGCACTGAAGTTTAGTAAGTGGAGTACATCACAATCATAATGTCGCCATCTCAGTGCACTGAAGTTTAGTAAGTGGTCTACATCACAATCATCATGTCGTCATCTCAATGCAAACCATAACTTCCCAATCCACCAAAACCGCTGTGCTTGAACTCCAACATATTTTTTAACGAAACAAAAAAAAAATTAAAAAAAAAAATGCTGTACATTGGTGAAGTGTAAGTAAAATAATTAATATTTTAAAAAATGTCATTGTCATCTCCTAGATATACAATTTTGTTTTTACGTTGACGACTTCACCTAGTTAAAATACTCCATCTCAACGTCTTATAGTGGTTCTATAATTATTGAATATCAATATACATCAAACCACCTCAATTAGAACCTTTTTGCTGAGGTGTTAGGTATCAACGTGGAACACGGGAATAGGTTTACATTTTGGTTGTCATCTACGCATCAACGAATTCTTCTGCGTTTGTTTCCATGCCGTAAACAACGTTGTTGAAGATTTACAATTGATGTACCTCGGCATCACTAACATTGACTTAAGCAACACGTAAGATTGTTATAAAAGATACTGGGTTAGCGTATCTAAGATAATTTCACATTTATTGTTGGATATCTAAAAATGACGTAATACACTTGCATTGCATTACCCCGTACCACGTATAGTCATAGCAAAAGATTAGACGTATATTCCCAGTTTAATGAACAAACACACATCATACATTAGCGATGTATTTGCTTAATATTTTAAGTGACATTTTAGTGTAAATGACCCATCAGGTATAAAGTGTCATTGTAGCGTAAATGACCTATCAGGTATAAAGTGACATTTTAGCGTAAATGACCCATCAGGTATAAAGTGACATTGTAGCGTAATGACCTATCAGGTATAAAGTGACATTGTAGCGTAATGACCTATCAGGTATAAAGTGACATTTTAGCGTAAATGACCTATCAAGTATAAATTGACATTTTTTCGTAATGATCTATCAGGTATAAAGTGACATTTTAGCGTAAATGACCTATCAGGTATAAAGTGACATTTTAGCATAAATGATCTATCAGGTATAAAGTGACATTTTAGCGTAAATGACCCATCAGGTACAAAGTGACATTTTAGTGTAAATGACCCATCAGGTATAAAGTGACATTGTAGCGTAATGACCTATCAGGTATAAAGTGACATTTTAGCGTAAATGACCTATCAAGTATAAATTGACATTTTTTCGTAATGATCTATCAGGTATAAAGTGACATTTTAGCGTAAATGACCTATCAGGTATAAAGTGACATTTTAGCGTAAATGACCTATCAGGTATAAAGTGACATTTTAGCGTAAATGACCTATCAGGTATAAAGTTACATTTTAGCGTAAATGACGTATCAGGTATAAAGTGACATTTTAGCGTAAATGACCTATCAGGTATAAAGTGACATTTTTGCGTAAGTTACCTATCAGGTATAAAGTGACATTTTAGCGTAAATGACCTATCAGGTATAAAGTGACATTTTAGCGTAAGTTACCTATCAGGTATAATTCCGTTTTCTTTATCACGCCGCTCCATGTTAAACATGTCATATTTATTTCCTTATATAAAATTGAATTAATTTTCTCGGTGATGAATGCACCATAAAAAAATAAAAAAATCCGAGGTTCAATTCACTGCACAGTTTTTGAACCCCTGCGACAAAAACCTCCGCAGTGTCGATAACCGAGTCAACATTACCATCTGATGAGTTCTTGAAATAGTTTTTTATTTAATGAAAAGAAACCATTCCGTTCAGACTCTAGCAGTTTATCGGAGAACTTGAGACAAGTGGCTTGACGATGCCCCTATATAGACGAGTCCTCTATAGTTAAAAAAAATGTATGTTTCTATATTTAAAAAAATAATTAAATACCATTGTGATTTTTATTCAAAGGTTTTGAGAAAGCTGACTACTCGTTGAAATTTTTTGAAGCACATCACTGAGTTCGTAGTCACCTTCACACTAACCCACCACACTGTCAGGTAACCTACCACACTGTCAGGTAACCCACCACACTGTCAGGTAACCCAACACACTGTCAGGTAACCCACCACACTCTCAGGTAACCCACCACACTCTCAGGTAACCCACCACACTGTCATATAACCCACCACACTGTCAGGTAACCTACCACACTCTCAGGTAACCCACCCCTCTGTGAGGTAAGTCACCACACTGTCAGGTAATCCACCCCACTGTCAGGTAACCCACCCCACTGTCAGGGAATCCACCACACTGTCAGGTAACCCACCCCACTGTCAGGTAATCCACAACACTGTCAGGTAACCCACCACACTGTCAGGTAACCCACCCCACTGTCGGGTAACCCACTACACTGTCAGGTAACCCCACCACATTCTCAGGTAACCCACCACACTGTCAGGTAATCCACCACACTGTCAGGTAACCTACCACACTCTCAGGTAACCCACCCCTCTGTGAGGTAAGTCACCACACTGTCAGGTAATCCACCACACTGTCAGGTAACCTACCACACTCTCAGGTAACCCACCCCTCTGTGAGGTAAGTCACCACACTGTCAGGTAATCCATCACACTGTCAGGTAACCCACCACACTGTCAGTCTAAACGGTTAAAAAATAGACCAATATGTCCCCAACCAAAACAAATTAACTTTGCGGAGTGGATATTTCACCAGGAGGCATTGCTTCTAGTGTAACAGTCTCTATGCCATCATTCATCTATGTCATCAACATCTATGTCATCACCATCTATGCAATCAACATCTATGATATCAACATCTATGCCATCAACATGTATGTCATGAACATCTATGCCATCAACATGTATGTCATCAACATCTATGCCATCAACATGTATGTCATCACCATCTATGCCATCAACATGTATGTCATCAACATGTATGTCATCAACATCTATGTCATCAACATGTATGTCATCACAATCTATGCCATCAACATGTATGTCATCAACATGTATGTCATCAACAGCTATGTCATCACCATCTATGTCATCAACATGTATGTCATCAACATGTATGTCATCAACATGTATGCCATCACCATGTATGCCATCACCATCTATGTCATCACCATCTATGTCATCAACATGTATGTCATCAACATGTATGTCATCAACATGTATGTCATCAACATCTATGTCATCAACATGTATGCCATCCCCATCTCTGCCATCAACATCTATGTCATCAATTTGTATGTCATCAACATGTATGTTATCAACATGTATGTCATCAACATCTTTATTTGCTTAAGATGTCGCTTGTGCCGCTGTAGTAAGACAGACAAATACATTTCTGTTTACATCCACCAATTAAAAAAAAAAAGTACTTTTTATTTCACTTTCCCGTGATTCTGGGTTATGGCTATTTCCCCTGTCTAACTAGCTACCCTTATGATGCTTGTTTATGGTTTTTTTTTTTCATTTTCTCTTCCTGGCTACCCCCCCCTCCCCCTTTTGATTCTACACAACTGTATTGGAACTAAGTTTGTATTCCTCATTCGTTGTATATGTGCTATTATACATTTTATGCGCTAGGTTGAAGTGTTGTATTAAAAAAAGAAGGGTTTGTTTTAAAAAAAAAAAAGTTTTGCAAGGTTATTACTTTCTATATCGTGGTTTCAGGTTGTTTTTTTTTTTTTTTTTTTTTTTTTAATAAACTTTTTTTTTTTTTAAACAAACCCTTCTTTTTTTTTTTTTTTTTTTTTTTTTTTTTTTTTTTTTTTTTTTTTTTTTTTTTTTTTTTGTATTAAAAAAAGAAGGATTTGTTTTAAAAAAAAAGTTTTGCAAGGTTATTACTCTCTATATCGTGGTTTCAGGTAATACCATGTGAAGCAAATATACGCGAAAAAGAATGTGTTTTCTAATAACAATAAAGGCCTACACAATTTCTTCAATAACAAAAATGGACAGCATCACATCAATATGCCAATATTATATTTTGATTCTCTGGTAGATGAGAGGATTTTCGTGAAAAGTAAATTGAAAATAAACAAGAATCCTTTTGAGTAACAGCTTGTACTATTAGTTACTAAGTCGTATACTTCAGAAATGTCTACTATCAAGTGTTTGAAACATTCCAGTAATGAAAAAAAAAATTTAGGTGTCTTTTACTTTGGAAATTAGAATGTGGCTCATTAAAAACTTTAAGAGATTAAATTCGTAGTAAGTGGCCCAGGTCGTTTCAACAAAGATCACCTCAGGACCGTGTTGAATATAAGTCTGAAGACACCCCCCCAACCTCCCTCCCTTTGCACGGTCAACTGCTTAAGAGTTTGAGACCATTTTAATTTTAAAAAATGAAAACGGTGTCATATAAAAATAATAACCCTCTTTTTTAAAAACAATAAGTCATTGTAATGTTTATATCCCCAGGTCAAAGTTCTCCCCTTTTGATTATTGGCATGGGAAACATTAATGGCGTAATATTTACAAATTATTATTATTAATTGAACCAGAGGACTTTGCGTATAACGAATTCTCCTTTTCATGCCATTTATTTGTTGTATTTGTATAGTTTTTTTTTTAAAATTCGAACCGTGAAACTTGACTACATCGAACTGGTTCAAGAAACGAATTAGTTTCGTAATACGTAAACAAGATTACCCTTCAACGGTCAGAGTTGAACGTCTTATGTACATGTTCTTCCTTGTGCATACATTATCGCAGCCAATCAATTCTGTCAATTGTTTTGAGAAAAAAAATCTCTTTATAGCTCATGGGGCTTAGAAAAAAAAAGATTTCATACGAATATAGAAGCTGCCAATATTTCTTCAAAGACTTCAACCACGAGTCAACTTTTCCTCACAACTTTTTACAAATTGAAAAAAAAAAAAAAAATTAGTGGTTGCTTAAAGGGCACCAAGGGAACTCACTGACTTGGCACGGTTTAGAGATGTTCTAGCAGATAACTAGCATAATAATATGGAAAAATGCTGGTGTCTGAGTAGCCCCTTCAGCAACCACCTGCCCGCCCCGCAACCAGTGATTAGCCCTAATCGCAACCAGCAAGAAATCTGACTTGTCGATCGCATTTAACACATTTCCAAGTGTTTACAGCCTATTTTAACCTTTACATAACCTTATCTTAATGTTAGCAACTCATTCACGACAAATACTAATGATAAATAATGATAAATAGCATAATCAAAAATTTTACTTTAAAATTTCACAAAAAGATGTTTTTTTCCCCGTCAAATTGTCGCTGTTAATACCGGCTTCCAAGAAGGCAGTAAATGATCCGTAAGTGAAAAAAGCTGAACAGTAGACCAATGGGAGCCTACTGAGTATATCTTTGCTTTGATATATCGCCTATATCGAGAGTTAAGGAAAGTGGTTGCCCAAAGGACTGGTTGCACAAGGGGCAATTTACTCAAATTATAAGAGTGTTGGGACTGTGATAATGCTTTCATGTCAATTAATGTGTGTACATAAAACAATATATAGGTTAATCTTTAATAATGGTTACACAGGATACAAATGCAAACGTTTAGGGAAATGCCATTTAGCGGTACAACAAACACAAATCAAATAAATATACATTAAATATACAGTGTGGACCCAAAAAACTGAGATAATCTCATAGCAAAGGGTTATTTATTAAAATTGAATTTATATAATGTTTTGTCATTTATGGCAACCGGAAATTGTCATGATAATGACATCATATAGTTATATTATAGGTACATACCAGTAATTAAGTCAGTAAATTTACACATAGTTAAAAACTGTAGATTTGACTACATTACATTGTAAGAGATGTTTATCCCTTTTTCTCGGCCACCCTGTATGTATCCTAACTAAAAAATTAACCGGGTACAGCGGGGTTGGCAATGATGCCCTAAAGTCAATCAAAGAACAGCTGATAACATTGTTACGAACTAGTTTACTGTCACAGTGGCTTAATTTGGTTATTTTTTACCTGCTGCATTCTATATTAAACGCGCGCGTCTATATTTTACTGGCCTGTCAGTGGCGATGGCATTGTTATTGTGGCAGCCAACATTTGTTCAATGTCAATGAGCGGTTTTGTTTAGCAAAGATTTGTTTTCCCCCCAATCTTAGAATTTGAAACTTCGGACACGCTGTGAACTGTACCATAATAAGACACAAACAATTGGTTGTAAACTGTGCCTTAATATGACCCTAACACAGGCCCGCAGAACTCAAAATGTAAGGTGGGCCGCAATACTTTAAGAAAAACTTGTGAGGGCCAAAAGAAAATAGGACGTGGGGGGGGGTGGAGCTATTAAGAAAATAATAAGAATAAAGAATATTTCCCTATACTTAGCGGGCCACCGAGTTGGCTGTATGTTGTGCCGCATGCTCGAACAAGATTTTCCTTAAATACACGGATCATCAAATATATCGAGAGACGGCGATATTTCATAGGTTGCGCTTATTGTAATCGGCAAACGGCACCAGTTATTATTATTTTTTAAAACTTTTTGAATATCAAAATATAGTCACTTTTAATTAAAAAGAAATATATTTTTTCGTTCATGTTTTTATTGTGCATCCCCACACTCCCTCCGGCACCCCACCCTTCCGGCTAAGTTGTAGGCGCCACAGTGCAAAGCAATGAAAATAAAACCTGAGAAATGCTAATGCCCCACCCCGCCCGACATAGATGACGTCCCTGGTGCGGTGCTGTCGTGATCATGTGTTTACGAGGGTTGAGCCGGCTGCAGGTCTTGTGCTGTTTTACAGCGGCTCCAGGTCCTGTTATTTGAAGACAATACCCAGCGGGTCCAAGTGTTAGACGCGCACAAAACAAGTTTTTTTTTTTTTTTCTGTAATCTACCCAATGGGGGAAAAGGGGAAAACTCCGTGTGTAGAGAACCAGTAGCGATCACTTCGTGATCAAATTTGAAGGCTTCGAAACTCTAACAGCTTAATAATTACAACCCGAACTCAGTGATTGCCAAACTTTGTAGGGCTGGGACCCCTCTATAACAACTGGGGACAACCCACAACTGTAGTTTAGCAACAATCAGAATTAGTCAGAGCATTCGAATGATAATAATTTAAAATTTTAACATAACAATTCAAAATAGGACACATGCACATTTCACGAATCCCCACCTCAAAAAATTCTGAAATTCTCAAGATATCCCTGATATTTCATCAGGTGGACCCCAGTGGGGTCATTACCCATTAGACGAGAACCACTGCCATAACCCATAAAGAAGAACAAAAAATAAAAAATTAAACAGGGTGCAACTTCACTATGTGAATCAATTGTTGCTGGTGACATGTTGCTGGTGACTGGTTGCTGGTGACTGGTTGTTGGTGACTGTTTGCTGGTGACATGTTGCTGGTGACATGTTGCTGGTGACTTGTTGCTGGTGACTTGTTGCTGGTGACTTGTTGCTGGTGATATGCTGCTGGTGACTTGTTGCTGGTGACTTGTTGCTGGTGACATGTTGCTGGTGACTTGTTGCTGGTGACTTGTTGCTGGTGACTTGTTGCTGGTGACTTGTTGCTGGTGATATGCTGCTGGTGACTGGTTGCTGGTGACTTGTTGCTGGTGATATGCTGCTGGTGACTTGTTGCTGGTGACTTGTTGCTGGTGACTTGTTGCTGGTGATTTGTTGCTGGTGACTTGTTGCTTGTGATATGCTGCTGGTGACTTGTTGCTGGTGACTTGTTGCTGGTGACTTGTTGCTGGTGACTTGTTGCTGGTGATATGCTGCTGGTGACTTGTTGCTGGTGATATGCTGCTGGTGACTTGTTGCTGGTGACATGTTGCTGGTGACATGTTGCTGGTGACTTGTTGCTGGTGACATGTTGCTGGTGACTTGTTGCTGGTGACATGTTGCTGGTGATTTGTTGCTGGTGACATGTTGCTGGTGACTGGTTGCTGGTGACTTGTTGCTGGTGACTTGTTGCTGGTGACTTGTTGCTGGTGACTTGTTGCTGGTGACTTGTTGCTGGTGACTGGTTGCTGGTGAAATGTTGCTGGTGACTTGTTGCTGGTGACATGCTGCTGGTGACTTGTTGCTGGTGACTTGTTGCTGGTGACTTGTTGCTGGTGACTGGTTGCTGGTGACTGGTTGCTGGTGACTGGTTGCTGGTGACATGTTGCTGGTGACATGTTGCTGGTGACATGTTGCTGGTGACTTGTTGCTGGTGACATGTTGCTGGTCACTTTCTGCTGGTCACTTCTTGCTGATCACTTGTTCCGGGTCACTTGTAGCTGGTAACTTCTTGCTAGTCCCTTGTTGCTGGTCAACCTTACGTCGACCCAGACAAGTGGGCTCACCTTCTTAACATTACGCCGGCCCCAGACAAGTGGGCTCACCTTCTTAACATTCTGCCCCCCCCCCCTTTTCCCAGACAGATGGGCTGACTTTCTCTCTTTGTCCCATCACACAGATACACAGATAATGAATCCCCACGTGGCAATTTGCTGACGTCGATCGTTTCGCCGCCGGTCGTTTCGCCGCCGGTCGTTTCGCGGCCGGCCGTTTCGCAGCCAATCGTTTCGCTGCCGGTCGTTTCGCCGCCGGTCGTTTCACCGCCGATCGTTTCGCCGCCAGTCATTTCACCGTCGGTCGTCGTTCGTTTCGCACCCCCCCCCTCCCCCCAAAAAAATCGTTTCACCACCTCGTTCTTTCACCGCCGGTCGTTTCGACTTTTTGTGGCCGGTGTAGGGTTGAGATCGTGAGCCCACTTGTCTGTGGCCGGTGTAAGGTTGAGAAGTTCCGTTATTCTTTTATTTTTTTTTTACCTTCTAACCCCACTTAGTAATACATAATAATATAGATAATATATACAATATATTGACAGATGGTTTTAAAATGTTATTATTTTATTTGTATACAAAACGTTGCCCATGTCTAAGTTGTTCGAATATGTTACTTGTAAATAGCTCGTAACGGATTCGAAAGTAAAATGTGCAAAATGTAAATAATAATTTAAAAAAACAACTTTTACTTAAAGCTTTGAATCCAACAGGCTGTTATAACAGAGTTCTGGTTTAATCAAGCATACATTTAGCCAGTTATCTATATTTAGGTCTAAGCAGAGTAAAAAGAAACTAGAATCAAGAGAACAGCCTTTCAACAACATAGTGTCTTTTTCTTTCGTTTTAATTAAACAATCCTTAAAAACCAACCAGAGGCGTAGCTAGAGTGTTTGGTGCCCGGGGACAAGATTCATTTTAAAGAGCCTCCCTTTCTTTTTTGCAACTCTCAAATCAATTATTTTCATCAATAAGATAATATAAAAACCATATTTTGGCGCCCTTAATTAGTCTGGCACCCAGGGACATCTGTCCCCCTTACCCCATCCTTAGTTACGCCTCTGAAACCCACTCATTCATAGCTGAATTAAGTAAATAGCATATTTTCTATATAGAGTTTATTTCACCCCCTGGATCCCCAGATATTTCCATTTTACCCCAATCTCTCGGGATAAACGAAACGGGGGAAAGAAGTGCACTTACTTCGTCTGCATTGACCGATGTCATAAAACAATTTATCGCTATTTTGGCCACCAGCCGTTTTAGTCTTAAACGTCATCGGACTGGATTCCACAAAAAATTTTTTTTTTTACTTTTGTTTAGTTTCGTTATTCCTGGGGGAGATCTCAGGGAGACACTGCGACCGATAACGGGTGAACACCCTGATCTTCCAATAGCTTGAATAATGAGATGTATATTTAACGGGTACGTTTTACACACAAACAGGCCAGGCCCTGTTCGTTTACTGCCCGTATACAAAACATGGGATCGTCATCAAGAGAAGACGACACGAACGGCCAAACGTGATTTTATGCGAAAGTAATTAACCGTATTGACCTTTTGTTAAAGAGAAAACACCCCCTGTCCTTTTAAGTTAATACGCCTGTCAGTCGTCCAGTACACGTGTTGTGCACTTAAGTCGTCTGCATTGAGACGTAAATTTAAAACAAGAAAGCTTTAACCATGTGCAGAGACAATAAATCAACGGGCGCTCTTTCATGTCGGGAAACAAGCAGGTAGTCTTCTTGTGGCAGTTAGGCGGGTTGTGCTCCAAGTGTCCGTAAGGTGTGAGCGTAGACTTTATGGACGCACGACACAGACAGACAGAGCAAGAAAAGGGTTGACGTTTGTGATTCAGACATTGCACAGAACAATCACAGGACGCGGGTTTGTTGTGTTTCCCCCATTTTACCTCACTCGGGTAAGGGGGGGGGGGTGGGGGAGTCAACAACGCTTAAAAAAATTTAAACAACTGTGTTGAAGAGCTGGCCGCCATTAT
Source organism: Omphiscola glabra (assembly GCA_964017045.1). NCBI lineage: Eukaryota > Metazoa > Mollusca > Gastropoda > Lymnaeidae > Omphiscola > Omphiscola glabra. Next base: position 11,951,168 of record OZ024811.1, on the reverse strand, counting down.
AGTATTGATTGTCTGCAGTGTTTCTGTCAGACAGGTGGTTTCGCGGGCGGGAGTGGGTGGGGGACGGCGGGGATATTCAAATGTTCGCGTGGTTAGTGACAGGTAGGGGGCGCCAGCCCTGGCTTTAACTTTTTTTCTTCTTTTTTTTTATTTGAGCGACGTCATTTCTAGCGTGGACCAGGACACGGAACATGTCGGCTGTCTTTGGGCGGGAAAATTAAGGTGATAGGAAATTAGTTTGAAAGCATTTTGTCCGACGGAATTGAGGTCGAATGGAATTTTGTTCGAAATTTAAAATGCAATCATAATTTAGTAGTCGTTTTATTTGAAGCAATGGAGTATTCTGTAAAATTATGGGCCAAAAAAAAAAAAAAAAAAAAAAAAATACTAGTAAAAAAAGTAAGAACAAATTCACACTTTCCACAAGTTTTGCTAGCATTTCAACGTTTTGATCGGGTTACAACATCAAATTATTTTATTATTTTTATTTTCACGGTCGTTTCCATTTAACATGGTGCCAAACAAATAGAAGAATTACAATGATAAAATATTGTATTGAACTATTATAAATTACTGATTTAATTAGCATGCACAAAATTACATACTCATGTATGTGTGTGTGTGTGTGCCTGAGAGAGAGAGAGAGAGAGAGAGAATGAGAGAAAAGAGAGAGAGAGTGTGTGTGTGTGCCTGTGAGAGAGTCCCACTTATACTGAATGACAGAGAGAGTGTGTGTGTCTGTGAGAGAGTCCAACTTATCCTGAATGAGAGAGAGAGAGGGAGAGAAAGGGGGTGGGAGAGAGAGAGAGGGCAAGAGAGAGAAGTCGGGACGAGAGAAAAAGAGATAGGGAGAGAGAAAGAGGGAGACAGAGATGAAGAGGGAGATAGAGATATTGAGAGAGAGATAGGGAGAGAGAGGAAGAGAGAGGGAGAGAGAGGAGGGGAAAGAAAGAGAGAGAGAGAGTGTGTGTGTGTGTGTGTGTGTGTATGCAAGCGCGTGTGTAAGTGTACGATCGTGTGTAAAAACATATTTTTAAAAGTTGTCATATAAACGACATTTCACTAATTTCTTCCATATTTCTAACAAGACTGAAAGAAAGTGTAAACAATCAGCACCAGGCCCTTTTTTTTCTTTCGTTTCCCCTTACACAGAAGAGTTAATCAAAACTTGGATGAATAAAAAAAAAATCAGATAAAACCACTTGATAGGTCCCTGCTTCTTGTCTCCCCCTGTTTTTCTAAAACTGCGGGTGGTGTCCCCTGTTTGAACACCGGGGGGCGTGCCTAATCTCTGACGTAAGCACCTCCATTGTTTAATGCCGTACTCTACCCGACGTACCCTGCGCGGAAACGAGAGACGGTCAAGAAATCCCAGCAGAGACAAACACGTTATTCTTCACCGTGGATATGGAAGGGTAAATTTATGTTTAATTCATTAAAAAAGGTTAGTTTCAGAATTGATCTAATGATGTTTCTTCAATGCCCTTATCGTACGCCAAACATTCTCGTGGAGTACTCTCACTAACTTATCTGTGATTTTACATTTAACTAGAAAACTATTTATAAAAAAACGAAATGCAGAATTTATTCATTTTGTTTAAAATGTCAGCATCGTTTTTCAAACTATTTGTGGTTTAAATGGGAAACGCATAAAACAACAAAACATGTTCATTATAAAAATTGCGGAGCTGGGACTTATTACGCAAATCTCTCACTTTCCCGTTTCGGAAATTTAAGAAAATGTATGAGAGTTATAAAAAACACCACATTGCAATGACTTACATTATTATCTTACATTGCTAAGATCTATCTTAAATTATTCTAATTACATTGATATGAATTACGCCCCCGTGACTTACTTTGCGTGACTTACATATGTTTGATTGAAATTGCTTTGATCTACACTGATTTCACTTTCATTTCCTAATATATAGAATTTAAAAGATTACATAATTTTAACTTACAATGCTATGACCAACAATGTTATGACTTCCAGGGCGAGACTAACATTAATATGACACAATTTTAGTGCGATAACGTATTTTTCGATGACTTGTATTATTTTGTGACTTACAAAGTGTGACTTACACTGTGTCAACTAAATTCTGACTTTGGTTTGCAGAGTCAGCTCATTTGACTCCAATATTTTCTTTAATGTCACAAATGCTGACATAGCTTTTCCAATTCTTGCCCTGACATCCGCCTCGGATCCACCATTTGTGTCAATGGTGCTGCCTACGTATGTGAAGGACTCCCTTTCTTCCAGTGCATTTCCAGCCAGAGAGATATGCTATTGATTGGCGAAATCTACCTTCATCATCTTCGATTAGCTTTTTATTTATACTGAGTCCGAGCTGTTCTGAAATGGCGGATACTTCTTTGGTATTTTCCTGCATTTCTTGCTCCATTATCCTGTCAATGGTAATAATGAATAGGTAAGGGCACAAGAGACTCCTTGTCTGACTGTTGTTACAACTTACAAAAGTCATCTGTGAGTCTACCTTCGTGTACCGCCTGCATGGCATGCCATTTCTTCCTAACAACTCTGAAAGATCCTGATTAGTTTTCTTAGTACACCCTGATGCCGGAGAAGTTTCCTCAAAGTTTGTCGGCCCAGGCTATTAAAGGTCTTTTCGTAGTCGATAAAATTTATATAGATGACTTATATTGGTATAACTAACATTGCATTGAACTGTCTTGCTTTGACTCATAATACAATAAATTATATTGAAAAGACTTACATTTTAATGGCCTAACTTGTGTGACTTACATTACAATATCTCGTACGACGTAACTTATTTCGCTATACCTTACACAAGGTAAACACATTGCTATAGCTTACGCGAGGTAGCCCAAATTGATATAACGTACACGAGGTAACCCACATTGCTGTAACTTACGCGAGGTAACCACATTGCTATATCTTACGAGGTAACCCACATTGCTATAGCTTACACGAGGTAACCCACATTGCTATAGCTTACACAAAATGACTTAAAAGCTTTAAATTACACGAAGTGACTTACATTGCAGAAACCCATACGATGTGGTTTATATTACTAGAACTAACCCGACATGACTTACATTGCTTTGACTTACATTATTTTGACTTACATTGCTTTGACTTACATTGCTTTCACTTACATTGCTTTGACTTATATTGCATTGACTTACAATGCTATAAATAACGTTGATATTACTTACAATGACATATACCTTCTGTGACTTACATTGATATAAATAACACAACGTTACATACATAGCTATAACTTTCAATTCAGTGTTATGACACACATTTCCTTTCCATACAGTGCCAGGACGTACATTTAGTTCCCATACAGTGTTATGACATACGTTTGCTTTCCATACAGTGTTATAGCATACACATTTACTTTCCATACAGTGCCAGGACGTACATTTAGTTCCCATACAGTGTTATGACATACGTTTGCTTTCCATACAGTGTTATAGCATACACATTTACTTTCCATACAGTGCTATGACATACATTTACTTTCCATACAGTGATATGGCATGCATCTACTTTCCATACTGCTCTATGACCTACATTTACTTTCAATACTGTGGTAGGACATACATTGACTGTCCCTACATTGACTGTAATACTTTCACGTCTACAACTGATATTGTTTGAAGGACATTATCAGTGTAATATGGATATTAATTACATTGGCTCGACTCAGATTACTATGACTCGCTTAGCTATGAATTGTATTGCTATAGGACTCACATTGTTACGACTTACATTGTTATTAGGTACATTGTTATGACTGACATTGCTATGACTTACATTATTCTGAGTGACATTGTTCCTATGTACATTGCTGTGGCTGATATTGTTATGACTCACATTGTTATGACTTACTTTGTTATGACTTAAATTGTTATGACTTACATTGTAATGACTTACATTGCTATGACTTACATTATTCTGAGTGACATTGTTCCTATGTACATTGCTGTGACTGATATTGTTATGACTTAAATGTTTTGACTTACATTGTTATGACTGACATTGTTATAACTTACATTGTTATGACTTGCGTTGTTATAACTTACATTGTTATGACTTACATTGCTATGGCTTACATTGGTATGAATTATAATGGTATGGCTTACATTGGTATGACTTATCTCATTATGACTCACATTGTTATGACTTACATTGTTATTAGGTACATTGTTATGACTGAAATTGTTATGACTTATAGTGTTGTGACTTATATTGGTACGACTTACCTCATTATGACTCACATTGCGTTGAATAACACATCTTTGGCTTACTTTGCTTAATTTTTTTATGATTCTCTTTAAAGATTCACTGGAGGGAAGACAATGACACTGGCATCAACGATTTTGTTGTGCATCATGTCGGTAACAGTAGAAGCAACTACAGAAGGGAGTCCATTACTGGAAGGTCAGTTGAACAACACCTTAACAGTTATTCTATTTCACTCACAATTTTTAATTTCACAAAATTTGAGTCATTAACTTGTAATCAAAAGCGGCACAAAGCATGTTTATGAGACCCACTGCAGGTTATATGAATACGATTTTAAGAATTTTTATACGGAAGAGTCACAATTATATAATTTTAATGGCGCAAATGTCGTATAAGACGTTATTTAATCATGATGACAAAGAACTAGCGCAATGATGCCCACAGACTTAATTCGTTAAAATAATTGATCATTTTTTAAAAACTTTATTTTAATTGTTACGTATCTAGGTTTTTTGACCCACTAGACCAGCGGTTCTCAACCTGTGGGTCACGGGTCGAAAGCCTCTAAAAGAAGGGTCGCCTAAGACCATTGGAGAGCATATATTTATGAAGTAGCAATGACAATAATTTTATGGTTGGGTCACCACAACATGAAGATCTGCGTTGAAGGGTCGCGGCTCTGGGAAGATTGAGAACCACTGCCCTCGATGGTACTTGACTTTTGCCTCTCTCATGCACGAAAACCATGGGATCATGCATAATGCACGTCGATCCTGGCCATATAAGGTATTTGCCTTGAACCGAAAATCCAACAGTTTTTAAAGACTCATCCCGGATTGACTCTCTTGAATCCTCACTTCCTTATTTTTAATAATCTTATTATTATTTAAATTTTCTCAGCTGTATTCGTGGTTAAAGACTACACGACGTCTGACCACTTGAAGGTCACCTGTCCTGGCACACAAGAAGATGACATTTACCTGCTCATCTCAAAGTCTCAGACAAGTCTGAACTTTTCGAGGCTAGTAACATTTAAGCCAGGATTCCCTTGCGAAGTCGACGAGTCGTGTCAGGATGGCATCCCGTCGTACTGCAAGATACCTTCTTACTGCGGATACACCGCCAATGAGAAGCAAGTCTTCGCATCCATCTCCAGACAACTCACCGTGGAGTCGTACATGTGCCAGTATCTAAAGACTAACAAAAAACAAATCTATTTGATTGTTGGTAAGTTTGGTAATATTTTTTAGTGATATCATCTACCTAAGAAAATTTTGGACACACTGGTGGCATTTTATTAATAGCAAAGTAAGCATATTCCTTTGTTACTGTTTACATAATTACGTTTGGTAGTAGCAAAATAGATATATTATTTTTAAATTGTAAACAGTGTGGCAATGAACGAGAATCTTTATGGCAATCATTGGTACTAAAGGGGAAATGGACGAGCCTCTTGACGGCAATCCTTGGTTCTAAAGGGGCAATGGACGAGCCTTTTGGCGGCGCTCCTTAGAACCCAAGTAGCAATGGCGAGCTTCATGGCGGCATTCTTTGGCAACATAGAGCAATGGATGAGCCTCTTTTCGGCACTCTATGGCAACATATAGTAATGGACGAGCCTCTTGGTGGCACTCTATGGCAACATAGAGCATAGACGAGCCTCTTTATGGCACTCTATGGCAACATAGAGCAATGGACGAGTCTCTTGGCGGCACTCTATGGCAACATAGAGCAATGGACGAGCCTCTGGGTGCTCCTTGAGAGGATACCCACAAAATCTCGCGTGTCTAATGTTTTCTGGATATGTCTTGTAATTACTGAATAGTAAATTAGATTTAGCATCCTCACAGATCTGCGCACCAAAAGATAGAACCAGTCCAACCCATATACCCACCCACTGATAGAACCTATAGAACCCATATGCCCACCCACTGATAGAACCAGTCCAACCCATATGCCCTCCCACCGATAGAACCAGTCCAACCCATATGCCCACCGACCGATAGAACCAGTCCAACCCATATGCCCTCCCACAGATAGAACCAGTCCAACCCATATGCCCTCCCACCGATAGAACCAGTCCAAACCATATGCCCACCCACATATAGAACCAGTTCCACCAATATGCCCACCCACAGATAGAACCAGTCCAACCCATATGCCCACCCACAGATAGAACCAGTTCAACCATCTGCCCACTCACAGATAGAACCAGTCCAACCCATATGCCCTCCCACCGATAGAACCAGTTCAACCCATATGCCCACCAACAGATAAAATAAGTCCAACCCATATGCCCTCCCACCGATAGAACCAGTTCAACCCATATGCCCACCCACAGATAGAACCAGTCCAACCCATATGCCCACCCACAGATAGAACCAGTCCAAACCATATGCCCACCCACAGATAGAACCAGTCCAACCCATATGCCCACCCACAGATAGAACCAGTCCAACTCATATGCCCACCCACAGATAGAACCAGTCCAACCCATATGCCCTCCCACAGAAGAAACCAGACAGAACTTGAATGATCAGCACCCACACACCCACACATATTGAGACAGCCCCTGCAATTATAGATCTTACGCAATCACAGATATAACACCCTCACCGATCTATGCTCCCATAGATTGAGCTAACTTCTGATGACCGGCTGGGTTTTTTTTTAAACAACACAAAACTTGTTTTTTCTATATAGATAAAATAAATTATTTCTATGATCATTGAAATTTGAGGTGTCGGCATTTTAGTGTTGAATTTCCTTACCAATGTAACTCATAATCTGTTTAAGTCAATATATTCCTCACTGATTGCACGTTACGCAAGAGATGAACGCAATAAAGAAGTTGGGTAGATAGGCTAAGATTATGTTTAATTATTAATCGCAAATTCTGGCAGTACATGATTTGGATGAAAATTTAAAGAATTTCATTTCCTGTATTGACTGATTAGTGCATCATGCTGTTATAATAATTTTCTTTAAATTGCGTTCCTCCCTAGAGGAGTCAACCCCTGAAACTGATGTGTACAAGAACGTGGCAATCGCAGTGTCTTGCATCCTGGGATGTTTCCTCCTCGGAGTGTTTGCAGTTTTGGTCAAGCGTTGCCGTGCAGGTCAAGGAAGTTGTACTTTTTTTCTCTGTCAACATATCTTGCCTCTCTTAAGTCGTTGCATTAGCTTACTCTATACCCACTACATCAAAATATCGGTTGAAAGTAAAAGACCCATTTCATTAGTTTCGTCTTATTTCTTTGTCAATTTGATATTTGTTTAGAATATAATGTATTGCATACTAATTGTTTTTTAACCAGGTAACTATTCACTAGTCGGGACCAACCTCTGCTGTCTTATCAAGACAAAGACAAGGGACTCAGTGTAAGTTGATTTATAACTAATACAGTAATCTTTATTATTTAACTAGCCGATATGCCCGGCGTGGCCCGGGATTGCATTAGGACCCCGATCCCGGTGGCCTACAGATCCCGTTAGGATACTGTTCTCTGTGGGATCCCGTTCCATCTAGAGACCCTCGTTTCCTATGTTATCCCATTTCCCGATAGGATCCCGCTTTGATCGTGACATAGAATTTGCTTTTTAAAGATATCAAACTTTCTGGAACAGTATAGATTAAATGTATTATCCTCCTCGAAATGTGTAAAAACTGTCTTTTCTAAGTAATTATTCTTCGAATACGAAAAATTATACAACTAAATTCATTTCTATAATTATAGTACATTTAAGATAAAAGAGGGGCCCTGGGGGCCTATTCTATAATTGTAACGAATTTGTTTTGTCTGAGATTAGATGGGGCCCTATAACAAACATTCAGGAGAGTTATGAAGTTAAAATGTTTAATTTGTCCTGTTAAAATCTATTGAATAATGCCATAGTTATAGCGTTTTAAAGTTATCTAACTTTCTGGAAAATTCTAGATTGGATATTATTAGTTTTACATCCACCGTTATTTACATATGGACTAAGAAGTGTATTGCAACAAAGCTAAGCCTATATCCATCAATTCACATAGAACCTATAGTGTTGTCTAAGCCTATTAATATTTATATAGCTTATATAAGGAAAAATGAAATGGGGCCCCTGGCCCCAGAGGAATGTATATTATGAGTTCAGTACACTTTTGAATTTGAGTATGGATAATCAAATGTATGTGTACTAAGTTTGGTCAGGATCCATCCATTCATATAGGAGTATTAAGCTTATCGCTATTTATATAGCTCATAAAAGGAAAAATGAAATGGGGCCCCCGGCCCCCCAAGAATGGATATTATGAGTTCAGTACCCTTTTGTATTTGAGTATGGATAATCAAGTGTATGTGTACTAAGTTTGGTCAAGATCCATCTATTCATATAGGAGTATTAAGCTTATCGCTATTTATATAGCTCATATAAGGTAAAATGAAATTGGGCCCCCGGCCCCAGGAGAATGGATATTATGAGTTCAGTACGCTTCGGTATTTGAATATGGATAATCAAGTGTACGTGTACTAAGTTTTATCGATATCCATCTATCCAAGTAGGAGAATTTGTTTGAAAATTTTTTATATAGCTCATATAAGAAAAAAACGAATTCGGGGCCCCCGGCCCCACACGAAATGTTATTAAAAGTTCTCAACCCCTTAAGAGTTCCTTCTGGATAATGATGGATATATGTGCCAAGTTTGGTCAAGATACATCAATCCGTGTAAAAGCCTTTGTGGAACAGACAAACCCACAAACAAACAAACACATTTTCACTTTTATATATATACTAGCCGATATACCCGGCGTGGCCCGGGATTGCATTAGGACCCCGATCCCGGTGGCCTACAGATCCCGTTAGGATACTGTTCTCTGTGGGATCCCGTTCCATCTAGAGACCCTCGTTTCCTATGTTATCCCATTTCCCGATAGGATCCCGCTTTGATCGTGACATAGAATTTGCTTTTTAAAGATATCAAACTTTCTGGAACAGTATAGATTAAATGTATTATCCTCCTCGAAATGTGTAAAAACTGTCTTTTCTAAGTAATTATTCTTCGAATACGAAAAATTATACAACTAAATTCATTTCTATAATTATAGTACATTTAAGATAAAAGAGGGGCCCTGGGGGCCTATTCTATAATTGTAACGAATTTGTTTTGTCTGAGATTAGATGGGGCCCTATAACAAACATTCAGGAGAGTTATGAAGTTAAAATGATTAATTTGTCCTGTTAAAATCTATTGAATAATGCCATAGTTATAGCGTTTTAAAGTTATCTAACTTTCTGGAAAATTCTAGATTGGATATTATTAGTTTTACATCCACCGTTATTTACATATGGACTAAGAAGTGTATTGCAACAAAGCTAAGCCTATATCCATCAATTCACATAGAACCTATAGTGTTGTCTAAGCCTATTAATATTTATATAGCTTATATAAGGAAAAATGAAATGGGGCCCCTGGCCCCAGAGGAATGGATATTATGAGTTCAGTACACTTTTGAATTTGAGTATGGATAATCAAATGTATGTGTACTAAGTTTGGTCAGGATCCATCCATTCATATAGGAGTATTAAGCTTATCGCTATTTATATAGCTCATAAAAGGAAAAATGAAATGGGGCCCCCGGCCCCCCAAGAATGGATATTATGAGTTCAGTACCCTTTTGTATTTGAGTATGGATAATCAAGTGTATGTGTACTAAGTTTGGTCAAGATCCATCTATTCATATAGGAGTATTAAGCTTATCGCTATTTATATAGCTCATATAAGGTAAAATGAAATTGGGCCCCCGGCCCCAGGAGAATGGATATTATGAGTTCAGTACGCTTCGGTATTTGAATATGGATAATCAAGTGTACGTGTACTAAGTTTTATCGATATCCATCTATCCAAGTAGGAGAATTTGTTTGAAAATTTTTTATATAGCTCATATAAGAAAAAAACGAATTCGGGGCCCCCGGCCCCACACGAAATGTTATTAAAAGTTCTCAACCCCTTAAGAGTTCCTTCTGGATAATGATGGATATATGTGCCAAGTTTGGTCAAGATACATCAATCCGTGTAAAAGCCTTTGTGGAACAGACAAACCCACAAACAAACAAACACATTTTCACTTTTATATATATACTAGCCGATATACCCGGCGTGGCCCGGGATTGCAATGGGACCCCGATCCCGGTGGCCTACAGATCCCGTTAGGATACTGTTCTCTGTGGGATCCCGTTCCATCTAGAGACCCTCGTTTCCTATGTTATCCCATTTCCCGATAGGATCCCGCTTTGATCGTGACATAGAATTTGCTTTTTAAAGATATCAAACTTTCTGGAACAGTATAGATTAAATGTATTATCCTCCTCGAAATGTGTAAAAACTGTCTTTTCTAAGTAATTATTCTTCGAATACGAAAAATTATACAACTAAATTCATTTCTATAATTATAGTACATTTAAGATAAAAGAGGGGCCCTGGGGGCCTATTCTATAATTGTAACGAATTTGTTTTGTCTGAGATTAGATGGGGCCCTATAACAAACATTCAGGAGAGTTATGAAGTTAAAATGATTAATTTGTCCTGTTAAAATCTATTGAATAATGCCATAGTTATAGCGTTTTAAAGTTATCTAACTTTCTGGAAAATTCTAGATTGGATATTATTAGTTTTACATCCACCGTTATTTACATATGGACTAAGAAGTGTATTGCAACAAAGCTAAGCCTATATCCATCAATTCACATAGAACCTATAGTGTTGTCTAAGCCTATTAATATTTATATAGCTTATATAAGGAAAAATGAAATGGGGCCCCTGGCCCCAGAGGAATGGATATTATGAGTTCAGTACACTTTTGAATTTGAGTATGGATAATCAAATGTATGTGTACTAAGTTTGGTCAGGATCCATCCATTCATATAGGAGTATTAAGCTTATCGCTATTTATATAGCTCATAAAAGGAAAAATGAAATGGGGCCCCCGGCCCCCCAAGAATGGATATTATGAGTTCAGTACCCTTTTGTATTTGAGTATGGATAATCAAGTGTATGTGTACTAAGTTTGGTCAAGATCCATCTATTCATATAGGAGTATTAAGCTTATCGCTATTTATATAGCTCATATAAGGTAAAATGAAATTGGGCCCCCGGCCCCAGGAGAATGGATATTATGAGTTCAGTACGCTTCGGTATTTGAATATGGATAATCAAGTGTACGTGTACTAAGTTTTATCGATATCCATCTATCCAAGTAGGAGAATTTGTTTGAAAATTTTTTATATAGCTCATATAAGAAAAAAACGAATTCGGGGCCCCCGGCCCCACACGAAATGTTATTAAAAGTTCTCAACCCCTTAAGAGTTCCTTCTGGATAATGATGGATATATGTGCCAAGTTTGGTCAAGATACATCAATCCGTGTAAAAGCCTTTGTGGAACAGACAAACCCACAAACAAACAAACACATTTTCACTTTTATATATATACTAGCCGATATACCCGGCGTGGCCCGGGATTGCAATGGGACCCCGATCCCGGTGGCCTACAGATCCCGTTAGGATACTGTTCTCTGTGGGATCCCGTTCCATCTAGAGACCCTCGTTTCCTATGTTATCCCATTTCCCGATAGGATCCCGCTTTGATCGTGACATAGAATTTGCTTTTTAAAGATATCAAACTTTCTGGAACAGTATAGATTAAATGTATTATCCTCCTCGAAATGTGTAAAAACTGTCTTTTCTAAGTAATTATTCTTCGAATACGAAAAATTATACAACTAAATTCATTTCTATAATTATAGTACATTTAAGATAAAAGAGGGGCCCTGGGGGCCTATTCTATAATTGTAACGAATTTGTTTTGTCTGAGATTAGATGGGGCCCTATAACAAACATTCAGGAGAGTTATGAAGTTAAAATGATTAATTTGTCCTGTTAAAATCTATTGAATAATGCCATAGTTATAGCGTTTTAAAGTTATCTAACTTTCTGGAAAATTCTAGATTGGATATTATTAGTTTTACATCCACCGTTATTTACATATGGACTAAGAAGTGTATTGCAACAAAGCTAAGCCTATATCCATCAATTCACATAGAACCTATAGTGTTGTCTAAGCCTATTAATATTTATATAGCTTATATAAGGAAAAATGAAATGGGGCCCCTGGCCCCAGAGGAATGGATATTATGAGTTCAGTACACTTTTGAATTTGAGTATGGATAATCAAATGTATGTGTACTAAGTTTGGTCAGGATCCATCCATTCATATAGGAGTATTAAGCTTATCGCTATTTATATAGCTCATAAAAGGAAAAATGAAATGGGGCCCCCGGCCCCCCAAGAATGGATATTATGAGTTCAGTACCCTTTTGTATTTGAGTATGGATAATCAAGTGTATGTGTACTAAGTTTGGTCAAGATCCATCTATTCATATAGGAGTATTAAGCTTATCGCTATTTATATAGCTCATATAAGGTAAAATGAAATTGGGCCCCCGGCCCCAGGAGAATGGATATTATGAGTTCAGTACGCTTCGGTATTTGAATATGGATAATCAAGTGTACGTGTACTAAGTTTTATCGATATCCATCTATCCAAGTAGGAGAATTTGTTTGAAAATTTTTTATATAGCTCATATAAGAAAAAAACGAATTCGGGGCCCCCGGCCCCACACGAAATGTTATTAAAAGTTCTCAACCCCTTAAGAGTTCCTTCTGGATAATGATGGATATATGTGCCAAGTTTGGTCAAGATACATCAATCCGTGTAAAAGCCTTTGTGGAACAGACAAACCCACAAACAAACAAACACATTTTCACTTTTATATATATACTAGCCGATATACCCGGCGTGGCCTGGGATTGCATTAGGACCCCGATCCCGGTGGCCTACAGATCCCGTTAGGATACTGTTCTCTGTGGGATCCCGTTCCATCTAGAGACCCTCGTTTCCTATGTTATCCCATTTCCCGATAGGATCCCGCTTTGATCGTGACATAGAATTTGCTTTTTAAAGATATCAAACTTTCTGGAACAGTATAGATTAAATGTATTATCCTCCTCGAAATGTGTAAAAACTGTCTTTTCTAAGTAATTATTCTTCGAATACGAAAAATTATACAACTAAATTCATTTCTATAATTATAGTACATTTAAGATAAAAGAGGGGCCCTGGGGGCCTATTCTATAATTGTAACGAATTTGTTTTGTCTGAGATTAGATGGGGCCCTATAACAAACATTCAGGAGAGTTATGAAGTTAAAATGTTTAATTTGTCCTGTTAAAATCTATTGAATAATGCCATAGTTATAGCGTTTTAAAGTTATCTAACTTTCTGGAAAATTCTAGATTGGATATTATTAGTTTTACATCCACCGTTATTTACATATGGACTAAGAAGTGTATTGCAACAAAGCTAAGCCTATATCCATCAATTCACATAGAACCTATAGTGTTGTCTAAGCCTATTAATATTTATATAGCTTATATAAGGAAAAATGAAATGGGGCCCCTGGCCCCAGAGGAATGGATATTATGAGTTCAGTACACTTTTGAATTTGAGTATGGATAATCAAATGTATGTGTACTAAGTTTGGTCAGGATCCATCCATTCATATAGGAGTATTAAGCTTATCGCTATTTATATAGCTCATAAAAGGAAAAATGAAATGGGGCCCCCGGCCCCCCAAGAATGGATATTATGAGTTCAGTACCCTTTTGTATTTGAGTATGGATAATCAAGTGTATGTGTACTAAGTTTGGTCAAGATCCATCTATTCATATAGGAGTATTAAGCTTATCGCTATTTATATAGCTCATATAAGGTAAAATGAAATTGGGCCCCCGGCCCCAGGAGAATGGATATTATGAGTTCAGTACGCTTCGGTATTTGAATATGGATAATCAAGTGTACGTGTACTAAGTTTTATCGATATCCATCTATCCAAGTAGGAGAATTTGTTTGAAAATTTTTTATATAGCTCATATAAGAAAAAAACGAATTCGGGGCCCCCGGCCCCACACGAAATGTTATTAAAAGTTCTCAACCCCTTAAGAGTTCCTTCTGGATAATGATGGATATATGTGCCAAGTTTGGTCAAGATACATCAATCCGTGTAAAAGCCTTTGTGGAACAGACAAACCCACAAACAAACAAACACATTTTCACTTTTATATATATACTAGCCGATATACCCGGCGTGGCCCGGGATTGCAATGGGACCCCGATCCCGGTGGCCTACAGATCCCGTTAGTATACTGTTCTCTATGGGATCCCATTTCATCTAGGGACCCTCCTTTCCAATGTTATCCCATTTCCTGATTTGGTCGTGACATAGATTTAGCTTTTTAAAGATATCGAACTTTCTGGAAAATTCTTGATTGGATATTCTTAGTTTTAAATACGCCGATATCTAAAAACGGACAGTGCAGTGTATTGCTACCACGTTAGGCCTATATCCATTAATTCACAAAAAACTAAAGTGTTATCTAAGCCTATTGACCTATAGAACTTTCTGGAACATTCTAGATTAAATGTATTATCCTCCCCGAACTGTGTAAAAACAGTCTTTTATTAGTAATAATTATTATTCGAATACGAACAATTATACGACTAAATGAATTTCTATAACTATAGTACATTTAAGTTAAAAGAGGGGCCCCGGGGGCCTATTCCATAATTCTACCGAATTAGTTTTGCCTGAGATGGGGCCCTATAAAAATCATTCAGGTGAGTTATCAATTTAAAATTTTAAATTTGTCCCATTAAAATCTATTGAATAATACCATCGATATAGCGTTTTAAAGTTATCGAACTGTCTGGAAAATTGTAGATTGGATATTATAAGTTTTAAATCCACCGATGTTTCAGTACGGACAGTGAAGTGCATTGCTACCGCGCTAGGCCAATATCCATCAATTCACATACAACCTATAGTGTTGTCTAAGCCTATTGATATTTATAAAAGTTAGGCCTATATCCATCAATTCACAAAAAAAACTAAAATGTTATCTAAGCCTATTGACCTATAGAACTTTCTGGAACATTCTAGATTAAATGTATTATCCTCCCCGAACTGTGTAAAAACAGTCTTTTATTAGTAATAATTATTCTTCGAATACGAAAAATTATACGACTAAATGAATTTCTATAACTATAGTACATTTAAGTTAAAAGAGGGGCCCCTGGGGCCCATTCCATAATTGTACCGAATAAATTTTGCCTGAGATGGGGCCCTATAATAATCATTCAGGTAAGTTATGAAGTTACAATTTTAAATTTGTCCCATTAAAATCTATTGAATATTGCTATAGATATAGCATTTTAAAGTTATCGAACTTTCTGGAAAATTCTAGATTGGATATTATTAGTTTTACATCCACCGTTATTTCCATATGGACTAAGAAGTGTATTACAACAAAGCTAAGCCTATATCCATCAATTCACATAAAACCTATAGTGTCTTCGAAGCTTACTAATATTTATATAGCTCATATAAGGAAAAACGAAATGGGGCCCCCGGCCCCAGAAGAATGGATATTATGGGCTCAGTACCCTTCGGTATTTGAATATGGATCATCAAGTGTATGTGTACTAAGTTTGATCGATGTCCATCCATTCACGTAGGAGCATTTGTTTGTAATTATTTTATATAGCTCATATAAGAAAAAAAACGAATTCGGGGCCCCCGGCCCCAAATGAAATGTTCTTTAAAGTTCTCAACCCCTTAAGAGTTCCTTCTGGATAATGATGGATATATGTGCCAAGTTTGGTCAAGATACATCAATCCGTGTAAAAGCCTTTGTGGAACAGACAAACCCACAAACAAACAAACAAATTTTCACTTTTATATATATACTAGCGGATATATCCGGCAAATTTGCCGGGATAGCATTCGGAACGAAAGAACTTCAACAGTATACAGCCTTATAATTATTCCGATCACGGTGGGCTCCCAATCCTGTCGGTATCCCGCTCCCGTTAGCACACCGTTTCCCGGTGGGATTCTGATCCCACTGGATCCCAATTCCGGTATGATCCCAATCCCGTCGGTATAAAGATCTCGGTGGTATCTCGATATCAGTGGGATAGCGATAGTTGTCGGATCCCGATACCGGTCTAAGCCTATTGTTATTTATAGATAGGTTATATACGCCAAAATTAATTGGGACCCCCGGCCCTAGAGAAATGGATATTATAAGTTCAGTAACCTTTGGTATTTGAGTATGGACAATAAAGTGTATGTGTACTAATTTTGGTCAAGATCCATCTATTCATGCAGGAGTATTTGTCAGTCATTTTAATTATATAGCTCATATAAGAAAAAAACGAATTCGGGGCCCCCGGCCCCACACGAAATGTTATTAAAAGTTCTCAACCCCTTAAGAGTTCCTTCTGGATAATGATGGATACTTGTGCCAAGTTTGGTCAAGATCCATCAATCCGTGTAAAAGCCTTTGTGGAACAGACAAACCCACAAACAAATTTTCACTTTTATATATATATATGATATGATATGATATGATATGAATATGATATGATATGATATATGATTACTAGCTGAACTGTCCGTTCTATGCCCGGAGCGAAGATATTTTTATTGGCATATGTTGATAAAACAAAGGCTGTCATATGAAGTTGAACTGATCAGAAAACTTCTTTGTGGGCCACGTTTAAGGTGTAAACTCTGTGGTCTTTCTTTCAGTTGCCTTGTTGGTTATATACTACCTTTTTTTAACTTGGATTGCTGAGAGGATTTTGTTCTTGAAAATGAAACAAAAAGTTGTCCATGATGGAATGCCGGAGATAGCAAATAAATGACAACTGCATCCATTGCTTGTCATTTGGTTTTTGTTGAGAGTCATAACAAAAGCAAGACTCGGTGGAACCTGTTTTTTGTCTAAATGTACAGTACAGGTCGGGGGTCACTGGGTGCATGAATAATTTATAGAATAACTACCCTGGTACTCTGTCAGGATTTCACAGTCATTGACTTTTGATATCAAGTTAAGGCTAAGAGAAGGCATACCTCCAGGTGTTAACGTTTGCGTGCAATTTAATGGTTTCAATTGATTCTATGATTTTGTCTGAAGCTTCTCTTTGCCCCGTGTTGAGCATTTAAAACGTCTCTTCGTTTTGAAAACTAATACACAAGGCAAGATATATGCTGGTTAGAGGGGTTCTTTTTAAAGGAGTGGGAGGTGCATATTCCAGAAAATAAAATGGAAAATATCCGGGGGAAAAAAAAGGGTGCGGGGATAAAAAAAAAGAAAGAAATTATATATATATAAAAAAAAACAATTTTTGGTGGGGGGGTGTGTGGGTTGGGGGGTTGGGGTTGGGGAGTGGGCCTGAGAATTTAAAAGAATTTTTTATCATCGGCAACGAGTTTATGTGCTAAGTTTCAGCTCAATAGTTTGAAGGGAAATACGCATATCCGAAGATTTTGCCACCCTGCAAGTCAGGTCAGCTAGTTAGTAAGCAAGCCATGCAGGGGTAAAAGAGAAGTTAATATAAACGATACAGCGCAATTATAGACTTGCCAAATGAAGAATGTGAGTTTAAGTTGTTCGTTTATTTTGGTAAATTATAAATAAAAAATAACAATTACCCTTTTCATCAATGGGATTTTTATTAAAAAATTAAAAGAACATGTTTTGTTTCGTAATTAGTAAAATTAAATGGTTGATCAACATTTATGATAGAGGGCTGCCATTTTCAATTCCTGTTTATAGCACAATACTTGCCTATAGGTCGACGCTAATAACACAACTGTACAGCTTTATAAAGTATACAAAATATTGTCATCATAGGTATAACTCAAAATAAAAATATTGATTTAAAGTGATCTTTTGAGCATGGAATTTAAAATCTTTTGCATAAGTGCTTGAAGTTCAATTAACCTGTTTCTCTCATACAAAAAGTGTGTCAGTTATTTCCTACTGAATGTCACCCTGTTTTCTAAACTATGAAATATAAAGGAAATGGTTTTGTTATATCAGACGAGATTCTTTACTTAAACATGGCCTCCTTTACTTTCCTTTCACACCAGATGTCAGCTGTTCTCTGAGCTTGTTTTTATGTTGTACACACGAAAGCAATGCCAGAGATAAGGAGCAATTTTTTTTCTCTCACTATTATTGTCATGTCTAATTATGGTATTGATATTTTCAGGACAACAAGTGATGACTCTGTGTAACCATCTTAACGCTCTCGGAGATACACCAACGGTAAGCACTGATCTCCTATACCACCCCCCCCCCCCCCCAACTATTAACCCTTTAAACATTTAGTCTTAAAATCGTCGCCTTGTTTCCATCATTTGTTTCCAATTGTACTATTTAAACCGAAAGTTTGAGTGCGCTCTCACGGATGTTGTTGTTCGTCCTTCGTATACGATAATGACCACGGCTATATTACACGGCCTGCCAGTCCTTTTTGTGCCTGAAAAGCTTTTCCGCACGGGGGACAGGCGTTGTTTTGGTGTCTTGTTTGATATGAGTCGATTTTTGCTTTTTCTTGACATTCACTTTCTTCTTGTGGGAGCGGTGCGCTTATACTCCAAATGTGAGTCTGTCACGCCAGCTTGCACAGTCCATGACTGTGAGTCTGTCACGCCACCTTGCACGGTCCATGACTGTGAGTCTGTCACGCCAGCTTGCACGGTCCATGACTGTGAGTCTGTCACGCCAGCTTGCACGGTCCATGACTGTGAGTCTGTCACGCCACCTTGCACGGTCCATGACTGTGAGTCTGTCACGCCAGCTTGCACGGTCCATGACTGTGAGTCTGTCACGCCAGCTTGCACGGTCCATGACTGTGAGTCTGTCACGCCAGCTTGCACGGTCCATGACTGTGAGTCTGTCACGCCAGCTTGCACGGTCCATGATTGTAAGTCTGTCACGCCAGCTTGCACAGTCCATGACTGTGAGTCTGTCACGCCAGCTTGCACGGTCCATGACAGTAAGTCTGTCACGCCAGCTTGCACGGTCCATGACTGTAAGTCTGTCACGCCAGCTTGCACGGTCCATGACTGTAAGTCTGTCACGCCAGCTTGCACGGTCCATGACTGTGAGTCTGTCACGCCAGCTTGCACGGTCCATGACTGTGAGTCTGTCACGCCAGCTTGCACGGTCCATGACTGTGAGTCTGCCACGCCAGCTTGCACGGTCCATGACTGTGAGTCTGTCACGCCAGCTTGCACGGTCCATGACTGTGAGTCTGTCACGCCAGCTTGCACGGTCCATGACTGTGAGTCTGTCACGCCAGCTTGCACGGTCCATGACTGTAAGTCTGTCACGCCAGCTTGCACGGTCCATGACTGTAAGTCTGTCACGCCAGCTTGCACAGTCCATGACTGTAAGTCTGTCACGCCAGCTTGCACGGTCCATGACAAGGTCAATAGGCATGGATTTAAGTGAAACGTTTAAACTGTCCTTGAAGAGGTTTTTTCTGCCCATCAACTAAGCGTTTCCCGCAGGTGTCTGCTGTCTGGATTTGTTGGGATATGCATGCCCTACCCATCTGGCTTTTCCTTTTTGTAGGAGTATGTGGATTCTGGTACAATCGGCAGGTTGTAGGGCCTCTGTACGGCCCTCTTATATGATAAGTAGTTTTCGCATGCAACTTAGGTGGATATGGTTTAGCTGTCCAGCACGTCTTGCCAGCATTATATAGAAGTGATACTAATACGATTGCCCTATAAACCTTCAGCTAAGGGACAAGACTGAAACCCCTTTGTCCCGCAAAGGTGTTGAAAAGAACAAAAAACACATTAATTTAACTTGCGGAGGTAAATGTATTTAACAACTGTAACAACATTAAGTTATTGTTTTTGTTACTTTAAAATTACTTTATTTGAACTTTTCATTTCCCGATCTTCAAAGCTGCAAACTTGTCAATCACGTGATCAAAATCTACATCCTTAAGCCGATTACCTTTCAACTGAAAGTAGAGTAAATAATTACAGATCGTTAGAAACAATTGAAGGCTAAGGGAGAGTATTGGAAGGGAATCTAGGAATTCTCATTCACTATGAATTTCAAAACATCAAATACTGACCAGTCCAGGACTTTTTTGAAATTCAGTATCAGCTGCATTAAGAAGTCTTTTAGCATTGCTATTTCTTGTAAAATTTCATGTTCTGATAACAAAGAAGATGAACTATAATAAGAAGTAGTTTTTTTTAAAGGACGCCACTAACTCTCCTTCAAGTGCTGATAGTAGACTACTGCGTTGAACAGCCCCATACGTATTGTTACACCCGTGATCGCTGATGATCTTATCTGGAGTTCAGAATGAAAGCGATCAATACACTTCATCATCCCCCACTTGTTTTCTTCTTGCAGAGGGTGTACAGCATCTATTAATTGTTCTCATGCCATTCTCTTATCAAACTTTTTATTTAACGAAATTCTCTATTGGTCTGATTTTAAAAGTGCCTTCTCAAGACCATGTTCCACCAAGTGACAGCGCCTCTCAAACAGAAACAATCTTAAGGCCTTTAGGCTGGTCCCCACTTTGTCACGAGCAAAGCCTTTAGTCTGCAGATACTGCAACCTACTGCGGTCAGCACCTCCCTGGTTACACGCCACTGCTTCCCCCACCCCCAAGCACTTATTTAAACTTTTACTCTTAATTATTAACGCATACATTTTTTCTAAGAAGACCCAACCCTAATAAGTACACACCAATCCTGTATTATAGACTCTAGTCCTGATAAGTTATAGCCACTGAACCTGTATAATAGCATCTAAACATGATTTAAACTATAACACTCTAAACCAAATAAAATTTCTAAATAAAATACGTGTATTTATATATATATATATCTTCAACAGAAGACGTTATCGATATGGAGTCTTGCTTCTCAGAGATCGCAAATGCTGCAGCTGGAAAAAGCAAAACGTAATAGTGCAAGTTCTTGGCGCCAATTGAGACCAATGACGCAACAACCAAATGGCGAATGAGAGTGTCAACATGAGACAGCATTGGAGTTTATTGACAACATGAGACAGCATTGGGGTTTATTGACAACATAAGACAGCATTGGAGTTTATTGACAACATAAGACAGCATTGGAGTTTATTGACAACATAAGACAGCATTGGAGTTTATTGACAACATGAGACAGCATTGGAGTTTATTGACAACATGAGACAGCATTGGAGTTTATTGACAACATGAGACAGCATTGGAGTTTATTGACAACATGAGACAGCATTGGAGTTTATTGACAACATGAGACAGCATTGGAGTTTATTGACAACATTAGACAGCATTGGAGTTTCTTGAGCCACTTATTTTCTAATATTTGGCAAATTGGTTATATTTTATTATAAAACATGAAATTTTGCAAAATAAACTAAAAATATAGATTATTGACTTAAATATTATTTGGTGTAATTGAAAGGGAAAATGTTGAAAAAATCTAACGACATTGAAAATAATGTCAGTTATTAGCTTAACGCTAAAGATGAAAAACTAATGTAACATCATTTCTTGATGTTTGGGGGATAGTAAATTTAGTAATGTCCCCACCTTGTTTTGTTATTTTCTTAAATTTTTTCATTAAATTTAACTTAGAATTGTTGGTTACATCAATTACATCAAGATTCAACTTGTTTCGCAGAAGTAATTACAGCTTATCCTTGTCAACGTATCCTTGTAAAATTATTATTGTCAACCTTTCCTTATCAACATATCCTTTTCAAATTATCCTTGTCAACCAATCCCTAAATGCATATCCTTTTTAACAAATCCATGTCAACTTATCCTTGACTACTTTTACTTGTCAACTTATTCTTGTCAACCTATCCTTGTCAACCTATCCTTGTCAACTTATACATTTAAACCTATCCTTGTCAACTTATACATTTCAACCTAACCTTGTCAACTCTTTCTTGTCAACTTATTTATGTCAACCTATCTTTGTCCACTTATCCTTGACAACTTATCCTTGTTAAATTATTCGTGCCAATTTTACTCTGCAAACTTATACTTGTCACCCTATCTTTGTCACATTATGAATGTCAACCCATCCTTGTCAACTAATCTATGACAACATTTACTTTATCGACGTATCCTTTTTAACCTATCATTGTTAGCCTATACTTGTCAAATTGTACCTTTCAAACTATCTTTGTCAACGTTTCTTTGTCAACGTATCTTTGTTAACCAACTTGTCTACCTATCCTTGTATACCTATTCCTGGATGCACATCCATTTTAACATATCCTTGTCAACGTATCCATGTCAACTCCTACTTGTCAACTTATTCTTGTCAACTATACCTTGTCATTTCATGTCAAATTCTTTTTTTTTTTTTTAATTGTCAATTTTTAATATAACTAAGATGCTGTGTTACAATAGGATCCTTACCATAATAATGAAGTAATTTTATTTTCAAAGAAAACGATCTTTAACCATTTACAGAATTATAAATTTAAAAAGGATAAACAAGTTGATTCCCCTTTTCAGCAAAATCAGAACAAAAAATTAGTACGACTCACTAATAGTCAGAGTAGTTTTATAACACTAATAGTCAGAGTAGTTTTATAACACTAATAGTCAGAGTAGTTTTATAACACTAATCGTCAGAGTAGTTTTATAACACTAATCGTCAGAGTAGTTTTATAACACTAATAGTCAGAGTAGTTTTATAACACTAATAGTCAGAGTAGTTTTATAAATTTCTTGTAATGACTTAATTCACTTAATGGTTAAATTACTTTTATATTCCTATCATAACGCCACAAAAAAACCTATTTAACCCGTCACAAAAGCCTTACTTATTTCAGCATAACATAGTTGTTAGTAGAATATATTAACTGGGTCACACCATATCAGATTACAAGTTACGAACATCTGTAATGAACTTATGAAGTGAAATATTTTCATTTTTCTTTTTATAGTTCATTAGTTTAAAGAATTTTTTAAAAAGATAGGAGAGTAACTTTTTCTGAGAACGTCTGACTGTAAAATATTTAGTTGAGTCATGACTGAATTTAGTTTAAAATGAAACAAACAAAAAGATTGAAAATTAGTTTAAGACATTATCAAAAAGTCATTAAAATAAAACATGATATTGCTACATTGTTTATTGAGTCTTTATTTGTGTAGGTCATACAGCACTGGGACTAAGCTGTAATATTTTATGTTGTGTGTATTATTTGTTAAGATGTGTTTTAATCATTTCCTTTGCCGCATATTGGAAGGACGCTCATGAATGTCCTCATCCAATTCTTCATCAGACACGTCAAAGTTTTCCACTGCTCTTGTTTCTCATGTAATGCAAAGCTTTTAACACCTTTTTGTAAAACACGATGGACTTCATCCATGCACTGAGACGTTTAATCCTAAGTGCAGTAAGTGTTCCGTCCATTACTACTTTCATCGTAGGGTTTTCTGATTGACAGGCGTCTTAAATGCATTACATTTGAAAGATAATTGAAGATACTAAGCAAACGACAGCCGTGCCTAAAAAGGCGGTACCTTTGGGATAGAGGAAAAAACAAAAGTTAGTGTAGGATAATAGTTCATTTAATATCGTGGGGACTACTCGACATGACTGTCATGTACGTACAAAAAAAAATGCAATATCTTGTTGACTACTCTGATAACGCAAATTAGTAGGACAAAGCACTGGCTATTCTCTGAACAATACGATTTACATCAGAAGGACATGGATGCCAAGATCAAGTGACCTTTGACATTATCAATTTACGGCAGTGCTTTCCAAACTGCGTGTCACCTGCAGGGTATAGCTGTTTCGCTGGCAGAGTGTTGATGTGTCACTTGCACGCTACAGTTGTGTGGCTTGCGATTTGTAGGTGCGTGTCGCTTGCAGGGTACAGGTGTGTCGCCTGCAGTGTACAGGTGTGTCGCTTGCAGGGTACAGGTGTGTCGCTTGCAGGGTACAGGTGTGTCGCTGGCAGGGAGAGGTGTGTCGCTTGTAGGGTACAGGTGTGTCGCTTCCGGTATGTAGGTATTATCGCTTGGAGTGTGTACGTGTGTCAATTGCAGGCTACAGGTGTGTCCAAAAAAAAAAATTATCCATACCAGCTGTAGCACATTTTAAGTATTTTAATACAGCTGGATATTAAAATTAAATCTAAAAAAGGGCTGCTCGAAATGGAGCAATTGATACATCATAAAAGCTAATTTCTTCAACTAAGATTATGTTAATATTTGTCACGAGATTGCGTCAAAGCTACAACATTTGATACTGCGGTAAGAAATCTATTGTCTCTGACGAAGTTGGGGTGCTGATCATGTTAACGAATTTAAGGAAGTTATGCTCACATATTTGAAAGGAAAAAAAAAATCATAAAAATGAAGTTTGTGATGTACTTTGAAATAGTATTGCTGACATATGTGAGCACTTCAAAAAAAACAGCACGTATTTTATGAGTATTGGAAAACACTAACTGCGATAGATTAAATTTGTTCTATGGGATTGGGGGGACAGTATAGGGATATTACTCTTCTTGCCCAAGAAGTGTTATGAAGGTCGGATTATACTGGAAGTCAAGGACCCTCCTTTCAAATGCAATAAACATAGCCACGTGGAATATATGACACGTGTATGAAACAGGAAAATCAGCACAAGTGGCGGAAGATACAAGAACATATATATACAAATTATGTATCAGGGCTAGAATTGGAAATGATAGATCATGCAGCATATGTGCTTTAAAGACAACGTGGGAGCCAAAGATGCTGAAAAGGTGGAGGCGGATAAGCCTGACGCTTCGCACATTCCGTAGATAGCATCACCAGAGATTCCCTTACATTGAATCTACAGGGAAAGGGAAAGAGAGGCAGGCGTAAGATAGAGGCAGACACACAAAGTTTGGATCACACCTGAAAGCATCAGGAAAGGAAATCACAGGACCAAGATAAATGGAAAATATTCTTGTAGACGGCCTATGACTAGAGGGGGTAAAAGGCATTGTTAAGTAAGTAACTGCACTAGATAAATATTGTGCTACGCATTTGGGGGAAATAATAAGGAAAGGGGAAGAAAACTTTTTGAAAGTTATTCCAAAAAAAAAAAAAAAAGCGGAATGCAAGCTAAAATGTGACAATAGCTGTCAAATGTGGACCAAATGTCATTTCTCTATAATTTTAATGAAAGTTCACAGTTACTTTCAAAGTGATGAAGCGTCTAAGCCGAAATCTTTTGTCCTGTCTATTAATTCATTTTTAGCATACGTTGCTCTTATATTTCATTTACACAACCTGAATGCAGTGCAACATTTATTTAAAATCAAAGAGTATGATATTGATATGATGAGAAATACATTCATTTTTTAAATTGTTAATTCAATTTTTCAACTACCGACGAATATGTTAAATTTTTTTTTTTAACTTTGTGAATCTGATAATGACGTATAAAAGTAGAGGTTTAAATTCTGAATATGCGGTTATAAAATGTAAATGAAAGGTTTTCTTGATGTTTGGTATGTCATCATACACTATGTTTATAGTAATAATATTAAATTTAAATTATTTTTGCGTCAGTATGTATTAAAATTGTTTAGATTTGTGGTCAAAATTGTATCGCCAAAATGAAACATTGGAAAGCACTGGTGTTTGAAAAAAAAATCTAATGCCATTAAAAATAAATTAAACTTATTTTTACACCAATCAGCTGACATCTTTACACCGTGAGGTATGGTAAATACATGTAATATCAAGATCGAAAAGCTTGTAAGGTAAAAAAATTATTATTCCATTTGACCAACTTTGTTAACACAAACTACCCGTGTGGGTGTTTGGTTATAAAAAAACTGATACCAATATACCCGGTACTTATTTGGAAAAGTAAAGTCCAATGTGGAGTAACATTAAAAGTTAATATTCTTTCACATACCAAGTACAGCAGAGAAGCTTCCAGGGTGGCTCTTGGCTGATGAAAAGGCAAAGAAATTACCAAATCAGATATTATTCATGTTTTACAATTCTATTGTTGTACCCCCTAGATTTGGGCACTGAGCTACATACGACCACTATAGTAATAATGATAATAATTTACAAACTTTCAAAATTGAAGAGAAAAAAAAATCAATGGGACCGAGATTTTCCATTTGATCCCCCAGTTCAAAATTAGTAGACACCTTTTATGCTCTTCACGCTACACCCACTATTCAAACAAATATTTTAGTACTAGTTACAATTAGAGAACAAAAATATATTATTACCTCGATTAACAGAAGGTCCTATGCACACAGGAGTACCTGAAAGATACAACGTACTTTAAGATTAGAAATATCTTTAATTCCATTTGGAAGAAAGCAGACTTACCCTAAAATGTAAATACCGTAATGTAGTTTTCACAGCTTGCTTTTAACTCATGTGGATTTTGCATTCAGCCAATGTTAAATTACCCCCCCCCCCCCAAGTCTCCTTCACCTCGTAGATATAACTCGCATTAGGCCGGAGTTCTTCTGTCAGCATCTCCCCAAACAAAAGGAACACATGGCTCCTGCTTCCGAATTCCTCGCGTGAGGAAATCAGCCGGCAAATTTTCCCAGTGACCTTTGAGTCACCGATTTCGTTTGTTTTACTTAAATATATTTAATACTATGCTTTTAATAGGTTATATTGTTACATCGTCTTGATCTCGATTAATATTGGAGTACTTATTAGATATATAACAAGCAATTCACCTAAAGCTATAAAGCTAACATCCTCCAGTTCGAGACATCTGACTTGTTTAAAATTAATCAGGATAACACTAATAAACGAGAATATTTAAATATGGGAAAACCTGTGATGACAAATATTCAAAATGAAAATCCCATTTAATAGCACACAAAATTTACATTGGCAGAATGTTTACCGTACGTCCCACGAATAGAGTAAAATGGCTCTTCCAAATGAATTATCCTTCTTAAATTTAGAGGAGCAACATACTTCGAGGACCTATGTACGGTCGGAGGAAATCCTACCCCGTTTTCAACTTTCCAAGAAGCATGCATATAATTGCAAGGTGATTAACGGATGATACCGTCAGGCTAGGTGTTACTTGCCTAATAAAAGAACAACCCATTAAATGCCAGAACGAATTGGGCAGAGGTTTGCAGTTTTCTGCTTCCTGTGTGATCCGTCGGATGCAGCAGCATTATTCGATAGCAATAAGGCTAATCTAAAGAAAGATAAACAGAGCCACTTTCCTGATGGAGAAGAAGATCTCTAAATGACACTGAAAGAATTTGAATCTGTCTTTTGAACAAATGGAATGTCATTGTAAAATTGTGGCCTTGGGCTTCCAGGCGACAACAATGCCAAGAAACTCCATTCTTGAAAATTTAAAAATCTAATTGCCGAAAAACAAAAAAAAAAACATTTTCACAGAGACGCTTTAAATGCTCAGCACAGGGCAAATAAGGGCTTTGGACAAAATAAGGGAAGTGATTAAAAGCGCTTTATGTATTTGTGCTGGACACGATCGCACTTATATTAAAATTCGCAGCCCCTTGTGGTCACTCTATTGAATGTTAAGTAATATTACAGGTGTGTTCGGTACATGTGTTGGAGAGTCGGCGTCCTGTCTCACCTAAGTACGACATCTGGCAACGGGTGGAAAAAAAGGATGTAGACAATTGCTGGTAGTACAAGAAAAACGGTCCATTATCTGAAATTGCCCTTAGGGAAGGGATGTGTTCAGTTTTGAAAATAATATGGCAAGTGTTGCAAAGTCTGCGTCCTCATAGCTTGGTCATAAATTTTGAGGGGCAGCGTTGATGCGACTGCGCACAACGAGGCCTCACAGTTTTCTATCACGTCTGAAAACATCACGAGGAGAGGAAGAAAAAATGTCGTGTTTGTCAGGGTCGGCGAGAAGAATGGTATGGTTTTTAAGTAAAACGCGTTTGGCTATTAGATTGTGAGGATGATAATATGTGAGAATAATTTTGGTCGTGTCATCATTGTTTCTCGGTCGTGACCTGAAGACATCAGCACGGCTGATCGTTTGATCCATTTGAAAGATAGATAAAAGTATAGGGTGCGACTTACATCGGAAATAGTGGATATCCTCAAGTCCTTTGTCCCAAAAGTCATATTTTAACTGTCGAAGTCAACGAATATCTCAGCAAGGTGTGCACGGCTTGCAACAACAAAAAAAGCGTTACGGAAGGCAAAATCTAAACAGCAGTCAAGGTTCTCCTGCTAGAAATGCAGCCGACACTTTCATTCCAGGATCGGCCTAGTATGCCCATAGAAATTCAATCGTCTGGTGAGGACGGAAGGATGCCTATATATATATATAATCCATGAGACTCCATGCCCGGCACTTTTTGTCCATTTCTAGACTTTGTTATCTTAAAAATGAGGAAGGTAATTAAAGTTATTAATTTTCACAAGATGCTTGTCAATTAGACATATGGATATACTCTGTTAACGTATTTCATTAACTACAAAATTATCATTGTATTCCAATACGAGGTGTTTTGATTAAAATTGCAATATACAAAATGTCGATACTTTTTTATGCTATATTTTAAAAATTTAAGTCAGCTATCTCTCTCTATATATATAAATGAATATCTGTATTTATGCATGTATTTATGCATGTATTTATGCATGTATTTATGCATGTATTTATGCAGGTATTTATGCAGGTATTTATGCATGTATTTATGCATGTAGTTATGCATGTATTTATGCATGTATTTATGCACGTATTTATGCATGTATTTATGCATGTATTTATGCATGTATTTATGCATGCATTTATGCATGTAGTTATGCATGTACGTCCAGTATGCGCTGCTGCACCATTCATGCGATTGCGATAAAACTTTGGTGAGTTGTTGTCCTGAAGCCCGAGAATTTTATGAAGGCATTACAAACTTTTAAAATATTCTAATTGGGTCGTTGGCCCTAAGTAGTTTTACTTCATTATTTGAGCTGTATAAATATAATTTCCGTATGAACACCTATACCATTTATCCGATTGCACGAAAACTTTGATGAGTTGGTGTGCGCACGCCAGCAAAGGTTTCTCAATTATTACAACCATTTTAAAATATTCCGTCTTGAGCCAGAGGCCTTAAATTTTTTTTTCTAATATCAACGTTGTAAATATAAAACGTATGCGCTCCTATACCATTCATCCGATTGCGATAAAACTTTGGGGAGTTGTTGTGATCACGCTTGCAAAGGTTTCTGATTTATTACAAAACATTTTAAATATTCCGTTTTGAGCCGCAAAAACTCTAAATGCTTTTTTTTCTTATATGAGCTATATAAATAATTTTAAACAGAGCTAAAGTATGGGTGGATAAAATGTTTATCAAATATAAATAGTGACATTAAATTTTGTGTGTGAATTACCAAGTAGGTTTCTGAATTAGTATAACCATTTTACAATATTGCGTTTGGAGTTGGGAGCCCTAAATTTGTTTTTTTTAAATTATATTAGCTAGAAAAATATAATTTTAAACAGAGATAATGCGTGAGAAGCCAATACAAAAAAAAGATATTTGTATTTGTTTTTGTCATAATTTAGTCGGTTTCTGAAATTGTACAACATTTTTGCAATATTCTGTTAAGGACCGAGGGCCCAAAATTCTTTTTTTGTGTGGTAATATGAGCTATTTAAATATAATTTCCGTATGCGTTCATCTGAATGCGATAAAACTTTGTTAAGTTATTGTGTGCACGCCCGCGAAAGGCTTCTGAATAAGTATAACCATTTTACAATATTTCGTTTGTGTCAGGGGCCCTAAATTCGTTATGAGCTATGCAAATGTAAATTCAAACAGCGCAATTGCATGGGTGGATGGAATTGAATCAAATACAAACTGCGACATTTCAGTATGTATGTGACATAATAAGTAGGTTTCTGAATTAGTGCATTGTTACGGCCTATTTTCGTTGTCTAGGTTCTATTGATACATGTCAATTATTTCTTACGTCTAGGCTTACAACTATGTCCTGGTACGCCCTACCGGGTTGACAGCAATGGATAACCAATCACACAATTAAGCCCACGAATATCAAAAGTTTCATAATTCAATCCTTTATTCCTCATAAACGAATGCCGTACGATCAAGAGTCACTAAGCCTTAAGTAACACATAATCAAATCCTCATTAAAGATGTATGAAATAAACTCGCACTACCAGGTGTTCATCACGTTCTCCCCCCAACTCAACTTGTCTCCCGCCTTATACCCACTCGTTTGTTTATTAGTATTTCCCTGTCATATAATGACCATTCAGTCACAATAATACAATTTATAACACAACTCATGGACCAAAAAAGTGTTCACACTAGCAACAGTTATTCTCATACAAACTCTCAACATGCATGCACTACTTTTCATACCAAAACTTCACGCTACTAAATCTTGATCACAACATGCATCCATTTTACAATATTCCGTTTGGGGGGGGGGGGGGGGCAAATAAATGTGTATGTGTACTAAATGAGCTATATAAATATAATTTCAAACAAAGCTATTGCATCGGCGGATCAATCGCTACAAGTGTGTGGACTACATTTTGAAAATCCACGCCTTCACAAATAAACAGCTGTGTGTGGCCTGCTCACGCTTTGAAAACCTTCTAGTTTATTCGAGTACGCACCCGACGATTTAAAAAAAATTAATAAATTATGCATATAAAAGTAGGTCAAAAGATAATTAAGACTCCAACACTTTTATTTCTTTGAATAGCATTTTCAGCGCGTGCCGGGAATTCGCTAGTCTGACCTAAAGATCAAATCAAAAGAACAGCGAAAATAAAAATTGATGTAAAAAAAAAATGTAGCGTTAACGAAGCTTTTGTTCGTACACGATGTTCCTGGTTTTCTCTTGGGTGTAAGCAAATGTAAGTAATTCTCAAAGTAACCCATTAAATACATGACTTACCGTAAACAGGAGGCAGTTGAAAACCAGGACTATATATCGCTCCCCCATTGGCCGAAAAGCGCAAATACATTTGCGTTCGGCTGTAAACAGTTTTTGCCGTAAGGTTGCACATGAGCCGGGCGTAGTTTGAATCCTTGAACGTGCAGGCACAAGAGTCGATCTTAACTATATTCGTGTCTGAACAGTTGTTTCTTCCCAGGTGGAAGGTGCTTTCCGTAATCTAAAGCCATAGACGGATTCCTTATTAAAACTTGGATGCTGAAGCATTTGTTAGTTTACATGTTATAATCCCGTCATTCAATTTATCTTTCAATTTGGAATTGTTATCCGATATACTATAAATCCCTTTTCCTTTAAAAACTTACTTACATATTTGAAGTAGCCGTCGTTCTTACCGCAAAAGTTTTCAAATGTATCCGTGACTGTCTTCTTCTTCTATATATTAAGGGTCCACGATCAATTTATTGATCATTATAGCTCCTATGAATGTAGATGGGATTTGTAATGTCTCTGTGCCTGGTGTTGATGAGGATATTTCACTAGTTACAAGAGTAACTGTGTGAGGGTATCATGCACTAGGGGTTGGAAGGCCTGAGGCAATAGACGCAAATGAGTCAAGTGTGGTCGCCTCAACGGTTCCTTTTGGAAGCTTGTTCCAGTCCCTGATTGTCTTTGGTAGGAATGAGCAGTTCCTATACTGGCTTCTCGCTGGTATGAGCCGGAACTGCCTGTCATGGCCTCGTCGCTGTCTATGGGGGAGAGGGACTAGTTTCTGTTTAATGCCAGAGCAGTAGACTAGCCCATCATTAATATCTTTCCTTTTTTCATCATCATTTTTGTCCATGACTTTCGGTAATATGTGATATTTCTTACTCCCGAAAGTAACCCCATTTCTCCTTGACTTTTGTAATTGTTTTATTTCTTACTCTTAAATCATATCACTTTTTCCTTGGCTCTCGGTAATGTGTGTTATTTCTTACTCCAAAGAATTCCTGTTTGTCCTTACCTAGAATTAATGAAGGCTGATCCAATAATAAATAATAAACATAATATACGCTTGACTATTGGTTATGTAACATATGGTCAATAAACTGCAAGTCAATAAAAAAATAGTTTTATCAACGTGTGTAAATATGTCGAATGTGAAATGTCGAAAGTAAAATGTCACTTGTATTAAAAACATCTTTGCATACATTGAGCAAGGTATAACAGATCAAAATTTATTCAACTTTGACAATATTGTTTTCACAAAATTTAAGAATTTTGAAGTTAATTTGACAATTTTTTTCCTTTACTATTCTTGAGTCATGTGACAGAACCTCTGTAATTTTACTAGCAATGTCTTTGAATGGTGCGGCTTATGAGACGACGAAATTCTGGAATGAAGGGACACGTCACCTACATGGTATTATTTTAGGTCCCGGATGTTGAAAGGGAGCTCACTGACTGAGATAAAATGGAGATAAGGACAGCCACAAACAATCTAAACTTGTTTGGATTTTGGCATTTGTAAAATCGAAGGATTTTGATAAGCTACTCCAACGTCTCATGAGCCCTGCAACAAATTGTCAGTACGCTACTCCAACGTCTCATGAGCCATTCAACAAATTGTCAGTACGCTACTCCAACGTCTCATGAGCCATTCAAGAAATTGACAGTACGCTACTCCAACGTCTCATGAACCCTTAAACAAATTGTCAGTACGCTACTCCAACGTCTTATGGGCCATTCAACAAAATGGCAGTACGCTACTCCAACGTCTCATGAGCCATTCATAAATTGTCATTAATCTACTCCATCGCCTCATGAAGCTAGGAGAGATGCCCACAATAATTTGTAAAGCAGGAAATGCCACTCCAGGATGACGTATCTGACCATGTTGTTCGACATTTTGTTATCAAGAGTTACTTACCCAGTCCTGGAATTGATATCTTTTATGCCAATAACGAATTGAGAACTGGCCATATTGACCGTATTCCATGTTGGTGAAGTTGATAAGACCTTTTATTATAAAATAGTCTTGATACGCTACCATTCCATCTCTGCAGCTTTTTTCGTAATATACCGGTTTCAAAGAGAGTCTAGTTGCATCAGTATCCCAACCGCTGCAAACTAAGTGGAAAACGAGAAAATCAAAGACCATTTTATTGATGCAATTTTTTTATATTTCCACTGTAATTTTTCTTTACTTATTTTAATAATATCTCCTCCTAAATAACCTCCCGTGAGTCAATTATTAACCGAACTTAAGGAAGCATTTAAAGAATATATTTAAAAAATAAATATTTTAGAGCTGCTCCAGAAATCAATATTTATCACAAATACAAACTCATTGAACAGAAATCAGTAATGTACGTAACTGCCAGATAATTATTTTTTTAAATATTGGCCAAGACGTGAACAAACTGTTATGTCATCAAAGTCTTACCTGGTAGGTAACTCAATACTACAAGCAGTGGGAGAACACGAAGGGTCCCGGGAATTTTAAACATTTTCTTTGTAAGTTTGATGTCAGACAGAGGAATGATATCTTTAATTCGGTCTGTGAACATTTGTAAGAATGCATAACGATCCAATTATGATTTGAAACTATTCCGTCATTGCATTATCATGTTCATTTTTTCATTGTGTTATGTCTATCTGTATACGTTACCATAAGAGATAAAAGTTTTCTACCTTTGCAGCACGATTCCTTAAGTTTTCTTATAAAACAAAACTTTGAAAATGTGACCGGCCAATCGTTTATTCTGTGGTCTATTCTACTCAAAGGTGTTAAAATATATATAGCCACGGATAACGATTAAAGTTAACATCAGTAGTAGAGAGAAACAAATTTTTACAAATATCTCTGAGACATTGTGTAAAAAAAAAATTGTGATGTTAATTAATTTCAGAAACGTTGACTTCGAGCATACGTAGGCGGACTTAGGTGGACATATGCGGACATAGGTAGATATATGTGACATAGCGATAAATGTTGGTAACAATACAAAATATATTGTATACTCCAGAAACGTTGACTTCAGACATAAACATTCCTTCCTTATAACTCAGTATGTCGGTCTTTGTCTTCTCAACAGCAAGAAAAGTAGTATCTTCTCTATGTAGCTATCTTCGGCATTGTATCGCTTTATTCTAATTTCTTCCAGATGTGTTAATTAAAATTTCAACCAAATATGTAGTATTGTATATTGTGACTATAATTGTCACTAGGTAGTTATCATACACAACACATGTTTGAATCTTGTAGGTCGAACCGTGTTCTTCACGGGTAAAAAACTTGCCTTGACCTTGGTCTATTTTTAGCTCCTGGAACATGTTATTGACTATTTTTATAGCAGACTGTATATTACTTTTCTTTTGAGTTTATGCAATAATTAACCACCGTCTGAAATCTGTTTTAAGTTGTCTCTTGCAGACGTTCAGTAAAACTAACGTAAGGACGTTCTGCTTATTTGTAGGCTTGATGTAGTATGGATTCAGCCCCGGCTGTGGCAAATGATGAAGTACTGGGTTCAGCCCCGGCTGTGGCGAATGGTGTAGTACTGGGTTCAGCCCCGGCTGTGGTGAATTGCAATGGCTGGTTTGACGGGCCAACCTGTAGCGAATGGTATTTTGGTATGACTTGTAAGGCTCTTTTTACGGGCCTATCTATTGCAAAATGTTTGACTGGTATGGCTCTTTTAAAGGACCTAACAGTGGCGAATAGTATGACTGGTATGGCTCTTTTGAAGGGCCTACCTTTATGAAATGATTTGACTTGCAAGGATCTTTTGATGGGCCTTCATGTAGCAATTGTTTTGGCAGATAAAGTTCTTTTGACGGACCTACCGGTGGCGAATTGTATGACTGATATGGCTCTTTTGACGGGTCTGACTGTGGCGTATGTTATGACTGATATGGCTCTTTTGACGGGCCTGACTGTGGCGTATGTTATGACTGATATGGCTGTTTTGACAGGCCTTTCTGCGGCGAATCGTATGACTGGTTTGACGGACCCATACTGTGTCGAACAGTTACGTCTGGTATGGCTCCTTTGACGGGTTTCCGCTGTCTACAATTAGTTCCCCTCCGTATGGCCCCATAAAACAATGTACGAGTCTAGAAGTATATTGTCTCCTAACCAAACAAGGCTGACGTGTAGAACTCCGTTGCCGTCTCCTAGATTCTACAAGGATTTTTTGAAGAGCTCTGTTGCTGTCTCCAAACGCCTATAAGACTGGTGTTTAGAACTCACTTGTTGTCTCCTAGCCCCTGCATAAGGCCGATGTGAAGTGTAAGATCAAATCATCACAAAACCGTTTAAAATGTTCAGTATTCTTTACTTATTTGTATACATTCTAAAAGACTGTCCACAACAATGCATAACTAGAAATTACTGTGGTTGAAATAAGAAACGAAAACGATTCTCCTATTAACAATACTAAGATACACTCCACTCATCAAAATACGAACATACTCATACATCAAAAACAATGTTTGCTGTCGCCTACAAAAATGTAAACACACTTTTCCACAGTTTTTGTTTATCCCAACCCTTAGCCGAGGTCATACGCGGCTGAGTTTATTTCTTGATTAAAGAGGCAAGAATAGTAGGAAGAAAACAAAGCATCGTCCATTCTCTCACATAATAAACATCACGACCTGACAAAGCAGAGCTATATCACGTTGGCCGACTGTTGATACAAGCACGTTTAAAGAATTGACACAAGCATGTATAAATAATACAAGCACGTTTAAAGAATTATACAAGCATGTTTAAAGAATTGATACAATCAAAGATAACAAATTTGCCGCGGTAGTCTAGAAAGGGTCTAAGTGTTCCAAGGAAATCTTGGAAGCATTACAATGTGCCGTAGAAATCTGAGAAGGTTCGAGGTGTAGCATGGAAATATGGGAAGGTTCTAGGTGTGCTGCAAAAGATGAAATCTGGGAAGTGCCTATAATGGATGACGTAGAAGTCTGGAAGGGTCTAGGTGCGCCTCAGAAGTCTGGGGAGTGTGTTCTGCGGAAATCCTGAAAGGCTTTAGATCTGCCGCGAAAATCTGGGAATGGCCTAGGTGTGGCGGGAGAAAAGGGTTATTACACTGTTTTAGACTTAATCATCTAATCCCATACTAAAGTGGTCAGATTGTAACAAACAATGTTTGTGTCTTATTTGCATTTTAGTTTAATAAAACATTCGTGCGATATATTCTATTAAAATGGTTCTTGTTTGTTTAAAATGCTTTAAATAAACAAGCACATAATCAATAACAAATGAATAAATGCCAGCACCATTCTCTGAACACACATTTCGACTGGGACACTGCATTCAGAGACACACACATTTGCACTGGGACACTTCATTCAGAGACACACACATTTGCACTGGGACACTGCATTCAGAGACAACTTTCTTGTACTGTTTAAAAAACGGATGCCGTGAATGTTGATGTTACAAAATCAAACGTTATATCACAATATAGTTACGAGTCCTTAAGTAAGGGTACTGATAGCAATTACCTGACCAGAATATAAAACCACACCCGTTATTCTGATGGTTGATTGAGCGGGCTGTTATGTTGAATATAACCAAATGGCCGAAAAAGGCGTAGAAATCTCCCAAAATTCTGATGGTTCGCTAATTTTGTTTTCAAATCTTATAACTATCCCCAAGTTAATAAGTAAACTAAATTATTCCAATAACATACAATACAGCTTGGCAACCTAGGAAGTGCATCTTGGTATCATGGTCTAGTGCTTTGTGGTGCGAAATTTTACTAGGCTTCTAGTGCGCAACTCAATATTTAAATGCTTTTTAAAATATCCCTTTTTTCGACTGAAAATTCTGGTTATGCGTGAATATATAATATAAACGTAGGCAACACAAACGGAATAGTTTTATTATATGAGCAATATAAAAATTATTTCCGTATGCGCTCCTATACCATCTATACGATTGTGATAAAAACGTTGCTGAAATATTGTGCGCACACCAGCAAAGGTTTATGAATTATTATAACCATTTTAAAATATTCCATTTTGAGCCAGGTGCTCTATTTTAGTTTTTTTCTTTTATGAACTATATAAATATAATTTCATACCGTATGCGCTCCTATTCGTCACATAGGGAAATGGTGTCGGTGGGCCGGAGCGCGAGATCTTAGTGCCCACAAGCACACCCCCTGACGGCCCGATGGACCGTTCGGAGGAGCGCCGGGAACCTCCTACCTGGCCTGAGGGACGCCCGGTCGGCCGAAAACGTAGCATTTAAAGCGTTCGCAGCCCACTTTTCCTGAAAGTCTGGGTAGGTTTCTTTCCTCTCAGGAGGGAAGGGTTTGCGTTACCACCCCCCACCGTCCAGGAAGTCTTTCTGTCGGGACGGAAAGCTGGGACGAAACGGTTGCCTAGGAGCGGCCGCGTAGCTAAAATCATCGGCATGGATTTTGACCGCCACCCAAGCCTCATATCCATCAACGGCAACAAGTAATCACGCTAGACACTACTACTCCCGTTGCCTTGGGAGTCTTGCGGACGGGCGGTGTTGTTTGCTACGGGTGGACAAGTCCACCCTACTAGTCCGCCACGTCCCCCCCCCCCGGGATTCCGGTCGACTAGTCTGTAATGGCTTGCCGATTTGGAAGCGCTGGCCACCGACCCCCTCGGCGTTAACCCGGGGCACATTACCACCATTGCGTATTCCGCGTGGCAGACAAGGGCATGCATGGTAGTTGCTGGAAAAAACGGCTCCTAAAGGGCTGCCACCTGTGATACTTCGCAGGTGGAAGAAAAGGCAAACACAGGGTAGGGATCATGATTACAAGTTGCCGTTAAGGGATATGAGGCGATAGGCTCTGGTGGAAGCCTATGGCCGATGATTCTAAATACGCAGCCCTGAGAAAGCTGCTCCTAGGCAACCGTTTCGTCCCAGCTACTTCGCGAATTAGTTGCGAGGTGGAACCCCACTGTAGAATCCCTCTTAGGGGGCGTCCGATTTTTCCCCGGGACCGGTGGGGGAAGATATTAGGACGTTAATTTACCGTCCCGGTCCCTAGGAGAGTGGACTGCGGACGCTTGAAACACAGCGTCTTCGGTCGACCAGATGTCTCCGGGCGGGGAGGGTCTCCATCGGCGAACCCGATCGAGCGGTTGCGGGTGGGGGCGCTCCACGCCCGGGGAGGTCTCTGGTGTGGGTGGGCGCCAGGGAGGGCATAAGGAGCGCAAGCTCGACGGCCCGCTGACGCCATTTCCTAATGAGATATTCGAGTCCGCCACGTCACGAAGAGGCAAACCCCATGTGGGCGCCCCCACGTTTCCTCGGAGACGCTGCCGCGGTCGCTCAACGGCGCTTCTATACAATTCTTGCGATGGCGATAAAAGATTGGTAAGTTGTTGTCCAAAAGCCCACGCACGTTTCTAAGGCATAAAACACTTTTAAATTAATCCGTTTTCGGCCTTAAATTCGCTATTTTTCTTATGTGAGTTATGTAAATATACTTTCAATATGCGTTACTATACCATTTATCCGACTGCCTAAAAACTTTAGTGAATTGTGCGCACGCCCGCAAAGGTTTCACAATTAGTACCACCATTTTAAAATATGTCGTTTTGAGCCAGTGGGCCTAAATCCTTTTTCTCTTATATGAGTTATTTAAATATAATTTGACAGAGCTATTGCATGGGTGGATAGAACGTTAATCAAATACAAACAGAATTAGAGAAATTAAATTTTGTGCGTAACATAATAAGTAGGTTTCTGAAATAATACAACCATTATACTATATTTTGTTTGTGGCCGGTGCCCTTAATTTATTTCCCTCCATATATTAGCTATATAAATATAATTGGTGATAGCGTTCCTTTACCATTCACACGACTGCGATAAAAATTTGATTAACTGATAAGTGCCCGCCCGCAAAGGTTTCTAAATTAGTACAACCATTTTAAAAACATTCCGTTTTAGGCCGGCGGCCCTTACTGCGTTTTTTCTTATATGAGCTATATTAATTTAATTTATTTCACAAAGAACGAATGCATTGGTGGATGGAATTTTATTAATATACAAATAGAGACATTACAATTTGTGTGTGAGATAGTGAGTAGGTTCTGAATTATTGTAACCACTTTGCAATATTGCGTTTGCAGTCGGGAGCCCTAAATATGTTTTTTGTTATTATATGAACTATACAAATATAATTTTAAACGGGGCTAATGCATGACTGGATGGAATTTAATAAAATGCAAACAGCGATTTTTCCGTATAGTATTTTTCTGAATTTGTACTATCATTCTGCAATATTCAGTTTTTGGCCGGGGGCCCTAAGATACTTTTTATCAGATATGAGCTATTTAAATATGATTTCCATATGCGTTCCTACACCGTTCATTTCATTGCGATAAAACTTTGTGGAATTGTGTGCACGCCAAAAAAAAAAGGGTTTCTGAATGAGTACAACTATTTTACAATATTCTGTTTGAGACCGTGAACCCTAATTTTTTTTTTTTTTTTAAATCTTATATGATCAATGTAAATATAATTTGAAACATAGCTATTGAATGGGAGGATGGAATTGATTCAAATAAAAACTGGGACATTTCAGTATATATATGTGACATATGGGTAGGTTTCTGAATTAGTACATCAATTTTACCATATTCCGTTTGGGGCCAGGTGCGCCGTAAACTTGTTTATATGTATTAATGGGCTATATAAATATTATTTTAAATATAGCTATTGCATGTGTAACATACATCTATTATTCCCGATGTAGATGTTACGTTTTATTCTTGGAGATTAAAAAATTTACGTCCTGTCATCCTAATCTCATTAATAACACGAGACATAAGTTAGGCATCACTACAATATTTATTTTTATCACTTGACGTATTTCACAATAATAATATATTGGAGAAAGATATAATGCGTTGTCCTTCACATAATAAAAAATCATACGATTTACACACGATGTTATAGGATGAACAAATAGAATCATTGCAAGAGAAAAACATATCAGAAATCCATACTTGACAATACATTCGCTATCACTCTCATAATTCCCACAATTCCCCCTGCTTCCTGTTTTTTATTACTTTTAAAAACCAAAATATAATTTTCCGAAATAAAGTCATTATTTAAATCTATGATCTATTACAACATGTATGCATAATTCACTGCAAGTGTGTGGATTGAATTTGGAACATCCATGCTTATCACATGGACAGATGTGCGTGGCCTGCTCACGCTTCGAAAAATCTTCTAATTTATTCGAGTACCCACCAAACGTTTAAAAAAAAAAAGTTCCTATAAAAAATACTTCCAAAAACATAATTAAAACACAAAACACTTTATGTCTTTGAATGGCTTCACAACGCATGCCGGGTACTCGCTAGTTAGTATACCGAAATGTGTCCCAACCAAGGATCCATGTAAAGTTTGAAAAAGGACAATGTAATAGAAAGACCTCACATGTAGCAGCAACAATGTCACAAAACTCAAACCAGGTCGGAGTGGTTCTAATAGGAAACAAAAGTCCTTCATGTCTGAGTTGGTTATAATAGGAACTAAAAGCCATTCATGTCTGAGTTGGTTATAATAGGAACTAAAAGCCCTTCATGTCTGAGTTGGTGTAATAGGAACCAAAAGCCCTTCATGTCTGAGTTGGTTATATTAGGAACCAAAAGCCCTTCATGTCTGAGTTGGTTATAATAGAAAACAAAAGTCCTTCATGTCTGAGTTGGTTCTAATAGGAAAAAAAAGTCCTTCGTGTCTGAGTTGGTTATAATAGGAACCAAAATCCTTTCATGTGTGAGTTGGTTATAATAGGAACCAAAAGAACTTCATGTCTGAGTTGGTTATAATAGGAACCAAAAGCCTTTCATGTCTGAGTTGGTTATAATAGGAACAAAAAGCCCTTCATGTCTGAGTTGGTTATAATAGGAACCAAAAGCCCTTCATGTCTGAGTTGGTTATATTAGGAACCAAAAGCCCTTAATGTCTGAGTTGGTTATAATAGGAACTAAAAGCCCTTCATGTCTTAGTTGGTTATAATAGGAACAAAAAGCCCTCCATGTCTGAGTTGGTTATAATGGGAACCAAAAGCCATTTAATGTCTGAGTTGGTTATAATGGGAACCAAAAGTCCCCCATGTCTGAGTTGGTTATAATGGGAACCAAAAGCCCTTCATGTTTGAGTTGGTTATAATAGGAACTAAAAGCCCTTCATGTCTGAGTTGGTTATAATAGGAAACAAAAGTCCTTCATGTCTGAGTTGGTTCTAATAGGAAAAAAAATCCTTCATGTTTGAGTTGGTTATAATAGGAACTTAAAGCCCTTCATGTCTGAGTTGGTAATAACAGGAACCAAAAGCCCTCCATATCTGAGTAGGTTATAATAGGAACCAAAAGCCCTTTATGTCTGAGTTGGTTATAATGGGAACCAAAAGCCCTTCATGTCTGAGTTGGTTATAATAGGAACCAAAACCCTTCATATCTGATTTGGTTATAATAGGAACCAAAAGCCCTTCATGTCTGAGTTGGTTATAATAGGAACCAAAAGCCCTTCATGTCTTAGTTGGTTATATTAGGAACCAAAAGCGTTCATGTCTGAGTTTGTTATAATAGTAACCATAAGCCCTATTGCGAATCCGTTTAGGCTAAAGATTACTGGGGGGAACCCTTTCCAAATCCGAAGAGTTGTCCATCGATCCCTAGTACATTGCAAAACTTCCACAGGTCAATAGTACAATGCGAAACTTGTCCACCGGTCCGTGGTACAATGTAAAAATTTTCCTCCGTTTCATTGTAAAATGAAAAACTTTGACTCACATCGCTTTGACCTGCCTTGCTTTCACTCACACTGCTTTGACCTGCCTTGTTTTCACTCACATTGCATTGAACTGCCTTGTTTTCACTCACACTGCTTTGACCTGCCTTGTTTTCACTCACACTGCTTTGACCTGCCTTGTTTTCACTCACATTGCTTTGACCTGCCTTGTTTTCACTCACATTGCTTTGACCTGCCTTGTTTTCACTCACATTGCTTTGACCTGCCTTGTTTTCACTCACATTGCTTTGACCTGCCTTGTTTTCACTCACATCGCTTTGACCTGCCTTGTTTTTACTCACATTGCTTTGACCTGCCTTGTTTTGACTCACATCGCTTTGACCTGTCTTGTTTTGACTCACATTGCTTTGACCTGCCTTGTTTTCACATTCACATTGCTTTGACCGGCCTTGTTTTCACTCACATTGCTTTGAACTGCCTGGCTTTCACTCACACTGCTTTGACCTGCCTTGTTTTCACTCACATTGCTTTGACCTGCCTTGTTTTAACTCACATTGCTTTGACCTGCCTTGTTTTGACTCACATTGCTTTGACCTGCCTTGTTATCACTCACATTGCTTTGACCTGCCTTGTTTTGACTCACATTGCTTTGCCCTGCTCTTGTTTTGACTCACATTGCTTTGACCTGCCTTGTTTTTACTCACATTGCTTTGACCTGCCTTGCTTTCACTCACATTGCTTTGACCTGCCTTGTTTTCACTCACATTGCTTTGAACTGCCTTGTTTTCACTCACATTGCTTTGACCTGCCTTGCTGTCACTCACATTGCTTTGACCTGCCTTGTTTTCACTTACATTGCTTTGACCTGCCTTGTTTTGACTCACATTGCTTTGACCTGCTTTGCTTTCACTCACATTGCTTTGACCTTCCTTGCTTTCATTCACATCGCTTTGACCTTCCTTTGCTTTTACTCACATCGCTTTGACCTTCCTTTGCTTCACTCACATCGCTTTGACCTGCCTTGTTTTGACTCACATTGCTTTGACCTGCCTTGTTTTCACTCACATTGCTTTGACCTGCCTCGCGTTCAGTCACAT
This sequence comes from Omphiscola glabra, assembly GCA_964017045.1. Taxonomy (NCBI): domain Eukaryota; kingdom Metazoa; phylum Mollusca; class Gastropoda; family Lymnaeidae; genus Omphiscola; species Omphiscola glabra. The sequence continues at coordinate 11,908,201 of OZ024811.1, read as the reverse complement.
TGCTTTGACCTGCCTTGTTTTTACTCACATTGCTTTGAATTGCCTTTTTTTCCCTCACATTGCTTTGACCTGCCTTGCTTTCACTCACATTGCTTTGAACTGCCTTGTTTTCACTCACATTGCTTTGACCTACCTCGCTTTAAATCACATTGCTTTGACCTGCCTTGTTTTCACTCACATTGCTTTGACCTACATTGCTTTCACTCACACTGCTTTGATCTTCCTTTGCTTCACTCACATCACTTTGACCTGCCTCGCGTTCACTCACATTGCTTTGACCTGCCTCGCTTTCACTCACAATGCTTTGACCTGCCTTGCTTTCACTCACACTTCTTTGACCGTCCTTTGCTTCACTCACATCGCTTTGACCTGCCTCGCGTTAACTCACATTGCTTTGACCTGCCTCTCTTTCACTCACATTGCTTTGACCTGCCTTGCTTTCACTCACATTGCTTTGACCTGCCTCGCGTTCACTCACATTGCTTTGACCTGCCTCGCTTTCAATCACATTGCTTTGACCTGCTTTGCTTTCACTCACATTGCTTTGACCTTCCTTGCTTTCATTCACATCGCTTTGACCTTCCTTTGCTTTTACTCACATCGCTTTGACCTTCCTTTGCTTCACTCACATCGCTTTGACCTGCATGTTTTCACTCACATTGCTTTGACCTGCCTTGCTTTCACTCACATTGCTTTGACCTGCCTTGTTTTGACTCACATTGCTTTGAATTGCCTTGTTTTGTTTCACACTGCTTTGACCTGCCTTGTTTTGACTCACATTGCTTTGACCTGCCTTGTTTTGACTCACATTGCTTTGACCTGCCTTGCTTTCCTAACATCGCTTTGACCTTCCTTTGCTTTCACTCACATCGCTTTGACCTTCCTTTGCTTCACTCACATCGCTTTGACCTGCCTTGCTTTCACTCACACTGCTTTGACCTGCCTTGCTTTCAATGACATTTCTTTGACCTGCATTGCTTTCACTCACATTGCTTTGACCTTCCTTGCATTATAACACATTGCATTGACCTGCCTTGCTTTGAATGACAGTGCTTTGACCTGCCTTGCTTTCACTGACATTTCTTTGACCTGCATTGCTTTCACTCACATTGCTTTGACATGCCTTGCATTATAACACATTGCTTTGACCTGCCTTGCTTTGACTGACAGTGCTTTGACCTTCCTTTGCTTCACTCACATCGCTTTGACCTGCCTTGTTTTGACTCACATTGCTTTGACCTGCCTTGTTTTCACTCACATTGCTTTGACCTGCCTTGTTTTCACTCACATTGCTTTGACCTGCCTCGCGTTCACTCACATTGCTTTGACCTGCCTCGCGTTCACTAACATTGCTTTGACCTGCCTTGTTTTCACTCACATTGCTTTGACCTGCCTTGCTTTCACTCACATTGCTTTGACCTGCCTTGTTTTGACTCACATTGCTTTGACCTACCTTGCTTTCACTCACACTGCTTTGACTTTCCTTTGCTTCACTCACATCGCTTTGACCTGCCTCAAGTTCACTCACATTGCTTTGACCTGGCTCGCTTTCCCTCACATTGCTTTGACCTGCCTTGCTTTCACTCACACTGCTTTGACCTTCCATTGCTTCACTCACATCGCCGTGACCTGCCTCGCTTTCACTCACATTGCTCTGAACTGCCTTTGCTTTCACTCACATTGCTTTGATCTGCCTCGCGTTCACTCACATTGCTTTAACCTGCCTCGCTTTTACTCACATTGCTTTGACCTGCATTGCTTTCACTCACATTGCTTTGACCTGCCTTGCTTTCACACACATCGCTTTGACCTTCCTTTGCTTTTACTCACATCGCTTTGACCTTCCTTTGCTTCACTCACATCGCTTTGACCTGCCATGTTTTCACTCACATTGCTTTGACCTGCCTTGCTTTTACTCACATTGCTTTGACCTGCCTTGTTTTGACTCACAATGCTTTGACCTGCCTTGTTTTGATTCACACTGCTTTTACCTGCCTTGTTTTGACTCACATTGCTTTGACCTGCCTTGTTTTGACTCACATTGCTTTGACCAGCCTTGTTTTGACTCACATTGCTTTGACCTGCCTTGTTTTGACTCACATTGCTTTGACCTGCCTTGCTTTCACTCACATTGCTTTGACCTGCCTTGCTTTCACTCACATCGCTTTGACCTTCCTTTGCTTTCACTCACATTGCTTTGACCTTCCTTTGCTTCACTCACATCGCTTTGACCTGCCTTGCTTTCACTCACACTGCTTTGACATGCCTTGCTTTCACTGACATTTCTTTGACCTGCATTGCTTTCACTCACATTGCTTTGACCTGCCTTGCATTATAACACATTGCTTTGACCTGTCTTGCTTTGACTGACAGTTCTTTGACCTGCCTTGCTTTTACTCACATTTCTTTGACCTGCATTGCTTTCACTCACATTGCTTTGACCTGCCTTGCATTATAACACATTGCTTTGACCTGCCTTGCTTTGACTGACAGTTCTTTGACCTGCCTTGCTTTTACTCACATTTCTTTGACCTGCATTGCTTTCACTCACATTGCTTTGACCTGCCTTGCATTATAACACATTGCTTTGACCTGCCTTGCTTTGAATCTAAGTGCTTTGACCTGCAATGTCTCGACTTATATTGCTATCAATGACATATGGTGACTAACATTGCAAAATCTCATACGACGAGACTTACATTGTCATAACTTAATGACCTTACTTACATTGCTATAACTTTCCATACAGCGCTATGACATATATTTACGTTCCATACTGTGCTTTGACACATTAAAAATCTATCAACTTTCCATACAATACAATGGCATACATTTATTTTAAATGCATTGAAATTACGTAAATTTTACTTATATGCTATGAAAACCTTCTTCTGCTTCTTCCGTATATTAAGGACCCACCAATCAATGTATTGATAATTCTGGCTCCTTTGTTCGGAGAGGGACTTGCAATGTTTCAGTGCCTGATTGCAAAGGCTAATCAGCAAAGGTATTAGGAAATGGGACTTGGAAGGCCTCAAGGGTTGTCCCCTTAACTGTTCTTTTTGGAAGCTTTTTTTCTAGTTCTTGACTGTCTTTGGGATATGACATACATTTACTTTCCATTCAGCTCTATGACATACATTTACTTTCCATGCAGTGCTACGTCATACATTTACTTTCCATTCAGCTCTATGACATACATTTACTTTCCGTGCAGTGCTACGTCATACATTTACTTTCCATGCAGTGCTACGTCATACATTTACTTTCCATGCAGTGCTACGTCATACATTTACTTTCCGTGCAGTGCTACGTCATACATTTACTTTCCATGCAGTGCTACGTCATACTTTTACTTTCCATGCAGTGCTACGTCATACATTTACTTTCCATGCAGTGCTACGTCATACATTTACTTTCCATGCAGTGCTACGTCATACATTTACTTTCCATGCAGTGCTACGTCATACATTTACTTTCCATGCAGTGCTACGTCATACATTAAAATTTACTTTCCATTCAGCTCTATGTCATACATTTATTTTTCATGCAGTGCTACGTCATACATTTACTTTCCATGCAGTGCTACGTCATACATTTACTTTCCATGCAGTGCTACGTCATACATTTACTTTCCATGCAGTGCTACGTCATACATTAAAATTTACTTTCCATTCAGCTCTATGTCATACATTTACTTTCCATACAGCGCTATGAAAAAACATTTACTTTCCATGCAGCTCTATGTCATACATTTACTTTCCATACAGCGCTATGAAAAAACCTTTACTTTCCATTCAGTGCTACGTCATACATTTACTTTCCATGCAGCTCTATGTCATACATTTACTTTTCATACAGCGCTATGAAAAAACATTACTTTCAACACAATAAATGGACATATATTTACTTTCAGTAATGTGCTATGACACACAATTACTTTCCATATAGCGCTATGACATATATTTACTTTCCGTAAAGTGCTATGACACACATTTACTTTCCATACTTCGCTGTGACGTATATTTACTTTCATACAGTGCTATGAAATGCATTTACTTTCCATACAGTGCTCTGACACATTTACTTTCCACAGAGACTATGAAATGCGTTTACTTTCCATACAATGATATGGCATTTATTTACTTTTCATACAGTGACTCATATTTTTAATACTGACACTTCTACTACTGATATTGGTTTGAATGACATTATCAGTGTAATATGGATATTACTGACATTTTCGTGACTCAGATTACTATCACTTACATAGCTATGAATTTTATTGCAATTCCTAACAGTGTTATGACTGACACTGTTGTAGCTGAGATTGTTATGACTGACATTGTTGTAACTGACATTGTTGTAACTGAGATTGTTGTGACTGACATTGTTGTGACTGACATTGTTGTGACTGACATTGTTGTAACTGACATTGTTGTGACTGACATTGTTGTGACTGACATTTGCTTTGAATGACATTGTTGTGACTGACATTGTTGTGACTGACATTTGGTTTAAATGACATTGTTGTGACTGACATTGTTGTGACTGACATTGCTTTGAATGACAATGTTGTGAGTGACATTGTTGTGACTGAAATTGCTTTGAATCACATTGATATGACTTTCATTGATATGACTTCCATTGATATGAATTCCATTGATATGACTTTTATTGATATGACTTTTATTGATATGACTTTTTTTGAAATGACTTCCATTGATATGACTTCCATTGATATGACTTCCATTAATATGACTTCCATTGATATGACTTTCATTTATATGACTTTCATTGATATGACTTCCATTGATATAACTTCCATTGATATGACTTTCATTGGTATGACTTCCACTGATATGACTTCCATTGATATGACTTTCATTTTTATGAATTACATCCAACGTGGCCAAATACGGTACAGAAACTGAACCGAAAGGGCAACACTTTATAAAGCCTCACCAGGGATGGACCCCCTCGAATCCTCACTTCCTTATTTCTAATATTATTTAAAATTATTTAGTTTTTCCCATGCAGATGTATTCGTGCTTAGAGACTTCAAGGGCTCTGATCACGTGAAGGCAATCTGCCCTTGCACTCAAAAAGATCAAATTGACCTGCTCATCTCGAATCTCAGGCATTTTAAAACTTTTCTATGCTAGTACTTTTTCAGGTCTGATTTAAAAGGATAGCATCCCCTTGTATCGCTAACAATGCTCATATTGCGGATACAACGCTAAAGAGAAGCAATTCTTCGCATCCATCTCCAGACAATCCACCGTGGAGGCGTACAAACGCCACTACCTAAAAACGAATAGAGAGCAACTGTATTTCATTATTGGTAAGTTTGGTAATCATTTTAGTGATATCATCTACCTAATCAATTTTGGGCACACTGTTGGCATTTCATAACAAAAGATGCCTATTCTTATGTTACTTTTAAAAATTTCGATCGCTTGTCGCAGAATCGATATAATATCTTCACCTTTAAAACCAGTTGGTAATGAACGAGCATCTTGGCACTCCTCGGGCGGCTATCCGGAAATTCCCACGTTTCTAACGTCAAGGGAGATGTCCCGTAGATACTGAATATTAAAATTAGCTTTGGTATCATCACTTCTTTTGCGGAAGTGCTTGAAGTTCAATTAAAATTATTATTCCTCCCATCAAAAGTGTGTCAGTCATTTCCCAAGGCATTTCACCCTGTTTTCTAAACTATGAAATACAGGAAAAGAGCTAAAGTTGTTTTGTTATATCAGAAGAGATTCTTTACTTAAACATGGCGTCCCTCACTTTCCTCTTACACAGATGTCAGCATTTTTCTGAGCTCGATTTCCGGTTGTACATACGAAAATAATGCCAGAAAGAAGGAGCATTTGTTTTTAAAAGCTGTATCATTGTCATGTCTAATTATGGTTTTGATATTTTCAGGACACCAAGTGATGACTCTGTGTATACATCTCAACGCTCTCGGAGATACACCAACGGCAAGCACGAATCTCCCTCCCCAAAAACCTCTTAAACATAAAGTCCTTAAAACGACGTCTTGCTTCCATCATTTGATTGCGGTTGTACCATTTAAACTGAAGGTTTGAGCGGGCTCCCTGGGATGTAGTTGTTCGTCCTTTGTATGCGAAAATGACCACGGCTATATTACACGGTGAGTACGCAAGTAACCTGGCAGTCATTATTGTGCCTGAAAAGCTTTCCCGCACGGGAGACACACGTTGTTTTGGTTCCTTGTTTGTTATGAGTCGGTTTTGCTTTTTCTTCACACGGACTTTCTTCTTGTGGAAGCGGTGCGCTTATATTATAAGGATTTTGCTCCAACAGCGAGTCTGCCACGCCAGCTTGCACTGTCCATGACAAGGTCAATATGGATGTATTTTAGTAAAGCTTTTAGAAGAGTATTTTTCTGCCCCCTAACTAAGCGTTTCCCGCTGGGGTCTGCTCTCTGACTTTCTTGTGGCAGTCCCTGCAATTCTAGCTTGCCTTTTTTAGGAGTGTGGGGCTTCTGATACAATCGGCTCGTTATAGGACCTCCGTCCTGCCATCTTACGATAAGAGATTTTTGCAGGCAGCGTAGGTGGCTATTGCTTAGATGTCCAGCACGTCTTGCCAGCATATATGATTGATACTAATATACCTTTAGCTGAGGGACAAGACTGAGACCCTTTTCAACCCACATGCAATAATTTAAGCCTGAACCCTTGATTGTTAACACATACATTTGTCTAAGAAGACACAACTCTGATAAGTAAGCCGCCAATCATGTATTATAAACACTTACCCTGATTAGTAGTCCACAAACCTGCTATTATAAGCCCACAAACCTGCTATTATTAGCCCGCAAACCGGTATAAGTAGCCCGCAATCCTGTATTCGTCGTAGCCCGCACACCTGTATTATTAGCCCGCAAATCTTTATTATTAACCTTAAAGCCTGTATTAGTAGCCCGCAAACATGTATTCGTAGCCCACAAACCTGTATTATTGATTATGGTCCTGTTTAGTAGCCACCAAACCTGTATTATAGCATCTAACCATGGTATAAACTATAACACTAAGTGAGTGTTATTAAATGTAAAAGCTAATTATTTATCTTCAACAGAAGACGGTGCCTACATGGATACTTGCTTCTCAGAGGTCACAACTGCTGAGGACGGCACAAATACCCAGTAATAATGCAAGCAGGTGGCGCCAAATGAGACCAACGAATTAACAACCAAATCGCGGATTTTCAACATAAGACGAGAGCATTGGAGATTTTTAAACCACTTCTTAAGTTCTTTCGGTTTATTTGATTAATTGTCATTTTGTGTGTTTTTTTTTTTTTTTTTTTTTTTTTTTTTTTTTTTTTTTTTTTTTTTTTTTTTTTTTTTTTTTTTTTTTTTTTTGAATTTATAAAATCTTGCAAGTTAGCTACAAAAATTGATTATTGACTTAAATCGCACTTGATGTAATTGAAACGGAACTTGTTGGACAAATCTAGTGACATGGAAAATAGTGTCAGTTATCAGTTTAAGGCTAAAGATGAAAAGCTAATTTAACATAATTTCTTGATGTGCGGGGGATAGTCAATTTCCTAACAAATTTGTAAAATTATTGGTGTCAACTTTTCAATGTCCACATATCTTTGTCAACATATCCTTGTCAACATATCCTTGTTAACCTATCCTTGTCAACCTATCCTTGTCAACCTTTTCTGTCAACTATACTTTGACAACTTATCCTTGTCAAATTATTGGTTTTAACTTTTCTTTTTCCAGCTATTCTAAGTCTTGTCAACATATCCATGTAAACCTATCCTTGTCAACATATACATGTCAACCAATCCTTGTCAACTTATCGATTTCAACCTATCCTTGTCAGCCTATCATTTTTAACCTATCCTTGTCAATCTATCATGTTCAACTTATCAGTGCCAACTTATTCTTGTCAAATTATTGTTGTTAACACTTCCTTGTCCAGCTTTCATTGTAAATCTGTCGTTGTCAACCTATCCTTGTCAACTCATTCGTGTCAACTATATTTTGTAAACTGTTCCTTGTCTACCTATCCTTGTCAACCTATTCTTGTCAGCTTATTATTGTCAACTATACCTTGTCGAATTGATTGTGGCAACTTATAATACGAATCGCCAAAAGCCATATTAGTCTTTAAAATATCTTATAATTAAATTAAGAATCTTTTAAAAGCAAAATTTATATAATAATTCACGAGAAAATTCGCTGCAATCCAGTGAATGACTATTTGCTTTGAGCAGAACATTTCCAAGACAGAAGAGTTGGGGCCAACTACTAGAACGTAGAGTTATCCCACAAATTATGGCAACAGATCTCTTATAGGTCTCCATTAAGTATTGTTTTATTTAGTTATACTTTAATTTTTAATTTGTATACATTGTGCTAGATACCCAATCTTGCAATGTAAGTCCGTGACTATGCACTAGACACCCAATTATGTAATTAAGTCCTATGTTTATTACTAGACACCAAATTTTGGAATGTAAGTCATGTGTTTATTACTATACAACCAATTGTGGAATGCAAGTCTTGTGACGACTTTGCTCTAGACACACAATTATGGGATCTATTTTAATGTTACCATTTCTGCTAATGGTTGCGGTAATGTTTAAATTGCTTTTATATTCCAATCGAGGCGCCAAATAAAACCTAATTAACCCGACACATATCCCTTAATTAATTCATCATAACGTAGTTGTTTGTAGAATATATTAAATGGGCCACACCAATCGATATATAAGATATCAGAGTGAAAGTTACGAACATCTGTAATTAAGTTAAATATTTTCATTTTTCTTTTCCTAGTTCATTAATTTAAAGAATTTTTTTTTTTAAATGTCGAGTTACTTTCCTTACATGATCTGTCTGTAAAATATTGTACTAGAGTCATGACTGAATTTAGTTTAAAAAATAAAATGCAACCAACAAAAAGATTGAAAATTAGTGATAAGACATTGTCAAAAACTCATTAAAAATTGAAAATGATATTGCTACATTGTTTATTGTGTCTTTATTGGTTTAGGGCATGTAGCACTAGGGCTAAGCTGTAATATGTTATGTTGTGTGTGCTATTTATTAATATATACATTAATAATTAATAATTTCATATGGCGCATTCGAACATTGAAAGGACGTTCATGAATTTCACCAACCAATTCTTCATCAGACACCTCAAAGTTTTCCTTTGTTCTTGTTTCTCATGTAATGCATAGCTTTAAACAACTGTTTCTAAAACCCGATGGACTTCATCCATGCACTTAGATGTTAAATCCTAAGTGCAGTAAGTGTTCCGTCCATTACTACTTTCTTCGTAGGGTATTTTGATTGACAGTCGTATTAAATATATTACATTGATGAGATAATTGATGATACTAGGCAAACGACAGCCGTGCCTAACAGGGCGGTACCTTTGGGATAGAGGAAAAAACAAGAGTTAGTGTAATTCATAGTTCAGTTAATATCGTGAATACTATTCGACATGACTGTTCATGTACTTAAAAATAATGCAATATCTGTGGACTACTCTGATGACGTAAATTATTGGGAAAAACCACTGGCTACTCTCTGAACAAAACACATTTACATCAGAAATTCACGGATGCCAAGATCAAGTGAGCTTGACATTATCAATTTATGGCAGTGCTTTCCAAACCGTGTCACCCGCAGTGTGTACCTGTGTCGATTGCAGGGTGTAGATGTGTGTGTGGCTTGCAATGGGTTGGTGTTTCAATTGCACAAATTGCAGGGTACAGTTGTGTCACTAGCAGGGTACAGTTGTGTCACTAGCAGGGTACAGTTGTGTCACTAGCCCGGTACAGTTGTGTCACTAGCAGGGTACAGTTGTGTCACTAGCGGGTTACAGTTGTGTCACTAGCAGGGTACAGTTGTGTCACTAGCAGGGTACAGTTGTGTCACTAGCAGGGTACAGTTGTGTCGCTAGCAGGGTACAGGTATTTTGTTTAAGGGTTCATGTGTGTCGCTTGCAGGGTACAGTTGTGTCACTTGCAGGGTATAGTTGTGTCAAAAGAAAATAAGCCATACCAGTATTCACGCATTTAAGATATTAAAAACTGCCGGACATTAAATAGAAGAAGGTTTGTTCAGATTAGTACAATTGATTAATTATATTAAAAGCTAATCTCTTCAATTAAGTTGTTTTTTTTATAAATATTTGCATAAGATGGCGCCTAAGTATAAAAATGTGATATTATCCACACAAAATAGTTCGTTCTGACAAAGTTGGGTACTGGTCCTGTAAAAGAATTTAGGGAAATTATGCTCACATATTTGAAGGGAAAATAATAAAAATTAAATTTGTGATCTACTTTGATACACACATTTTGTTAACAAAATCGGAATATCATGGTGACAAAATTGAACAATTTAGAAATAATTAATTAAAAGCTGCACGAATTTTATAAAGATTGTATAACACTAACAGCTGTAGATCAAATTGGTTCTGTGGGATTGGGGGGAAATATAGGGATATTCCTCCACCATGGCTGGTATCAAGTCTAGGTGCGTGAGGCTAGCTACTTCACCAGCTATTAAAACAAACTGATATAGAGATGTAAACGAGAAGGAAAAAATCAAACAATTTCAATAAGAGAGGGATTGGGGGAAATATAGGGATATTCCTCCACCATGGCTGGTAGCAAGTCTAGGTGCCAAATAAGGAGGGTTGGCGTGTAGCTAGCTACTTCACCCGCTACAAAATCAAACAGATATAGAGATGTAAGTGAGAAGAAAAAACAACCAATTTCAATAAGAGAGGGCGCTTCTTCCCAAAGGAGATTTGTGAAGGTCAGATTTTCCTGGAAGCCGAGGACCTCCTTTCAAATGTAATAAACATAGCCCCGCGGAATTTATGAAACGTATATGAAACAGGAAAATCGAGACGAGTGGCGGCAGAATTAAGAACATACAATCTCACATTGTTCGGTATCTGTGAAACAAGATGAACGCAAGATAAACCGTTAAATGTGGCCTCGGGAGAAACACAAATATATACTTAGGGCCAGGGCCGGCCTTAGGCCACTGCAACCTATGCGGCCGCAGTGGGCCCCGCACTTATTTATTTTCTAATACAAAATCTTAATTTCACTTATTATCCTTATCTCAACCCAGACTGGGCCCCGCGCAATCCGTTTCGCATAGGGCCCCGCAATTGTTAGGGCCGGCCCTGCTTAGGGCATTAGGAGGAAAATGCTCAACACACACAAGGAGTATCTTTCATGATGACGCGGGCGACTCACGAGGCTTTGATAGAGTGTGAAGTTCATGGCCCAAGACAGGAAGTGGTACAATTGAATTGGTGTCTCAGCATGCTCTCGGCCCACCGAACTTATCTTGGTATTCCTTGATGGAGTTTTTCAACCAATCGTTGCTTCACTGCCCACTTACATTAAAGAAAACAACAATTCTTTTGAAATTTTCGAATCTGTCATATATTTCTGCTTGATGTATGTTCTCTTTACACTTTTATTCCCTACACTCCTGGTCTCTTTACTTCTTTCTTGAGCTTAATCCCATCCATCTATAGCTAACAACCCCCTCCTCCGATTGGCTGAACTGTCACTCACCTTCAATTCTTTTGATTTTGGTGGCCAATTCTTTGACCAAATTAGTGATGTCGCTATGGGGAATAAAATAGGACCCAGCTACAGATGCTTGTTCATGGGCCATTTCGAACACGTGTGCGAAAGCTACTACACTGAACGCTTCCCTGAATTGTATAAGAGGTACATTGGTGAGGGTATTGGTGTCACCATTATAGAGAGGAGTGAACTTGACCTTCATGAATTTTGTAGGCTGGTTTCACCACTAGATTAAATTCACATCTCTTGTCTCTGAGACTTCAGACAATTTTTTGTACGTTACTGTCACCCTTCACAAATACAGCCTACTCACCCCCAGCCTACTCACCCCCAGCCTACTCACCCCCAGCCTACTCACCCAAGCCTACTTAACCCCAGCCTAAACTCACCCCCAGCCTACTCACCCAAGCCTACTTAACCCCAGCCTAAACTCACCCCCAGCCTACTCACCCAAGCCTACTCACCCCCAGCCTACTCATCCCAAGCCTACTTAACCCCAGCCTAAACTCACCCCCAGCCTACTCATCCCAAGCCTACTCACCCCCAGCCTACTCATCCCAAGCCTACTCACCCCCAGCCTACTCACCCAAGCCTACTTAACCCCAGCCTAAACTCACCCCCAGCCTACTCACCCCCAGCCTATTCACCCCGTCGACTTTGTCAGTCGCAGGATAACTTTTGTAACAAAGCACTGAGATGATGGACTATTTCCTATATAGGTCCTATCCGGAGACAGTAATTTCATCAGCTCTACAATAGGTTAGGAGTATTACTCGTGCTGATGCCTTCAGGTCACATCTGAGTGATACGATGAAAGGACTAAACTTATTCTTACTATCTATCCTCACAATCTAATAGCCAAACGTGTTTTCCTTCAAAACTGTGTCATACTCCTAGCCAACACTGACACATGTAAAAAAAATTCTTCCTCCTCCCCTCTTATTCTTTTCAGGCCTGATAAAAATCTGGGAGACCTCCTAGGGGGAAGTCGCATCAATGTTGCCCCCTCACACTTTGGGTCCAAGCCATGCAGACGCAGCCGTTGCAACACATGCTCTTTTGTCGTCCATACTCTACATATAACCTTTCCTAAAGGCAGTTTTCAAATAAGGAGCGGCTTTTTTTGTACTAGCCGCAATGTTGTCTGCGCCATTGTTTACACCCGCTGCCAGATGTCGTACATAGGGACTCTTTGACAATTGTGCTAAACACTTACGTAACATTAAGCAAAACATCTCTAAACATTTCAATAGAAGTGACCATAATGGGCACAATAAATTTTACATTTAGTGCGATCGTGACCAGCACAAACACACCAAGCCGGGTGTATTTGGAAAACAAGCTTATCCTAACCTATGGAACCTTGACACCTGATGAAATGCATGTCTTCATTCACGGTTGAGCCTTAACTCCGCCCTTCTACGTCACAACCAATCACAATTGACTAATTTCTCCTCTTTTCGTTCCCTTTTTGATGCATTTAATCTCTCACCTACTTCTTTTCTGTCAAAATACTTTTTCTGCCCTCTCGGATACTACTTCTAAGCTAAGTGTTATTTAAAAAATTTAATTCAGTTTTTAAAAAAGTTTGTTCGCTGACGAAGTCTTCCTGTCGACACGTTCGTTTTTTTATTTCGTTCAATCTTTCAGGTTTGTCAAAACTTTTTTAAAATATTTCCTAATGTGGACGCACCCTGATAACTGAACAGAGAACCAAATTGACGATATATGTATAAGCAAAAAAAAAAAAAAAATCAGAAAATCTCTACAAGATGTCCTAGCAAAAAAGAATAGTGCATGTTGCATTTGATCAACTTTTAGTTTTTGCTAGGTAAAAGTGAAGAAAAGCCGAAAAGAGCCAGCTGCTGTAATTCCTGCAAACGAGTAAAAAATGATACGAATTATATCTTACGTGAAGAAATAAGCTCCAGGACCTGCAAGACCAAACAGATGATGGCCAGATAGAACATCAATTGCAAAAATATACATATGTATGTAACATTCACGGTCAAAGAGATATTAGGACCGTTGAAGAAAACCACTAAGATTGGTTAAACGCGTTTCCAACGTTAAACGAGAGGAATGAAATTTAGTGTCCAGTTAACAACAGTCACAACAGGGCAGAGAAAACAAAAGCACAAGAGAAATTAAAAAGAAGGAATTTTAATATATACAAGAATGATCTATACTGATCGTAACTCCAAATAACCGAAAGTATTTAGATGCGTTCGGATTATTAAAAACAATCATAGTTATTTTCTTTTATTTTAAGGAAATCAAATAAATTTAAATGCGCAAAAGAATATTATACACCAGATTTTTTTTTTTAGTAAAAGTTTAAGTAAGAATTACTATAAACTATAAAATATAAATACATGTAAAATATCAACCAAATATACATTTATCATATATATATCATATCATATCATTATCCAGAAGGAACTCTTAAGGGGTTGAGAACTTTAAATAACATTTCGTGTGGGGCCGGGGGCCCCGAATTCGTTTTTTTCTTATTTGAGCTATATAAAAAAATTACAAACAAATACTCCTACGTGAATGGATGGATATCGATCAAACTTAGTACACGTACACTTGATCATCCATTTTCAAATACCGAAGGGTACTGAACTCATAATATCCATTCTTCTGGGGCCGGGGGCCCCATTTCATTTTTCCTTATATGAGCTATATAAATAGCGATAAGCTTAATACTCCTATATGAATGGATGGATCATGACCAAACTTAGTATACATCCATACTCAAATACAAAAGGGTACTGAACTCATAATATCCATTCCTCTGGGGCCGGCGGCCCCATTTCATTTTTCCTTATATAAGCTATATAATTATTAATAGGCTTAGACAACACTATAGGTTCTATGTGAATTGATGGATATAGGCTTAGCTTTGTTGCAATACACTTCTTAGTCCATATGGAAATAACGGTGGATGTAAAACTAATAATATCCAATCTAGAATTTTCCAGAAAGTTCGATAACTTTAAAACGCTATATCTATGGCATTATTCAATAGATGTTAATGATACAAATTTACAATTTTAACTTCATAACTTAACTGAATGATTTTTGTAGGGCCCCATCTCAGGCAAAACTAATTCGGTACAATTATGGAATGGGCCCCGGGGCCCCTCTTTTAAATTAAATATACTACAGTTATAGAAATGCATTTAGTTAGAATAATTACTTAGAAAATACAGTTTTTACACAATTCGAGGAGAATAATACATTTAATCTAGAAAGTTCCAGAAAGTTCTATAAGTCAATAGGCTTAATATTCCTAGATTAATGGATGGATCTTGACCAAATTTGGCAGATATATCCATCATTATCCGGAAGGGAATCTTAATGGGTTATGAACTTTTTATGACATGCCGTTTGGGGACGGGCGCCCCGAATTCGTTTTTTTCTTATATGAGCTATATAATTAAAATGACTGACAAATACTCCTGCACGAATAGATGGATTTTGACCAAACTTAGTACACACACATTTGATTATCCATACTCAAATACCGAAGTGTACTGAACTCATAATATCCATCCCTCTGGGGCCGGGGGCCCTATTTCATTTTTCCTTATATAAGCTATATATAAATATCAATAGGCTTAGGGACCAAACCGGTATCGGGATCCGACAGCTATCGTCATCCCACTGGTATCGAGCTTTCACCGGGATCGAAATACCGACGGGATTGGGATGATACCGGAATCGGGATCCATAGGGATCAGAATCCCACCGGGAAACGTTATACTAACGGGAGCGGGATACCGAAGGGATTGGGAGCCCACCGGGATCGGAAAAAATTATAAGGCTGTAGACTTTTAAAGTTCCTTCGTTCCGAATGGCTCCCGGCAAATTTTCCGGGTATATCGGCTAGTGAACTTATAAAGTAGTAAAAGCTTAACCTTTAAATAGACTTTTAATAAGAAAATGCTGTTTAATAAAATCAGTGCATCGGAACGACATAGCCAAATAGCATTCACTATTGCACTTATCACTCATCCAAATAGCATTCACTATTGCACTTATCCCTCACCCAAATAGCATTCACTATTGCACTTATCACTCACCCAAATAGCATTCACTATTGCACATATCCCTCACCCAAATAGCATTCACTATTGCACATATCACTCACCCAAATAGCATTCACTATTGCACATATCACTCACCCAAATAGCATTCACTATTGCACTTATCACTCACCCAAATAAAAACAGAGAAATGAAATGTAAAAAAAAAATTGTTTTTGAGTAAATCAGTAAAGGGGTTACAATCCCGTGGATGATTTTATTAATTTTTTTTAAACTCTGGGAGGGGGTAATACGATTCTTTCATTTTGCCCAGGGCAACACAATATACGC
The DNA here is from genome assembly GCA_964017045.1 of Omphiscola glabra. Lineage (NCBI taxonomy): Eukaryota > Metazoa > Mollusca > Gastropoda > Lymnaeidae > Omphiscola > Omphiscola glabra. The sequence goes on along the minus strand of OZ024811.1, from coordinate 11,892,191 downwards.
CTCAGAATGAATTTGATAAATAAATAGCCTTCTTAGGTACATAAACATCGGGGGTAGGAAATAGGGTGTGTACATCTTTATGTGGATGACAATATCTTTAAATCCAATGATATTACAGTGGTGAAAAATAGAGGCTATATTCTCATTTTATAAATGAACATATGTTTACCAATTAAGAAAATCAATGACGTTAACTGAACGTAAGGACATTTACATAGATGTACCCATGAATATCAAAACACAATCATTTTACACAAGTGAAAATTTAATTTTCAAAATAGAGATGGGTTAAGATTTTCATAGATAGATAGATAGATAGATAGATAGATAGATAGATAGATAGATAGATAGATAGATAGATAGATAGATAGATTACAGATATACATGCAGAAGATAGACAGACAGATATAGACATCTAAACAGATAGACCGATAGACAGATAGATAAATAGATACATAGATAATTAGGTAAGGAGGTAGGTAGGCAGGTAGGTAGTCAAATAGGTAGGCAGGCCGGTAGAAAGTTAGGTAGGTAGGTAGGTAGATAGGAAGTCAGGTAGGCAGCTAGGCAGGAAGGCAGGCAGACAGACAGATAGATAATCATATAGACAGATAGACGACTTTAGACGAGATAGATAGATAGATGACAGACATAGATACAGAAGATAGACAGACAGATAGAAAGATATACAAAGACAGACAGACAAACTTAATATAAATAGATAATAGACAGATAGATAGATAGACATATAGATAGATAGATAGATAGATAGATAGATAGATAGATAGATAGATAGATAGATAGATAGATAGATAGATAGTTAGGTAGGTAGGTAGGTAGGTATGCAGGTAGGTAGGAAGGTAGATAGGTAGATAGATAGATAGATAGATAGATAGACAGACAGACAGACAGACAGACAGACAGACAGACAGACAGACAGACAGATAGATAGATAGATAGATAGATAGATAGATAGATAGATAGATAGATAGATAGATAGATAGATAGATAGATAGATAGATAGATAGATAGATAGATAGATAGATAGATAGATAGATAGATACATCAAAGTTAGGTTTCTGAATTAGTACAAACATTTTAAAATTTTGCGTTTGGGGCCCAGGACTTAATTTTTTTTGTTAATTATGTGAGCTATATAAATATATTTTTCAAACAGAGCTACTGCATGGGTGGACCAATCGCTACAGGTGTGTGGCCACAATTTTGAAAATCCATGCTTCTGACGTGGACAGCTGTATTTTGCCTGCTCACGCGTCGAAAAACCTTCTAATTTTTTTGGGCACGCATCAGACAAAAAAAAATATGTTCTATTTAAAAATTACTTCAAAAATGTAATAAAAACACAAACACTTTTTTCTTGGAGTGGCATTGCAAAGCATGCCGGGTTCTCGCTAGTATTAAATACCAGCATTAAATTTATAAGAGAGATTACATAAATGCTCTAGCGTCAACAGCAGAAGAAGCTGCCATAAAGGGAACATAAAAGCGCTTCTATGATATAACAAGAAAGCTCCGAGAAAGATACAAGAGGCCATTGGGAACGGTTAAAGACAATGGAGGTAGAACAACTACGAAACGGGAGGAACCAAAAAAAAAAAAAAAAAAAAAAAAAAAAAAAAAAAAAAAAAAAAGATGGGTGGATTATTTGAAGGGATCCCTCAACATACCCCCAACCACAGACACACAAGATACAAAATAAGCAAATGAAGATTTACATCTAAAAGACAGTTCCCCAAATAGAAAATAATAGACCTGGCTATCATGCAGCTCAAAATAGGGAGAGCAGCAGGTTCGGACAATATCACGACAGAGGTTATTATGACAGCAGATATAGATAAATAGTCAACATAATGCACACTCTATTTAAAATAATGTGGAAAGTTAGAACGTTCCAAAAGATTGTAAAGAAGAATAGCTCGTCGAGATTTCAACGAAAGGGGATCTCAGAACATATCAAAACAACAGAGGAATTACACGGCAGCCTGTACCGGGTCAGGTCTTTAACATAATTATTTTTGAATGGAATGAAGGACCAGTTCGACACACAGCTACGAGTTCAACAGGATGGTTTTCCTCGACATAGATCATGCAAAGATCGAATTTCAAAATTAAAAAATCATTGTAAAAAAAAAGAACATGAATGAAACTCCCTTTCTTGCCTAATTTTTGTCGATTACGAAAAGACCTTTGATAGTCTGGATCGAAAAACCTTGTGGAAATTTCTCCGCATTATGGGGTACCAGGTATAATAGTCACCTTTTTATGAAGAAATTACATGCATGGTGTTCACCAAGGTAGACTCACAGATGCTTTTAAAGAGAAAACATGAGTCAGTGTAATGATGTCTCTTGACCTAATTTCTATTCAATTTGCCCTTGACTGGATAGTGAAATAATCCAAAGACAAAAAGAATAACGGGAAAAAATGGATACCTTGGAAGTAAATGAATGACCTGGACTTTGCAGATGGCTTTGCGCTTTTGTTTCACTGCTAGAAAAAAAATGCAGGTCAAACAAAAGATGTAGCTACCATCTCAGTACAGCTCAGATTCAATGTAAATTAAAGTAAATTAAATATCATGAAGGTAGACTCAGCCAACTGAGAGCATATCTCTTGGTCAGGAAATGCATTGGAAGAAGTGGAGACCTCTACAAACTTAGGCAGCACCATTCACATAAATGGTGGCATGGAAGTGGATGTTAGGGCTAGAATTGGAAAAGATAGATCAGCGTATGTGCTATTAAAGACAATATGGGTCTCAATGGAGCTGACTCTGAAAACAAAAATCAGAAATTTCAAATAAAATATAACAAAAATTCCTACTCTGTGAAGCAAAAATGTGGAGAACAACGAGCATCAGGGAGAAAATATAGACCTCCATAAACACCTGCATTGAAAAGGCCAAACACTGTCACCAACACTAACTTACTGGAAAGGACATAACAAGAACCTAATGCAGGACATGAAAAAGAAAATATGGAGGTGGATAGGGCTCACGCTTCGCAAATTCCCTAGATAACATCACCAGGAATACCCTTACATTGAATCTACAGGGAAAGGAGAAGAGAGGAAGGCCTAAGAATACATGGAGACGCGAGGAAAGTCAAACTCACAAAGTATGGATTACATATGAAAGCAACTGAAAAGGAAACCACAGGACGATGAATAGAAAATATTATTGTAGACCGCCTATGTTTTACAGGGGGTAAAAGGCATTGGTAAGTAAGTAACTGCAGTAGATACATATTGTGCTATGGATTTGGGGGGACAAGATAAGGAAAGTGGAATAACATTTTTTTGAATATTATTCTAAAGGAAGCGGAAAGCAAGCTAAAATGTGAAAGTAGCTGTCAAATGTGGTCTAAGAGAAAGTTCACAATTACTTCCAAACGGTTAAAAACAAATAGTATAATTAATCTGAAAATATGTTTCTTTTTAAATTGTTGATGAATTTTTTCACTTACTGAAAAAGAAGTTAAAATTTAAGAAATATTGTGAATCTTTTCTATTATGTATGAAGGAAAAATATTTAAATTCTGTATTTGCGGTTACACATTTCAAACAAAAATGTAAATAAAGTTGTTTTTCATGGAAAGAACTGATGTTTTTTTTTTTTTTAAATCTGATGCCATCAAAAATAAGTTTAACTTATTTTTCAGCCGATTTATTTCCACCGTGAGTTAGGGTTAATAAATGTAATATAAAGCTCGACATCTTTGTAAGGTACAAGTATTTTTTATACAATTCAACAAAACTTGTTATCACAAACTACCCGTGGGAGTATTTGGTTATCTAAAAACTGTTAGACAAAATATACACGGTCATTATTTGGGAAAAGTAAAAATCCTGTGAAGAATATCATAACAAATTAATACTCTATCACATACCAAGTACAGCAGAGAAGCTTCCAGGGTGGCTCTTGGCTGATGTGAAAGGCCAAAAAATACCAAATCAGATCTAATGCATTTTTTACAATTCTATTTTTGTACTTTTATGCTGGGGTACCGAGGTCAATAAGACAACAGTAATAATAATAATAATGTTTTTCAAACTTTCAAAGTTGAAAACAAGAAATATTTTCATTGAGACCAAGTTTTTCCGTTTGATCCCTTATAATTCAAACTTAGTAGCCATATATAATGCTCTCAACTCTACACATGCCACTCAAACAAATGTTTAAACAAATATGTCAGAACTAATTACAATTAGAGAACAATAATAATAAAATGTGTATTACCTCGATTAACAGAAGGTCCAATGCACACAGGAGTCGCTGAAAGATACAACATACTTATGAGATTAAAAAAAATGGTCTTTAATTCCATTGTGGGAAGATGTCAGGCTGGACCCACAAAGTTATATACCGTAATGTAGTAAACACAGCCATTGTGGGAAGATATCAGGCTGGACCCACAAAGTTCTATACCGTAATGTAATAAACTCAGCCATTGTGGGAAGATATCAGGCTGGATCCACAAAGTTCTATACCGTAATGTAGTAAACACAGCCATTTTGGGAAGATATCGGGCTGGACCCTCAGAGTTCTATACCGTAATGTAGTAAACACAGCCATTGTGGGAAGATATCGGGCTGGACCCTCAGAGTTCTATACCGTAATGTAGTAAACACAGCTTGCTTTTTACTCATGGGGTTTTACAATCAGCCAATGTTAAATCCAGCCTCTCTTCACATCACGTAAGACCGAAGTTCATTTTCCCGCATCTGACCAAACATAGGGAACCCATGGTTCCTACTTCTGAATCCCTCGTGTCAGAAGATCAGCCGTCAAATTTTCCTAGGGACCTTCGAGCCACCGATTTCGTTTGTTTTATTTAAATACATTTTAATGCTATGTCTTTGGTGATTTATATTGTTTTAATCATCACGATCTCTGATTAATCTTGTAGTACTTAATAGGTATATAGAAAGTCATCTGAAGCTATGCAGCAAAAATCAACTGGTTGAAAGATCTGTCTAAGCAGGAAGATCTTAATAAACGACAGTATTTATATATGGGACTACGTGGGATGACAAATATTAAAAATGGAAAATACGTCTTATAGCACGTGAAACTGCCATTGGCAGAATGTTTACCGTAAGTCCCACGGATAGAGAAAAATGGTGCTTCCGAATTCTCCTCAGTTTTAGAGGAACAAAATTCTTCGAGGGCCTACGAACGGTCGAAGGAAATCCTATCCCCATTTGCAACATACATTGCAAGCGGTTTCACTGATGATGACTCAGAATAGGCGGTAATTGCCTTACAAAGTACAACCCTTCAAATGTCAGTACGAATTAGGCAGCTGTTTGCATTTATTTGTGTCCTTTGTGAGCCGTCGGATGCAGCAGCAAAATACGATAAAAATAAGGTTAATCTTATGAAAGACAAAAAGAGACACTTTCCTGATGGAGAAGAAGATCTCCACATGACTCAAGAAGCATTCATCGGCGAGCAAACGACAGTACAAATAGCATTCAAACAAATATATCTCTAAAATATAGTATGCGAGAGGGCAGCAAAGGAATTGTTAAAAAAAAATAAGTAGGTGAGAAATTAAATTATGGCAGAAAGGAAAAGAAAAAAGAAGATAAGTAAGTCCACACGATTGGTCGTGGCCATGGAGGGGTGGAGCAAAGTTTTAACAGGTGATTGAGACCATGACATTCATGTCAGGTTGGGTCAAGGTTCCATGCGCCTGGATCAGCTTCTTTTCAAATTCACCCGGCTTTGTGTATTTATACAGGACACAATCGCACTTATAATAAAATCCGCTGCCCCCTTGTGGTCCTTATATTGAAGTGTTTAAAGACGGGACTCAGCTTATCTGGCGTAATATTCCTGAGGTGTTCGTTAAATCTGTCAGAAAGTCGGCGCCGTGTCTCACCTTTGTTGTTATTATTATTAGTTGTCTTATATAGGGCGGTACCCCAGCCTGGGGCTGGGCTCACCGCTCTGTACATAAAAATATGTACGACATCTTACAGCGGTTGCAAAAAACGATGTAAACAAAATGGCAGCTAGTTCAAAAGAAACCGTAACTTATCGGAAAACTGGCAGTAGGTAAGGGAATTGTTCAGCCTGGAAGAAATTTTGGCAAGTGTTGCAAAGTCTTCGTCTACATAACTTGGTCCTAAAATGGTTTAAATTTTAAGAATTTTGCAAAAGGTGCATGAGGGAATACAACACAGAATTTAATGAATGATAGATAATCGCTGAGCAGCGTTCCATTTGGAGAGGAGTAGTGAATGAAGGATTCAAAAAGGCAGATGATGCGCGAAACGAAACCCTTGCACCAAAAATGTTTCCCCTGCGAGAAATGCAGCCAAGACTGTCATTCCAGGAGAGCCTAATAAGCCATTTTTTTTTAAAATGCCCACAGCTACTCCATCGTCAATCGGGGACAGGAGGATGCCATATGTATGTACGCCACGAGACACCGGGCCAGACACATGGTGGCCATTTCGAGACGTTCTTACCTTAAAGTTATTAAATTTCCCACGCTGCTTGTCAATAAGACGGCTGGATATATACTCTGTTGACGTATTTCATTAACTACGTAATTATACCTGTGTTTCAATACGGGGTATGACGTAGTAGGCAGGTGTTGATTTATGTTAACTTATAATGAGAACGTTAGTGTTATTTATAATTGAAAGACACAAAATGGCGATAATTTTTATGCCATCTCTTTTTAAATGCAGCCAGTTATCTGACACAGAAATCAAATCAAAGAGCAGCGAAAAGAAAGATCAGTTTTAAAAAAAAATAGTTTTAAGAAGCATTAGCTTGTACACGATGTTTTCCGTTTTCTCTTGGGTATAAGCAGATGTAAGTTATTCTCCAAGAAACTCATTAAACACACGACTTACCGTATACAGGTGGCAAAACTATACTAGGACTAAGCTTCCAGCCTCCCCGGACATAGACCAAAAAGATATTTGTTCGGCTGTAAATAGTTTTTGCGGTAAGGTTACACAAGATCCGTACGTATTGTGAATCCATGAACGTGCAGGTACAAGAGTTGATCTTAACTGTATTCGTCTCCCTACATGTGGCTCCTTTCAAGTACAATTCGGATTCAAGAATCTAAAGTGGATTTATTATTGAAACTTTGATGTTAAAAGCATTTTTAAAAAATAGGAATCTGAAGTACCTTAATTATTCGCTTAAATTGGATAACCCAACATACATAATAATGAACTTAAAATTAAATTAACATATATTAATTAAAAAAAAACAAATTGTTTGTGGGCACAGAAAGAGAAAGATCTTTTACTGTATGTTTTTGTGCAAGTCTTGGGGACAGAAAGAATACGCGCGTCTGCGGAGAAGCGAAGCTGTCGAAGGGGTGAAAAGACAGAGAGAGGTTCGGATAGATAAGAAGGGCAGGACTTCGAGAAAAAGTTGTGGCAGAGAACAGAAAGTTTGTAATCAATCCGTGCTTTTACATGGAGTCAATGAAGTAGATGTGTGACGTGATCACGTTTTTTTTTCCTTTAAAACTAGCCTAGCAGCTGAGTTTTGAACCTTATGTAGTTTTTCTAAGAAGTGTTTTGGTGAACCTGACAGAAGAGAGTTGCAATAGTCAAGACGAGAGAGAACAAGCTCATAGACTAGGGTTTTTGTTGCACTAATTGTGAGGTAGTGGTGGATGGAGCTGCTCTGACGGATAGTGGTGTAAGCAGAGCGACACATGTGAGAAATATGTTTATCGAGAGACATGTTGTTAGACAGAATATAACCAAGTTTCCTAGAGGAGGATGTAAACTGTATGTCGGAGTTAACTTCTTGAAATGAGGTGGGGAGAGCTGAGTTAGAGGATAATTTGTGATCTTAAATAAGGAATGCTTCCGTTTTGTCATCGTTAACTTCAACTTGCTGAATGTCAGCTATGACTTGACATCACCAATGCTCTCCCGCAAAGTCCGGACAGCGGAATCGACAAGAGATTGATGAGTATGCTTGTCTAGCTGCATGTTATCCGCGAATGACTGCCTCTTCACAGCATTCCTCTCGAGCAAGAGGAGCAGTGGTCTGATATACATTGTGAATAGATCAGAGCCAAAAACTGACGCCTGTGGCACTCAGTACACCAAGTCAGCACTGCTGGAGAGACAGCCATCGACAGTGACCGCTTGCGTTCTATTGGAGAGGTAGGACCTAAACCAAGCTAAAACTGAACCAGAAATGCCAAAGTAATTTTCAAGGGTTTTCTAAAGGTTTTCATGGGCAACAGTGTCAAAGGCCGCACTGAGGTCCAAGAGGATCAGGATGAAAACATCACCGCTGTCCAATAAGAGCAAGAGGTCATTGGTGACTCACAAGAGAGCTGTCTGAGTGATGTGGAAAGGTATATAGGCTGACTGATGAGGAATGAGAAGAGAGTTGTCGTTTAAGTAAGCAAAAAAAATTTTTAGAACTAGTTTTTCAATGGTTTTAGATAAAAATGGTAAGTTAGATTCAGGTCTATAGATTTTTACATTTTTTTCATCCGGACCAGGCTTCTTAATCAATGGTTTGATGACAGCTGTCTTACAAATAGAGGGAACAGTACCAGAAGACAAGCTTTCGTTGATTTTGTGGGTTATCGTTGGGAGCAAATGATCTAAGTACTCTACCAACAGCGGGACGGGAATGGGGTCCAAAGAACATGACGTAGCTTTAGATTGCAGAATAGTACTTTTAACCTCTTGTTCTGAAACCGGTTGAAAAACATCGAAATGTGAAATAACACAAGAAGAAGGAAGTAAATCTAGGGGGGATATGTCAAGACGATCAAACTCCCAAAGTATCCTCATTTGTCCCTGACTTTCGATAATATGTGATATTTCTTACTCTTAAATCATATCAATATTTCCTGGTCTGTCAGTAATTTGTGATATTTCTTACTCTTAATTATTTAAATTTACCCCTGGCTTTTAGTAATCTGTGATATTTCTTACTCACAAAGTATCTCCATTTGTCCTTGAATTCAATTTATATGTCTCTTTGTTGCTCCCAAAGTATCTTCCTTTGTCCTTGACTTTCGGTAATTTGTGTCTTTCCTACTCCCAAAGTGTCCCCCTTTCTCCATGAATTTCAGTAATATGCAATATTTCTTACTCTTAAATCATATCAATATTTCCTGGCCTTTCAGTAATATGTTTCTTGCTTACTCCAAAGAATTCGTGTTTTGTCTTTAGCTAGAATTAATGACGGTTGATCCAATAATTAATAAAAGCCTTAACTTTCTTCTCTACCATTCTTGAGTCATGTGATATAACGACTGCAATTTTGGTACTGGTAAACATTGCAATTGAATGGTGCGTTTTATGGGATGACGAAATTCTGGCTTGAAGGGACATGTCATCCATATGGCAAATGACCTACATTTATTTCAGGATGTTGAGAGGAAGCTAACTGAGACCTCTTTTACGGAGCCGGCAAGTGGTTCTTTAATGACCCGGGGGATGAAGGGGAATTGTTGATATAACATTGCATCAAATGTTGGGCGGTGAAATTGTGTTCCACTCTCCCCGGGTGAGAACTTTTGGGAAGGGGGAGAGAAAAGCACTTTCCTTGAAAGAACAAGAGATCGTGTGCTGAAGGTAAGGCTGGACTAGACAGCGGACAAGGTTCTACTCCGAGATGTGCAGCTGTGACCGTCATTTCAAAATCGGCCTCATAAGCCATTCAAGAAGATGTCAATGAGCTTTTCCATTGCCTAGTGATCCATTTAAGAAAGTGTCAATAGACCATTCCAACATCTCATGAGTCATTCATGAAAGTGACAATAAGCTATTCCAACATCTCATAAGCCATTTAAAAAGTGTCAATAGGCCATTTCAACATCTCATAAGCCATCAAGAAATTGTCAATGAGCTTTTCCCATTGCCTCGTGATCCATTTAAGAAAGTGTGAATATGCTATTCCAACATCTCATAAGTCATTTAAGAAAGTGTCAATATGCTATTCCAACATCTCATGAGCCATTCAAGACAGTGGCAAAAAGCCATTCCAACATCTCATAAGCCATTTAAAAAAGTGTCATTATGCCATTCCAACATCTCATAAGTCATTTAAGAAAGTGTCAATATGCCATTCCAACATCTCATGAGCCATTCAAGACAGTGGCAAAAAGCTATTCCAACATCTCATGAGCCACTCGAGACAGTGGCAAAAAGCTACTCACCCAGTCGTTTGACTGCCGCCATTTATTTCGAAAATAAATTGTGGTCTCGCCCTGATCACCCTTATCAATGTTGCTGATGTTGACGAGACCTTTGACGACGAAATAGTCTTGATTCGCTACCATTCCATCTCTGCAGCTTTTTTTGTACATGACCGGTTCGAGAAAGACTCTACTTGGATCATACCAACCGCTGCAAACTACGTGGAAGACGAGACAATCAAAGACCATTTATTTGTTGCAATTATTTTTTTTTATTTCCAAGGTAATTTTTCTTTAGTTTGATAATTTCTCCTCCTAAATAACCTACCATGAGCCAATTATTAATCGAACTTTACGAAGCAGTTCAAGTCAGTGTCACCCGGTGTGGTAAGCGGATGGTGTCACTACCCTCCCCCTCCTTTTTTACCCCCTTGAATTCCAAGATGGAATTATTTTTTTTAAAAATAAGTCCACTGTATAACAATGACAAGGAAAAAAAAATTAATTGAAGGTCAAGAGCTAAATGTATCTAAACACTGTAACAACGTTAAGTTATAGTTACATTAAATTTACTTTATTTAAAGATGTTCCTTTCCTTGTCTTCAAAGCTGCAAACCTGTCAATCACTTGATCAAAACTATTATTCTTAAATTAAATGTGCGTAAAATTTGCGTGTTATCGATTACGCCCTGATTAAGTTCGGTTATACCGAGCAGTCTGTGCTCTTTAAATTTGCAATTTTTCCATTTGGGTGTGACACCCCCATGAGAGGGTGTCATCCGGAGCGCTTCGCACCCCTCGCGCCCCCCTAACTGCTCCACTGGTTAAAGTATATATTTTTTAAAATAATTTTGGGGCCGTTACAGATATAAATATTTATCCCAAATACCAGCGCGATGAACACAAATCAGTATTTATTTAACTGCCCGATAAAAAAAGTTAAAAGTATTGCCCGAGACGTCAACAACAAAAATTTGTTATTTCATCACATTCTTACCTGGTCGGTAACTCGATACTGCAAGCAGTAGGACAACACGAAGGGTTCCGGTAATTTCAGACATTCTCTTTGGAAGTTTGATTTCAGACAGAGGAACGATATCTTTAATTCAGCCTGTGAACATTTGTTACAATGCATAACGATCCAATTATGAATTGAAACTATTCCGTCATTACATTATCCTTTCCATTTTTCATCGGTTTAGGTCTACCTGTATACGCTACTATGAAGATTTTCTCTCTTTGGCAACCATATTACTTCAGTTTTCTTATAAAATGAAACTTTGAAAATGTGACCGACCAATCCTGCATTCTGTGGTCTATTCTAATTCTAGTCAGAGGTTTTTTTAAAAAAATGATTTAAAAGTAAATATGTTACCACCAGTTGAACAAGGTACTTAGTTTGAGCTCAACACAATCATTAATAAACCAAAAATATTAACACATTAAATAAGTTTACATGTGAGTAGAAATAATTGCAAGCAGATTTAAAGTATTCTTATAAGTTAAATCAAGATCATCAATTCATCAAACAACATTAGAAGAAGGATGTTAGAAACGCTATCAACATGAATATATCAACCAATATTAGAAGAAGGATTCCAGAAACGATAACATAATCAATATGTCTAATTAAACCAGTGTACCACGCTATAAATTAGCTACTGTCTCTACTCTAAGTCACCATAAATGATATTTATCTTCTGCGTAAAAAACTGAGTCACAAATAACATAGTCACCGTAATTAATATATTCACGGATAACAGTTAAATTAATATCATTATTGCAAAGAAAAAATATGTTTACAAATATCTGAGACATTGTTTGAAAAAAATTAATTGTGGTGTTAATTAATTTAACAAACTTCGAATTTGAGGCGTACATAGGTGGATATAGGTGGACATATTTGGGCATATGCGTACATAGGTGGACATAACGTCTAATATTCTTAACAATATAAAATATAAAACGATATTGTATGCTCCATAAACGTTGACGTTCATAACATACCCTTCCTTACAATTCAGTATGTCGGCCTTCGTCTTCTGTACAGCCCATGAATAGAATCTCTTCATTAATTAAGGCAGTATCTTCTCTTATTTAAATACTATGCAGCTATCTTCTGCAGTGTATCTCTGTATTTCTTCCAGTTGTGTTAATTTTTTTTTTATCTAATGTTGTATAATGTGACTATTATTGTCACAAGGTAGTTATAACATACAAAACTTGTTTCAAGTTTGTAGTTCGAAACGTGTTCTTCCCGGATGAAAAAAAAAAGCAACGTGCATTGGCCTTGGTCTATTTTTAGCTGTTTGAATTTTTGATATTGCAGCCTGTATATTATTTGTCTCGTGACTTCATGCAATCTACAAACACACTCTGAAATCTGTTTTAAATTTTCTCTAGTTGATCTTCAGTAGTTATGTAATCCACATCCACATCCACTCTCTGAAATTGGTTTTGCAACAAATTAACTGGTGACCACTCTCTGACACCAGATGCAACCTTTCACCCATTTGTGAGTGATTCAGGGGTGATAGTAGGCTATAAGTCTATAACAGTCACTGCCACATCAAGACATCATCAATGTAAGTAAACAATATGTTCACTTCTGCGTTGATTATTTATCTTTACTATCGTCCTATCATTATTACACATAATATATATATATAAGAATGAGCTATAGGGACATAACACTAAAGAGCCGAAAATATTTTAATACGTCGAACTCTTAAAAACAAACATAGTTATTTTCTATTATTTTACGGAAATCGAATAAATTTACATGCGCAAAAAATATTATATTTCCGCTTTTATTTTAGCAAAAGTTTAAGTATTATTATTATTATAAATTACAAATACATATAAATAAACTAAGGAACTATCTTAAGCATTTTATATGCGTTTAAAAGTTATGAAACAAAATTAAATAGAAAAAATATGATCAAAGAAATACACAGTAATCACATTTATCGATAAAACCTAAACGTCAGTTGTTGTTAGTGCGTTCTTTAGCGCGTTGTCAATAAGGCGAAATAAAATTAAAATTAATTAGTTCTAAATAATCACGCAAATGACGTCATAGTGCGAATTGCCTATTTAGGCAAAGCTAAAAGTTATCTGATTTAATAAAAGAGCGTGACAAAACTGATGATGTACATTCCACTTTTTTAAGTAAAATTAATAAATAGCATTTGATGTTTTTTAAATTGCTAAACTTAAATACTAATTTAGCTTTGTATGTTTAACATTTAATAAGTTTGAACTTTTTATTCATTCCAAAAATAAACTTTGATGAAATTTATAAAGTAGTAAAAACTCTACATTTAAAAATAATTTTAATAAGAATATGCCTTTTAATTAAATTGGTGTAGCAAAACTAAATAGCCAAATTCAAATAGCATTTTTAATGCACTTATCACTGATGTAGATAAGAAATAAGCATATTAAATGCAAAAAATATCTTCTGCGTAAGTAAGGGGGCTACAATCCAGTGGATGATTTATTTATTTTTTTAAAAATCTGTGTAGCACACTATACACTATACATTCATTTTGCCCAGTGCATCACAAGATAAGCCTCATAATAAATTTGATAAATAATTAACCTTCTTCGATACATTTATATCGATGTTAGGGAATTAAGTTCATGAATTTTTAATTGGATGACAATATCTTTCAATCCAATGACATTTCAGTTGCAAAAAAAAAAGAAGCTATATTCTCATTTTACATATGAACATATGTTAACCAATTAAGAAAATCAATGACTTTAACCAAACATAAAAATATTTTCATAATTATCCCCAGGGATGTCAAAACTCAATCACTTTACACAAGGGAAAATTTAATTTTAAAAATAGAGATTCTATTAGATAGAGAGATAGAAAGACAGAAAGACAGGCAGAAAAATACACAGATAGATGATAGATAGAGAGAGATGTAGATAAAAGATAGCTAGACGGATGGATGGATGGATGAAAGAATGGATGGATGGAAGGGTGGGTGGGTGAGAGGATGAATGGATGGATAGATAGGTAGGTAGAAAGGTAGGTAGGTTGGTAGGTAGGTAAGTAAGTAGATAGATATGTAGGTAGGTAGGGAGATAGGTAGATAGATAGATGGGTAGATCGATACAGACATGTTTACTCTTACGATTTTGGCGTACAATGTACAATTTTTATGTGTATACATTATATATACTGAGTGGTGTTTTTACTATTAAGATAATGTATTGAACGATTTTGTGATAAAATTTTACAATTTTAAGATTTTGAGGGTAAACAGGTCTGTAGATAGCAGCTGGATTGGTAGATAGTTAGGTAGATAGGTAGGTAGGTAGTTAGGTAGGTAGGTAGGTAGGTAGGTGGGCAGATAGGTAGGTAGGCATGTAGATGGTTAATAGGTAGATAGGTAGATGATAGATAGATAGGTAGATAGATAGATAAACAGACAGACTGACAAACAGACAGGCAGCCAGACAGACAGAAGGAGAGACAGAAAGAGAAAGTCAGAGAGACAAACAGACATACAGAGATGTAGACAGAGAGACAGACAGAGAGACAGACAGAGAGACAGACAGACAGAGAGATAGACAGAGAGACAGACAGAGAGACAGACATAATGACAGAGAGATAAACAGAGAGACAGAGACTGACAGTGAGACAGACAGAGACAGCTTGAGAGACAAACTTAGAGACAGAAAGACAGAGAGACATATAGACCGGCAGAGAAACAGAGAGACAGACAGAGAGAAAGAGAGACAGACAGAGAGAAATAGAGATGGACAGAGAGACAGACAGAACGACAGAGAGACAGACAGAGAGACATAGAGACAGGCAGAGACAGAGAGACAGACAGAGAGAAAGAGAGATAGACAGACAGAGCGACAGAGAGACAGACAGTCAGACAGACAGACAGATCATCCTTGAATAATTGCAAAAAAGTTATCTTAATTCGGTAAACGATATCTATACATATATAAGTATATCCCGTATGTGCTTCTATACCATCAATCCAAAGTGATGAAAATTGTGTTAATTGTAAAAAAAAAATTCAAATGTTTCTGAATTATTACAAACATTTTACAATATTCCGCTTTGGGACCGGGGACCTAAATTCTTTTTTCCCCTTTTATGAGCTAAATATAATTTTCATATGCGTTCCTATTTATTCATCCGATTGCGATACAACTTTGGTAAGTTGTTGTGCGCACAAAAGGTTTCTGAATTAGCTTATCCATTTTGAAATATTCCTTTTCGGGCCAGAGCCCCAAATTATTTTCTTCTAATATGAGCTATACACATATAGTTTCAATCAGTGCTATTGCATGGGTGGCTAGAAATCAATCAAATACAAACGAAATTTCAGTTTGTGTGTGACATAAGTACAACCATTTTAAAATTTTGCGATTGGGGCCGGGGGCCTTATTTTAAAAATAATAAATATTTGAGCTATCTAAATATAATTTAAAACAGAGCTACTGCGTGGATGGATCAATCGCTACAAGTGTGTGGACTAAACTTTGAAAATACAGCTATATGTTGCCTGCTCGCACGTCGAAAAAAACGTATAATTTATTTGTGTACACATCAGACGGAAAAAACAATAAATATTTTCTATTTAAAAATTACTTTGAATCTTAATTAAAACACAAACACTTTTTTCATTGAGTGGCATGCAACGCATGCCGGGTTCACGCTAGTTTTTAATATAGCATAGAATAACCACACAGCATATGCAACGTTACTGTATAAACTCGTCCGTTATATCTTTGTAATATTGGGTCCCAAATGAATCCACCTAACATCAAATTAGCATGCACAAAGTTATATTGTAACCGTTTAATTTCCAATTTAAAGGTACTTCATAAGTTCTATATGTTAAACTACATGAAATATATAATACACAATAAAAGGGTAATGTAAAATGAAAATAGTTTAATTAACGTACTTAAAATTTACCTTTTCTCCATTGATTAATTGATTTGAGACTAGTCTCAAAAAAATGTTGTGGGCAGCTATGGCTGGTGAGGCTTTCGATCATTTAGATGAGGGCTTGTTATGTCTGTTGGGCGTCGACATAGGATGATGAATATGGCTTGTTCCCAAAATGGGGAGGACAACGACTATGTGCATGGATCATGCTTGCAGCGCACAAAATACTGGGTGCTACTAACAACCGTCTGGCTAATTGTTCAACGTACCTTAGTTAAGACCAACACTCTTGATAGGGTTATGGCTCTAGAGTAGTAGCGAATGATGTAGTACTGGTTTCAGCCCCGGCTGTAGTGAATGGCAATGGCTGGCTTGACAGGCCAACCTGTGGCGAATGGTATGACTGATATGACTCTTTTGAAAGGCCTACCAGTGGCTAATGGTATGGCATTTCTTCACGGGCCTACCTGAAGCAAAAGGAATGAATGGTAAGGATCTTTTGACGGGCCTATCTACTGCAAAATGTTTGACTGGTATGGCTCCTTTAAAGGACCTAACAGTGGCTAATAGTATGACTGGTATGGCTCTTTTGAAGGGCCTACCTTAATGAAATGATTTGACAGGTAAGGTTCTTTTTATGGGCCTTCCTGCAGCAATTGCTTTGACAGGTAAGGTTCTTTTGTCGGACCTACCGAAGTGTAGCAAAGTGTATGACTGATATGGCTCTTTTAATGGGCCAACCTGAGGCGGCGGGTAGGACTTGTAAAGCTCTTTTGACGAGCCTTTCTGTGGCGAATCGTATGACTGGTTTGACGGACCCACACTGTGTCTAACAGTTATGTCTGGCATGGCTCTTTTGACGGGTTTCCGCTGTCAACAATTAGGTCCCCTCCTTATGACCCATAAAACAATATAAGAGTCTTGAAGTATGTTGTTCTCTCCTAGCCCCTGCAAGGCAGATGTGTAGAACTCCGTTGCCGTCTCCTAGCTTCTACAAGGATTATGTGTAGAGCTCTGTTGCTGTCTCCAAACCCCTAGAAGACTGGTGTGTAGAACTCACTTGTTGTCTCCTAGCCCCTGCATAAGGCCGATGTGTAGTGTAAGGTCAAATCATCACAATACCGTTTAAAATGTTCAGTATTCTTTACTTATTAGTATACTTTGTGCAACACAGTCCACAACAATACAAAACTATACATTATTGTTGTTCAAATAAGAAATAATAATGTTTGCTGTCGCCTACAAAAATGTAAACACACTTTTCCACAGTTTTTTTGTTTATCCCAACACTTAGCCGAGGTCCTACGTGGCGGAGTTTATTTCTTGATTAAAGAGGCAAGAATTGTAGGAAGAAAAGAAAGCATCGTCCATTCTCTCACATAATAAACATCACGACCTGACACAGCGGAGCTACATCACGCAATCTGGCTGAGTATGGATACAAGCATGTTTAAAGAATTGACAGAAGCATGTTTAAAGAATTGATAGAAGCATGTTTAAAGAATTGATAGAAGCATGTTTAAAGAATTGATACACGCATGAATAGCAAATTTTGCAAGCAGTAGTTTAGAAAGGGTCTAAGTGTTACAAGGAAATCGTGGAAGAACTAGGGTGTGCCGTAGAAATCTGAGAAGGTTCGAGGTGTAGCACGGAAATATGGGAAGGTTCTAAGTGTGCTGAAAAAGTGGAAATCGTGGAAGCATTAGGGTGTGCCGTACAAATCTGAGAAGGTTCGAGTTGTAGCACGGAAATATGGGGAAGGTTCTAAGTGTGCTGGAAAAGTGGAAATCCGGGACGTGTCTATGGATGAAGTGGACGCCTGGAAGGGTCTAAGTGCGCCGCAGAAATCTGGGAAGGGTCTAGGTGTTCTGCCGGAAATCTTGGAAGGCTTTAGATACGCCGCGGAAAACTGGGAAGATTTTGTATGTGCCGCGAAAATCTGGGAATGGCCTTTGTGTTCCTGAAGAAAAGGGTTGTCACACTGTTTTAGACTAAAGCATCTAATCCTATACTCAAGTGGTCAGATTGTAACAAACAAAGTTTGTGTTTTATTTGCATTTTAGTTTAATAAAACATTCGTGCGATATAGTCTGTTAAAATGGTTCTTGTTTGTTTAAAAATCTTTTACACAAACAGGCGCATAATCAAAAGCGGCTATTTAAGATAGATCGTACCTCATTCCATTTGCGTGTTTATTGGCGTGTTATTGGGAGTCACTTCCCTTTATTTGTTTTTGTTAACAGAGTTGCATTTTCATTAATATGAAGGTGGCTAAATTTTATTGGTTGATTAATTATAATTTTTAAAATTTCATTGGTTGGCCTATTACATATGTTAATGAGCTCCGCCATTTTATGAGATGTCTTTAGAAGTTGACCAGACTATGCTTCATTAATTTTTGGATATTCTTTTCGTTGGAACCTGAAATAAAGTGTGTAAAAGTGTATTCCATGAAAATGTAAGTTGGGTTTTCATTACTTCTTTATTTTATAATTAGTTTTGGCCACTTTTCTTTGTTTTTTTTTTAATTTTTCTACTTTTCAGGGTCAAAACCCAGCGCCACGTTAGGCTAAGGAGAGTTCAAAACGCTGGTTCCGATAGGGTCAAAACCCTGGTTAGGGAGAGGGTCAAAACCCTGTTAAGGAGAGTGTCAAAACCCTGTTAGGGAGAGGGTCAAAACCCTGTTAGGGAGAGGGTCAAAACCCTGTTAGGGAGAGGGTCAAAACCATGTTAGGGAGAGGGTCAAAACCCTGTCAGGGAGAGGGTCAAAACAGGGTTAGGGAGGATTTTAGGGTTCAGGTTAGGGTGAGGGATAGATTTAGATCATTTTTTTATTTTTAAAAACTTTTTATTCGTCATTATATCAAAAACATGAGTTATTTTATTTTTCCTCGGCAGCCATCTTGGTTGTCCCGACCCGTGAACATGTAAAAGTTCGCGGGTCGGGGCAACCAAGATGGCGGCCATGTTAAAAAACGCGGACACATAGCTACACATTTACCCAAAATTTATATTACGATATTGTTACTAGTCCTTAAGTAAAAGTACCGATAGCAATTACCTGACCAGAATGTTAAAACACACCTGATTTTCTGATGGTTGATTTAGCGGGCTGTCATGGTGAATATTACCAAATGGCCAAAAATGCGAAGAAATCTCCTAAAATTCTGATGGTTCGCTAATTTTGTTTTCAAATCGTATAGCTATCCCCAGTTAATGACTAAATAAGTACATTAAATTATTCCAATAACATACAATACAGCTTAGCAACCCAGGAAGTGCATCTTGGTGTCATTGTGTAGTGCTTTATGGTGCGAATTTTTTCTAGGGTTTTAGTGCGCAATATCCTTCCACGACCCCCCCCCCCCCAACCACAAATTCACAAGTCGCACGTGTCTCAAAGATTTGATGAATCATTGATCGAAGTGGAGGGCACGTCTGTCTGCCCAGACTGGATTGTTTTTGCGGGCAAATTTGTACAAACGGCCCCTAATTTTCGTTAGGGGGGGGGGGGGGTCGGGAGCCAGGCTACCACGCGACCGCAAATTAGCAGCAGGGAGGTCTTGGGTCCGTTTCGCTGGATCGGGGCTGGGGATGCCTCTCTTCAAGAGTGGTCGGCCAAGAGCTTCGTGCTCAGTGCTGCTTCCACCGATTGTTTGTCAGGTGCCCGCAGCTTTCGTTCTGATGGCCGAAAACTCCTGTCCGCCTGTCTGCCAAGGTCGGCGAGGCTGTAACGTTGTATCATCGGGAGAGATGTTGTTGTCGTTATCACTCAGGTGCTTTGGAGTGGATCATCTAGATCCGCCACCGGATGGCATAACCGGCACCCCACGCGCCGTGGTGATTAAATTGATTTCCGGAATTATCACTCAAAATCCTGGTCTATGCTTGAATATATGAAATAAACCTTTGCAGCACAAACGGAATGGTTCTATTATATGAGCAATGTAAAAATAATTTCCGTATGCGCTCCTATACCATATATACGATTGTGATAAAAATGTTGTTGAGATTTTGAGCGCACACCAGCAAAGGTTTATGAATTATTATAACCCTTTAAAATATTTCGTTTTCAGCCAGGGTCCCTATGTTCGTTTTTTCTTATATGAGCTATTTAAATATAATTTTATACCGTATGCGCTCCTATTCGTCACATAGGGAAATGATGTCGGTGGGCCGGAGATAGAGCAGTTAGTGCCCCCCACCTGCACACCCCTACACGGCCCGACGTTGGGTTTCCCCGTCGCCTGACCGTGCGGAAGCACGCAGGGAACACACCCCCCTGGCCTAGGTTTCTGAATGTGTACATCAATTTACAATATTCCGTTAGGGGCCGGGTGCCCTACACTTGTTTATATGTACTAAATGAGCTTTATAAATATTATTTCAAATATAGCAATTATTATTGCATGTATGGATCATTCGCCGCAAGTGTGTGGACTAAATATTGAAGAGCCATGCTTCTCACATGGACAGCTGCCTGTGGCCTGCTCACGCTTCGAAAACTCTTCTAATTTATCGAGTACCCACCAGACGTAAAAAAAATAATTTTCCCATGAAAAATACTTTATTTCTTTGAATGGCATTACAACGCATGTCGGGTACTCGCTAGTTAGTATACAATAATGTGTCCCAAACAGGGATCCATGTAACATTGGAAAGAGACGATGTTATAGAAAGACCTCACATATGGCATCAACAAATGTCCCAAAACTCAAACCATGTCTGAGTTGGTTATAATATTAACCAAAATCCTTTCATGTCTGAGTTGGTTATAATTGGAACAAAAGCCCTATTTCGAATCCGTTTAGGCTACAGATTACTGGGGAGAGCCCTTTCCAAATCCGAAGAGTTGTCCGCTCTCAAATCATGTTATACTTTACATTACTCTTAAAATATATCACCATCAGGGTAAGAGTTCATCCGTTTTAGGGCCTACATATGTGACTGGAAACGTCTGGAGTAGCGAGAAAGATCGGGTTGCCGGAAGGGCGCACATAACAAAAAATGGGTTGGCACCATCCCGGTACGTCGCTGACTGGTTAGCAACAGTTCTTTTGGATTGTCTAGAACGATAGCGATATGCTCTGCCCATATGCACACCAATAGCCTGCGTTCAAAAAAAAAAAGGTTAAACTCACTACCTGTTAGTGAAAAATCGTGGACAAATAAATAAGTCTTACTAGTGATCCCTTACACTGAAAGGCTACACAAATCACTGATCTGAATGCGAACATGTCTGGTTACTTTATATTCATTACTCTTAGCAATAGGCGCCTTCGCTAGTTAGGCTATGTGGGGAGAATGGAGGAAGACCGTATTCCAAAGAAGTTGCTGTATGGAGAGATGGCATAAGTGACACGGCTTATTGGATGGCCACGCCTGAGATTTATGGACGTTTGCCAAAGGAGCATGAGAGAAGCCGACATTGAAATCAACAAATGGGAGAGCATTGCTGAACAACGTTCCATCTGGCGAACAGCAGTGTATGTAGTAAAGGAGTCAAAAAGAAGAAGATGCGTGAAACGAAGCCCTTCAAACAAAAAGAACAACATGGAAGTCGATATTCTCCTGCAATATTTAAATCGAGATTTTCATTCCCGGATTGGCCCAGTGAGCCATTCGTTTAAAAATGTACATAATTAATCATAATTATTTCAAGAAACATAAAAAAATAATTATTAAATCTGTCTCCTGTTTATGGTGAAATTTGAAATTTATCTACCGGTTCCTGGTTCAATATGAAACTTGTCAACCTGTCCCTGTTACAAATTGAAACATCTCCACTGGTCCCTGGTACAATGCTAAACATCTCCACCAGTCAATGGTACAATGTAAAACTTGTCCATCGATCCCTGGTACATTGCAAAACTTCCACCGGTCCCTTGTACAATGCGAAACTTGTCCACCGGTCCCTGGTACAATGTAAAACTTGTCCACCGTTTCCTGGTAAAACGAAAATTGACTCACATTGCTTTGACTGCCTTGTTTTCACTCACATTGCTTTGACCTGCCATGCATTGAAACTCATTGCTTTGACCTGCATTTCATTCACTCAAATTGCTTTGACATGCGTTGCTTTGACTCACTTTGCTTTGACCTGCCTTTCTTTCACTCACAAGGCTTTGACCTGCCATGCATTAAACACATTGTTTTGACCTGCCATGCTTTGATTTACATTGCTTTGACTTGCCTTTCTTTCACTCACATAGCTTTGACCTGCCTTGCTTTCACTCACATCGCTTTGACCAGCCATGCATTGAAACACATTGCTTTGACCTGCCATGCTTTGCTTTATATTGCTTTGACCAGCCTTGCATTGAAACACATTGCTTTGACCTGCCTTGCATTGAAACACATTGCTTTGACCAGCCTTGCATTGAAACACATTGCTTTGACCTGCCTTGCTTTGACTCACATCGCTTTGACCTGCCTTTCTTTCACTCACATTGCTTTGACCTGCCATGCATTAAAACACATTGCTTTGAACTGCCTTGCTTTGACTCACTGTGCTTTGACCTGCCTTGCCTCGACTCACATTGCTATAAATGACACATTTTGACTAACATTGCAAAATCTCATAGAACGAGACTTACATTAAAATTGCCATAACTTAATTACCTAACTTACATTGCTATTTACTTTCCATACAGCGCTATGCCATATATTTACTTTCCATACAGTGATATGATAAATTAAAAATATATCTACTTTCCATGCAATGCAATGGCATAAATTTATTTTAAATGCATTGAAATTACGTAAATATACCTCCATGCTATGAACTACCCTTTTCTGCTTCTTCCTTATATTAAGGACCCACCATCAATGTATTGATCATTCTCGCTCTTATGTGCGTAGCGGGATTTGCAATGTTTCCGTGCCTCGTTGTAAGGGCTCATCAGCGAGGGATTTAGGAGCTGGGACTTGGAAGGCCCCAAGGGTTGTCGCCTTAACTGCTCTTTTAGAAGCTTTTCCAGTTCTTGACCGTCTTTGGTAAATGACATACATTTACTTTCACTCACATAGCAGTGCTATGTCATATATTTACTTTCCATACAGCGCTATGCCATACATGTACTTTCTATACAGTGCTATGACACACATTTACTTTCAACACAGTAATATGACATATATTTACTCTCTATATGGTCATGTGACATACTTTTAGTTTCCATACCGTACTATGACATACATTTATATTCCATAGAGTGCAATGGTATAAAATTACTTTCCATACAGTGCTATGACATACTTTTACTTTCTATACTGTTCTATGACATACATGTACATTCCATACAGTAGTATGACATATATTTACTTTCCGTAAAGTGCTGTGACACACATTTACCTTCCATACTTCGCTGTGACATATATTTACTTTCAAACAGTGCTATGACATACATTTACTTTCCATACAGGGTTATGACATACATTTACTTTCCATAGAGTGCTACGACATACATTCACTTTCATACAGTCCTATGACATACTTTTACTTTCTATACTGTTCTATGACTTACATGTACATTCTATACAGTAATATGACATGCATTTACTTTCCATATATGCTATGACATTTATTTACTTTTCATACAGTGACTCATATTTTTAATACTACTACTGATATTGGTTTGAATGACATTATCAGTGTAATATGGATATTAATTCTACTTTCGTGACTCAGATTACTATGACTTACATAGCTATGAATTTTATTGCTATTCCTAACATTGTTATGACAGACATTGTTATTACTTACATTGCTATAAATCACATTGATATGACTTTCATTGATATGACTTTCATTGATATGACTTCCATTGATATGACTTCCATTGATATGACTTCCATTGATATGACTTCCATTGATATGACTTCCATTGATATGACTTCCATTGATATGACTTCCATTGATATGACTTCCATTGATATGACTTCCATTGATATGACTTCCATTGATATGACTTCCATTGATATGACTTCCATTGATATGACTTCCATTGATATGACTTCCATTGATATGACTTCCATTGATATGACTTTCATCGATATGACTTCCATTGATATGACTTTCATTGTTATGAATGACATTGTGATGACTAATATTATTATGGCGTACATTGTACTCACTCAAATTGATTTGAATTGCACTGCTTTGCTTTACGTTCATATATCTAGCGGTCATCAGCCTCTTGGTCGGGACCACTTCCGGGGCCGAACCCTACAACAGGGGTCACCCAACACCATTGGATATCACATATTTATGAAGTAGCAATGACCAAGATTTTATGTTAGGGGTCACCACAACATGAGGAACTGCACTAAAGGTTCACGGCATTAGAAAGATTAAAAATCACTGCCCTAGATGGTACTAGAATCTCATTCACGTAAACCAGAGATCATACATAATGCACATACAACGTGGCCAAAATGCGGTACAGAAACTGAACCGAAAAAGCAACACTTTATAAAGCGTCACAAGGGATCGACCCCCTGACCCCCTCGAATCCTCACTTCCTTATTTCTAATAATTTTTTTATAATTTAATTTTTCCTCAGGCAGCTGTATTCGTGCTTAGAGACTTCAAGGGCTCTGATCACGTGACGGCGATCTGTCCTGGCACACAAAACGATGAAATTGACCTGCTCATCTCCAATCTCAGGCTTATTTAAACTTTTCGATGCTAGTACTTTTTTTAGGTCTCATTTCCATTTCCAAGTCGAAGTGCTATGTAAGGATATCATCCCCTTGTATCGCTAACAATGCTCATATTGCGGATACAACGCTAAAGAGAAGCAATTCTTCGCATCCATCTCCAGACAATCCACCGTGGAGGCGTACAAACGCCACTATCTAAAAACGAATAGAGAGCAACTGTATTTCATTGTTGGTAAGTTTGGTAATAATTTTAGTGATATCATCTACCTAATAAATTTTGGGCACACTGTTGGCATTTCATAACAAAATATGCCTATTCTTATGTTACTTTTTAAATTTCGATCGCTTGTCGCAGGATCAATATAATTTCTTTACCTTTAAAACCAGGTGGTAATGAACGAGCATCTTGGCACTCCTCGGGCGGCTATCCAGAAATTCCCACGTTTCTAACGTCAAAGGAGATGTCACGTAGAAACGGAATGTTAAAATTAGCTTTGGTATCATCACTTCTTTTGCATAAGTGCTTAAAGTTAAATTTAAATTACTGTTCCTCCCATCAAAAGTGTGTCAGTCATTTCCCAAGAAACGTCACTCTGTTTTCTAAACTATGAAATACATGAAAGAGTCTAAAATTGTTTTGTTATATCAGACGAGATTCTTTACTCAAACATGGCCTCCATCACTTTTCCTCAAATGTTTTCTGAGCTCGATTTCATTTCGGACACTAAAACAGTGCCAGAAAGAAGGAGCATTTATTTTTAAAACCTGTATCATTGTCTTGTCTAATTATGGTTTTGATATTTTCTGAATACCAAGTGATGACTCTGTGTATACATTACAACGCTCTCGGAGATACACCAACGGTAAGCACGGATCTCCCTCCCCAAAAACCTCTTAAACATACAGTCCTTAAAACGACGTCTTGTTTCCATCATTTGATTGCGGTTGTACCATTTAAACCGAGG
Source organism: Omphiscola glabra (assembly GCA_964017045.1). Classification (NCBI taxonomy): domain Eukaryota; kingdom Metazoa; phylum Mollusca; class Gastropoda; family Lymnaeidae; genus Omphiscola; species Omphiscola glabra. Next base: position 11,866,461 of record OZ024811.1, on the reverse strand, counting down.
GTTTGAGCGGGCTCCCAGGGATGTTGGTATTCATCCTTTGTATGCGATAATGGCTACGGCTATATTACACGGTGAGTACGCAAGTGACCTGGCAGTCATTTTTGTGCCTGAAAAGCTTTCCCGCACGGGAGACACACGTTGTTTTGGTTCCTTGTTTGTTATGAGTCGATTTTGCTTTTTCTTGACACGGACTTTCTTCTTGTAGGAGCGGTGCTCTTATATTATTAGGATTTTGCTCCAACAGCGAGTCTGCCACGCCAGCTTGCACGGTCCATGACTGTAAATCTCTGCCACGCCAGCTTGGACGGTACATGACTGTGAGTCTGCTACGCCAGCTTGGGCGGTCCATGACTGTAAGTCTGTCACGCCAGCTTGGACGGTCCATGACTGTGAGTCTGCCACGCCAGCTTGGACGGTCCATGACTGTGAGTCTGCCACGCCAGCTTGGACGGTCCATGACTGTAAGTCTGTCACGCCAGCTTGGACGGTCCATGACTGTGAGTCTGCCACGCCAGCTTGCACGGTCCATGACTGTGAGTCTACCACGCCAGCTTGCACGGTCCATGACTGTAAGTCTGTCACGCCAGCTTGGACGGTCCATGACTGTGAGTCTGCCACGCCAGCTTGGACGGTCCATGACTGTGAGTCTGCCACGCCAGCCTGGACGGTCCATGACTGTGAGTCTGCCACGCCAACTTGCACGGTCATGACTGTAAGTCTGTCACTCCAGCTTGCACGATCCATGACTGTAAGTCTACCACGCCGGCTTGCACAGTCCATGACTGTAAGTCTGTCACGCCAGCTTGCACGGTCCATGACTGTAAGTCTACCACGCCAGCTTGCACGGTCCATGACTGTAAGTCTGTCACGCCAGCTTGCACGGTCCATGAATGTAAGTCTACCACGCCAGCTTGCACGGTCCATGACTGTAAGTCTGTCACGCCACCTTGCACGGCCTATGACAAGGTCAATATGCATGGATTTAAAGGAAGCGTTTAGAGTGTCCTTAAAGAGGTTTTTTTTCCGCCCATCAACTAAGCATTCCCTGCTGGAGTATGCTGTTTGGATTTTATGTGACATGCCTTATACAACTGGCTTGTACTTTTGGTAGGATTGTGTGGATTCTGATACAATCGGCCCGTTGTAGGGCCTCTGTACTGCCATCTTATGATAAGAAGTTTTCGCATGCAGCTTAGGTGGATATGGTTTAGCTGTCCAGCACGTCTCGCCAGCATATATAAGTGATACTAATACGATTGCCCTATATAATCCTTCAGCTAAGTGACAAGACTGAGAACCTTCCGCGTTGAAAAGAACAAAAATCAAATTAATTTAAATTGCGGAGGTAAATGTATTTAACAACTGTAACAACGTTAAGTTATTGTTACATTAAATTTACTTTATTTGAAATTTTTATTTCCTGTTCTTCAAAGCTTCAAACCTGTCAATCACGTGATCAAAATCTACATTCTTCACCTAATAACTTTCAACTGATTGTAGAGTAAATAATTACAGATCGTTAGAAACAATTGAACGCTAATGGGGCGTATTGGAAGAGAATCTAGGAATTCTCATTCACTATGAATTTCAAAACATCAAATACTGACAAGTCAGTGACTTTGTGAATTTGAGTATCAGCTGCATTAAGAAGTCTTTTAGCATTGGTATTTCTTGTAAAATTTCATGTTCTGATAACTAAGAAGATGAACTATAATAAGAAGTAGTTTTTTTTTTAAAGGATACCACTAACTTTCCTTCAAGTGCTGATAGTTGACTATTGCGTTGAACAGCCCCATACGTATTGTTACACCCGTGATCGCTGATGATCTGATCTGGAGTTCAGAAAGAAAGCGATCAATACACTTCAGCATCCTCCACTTGTTTTCTTCTTGCAGAGGGTGTACAGCATCTATTAATTGTTCTTATGCCATTCTCTTATCAAACTTTTTATTTAACGAAATTCTCTATTGGTCTGATTTTAAAAGTGCCTTCTCAAGACCATGTTCCACCAAGTGACAGCGCCTCTCAAACAGAAACAATCTTAAGGCCTTTAGGCTGGTCCCCACTTTGTCACGAGCAAAGCCTTTAGTCTGCAGATACTGCAACCTACTGCGGTCAGCACCTCCCTGGTTACACGCCACTGCTTCCCCCACCCCCCAAGCACTTATTTAAACTTCTACTCTTAATTATTAACGCATACATTTTTCTAAGAAGACCCAACCCTAATAAGTACACACCAATCCTGTATTATAGACTCTAGTCCTGATAAGTTATAGCCACTGAACCTGTATAATAGCATCTAAACATGATTTAAACTATAACACTCTAAACCAAATAAAATTTCTAAATAAAATACGTGTATTTATATATATATATATATCTTCAACAGAAGACGTTATCGATATGGAGTCTTGCTTCTCAGAGATCGCAAATGCTGCAGCTGGAAAAAGCAAAACGTAATAGTGCAAGCGGGTGGCGCCAATTGAGACCAACGACGCAACAACCAAATGGCGAATGAGAGTGTCAACATGAGACAGCATTGGAGTTTATTGACAACATGAGACAGCATTGGAGTTTATTGACAACATAAGACAGCATTGGAGTTTATTGACAACATAAGACAGCATTGGAGTTTATTGACAACACGAGACAGCATTGGAGTTTATTGACAACATGAGACAGCATTGGAGTTTATTGACAACATTAGACAGCATTGGAGTTTCTTGAGCCACTTATTTTCTAATATTTGGCAAATTGGTTATATTTTATTATAAAACATGAAATTTTGCAAAATAAACTAAAAATATAGATTATTGACTTAAATATTATTTGGTGTAATTGAAAGGGAAAATGTTGAAAAAATCTAACGACATTGAAAATAATGTCAGTTATTAGCTTAACGCTAAAGATGAAAAACTAATGTAACATCATTTCTTGATGTTTGGGGGATAGTAAATTTAGTAATGTCCCCACTTTGTTTTGTTATTTTCTTTAATTTTTTCATTAAATTTAACTTAGAATTGTTGATTACATCAAATACATCAAGATTCAACTTGTTTCGCAGAAGTAATTACAGCTTATCCTTGTCAACGTATCCTTGTAAAATTATTATTGTCAACCTTTCCTTATCAACATATCCTTTTCAAATTATCCTTGTCAACCAATCCCTAAATGCATATCCTTTTTAACAAATCCATGTCAACTTATCCTTGACTACTTTTACTTGTCAACTTATTCTTGTCAACCTATCCTTGTCAACCTATCCTTGTCAACTTATACATTTAAACCTATCCTTTTTCAACTTATACATTTCAACTTAACCTTGTCAACTCTTTCTTGTCAACTTATTTATGTCAACCTATCTTTGTCCACTTATCATTATTCGTGCCACCTTTACTCTGCAAACTTATACTTGTCAGCCTATCTTTGTCACATTATGAATGTCAACCCATCCTTGTCAACTAATCTATGACAACATTTACTTTATCGACGTATCCTTTTTAACCTATCATTGTTAGCCTATACTTGTCAAATTGTACCTTTCAAACTATCTTTGTCAACGTTTCTTTGTCAACGTATCTTTGTTAACCAACTTGTCTACCTATCCTTGTATACCTATTCCTGGATGCACATCCATTTTAACATATCCTTGTCAACGTATCCATGTCAACTCCTACTTGTCAACCCTATTCTTGTCAACTGTACCTTGTCATTTCATGTCAAATTCTTTTTTTTTTTTTAAATTGTCAATTTTTAATATAACTAAGATGCTGTGTTACAATATGATCCTTACCATAATAATGAAGTAATTTTATTTTCAAAGAAAACGATCTTTAACCATTTACAGAATTATAAATTTAAAAAGTATAAACAAGTTGATTCCCCTTTTCAGCAAAATCAGAACAAAAAATTAGTACGACTCACTAATAGTCAGAGTAGTTTTATAACACTAATAGTCAGAGTAGTTTTATAACACTAATAGTCAGAGTAGTTTTATAACACTAATAGTCAGAGTAGTTTTATAACACTAATAGTCAGAGTAGTTTTATAAATTTCTTGTAATGACTTAATTCACTTAATGGTTAAATTGCTTTTATATTCCTATCATAACGCCACAAAAAAACCTATTTAACCCGTCACAAATGCCTTACTTATTTCAGCATAACATAGTTGTTAGTAGAATATATTAACTGGGTCACACCATATCAGATTACAAGTTACGAACATCTGTAATGAAGTGAAATATTTTCATTTTTCTTTTTAAAGTTCATTAGTTTAAAGAATTTTTAAAAAGATAGGAGAGTAACTTTTTCTGAGAACGTCTGACTGTAAAACATTTATTTGAGTCATGACTGATTTTAGTTTAAAACGAAACAAACAAAAAGATTGAAAATTAGTTTAAGACATTATCAAAAAGTCATTAAAATAAAACATGATATTGCTACATTGTTTATTGAGTCTTTATTTGTGTAGGTCATATAGCACTGGGACTAAGCTGTAATATTTTATGTTGTGTGTGTTATTTGTTAAGATGTGTTTTAATCATTTCCTTTGCCGCATATTGGAAGGACGCTCATGAATGTCCTCATCCAATTCTTCATCAGACACGTCAAAGTTTTCCACTGCTCTTGTTTCTCATGTAATGTAAAGCTTTTAACACCTTTTTGTAAAACACGATGGACTTCATCCATGCACTGAGACGTTTAATCCTAAGTGCAGTAAGTGTTCCGTCCATTACTACTTTCATCGTAGGGTTTTCTGATTGACAGGCGTCTTAAATGCATTACATTTGAAAGATAATTGAAGATACTAAGCAAACGACAGCCGTGCCTAAAAAGGCGGTACCTTTGGGATAGAGGAAAAAACAAAAGTTAGTGTAGGCTAATAGTTCATTTAATATCGTGGGGACTACTCGACATGACTGTCATGTACGTACAAAAAAAAATGCAATATCTTGTGGACTACTCTGATAACGCAAATTAGTAGGAGAAAGCACTGGCTATTCTCTGAACAATACGATTTACATCAGAAGGACATGGATGCCAAGATCAAGTGACCTTTGACGTTATCAATTTACGGCAGTGCTTTCCAAACTGCGTGTCACCTGCAGGGTATAGCTGTTTCGCTGGCAGAGTGTTGATGTGTCACTTGCACGCTACAGTTGTGTGGCTTGCGATTTGTAGGTGCGTGTTTGCAGGGTACAGGTTTGTCGCCTGCAGTGTACAGGTGTGTCGCTTGCAGGGTACAGGTGTGTCGCTTGCAGGGTACAGGTGTGTCGCTGGCAGGGAGAGGTGTGTCGCTTGTAGGGTACAGGTGTGTCGCTTCCGGTATGTAGGTATTATCGCTTGGAGTGTGTACGTGTGTCAATTGCAGGCTACAGGTGTGTCCAAAAAAAAAAAATTATCCATACCAGTTGTAGCACATTTTAAGTATTTTAATACAGCTGGATATTAAAATTAAATCTAAAAAAGGGCTGCTCGAAATGGAGCAATTGATACATAATAAAAGCTAATTTCTTCAACTAAGATTATGTTAATATTTGTCACGAGATTGCGTCAAAGCTACAACATTTGATACTGCGGTAAGAAATCTATTGCCTCTGACGAAGTTGGGGTGCTGATCATGTTAACGAATTTAAGGAAGTTATGCTCACATATTTGAAAGGGAAAAAAAATCATAAAAATGAAGTTTGTGATGTACTTTGAAATAGTATTGCTGACATATGTGAGCACTTCAAAAAAAACAGCACGTATTTTATAAGTATTGGAAAACACTAACTGTGGTAGATTAAATTTGCTCTATGGGATTGGGGGGACAGTATAGGGATATTACTCTTCTTGCCCAAGAAGTGTTATGAAGGTCGGATTATACTGGAAGTCAAGGACCCTCCTTTCAAATGCAATAAACATAGCCACGTGGAATATATGACACGTGTATGAAACAGGAAAATCAGCACAAGTGGCGGAAGATACAAGAACATATATATACAAATTATGTATCAGGGCTAGAATTGGAAATGATAGATATGTGCTTTAAAGACAACGTGGGAGCCAAAGATGCTGAAAAGGTGGAGGCGGATAAGTCTGACGCTTCGCACATTCCGTAGATAGCATCACCAGAGATTCCCTTACATTGAATCTACAGGGAAAGGGAAAGAGAGGCAGGCGTAAGAATACACGGAGACGCGAGATAGAGGCAGACACACAAAGTTTGGATCACACCTGAAAGCATCAGGAAAGGAAATCACAGGACCAAGATAAATGGAAAATATTCTTGTAGACGGCCTATGACTAGAGGGGGTAAAAGGCATTGTTAAGTAAGTAACTGCACTAGATAAATATTGTGCTACGCATTTAGGGGAAATAATAAGGAAAGGAGAAGAACACTTTTTGAAAGTTATTCCAAAAAAAAAAAAAGCGGAATGCAAGCTAAAATGTGACAACAGCTGTCAAATGGGAACCAAATGCAAGCTAAAATGTGACAATAGCTGTCAAATGCCGACCAAATGTCATTTCTCTATAATTTTAATGAAAGTTCACAGTTACTTTCAAAGTGATGAAGCGTCTAAGCCGAAATCTTTTGTCCTGTCTATTAATTAATTTTTAGCATACGTTGCTCTTATATTTCATTTACACAACCTGAATGCAGTGCAACATTTATTTAAAATCAAAGAGTATGATATTGATATGATGAGAAATACATTCATTTTTTAAATTGTTAATTCAATTTTTCAACTACCGAAGAATATGTTAATTTTTTTTTTTTTTTTAACTTTGTGAATCTGATTATGACGTATGAAAGTAGAGGTTTAAATTCTGAATATGCGGTTATAAAATGTAAATGAAAGGTTTTCTTGATGTTTGGTATGTCATCACACACTATGTTTCTAGTAATAATATTAAATTTAAATTATTTTTGCGTCAGTATGTATTAAAATTGTTTAGATTTGTGGTCAAAATTGTATCGCCAAAATGAAACGTTTGGAAAGCACTGGTGTTTGAAAAAAAAATCTAATGCCATTAAAAATAAATTAAACTTATTTTTACACCAATCAGCTGACATCTTTACACCGCGAGGTATGGTAAATACATGTAATATCAAGATCGAAAAGCTTGTAAGGTAAAAAAATTATTATTCAATTTGACCAACTTTGTTAACACAAACTACCCGTGTGGGTGTTTGGTTATAAAAAAACTGATACCAATATACCCGGTCCTTATTTGGAAAAGTAAAGTCCAATGTGGAGTAACATTAAAAGTTAATATTCTTTCACATACCAAGTACAGCAGAGAAGCTTCCAGGGTGGCTCTTGGCTGCTGAAAAGGCAAAATAAATACCAAATCAGATATTATTCATGTTTTACAATTCTATTGTTGTACCCCCTAGATTTGGGCACTGAGCTACATACGACCACTATAGTAATAATGATAATAATTTACAAACTTTCAAAATTAAAGAGAAAAAAAAAATCACTGGGACCGAGATTTTCCATTTGATCCCCCAGTTCAAAATTAGTAGACACCTTTTATGCTCTTCACGCTACACCCACTATTCAAACAAATATTTCAGTACTAGTTACAATTAGAGAACAAAAATATATTATTACCTCGATTAACAGAAGGTCCTATGCACACAGGAGTACCTGAAAGATACAACGTACTTTAAGATTAGAAATATCTTTAATTCCATTTGGAAGAAAGCAGACTGACCCTAAAATGTAAATACCGTAATGTAGTTTTCACAGCTTGCTTTTAACTCATGTGGATTTTGCATTCAGCCAATGTTAAATTACCCCCCCCCCCAAGTCTCCTTCACCTCGTAGATATAACTCGCATTAGGCCGGAGTTCTTCTTTCAGCATCTCCCCAAACAAAAGGAACACATGGCTCCTGCTTCCGAATTCCTCGCGTGAGGAAATCAGCCGGCAAATTTTCCTAGTGACCTTTGAGTCACCGATTTCGTTTGTTTTACTTAAATATATTTAATACTATGCTTTTAATAGGTTATATTGTTAAATCGTCTTGATCTCGATTAATATTGGAGTACTTATTAGATATATAACAAGCAATTCACCTAAAGCTATAAAGCTAACATCCTCCAGTTCGAGACATCTGACTTGTTTAAAATTAATCAGGATAACACTAATAAACGAGAATATTTAAATATGGGAAAACCTTTGATGACAAATATTCAAAATGGAAATCCCGTTTAATAGCACATGAAATTGCCATTGGCAGAATGTTTACCGTACGTCCCACGAATAGAGTAAAATGGCTCTTCCAAATGAATTATCCTTCTTAAATTTAGAGGAGCAACATACTTCGAGGACCTATGTACGGTCGGAGGAAATCCTACCCCATTTTCAACTTTCCAAGAAGCATGCATATAATTGCAAGGTGATTAACGGATGATACCGTCAGGCTAGGTGTTACTTGCCTAATAAAAGAACAACCTATTAAATGCCAGAACGAATTGGGCAGAGGTTTGCAGTTTTCTGCTTCCTTTGTGATCCGTCGGATGCAGCAGCATTATTTGATAGCAATAAGGCTAATCTAAAGAAAGATAAACAGAGCCACTTTCCTGATGGAGAAGGAGATCTCTACATGACACTGAAAGAAATTGAATCTGTCTTTTGAACAAATGGAATGTCATTGTAAAATTGTGGCCTTGGGCTTCCAGGCGACAACAATGCCAAGAAACTCCATTCTTGAAAATTAAAAAATCTAATTGCCGAAAAACAAAAAAAAACATTTTCACAGAGACGTTTTAAATGCTCAGCACAGGGCAAATAAGGGCTTTGGACAAAATAAGGGAAGTGATTAAAAGCGCTTTATGTATTTGTGCTGGACACGATCGCACTTATATTAAAATTCGCAGCCCCCTTGTGGTCACTCTATTGAATGTTAAGTAATATTACAGGTGTGTTCGGTACATGTGTTGGAGAGTCGGCGTCCTGTCTCACCTAAGTACGACATCTGGCAACGGGTGGAAAAAAAGGATGTAGACAATTGCTGGTAGTACAAGAAAAACGGTCCATTATCTGAAATTGCCCTTAGGGAAGGGATGTGTTCAGTTTTGAAAACAATATGGCAAGTGTTGCAAAGTCTGCGTCCTCATAGCTTGGTCATAAATTTTGAGGGGCAGCGTTGATGCGACTGCGCACAACGAGGCCTCACAGTTTTCTATCACGTCTGAAAACATCGCAAGGAGAGGAAGAAAAAAGTCGTGTTTGTCAGGGTCAGCGAGGAGAATGGTATGGTTTTTAAGTAAAACGCGTTTGGCTATTAGATTGTGAGGATGATAATATGTGAGAATAATTTTGGTCGTGTCATCATTGTTACTCGGTCGTGACCTGAAGACATCAGCACGGCTGATCGTTTGATCCATTTGAAAGATAGATAAAAGTATAGGGTGCGACTTACATCGGAAATCACTAATCGATATCCTCAAGTCCTTTGTCCCAAAAGTCATATTTTAACTGTCAAAGTCAACGAATATCTCAGCAAGGTGTGCACGGCTTGCAACAACAAAAAAAGCGTTACGGAAGGCAAAATCTAAACAGCAGTCAAGGTTCTCCTGCTAGAAATGCAGCCGACACTTTCATTCCAGGATCGGCCTAGTATGTCATTTGTTTAAGTGCCCATAGAAATTCAATCGTCTGGTGAGGACGGAAGGATGCCTATATATATATATAATCCATGAGACTCCATGCCTGGCACTTTTTGGCCATTTCTATACTTTGTTATCTTAAAAATGAGGAAGGTAATTAAAGTTATTAATTTTCACAAGATGCTTGTCAATTAGACATATGGATATACTCTGTTAACGTATTTCATTAACTACAAAATTATCATTGTGTTCCAATACGATGTGTTTTGATTAAAATTGCAATATACAAAATGTCGATACTTTTTTATGCTATATTTTAAAAATTTAGTCAGCTATCTCTCTCTCTCTATATATATATAAATGAATATCTGTATTTATGCATGTATTTATGCATGTATTTATGCATGTATTTATGCATGTATTTATGCATGTATTTATGCATGTATTTATGCATGTATTTATGCATGTATTTATGCATGTATTTATGCATGTATTTATGCATGTATTTATGCATGTATTTATGCATGTATTTATGCATGCATTTATGCATGTAGTTATGCATGTACGTCCAGTATGCGCTCCTGCACCATTCATGCGATTGCGATAAAACTTTGGTGAGTTGTTGTCCTGAAGCCCGAGAATTTTATGAAGGCATTACAAACTTTTAAAATATTCTAATTGGGTCGTTGGCCCTAAGTAGTTTTACTTCCTTATTTGAGCTGTATAAATATAATTTCCGTATGAACACCTATACCATTTATCCGATTTGCACGAAAACTTTGATGAGTTGGTGTGCGCACGCCCGCAAAGGTTTCTCAATTATTACAACCATTTTAAAATATTCCATCTTGAGCCAGAGGCCTTAAATTTTTTTTCTAATATCAACGTTGTAAATATAAAACGTATGCGCTCCTATACCATTCATCCGATTGCGATAAAACTTTGGGGAGTTGTTGTGATCACGCTTGCAAAGGTTTCTGATTTATTACAAAACATTTTAAATATTCCGTTTTGAGCCGCAAAAACTCTAAATGCTTGTTTTTCTTATATGAGCTATATAAATAATTTTAAACAGAGCTAAAGTATGGGTGGATAAAATTTTTATCAAATATAAATAGTGACATTACATTTTATGTGTGAATTAACAAGTAGGTTTCTGAATTAGTATAACCATTTTACAATATTCCGTTTGGAGTTGGGAGCCCTAAATTTGTTTTTTTTAAATTATATTAGCTAGAAAAATATAATTTTAAACAGAGATAATGCGTGAGAAGCCACTACAAAAAAATGATATTTGTATTTGTTTTTGTAATAATTTAGTCGGTTTCTGAAATTGTACAACATTTTTGCAATATTCTGTTAAGGACCGAGGGCCCAAAATTCTTTTTTTGTGTGGTAATATGAGCTATTTAAATATAATTTCCGTATGCGTTCATCTGAATGCGATAAAACTTTGTTAAGTTATTGTGTGCACATCCGCGAAAGGCTTCTGAATAAGTATAACCATTTTACAATATTTCGTTTGTTTCAGGGGCCCTAAATTCGTTATGATCTATGAAAATGTAAATTCAAACAGCGCTATTGCATGGGTGGATGGAATTGAATCAAATACAAACTGCGACATTTCAGTATGTATGTGACATAATAAGTAGGTTTCTGAATTAGTGCATTGTTACGGCCTACTTTCGTTGTCTAGGTTCTATTGATACATGTCAATTATTTCGTACGTCTAGGCTTACAACTATGTCCTGGTACGCCCTACCGGATTGATGTCAATGGATAACCGATCACACAATTAAGCCCACGAATATCAAAAGTTTCATAATTCAATCCTTTATTCCTCATAAACAAATGCCGTACTATCAAGAGTCACTAAGCCTTAAGTAACACATAATCAAATCCTCATTAAAGATGTATGAAATAAACTCGCACTACCAGGTGTTCATCACGTTCTCCCCCAAACTCAACTTGTCTCCCGCCTTATACCCACTCGTTTGTTTATTAGTATTTCCCTGTCATATAATGACAATTCAGTCACAATAATACAATTTATAACACAACTCATGGACCAAAAAAGTGTTCACACTAGCAACAGTTATTCTCATACAAACTCTCAACATGCATGCACTACTTTTCATACCAAAACTTCACGCTACTAAATCTTGATCACAACATGCATCCATTTTACAATATTCCGTTTGGGGGGGGGCAAAAATGTGTATGTGTACTAAATGAGCTATATAAATATAATTTCAAACAAAGCTATTGCATCGGCGGATCAATCGCTACAAGTGTGTGGACTACATTTTGAAAATCCACGCCTTCACAAATAAACAGCTGTGTGTGGCCTGCTCACGCTTTGAAAACCTTCTAGTTTATTCGAGTACGCACCCGACGATTAAAAAAAAAAAATTAATTATGCATATAAAAGTAGGTCAAAAGATAATTAAGACTCCAAATGTAAGCAAATGTAAGTAATTCTCAAAGTAACCCATTAAATACATGACTTACCGTAAACAGGAGGCAGTTGAAAACCAGGACTATATATCGCTCCCCCATTGGCCGAAAAGCGCAAATACATTTGCGTTCGGCTGTAAACAGTTTTTGCCGTAAGGTTGCACATGAGCCGGACGTAGTTTGAATCCTTGAACGTGCAGGCACAAGAGTCGATCTTAACTATATTCGTGTCTGAACAGTTGTTTCTTCCCAGGTGGAAGGTGCTTTCCGTAATCTAAAGCCATAGACGGATTTCTTATTAAAACTTGGATGCTGAAGCATTTGTTAGTTTACATGTTATAATCCCGTCATTCAATTTATCTTTCAATTTGGAATTGTTATCCGATATACTATAAATCCCTTTTCCTTTAAAAACTTACTTACATATTTGAAGTAGCCGTCGTTCTTACAGCAAAAGTTTTCAAATGTATCCGTGACTGTCTTCTTCTTCTATATATTAAGGGTCCACGATCAATTTATTGATCATTATAGCTCCTATGAATGTAGATGGGATTTGTAATGTCTCTGTGCCTGGTGTTGATGAGGATATTTCACTAGTTACAAGAGTAACTGTGTGAGGGTATCATGCACTAGGGGTTGGAAGGCCTGAGGCAATAGACGCAAATGAGTCAAGTTTGGTCGCCTCAACGGTTCCTTTTGGAAGCTTGTTCCAGTCCCTGATTGTCTTTGGTAGGAATGAGCAGTTCCTATACTGGCTTCTCGCTGGTATGAGCCGGAACTGCCTGTCATATGTCCTCGTCGCTGTCTATGGGGGAGAGGGACTAGTTTCTGTTTAATGCCAGAGCAGTGGACTAGCCCATCATTAATATCTTTTCTTTTTTCATCATCATTTTTGTCCATGACTTTCGGTAATATGTGATATTTCTTACTCCCGAAAGTAACCCCATTTCTCCTTGACTTTTGTAATTGTTTTATTTCTTACTCTTAAATCATATCACTTTTTCCTTGGCTCTCGGTAATGTGTGTTATTTCTTACTCCAAAGAATTCCTGTTTGTCCTTACCTAGAATTAATGAAGGCTGATCCAATAATAAATAATAAACATAATATACGCTTGACTATTGGTTATGTAACATATGGTCAATAAACTGCAAGTCAATAAAAAAATAGTTTTATCAACGTGTGTAAATATGTCGAATGTGAAATGTCGAAAGTAAAATGTCACTTGTATTAAAAAAAACCTTTGCATACATTAAGCAAGGTATAACAGATCAAAATTTATTCAACTTTGACAATATTGTTTTCACAAAATTTAAGAATTTTGAAGTTAATTTGACAATTTTTTTCCTTTACTATTCTTGAGTCATGTGACAGAACCACTGTAATTTTACTAGCAATGTCTTTGAATGGTGCGGCTAATGAGACGACGAAATTCTGGAATGAAGGGACACGTCACCTACATGTTATTATTTTAGGTCCCGGATGTTGACAGGGAGCTCACTGACTGAGATAAAATGGAGATAAGGACAGCCACAAACAATCTAAACTTTGTATGGATTTTGGCATTTGTAAAATCGAAGGATTTTGATAAGCTACTCCAACGTCTCATGAGCCCTGCAACAAATTGTCAGTACGCTACTCCATCGTCTCATGAGCCATTCAACAAATTGTCAGTACGCTACTCCAACGTCTCATGAACCCTTAAACAAATTGTCAGTACGCTACTCCAACGTCTTATGGGCCATTCAACAAAATGTCAGTACGCTAGTCCAACGTCTCATGAGCCATTCAATAAATTGTCATTAAGCTACTTCAACGTCTCATGAGCCATTCAATAAATTGTCACTAATCTACTCCATCGCCTCATGAAGCTAGGAGAGATGCCCACAATAATTTGTAAAGCAGGAAATGCCACTCCAGGATGACGTATCTGACCATGTTGTTCGACATTTTGTTATCAAGAGTTACTTACCCAGTCCTGGAATTGATATCTTTTATGCCAATAACGAATTGAGAACTGGCCATATTGACCGTATTCCATGTTGGTGAAGTTGATAAGACCTTTTATTATAAAATAGTCTTGATACGCTACCATTCCATCTCTGCAGCTTTTTTCGTAATATACCGGTTTCAAAGAGAGTCTAGTTGCATCAGTATCCCAACCGCTGCAAACTACGTGGAAAACGAGAAAATCAAAGACCATTTTATTGATGCAATTGTTTTATATTTCCACGGTAATTTTTCTTTACTTATTTTAATAATATCTCCTCCTAAATAACCTCCCGTGAGTCAATTATTAACCGAACTTAAGGAAGCATTTAAAGAATATATTTAAAAAATAAATATTTTAGAGCTGCTCCAGAAATCAATATTTATCACAAATACAAACTCATTGAACAGAAATCAATATTTATCACAAATACAAACTCATTGAACAGAAATCAGTAATTTACGTAATTGCCAGATAAATTTTTTTTTTAAATATTGGCCAAGACGTGAACAAACTGTTATGTCATCAAAGTCTTACCTGGTGGGTAACTCAATACTACAAGCAGTGGGAGGACACGAAGGGTCCCGGTAATTTTAAACATTTTCATTGTAAGTTTGATGTCAGACAGAGGAATGATATCTTTAATTCGGTCTGTGAACATTTGTAAGAATGCATAACGATCCAATTATGATTTGAAACTATTTCGTCATTACATTATCATGATCATTTTTTCATTGTGTTATGTCTATCTGTATACGTTACCATAAGAGATAAAAGTTTTCTCCCTTTGCAAACAAAACTTTGAAAATGTGACCGGCCAATCGTTTATTCTGTGGTCTATTCTACTCAAAGGTGTTAAAATATATTATATAGTCACGGATAACGATTAAAGTTAACATCAGTAGTAGAGAGAAACAAATTTTTACAAATATCTCTGAGACATTGTGTAAAAAAAAAATTGTGATGTTAATTAATTTCAGAAGCGTTGACTTCGAGCATACGTAGGCGGACTTAGGTGGACATATGCGGACATAGGTAGACATATGTGACATAGCGATAAATGTTGGTAACAATACAAAATATATTGTATACTCCAGAAACGTTGACTTCAGACATAAACATTCCTTCCTTATAACTCAGTATGTCGGTCTTTGTCTTCTCAACAGCAAGAAAAGTAGTATCTTCTCTATGTAGCTATCTTCGGCATTGTATCGCTTTATTCTGATTTCTTCCAGATGTGTTAATTAAAATTTCAACCAAATATGTAGTATTATATATTGTGACTATTATTGTCACTAGGTAGTTAAAATATACACAACACAATTTGTAGGCCGAACCGTGTTCTTCACGGGTAAAAAAACTTGCCTTGACCTTGGTCTATTTTTAGCTCCTTGAACATGTTATTGACTATTTTTATAGCAGACTGTATATTACTTTTCTTTTGAGTTTATGCAATAAGTAACCACCGTCTGAAATCTGTTTTAAATTGTCTGTTGCAGACGTTCAGTGAAACTAACGCAAGGACGTACTGCTTATTTGTAGGCTTACGTTAACGTTCAGGCTGTAATGTGAGTTTGTAGTTGTCGATTTTATTCTCCGTTGTAACAATCGATGTAAAGACTCTTCATCAAGGTAACTGGTGACCACTCTCTGACACCAAATTTAACCGTTCACCCATTGGTTAGTGATGCAGGGGGTGATAGTAGGCTAAGTCTATAGCAGTCACAGCCGCATCTAGACATCATCAACGTAATTAAAATAAATTATCGAGTAGTCTCTTGATGTAACCAGCCACTGGCATTAAAATTCAATGAAGCTGAATATACATCATAAAGTAACAACTTCTCTTATTTTACAGGATATCTATCTAATTTTTATATATTCACTTCTGTGTTCATTAATTATCTTTACCACCGTCCTCACATTATTAAACATTTTTAATATAGCATAGAATGACATCACGACATTTCCAACATGACTGTATCAACTCGTCCGTTATATCTTTGTTATATTGGGTCCCAAATGAATCCACTTAATATCAAATTAACTTGCACAAAGTTATATTGTAACCAATTAATTTCCAATTTAACGGTACTTCATAAGTTCATATATGTTTAACTACATGAAACATACAATACACAATAAAATGGTAATGTAGAATGAAAATAGTTTAAATAACGTAATTAAAATATTTACTTCTTCTTCACTGATCTGCCTTAAGTCTCAAATAATGTTGTGAGCAGCTATGGCTGGTGCGGCTTTTGATCGCTTAGATTGGGCTTGTTAGGTCTTTTGGGCATCCACTTTGGATGATGGATATGGCTAGTTCCCAAAATGTGGTGGACAACGACTATGGATATGGGCCATGATTGCAGCGCACAAAATACTGGGTGCTGCTTACAACAGTCTGGCTGAGTGTTCCATGTAAGTTAGTTAAGACCCCAACTCTTGATAGGGTTATGGCTCTAGAGTTGTGGCGATTGATGTAGTACTGGGTTCAGCCCCGGCTGTGGCGACTGGTGTAGTACTGGGTTCAGCCCCGGCTGTGGTGAATTGCAATGGCTGGTTTGACGGGCCAACCTGTAGCGAATGGTATTTTGGTATGACTTGTAAGGCTCTTTTTACGGGTCTATCTATTGCAAAATGTTTGACTGGTATGGCTCTTTTAAAGGACCTAACAGTGGCGAATAGTATGACTGGTATGGCTCTTTTAAAGGGCCTACCTTTATGAAATGATTTGACTTGCAAGGATCTTTTGATGGGCCTTCATGTAGCAATTGTTTTGGCAGGTAAAGTTCTTTTGACGGACCTACCGGTGGTGAATTGTATGACTGATATGGCTCTTTTGACGGGTCTGACTGTGGCGTATGTTATGACTGATATGGCTCTTTTGACAGGCCTTTCTGCGGCGAATCGTATGACTGGTTTGACGGACCCATACTGTGTCGAACAGTTACGTCTGGTATGGCTCCTTTGACGGGTTTCCGCTGTCTACAATTAGTTCCCCTCCGTATGGCCCCATAAAACAATGTACGAGTCTAGAAGTATATTGTCTCCTAACCAAACAAGGCTGACGTGTAGAACTCCGTTGCCGTCTCCTAGATTCTACAAGGATTTTGTGAAGAGCTCTGTTGCTGTCTCCAAACCCCTATAAGACTGGTGTTTAGAACTCACTTGTTGTCTCCTAGCCCCTGCATAAGGCCGATGTGAAGTGTAAGACCAAATCATCACAAAACCGTTTAAAATGTTCAGTATGCTTTACTTATTTGTATACATTCTAAAAGACTGTCCACAACAATGCATAACTAGAAATTACTGTGGTTGAAATAAGAAACGAAAACGATTCTCCTCTTAACAGTACTAAGATACACTCCACTCATCAAAATACGAACACACTCATACATCAAAAACAATGTTTGCTGTCGCCTACAAAAATGTAAACACACTTTTCCACAGTTTTTGTTTATCCCAACCCTTAGCCGAGGTCATTCGCGGCTGAGTTTATTTCTTGATTAAAGAGGCAAGAATAGTAGGAAGAAAACAAAGCCTCGTCCATTCTCTCACATAATAAACATCACGACCTGACAAAGCAGAGCTATATCACGTTGGCTGACTGTTGATACAAGCACGTTTAAAGAATTGACACAAGCATGTTTAAAGAAATAATACAAGCACGTTTAAAGAATTGATACAATCAAAGATAACAAATTTGCCGCGGTAGTCTAGAAAGGGTCTAAGTGTTCCAAGGAAATCTTGGAAGCATTACAATGTGCCGTAGAAATCTGAGAAGGTTCGAGGTGTAGCATGGAAATATGGGAAGGTTCTAGGTGTGCTGCAAAAGATGAAATCTGGGAAGTGCCTATAATGGATGACGTAGAAGTCTGGAAGGGTCTAGGTGCGCCTCAGAAGTCTGGGGAGTGTGTTCTGCGGAAATCCTGAAAGGCTTTAGATCTGCCGCGAAAATATGGGAATGGCCTAGGTGTGGCGGGAGAAAAGGGTTGTCACACTGTTTTAGACTTAATCATCTAATCCCATACTCAAGTGGTCAGATTGTAACAAACAATGTTTGTGTTTTATTTGCATTTTAGTTTAATGAAACATTCGTGCGATATATTCTATTAAAATGGTTCTTGTTTGTTTAAAATGCTTTAAATAAACAAGCACATAATCAATAACAAATGAATAAATGCCAGCACCATTCTCTGAACACACATTTCGACTGGGACACTGCATTCAGAGACACACACATTTGCACTGGGACACTTCATTCAGAGACACACACATTTGCACTGGGACACTGCATTCAGAGACAACTTTCTTGTACTGTTTACAAAACGGATGCCGTGAATGTTGATGTTACAAAATCAAAAGTTATATCACAATATAGTTACGAGTCCTTAAGTAAGGGTACTGATAGCAATTACCTGACCAGAATATAAAACCACACCCGTTATTCTGATGGTTGATTGAGCGGGCTGTTATGGTGAATATAACCAAATGGCCGAAAAAGGCGTAGAAATCTCCCAAAATTCTGATGGTTCGCTAATTTTGTTTTCAAATCTTATAACTATCCCCAAGTTAATAAGTAAACTAAATTATTCCAATAACATACAATACAGCTTGGCAACCTAGGAAGTGCATCTTGGTATCATGGTCTAGTGCTTTGTGGTGCGAAATTTACTAGGCTTCTAGTGCGCAACTCAATATTTAAATGCTTTTTAAAATATCCCTTTTTTCGACTGAAAATTCTGGTTATGCGTGAATATATAATATAAACGTAGGCAAAACAAACGGAATAGTTTTATTATATGAGCAATATAAAAATTATTTCCGTATGCGCTCCTATACCATCTATACGATTGTGATAAAAACGTTGCTGAAATATTGTGCGCACACCAGCAAAGGTTTATGAATTATTATAACCATTTTAAAATATTCCATTTTGAGCCAGGTGCTCTATTTTAGTTTTTTCTTTTATGAACTATATAAATATAATTTCATACCGTATGCGCTCCTATTCGTCACATAGGGAAATGGTGTCGGTGGGCCGGAGCGCGAGATCTTAGTGCCCACAAGCACACCCCCTAACGGCCCGATGGACCGTTCGGAGGAGCGCCGGGAACCTTCTACCTGGCCTGAGGGACGCCCGGTCGGCCGAAAACGCTGCATTTAAAGCGTTCGCAGCCCACTTTTCCTGAAAGTCTGGGTAGGTTTCTTTCCTCTCCGGAGGGAAGGGTTTGCGTTACCACCCCCCACCGTCCAGGAAGTCTTTCGGTCGGGACGGAAAGCTGGGACGAAACGGTTGCCTAGGAGCGGCCGCGTAGCTAAAATCATCGGCATGGATTTTGACAGCCACCCAAGCCTCATATCCATCAACGGCAACAAGTAATCACGCTAGACACTACTACTCCCGTTGCCTTGGGAGTCTTGCGGACGGGCGGTGTTGTTTGCTACGGGTGGACAAGTCCACCCTACTAGTCCGCCTCGCCCCCCCCCCCCCCGGGATTCCGGTCGACTGGTCTGTAGTGGCTTGCCGATTTGGAAGCGCTGGCCACCGACCCCCTCGGCTTTAACCCGGGGCACATTACCACCATTGCGAGTTCCGCGTGGCAGACAAGGGCATGCATGGTAGTTGCTGGAAAAAACGGCTCCTAAAGGGCTGCCACCTGTGATACTTCGCAGGTGGAATAAAAGGCAAACACAGGGTAGGGATCATGATTACAAGTTGCCGTTAAGGGATATGAGGCGATAGGCTCTGGTGGAAGCCTATGACCGATGATTCTAAATACGCAGCCCTGAGAAAGCTGCTCCTAGGCAACCGTTTCGTCCCAGCTACTTCGCGAATTAGTTGCGAGGTGGAACCCCACTGTAGAATCCCTCTTAGAGGGCGTCCGATGTTTCCCCGGGACGGGTGGGGGAAGATATTAGGACGTTAATTTACCGTCCCGGTCCCAAGGAGAGTGGACTGCGGACGCTTGAAACACAGCGTCTTCGGTCGACCAGATGTCTCCGGGCGGGGAGGGTCTCCATCGGCGAACCCGATCGAGCGGTTGCGGGTGGGGGCGCTCCACGCCCGGGGAGGTCTCTGGTGTGGGTGGGCGCCAGGGAGGGCATAAGGAGCGCAAGCTCGACGGCCCGCTGACGCCATTTCCTAATGAGATATTCGAGTCCGCCACGTCACGAAGAGGCAAACCCCATGTGGGCGCCCCCACGTTTCCTCGGAGACGCTGCCGCGGTCGCTCAACGGCGCTTCTATACAATTCTTGCGATGGCGATAAAAGATTGGTAAGTTGTTGTCCAAAAGCCCACGCACGTTTCTAAGGCATAAAACACTTATAAATTAATCCGTTTTCGGCCTTAAATTCGCTATTTTTCTTATGTGAGTTATGTAAATATACTTTCCGTATGCGTTACTATACCATTTATCCGACTGCCTAAAAACTTTAGTGAATTGTGCGCACGCCCGCAAAGGTTTCACAATTATTACCACCATTTTAAAATATGTCGTTTTGAGCCAGTGGGCCTAAATCCTTTTTCTCTTATATGAGTTATTTAAATATAATTTGACAGAGCTATTGCATGGGTGGATAGAACGTTAATCAAATACAAACAGAATTAGAGAAATTAAATTTTGTGCGTAACATAATAAGTAGGTTTCTGAAATAATACAACCATTATACTATATTTTGTTTGTGGCCGGTGCCCTTAATTCATTTCCCTCCATATATTAGCTATATAAATATAATTGGTGATAGCGTTCCTTTACCATTCATACTACTGCGATAAAAATGTGATTAATTGATAAGTGCCCGCCCGCAAAGGTTTCTAAATTAGTACAACCATTTTAAAAACATTCCGTTTTAGGCCGGCGGACCTTACTGCGTTTTTTCTTATATGAGCTATATTAATTTAATTTATTTCACAAAGAACTAATGCATTGGTGGATGGAATTTTATTAATATACAAATAGAGACATTACAATTTGTCTGTGAGATAGTAAGTAGGTTCTGAATTATTGTAACCACTTTGCAATATTGCGTTTGCAGTCGGAAGCCCTAAATATGTTTTTTGTTATTATATGAACTATAAAAATATAATTTTAAACGGGGCTAATGCATGACTGGATGGAATTTAATAAAATACAAACAGCGATATTTCCGTATAGTAGGTTTCTGAATTTGTACTATCATTCTGCAATATTCAGTTTTTGGCCGGGGGCCCTAAGATACTTTTTATCAGATATGAGCTATTTAAATATGATTTCCATATGCGTTCCTACACCGTTCATTTCATTGCGATAAAACTTTGTGGAATTGTGTGCACGCCAAAAAAAAAAAAGGGTTTCTGAATGAGTACAACTATTTTACAATATTCTGTTTGAGACCGTGAACCCTAATTTTTTTTTTTTTTTTAAATCTTATATGATCAATGTAAATATAATTTGAAACATAGCTATTGCATGGGAGGATGGCATTGATTCAAATAAAAACTGCGACATTTCAGTATATATATGTGACATATGGGTAGGTTTCTGAATTAGTACATCAATTTTACCATATTCCGTTTGGGGCCAGGTGCGCCGTAAACTTGTTTATATATATTAATGGGCTATATAAATATTATTTTAAATATAGCTATTGCATGTGTAACATACATCTATTATTCCCGATGTAGATTTTACTTTTTATTCTTGGAGATTAAAAAATTTACGTCCTGTCGTCCTAATCTCATTAATAACACGAGACATAAGTTAGGCATCACTACAATATTTATTTTTATCACTTGACGTATTTCACAATAATAATATATTGGAGAAAGATGTAATACGTTGTCCTTCACATAATAAAAAATCATACGATTTACACACGATGTTATAGGATGAACAAATAGAATCATTGCAAGAGAAAAACATATCAGAAATCCATACTTGACAATACATTCGCTATCACTCTCATAATTCCCACAATTCCACCTGCTTCCTGTTTTATATTACTTTTAAAAACCAAAATATAATTTTCCGAAATAAAGTCATTATTTAAATCTATGATCTATTACAGCATGTATGCATAATTCACTGCAAGTGTGTGGATTGAATTTGGAACATCCATGCTTCTCACATGGACAGATGTGCGTGGCCTGCTCACGCTTCGAAAAATCTTCTAATTTATTCGAGTACCCACCAAACGTTTAAAAAAAAATGTTCCTATAAAAAATACTTCCAAAAACATAATTAAAACACAAAACACTTTATGTCTTTGAATGGCTTCACAACGCATGCCGGGTACTCGCTAGTTAGTATACCGAAATGTGTCCCAACCAAGGATCCATGTAATGTTTGAAAAAGGACAATGTAATAGAAAGATCTTACATGTGGCAGCAACAATGTCACAAAACTCAAACCACGTCGGAGTGGTTCTAATAGGAAACAAAAGTCCTTCATGTCTGAGTTGGTTATAATAGGAACTAAAAGCCCTTCATGTCTGAGTTGGTTATAATAGGAACTAAAAGCCCTTTCATGTCTGAGTTGGTGTAATAGGAACCAAAAGCCCTTCATGTCTGAGTTGGTTATAATAGGAACCAAAAGCCCTTCATGTCTGAGTTGGTTATAATAGGAACCAAAAGCCCTTCACTTCTGAGTTGGTTATAATAGGAACCAAAAGACTTTCATGTCTTAGTTGGTTATAATAGGAACAAAAAGCCCTCCATGTCTGAGTTGGTTATAAAGGGAACCAAAAGCCATTTAATGTCTGAGTTGGTTATAATGGGAACCAAAAGCCCCCCCCCCCAGTTCTGAGTTGGTTATAATGGGAACCAAAAGCCCTTAATGTCTGAGTTGGTTATAATAGGAACCAAAAGCCCTTCATGTCTGAGTTGGTTATAATAGGAACCAAAAGCCCTTCATGTCTGAGTTGGTTATATTAGGAACCAAAAACCCTTGATGTCTGAGTTGGTTATAATAGGAACCAAAAGCCCTTCACTTCTGAGTTGGTTATAATAGGAACCAAAAGACTTTCATGTCTTAGTTGGTTATAATAGGAACAAAAAGCCCTCCATGTCTGAGTTGGTTATAAAGGGAACCAAAAGCCATTTAATGTCTGAGTTGGTTATAATGGGAACCAAAAGCCCCCCCCCCCAGTTCTGAGTTGGTTATAATGGGAACCAAAAGCCCTTCATGTCTGAGTTGGTTATAATAGGAACCAAAAGCCCTTCATGTCTGAGTTGGTTATAATAGGAAACAAAAGTCCTTCATGTTTGAGTTGATTATAATAGGAACTTAAAGCCCTTCATGTCTGAGTTGGTAATAACAGGAACCAAAAGCCCTCCATATCTGAGTTGGTTATAATAGGAACCAAAAGCCCTTTATGTCTGAGTTGGTTATAATAGGAACTAAAAGCCCTTCATGTCTGAGTTGGTTATAATAGGAACTAAAAGCCCTTTCATGTCTGAGTTGGTGTAATAGGAACCAAAAGCCCTTCATGTCTGAGTTGGTTATAATAGGAACCAAAAGCCCTTCATGTCTGAGTTGGTTATAATAGGAAACAAAAGTCCTTCATGTCTGAGTTGGTTCTAATAGGAAAAAAAGTCCTTCATGTTTGAGTTGGTTATAATAGGAACTTAAAGCCCTTCATGTCTGAGTTGGTAATAACAGGAACCAAAAGCCCTCCATAACTTAGTTGGTTATCATTGGAACAAAAGCCCTTCACGTCTGAGTTGGTTATAATGGGAACCAAAAGCCCTTAATGTCTGAGTTGGTTATAATAGGAACCAAAAGCCCTTCATGTCTGAGTTGGTTATAATAGGAACCAAAAGCCCTTCATGTCTGAGTTGGTTATATTAGGAACCAAAAGCCCTTGATGTCTGAGTTGGTTATAATAGGAACTAAAAGCCCTTCATGTCTGAGTTGGTTATAATAGGAACCAAAAGCCCTTCACTTCTGAGTTGGTTATAATAGGAACCAAAAGACTTTCATGTCTTAGTTGGTTATAATAGGAACAAAAAGCCCTCCATGTCTGAGTTGGTTATAATGGGAACCAAAAGCCATTTAATGTCTGAGTTGGTTATAATGGGAACCAAAAGCCCCCCCCCCCCCAGTTCTGAGTTGGTTATAATGGGAACCAAAAGCCCTTCATGTCTGAGTTGGTTATAATAGGAACCAAAAGCCCTTCATGTCTGAGTTGGTTATAATAGGAACCAAAAGCCCTTCATGTCTGAGTTGGTTATAATAGGAAACAAAAGTCCTTCATGTTTGAGTTGGTTATAATAGGAACTTAAAGCCCTTCATGTCTGAGTTGGTAATAACAGGAACCAAAAGCCCTCCATATCTGAGTTGGTTATAATAGGAACCAAAAGCCCTTTATGTCTGAGTTGGTTATAATAGGAACTAAAAGCCCTTCATGTCTGAGTTGGTTATAATAGGAACTAAAAGCCCTTTCATGTCTGAGTTGGTGTAATAGGAACCAAAAGCCCTTCATGTCTGAGTTGGTTATAATAGGAACCAAAAGCCCTTCATGTCTGAGTTGGTTATAATAGGAAACAAAAGTCCTTCATGTCTGAGTTGGTTCTAATAGGAAAAAAAGTCCTTCATGTTTGAGTTGGTTATAATAGGAACTTAAAGCCCTTCATGTCTGAGTTGGTAATAACAGGAACCAAAAGCCCTCCATAACTTAGTTGGTTATCATAGGAACAAAAGCCCTTCACGTCTGAGTTGGTTATAATGGGAACCAAAAGCCCTTAATGTCTGAGTTGGTTATAATAGGAACCAAAAGCCCTTCATGTCTGAGTTGGTTATAATAGGAACCAAAAGCCCTTCATGTCTGAGTTGGTTATATTAGGAACCAAAAGCCCTTGATGTCTGAGTTGGTTATAATAGGAACTAAAAGCCCTTCATGTCTGAGTTGGTTATAATAGGAACCAAAAGCCCTTCACTTCTGAGTTGGTTATAATAGGAACCAAAAGACTTTCATGTCTTAGTTGGTTATAATAGGAACAAAAAGCCCTCCATGTCTGAGTTGGTTATAATGGGAACCAAAAGCCATTTAATGTCTGAGTTGGTTATAATGGGAACCAAAAGCCCCCCCCCCCCCAGTTCTGAGTTGGTTATAATGGGAACCAAAAGCCCTTCATGTCTGAGTTGGTTATAATAGGAACCAAAAGCCCTCCATGTCTGAGTTGGTTATAATAGGAAACAAAAGTCCTTCATGTTTGAGTTGGTTATAATAGGAACTTAAAGCCCTTCATGTCTGAGTTGGTAATAACAGGAACCAAAAGCCCTCCATATCTGAGATGGTTATAATAGGAACCAAAAGCCCTTTATGTCTGAGTTGGTTATAATAGGAACTAAAAGCCCTTCATGTCTGAGTTGGTTATATTAGGAACCAAAAGCCTTTCATGTCTGAGTTTGTTATAATAGTAACCATAAGCCCTATTGCGAATCCGTTTAGGCTAAAGATTACTGGGGGGAACCCTTTCCAAATCCGAAGAGTTGTCCATCGATCCCTAGTACATTGCAAAACTTCCACATGTCAATGGTACAATGCGAAACTTGTCCACCGGTCCCTGGTAAAATGTAAAAATTTTACTCCGTTTCATTGTAAAATGAAAAACTTTGACTCACATCGCTTTGACATGCCTTGCTTTCACTCACACTGCTTTGACCAGCCTTGTTTTCACTCACACTGCTTTGACATGCCTTGCTTTCACTCACATTGCTTTGAACTGCCTGGCTTTCACTCACACTGCTTTGACCTGCCTTGTTTTCACTCACATTGCTTTGACCTGCCTTGTTTTCACTCCCATTGCTTTGACCTGCCTTGTTTTGACTCACATTGTTTTGACCTGCCTTGTTTTCACTCACATTGCTTTGACCTGCCTTGTTTTGACTCACATTGCTTTGACCTGCTCTTGTTTTGACTCACATTGCTTTGACCTGCCTTGTTTTGACTCACATTGCTTTGACCTGCTCTTGTTTTGACTCACATTGCTTTGACCTGCCTTGCTTTCACTCACATTGCTTTGACCTGCCTTGTTTTCACTCACATTGCTTTGAACTGCCTTGTTTTCACTCACATTGCTTTGACCTGCCTTGCTTTGACTCACATTGCTTTGACCTGCCTTGTTTTCACTTACATTGCTTTGACCTGCCTTGTTTTGACTCACATTGCTTTGACCTGCCTTGTTTTGACTCACATTGCTTTGACCTGCCTTTTTTAACTCACATTGCTTTGACCTGCCTTGTTTTGACTCACATTGCTTTGACCTGCCTTGCTTTTACTCACATTGCTTTGACCTGCCTTGTTTTGACTCCCACTGCTTTGACCTGCCTTGTTTTGACACACATTGCTTTGACGTGCCTTGTTTTCACTCACATTGCTTTGACCTGCCTTGCTTTCACTCACATCGCTTTGACCTTCCTTTGCTTTCACTCACATCGCTTTGACCTTCCTTTGCTTCACTCACATCGCTTTGACCTGCCTTGCATTATAACACATTGCTTTTACCTGCCTTGTTTTGACTGACAGTGCTTTGACCTGCCTTGCTTTCACTGACATTTCTTTGACCTGCATTGCTTTCACTCACATTGCTTTGACCTGCCTTGCATTACAACACATTGCTTTGACCTGACTTGCTTTGACTGACAGTGCTTTGACCTGCCTTGCTTTCACTCACATTTCTTTGACCTGCATTGCTTTCACTCACATTGCTTTGACCTGCCTTGCATTATAACACATTGTTTTGACCTGCCTTGGTTTGACTCCCATTGCTTTGACCGACCTCGCTTTCATTCACATTTCTTTGACCTGCATTGCTTTCACTCACATTGCTTTGACCTGCCTTGCATTATAACACATTGCTTTGACCTGCCTTGCTTTGAATCTAAGTGCTTTGACCTGCAATGTCTCGACTTATATTGCTATCAATGACATATGGTGACTAACATTGCAAAATCTCATACGACGAGACTTACATTGTCATAACTTAATGACCTTACTTATATTGCTATAACTTTCCATACAGCGCTATGACACATATTTACGTTCCATACTGTGCTTTGACACATTAAAAATCTATCAACTTTCCATACAATACAATGGCATACATTTATTTTAAATGCATTGAAATTACGTAAATTTTACTTATATGCTATGAAAACTTTCTTCTGCTTCTTCCGTATATTAAGGACCCAACATCAATGTATTGATAATTCTGGCTCCTTTGTTCGGAGAGGGACTTGCAATGCGTTTACTTTCCATACAATGATGTGGCATTTATTTACTTTTCATACAGTGACTCATATTTTTAATACTGACACTTCTACTACTGATATTGGTTTGAATGACATTATCAGTGTAATATGGATATTACTGACATTTTCGTGACTCAGATTACTATGAATTACATAGCTATGAATTTTATTGCTATTCCTAACATTGTTATGACTGACACTGTTGTAACTGAGATTGTTATGACTGACATTGTTGTAACTGACATTGTTGTAACTGAGATTGTTGTGACTGACATTGTTGTAACTGACATTGTTGTGACTGACATTGTTGTGACTGACATTGTTGTGACTGACATTGTTGTGACTGACATTGTTGTGACTGACATTTGCTTTGAATGACATTGTTGTGACTGACATTGTTGTGACTGACATTTGCTTTGAATGACATTGTTGTGACTGACATTGTTGTGACTGACATTGCTTTGAATGACAATGTTGTGACTGACATTGTTGTGACTGAAATTGCTATGAATCACATTGATATGACTTTCATTGATATGACTTCCATTGATATGAATTCCATTGATATGACTTTTATTGATATGAATTTTATTGATATGACTTTTATTGAAATGACTTCCATTGATATGACTTCCATTGATATGACTTCCATTAATATGACTTCCATTGATATGACTTTCATTTATATGACTTTCATTGATATGACTTCCATTGATATAACTTCCATTGATATGACTTTCATTGGTATGACTTCCACTGATATGACTTCCATTGATATGACTTCCATTTATATGACTTCCATTGATATGACTTCCATTGATATGACTTCCATTGATATGACTTTCATTTTTATGAATTACATCCAACGTGGCCAAATACGTTACAGAAACTGAACCGAAAGGGCAACACTTTATAAAGCCTCACCAGGGATGGACCCCCTCGAATCCTCACTTCCTTATTTCTAATATTATTTTAAATTATTTAGTTTTTCCCATGCAGATGTATTCGTGCTTAGAGACTTCAAGGGCTCTGATCACGTGAAGGCAATCTGCCCTTGCACTCAAAAAGATCAAATTGACCTGCTCATCTCGAATCTCAGGCATTTTTAAACTTTTCTATGCTAGTATTTTTCAGGTCTGATTTAAAAGGATAGCACCCCCTTGTATCGCTAACAATGCTCATATTGCGGATACAACGCTAAAGAGAAGCAATTCTTCGCATCCATCTCCAGACAATCCACCGTGGAGGCGTACAAACGCCACTACCTAAAAACGAATAGAGAGCAACTGTATTTCATTATTGGTAAGTTTGGTAATCATTTTAGTGATATCATCTACCTAATCAATTTTGGGCACACTGTTGGCATTTCATAACAAAAGATGCCTATTCTTATGTTACTTTTAAAAATTTCGATCGCTTGTCGCAGAATCGATATAATATCTTCACCTTTAAAACCAGTTGGTAATGAACGAGCATCTTGGCACTCCTCGGGCGGCTATCCGGAAATTCCCACGTTTCTGACGTCAAGGGAGATGTCCCGTAGATACTGAATATTAAAATTAGCTTTGGTATCATCACTTCTTTTGCGGAAGTGCTTGAAGTTCAATTAAAATTATTATTCCTCCCATCAAAAGTGTGTCAGTCATTTCCCAAGGCATTTCACTCTGTTTTCTAAACTATGAAATACAGGAAAAGAGCTAAAGTTGTTTTGTTATATCAGACGAGATTCTTTACTTAAACATGGCGTCCCTCACTTTCCTCTTACACAGATGTCAGCATTTTTCTGAGCTCGATTTCAGGTTGTACACACGAAAATAATGCCAGAAAGAAGGAGCATTTGTTTTTAAAACCTGTATCATTGTCATGTCTAATTATGGTTTTGATATTTTCAGGACACCAAGTGATGACTCTGTGTATACATCTCAACGCTCTCGGAGATACACCAACGGCAAGCACGGATCTCCCTCCCCAAAAACCTCTTAAACATACAGTCCTTAAAACGACGTCTTGCTTCCATCATTTGATTGCGGTTGTACCATTTAAACTTAAGGTTTGAGCGGGCTCCCTGGGATGTAGTTGTTCGTCCTTTGTATGCGAAAATGACCACGGCTATATTACACGGTGAGTACGCAAGTAACCTGGCAGTCATTATTGTGCCTGAAAAGCTTTCCCGCACGGGAGACACACGTTGTTTTGGTTCCTTGTTTGTTATGAGTCGGTTTTGCTTTTTCTTGACACGGACTTTCTTCTTGTGGAAGCGGTGCGCTTATATTTTTAGGATTTTGCTCCAACAGCGAGTATGACATGCCAGCTTGCACAGTCCATGACAAGGTCAATATGGATGTATTTTAGTAAAGCTTTTAGAAGAGCATTTTTCTGCCCCCTAACTTAGCGTTTCCCGCTGGGGTCTGCTGTCTGACTTTCTTGTGGCAGTCCCTTCAATTCTAGCTTGCCTTTTTTTAGGAGTGTGGGGCTTCTGACACAATAGACCCGTTGTAGGACCTCCGTCCTGCCATCTTATGATAAGATATTTTTGCAGGCAGCGTAGGTGGCTATTGCTTAGATGTCCAGCACGTCTTGCCAGCATATATGATTGATCCTAATATACCTTTAGCTAAGGGACAAGACTGAGACCCTTTTCAACCCACATGCAATAATTTAAGCCTGAACCCTTGATTGTTAACACATACATTTGTCTAAGAAGACACAACTCTGATAAGTAAGCCGCCAATCATGTATTATAAACACTTACCCTGATTAGTAGTCCACAAACCTGCTATTATAAGCCCACAAACCTGCTATTATTAGCCCGCAAACCTGTATTCGTCGTAGCCTGCACACCTGTATTATTAGCCCGCAAATCTGTATTATTAGCCTTAAAACCTGTATTAGTAGCCCGCAAACATGTATTCGTAGCCCACAAACCTGTATTATTGATTATGGTCCTGTTTAGTAGCCACCAAACCTGTATTATAGCATCTAACCATGGTATAAACTATAACACTAAGTGAGTGCTATTAAATGTTAAAGCTAATTATGTATCTTCAACAGAAGACGGTGCCTACATGGATACTTGCTTCTCAGAGGTCACAACTGCTGAGGACGGCACAAATACCCAGTAATAATGCAAGCAGGTGGCGCCAAATGAGACCAACGAATCAACAACCAAATCGCGGATTTTCAACATAAGACGAGAGCATTGGAGATTTTTAAACCACTTCTTAAGTTCTTTCGGTTTATTTGATTAATTGTCATTTTGTGTGGTTTTTTTTTTTTTTTTTTTTTTTTTTTTTTTTTTAATTTATAAAATATTGCAAGTTAGCTACAAAAAAAGATTATTGACTTAAATAGGACTTGATGTAATTGAAACGGAACTTGTTAGACAAATCTAGTGACATGGAAAATAGTGTCAGTTATCAGTTTAAGGCTAAAGATGAAAAGCTAATTTAACATCATTTCTTGATGTGCGGGGGATAGTCACTTTCCTAACAAATTTGTAAAATTATTGGTGTCAACTTTTCCATGTCCACATATCCTTGTCAACATATTCTTCTCAACATATCCTTGTTAACTTATCCTTGTCAACCTATCCTTGTCAACCTATTCTGTCAACTATATTTTGACAACTTATCCTTGTCAAATTATTGGTTTTAACTTTTCTTTTTCCAGCTATTCTTGTCAATAGATTTCATGTAAACCTATCCTTGTCAACTTATACATGTCAACCAATCCTTGTCAACTTATCGATTTCAACCTATCCTTTTCAGCCTATCATTTTTAACCTATCCTTGTCAATCTATCATGTTCAACTTATCAGTGCCAACTTATTCTTGTCAAATTATTGTTGTTAACACTTCCTTGTCCAGCTTTGATTGTAAATCTGTCGTTGTCAACTTATCCTTGTCAACTTATTCGTGTCAACTATATTTTGTAAACTGTTCCTTGTCTAGCTATCCTTGTCAACCTATTCTTGTCAGCTTATTCTTGTCAACTATACCTTGTCGAATTGATGGTGGCAACTTATCCTTGTCAACTGAACCTTGTCAACTTTTTCTTGTCAACCTATCTTTGTCAACGTATCCTTTTCAATTTATGCTTGTCATTTTATCCATGTCAACAAATCACTCACAAGTTATATATGTCAACCTATCCATATCAACCTATCCTTCCCAACATATCCTTGTCAACATATCTTTAACCTATCCTTGTCAAACTATCCTTTCAACTTATCCTTGCCAACGTATCCTTGTCAAATTATGCGTGTCAATATTTCCGTATCCTACTTTCCTTGTCAGCTTATACTTGTCAACCATGGGCGCCCGCTGAAAATTTTCTAGGGGCGGGGGGAATATTTTCTAAAGGGGGGAGCAAAATACTTTCTCTTTATTTTCTCTTTACTTTAATCAATTTTTTGTCTATTTTCGTCTAAATATTTTTTTAATCAATCAATCCGGGGGGGGGGGGGGGCAAGTGCCCCACCTTGCCACTACTTGCGGGCGCCCATGTTGTCAACCCATTCTTGTAAAATATACTTTGCCAACATATCCTTGTCAACCTATCCTTTTTAACTTATCCTTGTTCAATTACTGGAGTCAACTTTTTCTTGTCCACCTATCCTTGTCAACATACCCTTGTAAACGTATCCTTGTCAACTTATCTATGGTAACCTATCCTTGTCAACTTATCTATGTCAACGCATCCTATTCAACATATCCTTGTCAATCTATTCTTTTCAGCTTATCCTTGCCAACTTATTCTTGTCAAATTATTTTTGTCAATCTCTCCTTGTCCTTCTATTTTTGTCAACCCATTCTTGTCAACTATACTTTGTCAACTTTGCCTTGTCCAGCTATCTTGTCAACCTATCCTTGTCAACTTGTCCTTGTCAAACTATCCTTGGCATTTAAAACAAAATTGGATTCCTATTTTTTTTAAATATATTATGATTATTTTTTTTTATATTATCAAATGTGTAAATATTTTATTTCCAATCAATTTGAATCATATCTTATTAAGATCGAAGTTTCCGTGTTGTTACTAAAATATAAAGATGTGTTTTGAACTTTTACAAATAAAAATTTTAACGTTTTAAATTCATACAAAATCTTTGAAAATTTAGCATAAACCATACATTTTATGTTTAATTTTAATGGTTAATTAAATGAAATCGAAAACAGTTACAGAGCTAAATTAGTTATCTGAGTTTAGACAAGTTTTTGGATATTATTTATCAATTCAGGAAGATAGTCTTATAAATATTTCATTCTAATTTTTTTTAAAGTTCATGTTAAATTCTAGATTCCCACCCCCACTTTTTTTTCACTTTAATATAGCTAGGATACGGTGTAACTCACAACATTATACCATAATAATGTAGTGATTTTGTTTTGAAAGAAAAAGAACTTTAACTCTAACCATGTTTAGCCTTATAAACAAGTTAACTCCCATTCTTAGCACAATAAAAAAAAAAAAAACTAATAATACGAATCGCCAAAAGCCATATTAGTCTTAAAAATATCTTATAATTAAATTAAGAATCTTTTAAAAGCAAAATTTATATAATAATTCACGAGAAAATTCGCTGCAATCCAGTGAATGACTATTTGAATTTGCTTTGAGCAGAACATTTCCAAGACAGAAGAGTTGGGGCCATTACTAGAATGTAGAGTTATCCCACAAATTATGGCAACAGATTTCAATGACAAATAGGTCTCCATTAAGTATTGTTTTATTTAGTAATACTTAGAGATTTAATTTTTATACATTGTGCTAGATACCCAATCTTGCAATGTAAGTCCGTGACTATGCACTAGACACCCAATTATGTAATTAAGTCCTATGACATAGGCTATGTTTATTACTAGACACCAAATTTTGGAATGTAAGTCCTGTGTTTATTACTATACAACCAATTGTGGAATGTAAGTCTTGTGACGTCTTTGCACTAGAATTATGTGATCTATTTTAATTTTACCATTTCTGCTAATGGTTGCAGCAATGTTTAAATTGCTTTTATATTCCAATCGAGGCGCCAAATAAAACCTAATTAACCCGACACATATCCCTTAATTAATTCATCATAACGTAGTTGTTTGTAGAATATATTAAATGGGCCACACCAATCGATATATAAGATATCAGAGTGAAAGTTACGAACATCTGTAATTAAGTTAAATATTTTCATTTTTTTTTCCTAGTTCATTAATTTAATTTTTTTTTTTTTTAAAATGTCGAGTTACTTTCCTTACATGATCTGTCTGTAAAATATTGTACTAGAGTCATGACTGAATTTAGTTTAAAATGCAACCAACAAAAAGATTGAAAATTAGTGTTAAGACATTGTCAAAAACTCATTAAAAATTGAAAATGATATTGCTACATTGTTTATTGTGTCTTTATTGGTTTAGGGCATGTAGCACTAGGGCTAAGCTGTAATATGTTATGTTGTGTGTGTTTTTTTATTAATATATACATTAATAATTAATAATTTCATATGGCGCATTCGAACATTGAAAGGACGTTCATGAATTTCACCAACCAATTCTTCATCAGACACTTCACAGTTTTCCTTTGTTCTTGTTTCTCATGTAATTCGTAGCTTTAAACAACTGTTTCTGAAAACCGATGGACTTCATCCATGCACTGAGATGTTAAATCCTAAGTGCAGTAAGTGTTCCGTCCATTGATACTTTCTTCGTGCGGTGTTTTGATTGACAGGCGTCATAAGTACATTACATTTGGGAAATAATTGATGATACTAGACAAACAACAGTCGTGCCTAACAGGGCGGTACCTTTGGGATAGAGGAAAAAACAAGAGTTAGTGTAATTCACAGTTCATTTAACATCGTGAAGACTTTTCGACAAGACTTCACGTACTTACAAAAATAATGCAATATCTTGTGGACTACAGTGATGAAGCAACTTATTGGGAGAAAGCACCGGCTACTCTCTGAACAAAGCGATTTACATCAGAAATACACGGATGCCAAGATCAAGTGACCTTTGACATTATCAATTTATGACAGTGCTTTCCGAACTGTGTGTCATATACAGAGTGTAGCTGTGTCGCTGGTAGGGTGCAGTTGTGTCACTTGCACGCTACAGTTGTGTGACTTGCAATGTGCAGGTGTTTCGCTTGCAGGGTACAGGTGTGTCGCTTCCAGTGTGATAGGCATGTCGCTTGGAGTGTTACACTTGTGTCAAAAGGAAATAATCCATACCAGCATTCGCGCATTTTAAGAATTTAAAAACTGCTTGTTATTAATTACAAGAAGGAGTGTTCAAAGAAGTGCAATTGATAAATTATATGAAAAAGCAGATCTCTTCACCTAAGATTATGTTTTTAATATTTGTCCCGCGATGGCGCCAACGTTTAAAAATCTGATAAAGCACACGGAACACTATTGGCTCTGACGACATTGGGTGCTGGTCATGAAAAAGAATAAAAGGAAGTCATATTCACTTATCTGAAAGGAAATTAATAAAAATGAAATTCGTGATCTACTTTGATGCAAACAGTTTGTGAACAAAATCGGAATATCTTGCTCACATTAAACAATTTAAAAAATAAATAGGATTGGTTAACACTAACTGCGGTAGATCAAATTTAAACTATGGGATTAAGGAAACATATAGGGATATTACTCTTCTTCCCCAGGAAGAGTTAGGAAAGTCAGATTATACTGGAAACTGAGGACCCTCTTTCATAAGCAATGAATGTAGCTTCGTGGAATATATGACACGGGTATGAAGCTGGAAAATCAGCACAAGTGCTGGCAGAAATAAGAACATAAAAACTTACACAGTTCGTTATATGTGAAACAAGATTAACACAGGCTGGGTAGTTACTTTTGGCCACAATAGAAACACTCATATACTCAGGGCATGAGGTGGAAAAATGCTCAACACACACAAAGAGTTTTCATTATGTCGGGGATGGACCAAGAGGCTTTGATAGAACGTGAAGACTATGGCCCAAAACAGAAAGTGGTACAATTGAATTGGTGTCTCAGCATGCTCTTGCCCCACCGAACTGTTGGAGAGTGTTTCAAACCATTCTTGCTTCACTGCCCACTTACAATAAAGACACCCACAATGCTTTACAAACTTTTGAATCCATCCTCACCCAGTCCTGAAAATAAACATCGTCTTTTTTTCTTGATATTTGTTCTCTATACATTTTTATCCCCCACAATCTTGGTCTCTTAAATTCTTTCTCAAGACTAAATCCCATTTATCTATAACCACCAAGACCCTCCTCCGATTGTCTGAGATGTCTCTCACCCTCAATATTTTTTATTTTGTTTGCCGATTCTTCGACCAAAACAGTGGTGTTGCTATGGAGACCAAAACTAGACCCAGCTACGCATACTGTTCATAGGATATTCGAATGCATGATCAAAAGCAAGTACACTGAACGCCTCTCTGAATTCTTTAAGAGGTACATTGATTGCGGTATTCGAGTCACCACTATGGAGAGGAGTGAGCTTGACCTATTCAATAACTTTGTAGGCTGCTTTCACCCCTACATTAAATTCTCAATTATCCTCTCTGAGACATCTGACAACGTTTTGGACATTACTGTCACCCTTCACAAAGACAACCTACTCACCCCGCCTACTTAAATCCTACTAACAGCCCCATATATAAAATATAATTTTCTCAATTACTTTGTCTTCGAACTCTTTGTCGGTCGGAGGATTAATGCAACAAATATCCTAGTCTTTGCTCTTGTTATTTCTCGTCTTGACTATTGCAACTCTCTTCTGTCAGGTTCACCAAAACACTTCTTAGAAAACTACAAAAGGTTCAAAACTCAGCTGCTAGGTTAGCAGTAAAGGCAAAAAAAAAAAACCGTGATCACGTCACACATCTACTTCATTCACCTCACTGGCTCTCTGTACATGCACGGATTGACTATAAACTCTCTGTTCTCTGCCACAACTTTTTCTCGAATTCCTGCCCTTCCTATCTAACCGAACTTTTGTGTGTGTCTATTCACCACTTCGACAGCTTCGCTCCTCCGCAGACACGCGTATTCTTTCTGTCCCCAAGACTCGCACAAAAACATATGGTGAGAGATCTTTCTCTTCCTGTGCCCCCCAAACCATGAAATTCTATTTCCCTACACATCCACAATATACTACCCATCACTGCCTTTAAAACTGCACTCAAAATACATCTCTTTAAACTCTACTATCCTGACTGATTCCCCCCCACTGATCGATAGATGATACTGCTGGGTGCCGCCCATGGCTTGACATTTAAAAAGTTATGGAATGATTGGGCGAACACACATTTGTTTTGTTTTATTTAATTAATGTATGCTAATGTTTAAGTTTAGGATTAGGTTTGTTCAATAGTATGTATAGCGTGATGAGCCCAGCATTAGGTTGGGTTACTACGCTAAAACAAAACTTCTTATAATAATAATCGACTGTTTCCAATAAAAGTAATACACGGATATAGTACTTAAATCTGCCCTCTAAAGGGTTAAGAAGATTACCCGTGCTGATGTCTTTGGATCACGTCCCAGCGACATGTTCAAAACACTCAACTTATTTTCACTGATCATGCTCACAATCTAACAGTTTAACGTGTTTTACTTAAAAACCGTGCCATACTCCTCGCTGATACAGACACAGTTTACATTTTCGATTCGCCGCCTCTCATTGTTTTCAGACGTGATAAAAATCCGAGGGACCTCCTTGTGGGAAGATGCATCAACGCTGTCCCTTTCCACTTTGGGACTAAGCCACGTGGACGCAGCTTTGGCAACACTTGCTTTTTTGTCGTCCAGACTCAACATATAACCCTCTCTAAAGTCAGATTTCAGATAGGGGACGACTTCCTTTGTATTAGCCGCGATTTTATATTCACCAGTGTTTGCACCCGCTGCCAGATGTCGCACGTGGGGACTCTCTGATAGCTGTACTGAACGCTTGCGTAACATAGTGTACAGTCTCTAAAGACTTCAATATAAACGACCCCAAGGGCACGGCGGCTTTTATAATTAGTGCGCTCGTGACCAGCACAAACACACCGAACAGTGTGTATTTGGAAAACAAGCTTAACCTGACTTATGGATCCTTGAATCTACAAAGAATGAGCTTCGTGTTGACCATACTTTGTTGTCCCCTGATAACAGAAGATAGAACAAAATTGACCATATGTTTATTAGCAAAAAAATCAGAATGTCTCTAAAAGATTTACTAGCAAAAAATCACGGTTGTTGCCTTCGACCACCATTAAGTTTAGGGAAGCTAAATGAAGACTAACTGAGAAGTTACAACTGATGTAAGTCTAAAATCGAACGTAGTAATTCTTGCAAACGAGCAAAAATGACACGAATACAATGAGACAAGAGGCCGTTACGACCGGTTCTGTCAGGGTCACCGAAACACTACTTAGAAAAATTACAAAAGTTCAAAACTCAGCTGCTAGGCTAGTTCTAAAGGAAAAAAAAGTGATCACGTCCCATCACTAATTCATTCACTTCATTTGCTTCCTGTACAAGAACTGAATGAAAATAAACTCTCTGTTCTCTGTTACAACCTTTTCTCGAATTCCTGCCTTCCGATCTAACTTCTCTCTGTCTATTCACCCTTCGACAGCTTCGCTCCCCCGAAGACGCTCGCATTCCTTCTATCCCCAAGACTCCGTCAAAAGCATACGGTGAACGATCTTTCTCTTTCTGTGCCCCCAAACAATTGAACTCTTTGCCAAAACACATCCCCAATATACCGATCATCACAGCCTTCAAACCTGCACTCAAAACACATGTCTTTAAACTCTACTACTACTATCCTGACTACTATCCTGACTGATTCCCTCCATCTGACAGACAAACGATGCTGCTGTGTGCCGTTCATGGCTTGACATGTAAATAGTTCTGGAGTGGGTGGCGCGAATATACACTTGTTTTGTTTATTTAATTAAGGTATGTTAATTTTTAAATCCATGATTATGTTTTTTAAATTGTATGTATAGCGTGGTAAGCCCAGGTACTGGGCTATATAAAACCACTAATAAAAATAATACTAAGTAATACGAAGAGGATTTTCAACAACGCAACAAAATAAATAAAAAAAATGTCTGGATTAATTAAAGGGGTCCCTAAACAGACCTCCAACCATAGACACAAAAGGTACAAAACAAGCAAATGAAGATTTAAAAACTGAAAACAGTGTCACAAAAAGGAATAAATAGCCCTGGCAATCACACAGCTTAAAATATGGAGAGCAGCAGGATTAGACATCATCACAAACGAGTTTATAAAAGCAGATATAGATACAATAGTCAACATCATGCACACTCTATTTGAAACGATATGGGACATTGAGAACGTTACAAAGATTGGAAAGAAGGATAACTCGTCAAGATTCCAAAGAAATGGGATCTCATAAATATGCAAAATACAGGGGGATTTACACTGCTGTCTGTACCAGTTAAGGCCTTTGGCCGAATTATATTGATGAGACTTAAGGACCAGTTCGACACGCAGCTAAGTGTTCAAGAGGATGGCTTCTGTCGAGACAGATCATATTTCAGATAAAAAGACAGAACATGTAATGAAACTCCCTTTTGTACCTAAATTTTGTCGATTACGAAAAGGCCTTTGACAACCTGGATCGACAAACCGTGTGCAAACTTGTCATGCAGAGGGTTACAGGTAAACTAGTAAAGGTCATTCGGGGTTCTTATGGAGAAATTAAATGCAGGGTCTCCACGAAGGTAGACTCACAGATGACATACAGCGTGGTACACAAAGGTAGACTCACAGATGACATACAGGGTAGTACACAAATGTAGATTCACAGATGACATACAGGGTGTTACACAAGGTAGACTCACAGATGACATACAGGGTGATACACTAAGGTAGACCTCAGATGACATACAGGGTAGTACACAAAGGTAGACTCACAGATGACATACAGGGTGGTACACTAAGGTAGACTCACAGATGACATACAGGGTTGTACACTAAGGTAGACTCACAGATGACATACAGGGTGGTACACTAAGGTAGACTCACAGATGACATACAGGTTGTACACTATGGTAGACTCACATATGACATTCAGCGTGGTACACTAAGGTAGACTCACAGATGACATACAGGGTAGTACACTAAGGTAGACTCACATATGACATACCGGGTGGTGCACTAAGGTAGACTCACAGATGACATACAGGGTGGTACACTAAGGTAGACTCACAGATAACATACCGGGTGGTGCACTAAGGTAGACTCACAGATGACATACTGGGTGGTGCACAAAGGTAGACACAGATGACATACAGGGTGGTACACTAAGGTAGACTCACAGATGGCATGCAGGGTGATACACTAGGGTAGACTCACAGATGACATTCAGGGTGGTGCACAAAGGTAGACACAGATGACATACAGGGTGGTACACTAAGGTAGACTCACAGATGGCATGCAGGGTGATACACTAGGGTAGACTCACAGATGACATACAGGGTGGTACACTAAGGTAGACTCACAGATGACATACAGGGTGGTACACTAAGGTAGACTCACAGATGACATTCAGGGTGGTACACTAAGGTAGACTCACAGATGACACACAGGGTGATACACCACATTAGACTCACAGATGACACACAAGGTTGTACACTAAGGTAGACTCACAGATGACATACAGGGTGGTACACTAAAGTAGACTCACAGATAATTTTTCAGTTGAAACATGAGTCAGATAAGGATGTCTCTTGTCCTAATCTCAATGCAACCCTGCCATTGACTCGATATTGAAATAATCCAAAGACAAAAAGATGAACGTGAAACTATGGATACCTTGTGATCAACTGAATGACGGTGACTTTGCAGATGGCTTTGCACTTTTGTCTAAAAGCTAGAAATAATTCAGGCAAGATTAAACACGAAGCTACGATCTCAGCACAGCTTAGATTCATTATAAATAAAAGCAAATTAAATATCATGATGGTCAACTCAGCCTACCTCTGGCAGGAAATGCACTGGAAGAAGTGGAGGCCTTAATATACTTAGGCAGCACCATTGACATGAATGGTGGATTGAAAAGCGGATGTCGGGGCTAGAATTGGAAAGGTTAAATGATGTTTCTCTAAAAAGAAAGTTCACAGTTACTTACATACAAATAAAATCTAAGAGTATGATTGGATGAGAAATAGATTTCTTTAAAAATTTTCGATGTAGTTTTTCACGTACTGAAGTAAAGTAAATATATTTTTTTAATTGTGCATCTTTTAATGGCATATCAACGAAGAAGTTTAAAGACTGTATTTGCGGTTCAAAATTCAGTCAACTATGTAAATGAAAGGTTTCCATGAGGTTTGCTGTGTCATCACACATCGTAACTAGTAATAATATTACATTTACTTTATTTTTGGGCCAGTATGTATTAAAAGCGTTTAGATTTGTCGCCAAAATGAAATGTTCGGAAAGAAGTGATGTTTGAAAAATCGGATGGCATTTAAAATAAATTTAACTTGTTTTTACACCAATCAGGTGACCTTTTTACACAAATCAGCTGAACTCTTTACACCAATCAGCTGACCTCTTTACACCAATCCGCTGCCCTCGTTACAACAATCAGCTGCCCTCTTTACACCAACAGCTGACATCTTTACACCAATCAGCTTACCATTTTATACCAATCAGCTGACCTGTTTACACCAATTAGCTGACCTCTTTACACCCATCAGCTGACCTTTTTACACCAATCAGCTGACCTGTTTACATTGATCAGATAACCTCTTTACACCAATCAGATGACCTTTTTACATTAATCAGCTGACCTCCTTACACCAATAGCTGACATCTTTGCACCAATCAGCTGACCTCTTTACACCAATCAGATGACCTCTTTAAATCAATCAGCTGATCTCTTTATACCAATCAGCTGACCTATTTACACCAATCAGCTGGCTTCCTTACAACAATCAGCTGACATATTTACACCAATCAGCTGACTTTTTACACCAATCAGCTGACCTCTTTACATTAATCAGAGGACCTCTTTAAACCCATCAGTTGACCTTTTTACACAAATCAGCTGAACTCTTTACATCAATCAGCTGACACCTTTACACCAATCAGCTGACACCTTTACACCAATCAGCTGACACATTTACACCAATCAGCTGACACCTTTACACCAATCAGCTGACACATTTACACCAATCAGCTGACACCTTTACACCAATCAGCTGACACCTTTACACCAATCAGCTGACACCTTTACACCAATCAGCTGACACCTTACCACCAATCAGCTGACACCTTTACACCAATCAGCTGACACCTTTACATCAATAAGCTGACACATTTACACCAATCAGCTGACACATTTACACCAGTAAGCTGACACATTTACACCAATCAGCTGACCCTTTACACCCTGAGTTAAGGTTATAAGATGTAGTATAAGCTCGACATGTTTGTAATGCCATTCAAACAACTTTATTAACACAAAATACCCGTTTAATTATCCAAAGAGTTTGCACAAAATATAACCTGGTCCCTATTTGGAAAAGTAAAGTCTTGCGTGGAGTGACATTAAAAATTAATACTCTATCACATACCAAGTACAGCAGAGAAGCTTCCAGGGTGGCTCTTAGCTGCTGTAAAAGGCAAAAAATTACCAAATCAGATCTTATGCATTTTTTACAAATCTATTGATGTACCACTAGGCTGGCGTACCGCGCTAAATAAGACCACCGTAGTAATAATAATAATTAAATAATTTACAAGCTTTCAAAGTTGAATACAAAACAAAAATTCAAAGGGACCAAGATTTTCCGTTTGATTCCCTAATTCAAACTTAGTAGCCATCTTTTATGTTCTACACTCTACACATAATTTTAAACAAATGTTTAAACAAATATTTCAAAATAGTTACAATTAGAGAAAAAGAATATATTTTTACCTCGATTAAGAGAAGGTCCTATGCACACAGGAGTACCTGGAAGATACAACGTACTTATGAGATCAGAAACGTCTTTAAAACCATTGTGGGAATATATCAGTCTGGACCCTCAGAGTTCTAAACCGTAACG
The DNA here is from genome assembly GCA_964017045.1 of Omphiscola glabra. Classification (NCBI taxonomy): domain Eukaryota; kingdom Metazoa; phylum Mollusca; class Gastropoda; family Lymnaeidae; genus Omphiscola; species Omphiscola glabra. Next base: position 11,824,093 of record OZ024811.1, on the reverse strand, counting down.
TAGTAAACACAGCTTGCTTTTAACTCATGTGGTTTTAAAGTCAGCCAATGTTAAATTCCCCCACCCAACTACCTTCACCTCCTAGATATAAATAGCGTTAGACCGTAGATGATTCTTTCTCATCTCATTAAACACAGGGAATACATCGCTCCTACTTCCGAATTCATTCTTTCACATCTCACCAAACAAGGGAACTAATCCCCCCTACCTCTGAATTACTCCAAAATTTCCTCGTGACCTTTGAGCCACCGATTTCGTTTGTTTTACTTAAATACATTTTAATATTATGTTTTTTTATGGATTACATTGTTTTAATCAACTGGATCTCTAATCCATCTTGTTACACGTAATAGGTATGAAACAAGCAAGTAATCTGAAGCATACATCAAAAATCCACCAGCTCGAATCATCTGATTTGTTTAAAACTAATCAGGAAGATCGTAATAAAGGAGAGTATTTATATATTATAAAACCTGGGAAGACAAATATATAAAATGAAAATAACGTCTTACAGCACATGAAACTGCCATTGGCAGAATGTTTAGAGTAAGTCCCACGTATAGAGAAAAATGGCATCTTCTCAATTTGAGATGAACAACGCATTCGAGGACCAATGAACTGCAGAAGGAAATGCTATCCCCATTGCAACGTTTCAAGAAGCGTTGATTGCAAAGGCATTACCTGATGATGACTCAGAATAGGTGCTACTTGCCTTACAAAAGTACAACCCATCAAATGCCAGTACGAATTAGGAAGGTATTTACATTTATTTGTGTCCTTTGTGAGCAGACGGATGCAGCAGCAATATTCGTTAGCAAAAAGGCTAATCTAAAGAAAGATAAACAGATCCCCTTTCCTGATGGATAAGAAGTACTCTACATGAATCTGAACGAAATTTAATCTGTCTTTTGAACAAATGGAAAGCCCTTGTAAAGATTTTGTCCTTGAACTTCCAGACGACATCTATGATGAGAAACTCTATTCTGGAAAAAATTAAAATCTAATTGCAAAAAAAGTAATTTCGAAGAGACGTTTCAAATGCTAAACATGGGGCAAACAAGGGCTTTCGATAAAATCAGGGAAGCAATTTAAACACCTAAATTGCCCAAACCATATTTCTTTAATGATGGACCGAGCGAGAGTAGTAACAGTTTCCTTTACAACACAATCATGCACAATGTGCGTAGCTAATTGAGACTAGTCTTGCCATGTGAATATACAGATATATCAGCGAATTCGCTTAATTAAAAGTAGGGGAGAACTTCCCACAGTCGTTTCTAGCTGATTATTCAAATAGATGAAATATCAACGTGAAATATTCGATATGAGACCAAAACAGCAAATGAAATGAAGAAGGACAACATGATAAACTAGGATAAAGCTTCAATGGACAAAGAATATGGAGTAACTTCAGTTGACAAAGTATATCATGCACTCTAGGACGAAGTTCAAAATTTTGTTTTAAAAAATATTTTTGGTTGCGTTCTTTCTTTTTTTGGGGCAGATTTTAGACAAAAAATTTATGTTTTTCTACACGACAGAAGAACCGAAATACTATCTTCAATTATGAAGAATAGTAAGTGTAAGGAAAATATTGAGGTCTTAAAGTTTGACTATAACATGCGTGACAATAAGGACATTTTCCATAAGTACACCGATGCTCTTCCTGAAGGCTTTTGTGAATGAAAAACCTCTAGAACCTAGATTAGAAGAAGCCATCTTCGAGCATCCTCCAGTCCTCAATCAAATCGTCGTAATGACATCTGGCAGCAGGTACAAAAAATGATGTAGACAATTGCGGTACAAAAGAAACCGTCCATTATCTGAAAATTGCCCTAGGCTGGAATACCGCGCTATATAAGACGTTTAATAATAATAACAATAATAATGTGTTCAGTCTGGGTGACAAAATTGCAAGTGCTGCCAAGGCTGCGTCCTCATAGCTTGGTCATAAAGTTTGAGGGACAGCGTTGATGCGACTGCGCACAACGAGGCCTCTCAGATTTTTATCACGTCTGAAAACGCTGAGAGGAGGGGAAGAGACAATATCGTGTTTGTTATGGCTGGCTAGGAGAATTACACTTGGAAAAAAATTAAAACACGTTTGGCTATTAGATAGTGAGGAGGGATATGTAAGAATAAGTTTGGTTGTGTCATCATTGTCGCTCGGACGTGACCTGAAGGCATCAGTACGGGGGATATTTTGATCCCTGTGAAGGACTGATAAACGTACAGGGTGCGACTTACATCGGAAATAGTGGATAATCTCAAGTGCTTTGTCTCAAAAGTCATCATCCAAATGGCAAAATCAACGAAGATCTTAGAAAGGTTATTGGCATTAGCTGGTTAGGCCATGTAATGAGAGTGCAAGTAATCCGTATTTTAGGAGAATGTGGCAAAACAACATAGAATTCAAAGAATGGGAAGTCAATGTTAATCACCGTTCCAGCTGGATAACAGTAGTGTATTTAGTAAAAAAAAGACAGGTGTGCGAAATGAAACACTTGCAACAAAAAAAAAATCATTGCGCAAGTCCAAATCTAACCAGGAGTCAAGGTTTTCCTGCAGGAAATGCAGCCGAGACTTTCATTCCAGGATCGGCCCAGTATATCATTTATTTAAGTGTCCATTGCTACTCCATCGTCTAACGAGGATGGAAGAATGCCATATATATATCCTTAATTAAGGGTCAAAGCACGGTACAAACTCAATCATATATCACAATTTATATATTCCCACCATCAGAATGCAAATCCCAACAATACAAAATCTACATAAAAGCCCATGGACAAAACAAGCCATACGTCGAGGAATATGTGCAAGTTGGAAACAAGGAGGTAGACTACTTCACCCAATCAGATGAGTACGAAAAAGATATGTTTTCAACTCAGTTTTGAAAGACTGCAGTGTCTTGCTATTTCTGAGAGAGACAGATTCTTGGGCCAGCAAAAGCAAAAGTGCGCCTTTCTTAAATAGGACGGTGCCATGAGGTAATACAAGCAGCAGTAGCACAGAGTTGCAATTTTGCACTCTATGCGAGTGTGGACTCTCAGAATTGTTGTAACATGGTCAAATTAGCGTTTGGGCAGAACAATGCGAGCAGCATTATTCTGTGAATTTTATCCAGGTGCATAGCCGAAAGACCCACCATGAGAGCATTGAATTAGTCTTTGCGCAATTGCAAGAATGCAGACGTCAGCCTCTTTGATGCAACATACGTTAAAAAGGTCTGATATGAGTTATTCTTCGCAGCTCTAGAAAAATCGACCTGCAAAGCATGTTAATGGGATTTTCCATAGTAAGTGTTCTGTCTAAGTAGACATCGAGGTTTCGCACTGTTTGATCAAACTCAAACTGCACACCTTAGAGAGTAAGGGATGGTGTGTAATTTATAGATTGTTGCTTCTGAGCGGAAGTAATGGGGATCAGTTCGGTCATTTCATCGATCAGTTTGAGTCTGTTCATGGTCATCCATTGTTTAATTGACTCCACTGTATTCTCTGTCATACTAAGAAGCTTACGGAACTGAGAGCGGATCACGGAATGCAGAAGTTGGGGATAATCTGCGAACATGTGACATGACAGGTCAAACTGCTTGATCCCTGCACCCAGGAGATGATCGGGCCTAGGACCGATCCCTCGGGTACTTCATATTCGATAATAAATTACTTCGAGGTCAGGCCGTTTGTGAGAACTGATTGCATACATAAGAATGGAGATTCCACGATAGTTGTTGCAGTCACTCTTGTATATACATACATACATACATACATACATACATACATACATACATACATACATACATACATACATACATACATACATACATACATACATACATACATACATACGCACGCACGTACGCACGCAGGAGAAATGCAGGGAACAACATATGCTTCTATACATCGCGTTTGTCAACCTCACTATTGCTTTTGATCTTGTCAGCAGAAGCGGCCTCTTCCAGATCCTAAAAAAAATAGGCTGCCCTGCACGTCTGCTTAACATCATCGAGCCGTTCCACGATAAAATGCAGGGCACAGTGTGCTATGACGGTGCCACCTCAGAAGCTTTTCCAGTAAGTAGTGGAGTAAAGCAAGGCTGCGTGCTAGCTCCTACCTTATTTGCAATCTTCTTCTCCAGCTTACTCCAGTATGCCTTCAAGAACAACAACTAGGGGATGTACATCCACACTAGAGCTGACGGGAGATTATTCAACATTGCGCGCCTTAGAGCTAAGACCAAAATAAGAAAGGTCATGCTACGCGAGCTCTTATTTGCAGATGACGCCGCTTTAGTATCTCACTCAGCAGACGGCCTGCAGAGCCTTGTATCCAGTTTATCCGCTGCCTGTAAAGAGTTTGGCCTGACCATTAGCTTAAAGAAAACCAACATTATGGCTCAGGACGCTGACTCTCTCCCCACTATCTCCATCGACGACTGCGACTTGGATGCTGTTGACAGATTCACATATCTAGGGTCGAACATTTCGAGCACCCTCTCAATGGAGTGTATGTATATATGTGTGTGTGTGTGTGTGTGTGTGTGTGTGCGGGCGTGCGTGTGTGTATATATATATATAAATTCAAACCGAATGCGCTCCTATATCATTAACGCGATTGCGATAAAACTTTGGTCAGTTGTGATCACGCCGGAAAAGTTTTCTGAATTATTACAAACATTTTTAAATATCCCATTTTGAGTAAGGGGCGCTAAATTCGTTTGTTTTTTTCGTTTTGAGCTACATATAAATATAATTTCAAACAGAGCTAATGCATGGGTGGATATAATTGTTTTCAATTACAAATAGCGACATTAAATTTTGTTTGTGAAGTAATAAGTAGGTTCCTGTAGTAATACAAACTTTCTACAATATTCCGTTTGTGTCCCGTGTCACGAGTTTGTAAGTGTGTAACAGTTGTCCATGGTATGATGGTTTAATCACACTGTCACTGTACACCAGTAAACAAGAGTACATAAACAATTGACACAAAGTTCTTTGAAATAATGATGAGATTTTATGTTACTATATTATATTCAATCAAGTTCTCCCATTAGTAATGTGGGTTCTGCTAACAAGCTTAGCCAAAGGAACTACCTAAACATATGACTTACCGTATACAGGAGGCGCTTTAAAACCAGGACTATACCATATCTTTCCCCTGTATGTAAAGCGCAAAGAAAAGTACGTTCGGCTGTAACCAGTTTTTGCCGTAAGGTTACACATGACCCGGACGTAGTTTGAATCCATGAACGTGCAGGCACAAGAGTCGATCTTAACTATATTCAAGTCTTGACAGATTGCTTCTCTCAACCACAATGTGGATTCAAAAATCTAAACACTTACAAGGATTTATTATTAAAACTTGGATGTTGAAGCATTTTTAGTTCACATTGGATAATCCCGTCATTCAATTGTTCTTTAAAATTGGAAGTGTTATCCCCATTTCCCTTATATACTTTCTTATATACGTTAGTAGCAGTCATTCTTACCACCAAAGTATTCAAATGTATCCGTGACTGTCGGTAATATCTTTTTTTTAAAAGCAAATGTATCATCATTATTGTACTTGACTTTCGGAAATACGTGATATTTCTTACTCCCAAGGCTACAGCATTTATCCTTGACTTTCGAAAGTATGTGAGATTTCTTACTCCCTAAGTAACCCCATTTCTCCTCGACTTTTGGTATAAGGTGCTATTTCTTACTTTTAAGCCATACCAATTTTTCCCTTGGCTCTCGGTAATATGTGTTATTTCTTAATCCAAAGGATTCCAGTTTTGTTGTTACCTAGATTTAATAAGGGCTGATACAATAACACATAATAAACATCATTTACTCTTGTCGATTGATTTTATAACATAACGTCATTAAAGTGATAGCCGAGAAAAATAATTTTTTAAAAACATGTAGGTAAATCAATATGCCGAATGTAAAATGTCGAATGTAAAATGTCGGATGTAAAATGTCGAATGTAAAATGTCGAATGTAAAATGTCGAATGTAAAATGTCGAATGTAAAATGTCGAATGTAAAATGTCGAATGTAAAATGTCGAATGTAAAATGTCGAATGTAAAATGTCGAATGTAAAATGTCGAATGTAAAATGTCGAATGTAAAATGTCGAATGTAAAATGTCGAATGTAAAATGTCGAATGTAAAATGTCCACTTTGAGCGCCTTCAAGGTTGCTGATGTTGATCAGACCTTTCAACACGAAATAGTCTTGATACGCTACCATTCCATCTCTGCAGCTTTTTTGGTAATAGACCGGTTTCAAAAAGTATCTAGTTGAATCAACATCCCAACCGCTGCAAACTACGTGGAAAATAAAAAAAATAACGAAAGACCATTTCATTGCTGCAAAATTTTCTCTTTCCCCGGTAATTTTCTTTACTTATTTTAATAGAATCTCCTCCTAAATAACCTCCCATGAGCCAACTGTTAACACAACTTTAGAAAGCAGTTACAATATATTTTTTAAATTTTCATTTAGAGCCGTTACAGACATAAATATTGATAGCAAATATAAACCCATTGAAAAGAAATCAATTAGTTACATAGCTGCCAGTTGTAAAAAAAAATTAAGTATTGGCCAAGACTTTAAAAAAACTGTTATGTGTCATCAAAGTCTTACTTGGTGGGTAACTCAATACTACAAGCAGTAGGAGAACACGAAGGGTTCCGGTAATTTCAAACATTTTCTGTTGAAGTTTGATGTAAGACAGAGGAACGATATCTTGAATTCAGCCTGTGAAAATTTGTAACAATGCATAACGATCCAATTATGATTTGAAACTATTCCGTAATTACATTATCATGCCGACTTTTCCATCCGTTCAGGGTTACCTGTATACGCTACCGGAAGAGATAAAAGTGTTTTTTTTAATAAAATGAAACTTTGAAAATATGACCCACCAATCGTGCATTATACGATAAGTTATTGTCACAGGTTTTTTTTATGATTTAAGAATATCTTTGTTACCTCCAGTTGAGCAAGGTACTTAGTTTGAGCTCAACACAATCATTTATGAAACAAAACTATTAACAAATTAAATAAGTTTACATGTGAGTAGAAATAATTGCAAGCAGATTTAAAGTATTCTTGTAAGTTAAATCAAGAGCATCAATATATCAAATAACATTAAAAGAGGGATGTTAGAAACTTTAACACCATCAATATATCAAACAATATTAGAAGCACCAAAAGTCCTCAAACGTTGGAGTTTCCCCCCTGAGATGGGATGGCCATTTGACATCTGACCCAAAAACACAGGCTGATATACTCAATCAGCAGTTCCAGTCGGTCTTTGGTAAAGGCAGAGAGTACTCGGAGGCTGAGTTCCACCTAAAAACCAACATGATGAACACAGCCTACCCCGTCATGGAAGATATTCAGATTTCAGAACAGGGGGTGCTTGCCCTCCTCAAAACCATTAACCCATACAAAGCATGTGGTCCTGACAGTATAAAACCACGAGTGCTCAAAGAATTGGCCAAAGAAATCGCTCCTGCACTGACAATCCTCTTCCAATCTTCGTTGTGCTCTGGCAATGTTCCAGCAGACTGGAGAACAGCGCATGTCACTCCAATCTACAAGAAAGGGGAGCATTCCGACCCTGCCAATTATCGTCCGATATCCCTCACCAGCGTAAAATGTAAACTATTGGAGCACATAATAGTAAGCGCAGTCATGAAGCATCTTGAAAGCAAAAATATACTCAATGACTGTCAGCATGGCTTCAGAGTCAATACATCATATGAGACCCGGCTCCTTGAGTTTGTTGAAGACTTGATGACAAATCTAGAAAACAGCAAGCAAACTGACGTGCTGGTGATGGACTTCTGGAAGGCCTTTGACCGAGTCAATCATAGTTTGCTTCTACACAAACTTCAGAGATATGGGATCCAAGGCACTACTAAAACATGGATCTCTAGCTTCCTCAACAACCGATGTCAAGCAGTAGTGGTGGACGGTACAAGCTCGTCCTTTGTCAATGTTAAATCAGGGGTCCCCTAGGCTCAGTGCTAGGCCCCTGTTTGTTCCTATCATACATTAATGACCTATCCAAGAAACTGACATCCCACGCAAGACTGTTCGCAGATGACACAGCCGTGTATAGGACAATCACCAACAGATCTGACAGGACCAGCTACAAGAGGATCTCAATCTGTTAGCTGAGTGGGAGGTGAGCTGGGACATGGAATTTCACCCGGCCAAGTGCCAGACACTGTCAGTCTCTAGAAGTTGTACTCCTCTACGCTACCACTATGAATTGCATGGTCATTTACTTGAGTCAGTTTCCTCCGTAAAGTACCTGGGTGTTACCATTCAGAGAGAGGTCCGCTGTGACGAGCATATTAACAATGTGTGCAACCAGGCAAACAAGACCCTGGGGTTCTTAAGGTGTAATCTAAAGATCAGCAACTCCGGTGTGAAAGAAAGAGCCTATAAAGCCTTTGTCCGGCCGCTTTTAGATTATGCATCTTCGGTCTGGTACCCATTCACTCAGAAGAGCATCAACAGGTTGGAGGCAGTACAGCGACGGGCAGCACGCTTTGTCCTGAACCGCTACAGGAATACCTCTATTGTTGGCAGCATGCTGGAAACACTGGGCTGGTATATTGGAGGAACGACGACGACTATCAAGGCTCTCCATGATTTACAAGCTAAATAATGGGCTAGTCCACTGCTCTGGCATTAAAGAGAAACTCGTCCCTCTCCCCAATAGACAACGACGAGGCCATGACAGGCAGTTCCGGCTCATACCAGCGAGAAGCCAGTATAGGAACTGCTCATTCCTGCCGAAGACAATCGGGGACTGGAACAATCTTTCAAAAGGAACAGTTGAGGCGACAACACTTGACTCATTTGCGTCTATTGCCTCAGGCCTTCCAACCCCCAGTGCATGATACCCTCACACAGTTACTCTTGTAACCAGTGAAATATCCTCATCAACACCAGGCACAGAAACATTGCAAATCCCATCTACATTCATAGGAGTCATAATGATCAATAAATTGATCGTGGGCCATTAATATATAGAAGAAGAAGTAGAAGAACATCAATATATCTCTAGTCAAACGAGAATGTAAAGCGGTAAATTAGCTACTATCTCATCTCAAAGTCACCTAAATTCATATGCATCATTTGAGTAAATACACAGTCAAAATTAAAGGTAACATAGTCACAGTCAACATAGTCACCGTAAAATAGTTACAAATAACATAGTCGCATTTAATTTAGTCACGTAACATAGTCTTAATCTATTTTTAGCTCTTTGAATTTGTAATTGAGAATTTCTATTGGAGACTGTATATTAATTTTCTTGTGAGTTTATGGATACAGCAACCAATCTCTAAAATCTGTTTTAAATTGTTTCTTGTAGACCTTCAGTAATGATGTAGTCCACAACCACTCTCTGAAAACTGTTTTAAATAGTCTCTTGTTGACCTTCAGTTATTATGTAATCCACAACCACTCTCTGAAAACTGTTTTAAATTGTCTCTTGCAGAATTTCGGTTATTATGTAATCCACAACCATTCTCTGCAATATATTTTAAATTGTCTCTTGTAGACCTTCAGTAAAGATGTAATCCACAACAACTCTCTTAAAATTTGTTTTAAATTGTCTCTTGTAGACCTTCAGTAATACTAATGTAAGGGGGTAATGTTAATTTGTGGGCTTAAGTTAACTTTCAAACTCAGACGTTATGTGAGTTCGTAGTTGTAGATTTTTTTACTCAGTTGTAACAATCAGTGTTTAATTTCTTCACCAACGTAACTGGTGACCACTGGCTGACAAAAATGTAACCTTTCACCCAGCTGTTAGTGATAGAGGGGTGATACCTAGCTAAGTCTGTAAATGTCACTGCCGCATCAAGACATCATTAAATTAATTAAACTCATTATCGGATCACTTGATGAAACTAGTCACTGGCATTTTAATTCAATGAAGCTGGATATAAAAATTTTTTTAACAACTTCACTTACAGTACATGATATCTATATAAATTTATAAGTACACTTCTGTTTCGATTAATTATCTTTACTACTGTCCTCACCTTATTTACACAATTTTATTATAGCATAGACTAACCGCACGACAGTCCCAACATGCCTGCATAAATTTGTCAGTTATATCTATATAATGGTGTGTCCCAATTGAGTCCACCTAACATTAGCACGCACGAAGTTATACTGTAACAGTTTGATTTCGGCAATTGTTGGTAAAGAAATTTCATTTCTTAAGACATATAACTATATTTAGTCAAATTACAAATACAATTTTAAATGGAGGCACATCTGTAAAGCTAATTGGAATATAGTCGGTAAGTACATTTTCAATGTAAGGGTACTTCATAATTTACAAATGTATAATTACATGAAATATATAATATTTATAAGAATGAGTTATGCTGACATAACGCTAAAAAACCGAAAATATTTTGATACATTCAGACTCTTAAAAAACAATCATAGTTATTGTCTATTATTTTACAGAAATTGAATAAATTTACATGCGCAAAAAAAAAATATATATTTCCTCCTTTTATTTTAGCAAAGGTGTAAGTATTATTATTATAAATTACAAATACATTTAAAGAAACAACTAAGGAACTATCTTAAATGCATTTTATATGCGTTTGAAAGTTATGAAAAAAAAAAAAATGAAAAAAAATGTGATCAAAGAATTACACAGCAATAACATTTATCGGGAAAACCTAAACATCAGTTTTTATTAGTGCGTTCTTTAGTGCGTTGTCAATAATGCGAAATAAAATTAAAAATAATTAGTTCTAAATAATCATGCAAATGGCGTCATAGTGCGAATTGCCTACTTCTCTGATTTAATACAAGAGTGTGACAAACTGATAATGTATATTCCCCTTCTTAAAAGAAAAATTAATAAATAGCATCGATTGCTTTTTAAATTGCTAAACTTAAAACCAAATTTAGCTTTGTATTTTCAACATACTTAATTTTTATTCATTCCAAAAATAAACTTTGATTAAATTTATACCGTAGTAAAAACTCTACATTTAAAAATAATTTTAATACGATACATTCATTTTGCACAATGCAGCACAAGATTAGTCTCAGAATGAATTTGATACACAACTAACCTTCTTCGATACATAAATATCGGGGATAGGAAATTGAATTTTATATATTTTTACTTGGATCACAATATCTTTCAATCCAATGACATTACAGTTGTAAAAAGTAGATGCTATATTCTAATTTTACTATGAACATATGTTTATCAATTATGAAAACATAACTATATCAATGAATATTAAACACAATGATTTAACACAAGTTAAAATTTATTTTCAAAATATAAATTTTATTAGATAGAGAGATTAACAGAAAGACAGACGGACAGACAGACAAATAGACAGATAGATGATAGATAGATAGATAGATAGATAGATAGATAGATAGATAGATAGATAGATAGATAGATAGACAGACAGGCAGACAGAGACAGGGAGACAGAAAACAAACATAGACGGAGAGACAGACAGAAACAGAGAGAGAGAAAGACAGACAGAGACAGACAGATTGACAGATAGAGACAGAGAGAGAGCGACAACAGACATAGACAGAGAGAGTCAACAGACATACATACAGAGAGACAGACAGACTGATAGAGACATATAGAGAGAGACAGAGGGACAAAGAGAAAGACACAGAGACAGACAGGATGACAAAGAGAAAGTCAGAGAGACAGACAGACAACAGAAAGGGACAGAGAGACAGACAGACAAGGACAGAGAGACAGAAAGACAGAGACATGAAGATAGACAGACAGACATAGACAGAGAGACAGACCGACAAACAGAGACAGGGGGAGAGAAAGACAGACTGAAAGAGACAGACAGACTAGACAAAGTGAGAGACAACAGACAGAGACAACAGAGAGAGACAACAGACAACAGACAGATAGATAGACATAGACAGGGAGTCAGACAGATAGAATGACAGAGACAGAAAGACAGACATACAGAGAAACAGAGAGAGAGAGACAGACATACATACAGACAGACAGAGATAGAGAGACAATAGACATAGACAGAGAGACAGACAGACAGAGACAGGGGACAGACATACAGAAAGACAGACAGACAGAGAGACGTGCAGATAGAATGATAGAAACAGCTACAGAGAGACAGACAGACAAAGAGACAGACATAATGACAAAGATAAAGACAGAGAGACAGACATAGAGACAGACAGAGAGACAGACAGAGAAAAGAGACAGAGAGACAGACAGAGAGACAGACAACAGAAAGTGACAGAGAGAAAGGACAGAGAAACAGACAGACAGAGACTGGGAGATACACAGACAGACATAGACAGAGAGACAGACAGGGAGAGAAAAAGACAGACTGACAGAGACAGACAGACAGAGTCAGACAGACAGAGACAAAGAGAGAGAGACAACAGACAGAAACACACAGAGAGAGACAACAGACAGAGACAGAGAGATAGACATAGACAGTGAGGCAGACAGACAGAATGACAGAGGCAGACAGACAGAATGACAGAGACAGACAGACAGAGAAACAGAGAGAGAGACAGACAGACAGAGAGAGTGAGAGACAATATTCATAGACAGAGAGACAGACAGAGACAGGGGGACAGACAGACTGAGACACTGGCAAAGAGACAGACAGAGAGAAAGAGAAACAGAGACAGAGATACAGACATAAAGGCAAACAGGAAAACAAAAAAGAGAGACAGACAGCGAGACAGACAGGGATACCGACAGAGACAGAGAGTGCGACAACAGACAGAGACAGAGAGAGTCAACAGACAGATACAGAGAGACAGACAGACAGACAGACATATAGAGACAGAGAGAGAGCGACAACAGACATAGACAGAGAGAGTCAATAGACAGAGACATACAGACAGACTGAGAGAGACAGAGAGAGAGAGAGCGACAACAGACATAAACAGAGAGACAGACAAGCAGACATAGACAGTGAGACAGACAACAGACATTGACGGAGAGACAGACAGATACAGAAAGAGAGAAAGATAGACAGAGACAGACAGACAGACAGAGACAGACAGACAGAGAGACACGCAGAGAAACAAAGAAACATACATATAGACAGACAGAGAGACAGACAGACAGACAAACAGAGGGAAATTTAGAGACAGATATAGAGACAGACAGACAGAGAGACATAGAGATAAACAGAGAGACAAAACAGAGAGACAGACAAAGAGACATAAAGACATACAGAGAGACAGAGAGACAGACAGAGAGACAGACAGACAGACTGAGAGACAAAGAGACAGAGAGACAGACAGAAAAACAGAGAAGACAGAGAGACAGACAGAGAAACAGACATGAGACAGACATGAGACAGACAGAGCGACAGTGAGAGACAGAGGAACTTACAGACAGAGATACAGACAGACTGACAGACAGACAGAGAGGCAGACAGAGAGAAAGACATACAGAAAGACAGAGAGAGAGAGAGAGACAGACAGACAGAGAGAGAGGCAGACAGACAGACTGACAGATCATCCCTAAAGGGTTGCGAAAAAGTTATCTTTATTCAGTAAACTATATCTATACAAATATAAAAATTAATGTATATATATGTCCAGTATGTGCTTCTATACCATTAGCCCAAAGAGATGCAAATTGTCTGAATTATTACACACATTTTACAATATTCCGTTTTGGGACTGGGGCCCTTTACCTTTACCTATCATCCGATTGCGATGAAACTTTGGTAAGTTGTTGTGCGCAGCAAAGGTTTCTGAATTAGCTTATCCATTTTGAAATATTCCTTTTGGGACCGGGGGCCCTAAAAATCTTTTTTCTTATATGAGCTATACAAATATAATTTTAATCAATGCTAATGCATGGGTGGATAGAAATCAATCAAATACAAGCGACATTTCAGTTTATGTGTGACATAAGTACAGCCATTTTACAATTTTGCGTTTAGGGCCGGAGGCATTATTTTAAAAATAATAAATATTTGAGCTATCTAAATATAATTTAAAACAGACCTACTGCATTGGTGGATCAATCGCTAGAAGTGTGTGAACTAGATTTTTAAAATACATGCTTCTCACGTGGACAGCTGTATGTTGCCTGCTCAGGCGTCGAAAAAACGTCTAATTTATTTGTGTAAGCACTAGACGGGAAAAACAATAAATATTTTCTATTTAAAAATTACTTTAAAACTTAATTAAAACACAACCACTTTTTTTCATTGAGTGGCATTGCAACGCTTGCCGGGTCCTCGCTAGTAAACAATAAAAGGGTGATGTACAATTAAATAGTTATATAACTTACTTATAATATTCATTTGTTCTCCATTCATTTTAGATAAGTCTCAAAAAAATGTTGTGGGCTGCTTTGGCTGGTACGGCTTTCAGTCGCCTAGATTGGGCTTGTTGGGTCTGTTGGGTGTCCACTTTGGATGATGGATATAGCTAGATCCCAACGACTATGGATATGGGTCATGCTCGAAGCGCACAAAATACTGGGTGCTGCTTACAACTGTCTAGCTGAGTGCTCTACGCTTCTTAGGTTAGATTCCCCACTCTTGATAAGGTTAAGGCTCTAGAGATGTAGCGAATGATTTAGTAATTGGTTCAGACCCGGCTGTAGCGAAAGGTAATGGCTGGTTTGACGGGCCCACATTTGCGATTGATATGACTGGTATGGCTCAATTGAAGAGCCTACCATAGACGAATGGTGGACCAATCTGTCGCAAATGGTATGACTGATATGGCTTTTTAGACGGGCCTACCTTGAGCAAATGGTATAACTGGCATGGCTCTTTTCGCGGGCCTGTCTGCGGCGAATGGTATAACTGCTATGGCTCTTTTGAAGGGCCTAGCTATGGCGAATGGAATGAATGGCATGACTATTTTTCACGGGCATACCCGCAGCTAACGGAATGACTGGTAATGCTCTTTTGAAGTGACTCCCTGTGGCGAGTGATTTGACTGCTTTGGCTCTTTTAAAGGGCCTGCCAGTAGCAATCGTTATGACTGGTAAGATTTTTTTACGTGCATACCTTCTGCAAAATGTATGACTGATATGGGTCTTTTGGCGGACCGACCTGTGTTGAATGGTCAAAACTGTTATGCTTCTGTTGACAGACCAATCAGTTGCAAATGGTAATACTAATATGGCTCTTTTGACGAGCCCACCAGAGGCAAAGCTCGCGCCTCCATGTATTCTTTGGCCTTCATCTCTTTCTTTTTTCCAGTGAATTTCATGTTAGTGATTGTCTGGTGATGCTATCTGGGTTTTTCGGAGATTATGCCCAATCCACCTCCATTTTTTCTTTATGATATCTTCCTAAGTAATCTCTGGTAAGTAATTTCTAGTAGATCTTTGTTAGTGATGGTATTTGGCCATTTGATGTTCAGGACGCGAGCTAGAGGCAGACACGCAAAATATGGGATACACCTGGAAGCAACTGGAAAGGAAAGCACAGGTCCTTGATGAATGGAATATTATTGTGGACGGCCTATGACTAGAGGGGGTAAAGACATTGTTAAGTAAGTAACTGCAGTAGATACATATTGTACTGCGCATTTGGGGGACATATTTACAGCATGCCGGTCCAATCCTTTGCAAGAAAAACCACATTGGAAAAGTTTGGCCGAATCCAGAATCAGGCTCTGAGATTCATCTGTGGTGCATTCAGGACCACACCCACAGTTGCTGTAGAAAGGACTTGGCCAATGTAGAACCGCTAGAAATAAGGAGGGGAAAAGCAATATTAAGTACAGTAGAGAGTTACCGACGGCTAGACGAGAAGAAACCGTCGTTCCAGATGCAAAATAACTGGGTGGCGGACAGAAGACTAAAGAGGTCCTCTTTCGTCCACCAGGTCGTGGAGCTTGAAAAGACAGTCGATCTGCCCAAAAATAGAGAATCTCTGACCCAAATCCCAGTCAATCTGCCATACGCGAAACCCTCACGTCCCTCCATACATCTGGCCTTGACCGATACAGCGGTGACAAAACGAAGCCCTGAACATGTCCAGAGAGCGGCTGCCCTTGAAACCATGGATTTGTACTCCAAAGTACCTGTGAAAGTGTTCACGGACGGATCGGTCAGTCTGAGAGAAAGTACTGCTGGGTATGGTGCGCTCATACTATACACAGCAGGGGGGCCACAAAGTCAAGAACTCTCGGGACTCTGTGGGACTGCAGCAACAAACATTGATGCGGAGCTTGAGGCTATACACAGGGACCTGGAGAGCGTGTATCACACACTGAAGGAAAACGAGCTTGCGGAGCTCGATGTGATCGTGTTCTCGGACTCAAGATCTCATGCTCTCGAGATCTTGGGAAAGAGACGGGGTATCACTCACTTAGTTGACGTCATCATTGATGACGTGTGCAAAATCGGCGAAATAGTAGGCAAGGTAACAGTGCAATGGATCACAGGCCACGTCGACATCAATGGCAATGACACTATTGCGAACACCGGGGCTGCCCAGCCTCAGCCGTAAGTACCAATGACTGGATTGGGAATAAAGAACTGGCTGGCAGACCACTTCATAAAGAAGTGATACAGGCCGTTGGCAGACAATACGACCGCTAGAGGCGTCTTTTCAAACTTTCCCACTCCTAGCAAACAAGAACCATTGTGGAGGTAGGCAGAAAACAGCAGAGCTTAGTGGCGCAAATGCGCACCGAGCATTGCCCAATAGACATATACTTCTGACGGTTAGATAACAATAGGGATCCTACCAGCCGTCATTGCAGCCTGGGCCCAGAGACGCTAGCGCATCTGTTGACCGAATGTCCCTCATTAGATCCCCCAGGGGACGCCAGGGCGGTTGGGGAACCTTACGTGAGGAAAATGTATAGCTCAGCTCAGCAGATGGAGCTGTTAGCCAATTTACTAGCCAAGGTCATATGAGAGTAATCTCAGACCTTAACCAGAATATGTGTGTTATTTAGTTGTAGAAGGCCTATGCCCTCGACGGGGTAAAAAGGCTTATGCAACAGAAGAAGAAGACCAGGGGCAAATGGTACAACCTGTATGACTTTCTTTATGGACTTACCTGTAGCAAATTATATGACTGGTGTGGATATTTTGACGGGTGATTTGGGGTGAGTTGTATGAATAATTTACCGAATCCCCACTGTTGCGAACAGTTGTGTCTGTTACGGCTGGTTTTACGTGCCCCCAAGGAGGTCCCCTTAAATAAGGCCCCATAAAACAATGTATGAGTGTAGAGTTATGTTATAGTATCTTAGCCCCTAAAAGGCTGATGCGTAGAACTCCATTGTTGACTCCTGGTCTTACAAGGTTGGTGTGTAGAACTGTTGTTGACTCTTAGCCCCTACAAGACCTATGTTTACAAATTCATAGTTGTCTCCCAGTCCCTGCAAAGAGGATGTGTACACATTTGTTGCCGTCTCCTAATCCCTACAAGGGCTAGGCTGGTGGGTAGAACTCCGTTGTTGTCTCGTAGCCCCTACAAGGCTGATGTGTAGGCTTAGGTTAAATTGTATGGTGTCCTTCCGTCTTCACGAGACGATGGAGTAGCTATATTGTAGTCCTACACCTCGACGAGTGGCTCATTAGGCCAATCCTGGAGTGACAATCTCGACTGCATTTCACGCAGGAGAATGATGATTCCTGGTTAATTTTGGCCTTCCGTGCTGTTATTTTTGTTGCAAGGGCTTCGTTCTGCACATCTTCTGCCTTTTTCACTCCTTCGTACACTGCCGTTCGCCAAATGGAACGTTGTTCGGCAATGATCTCCCATTTTTTGACTTCAATGTTCGCTTCCTTCATGCTCTTTTGCAAACGTCCATATATCTCAGGCGAGGCCGTCCAATAAGTTTTTTCCCTTCTGCCAACTCTCCATATTATACAACATCATCTTTGGAATACGGCCTTCCTCCATTCTCCTCACATGGCCTAACCAGCTAAGGCGCTTCTTGCTAAGAGCGGAGAATATGCTACACATTTTGGAACGTTCCAAGACCTCTGTGTTAGTCACCTTGTCCTGCCATCGGATGCGTAGAATGCAACGCAGACATCTTTGATGGAAGCTGTTGAGTTTCCGCTCGAGACTGGTATATGTGGTCCACACTTCACTGCCATATAGGAGCGTACTAAGCACGCATGCCTGATAGACACTTAGCTTTGTTTTTTTCAGTTAGATTGTGATTATTCCACACCCGCTTATTCAGTTTAGCCATAGTTGCTGCTGCTTTTGCGATCCTGATGTTTATCTCTTCATCAATGGAGAGAGAACTAGAAATATTGGATCCAAGGTATGTGAAATGCTCAACAACCGACAGATTATGGCCATCAAAAGTTATAATTGGAGGGGACGGCGCCTCTTGCATCATGACATGAGTTTTCTATAGACTAATTAACAATCCAAACTCTTTACAAGCGTGTGATAGACGATTAACTAGCCGCTGAAGACCTTCTTCTGTGTGAGATGTTAAAGTTAAATTATCACGATACAAAATGTAAAGAAGTATTCATATATTGTGTAAAACACACTCCACAACACTGCATAACAGGTAATTATTGTGATTCAATTACACAAAAAACAAATTTAAAAATTTAAAAAAAATATATAAAAAATTATCCTATCAACAATGCTAAAATACACTCGACTCATCAAAATAATAACACGCTGCTACACCAAAAAAACAATGCTTGCTGTCTCTAACAAAAATGTACACACCTTTTTTCCAAGTTTTGTTTCCAAATCTTAGCCGCGGTCATATGTGGCCGAGTTTAGATTTTGATTAAAAGAGGCAAGAATAGTAGGAAAAAGATAACATCGCTCATGGTGGGGCATGGAAATATGTGAAGGGTCTAAGTGTGCTGCAAAAGTGGAAATCTGGGAAACTAATCATCTAATCCCATACTCAAGAGGTCAGATTGTAACAAACAATGTTTGTGTTTATTTTTGCATTTTAGTTTAATAAAATATTCGAACGATATAGCCTGTTAAAATGCTTCTTGTTTGGGAAGCTTTACACACACATGCACATAATTAATAATAAATAAATAAATGCCGGCACCATTCTCTGCACACACATTTGCACTGGGACACTGCATTCAGAGACACCTTTCCTGTAGTGCTTTAAAGCGGTATACCGCGAATGTTGATGATGCAAAATCAAAATTTATATTACAATATAGTTACGAGTCCTTCAGCAAGGGTACCGATAGCAATTACCTGACCAGAATGTTAAACCGCACCTGATTTTCTGATGGTTGATGTAGCGGGCTGTTATGGTGAATATAACAAAATGGCCGAAAAATGCGAAGAAATCTCCCACAATTCTGATGGTTCGCTAATTTTGTTTTCAAGTCGTATAGCTATCCCCAGTAATAAGTGCAACAAATGTTTCCAATAACATACAATGCAGCTTAGTAACCTAGGAAGTGCATCTTGGTGTCATGGTCTAGTGCTTTATGGTGCAAATTTTTTTTAGGTTGCTTGCGCGCAATTGAATAATATTTAAATGTTTTTTTAAAAATATCCTTCCACACCCCCACCCCCCTCACCACACATATACACAAATGGCACGTGTCTCAAAGATTTCATGAATCATTGTTCAAAGTGGAGGGCACGTCTGTCTGCCCAGACTGGTTTGTTTTTGCGGGGAAATTTTGTACAATCGGCCCCAGTTTGCATGGGGGGGGGGGGGGGTCGTGAGCCAGACTACCACGCGACCGCTAATTAGCAGCAGGGAGGCCTGAGACCTCGGATTGTCTTTATGGTATTCCATTTTCGCTGGATCGGGGTTGGGGAAGCAGCTCTTCGTGAGTGGTCGGCCAAGAGCTTCGTGCTCAGTGCTGCTTCCGCCGATTGTTTGTCAGGCGCCCGCAGCTTTCGTTCCGATGGCCGAAATATCATGTCCTCCTGTCTGGCAAGGTCGGCGAGGCTGTAACGTTGTATCATTGGGAGAGATGTTGTTGTCGTTATCACTCAGGTGCGTTGGAGCGGATCAACTAGATCCGCCACCGGATGGCCCAACTGGCACCCCAAGCCCCGTGGTGATTAAATTGATTTCCGGAAGTATCACTAAAATTCTGGTTATGCCTGAATATATAATGTAAACCTAGGCAACACAAACGGAATAGTTTTATTATATGAGCAATGTAAAAATAATTTCCGTATGCGCTCCTATACCATCTATACGATTGCGATAAAAACATTGTTAAGATGTTGTGCGCACAGCCGCAAAGGTTTATGAATTATTATAACCATTT
Organism: Omphiscola glabra; assembly: GCA_964017045.1. Lineage (NCBI taxonomy): Eukaryota > Metazoa > Mollusca > Gastropoda > Lymnaeidae > Omphiscola > Omphiscola glabra. The sequence goes on along the minus strand of OZ024811.1, from coordinate 11,803,833 downwards.
TAAAATATTTTGTTTTCAGCCAGGGTCCCTATGTTTTTTTTTCTTATATAAGGTATTTAAATATAATTTCATACCGTATGCGCTCCTATACGTCACATAGGGAAATGGTGTCGGTGGGCCGGAGATTGAGCTCTTAGTGCCCCCCACCTGCACACCCATACACGGCCCGACGTTGGGTTTCCCCGTCGCCAGACCGTGCGAAAGCACGCCGGAAACCTTCCCCCTGGCCAGGGTTTCTGAATTAGTTCATCAATTTTGCAATATTCCATTAGGGGCCGGGTGCCCTAAACTTGTTAATATGCACTAAATGAGCTATATAAATATTATTTCAAATATATCTATTGCATGTATGGATCATTCGCTGCAAGTGTGTGGACTAAATTTTGAAGAGCCATGCTTCTCACGTGGACAGCTGTGTGTGGCCTGCTCACGCTTCGAAAACTCTTCTAATTTATTCGAGTACCCACCAGACGTAAAAAACAAATAATTTTCCTATAAAAAATACTTTATTTCTTTGAATGGCATTGCAACGCATGTCGGGTACTCGCTAGTTAGTATACAATAATGTGTCCCAAACAGGGATCCATGTAACATTGGAAAGAGACGATGTTAAAGAAAGACCTCACATATGGCATCAACAAATGTCCCAAAACTCAAACCATGTCTGAATTTGTTATACTTATCAACCAAAAGCCTTTCATGTCTGAGTTTGTTATAATAGCAACCAAAAGCCTTTCATGTCTGAATTTGTTATAATAGCAACCAAAAGCCCTATTGCGAATCCGTTTAGGCTAAAGATTACTGGGGAGAACTCTTTCCAAATCCGAAGAGTTGTCCGGTCTCAAATCATGTTATAATTTACATTACTCTTAAAATATATCTCCATCAGAGTAAGAGTCCATCCGTTTTGGGGGCCTACATATGTGGCTGGAAACCTCTGGAGTCGCAAGAAAGAACGGGTTGCCGGAAGGGCGCACACTACAAAAATGGGTTGGCACCATCCCGGAACATGCTACATCGCTGATTGGTTAGCAACACTTGTTTGGAAAGGTCTAGAAAGATAGCATAGTTATGAAAACTGCTCTACTCATAGGCATACCAATAGCCTTCGTTAAAAAAAAAAAGTTAAACTCACTACCTGCTAGTGACAAAATTGTGTACTAATAAATAAGTCTCACTAGTGATTCTTTTACATTGAATGGCTAGACAAACCACTGATCTGAATGCGTAACATGTCGGGTTACTGGTTACGCTGGATATGTTTGAGCTAAAAAAAAAGAACGCCGAGGAGTTGTCAAGGACCTAAACCGTTGTTTTAGTCCGGTTAGGTGATAAGGCTTTCATGGTGTCATACATTTACATAACTTTAAAAACTCTGTTAAATTTGGTTTTCCTTGACTCTATACTCTGAAATAGCACAACTCAAGTCCAAGACAGGTTCAAATTATCCAGACGCAAACGATCAACTTTGGCCTTGTGTAGAGCATTATCTTGAACTATAAGCAACAATGAATGTAGTCACGGAGACCGCTCTGAAAAATATTCCCGTCTTGTCAAGAATTGAATAACTAGATGAAGAGCCAACTTTGCAGGAGCTCGAAAAAGCAATTGATTACCTTGATGATGTGAAAGCACCAGGGATTGACGGCAAATCAACAAAAATGAAAAAAAACTATACAACTTAAGCCCCTACATGAACTCCCCTGTCTGTGTTTGGAAGCAGGCCATATTCCCCAGGGCATGGGAGGCGCCAACATCGTAATTTTGTGCAAAAAGAAAGTGATCAAAGTGATTGTGAAAAAAACTACCGAGGAATTTCTCTCCTTGGCTTGGTTGGGAATACGTTTGCTCGTGTTGCCCTTAAAAGATTGGCTAACCGAATCTACCCAGAGTTTCAGTGTGGTTTCCGGAATGGGCGTTCAACTATAGACAAACTATTCTCGTTACAAAAATGCAGGAGAAATGTCGTGAACAGCTTCTGCCGCTTTATATTGCTTTCATAGATTAAAAAAAAAAGCATTCGACTTGGTAACTCTTAGAGGCTTGTTCAGTATCTTGCATAGATAAGGTTGTCTCCCACGAAAGCTCACAATCATACTTTCATTTCAGGAAAACATGTACAGCACAGTAATCTTCAATGGCGCTCTCTCTGGGGGCATTCCCAGTCAGCAGCGGAGTAAAACAGGGTTGTGTACTGGCACAACGCTCTACTCCATGTTCTTCTTGGTGCTCTTTCAATTTGCTTTCAGGGACTGTGAAGATGGAGTGTACATACATACCAGATCTGATGGTAGTCTGCTCAATATCGCTCGCCTTCGTGCAAAGACCAAGGTAAAAATAAAATGTACTAATTCGTGAATTGCTGTTGGCTGCCTTAACATCTCACACAGAAGAAGGTCTTCAGCGGCTAGTTAATCGTCTATCACACGCTTGTAAAGAGTTTGGACTGTCAATTAGTCTACAGAAAACACATTTAAATTATGTCTATTGAGGGTTATAATATGACGGTTAATAAAAAATTTCATACCATGGATATAATATTTCTAGTTCTCTCCCCGTGGACGAAGATGTAAACATCAGGATCGCAAAAAACAGCACAAACTATGGCTAAACCGAATAAGCAGGTGTAGAACAATGTCAATCTAACTTATAAAACAAAATTAAATATCTATCAGGCATGTGTGCTTAATACGCTCCTAAATAGCAGTGATGTGTGGACCACATATACCAGTCGAGCGGAAACTCAACAGCTTCCAACAAAGACATGTGTGTCGCGTTTTACGCATTCGATGGCTGTACATGGTGCCCAACACAAAGGTCTTGAAGCGTGCAAAATGTGTATCATATTCATTACCTTAACAAGAGGCGCCTTCGCTGGTTTGGCTATGTAGGGAGAATGGAGGAAGACCTTATTCCAAAGTAGTTTCTGTATGGAGAGATGGCATAAGGGACACGACTTATTGGACGGTCACGCCTGAGTTTTATGGACGTTTACAAAAGGAGCACGGGTGAAGCCAACATTGAAATCAACGAATAAGAGAGCATTGCTGAACAACGTTCCATCTGGCGAACAGCAGTGTATGAAGTGAAGGAGTCAGAAAGCAGAAGATGCGTGAAACGAAGCCCTTAAACAAAAAGAACATCATGGAAGGCTAAATCTAACCAGGAGTCAATATTCAGTCGAGATCCTCATTACCGGATTGGCCCAGTGAGCCATTTGTTAAAATGTACATAGCTACTCATAATTATTGCAGGAAACATAAAAAAATAAATAATAAATCTATCTCCTGTTCCTGGTACAAAGTGAAATGTATCTAACGGTTCCTGCTTTAATGTGAAACTTGTGAACCTGTCCCTGGTACAATTTGAAACATATCCACTGTCCCTGGTACAATGCTTAACATCCTCACCGGTCCGTGGTATAATCTGAAACTTGTCCACCAGTCCCTTTTACGAGGAGAAACTTGACCACCGGTCTCTGATTCAATTCAAAACTTGACCACCGTTTCCTGGTACAATTTGAAACTTGTTCACCAGTCCCTGGTACAAGGCGAATCATCTCCACCAGTCCATGGTACAATGTAAAACGTGTCCATCGATCCCTAGTACATTAAAAAACTTCCAACGGTCAATGGTACAATGCGAAACTTGTCAACCGGACCCTGGTACAGTGTAAAAATTTTCCACCGTTTCCTGGTAAAATGAAAAACTTTGACTCACATTGCTTTGACCTGCATGGCATTGAAACATATTGCTTTGACCTGCCTTGCATTGCAAAACATTGCTTTGACCTGCCTTGCATTGCAAAACATTGCTTTGACCTGCATGGTATTGAAACACATTGCTTTGACCTGCCTTGCATTTAAACACATTGCTTTGACCTGCCTTTCTTTCACTCACAGTGCTTTGACCCCCCTTGCATTGAAACACATTGCTTTGACCTGCCTTGCATTGAAACACATTGCTATAAATGACACATGGTGACTAACATTGCAAAATATCATAGAACGAGACTTACATTGACATAACTTAATTACCTTACTTACATTGCTATTTACTTTCCATATAGCGCTATGACATATATTTACTTTCCATACATTGATATGATAAATTAAAAATATATCTACTTTCCATGCTATGAACTACCCTTTTCTGCTTCTTCCCTATATTAAGGACCCACCCTCAATGTATTGATCATTCTCGCACTTATGTGCGTAGCGGGATTTGCAATGTTTCCGTGCCTCGTTGTAAGGGCTCATCAGCGAGGGATTTAGGAGCTGGGACTTGGAAGGCCCCAAGGGTTGTCGCCGTAACTGTTCTTTTAGAAGCTTTTCCAGTTCTTGACTGTCTTTGGTAAATGACATACATTTACTTTCACTCACATAGCAGTGCTATGTCATATATTTACTTTCCATACAGCGCTATGCCATACATGTACTTTCTATACAGTGCTATGACACACATTTACTTTCAACACAGTAATATGACATATATTTACTCTCTATATGGTCATGTGACATACTTTTAGTTTCCATACAGTACTATGACATACATTTATATTCCATAGAGTGCAATGGTATAAATTACTTTCCATACAGTGCTATGCCATACATTTACTTTCTGTGCTATGACACACATTTACTTTCCATGCAGTGCTATGTCATACATTTACTTTCTGTGCTATGACACACATTTACTTTCCATGCAGTGCTATGTCATATATTTACTTTCCATACAGCGCTATGCCATACATGTACTTTCTATACAGTGCTATGACACAAATTTACTTTCAACACAGTAATATGACATATATTTACTTTCCGTAAAGTGCTATGACTCACAATTACTTTCCATACAGCGCTATGACATATATTTACTTTCTATATGGTGCTGTGACATACTTTTAGTTTCCATACAGTACTATGACATACATTTATATTCCATAGAGTGCAATGGTATAAAATTACTTTCCATACAGTGCTATGACATACTTTTACTTTCTATACTGTTCTATGACATACATGTACATTCCATACAGTAATATGACATATATTTACTTTCCGTAAAGTGCTGTGACACACATTTACTTTCCATACTTCGCTGTGACATATATTTACTTTCAAACAGTGCTATGACATACATTTACTTTCCATACAGGGTTATGACATACATTTACTTTCCATAGAGTGCTACGACATACATTCACTTTCATACAGTCCTATGACATACTTTTACTTTCTATACTGTTCTATGACATACATGTACATTCTATACAGTAATATGACATGCATTTACTTTCCATATATGCTATGACATTTATTTACTTTTCATACAGTGACTCATATTTTTAATACTACTACTGATATTGGTTTGAATGACATTATCAGTGTAATATGGATATTAATTCTACTTTCGTGACTCAGATTACTATGACTTACATAGCTATGAATTTTATTGCTATTCCTAACATCGTTATGACTGACATTGTTTTAACTGACATTGTTATGACTGACATTGTTATGACTGACATTGTTGTAACTGACATTGTTATTACTTACATTGCTATAAATCACATTGATATGACTTTCATTGATATAATAATAATAATAAAATTTATTTAAAAATCACGCTTCATCCCCAAAGGCTCGAAGCGCGTAAAATAAATCCGATGTTAGATGTTCGAGAGGCATCACTGCTGCCTGTTAGGCGCACGTGAACTCCATCTCCCCATCTCCGGGTTTTCAGGATGATACAGGTTTGTGTGAATTCCGTAGGTAGGTAAAATGACGGCAAAGTGGTGCACGGAAAATGTTAAATTAGTCCAGTGCCACTGCTGAATCTGGTAACACTCCGATGTTAGATGTTCGAGAGGCCTCACTGCTGCCTGTTAGGCGCACGTGAACTCCATCTCCCCATCTCCGGGTTTTCAGGATGATACAGGTTTGTGTGAATTCCGTAGGTAGGTAAAATGGCGGCAAAGTGGTGCAAGGTAGTTACATGTCGGGTGTACAAACTACATTTCACTATTCCGTTGTTGATTCTACAGTAGTTTTTGTTAACATATATTGCAACCCCTTCCTTTGGATTTGATGCTGTCGGTTGTTCCTTCGGCACGGAAAATGTTAAATTAGTCCAGTGCCACTGCTGAATCTGGTAACGTTTCGTTAAGCCATGTTTCTGTCAGGCACATTAAAGAGCTCATACGAAATTGATAAAAATCCTTACAGAAACAACCCACGTCATCCATCCTGTTACGTAGTGATCCAACGTTTCCCAAAACAACATGTGGAAGAAAGGCTCGCTGTCCTATGTTTCTGCATTTGAAACGAATGCCTCCACTTCTTCCCTGCTTTCTTTCTCTCAGTCGTGAATTGGTCGCCATTTGTTGTTGACATGGCGGAAGTTATGAATTACATTGTGATGACTAATATTATTATGGCGTACATTGTACTCACTCAAATTGATTTGAATAGCACTGCTTTGGTTTACTTTCATATATCTAGCGGTCATCAGCCTCTTGGTCGGGATAACTTCCGGGGCCGAACCCTACAACAGGGGTCACCCAACACCATTGGATATCACATATTTATGAAGTAGAAATGACCAAGATTTTATGTTAGGGGTCACCACAACATGAGGAACTACACTAAAGGTTCACGGCATTAGAAAGATTAAAAATCACTGCCCTAGATGGTACTAGAATCTCATTCACGTAAACCAGAGATCATACATAATGCACATCCAACGTGGCCAAAATACGGTACAGAAACTGAACCGAAAAAGCAACACTTTATAAAGAGTCACAAGGGATCGACCCCCTGACCCCCTCGAATCCTCACTTCCTTATTTCTAATATTTTTTTTTATTATTTATTTTTTCTCATGCAGCTGTATTCGTGCTTAGAGACTTCAAGGGCTCTGATCACGTGACGGCGATCTGTCCTGGCACACAAAACGATGAAATTGACCCGCTCATCTCCAATCTCAGGCTTATTTAAACTTTTCGATGCTAGTACTTTTTTAGGTCTCATTTCCATTTCCAAGTCGAAGTGCTATGTAAGGATAGTATCCCCTTGTATCGCTAACAATGCTCATATTGCGGATACAACGCAAAAGAGAAGCAATTCTTCGCATCCATCTCCAGACAATCCACCGTGGAGGCGTACAAACGCCACTACCTAAAAACGAATAGAGAGCAACGGTATTTCATTATTGGTAAGTTTGGTAATAATTTTAGTGATATCATCTACCTAATAAATTTTGGGCACACTGTTGGCATTTCATAACAAAATATGCCTATTCTTATGTTACTTTTTAAATTTCGATCGCTTGTCGCAGAATGGATATAATATCTTTACCTTTAAAACCAGGTGGTAATGAACGAGCATCTTGGCACTCCTCGGGCGGCTATCCAGAAATTCCCACGTTTCTAACGTTAATGGAGATGTCCCGTAGATACTGAATATTAAAATTAGCTTTGGTATCATCACTTCTTTTGCAGAAGTGCTTGAAGTTCAATTAAAATTACTGTTCCTCCCATCAAAAGTGTGTCAGTCATTTCCCAAGGCATTTCACCCTGTTTTCTAAACTATGAAATACAGGAAAAGAGCTAAAGTTGTTTTGTTATATCAGACGAGATTCTTTACTTAAACATGGCGTCCCTCACTTTGATCTTACACAGATGTCAGCATTTTTCTGAGCTCGGTTTCAGGTTGTACACATTAAAACAGTGCCAGAAAGAAGGAGCATTTATTTTTAAAACCTTTATCATCGTCATGTCTAATTATGGTTTTGATATTTTCAGGACACCAAGTGATGACTCTGTGTATACATCTCAACGCTCTCGGAGATACACCAACGGTAAGCACGGACCTCCCTCCCAAAAACCTCTTAAACATGCAGTCCTTAAAACGACGTCTTGCTTCCATCATTTGATTGCGGTTGTACCATTTAAACTGAAGGTTTGAGCGGGCTCCCTGGGATGTAGTTGTTCGTCCTTCGTATGCGAAAATGGCCACGTCTATATTACACGGTGAGTACGCAAGTGACTTGGCAGTCATTTTTGTGCCCGAAAGGCTTTCCCGCACGGGAGACACACGTTGTTTTGGTTCCTTGTTTGTTATGAGTCGGTTTTGCTTTTTCTTGACACGGACTTTCGTCTTGTGGAAAGGGTGCGCTTATATTATTAGGATTTTGCTCCAACAGTGAGTCTGCCACGCCAGCTTGCACTGTCCATGACTGTGAGTCTGCCACGCCAGCTTGCACTGTCCATGACTGTGAGTCTGCCACGCCAGCTTGCACTGTCCATGACTGTGAGTCTGTCACGCCAGCTTGCACGGTCCATGACTGTGAGTCTGTCACGCCAGCTTGCATGGTCCATGACTGTGAGTCTGTCATGCCACCTTGCACGGTCCATGACTGCAAGTCTGCCACGCCAGCTTGCACAGTCCATGACTGTGAGTCTATCATGCCACCTTGCACAGTCCATGACTGCAAGTCTGCCACGCCAGCTTGCACAGTCCATGACTGTGAGTCTGTCACGCCAGCTTGCACAGTCCATGACTGTGAGTCTGTCATGCCACCTTGCTCAGTCCATGACTGTAAGTCTGCCACGCCAGCTTGCACGTTCCATGACTGTGAGTCTGTCACGCCACCTTGCACGGTCCATGACTGTGAGTCCACCACGCCAGCTTGCACTTTCCATGACTGTAAGTCTGCCACGCCAGCTTGCACGGTCCATGACTGTAAGTCTGCCACGCCAACTTGCACGGTCCATGACAGTGAGTCTGTCACGCCAGCTTGCATGGTCCATGACAAGGTCAATATGGATGGATTTAAGTAAAGCTTTTGGAAGAGTATTTTTTCTGCCCGCTAACTAAGCGTTTCCCGCTGGAGTCTGCTGTCTTGACTTTCTTCTGACATGCCCTGCCATTCTGGCTTGTCTTTTTTAGGAGTGTGTTGATTCTGATACAATCGGCACGTTGTAGGACCTCAGTCCTGCCATCTAATGATAAGACGTTTGTGCAGGCAACGTAGGTGGCTATGGCTTAGCTGTCGAGCAAGTCTTTTCAGCATTTGAAGGGATACTAATATACCTTTAGCTAAGAGACAAGACTGAGACCCTCCAGTGGAGCTCTCCGAAGTGAACATTTGCTTTGAAAATTTGTTTACAAGTGTGGACAGTTTAAGTATGATCGGTTTTCCTTTTATCAAATTAGGTTAGACCGAGCAAGGTGTGCACTGTAAATATCCAATTTGTTTTAAATTTGGTGTCACCCTTAGGATGGTGTCACACACTGTGGTCTGCACACCCCTAGCTACCACCCTGCTTCCCGCCATGCAGTAATTTAAACTTGTACCCTTGATTATTAACACTTACATTTTTCTAAGAAACCCAACTCTGATAAGTAAGCCGCCAATCCTATATTATAGACACTAACCCTAATTAGTAGCCCACAAACCTTATTAGTAGCCCGCAAACCTGTATTATAGATCATGGTACTGTTTAGTAGCAGCCAAACCTGTAAATTATAGCATCTAACCATGATTTAAACTATAACACTAAGTGTTATTAAGTCTTAAAGCCAATTAAAATTTGTAAAAAAATATTCTTTATTTATCTTCAACAGAATACTGTGCCTATTTGGATACTTGCTTCTCAGAGGTCACGACTGCTGAGGTCGGCACAAGCATCCGGTAATAGTTCAAACAGGAGGCGCCAAATGAAACCAACGAATTAACAACAAAATTGCGAATGAGATTGTTAACATAAGACAGCATTGGAGTTTTTTTTAACCACTTCTTTGGTTATTTTTTTATTTGGTTAATTTTTTATTTTTTATTTGTTTATTTATTTTTTTGTATTCATAAATCTTGCAAGTTAGCTACAAAAATAGTTTATTGACTTAAATAGGACTTGATGAAATTGAAACGGAACTTGTTGGACAAATCTATAGCGACATTGAAAATAGTGTCAGTTATCAGTTTAAGGCTAAAGATGAAAAGTTAATTTAATATCATTTCTTGATGTTTGGGGGATAGTCACCTTTCTAACAAATAGCTTGATAAGGATAGGTTGACAAGAATATGCGGACGAGGAAAAGTTGACACCAATAAATTGACAAGGATAAGTGGAAAAGGATAAGTGAAAAAGGATAGGTTGAAAAAGATAGGTGGACAAGGATATGTTGGCATAGTATAGTTGGCAAGAAAGGGTTGACAAGGATAAATTGACAAGGAAAGATTGGCACGAATAATTTGAAAAGGATACGTTGGCAAGGACAATTTGAAAAGGATAGGTTGACATGGATAGGTTAACAAAGATAGGTTGACAATGATATGTTGGGAAGGATAGGTCGCCCTGGATAAGTTGACGAGGATAGGTTGACATGGATAAGTTAACAAGGATAGATTGAAAGGGATACAAGGGATATCGGTTGACAAGAATAATTTGACAAGGTTAGGTTGACAAGGATAAGATGACAAAGATATGTTAAAAGGATATACATCGATGAATAGCTTGATGAGGATAGGTTGACAAAATAGGTTGACAAAGAAAAGTTGACACTAATAATTTTCCACACATAATTTGACAAAGATAATTTGACAAGGATAAAGTGTCATTACTTCTGCGATAGAGCATTGGGAAATCCCAGTGTCATATAACATTAATAGAAGCCTACAGGCAATATGTCATTAGCATTGACACAATACCGTAACATATTACGTAATGAAAGAAAAATTTTATTTCTTTTATATATATGTATATCGTGCATACGGTCATGCCAAAGTATAATATTGCCTTTTTAAAATTAATATTATTAAAATATTTTATTTTATTTCATCTCTGAGAGACGAGGGTGTGTTTTCGCACAAAATTTGCGAAATCCGCTGCCTGGGATTTTGTTACTTCTAGGATTTTGTTACGCCTGCGATTTTGTTACTTCTGGGATTTTGTTATTTCTGGGATTTTGTTACTTCTGTGATTTTGTTACTTCTGGGATTTTGTTACTTCTGTGATTTTGTTACTTCTGTGATTTTGTTACTTCTGTGATTTTGTTACTTCAGTGATTTTGTTACTTCTGTGATTTTGTTACTTCTGTGAATTTGTTATTTCTGTGAATTTGTCACTTCGGTGATTTTGTTACGCCTGGTATTTTGTTACTTCTGTGATTTTGTTACGCCTGGGATTTTGTTACGCCTGGGATTTTGTTACTTCGGTGATTTTGTTACTTCTGGAATTGTGTTACTTCTGTTATTTTGTTACGAGGAATGAGCTATTTCCCAGACATCAGATCGCCTTCAGCTGGTGAGCCCAAAGGGACATCAAAGGGACATCAAGGGGACATCAAGGGGGGATAGTTCGGCGTGGCATCAGGGGCGTTGCAGGAGTTGCCGGCGTTTTCATTGTATCCATGTCCTAACAGCTACAGGACAGCATCTCTGAATTTTTTAGATTGTGGTTGTATCCGGTAGCATTGTGCCATGGATTGTGGTTGTCTCCCGTAGCACTTTACCAGGGATTTGTTTTCTCCCGTAGCATTTTACCATTGATTTGTTGTTTCCCGTAGCATTGTACAATGTATTTGATGTCTTCCGTAGCATTGTACCATGTATTTGATGTCTTTCGTAGCATTGGACTATGTATTTTTGTCTCCCGTAGCATTGTACCATGTATTTGATATCTCCCGTAGCATTGTACCATTGATTTGTTGTCTTCCGTAGCATTGTACCATGGATTTGTTGTCTTCCGTAGCATTGTACCATTGATTTGTTGTCTTCCGTAGCATTGTATCATTGATTTGTTGTCTTCCGTAGCATTGTATCATGAATTTGTTGTCTTCCGTAGCATTGTATCATGAATTTGTTGTCTTCCGTAGCATTGTACCATTGATTTGTTGTCTTCCGTAGCATTGTACCATGTATTTGTTGTCTTCAGTAGCATTGTCCCATGGATTTGTTTTCTCCCGTAGTATTAGACCAATGGATTTGTTGTATCCCGTAGCATTGTAATTGTACCATGGATTTGTTGTATCCCGTAGCTGTGGAAGCTTGCAATCAGTTCCATTTCTCTTACATGAGCCACCATCCGAGGTGGACAGATCCCATTCCAATTAACAGAGCATTCACATTCATTAAAATAATCAGCAAGATTACTTTGTACTAACTTCAATTTAATGGCCATCATGGGGTACACCTCAGAACGCTGGGAAAAAGACTCTGGACCCATATCGCATTCTACCTAAATACTCCGTTACATCACAAATCTAGAATATCAACACACAAAAATAAGAAATGAAGAATACCTTAAAGAAATCATTCACTTTTTAATAATCAATAATAACTGCATATTCTGATTAAATAAAATTAAAACGATAATATAAATATAAATAAAACGAATTGTTATTTTCATTTTGAGAAGCTCTTATGTGTCCAAAAACAACAAACTTGTATACCATTCAACGCCATAGTTTTACATATCATAATTCTTCACCATAACACACAATGTTTCACTTTTACACGCTATTGAACGCGCCCCACATTTTTAATTTCAATATGAAATCATTTGAAAAATTGAGCTTTTTGAAATGGGGGATTTAGTGAAGGGAGTGGTAGTGGAGATGGGAGTGGAGAGGGTAATGGAAGTGAGAGTGTGAGAGGAAGTGGAGGTGGTGGTGGCGGTGGCGGTGGGGGTGGAAGGGGAGCTAGGGGTGGAGCTGAAAGTTGAGTTGAAATTGCAGGTGGAAAAGGAGAGGGAGGTGGAAGCGGGAATGGGAGTGGATGTAGAAGGGAAGGTGGAAGTGGAGGTTAAAGCGGAGTTGGCGGAGGCGGTGGAAATGGAAGGGGGATTGGAGTCAGAATTGAAGGTGGCAGTGGAGGTGGAAATGGGAATGGAGATGGGAGAGGGGGTGTTGCATGTTGATATGTTTGTGGAGATGGGAGTGCGTGTGGAGGTGGGAATGTAAGGGAAGTGGGAGGGGATGTGTCGGCGGGAGCGGAGGTAGGCGTGGAGGTGTGAGTGGGGGCAGTTAGAGTGGGAATGGAAGTGGAGGTGGCAGGGCAGTGGGAGTGAATGTGGAAGTGGCGGTGGGGGTGTTGGTGGAAGTGGGATTGGAACAGGAAGTGGAGGAGCGAGTGGAGGTGCGAGTTGAGGTGGAAGCTGAGGTGGAGGTGGAAGTGGGGGTGGAAGTTGATGTGGAAGTGGAGTCGCAAGTTGTGTAGTGTAGGTGAGTGGGAGTTGGAAGCTTAAGGGAGTGAATATGGGATTGGAGAAGCATTGGATACGAGAATGGAGAACGGAGATATGAGAGATTGTGCAAGAATTTGTTGTTTAGGAGAAAAGTGGGATATAGGATAGGGCATATAGGATGGGGGATATCCTCTTATAAATTGTAAGTATGTAGGGGTGCACGTGGAGTAGACGAATGGAGTCTTCAGAGTATAGAACATTGATTCCCAAACGTATTTTTTGTTCGCAGCACCATCTCATGTGTAGTGAATTCCGGCGTAATGTATGAGTGGGCAACTATGCGCGAGGGGGCTGACCCACGAACGGGCGACAATATGCGAGAAGACCAACATACAATTAGGCAATTAAACAAAAGGGTACTAACATAGGCGTGGGCCACAATGCGAGTGGGTACTAGTGTATGTGTGGGGAAACTATACCAGAGAAGACTAACATACGATTTGCCAAACTCCTGAGAGAGTGGACCAAGATACGAGTGGGCAAGTATGAGAGAGAGAGAACCAAGTGAAGAGTGTAAAGTATGAGAGAGGGAACCAAGTGACGAGTGGAAAGTATGAGAGAGGGAACCAAGTGACAAGTGGAAAGTATGAGAGAAGGAACTAAGTAACGAGTGGAGAATTATAAGAGAAGGGACCAAACTACGAATGGGCAGCTATGAGAGAAGGGTCTAGCGTATGGACAAAAATTTGAGAATCTGAAGAGGCACGAGAGACGTCTCTCAGTTGAGCTGTACAGGCTTGTGTTTTGTCTTCATGTCCCCATGTGAGTAAAACATTTGCGTAAGAAGCGTCAAGCTCAAGTTGCGCATCATCAATTTCATTTTTTGTAATTCAAACGTAACCCAGTAAATCCCCTTGTTAAATTTAGTTTATTCTCCTGAATACTATTATCTAGTTGTAATTGTTTTTTAATTACGCTTTTTTTTAAAAAAATTCAGAATAATTATTTACTTTTATCAGTAACATCAAAAAGTCTCAGATGCTTCGAGGCACACCTAGCTAATCTCGCGGCACACCTAGCTAATCTCGCGGCACACCTGGCTAATCTCGCGGCACACCTGGCTAATCTCGCGGCACACCTGGCTAATCTCGCGGCAAACCTGGCTAATCTCGCGGCACACCTGGCTAATCTCGCGGCACACCTGGCTAATCTCGCGGCACACCTGGCTAATCTCGCGGCACACCTGGCTAATCTCGCGGCACACCTGGCTAATCTCGCGGCACACCTGGCTAATCTCGCGGCACACCTGGCTAATCTCGCGGCACACCTAGATAATCCCGTGGCACATCTAGCCAGTCTATGCTCTTGTTCTCTCTCGTCTTGACTATTGCAACTCTCTTCTGTCAGGTTCACCAAAACACTTCTTAGAAAAACTACAAAAGGTTCAAAACTCAGCTGCTAGGCTAGTTTTAAAGGCAAAAAAAAAAAAACGTGATGACGTCACACCACTACTTCATTCACTTCATTGGCTCCCTGTACAAGCACGGATTGACTATAAACTCTCTGTTCTCTGCCACAACGTTTTCACGAATTCCTGCCCTTCCTATCTAACCGAACTTCTTTCTGTCTATTCATTCACCCCTTCGACAGCTTCGCTCCTCTGCAGACGGGCGTAATATTTCTGTCCCCAAGACGCGCACCCTAAAGATCTTTCTCTTACTGTGCCCCCAAACAAGGGAATTCTCTTCCACTCCGCAATATATCAACCATCTCAGCCTTCAAAACTGCAATCAAAACACATCTCTTTAAACTCTACTACCCCGACTGATTCCCCTCATCTGACCGATAAACGCTGCTGCTGGCCGCCGTCCATGGCTTGTCATGTAAAAGTTCTGGAGTGGATGGGTTGAATATACATTAGTTTTTGTTTTGTCTTTATACAGCTGTTCTTTATTATATATATGTATTTTATTTTACTGTCACGATTATGTCACTTTTTCTAATATTTTATGTACAGCGCGGTGAGCCCAGCCCTTGGCTGCACATGGGGTACCGCGCTATATAAGACAACTAAAAATAATAATAATCTCGCGGCACAACTAGCTATCCTCGCGGCACACCTAGCTAATCTCGCGGCACACCTAGCTAAGCTCGCAGCACACCTAGCTAATATCGTGGAACACCTAACTAATCTCGCGGCACACCTAGCTAATCCCGCAGAACACCTAGCGAATCTCGTGGCACATCTAGCTAATCTCGTGGCACATCTAGCTAATCTCGCGGCACGCCTAGCTAATGTAGCTACCGATGTTAGGAAAGAATTGAATTTAAGCTTATTTTGAAACTGTTACAATTTAAAATTGTTCACCTTATTTCAAATAAAACCATTTTTATAGTCATCATAATTTTAATAAAAGAACAACTCAAAATTCCCTTCTGTCTGCAACTAACACCACTAAAGAAAAATCTAAAAATAAAAGCCATGGCGAGAAGGGGAGAAAACATGGTGAGGATTTAGCTTGCTTTATTTTATAGGACCACACAAACAAGGGTCCAATCTGTCACCGGGACGTGACTACACGATGAGGCAGGTACAAGGCGACAGGTGGAGGTGGGACAATCCTGAAAAAAGGGGTTGGGGGGAAAGGGAGGAAGCACTGTTTAAGATAAATACCGGTGTTGTCATTGCTGGACAAGTGTATTTATGAAAGACACACGTCTTGAGACCACCACTATACCCACGGCATTGCCCAAATCATATTGCTGGATCTAACATGATAATCAGGTTGACACCGCGCATAAAACTTAATAAAAGTGTTGGACTGCGATGAGCGTCATTTCACACGATCAAATTTCGCGTCAAATTGTTGTATGAACGCACTATTTTGTGCGTGGTTTCTTGTTTTGGGGAATTTGATCAAAAAGTCATTTGAAAGTTGGGACAAGGCATCATGCACGAATTGCATCAAATGCTTGAAGGAAAATTTGATCGTGTGAACCGACACTTAAGCTTTAAAATAGATTAATTAGACACGAACAATCTGTGTCAATATAACAATATAATATGTTAAGCTGTAATAATAATTTTACATTATACATAAGTAGACGTTTCGGCACCATGTAGATGAGATCATCGTGAAATAGTACGATTGAAGATATATTAACACTCTTTCATTCGTTTCCCTCGCACCCTTAACACGCTACACCCCAATATGTCTGCAAACACCCCCCCCCCCCGCTCTGAGGTCTATTCCCCAGGCCAGTGGTGTAGCGAGCTTAACTCGCGCCCGGGGCACAATACCTTTTTAGCGCCCCCCAATAACTTTTTAGCGCCCCCCCCATTCGAAAACCATACAATATTATAGTAAAATATACCCTTTGGCGCCCCTTTGTGGTTAGCGCCCGGGGCATGATGCCCCCCTTGCCCCCCCTCACAACGCCACTGCCCCAGGCACCCGACTAGCTGCGGCTATTAAATAAAACTCTCATTCCTACCAAAAAAAAATGCAACACACCCGTCTCCGTCTGCGTCATGTCCTGTCTACACCTATGTCCCGACATGCCTCTGAATTTTTCTAGTCCTGCTGCTTCGTTTCGTTTCCTTTGGCCTGTCATTTCCGTCTCCCTTACTCTCCAGGTTGCATCAGAGCTGATGTGTGTGTACTGTGAACTCAAGACCGACTCCTCTGACGACTGGAGAAAGTGTGTGAGGGCGTGTGGGGTGTTTACGTTCCCGGGTCATTACTCAGATGCCTTTGGATTTTCATTTCTTCATATTTTATCCTAGACCTGGTCCTGTGTGGTTTCCATTCAAATTCCCTCTCGGGATACTGGACGCTGTGTAGTTTTCGTTGTTTGGCCTTGTTTTCTTCGGCAAGCTGACGGGAAGCAAATTGTGGACATGCTGCGCTGCCGCAAAGCCACCAACGTCTTACGTTAATGCGGTTGAACAGGTGACTGCAGTCGTGGCAAGGGGGGGAGGGGGCGTGTGCACGATGATGGTGTGAGGACCGCTTTTATTATTTTATTTTTTTTACATCATTATTTGTTATAAAGCAAATAAAGCAAACGTGGGAACAGAAGCAAGCATAGCGACATCATGCATTCACGACGGACACATTCGTGAGACACATTCGTGAGACACATTCATAAATTCAGTGTGTTCCACTTGGAATTTTTTTAAATAGGATATTTGAAATAGCAATTAACAGATAAGGTAAGTTTGAAACGAATCCGTTGGCTAACTTACACTACCCGGTACAACCCTGAGTTTCTGTGGATGAGTGAACTCGCCCTGATTGGTCACGCACTGGTTTAAGCCGATGAAAATAATTATTTCACAACCAGGTCAATAAAGACCGGAATTTGAAGGAAAAAAAAAAGCCGGTCAGAGTTTGGTCATTTCATATATGGATGTTTTCTTGATCGATATCTTTTGGGTTTTAATTACCGTAGAACGTCTAATCAAATTACCAAGTGTTTAAAATTGTGTTCGGTGACAGTGAAAGTTTGAATTTCATTGTTTTAAATGGTGTACACATACTTTTTGTGGCTGCTATTCGGATGTCATTTGCGGTAGTTTATTTCAGTTACACTGAAGAAGTGAGCTTAGTCCATATATAGTTCATTCAATTATCTTTCATTTAATACCTCGTATTGTCTTACAAACCCCAACAATAATATTTTAAATAGCTTTTTTATCACAAACCTTCTCACTTCTGGTACCCGGGTACGAATAGCCACTTCGAATTTTTATTATTTTTATTCAGATTTACGTTTTTCTCACGAGGACGTGCGGTTGACGTCACGATGGCCGATTTGAGTGCTAGGGAGACACTGATGTTGAGTTAGGGACACTAATTGTCGCACTAAGGACATTTAGGGTCCGGTAAGGCATAGTCCGTATAGTGACAGACTTAAGGCTTTACGCGTTTTAATTATAAAATATTTCACTAAATTAGAAGGCTTTGCTAATTTCTCCACTTTTAAAAAAAAATATTTTAGTTCAATTTTTAAGTTTTTAAACAGATTATTAAAGATCTTTATTATTATTATTATTATTATTATTCTTATGCAGCGTAATATTCACAACAAAATGTCAATTTTTAAACAAAATTTGTTTCTCTTCATAAATAAAAAAAACATATTCATAATTGTCGTTCGGCTAATGCTCATCTGTGGTACCTCATTTCATTAGGTTAGGTAGGATAGATTTAGGGTTCAGGTTAGGGTGAGGGATAGATTTAGGAAGTTTTTTCATTATTTTTAAACGTTTTATTCTTAATTTACGGGTCGTGTAAACCAAGATGGCGACCATGTTAAAAAAAACGCTGTACCAGTAGTGTTCAATTACCTGTCGTTCTTTTCGGTAAGTAACTTCATCCCATTGTCTTGTTTTCCCCTCCTCCACCACCCCGCCCCCTCTCCCACCATTAAAATAAAATTAAAAATTCACGTCTGCTGTCACGGCAACAAAGATGGCGGCGGTTTTAAAATTAAATAGGACGCAACAGTGAAAGAAGAACTCAGGTGGAAGGGGAGGGGGAATGTAGGGAGGACTTCGTATGGGGTACAGATTTATTTTAAAATGTAATTATTGTTTGTTTATATCAAACGTGCAAGACAGATTACACATTCCTATAACACATTCCAATGTGCATTGCGGATTACAGATTCCTACATCATCATTACAATGTGCATTGCGGATTACTGATTCCTACCTCAAATTCCAATGTGCACTGCAAATTACACATTCCTAAATCACACTCCAGTGTTGATTGTGGATTACACATTCCTAATTCCTTATGAAGCATTATGGTTGATTGATGGGGCGTTGATGAAACGCAGTATCAAAGGAATGTTATGATAGATCTCATGAGGGGGAACGCAAAACGCAACAAACTCTTTAATAAACCATAATGCTACCAATCTTCTACCAGCTATATTGCTACCAATCTTCTACCAGCTATATTGCTACCAATCTTCTACCAGCTATATTGCTACCGATCTTCTACCAGCTATATTGCTACCAATCTTCTACCAGCTATATTGCTACCAATCTTCTACCAACTATATTGCTACCAATCTTCTACCAGCTATATTGCTACCAATCTTCTACCAGCTATATTGCTACCAATCTTCTACCAGCTATATTGCTACCGATCTTCTACCAGCTATATTGCTACCAATCTTCAAACAGTTATATTGCTCCCATTCAACTGTCAGCTATATTATATTGCTCCCATTCATCTACAAGCTATGTTGTTCACTATTCTTCAACCATCTATGTTGCTCCCCCTCTTCTACAAGCTATGTTGCTCATACTCTTCTACATCTATGTTTCTCCTTATTCTTCTAACATCTATGAAGCTCCCTGTATTTCTAACATCTATGTTGCTCCCTGTTCTTCTAACATCTATGTTGCTCCCTGTTCTTCTAACATCTATGTTGCTCCCTATTCTTCTAACATCTATGTTGCTCCCTATTCTTCTAACATCTATGTTGCTTCCTGTTCTTCTAGCATCTATGTTGGTCCCTGTTCTTCTAACATCTATGTTGCTCCCTGTTCTTCTAACATCTATGTTGCTCCCTATTCTTCTAACATCTATGTTGCTCCCTATTCTTCTAACCTCTATGTTGCTCCCTGTTCTTCTATCATCTATGTTGCGCCTTATTTATTTACAAAATCGACAGGTCATATTAGCAAATATGATTCATGTCAGACAAATAATAACCACATTCTGAGGCAGGAGTTTGCTGTGGCAAACTACCTCACGCTATCCATGGGGTTTGGTGTGGCAACCTACCTCACGCTGACCACGGTAGTTTTATGTGGCAACTGCCACACACTGTCCACGTGGTTTGATGTATCGTGTTCAATACTGGAATCAAAAAAGTGGTATCAAATTCTTACGAAGGATACAGTGGCTTAGTTATCTCTAAACGTAGATTTCGATTTCCACTTACAATCCTATAAAAAATGTCAAAATTTTACCTCGCAGTGCAGACAGTAAGGTCCTTAATAAAGACTGAAATCTGCTTTGAAAAAGGTTCTATTTATCTATATAAACGAAAACCTGGTTGGTATAAACAGTTCCGTTTTTTTTAAACTTTCCTAACCTCAACGTTCACAAGTGAAGTAGGTAAATATTTATTCTTCAAAGTAAAAGGATAGAATTCAAACAAAATTCGTGCGTGAAATGGGAATTTTAAAATCGGTTTAAGACATTTTTAACGAATCAGAGCTGAAAAAAAGGTGGTCTGAAGCCAGTGATTTACTGCCTGACGCAGGCTAAAGGGTGATAAAAACGAGTCGGTAGCCATTTTGTGTCACCTCCAGTATGCATTACTCCACCACATCCTTGGATCTGACAGTCTCACAAGCCGGATTGAATAATGTTCATTTTATGTTTCAAGGTGGGCTATATCATTGTTACAACTCTTTGGGTTAGCAGCCAGTGAGATGTGAAGCGGGTGCAGAAGGGCAGTGGCGTAGCTAGGGTTGGTGTCATCTGGTGCGGAAAACTAATGGTGTCACTGGTCACACACCCCTCCCCTCCGACTTCAAGGATGAATAGTATAACATTGGACAAGCACCAACAAAAATATCAAAAAAATAAAGGCCAGTAGGTCAATGTATTTAACATATGTAATAGCATTACGTTGTAGTTATTTTACATTGAATTGACTGGCTTTATTCAAAATTTCACTCTCCTTGTCTTCAAAGCTGCACACGTGTCAAATACTTGATCAAAGTCAATATTCTTCACCGTATCACTTTTAATTGATATTAGAGTTAGATAAAAAAAAAATATTTAAAAAGCCTTGCCCGTCGTCCCATTGTGGATCGTAAATAATTATGGCTAAACTTTAACTTTGAAAAGTTCCCCTCACGTGAAGACACAGATACACAAATCGTAGAAAACACTTGAAGGCTTAGCGAGAGCATTGGAAGAGATTCTAGGAAGTCCCATTCAGCTATGAATTTTGCAAAATCCAATACTGACTAGTGCATGCCTTTTGGGTGTCCTAAGCCTTGGTTTTTATTTTTAAAGTTCATCTTCTGATAACATCATCACAGAAAGAGGTTAGTTTTGGACATGACACCAATAACTCTTCTTCACTGGCTGATAGTAGACTCCTGGTTTAACACACACCAAACATGTCTGCTGCTTCCTTGATCGCTGATGATCTGATCCGGGGCTCACAATGAAAGTGATCATTACAAGCTCTTAATTCAAGTTTAACATGCTAGTTCTTATATTTCATTTACACAAATTGAATTATGCAGTCCATCAATTATGATCAATACACTCCAGCATCTCCATATTGTTTTCTTCTCACAGAGAGAGTCCAGCATCTATTATTTGTTCTCCTGCAAATCTCTTCTTAAACCTGAATCTTCTCTCTACCGAAATTTTAAATTGTTCTAATATAAGAGTGTTTTTTTCAATAGCGTGTTCCACGCTTCTCGTGCAGAAACAACCTTAAGGCCATTAGGTTGGTCACCACTTCGTCAAGAGTAAAGCCTTTAGTCTGCAGATTCTGCTGTGTAAGATTAACTTCCTTAAGTAGATCAGCCCAGATGTAAAGGTAGCAGAAAACTTGAAATCACAGACAGCATGTAAAAGACCTTGTGCTGTATGACAATCGTGCTCTAATGTTAAGGGGCGGAACTTGTGGCAGATTGGCGAAAATATTTATTTTTGACTATTTTGAGTATGTCTGGGTTTTCATATATTTGGTTCCAAAAACGATAAATATATTTTTTTTACATTTTAATAAATTTAAATTAATTATTAAACGATAGGAAATTGTGTAAAATACTATTTTGTTAACTCTATAAATGGGTAAAAAGTAATTTTAAAATGTTTTTAATTTTTATCGATTCGTTTAATGTACTTAGAATCGCCCGACCTCATCGTCTGATATCAAAGGGAAGCTTTTGTCCCTCAGAATTTACAAACTTTACCGAACAATTCCGAACAATTCAATCAGCGTTAAATCATGGTCAAAACGGTGTTTATCTGACCTAATTATAGGGTCACCTCATGTATTAGGCATGAACCTTGAACTTTCAATAAGGCACGCAAGTGGATTGGTTATATGTGTTGAAAATTTAAAATGTGACCGGTTATCCTTTTATGAAATTTCGGTTAGACCGAGCAGTGTCTGTAAATAAGCAATTTTTCAATTTGGTGTCACCCCTGAGGGGGGTGTCCCTATTTTAGTTCTAACATTGTCGTCTTAACGTTTACCGTATTTGCGATTTTCGTGAGTTCGGGTGGGAAGTCAAGGGCACCCCCCCCCCCACACACACACACACACGGGCCCGGGCGTTACAAACTCTAGCTACTCCACTGGTTACGCTAGGGAAAAAACCTTTATGTAAATCTTTGTCATTATTTTTTTTTCAATGTGTACATGAATACATTAAGATAACTTTATGGTTGCATTGGAATGTGATTTTTTTTTATTGTACAAATATATATTTGAAACGCAAACTGAAATATAACATCCAACAATAACTGTTACCAGTAACTAAAATCATCTTACTCTTACTTTTCCCTATCTTAAATTGTATATATATATATTGTAAATATACATAATTTTATTATGTACATTTCATTGGGCAGTTGTTTGTTTTTGTTGGTTTTTTTGTACATGGTAGATGATAATAATTTCGCCACATATCATGGCCGAAATTTTTAACAAAGCGAAAGTAATAAATCTTTTATATTAGCAACAGGGTCGACTGGCCAAAGAAGAGGTGCATCCTTATGCCGATTTAGGCTTTTATTATTTATTTCGTTTAACTGATAGCGATACTTAAATGGGTATTGGGTCCCACTTTTTAATTTACAGTCCGTAGTATTGTCATCCTACTACAGGCTCAATCCTTTACAGTAGCGCTCCCGCAGGTGGTGTTCAGTGGACCGGTACCGATCCGCGAGCCTTTCGTTGCCGTTTAAAATTATCATTATTACGTTAAGTCTGATCACGAGTTTCTCATCGTGTTTCTTCTTCTATGTTGACAACGAAAACAGCAATTCTTCTTTTCTTTTTTAGTTTTATAAATTTGATTAAAGAAAATAATTAAAATTATGTTTTAAACTTTAACTCATTACCGTTTCCTTTGGTAGTCCTAGCGCCCCCCACCCTCCCTTAATCTACGGAGTGTTTTATCACCTACTTTAAGAACCACTGGGGGGGGGGAGAGGTCTAGATTATTCCAGCTGTCACATAGGCCTACGTTGATGTGTTTTTGTTTCATGTCAAACGTGTCAAAAGAAAATATCTCTAAAATACCACAGCCTTTAGAAGACTACTGACCTATTTGATGAAGGATTGTTTTTATTCTACTAAGCTACATTCCCCCCCCCCCCACCTTTTTTTTCTTCTCAATATGTCTATAAAACTGGTTTCTCTAGTTACTGCAGTTATTACTGCTGTGATAGCTTTGATTATTAATTTATGGTTGTTTTTTTTTTACTTGTTATATTAAGTCTCTTATGGCTATAGCAGACCTGTTTACCTTCAAACTCTTAAAATCGTACAATATCATCATATTAGTAAGAGCATTGGCCACAAGATTCTATCCTTGGCGTATGGCTGCATAGAAGGCTCTGCACCAGAATATCTGAAAGGACTGCTTTATCAACATGTACCTTAAAGAACCTGCGGTCCTCAACTCAGTCCTTACTGAAAATTCCCAGTGTGGATGAACACAGAAAAAAGTCGTACGGAGTCATGACCCACTAGAGTACAGGCCTTAGCGCAGGATCGTGACGTCACACGACGGAGGCCTTTGGTAGCCGTGTAAAGTTATGCCTCGCTGTGTAGTCTGCAATGGCCTCACTAATTCGATTCAAAAACTATTCTTTGAATGTAAACTTAAACTTATATTATATTGTTTTAACTAACATTAGCATTTCTAAAACTAAAACAACATGCAATATGAGTTGACCAACACTTACTCTAGAATATTATGTTGGTTCGAAATCTTTCCTGGGTATCGCTGCAATCCAACTTTGTTGCCATCTTTCCGAAATCGAAAAATGTGAGCTCTGGATTCTTTATTGTAATTTCCCTTGCAAAATGGGGCACAGCATTTATAAACCATTTCCCATGTTTAGAATTGTTACAACAACGCACGGTTACACTATTGTTGACGAAATAACAATAAATCCACAATATGAATTACGATAAAAAGCCTCAACAAGTGTTCGCATAACTAAGCGCTGCAGTCGATAACCGGCATTGTAAACGATGGCCTCTCCGTCGTGACGCAGTGGCGTAGCGAGGGGGGGGGCAAGGGGGGATCATGCCCCGGGCGCTACTCACAAAGGGGCGCCAAATGGTATATTTTACTATAATATTGTATGGTTTTCGAATAGGGGGGGGGGTGCTAAAAAGGTATTGGGGGCGCTAAAAAAGTATTGTGCCCCGGGCGCGAGTTAAGCTCGTGACGTCACGTAAATTCGCACATCCTGTGCTTAGGCCTTAAGTTCTCGTAGGTCGTGACGGAGTGCGCTCTTTTGAAGCGGTAGCGCCAAAGTTATGGAATATTTTACCTCCATCTTTGAGAAGTATTGAAAAGGACAGAAAATCATTTAGGAAACGTTTAAAGACTTTTTTGTTTAATAGATTTGATGAAACCAGAGCGCAGTGAGCATGCTAAAGTAGCATGGATACCAGCGCTATAGAAGTATCCAATCAATCAATAAAATCTACCAATACATTATCTTAATAGTAAAAAATAAACATACAGTATATATAATGTATACACCTCAAAATCGTACATTGTACGCCAAAATCGTAAGAGTAAACAGGTCTGCTATAGTGGCAGATTCATAGCAGACCTAGAATTATTTTTACTTCCTTGTATGGTCACACTTTGTTTACGGTAAATTACTGGCCGCTGATTACCAGTAAGTTATCGTTAATTTGTTGTACTTTTACGACACATTTTTAGCAGTGTGGCTTGGACGTATTACTTCTGTCCATGACTTTTATTCCCGGAAAAGAAATAATCATTTGAACATAACAAAAGGCATTATCAATATAAGTCCATTACATCGTCTGTGGAATCATCGTCCGCCTGCAACCATGGCGGCCATATTAGACCGATCGATTGTTGTTCAAAATTATATGTTGCAGGAATGAAACTTTCTTTGGCCGTATGTCTGCTGCTGGGCTTCGTCGTCTTTCTTTTTGTTTTGAGAAGGTAAGTTGATCGGTGTGCTGCTGATAGTGTGTTTCTGTGTAGGTGAGGGAGATTGAGTGTATATGTGTATAGTATATGAGTGTATATATCTTTGTGTTTTGTGTAAAATGTGTGTGTAATTATGTGCGTATGATAGCGTGTGCCCGCAGTTAGAGTGACTGTGGGACATTTAATAAACGTGTGTTATATGTTATATCGTTCTTGGCGTGACAAAAATGGTGGACATGCTAACCGAGGTGTCATCAGAGTCGACATTTTAATATTGTTTATTACCAAAGTGTGTAAGAGATTGGTGTGGGAAGAGAGAAAGAGATAGGAGACACATGGGTGTGGGAAGAGAGAGATAAGAGAGAAGTGGGCGTGGGAAGAGAAAGAGGGAGAGAGAGATTGGTATGGACATGGGAAGATATGAAGATGGGTACGGAAAGAGAGAAAAAAAGAGACAGACAGACTAGAAAGAGACAGAGAGAGAGAGAGATACGGGTATGTAAAGGAAGGAATAAAGAGAGAGAGATGGGTATGAGAAAAGAGAGAGAGAGAGACGAGAAAGAGAGAGAGAGAGAGAGAGAGATGGGTATGGGGAGAAAGAGAGAGAGACAGAGAGAAATAGAGAGATGGGCATGGTAATAAAGATAATAAAATAATATATAGCAAAAGAGATGGCTATAGGAAGAATGAGAGAGAGAGAGTGAGAGAGATGGATGTTGAAAGAGAGCGTGAGTGATGGATATGGGAAGCGAGAGAGATCCTTAGTTAGATGAACATAATCATATTTTTTACTCCACTTTCTGACTAGTTTCCTGCTTAATTTGACCCCTATGAACTTTGCGAATGAACGCTACAGTAACTGGTATGGAAACCACAAAAAGGTGCGTAGTAATTACTTTACGCCTTTTTCCGTATCACTTTCATTGAGAAAACAAGTTTTAAATTACGTACTCTGTGAGAAGATCTTTATATTACTTTCATTTAATAAAATGTTCGTTTTATAATACGTTATACTTCCATTGTAACAATATGTATTATATTGCTTCCATTTGGAGAAGATATTTTTACATATTAATTCGTTTGGGAGAATATGCTTAATACTTCTTCCATATTGTTTTTAATAGATTTTATACTATTACTTCCATTGTTCAAATGTGTTTTATACCCAGTGGCGTAGCTAGGGGAGTGCGGGGGGGGGGTGAGGACCGCACCAGGTGACGTCATATCAGAGTGGGGTGACAACAAATGGAACAAGTGCATATTTACAGAGCACACAATGCTCATTCAAACCGAATATCATAAAAGGATAACCGATCACATGCACATTTTTTTCACACAAGTAACCAATCCACTTGCGTGCCGTAGTTGAAAGTTCAAGGCGACCCTTTAATTAGGTCTGAAAAATAACGTTTTGACCATGATTAAACGCCGATTGGAAGTGTTCGGTAACATTCGTAAGTGGCAGGAAGCTAAATTTACCTAAATTCTGAGAACTGTAGCTTTCCACTGATACCAAACAAGCTGTGGTCGGGTCATTCTAAGGATCTGTTACAGTTCGTAAAAAAAACATTTACTTCGGGGGGGACGGGGGGGGGGGACTACCATGAGTTTAGCACCGGGTGACACGAACCCTAGCTACGCCACACATTCGATATTAAATTGACGACTTCTGTTTTCCAATAATCAAAAGCCAAACAACAACAGCAACATAACTTTTTGTCTCGGGCTTATCTTTGTCTTCGTGCGGCCGTCAATCGGAGACAGCAGGTTGTGTTACATTTGATAAACCAGAGATCGTATTCTCAATGTTCAAGAGTCTTGAAAGTGATCTCAACTATGTTTCAACGGGACCCCACACATCCAATAAGTCACGCATATGGCGCCAATTGAAATCAAATAACCACTCCGCTTTGATATATAAATGAGGAACGGGTGCGGGGTGGCGAGCTGCCTAAACTGACTCTATCCAAATTTAGCCTTCGGCGGCAAATCGGATGTCATACCAGGAGCCGAAAGGATCAATAAATTGATCGCGGGCTACATATAGAATATAATATTAATAATGAAACAATGTCTGTAGCATATAATTTTCTCTATCTTCCGGATTAAAAAATGTTTTTGTTGTATTTGTTTTGTTG
This sequence comes from Omphiscola glabra, assembly GCA_964017045.1. NCBI lineage: Eukaryota > Metazoa > Mollusca > Gastropoda > Lymnaeidae > Omphiscola > Omphiscola glabra. The sequence goes on along the minus strand of OZ024811.1, from coordinate 11,776,293 downwards.
TTGTTTTGTTGCTATGTGGGCGTGTTGGGTTTTGATTATTACCTGGTAGGTAACCCTACAACACAACCCAATGACAAGTGGCCTGCCCGAAAGTGTGCTGTGGGCCGACCGAGTCACCGGGGCATGTGACAGAATGATGAATGTTGGTTTCCTTGCGAAGTAGCATGAGCCTTTAAAAAAAAGAGGGGGAGGGTGGTGAGCTCCATCCACCAAGACAGGGCCTGGTGGAAAGAGGGGTTGGGTGAAAGGCAGGAACTGAAACCCATTGCAAAAAGTTATTTTTCATGTTTTGTATTAATATTATGATTGATGGCATCAAAAATTCATAACCTCAAACTGGTTTGCCTAGAGCAGTGGTTCTCAACCTTCCTAATGCCCTGACCCTTCAATACAGTTCTTCGTGTTGTGGTGACCCCCAAAAGTAAAATTATGTTCCTTTCTATTTCATAAGTGTTTTCCGATGATGTTAGACGATCCCTGTGTCATGGTCCTCGACCCCTAAAGGTGTCGCGACCCAATGGTTGAGAACCGTTGGCCTACAGTATTTAGGAAATAAATTACGAGAAAAATAACAATTTAATTTAGATAAATGCTGTTTTTATACAATGATATCTATTGTTCGAGGCCCTAAAGTATTTGTAGGCTCTTACACTTGGTAGGCCCCTATGAACTCATAGGCACATAGCTAAATATGTTACTTTTGGCTTATAGGTTAATCCCTACCCCGGATAATTAGGACTCCATCTAATTATATTTCAGGGCGGGGGAGATCAAAGAACTGACAAGGTGAAAAGATTTCACATAGCGTCACCCGGTGACAATATTCAGCCTGGAGAACTCGAAGTGTTTATCACCACTGCTGTCCACTACCCAGACTTCCCGGCCAGGGGTGGTTTCAACGTGTTCCTCAACGGCTGGGCCCGCCACGAGTCGGACATGAACTTCAAGTGTTGTTTGATCAGATCCTTGCCCGGGGGTGACCCGGAAGACATCATGACGGAAGTGCAGTCGTACGTCTACCATATTTACGACCAGTGGGTGGTCGACATGCAGAGCGCGGAATTCTCCTGCTCCATCTCCAACAAGCAGCTGTCCACCATCGGCAGCGCGAATTTCAGCTACGTCACATTCGCAGAGACGTCCTGTCTGAGGGCTAACAATGACATCATCAGGGTCATCTACCCTCGACGTGAGACTGGCGCGGTTGGAATCTGTCTGAAGATCTCCTACGACGTCCTTGACCCTGAGAAGCTGGTCGAGTGGTTTGAGTACATCCGACTGATGAATGTGACCAAAGTATTCACGTACACATTCGAAGTGCAACACTCGAGTCTCAAAGTCTTACAGTATTATCAAGGAATAGGTCTCCTGGACATGCAGCCTATCCACCCGGCCAAATCTAAGTGTAGGTAAATTAAAAGAAAAATGAATTTAGCTCAAATGTAAGTTGATAAAAGATCCTTTTATTTCACTCACGTGTAAGCTTATTGTCGGGATAACATAAAAAGTACAGACGTTGTAAAATCATAAGCCCTGTTGTAAAGCGGATTTTACGTCAAGCAGTCCTGTGGTCAAGCAGACCTGGGGTGAGGCGGTCTGTTGGTCAAGCGGTCTCTTAGTCTAGCAGTCGTTAGGTCAAGCTTTCTTTACGTTAAGCTCTTCTACTTCTTGGGACAAGCAGTCTTTGGTGAAGCAGTCCTTTGGTCAATAAGTCCTTTTGGTCAAGTGGCCCTTTGGTCAAACAGTTCTTTGGTCAGTCTTTAGACCCAGCACTCTGAAGGTTAAGCAGTCCATTTTTCAAGCAGTCCCTTTTTTCAAGCAGTCCATTGGTCAAGAAGTCCTTAATTTAAGCTAAATTTACCATGGCGTGTTGCCACTCAATTTTTTTTAACCTTGATCAACTTATTGCTATTTCTTGACCTTATCATGATCGATCTTCCTTCGCTCGCGGATATGACCAAGACTATATCCGACTTTGAACCCGCAGCGGGCTGATGAGTTGTCTTTGCCCCATGGAAAGCTTTCCCACTTTTAGGACACGCGTATTTTTGGGATCCTAAGGGGATTGCATGCAATTCTGCTATTTTTTTCCTTAGGTGCGAGAGATGCGTTTACTTCCTGAAGATTGTGCTCCAACAGCAAGTCATCTCAGCCACCCCAGCTCGTGTGTAATCCAAAGAAAGGGGGGGTTTCCATGTGTTAAGATCGATGTCCATGAACTTGATGGACACTTTCAAAAACATTTTTTTTTAGATTTGTTGTTTTTTCCAGACAACTGAGCATTTCCCTTAGGATAGTTCACCGTTCATTAGCTGTCTAGGCAGTCTGCTGTCAGACAGCAGTCTGCTGTCAGACTATTTATTTTCCCTTAGCTACATTATCAACCTCTTCATTTGCGCCGTCCTGCTTCCACAGTTGGACCAAAAAGAGGCTTCAAGCGTCCGAGGTTCGAACAGCAGGCGTGGACGGACGAAGTCATGGCGGCGAACGACTGCAAACACCGGATGTCCGGCTATGATTACGTCATCGTCATGGACGCCGACGAGTTTATTTTACCCCATGGGAATCTTTCCACCTACTTTGAGATTTTACAGGTAAGAGTCACGTTGACACAATGACATATAGAATATATAGAGAAGAGACAATAATATAAACAGATACAGGATGGAAGAGTACAAAATGGTACACGTCATGGGCATACAACACGACAGCCAAAGGTGTTTCGCTGACATGCCGTCTCCTAGCAGAAACGACCCTTGGTGGGGTTAGGTTGCAGGCACCAGAGTCTAGTGACACAGGTGCGCACTGAGCACTGTCTCTTCAGCACATATTGTAACAGTGACCCTACCTTCCGACATTGCAGCCTTGTCCCAGAAACACTAGCGCATATGTTAACCGAATGTCCCTCACTAGATGTTTCGGAGGAGGCCAGGGCGGCGTGAGAGCCCTGTGTGAGGAAAATGTTTTATGGCACATCTGAGCAGATGGAGTAGGTGGAAAATGTGCTAACCGGGGTCATACGAGTCTCAGACCGTCACCAATATATATGCGTTAGTTAGGATCGAAGAGTCCAAACTCGTGATTGCACGACCAAAGACGGCGGGTTGGGTGGGGTGTTCAAAAGCCCCGGATGGGGGGGGGGAGTGTTTAAGGTTATGCCAAGAAATATACACAAATGACTGAGAATGATATGAAATAATAGATAACCTGATTAGAAAAGATCTTTTCTTTTTCAGGAGGTGGCCAAACAAAAACCAGGCGCTGGTGCTTTCAGGTTTGATTCACACGTGGTGATGTTAGACTGGGGGGCTACCAGGGATTCACCTTTACACGTATGTACACACGTGGTGATGTTAGACTGGGGGGCTACCAGGGATTCACCTTTACACGTATGTACACATGTGGTGATGTTAGACTGGGGGGGCTACCAGGGATTCACCTTTACACGTATGTACACATGTGGTGATGTTAGACTGGGGGGCTACCAGGGATTCACCTTTACACGTATGTACACATGTGGTGATGTTAGACTGGGGGGGCTACCAGGGATTCACCTTTACACGTATGTACACATGTGGTGATGTTAGACTGGGGGGGCTACCAGGGATTCACCTTTACACGTATGTACACACGTGGTGATGTTAGACTGGGGGGCTACCAGGGATTCACCTTTACACGTATGTACACATGTGGTGATGTTAGACTGGGGGGCTACCAGGGATTCACCTTTACACGTATGTACACATGTGGTGATGTTAGACTGGGGGGCTACCAGGGATTCACCTTTACACGTATGTACACATGTGGTGATGTTAGACTGGGGGGCTACCAGGGATTCACCTTTACACGTATGTACACACGTGGTGATGTTAGACTGGGGGGGCTACCAGGGATTCACCTTTACACGTATGTACACACGTGGTGATGTTAGACTGGGGGGGCTACCAGGGATTCACCTTTACACGTATGTACACATGTGGTGATGTTAGACTGGGGGGCTACCAGGGATTCACCTTTACACGTATGTACACACGTGGTGATGTTAGACTGGGGGGCTACCATGGATTCACCTTTACACGTAAGTACACATGTGGTGATGTTAGACTGGGGGGGCTACCAGGGATTCACCTTTACACGTATGTACACACGTGTTGATGTTAGACTGGGGGGCTACCAGGGATTCACCTTTACACGTATGTACACATGTGGTGATGTTAGACTGGGGGGGCTACCAGGGATTCACCTTTACACGTATGTACACATGTGGTGATGTTAGACTGGGGGGCTACCAGGGATTCACCTTTACACGTATGTACACATGTGGTGATGTTAGACTGGGGGGCTACCAGGGATTCACCTTTACACGTATGTACACATGTGGTGATGTTAGACTGGGGGGGCTACCAGGGATTAACCTTTACACGTATGTACACATGTGGTGATGTTAGACTGGGGGGCTACCAGGGATTCACCTTTACACGTATGTACACATGTGGTGATGTTAGACTGGGGGGCTACCAGGGATTCACCTTTACACGTATGTACACATGTGGTGATGTTAGACTGGTGGGCTACCAGGGATTCACCTTTACACGTATGTACACATGTGGTGATGTTAGACTGGGGGGCTACCAGGGATTCACCTTTACACGTATGTACACATGTGGTGATGTTAGACTGGGGGGCTACCAGGGATTCACCTTTACACGTATGTACACACGTGGTGATGTTAGACTGGGGGGCTACCAGGGATTCACCTTTACACCTATGTACACATGTGGTGATGTTAGACTGGGGGGCTACCAGGGATTAACCTTTACACGTATGTACACACGTGGTGATGTTAGTCTGGGGGGGGCTACCAGGGATTCACCTTTACACGTATGTACACATGTGGTGATGTTAGACTGGGGGGCTACCAGGGATTCACCTTTACACGTATGTACACATGTGGTGATGTTAGACTGGGGGGCTACCAGGGATTCACCTTTACACGTATGTACACATGTGGTGATGTTAGACTGGGGGGCTACCAGGGATTCACCTTTACACGTATGTACACATGTGGTGATGTTAGACTGGGGGGCTAACAGGGATTCACCTTTACACGTATGTACACACGTGGTGATGTTAGTCTGGGGGGGGCTACCAGGGATTCACCTTTACACGTATGTACACATGTGGTGATGTTAGACTGGGGGGGCTACCAGGGAATCACCTTTACACGTATGTACACATGTGGTGATGTTAGACTGGGGGGCTACCATGGATTCACCTTTACACGTATGTACACATGTGGTGATGTTAGACTGGGGGGCTACCTGGGATTCACCTTTACACGTATGTACACACGTGGTGATGTTAGACTGGGGGGCTACCAGGGATTCACCTTTACACGTATGTACACATGTGGTGATGTTAGACTGGGGGGCTACCAGGGATTCACCTTTACACGTATGTACACACGTGTTGATGTTAGACTGGGGGGCTACCAGGGATTCACCTTTACACGTATGTACATATGTGGTGATGTTAGACTGGGGGGGCTACCAGGGATTCACCTTTACACGTATGTACACATGTGGTGATGTTAGACTGGGGGGCTACCAGGGATTCACCTTTACACGTATGTACACATGTGGTGATGTTAGACTGGGGGGGCTACCAGGGATTCACCTTTACACGTATGTACACATGTGGTGATGTTAGACTGGGGGGCTACCAGTGATTCACCTTTACACGTATGTACACACGTGGTGATGTTAGACTGGGGGGGCTACCAGGGATTCACCTTTACACGTATGTACACACGTGGTGATGTTAGACTGGGGGGGCTACCATGGATTCACCTTTACACGTATGTACACATGTGGTGATGTTAGACTGGGGGGCTACCAGGGATTCACCTTTACACGTATGTACACACGTGGTGATGTTAAACTGGGGGGGCTACCAGGGATTCACCTTTACACGTATGTACACATGTGGTGATGTTAGACTGGGGGGCTACCAGGGATTCACCTTTACACGTATGTACACACGTGGTGATGTTAGACTGGGGGGCTACCAGGGATTCACCTTTACACGTATGTACACATGTGGTGATGTTAGACTGGGGGGGCTACCAGGGATTCACCTTTACACGTATGTACACACGTGGTGATGTTAGACTGGGGGGGCTACCAGGGATTCACCTTTACACGTATGTACACACGTGGTGATGTTAGACTGGGGGGGCTACCAGGGATTCACCTTTACACGTTTGTACACATGTGGTGATGTTAGACTGGGGGGCTACCAGGGATTCACCTTTACACGTATGTACACATGTGGTGATGTTAGACTGGGGGGCTACCAGGGATTCACCTTTACACGTATGTACACATGTGGTGATGTTAGACTGGGGGGGCTACCAGGGATTCACCTTTACACGTATGTACACATGTGGTGATGTTAGACTGGGGGGGGCTACCAGGGATTCACCTTTACACGTATGTACACATGTGGTGATGTTAGACTGGGGGGGCTACCAGGGATTCACCTTTACACGTATGTACACATGTGGTGATCTTAGACTGGGGGGCTACCAGGGATTCACCTTTACACGTATGTACACATGTGGTGATCTTAGACTGGGGGGGCTACCAGGGATTCACCTTTACACGTATGTACACATGTGGTGATGTTAGACTGGGGGGGCTACCAGGGATTCACCTTTACACGTATGTACACATGTGGTGATGTTAAACTGGGGGGGGCTACCAGGGATTCACCTTTACACGTATGTACACATGTGGTGATGTTAGACTGGGGGGCTACCAGGGATTCACCTTTACACGTATGTACACATGTGGTGATGTTAGACTGGGGGGCTACCAGGGATTCACCTTTACACGTATGTACACATGTGGTGATGTTAGACTGGGGGGGCTACCAGGGATTCACCTTTACACGTATGTACACATGTGGTGATGTTAGACTGGGGGGCTACCAGGGATTCACCTTTACACGTATGTACACATGTGGTGATGTTAGACTGGGGGGCTACCAGGGATTCACCTTTACACGTATGTACACATGTGGTGATGTTAGACTGGGGGGGCTACCAGGGATTCACCTTTACACGTATGTACACATGTGGTGATGTTAGACTGGGGGGCTACCAGGGATTCACCTTTACACGTATGTACACATGTGGTGATGTTAGACTGGGGGGGCTACCAGGGATTCACCTTTACACGTATGTACACATGTGGTGATGTTAGACTGGGGGGCTACCAGGGATTCACCTTTACACGTATGTACACATGTGGTGATGTTAGACTGGGGGGCTACCAGGGATTCACCTTTACACGTATGTACACATGTGGTGATGTTAGACTGGGGGGGCTACCAGTGATTCACCTTTACACGTATGTACACATGTGGTGATGTTAGACTGGGGGGGCTACCAGGGATTCACCTTTACACGTAAGTACACATGTGGTGATCTTAGACTGGGGGGGCTACCAGGGATTCACCTTTACACGTAAGTACACATGTGGTGATGTTAGACTTGGGGGCTACCAGGGATTCACCTTTACACGTATGTACACATGTGGTGATGTTAGACTGGGGGGGCTACCAGGGATTCACCTTTACACGTATGTACACATGTGGTGATGTTAGACTGGGGGGCTACCAGGGATTCACCTTTACACGTAAGTACACATGTGGTGATCTTAGACTGGGGGGGCTATCAGGGATTCACCTTTACAGGTATGTACACATGTGGAGATGACACCTATGGGGGTTACCAGGGATTTACATTTACACGTACATACACATGTGGGGATGAAACCTAGGGGATTACCAAGGATTCACCCTTTACACGTATGTACACAGTGGAGATGTTTGACTGTAAGGCTACCAGGGATTCACTTTTACACGTATGTACACATGTGGGGGATGACACCTAAGGGGTTGCCAGGGATTCACCCTTAACACGTATGTACACATATAGTGATGTTACACTGAAAGAGAGGGTGTGGGCTGCCAGGGATTCACCATCACGCTATTTAAACTGTATTTAAGGTTAGAGGGAGGAAAAGAGATCTATCACCTTGCAATGTATGTTTATATATTATATCTATATATCATTGTGCTTTGAAATCTTTAAAATATGGGTTAGGTAAGGAAGTTAACCAGAAATATGTTCGAAGGAATTTTTGCTTCTTTGTTATTTAGCTTTCGTAACATGGTGCTTTAGTTTACGTCAACCCTGTACACAGTTGCCTGGGGATACCCTTTACAGCTCTAAGGGTTGCTGCCTTTGTTTTGGTTCAGGTCCCTATAGACTTTAGTCAATCCGATTACAAACTGTAAATCCTTGACTTGCTGGCTTTGACCCATCCTGGGCATTTTATTTCCGCAGTGCCCGTCATATCTTGTGGGCGCTGTTCCCTTATCCGCCACCTTGGGATGCGCCCGATTGCGGGATGAGGCTCTCCGCACACGAGGAAATATATTCTCGATCATTGGTTTGGCATAGCTTGTCCTGTGGATCATTAAAAATTTTGCATCGCTTGTCCTGTGGATCACTGTTTTGACATACCTTGTCCTGTGGATCACTGTTTTGGCATAGCCTGTCCTGTGGATCACTGTTTTGGCATAGCTTGTCCTGTGGATCACTGTTTTGGCATAGCTTGTCCTGTGGATCATTGAAAATTTTGCATCGCTTGTCCTGTGGATCACTGTTTTGGCATACCTTGTCCTGTGGATCACTGTTTTGGCATACCTTGTCCTGTGGATCACTGTTTTGGCATACCTTGTCCTGTGGATCACTGTTTTGGCATAGCCTGTCCTGTGGATCACTGTTTTGGCATAGCTTGTCCTGTGGATCACTGTTTTGGCATACCTTGTCCTGTGGATCACTGTTTAGGCATAGCCTGTCCTGTGGATCATTGTTTTGGCATAGCCTGTCCTGTGGATCACTGTTTTGGCATAGCTTGTCCTGTGGATCACTGTTTTGGCATAGCCTGTCCTGTGGATCACTGTTTTGGCATAGCCTGTCCTGTGGATCACTGTTTTGGCATAGCCTGTCCTGTGGATCATTGTTTTGGCATAGCCTGTCCTGTGGATCACTGTTTTGGCATAGCCTGTCCTGTGGATCACTGTTTTGGCATAGCCTGTCCTGTGGATCACTGTTTTGGCATAGCTTGTCCTGTGGATCACTGTTTTGGCATACCTTGTCCTGTGGATCACTGTTTTGGCATAGCCTGTCCTGTGGATCACTGTTTTGGCATAGCTTCTCCTGTGGATCACTGTTTTGGCATACCTTGTCCTGTGGATCACTGTTTTGGCATAGCCTGTCCTGTGGATCACTGTTTTGGCATAGCCTGTCCTGTGGATCACTGTTTTGGCATACCTTGTCCTGTGGATCTCTGTTTTGGCATAGCTTGTCCTGTGGATCACTGTTTTGGCATACCTTGTCCTGTGGATCATTGTTTTGGCATAGCTTGTCCTGTGGATCAGTATTTTGGCATAGCTTGTCCTGTGGATCACTGTTTTGGTATAGCTTGTCCTGTGGATCATTATTTTGGCATAGCTTGTCCTGTGGATCACTGTTTTGGCATAGCCTGTCCTGTGGATCACTGTTTTGGCATACCTTGTCCTGTGGATCACTGTTTTGGCATAGCTTGTCCTGTGGATCATTGTTTTGGCATAGCTTGTCCTGTGGATCATTATTTTGGCATAGCTTGTTCTGTGGATCATTGTTTTGGCATAGCTTGTCCTGTGGATCATTATGTGTTGACACAAGATGTACTGTGGCCTGTGGCTTGTTATGTGGAAGTATGCTGTGATGTAGCCCATTTGATCGATATACCTATAATCTGGACTATTATGTGTTCTGTTTTTAGATTATGCGGTACACCAAAAGAACCACGGAGCCAAATTATGACGGGGCCGAGCGCAACACGAGGTGGGCTTTCAAACCCCTGAGAACTTACTTTGCTAAAAATAACGAGGTCAAGGTTCAAGGACCGTATACAACGTGAGTATATACGTACGATCATCGCGGCATGTTGTGATCTACGTCTGCGGGTGTCAATACTTTGTCCTCGAAGGTTGAAAACCTTATGGAGTTAAAGGGAAGCAACTTTAAGGCTCTGCAAAATGCAAGCAGGGCCGGATTTACAATTTTAGGGGCCCCAGGCCCAAAAAAAATTTGAGGCCCCATTTTGAAAAAGAAAAAACATTGCTACGCTTTTTTTTAATTCAAAAATATATTTTTTTTTTTTATACACTTCTCCCAATTTTGGGGCCCCTTATTTCGCGGGGCCCCTAGGCCACGGCCTAGTCGGCCTGTCTGTAAATCCGGCCCTGAATGCAAGGCTCCGACAAGTGTGCTCTTGTGATCAACTGATTATTGGATTAACCTTAAGGAACACGTTTAAATAGGGAACGAGTTCTGAATTTGAAGCACGGTCTCAACTTTTGCCATGACTCTTTAAGAGCTGTTCCAGGCACACTTTCGGTGGCTAGTACATCAGTGAACATACACTGTTCATTACACTTACAACCAATTTCGACAGTGCAATTATCTTAATACTTACATTATTGAAACTACTTTTAGTGCCTGTATACCTAAGACCCATATGTACCTTTCATGATCTCTCTCTCTATAACGTTATTTGGTGTACATTTCCTGTCATAGAATCAGTGTTCCAAGTGACCTGTACACACTTCTACACTACCGGTACTGCAAGAAGACGTGGAGAGGGTGCAAGGAAAGGTCGAGAACTGAGGACACCATCATGCTGAAATACGAAAGACTACTCCAGGAGAACTTACGGAAGCTTCCGCTGGACGATATACTGTACAACAACACAGGCTACGTTCGCCATTTAAAGAAATGGAAGGAGAGAGCGCTATAATGGCCGCCCTTAGATGACGTCATTTCCTTTAGATTTTGTTGCCCTTTATTAAAAATACATTACACTTACAGTGACCATTATAATAAATAAAGACTTAAAACATAAGCATAGCTTCTTTTTGTCTGTGTGTGTGTGAGAGAGAGTTTAACGTGTAGATTATGTTATATTTAGATTAACTAGCTACCGTTCATATCTAGTTTAAAATATGCGCACAATCTCCACGTTCTTTTACAACAATCACCCCCCCCCGGCCCCCACTTTCTTGCACACACTTTTTTTTTCAAAGAATAGAAAAACAAAAAAACAAAAAACACCATGATGAGAATAATGCACGCATTCAATAAATACATAGTTCGGCTGAAAAGATGTGTTAAAGAAATTCATGATATAAAATATAAATGATTTTTATGATGTTTTTTTTTTTTAAATAAATATTTCAATTTAACTGTTTAACGTAATGAATGAAGGAAATAAAAGTGTAAACACGGGGCCACCAATTTCATTGTTTGAGAGGCCTTGACGCTCTCGGTGATATGACGAGTTATCGTGTAACTTGCCTGGAGTATACGACTGGTTATCGTGTAACCTGCCTGGAGTATACGACTGGTTATCGTGTAACCTGCCTGGAGTATACGACTGGTTATCGTGTAACCTGCCTGGAGTATACGACTGGTTATCGTGTAACCTGCCTGGAGTATACGACTGGTTATCGTGTAACCTGCCTGGAGTATACGACTGGTTATCGTGTAACCTGCCTGGACGAGTTATCGTTTGATATAATAAGCCAATATAAGAATTTAATCGTTATCGTCCAAAATTTCAATCCTACATATGATTTTCGTTATCATGTAACATGACAAACTGATATATGATTTGACTTGTTTTCACCTAAAATATCAAGTCTATATTTGTTTTGAATCGTTGTCGTATAATATAACAATGAAATATAAATGTCACTTGCTATCGTGTTTTCTAACGAGCCATTATATAATTTGACTTGTTTTCCCTTAAAATGTCAAGTCTATAATTTGTGATTTGATAAGTTATCATGTAACATGTCAAGCCAGTATAACATTTGACAAGTTATCGTGCAACATGTCAAGCCAGTGTAACATTTGACTATAGTTATCATGTAACCCAGTGCTTCTGAATTAACCACTTAACTGCTGCCAGGATGAGCACTTCACCAATTGTATCGGGTCTTCCCGATTCAGCAAACTGTAACTATCCACTCTGTTGCTGTGGGGAACACATACTCGATAGTTGACAAAATCCATGTATTATTTGAACTGTCACTGCCACATCATGGACATACAATGAATTAAGTCCCCTTGACACAGCTAAGCACTTTATTGAAACGAAACTCTATTCACATAATAAAGAATCCTTTAAATAATCACATCACCTACAGCACATGATATATATATATATATACATATATATATATATTCACTTCTATTGATTAGATATATCTGCTCTCGTTCTCACAGTTGTTTCAGGATCTATTATATAGAAAATATCACAATACGACCTCCTCAACATGACAGCCTTTTTGCCTTGTCCGTTGTATCGGTACATGTGTGTTTCTCAGTTGATTTCATATGATATCAAATTAACCTGCATAAAGTCATACTATTACACACACTATAGTAGCATCGTGCATGATGCACACAAGCCGTGTGTTCCTTGTTTGATGTACATATTAAAGAAACAAAAAACAAACAAACAAACAAACACCGTGGGTCAATTTTGAAGCTGAAAATGTACGGTACTGAGTTCCTGTTTGCCCTGTGAGGCTGTGCCTTCTGCAAATGTTCAATCAGCCCGTGAGGCTTCATTGCCTCATTTTATAAAGGCCATCTCGCATTTGGTCACATTGACAACTATTTTGTTTGCTGTTGCTTGAATAAATCCACACCTAAGATATTTCAAAACTGTACTTGCCTACATTTCATTTTGGTCTCTCTGTTTCTGACACTGTGCTTGCAAACGTAAATATTGTTTTCATTAATTTTTTTTCCTATTGTATTGCCTTCGCATAAGAATAATGAAAACCTCACGGCCACGGTGTCGATTTCCATTCATTAAATTCAAATCAACATAACATCGTTTTGAAAATCTGCCATCAAACATACAAACGGTGCGTGTTTATTTTTATTTTTTTTATTTTTGAGTTTAGTGGTTTTTTGTTGTTGGTGGTTTTTTGTTGTTGGTGGTTTTTTGTTGGTGGTTTTTTGTTGTTGGTGGTTATTTGTTGTTGGTGGTTTTTTGTTGTTGGTGGCTTTTTGTTGTTGGTGGTTTTTGTTGTTGGTGGTTTTTTGTTGTTGGTGGTTTTTTGTTGTTGGTGGTTTTTTGTTGTTGGTTTTTTGTTGTTGGTTGTTTTTTGTTGTTGGTGGTTTTTTGTTGGTCTGCCCCGCTCAAAGCCCTTTACATGGTAAAATAGTTTTGTTATGATTTCCACGCCTGGTGTAGAAAAGGTCAAAGGTCTTTCTTTCCTGGTGCGTCTGAGAGTTTTTATTATACCTCACACTGATATCTCTTCTCGGCTTTCGAATGCTGAAATAAAAAAAAAAGAAAGTTTATTAATTTTGTTATAATATGTTTTAACGTCAGCAAATACAAAATTAGGACTGTTTTACCGCCCACTTAGTGAACCACTGGACTAAAATGTCAAACTGATATATGTTGTGAAAAGTTAACCTCTGGGCATCATCAAACAAACAGCCGGGAGTTACCTTCAAGTATAGTTGAACGCACTCCACCCAGAAGCGTAGAAAAGGGCGAATATAGGGGCGGGACACATGTCACCGGGCGCTGGAATAATGAGGGCGCCAAAACTTGGCGTTGAGTGTAGATTATTGTTAAAAATAATCGGTTTCAGGGTTGAAAAAAAAAAGGGGGGGGGGGGGTGAGGGAGGGAATGAATCTCGTCAACGGGCCCTAAACCCAGTGGCTTAGTGAGGGGGGGCAAGGGAGGCATCATGCCCCGAGCGCTACTCACAAAGGGGCGCCAATTGGTATATTTTACTATAATATTGTATTGTTTTCGAATGGAAGGGGGCGCTAAAAAGGTATTGGGGGGCGCTAAAAAGGTATTGTGCCCCGGGCGCGAGTTAAGCTCGCTACGCCACTGCCTAAACCCTCGAGCTACACCTCTACTCCCTCACTCCATTGGGGGGTTAAAACTACTCCTCCCACAATATTAACGAAAAAACATTCGTTCGTCCTATCCTGTAATACATTTGTCACCCGTCATCATACGATGCGACACGTGCTGTCAATATGTCTGGGCTTTGTGCATTAGCAAACTAAGCTTCCAGTATAGCTAGTCGGAAGTAACTTCAGGACAGATCAATATGGGTATTTAATAAACAAGTATAGCGATGGGTGAGACTGACGCGCACTGTTTTAACTAGCAGCGCAGGAGCTCAAGTCCAGCTTTAAGCCCATGATGAGATGACCAGGCTAATGTAACAGGTGTTCAGACAGAAGTACTTTGGGGGGGGGGGGGGCAAATTTCACGTCACACCCAGGCTGAAATTTAGTGCCACGCCTATCCAGAGGTCACTGATATTTTTCATCTTGAAAAAATAAAATATCGAGAAAGGGAACTAACACCACCAGCCCCACCCTCCCCCCAACACCATCCTCCCCCACCCATTTCCAAGGGGCCGTCTTTAACAGCAACGGTCGCCCTGGGTAAAGTAATGCACTGAGGCAACCCCACCCTCTACTATTCCTCTACAAAGCTATTTAGGCAATGTTAAGAAAAACATTTGGGACCCGTGCATTGAAACCATTTTTTTTTTCCTTTCAGACAATTTCAATGGAGAGTTGGGGTGAAGGAGGGGGCGGGTTTTCAGGCATTATGTAGGGGAAAGCAGGGCATCTGTCAGTGTCAAAGTTAGACATCTGTCAGTGCCAAAGTTAAGGCATCTGTCAGTGCCAAAGTTAAGGCATCTGTCAGTGCCAAAGTTAGGCATAATGTCACCCAGGGACAACTATGATACTGTCGCCCCCGCCATGAATGAACATAAATTCACTCCGGCTGTGGCATCTCCTCCCCTCACCCACACCCAGGGTGTGCTTTTTGCCCCAGTTTAGTTTCGCCCAGGAATCTATATAGTATAGTCCAACTTTATATAGTATAGTCAAACTTTATATAGTATAGTCAAACTTTTTACAGTATGGGCCAAAACGATCAGTACTCAAATTTCCAAATCTATAGTATAGTCCAACTTTATACAATATGGGCCAAAACTAACAGTACTCAATCTCCCAAATCGTGAACGACCTTTGGTCAGTGGTGCATGGCCCCAGCCGCCACATATTCCCAGTGGTGAAAAGGGAATATATGTCTGGCAGATGATGTAAGAAAGAGATCTTTCGACGGATACAAAAGTAATCATATTGACTATATTGCAAAAATAATTATAGACGACTTTTATATTGCCCATACATATCGATACCCGTGGAAACAATAACAGGATACTTTCTGAGGGAAACCCAAGACCCACAACCAATGGGCACTCTCTACAAGAAACCCTTTCAGTATCTTGAATATGCTGATGACATAGCACTGCTAGGGAAAAGTAGTAAAGACATATCAAAATCCTTCATTGAATTAGAAGACGCATCACTACAAGCAGGGCTGGAAGTTAACAAAAAAACAAAACAAAAAAAAAACATGACTATGATAAGAGAAGAACAGACAGATGAAGCCATTAACATTAGAAAACAAGACTTTTGAAAAAGTAAATCAATTTAAATACCTAGGATATTTATTAAATGAAAGAAGCGAATTACTAACAGAAATAAAAGAAAGAATATCAGCCGGAAACACGGCATACTTCAGTAGTCAGAAAATACTCAAAAAACATTACAAGAGAAACAAAGAAAGCTATTTAAAAAACTGTAATCAGACCATTCGTAGCATCTGCAGGTGAAACTTGGACTCTAACAAAAACGGCAGAAAACCTATTAAACACATGGAGAGGAAAGTTCTCAGGAAAATATATGGATAAACAAAGGATGAATATGGATGGAGAATACGAACCAACCATGAATTGTACAGTCTATATCAGGATCACACGATAGTAGCAGAAATTAAAAAAGGGCAGGCTACGCTGGGCAGGACACTTGGAGAGAATGCCAAATGACAGAGGAGTGAAGAGGGCGCATCACCATAACCCCAGAGGAAAACGGCTCAGATGCAGGCCTGAGCTTACATGGATGGATGATGTGGAAAAAGATCTACAACACCTGGGAATCCAAGCACGGAGAAGAAAACAACTAGTTAGGTCTGAGTGGGAGGAAGTAGTGAGGCAGAGTGGAAGGAAGTAGTGAGGCATGCCAAAGCCATGCATGGGCTGTAGCGCCACAGGGATGGATGGGTTATTTTGGCCCGTTTATTTGTTACACATCTCCTCGGGTTTTCCCATACGCCGCGACTCTTATTTACTTCTCCTCCGAGACCCACTCAATGTTCTACCTCTACTTCTTTCTCTTATGGGCTAATTAAAAAAATGATATTAATGCCCATGCATTTTTTGGGGGTAATTATTAAAATATACACAGAAATACCATTAAAATGTAACTGAATGTGAAGCAGGGACTTGGTCATTGATGCATTAATGAGACGTGTAATGCTGTTTCTTTTGGGTTTGAAGGATCAGCCTCGTGAGTCATCTGCGCACCCACAGCCCAGTTCACAAGAAGGACGTGCTGGATTATTAAGTATCAGTTGGTAGACGATTTCGATTGACCAACGGTATATTGTTGGAAGAAAATGATGATAACATTTAAACTCAGATGAAAGCTATTACATTTTCACCCTAATTTCTCGCTTACCTCTCTGCCTAGTTTCTAAATTTTTTTTTAATTATTATTTTTTTTTTTTGGCTTCACGTTGCTAAACTTTTCCTGGCTAAACATTTTAATACCAACAAAACGACTCTTGTTGCCAATGATAATATTTTTAAAATTTCATGGCTCATCTCCCCCCCCCCCATGCACTCTATCATGGTGAACTCACTCAACCCCCCCCCCCCTTTTTCCCACCAAATGTGCTCTTACCCCCATCCCCAAAATGTTGACACTGAAGAAAACAAATATGCACACACTCAAGTCTCTCGACACTTAACGTAGGTGCAGACGGGTGCATCCAATCACGTTACGATTCGTTTGCGTGTCCATCTTGATGACGCGCCACGGTTTGGTGGGTTCACGGCTGGGAAGGATGAGACAAAAAGAGACCATCGCCTGGCTAGTCCCATTCATGTCTGCTGTTATCGTTGGGATCCGTGTGAAACAAAAAAACCCTCAAAACAAAACTCATAGGTAGGTTTTCGAGATTTTTATTTTTTTTTCACCGCGACCCAGTAATTTGGTTTTCTTGGCCTCGGTACCGGGTCCCGGCATTCGGGAAACGGTCCTGGGGAGGGTGGAAGCACATTACTATTTCAACTAAGGACGAGAACACATACATTCTTCAGCAAACCGAACGGATTTCCCCGATGTCCTCCCCTGTAAGATAATTGCTGTTGTGACAGTGGAAGCCCGAACTAACACCCGGATGAGGACTTAGACAACCGGGGTAGGGGAGACAATACTTTGTTGGAATACTAGAGGAATGGATGGCTTACTAAGATTTTATGTAATGTGGGGGGGTGGCTCAGGTATTACATAATGGGATGATGGCTCAGATAATATGTTATGTGAGAATGAGTCAGAATATAATGTAGGTATGGCTCAGATATTGTGCACAACAAAATGACACAAAGAAGAAATAAATTACACTGTCCACATTACACCTCAGATACAATTGAAGAAGCTCTACGTAAAAATATTTATTATTTTTTATAAATAAATTATAAAGGATTTATCATTATTTTTTTAAAATGTAACTCAAATAAGCAATATTCATAAAAAATTGTATTATTTTTTTTTAAATGCAACTTCATACTGTCAGGGAAAGGATCCCAAACTCTGAAATTTTTTATACTGAGTTAAATACTGATAAATATTCAAAACGTGAAGATTAATTAAGACATCATTAAATGAGTGTGCGAATAGTATGTGAACATTGGAACGTGTAGCATTGAATGGTCTAACATTTTGAAACATCTGTGTGGCATGACGAACGGTGTAAGTACCATTTGTGGTAGACCTACATCATAGTTGAGAACATCAGCTTGTGGTATTGCAATCCGTATCCAGAAATTTGATCGAAAAAAATTTCGTCGATGGAAATTTGATAGACGGAAATTTGATCGAACGGAAATTTGGTCGAATCGTTTTCTTTTAGTTTACACGTTAAAATTGTGCGCCAAATTTCTTTTTGAGCGCATTATTTTGTTTTACAATATAGTATAGTACTTTCAAGAAGAAATTTGACGAAAATTTTAACGTGTGAACTAAAAAAAGATTCGACCAAATTTCCGTTCGACCAAATTTCCGTCGATCAATTTTCAATCGACGAAATTTCTTTCGATCAAATTTCCGGTAACCATTGCAATCACCAACAGGCATTGGAATCATAAAAATTGGTGGGAAAATTAATATTGAGGAAAAATTTGTTGTTTTTTGTTCTGTTGGTTGGCACATAAATCGTAACAAAAAGCACAAACATACACGTGAAGGTCTTCGTAAATTTTTTGTGTACAAGTCACTGGCAAATTTTTTTTTAAAGTATCCTTGAGCTATTGATATTAATCCCTGGGCGTCTGCTGTGGGATCAAGAGGGGGGGCAAATCCACAGCCCCCCCCCCCCGGGTATTGCTAACATTTTGTCAAAATATTAACATTTTGTCAAGATACTAAGGTTTTGTGTCAAATAGTAGCATTTTTGTCCAAAATACTACAGCTAACAATTTCAAGGCTCTAAAATTAATTATCTACTCACACTCGATCTTCCAGTAATATTGCTATATCGTTAAAGGAAATAAAATTGTTTTTTTTTTAAAAAAAACATTAGCTCATTTTCGGTGTGTTTACATCCTCGGAGGATTCTTAGCAAAAAACAAAAACAAAAAAGCACTGCCCACATCTCACCCATCCCCCCTTTCCACGGACACCAATCCCCCGCCCCCTTTTTTTAACCAACACTTCCGCGGACGTCTCGTGTAAAGCTACCCTTTTTAAGAGAGGCACTTGCAAAAATAATGTGTGTGAATTGAGACCCGCAAACACCCTGGGATGCTCTGTCTTTAATGAATAAAACAAGTGAAAGTCGTAAGTTTTTGTTGTCATTATTTTCTTGGGGGGGGGGGGGGGGGAGGAGGGGAGGCATATATATGTTTTATTGTTTCATTAAATAATTTCGAGTACAATTTGAAGTTGTGCTTGGTTGTAAAGTAATTTCAAATGTTAATTAATTTGGAGCATGTGTTATCTTGTAAGGAAAAAAAAAAAGGGCGGGGGGGGGGGGGGGGGGGGTCATATATTGTCCGTCCAGGCATAAATAGCGCATGTGTATTTGGCATCGTTTTTTTTTTTTAATCTGTAACAAAAATGTAATTAAACACACAATAATTTAAAGATAACTTATCGTTTATAAAACTTAAGTCTTTTAAAAAATAAATTCATGCAAGAAAGTTAACTGACATAATGATAATATCATTGAATATTGGTGAAATTGGTGTTTTAAAAAAAAATATTCTTCATATTAATATTATATTATTATTATGTAGACTAGTTCACTTTCATTCCGTTCGTCCTTTGCTAATGTTTAATGCAGCTCGTGTTTTTTTTTTTAAGTTGTGTAAAGAAGCTTAAAAGTGTATTTTGGGATGAATAGGAGGTTAGATATGAAGATAACAATTTTCAAAATAGCACAAAGATGAAGGGGTTGCTTTGTGTTGAAAAAAAATGAGCTAAGGATAATTCAATAAAGAAAGACGATCCATTTTAAAATGTTATAAAAGACCACTGCGAAAGGTGGTTGAAAATAGAAGGATGAATATTTTATTTTCGCAGCAGGGGTTGTCTGTGCTTTAGATCTGTTTTAAAGAGCAACATAAACTTTGACCTCAAACTTTAACAAAATAAATAAATAAAATAGGCCAGAAGTCAATTGACACTCGAAGGGAATTTGGTATTCTGGAAGCAGTGTCGCCATACCCATCCTCTTTATGCAAAGGGCAATTGGATGCGTACAAGACTGGAGTGATGCAACCATTTAAAACTGTTAAATCAATTCAAATATAACTACTCCCAAAAACGTATTACCTACCAAAGATTCAGTGTAATTTTCATGATTTAGACAGCAATTCTACTGTTTAAGAAATTATATTAAAGTTGAAAGTGATATAGAATGGGAGAGGAGAGGAAGAGATAAAGAGAGAGAGAGAGAGAGAGAGAGATATTGAGAGAGAGAGGGGCGATGAGAAGTGGTGTGTGAGATTGATGGAATTAAAATAGAAACTTTTAAAGTTTTAATAGACTCACGCTTAACTGATTTTAGGCATCATGATTAACTTTCCTGCTTATGAGATATGACTCTTTTAAAAACTGTTGTGGGTTACTAGTTTAAAATAGATTTAGCTAAACACAAACGTTTTAGCATTATTAATGAAAAAAAAACATACTTTAGTGCCAGAGAATATGAGAACTATATTATCCCTCTAAACTTTTTTCAATGTTATATTGAACATTGTAACATTTTCCTTGTTAATTTTTCTACAATTATTTATTCAAATGCTAGATATCACACATAGCCATAATTTTGTACGGAGTGTCTTCTATATTGAAATAATTTTTTAATTAAAGGATTATTTAAATTTCGCAAATAAGGGCTAATGTTATAATGTAAAATAAATCCTTTTTTGTCACCCTTAAACTTTAAAGATGAAATTACACATTAGTATTCTTTTCTTTAGTCTTGCAGCATAATTAACTCTGTTACAAGTATTTACGGAATCAAACCGAACATCCTTTCGAGCGTAGCATCAAAGATGGCGGGCAAAAGTGGGATTGCCCGTCTACTTGAACGAGTGAGACCAATATTTTTAAAAGAACTTGATATTAATAAATTATTACCCCGTTTGTTAAGCAGAGGATTATTTAGTGTTTCGGAAGAGAAGGAGATTCTAAGCCCTTTAAACCCTAAGAAAAGAATTGATATACTTTTGGATATTTTGTCGTCTAAAGACCGTGTTGCTTTCGCTGAATTCTGTAAAAGTTTGGAAGAATGTGCACCTCATCTTTTGACTTCATTGGTCTTGGAAAACCAACAAGGTGAGTTTCATGTTATACTTCTACGGCCTTTTATTTATCACAATAACATTTCACTTAATTTGAAACATTTTGCCAGCTTATGTGAAATATTTGATAGGTAGAGCTTATTTTTAATAAATATAAATAATAAGTCAGTTTTGTTGTGGAAATAGTTTCAGAACTAGTAAGAATAAGAAGGGTTGGTGGGATCCACATTTTCCCAGTCAACTCAAGGAGGATCCAACAAAGTCACAAAAGTCCTCTTCATTACTGTCGGCCACAATTATTTCTGATTGTGTACATTTTACATATTGTAACATATTAAGACCCCAAAAATTATCACCATCTGACAGTGAATCATTGATGATTCCATACTCGTGTTGTCCATTCCTGGAGTGTGGACTGCAAGAGGTCTATTTAAAAAGTGAGGCATTAGACAGTATAGTATAATGGCATTTTACTATACTGTCTATACACAGGTGCCTGGGGAAAATGTTCTACGCTATTCCAAGTAAGGGTTTACTACTACCGCTAGCAATTTTTAAAAAATGTAACAAAACTGGCTGTATTGAATATATAATTTGTTAGAATTTTAACAGACGTAATTATGTTAGCACTATTATTATACACAGCGGCTGAGAATAACACTCCGCTAGCGCAACATTAGCCCCAGCCGACTGAATAACCGCTCTAATTTTAAAAATTAATTAAATGTTAAAACTGTAACATCTCCAATTCATTAAAACATTCAATGCATGAATTTAATTTTTGTATGATTTCAATTTTTAAAGAAAAATGGACTAAATCAATAGTGATTGTTGAACTTAAAGCTTTTTTTATTTGTAAAAAAAAAAATTTGGAATAGAGGCCATAATCAATAATAATGTCACACATCTAAATGGGGAAGGGGGGGGGGTGGTCACAAATATTTGATGATGTGTTATGAGGTTTTGTCTAAATTTTGTGGTGTGGGGGTGGGGGCAATTTTAGTTAGTAGTAATTAGAGATATCCAATCTCAATGACCCACAGTCGTCAATACACTATTAGTTTGATGGTTTTTAATTTTTCAGCATCTTTAAACTGAAAATTTGAGTGAGCCTGTCGCTTTTCAGTTGAACCTCATTAGATTAGCCTTAACCCTCTTTTGCTCAGATTTTTGTTAGGGTGTCTAGGAAGTCTTGTCTCTTAATTAATGATCTACTCAAAGGATATTTGAACAAACAATATTTATTTGAGGACAAATTAGGCAACAAAAATTACATAGCAGTGACAAATAAAATAATTTTGACTAAACTTTAGTGACTATTTGAGTGTGAATTGGCTGAAGCAAGCAACAAAGTCAACCTAGTAATTATCAACAAGTTTTAGTTATAAACAATAGCCAAAAAACAAAATTGGGTGGATAAACAGGGCACCATTTAAATTTTGTTATTTTTCTTTCGTTCAAAATTGGTAGAACATATTTGTTCAATATAGGCTGTTTCCTTTTTCGTAACATCCCTTTATATCTTTAAAAATGGCTCATAATCATACTGCCCTGGTAAACAAAACAATCTGGTCAACGACATCTCAAACTACATCTGGTCAACTGCATCTCAAACTACGTCTGGTCAACTACATCTCAAACTACGTCTTGGTCAACTGCATCTCAAACTACATCTGGTCAATAACATTTCAAATTACGTCTGGTCAACTACATCTCAAACTACGTCTGGTCAACTATATCTCAAACTACGTCTGGTCAACTATATCTCAAACTACGTCTGGTCAACTGCATCTCTGCTGTCAAAGTTCAAATAATGTAAAATAAATCATAAGATGAAGCAGTCTTCATTACCGGTGAAGACAGTTGCATGGAGAGCTCACTCATATTTTTTCTATCCTGGGTAGTGTCCAACCTTTGACCTAAGGCTAATGCGAAGAGATAGCACTGTGACTTCGTTAGGGTTACATTTAGGGTTCAGGTTAGGTTTAGGGATAGATTTAGTTAGGGTTCAGGTTAGGTTTAGGGATACATTAAGGAAATTTTTTCATTATTTTTAAACGTTTTATTCTTAACTTTTCGGGTTATGCAATCAAGTTGGCGGCCATGTTAAAAAATGCGGTGCTATTTCTTCGCATTTACCCTTTTAATCGCAGTCAATAATGTATTAATTGGTATTATAACCTTATTTTCATCATTGATTCATATTAAGTGTAATACTCCATGTGTAATGTGACGGTCTAAATCCCTAAATACTTTTAAAGTCAGTCTCTTGATTAACAGATTGTGGCTTTTATTTTCAATATGTGAGATTGTACATTATCTTTCCCGCGTCTCCCACTCTTCTCTCCCCTTGGTGCCCCAGCCTTCTTTTTCCTCTGTTGTTCACTTCTCTCTTCTCTTTGTCTCCCACTGCTTAATCTCTTTGTCTCCCACCCCTCTAATCTCTTTGTCTCCCACCCCTCTCATCTGCCACCCTTTTTTTTTCTTTTTTTCAACCACCTGTTTCTCCCCTCTGTCTCCCTCTGTTCTCTCTATCTTCCGCCACGCTCTTCTCTCTTTCCTTCGCGCTCTTCTCTCTGTTTTCCACCCCTCTCTTCCCCCTGTCTCCTACCCTCACTTCCTTGTCTCCTATCCCTCTTTTCTCTGTCTCTCACCAGATGCTCCCATTTTTCTTACACACCTCTCTGTCCTAACCCTCTAAACACCCTCTCTCTCCTTAATCCACCAACTCTAGCTTCTCTACCTTCTACACCTTTTACTCTTCTCTTCTTGTCTTCAACCCCTTTTTTTTTCCCAGAATAAATTCGATTACTCATTAGATATGTATATTGTGTTATACAGCACAGAGGCGCACTGTAATAGCAGACTGAAATGTGAAAGAAATGAATGATTGTGATAGATATTTTAAAAGTAAAAAAGTTCAAGCCATAACCAGGGCAGTGCATCATACTGCATGTGATAACGGTACCAACCCATAGTGCATCATACTGCATGTGATAACGGTACCAACCCATAGTGCATCATACTGCATGTGATAACGGTATCAACCCATAGTTCATCATACTGTATGTGATAACGGTACCAACCCATAGTTCATCATACTGCATTTGATACGATATCAACCCATAGTTCATCATACTGCATGTGATAACGGTACCAACCCAGAGTTCATCATACTGCATTTGATACGATATCAACCCATAGTTCATCATACTGCATGTGATAACGGTACCAACCCATAGTTCATCATACTGCATGTGATAACGGTACCAACCCATAGTTACTATTTCTCTGTTGGATTCAATGACTAAAAAACGTCACGCATCAAATTGGACATTCCCCCTGTATCACCATTTGATGCCCAGGTACGCCCCACCACAGAAATTATGTGCCTGACGTTTCCCACGTTTTTTTTTATAGCGGAGTAATGACTTCCACCCCCTGACCCCGGTCACTCTTTCAACCCCTCAAAACACACAACCTGGCAAATATATATACATACACGCAACGATCCGAGTTCCCGTCCCGCCCCCCTCCTCCCCCAATGTTTTACTTATTCATTATCTAAATCAAGTGAAGGAGGCCAACTAAATATTTGCATGCCCGTGCCGTGGCTCCTCTCTCTCTCCCCCCCCCCTGATTAAATCTGGCACATGGAAGTGATCTACTGACAGAGGACCCGAAGACCGCGGGGCGCGCTGTCAGCGGTGGCACACTGATCCACGGGGCTAGGTGCGGGACAGACGCCGTGCGGCCATCTGGCCTTGCGACACCGGGTAAGGGCCTCTTCTAAAACCTGCTGCACTGCACGCCTTACCTAGCTAGCGTTGGCCCCGCCCGCCCCCTCTCTCCACACCTCCCCCCCCCCCCCCATTTCCTCCATAAACAGAACGGTGAATGTGGTTTTTAAATTCCTTTTTAATTTTTTTTTTTTAAAGCAACAAACCGGCTAATGGAATGTATTTGGTATTGTAGGTGCGCGTCGGTTACATCGATCGCGGGCCTGTTTCCCACACATTGCGCGACTCCGCTGATTGCAGCGTCAGTGTAAGCCTTGTGCCGCTGGTCTTTTGGGGCCGTTGATATATGATGTAAAAGTACAGATTGCATTTGTTGGACTATATACCACAGTTGCTACAGGTAGGGTGCAAATTACATTTATTGAGCAGTTATTATAGGTAGAGTGCGGTTGTTTAAATTTGAGAGCCAATTCTTTTTTTTCAAGAATCAGCCAAGAACGATGTCTTTCGGATTCAAAACCGATTTGTGGCCGGCGATTTGCCCACCACTGGTTTAGTACCTATAACATTTCTTGGACTATATCAGTTATTTTAATTTTAGGTATTAGTACCTATTTGGTTTGTTTGAACTGTATCATGTAATCTTAGGTATCATTTTATAGGGACTTGAGCACCGTGTACTATTATTTGTATTGGGGGGGGGGGGGGTATTGAGATGTCCTCTCTGATCTGACGATTTGGAACTCTTCTCTTTCATAATTCAAACTGGACTTGCACGGCTGTTTAGGTGTGCGATCATTTCAGTGCCGTGTGCAGCGGGATGCTTATCACGTGAACTCGTAAGTCAAAATTAAACGCCAACATCTGGGGGGGGGGGGGGGGGTTTACAGTCGTCTGCCCGCGTGGTCTTCCGGTGCCATGACCAAATATGATTCTTGGTCATCTTGTGCCATGACCAAATATGATTCTTGGTCTTCCGGTACCATGACCAAATACGATTCTTGGTCTTCTGGTGCCTTGACCAAATACGATTCTGGGTCATCTTGTGCCATGACCAAATACGATTCTGGGTCTTCCAGTGCCTTGACCAAATACGATTCTGGGTCATCTTGTGCCATGACCAAATACGATTCTGTGTCATCTTGTGCCATGACCAAATACGATTCTGGGTCTTCCGGTGTCATGACCAAAATGTCTCAAGCACGGATTGATTACAAACTCTCTGTTCTCTGCCACAACTTTTTCTCAAATTCCTGCCCTTGCTATCTAATCGAACTCTGTCTATTCACCCCTTCGACAGCTTCGCTCCTCCGCAGACGGTCGTATTCTTTCTGTGCCCAAGACTCGCACAAAAACATGCGGTGAAAGATCTTTCTCTTTCTTCGCCCCCAAACAATGAAATTCTCTTCCACTATACATCCGCAATATAACAACCATCACAGCCTTCAAAACTGCACTCAAAACACATCTCTTTAAACTCTCATTAAAAAGTTATGGAATGGTTTGACCAATACACACATTTCTTTGTTTTATTTAATTAATGTATGTTAATTTTTAAGTTCATGATTGTGTTTGTTAAATTGTATGTACAGTGTTAAATTGTATGTACAGTGTTAAATTGTATGTACAGCGTGGTGAGTCCAGCCCTAGGTTGGGGTACTACGCTATAAAAAAACTTCTTATAATAATAATAGAACAGTTAATTAGTGGATGAAGAAAAAAAACACAAAATAACTACCAGAAAATGGGGAATTCTAATGTACAACTGTGGCGACGCGTAGAAATAGACATTTTTTGGAACGCAACCAATCTATTTCTGGCTCTAATATTAATTTAATTAGGCGAGTGTCATTTTCCCCACCAGGGTCCAGACAGCCGCCGCACTGCTATTCTTCGGCTTTGAAAGGTGCAGACAATGTCAAACATTCCCGTAATAAGGGAGATAATGTTTGTGCGAGATCTTTGCCCCTTTTAAAAGAGAAACTTGTTTGGAGAAGGGCATACGGTGGTAACGTGACAATATTTCATGCGGTATCCAGACACCATCAGGTGGCTTTTTGTTGTTAGTGTTGTGTGTTTAAGGGGAGGAGGGAGGTCAGGGGGAATGTTAACTGATGCTCCACCACGGCTTTTTAAATGACAACAATCTTATGAAATCACAAACCTCCCCCCACCCCAATTTTTTTTAAAAAATAAATAAATAAACACATCAAAAAGCGCACAGACATAACCTGTGTTTAGTGACAGTGTTAACCATTGTTGTTGCATTAATGCAACATTTCGCCCTGTTTCTGAGTGTTCTGTTTTTATTCTAACTCAGTGGTTCTCAACCTTCCTAATGCCGTGACCCTTTCATACAGTTCCTCATGTTGTGGCGACCCCAACAACAAAATTACTTTCGTTGCTACTTCATAACCGTAGAGTACATAATGTGTTTTCCGGTGGTCTTAGGCGACCCCTGTGAAAGGGTCGTTCGACTCCCTAAATGGGTCGCGACCCACAGGTTTAGAACCGCTGTTCTAACTACACCCCCTTCCCCCCGCCCACCCTTAGTGCTCGTACCTCCTGGTGTCATCATGAAATCGCTCAATGTTAAACGGACTTCACAAAAGATTTGGTTACATTTCAAAATAAAATTGTATGCATCTTTCTTCCTGACACAATTGTCCTCTGCCATCCACGCCAGTGGTTCTAAATATATATATATATTTTAAAAAAACTTTAGGGCCCCATGTAGTCCCGATTCCATCAATGAAATATCTCATAAGCTAGTACTCAACTACTTTTTCATTATGTATCCCAATCAACAGTTGATAAGTGGATGGCAGATTTCGGGCAGCTGTTGGTAGAATTGGTTGGATAATAAAATATTTCAGAGATCGAACGATGGAGAGAACCCCTGGCCAAGAGGAATGTTAGACCGCAGTTTGAATCGGCGGCGTTGCCTGTTTGCATTTTAAAAAATTCAAGTCCACAGTAGCCTTGTTAGAAACGTGCGATTGGAAATGTAACTTTTTATTTTTTTACAAGTACATCTCTATCTCTTGTGCGTGTTCTTACGTGTAAGAAAATAAATAATAATAATTTATGATATAAACGTCTTTATATGGGTTTATATATTATTAAATGCGATTTATTGCCGTTTAAAATTCATAAAACCATATCATAAATACTTGAACAACTGCAGTAGTCTTTTTTCTTCCTTGTTTCTCCCCACTTTTCATAACTGGAGATTTGGAGTAAACGTTGGCACGCCCTCTATGTTAGTTATAAAACAATAACTGCTTGTCCGAGGTAGGCGTCTTGCTGGGGGCTCTGTAGTCGTCTGTCTGTAGTCGTTTGTCTGTCTGTAGTCGTGTGTCTATAGTCAAGTTGTTATCTATAGTTGTTTGTTTGTCTGTCTGTAGTCGTTTGTCTGTAGTCGTGTGTCTTACTGTAGTCGTATGTCTGTCTGTAGTCGTGTGTCTGTCTGTAGTCGCGTGTCTATCTGATGTTGTTTGTTTGTCTGTTTGTAATCGTGTGTCTCTCCGTAGTCGTGTGTCTGTCTGTAGTCGTTTGTCTGTCTGTAGTCGTGTGTCTATCTGTAGTTGTTTGTTTGTCTGTCTGTAGTCGTTTGTCTGTCTGTGGTCGTTTGTCTGTCTGTAGTCGTGTGTCTATCTGTAGTTGTTTGTTTGTCTGTCTGTAGTCGTTTGTCTGTCTGTGGTCGTTTGTCTGTCTGTAGTCGTGTGTCTTACTGTAGTCGTGTATTTGTCTGTCTGTAGTCGTGTGCATGCCTGTAGTCGTGTGTATGTCTGTAGTCGTGTGTATGTCTGCAGTTGGAGTGTTTGTTATAACAGTTCCAAGAAGCCCATTCTTAAAGCTTTGATAAAAAGTGGGTGTTATGCTAAGGTCTTGGAATTCGGCGACGTTCCCCCACTTCTTTGACATCATTATTTAATTGAATTTTTATGTTGACAATTGAACACAATATATAAGGTTGGGTCGAGTCAATTTTTTTCACATTTAAAAAAAAGCCACACGCAGTAATCTAACTATTAAACAAATTTACCAGGAGTGAGGAAGTAATAATAAAGGGTGTTGTCTTTCTCTGTCGTTCAATGACATGACAGCTATTTGTCGTCTCTACCGATGAGTGCTCGAGTTTTATTTTATCGCAACTGACGCTATAACGTCTGGCGGATTGTCACATCTTGTGCGGAGACCTGGTTTAAACGACTGATATATGGAGTAGTTGACTTTTTGATGTACATGAACGCTGCCTATGCTCCACGTTTCTCATGCCATGTAGACTGAAGTACCGCGGTTTGGCCGTAGCGACATCTCCATTTCTTCCACAATAGACACAGAACGTTTAGTTCCACTGGCATTGTGGCTGCATCGACAGCTCCATTCCACCCGAGATATGGAAATGTTAGCTCCTCTGACAGTTTGGCTTTATTGACAACTCCACATGAGGTAGGAAGTTAAGTTCCACTGACAGTTTTTTTCTTTATTGACAACTCCATTCCACCTGAGATACGGAAAGCTTAGTTCCACTAACAGTTTGGCTGCATTGACAGCTCCATTCAGCCAGAGATACGGGAAGCTTAGTTCCACTAACAGTTTGGCTGCATGGACAGGTCCATTCCAGCAGAGATATGGAAAGTTTAGTCCCACTCTCTGACAGTTTAACTGAATTGAGCGCCCCCCCCCCTCTCATATCATCCACATGATTGGACCATGAGTCACGTCTGCGGGCCGTCTCTATTCCGTCTGTGACAGACGCCGCGATGGCTGAGTGATCTCGGGGACACACCGTACAACATAGAACACATCTGATTTCAAACCCCGCCGAGAGATTCACGCTTATGTGTGACCCCTTTAAAAAAAAAAATTTGAAAAAAAAAAAAGTAATGGCCCCATCTGTAACATTCATGGTATGGCTCATTAGGTTATAGACAACAGGTCTAACAATGGCTCATTAGTTTATAGACACGTATCTAACAATGGCTCTTTGGGTTATAGACAACGTTTCTAACAATGGCTCATTAGGTTATAGACAACGTGTCTAACAATGGCTCGTTAGGTTATAGACAACGTGTCTAACAATGGCTCATTAGGTTATAGACAACGTTTCTAACAATGGCTCATTAGGTTATAGACAACGTTTCTAACAATGGCTCATTAGGTTATAGACAACGTGTCTAACAATGGCTCGTTAGGTTATAGACAACGTGTCTAACAATGGCTCGTTAGGTTATAGACAACGTTTCTAACAATGGCTCATTAGGTTATAGACAACGTTTCTAACAATGGCTCATTGGGTTATAGACAACGTTTCTAACAATGGCTCATTAGGTTATAGTCAACGTGTCTAACAATGGCTCATTAAGGTATACACAACGTGTCTCACAGTGGCTCAATAAGATATACACAACGTGTCGAGCAATGGCTCGTCATCTGAATTCTAAGCCAGAAGACCCCCCCCCCCCCTTTTTTTTTCCCCAAAAAAGAAAAGAAAAGAAACATTTGTAAAAAAAAATAATAATAATTAAAAAATAATTACAAAAATTTTTACCAATGAACTTTTTGATATCAGTCAGATGCATACTAGAGATTATGCTATTCAACATACGGGTATATCAATTGCATCAGAAATTGTCATTTGTATGTGTTGGTGTAATGTCCAATTTCGACCTGATCTATCATATTCAATGACTGATTGATTTCTCTATTCTATACATAACATCTTGCGCATCTTCCATTCCATTCATCTTTCGCTGCGGCTCCCAACACGTGGGTCGCGACCCACTTTAAGGGTCGAACGAATTCATACACAAGGGTCACCTAATACCATCGGAAAACCCATTATATTTATGAAATATAGCAATAGCAACGAAAATAATTTTATAGTTTGGGGTCGTCGCAACACGAGGAACTATATTTAAAGGAAGGCTGAGAACCACTGATCTATCGGCTCTGTGTAAGGAGAAGCCATAAAAAAAGTGCGAACGCTGTACCACACTAGTAGAATTATTCCCCTCGCCATGTCATCGGTCTTCGGGCGGCGTGCATTAGCTGAGCATAACGAAAGGGGAAACTCCACGAGTCGGTGTTGTCTCCCATTTCACGCCAGCTCCCCGTGAAGAACCGGTCTGCGCGTCACTTCCTGCCCTTTATTGGGGCTAATTTTATTATTGGACTGTCTTGGTGGGATCCAGAGTTTCGTACGGTGGAAGAAACAAGGGGTATTTGGTTTCATGAGAATGATCGATGTCAGAAGGAAGAATAAAGAGTATTTGGTTTCATGAGAATGATAGTAATAGATTTCAGAAGGCAGCATAAAGAGTATTTGGTTTCATGACAATGATAGTAATAGATTTCAGAAGGCAGCATAAAGAGGATTTGGTTTCATGACAATGATAGTAATAGATTTCAGAAGGCAGCATAAAGAGGATTTGGTTTCATGAGAATGATCGATTTCAGCACCAAAAAGAAAAGCGTGGCCGGGGGGAAAAGGGGCGGCGGGGGGGGGGGATTTTTAGCATTAATAGTTTTTAAAAGAGTTTATACTAAAGACAGAGCTCCGTTTCAAGTCCAGGAAGGTACTATGAGGTGTCTCCCCCCCCCACCCCCCCTTATACCAGTTGTTAAAATTATGTCGTTTGTGTATGTGATGGATACATTGTGGGCTGGGAGTGTTATCCTTTTTAGTGTTTTGTTTTGTTCTCTTTCATCACCTTACTAAAATAATCGATGTGCTGACCTAAGTTTCACGAGAGGAGCAGAGCTCAGTTCCGTGTATACGAGCTGGCACATATATATAGTGGTTTATCCCAATCGTGAAAGGCTGGGGAGAGGGGGTCGGTGGTGTCGGTCAACATATTGACTTGCGACCTGTAATGGTACACTTACTACGGGCCGCGGAGTCAGAAAACATGTTTACTACCTACGATCGATGTGCTGACCTCAAGTCTCCCGAGAGGAGTAGAGTATATGCTAGTAAATATCCAGTATAAGCCGTATACAATCGCGTGTTTAAAAATCCACCGGCCGGTCCAACGAGCTGGTATGTATTTAGTGGCGTATCCCACTCGTGAGTGAATCGCTCAGGTTAATGTTGCCGGTCAACGTACTGACCTGCTCCTGTAATCGTATATCATGTAAGTAAACATGTTTTCCATCATTACAGGGGATGTCGGCGTATGACATTGCGGTGGATGGCGGCATATGATATTACTGGGGATGTCGGCGTATGACATTACAGGGGATGTCGGCTTATGACATTGCGGTGGTTGTCGGCATATGATATTACTGGGGATGTCGGCGTATGACATTACAGGGGATGTCGGCGTATGACATTACAGGGGATGTCGGCGTATGACATCACAGGGGATGTCGGCGTATGACATTACAGGGGATGTCGGCGTATGACATTACAGGGGATGTCGGCATATGACATCACAGGGGATGTCGGCGTATGACATTACAAGGGATGTCGGCGTATGACATTACAGGGGATGTCGGCTTATGACATTGCGGTGGATGTCGGCATATGATATTACTGGGGATGTCGGCGTATGACATTACAGGGGATGTCGGCGTATGACATTAATAGCATTAATAGTCTAATCAATCAGCCTATAGACCAGGGGTCTCCAAACTTTTTTCACGACGGGCCGGATAACAAAAAAAAAAAAAAAAAAAAAAAAAAAAAAAAATAAAATTACGATCGTGGGCCGGATAATGATGACGTACAATAATTATAAGCCAGAACGAAATCTCTGGAATAAAAACGCGAAAAACTAAGTTTAGTGTTCCATGTTAGTCATGGGTGAGTTTCGTGCGATGTACAAAATAAACAAAGACAACTCTCATATTTATTTTCAAAAAAGTTATCAAAGAAGGTGACGTTAGCAAAGAGATAGTTACATCTGACGTAGTGCGCACAGATCACAAAAAAAAAAACAGCAAAAAAGGTTAGTGAAATTTATGAAAGTGACATTTGGCTTTTAAGATTTCATCAATGTTTGGTTTCGAAATGCTGCATTCAATCAAGAGAATTATTTCAAATGTTTATCAGTCACTCTCCTTTGATTTATTGACTTCACATACTTCATTTGTGAAAATCTCTGTGTCACAGACATAAGTTGTTCCAAACACTGATGCAATACCAGGCCCGAGGTTCATCAGCTCAGGTTAGCAGCGGTAAAATTCAAATAGTTCTCCTTCTCTGTGGGTAAACATCCGTTTTTATCAAGCAAATTCAAGTACTGTCGGCGGGCCGGTTGAACTGGCCTCGCGGGCCGGATCCGGCCCGAGGGCCGTAGTTTGGAGACCCCTGCTATAGACCTTTCCATAGCACTGAGACTGCTCTCTTGAGAGTAACCAATGACCTCTTGCTCGCATTGGACAGCGGTGATGTGTCCCTCCTGATCCTCTTGGACCTCAGTGCGGCCTTTGACACTGTCGAACATGAAACCCTTTACAAAACCCTTGAAAATTACTTTGGCATTTCTGGTTCAGTTTTGGCTTGGTTTAGGTCCTACCTCTCCAATAGAACGCAGGCGGTCGCTGTCGATGGCTGTCTCTCCGACAGTGCTGACTTGGTGTATGGAGTGCCACAGGGGTCCATTTTAGGCCAGGTTCTATTTACAATGTATACCAGGCCACTGCTCCTTTTGCTAGAGAGCATGCTGTGGAGAGCCAGTCATTCGCGGATGACACGCAGCTATACATTCATACCCATCCCTCTCATGTCGATTCCGCTGTCCGGACTTTGCAGGAGAGCATTGCTGATGTCAAGTCATGGATGACACTCAGCAAGGTAAACTTAACGATGACAAAACGGAAGCACTTCTTATTCACGATTGCAAATCATCCTCTAACTCAGCTCTCCTCACCTCATTTCAAGTAGGTAACTCAGACATACAGTTTACATCCTCCACTAGGAATCTTGGTTATTTTCTGTCTCACAACTTGTCTCTTGATAATCATATATCCCACATTTGTCGCTCTGCATACACGGCCATCCGTCAGATCAGCTCAATCCGCCACTACCTCACAGCTAGTGCAACAAAAACCCTAGTCTATGCTCTTGTTCTCTCTCGTCTTGACTATTGCAACTCTCTTCTGTCAGGTTCACCAAAACACTTCTTAGAAAAACTACAAAAGGTTCAAAACTCAGCTGCTAGGCTAGTTTTAAACGCAAAAAAAAACGTGATCACGTCACACCACTACTTCATTCACTTCATTGGCTACCTGTACAAGCACGGATTGACTATAAACTCTCTGTTCTCTGCCACAACTTTTTCTCGAATTCCTGCCCTTCCTATCTAACCGAACTTCTCTCTGTCTATTCACTCATTCGACAGCTTCGCTCCTCCGCAGACGGGCGTCTTCTTTCTGTCCCCAAGAATCGCACGAAAACATACAGTGAAAGATCTTTCTCTTACTGTGCCCCCAAACAATGGAATTCTCTTCCACTATACATCTGCAATATATCAACTATCACAGCCTGCAAAACTGCACTCAAAACACATCTCTTTAAACTCTACTACCCTGACTGATTCCCCACATCTGACCGATAAACGCTGCTGCTGGCCGCCGTCCATGGCTTGTCATGTAAAAGTTCTGGTGTGGATGAGGTGAATATGCATTAGATTTTGTTTTGTCTCTATACATCTGTTCTTTATTATATATATGTATTTTATGTTAATACCCCATTATGTCTCTTTTTTAAATATTTTTATGTACAGCGCGGTGAGCCTAGCCCTAGGCGGGGGTACCGCGCTATATAAGACAACAAATAATAATAATAATAATAATGTCGGTGTATGACATTACAGTAAATGTCGGCGTATGACATTGCGGTGGATGTCGGCATATGATATTACTGGGGATGTCGGCATATGACATTACTGGGGGATGTCGGCGTATGACATTACTGGGGGATGTCGGCTTATGACATTACTGGGGATGTCGGCTTATGACATTACTGGGGGATGTCGGCGTATGACATTGCGGTGGATGGCGGCATATGAAATTACTCATGGGGGATGTCGGCGTATGACATTGCAGAGGATGTCGGCATATGACATTACTGGGAATGTCGGCATATGACATTACTGGGGGATGTCGGCATATATCACATTTAGGGGGGATGTCGGCATATGACATTACTGGGGGATGTCGGCATGTGACATTACTAGGGATGTCGGCATATGATATTACGGGGGATGTCGGCATATGATATTACGGGGGATGTCGGCATATGATATTACTGGGGGATGTCGGCATGTGACATTACTGGGGGATGTCGGCATATGATATTACGGGGGATGTCGGCATATGACATTACTGGGGATGTCGGCATATGACATTTAGGGGGGATATCGGCATATGACATTACTGGGGGATGTCGGCATATGTCATTACTGCATGGGGATGTCGGCATACGACATTACCGGGGATGTCGGCATATGACATTACAGAGGATGTCGGAATATTACATTACAATGGATGCCGGTATACCATTACTGGTGATTATAGTTTTTTCATGATGGAGGAACGTTCATTGAACGATTTTCTCTTTTTTTTCCTGCTTCAAGTTAGACACGAGCGTGAGAGATCTCGGGTTGTGATATCAGTGGTTGTGATATCTGGGGTTGGGATATCTGGGGTTGTGATATCTGGGGTTGTGATATCTGGGGTTGGGATATCTGGGGTTGGGATATCTGGGGTTGTGATATCTGGGGTTGGGATATCTGGGGTTGGGATATCTGGGGTTGGGATATCTGGGGTTGGGATATCTGGGGTTGGGATATCTGGGGTTGTGATATCTGGGGTTGGGATATCTGGGGTTGGGATATCTGGGGTTGGGATATCTGGGGTTGGGATAT
This sequence comes from Omphiscola glabra, assembly GCA_964017045.1. Lineage (NCBI taxonomy): Eukaryota > Metazoa > Mollusca > Gastropoda > Lymnaeidae > Omphiscola > Omphiscola glabra. The sequence goes on along the minus strand of OZ024811.1, from coordinate 11,740,555 downwards.
CTGGGGTTGGGATATCTGGGGTTGGGATATCTGGGGTTGGGATATCTGGGGTTGTGATATCTGGGGTTGGGATATCTGGGGTTGGGATATCTGGGGTTGGGATATCTGGGGTTGGGATATCTGGGGTTGGGATATCTGGGGTTGGGATATCTGGGGTTGGGATATCTGGGGTTGGGATATCTGGGGTTGGGATATCTGGGGTTGTGATATCTGGGGTTGGGATATCTGGGGTTGGGATATCTGGGGTTGGGATATCTGGGGTTGGGATATCTGGGGTTGGGATATCTGGGGTTGGGATATCTGGGGTTGGGATATCTGGGGTTGGGATATCTGGGGTTGGGATATCTGGGGTTGGGATATCTGGGGTTGGGATATCTGGGGTTGTGATATCTGGGGTTGGGATATCTGGGGTTGGGATATCTGGGGTTGGGATATCTGGGGTTGGGATATCTGGGGTTGGGATATCTGGGGTTGGGATATCTGGGGTTGGGATATCTGGGGTTGGGATATCTGGGGTTGGGATATCTGGGGTTGGGATATCTGGGGTTGGGATATCTGGGGTTGGGATATCTGGGGTTGGGATATCTGGGGTTGTGATATCTGGGGTTGGGATATCTGGGGTTGGGATATCTGGGGTTGGGATATCTGGGGTTGGGATATCTGGGGTTGGGATATCTGGGGTTGGGATATCTGGGGTTGGGATATCTGGGGTTGGGATATCTGGGGTTGGGATATCTGGGGTTGGGATATCTGGGGTTGGGATATCTGGGGTTGGGATATCTGGGGTTGTTAAATACTAACTGCGGTTGTTAACTGTCCGAATGTTTTCCGTGGATGTTATTAAATAGTATCTGCATTTAACAATCCAGGGTTGCGTTATCTTTGGATGTAAAACTATGTGGGATTGCGACAACTTCGGTCGTTAAATATCTGGGGTGGTTGTGATGCCTGCGGTCGTTAAAATATCGGCGGTTACAGTTCTATCTGCTGGTATAGCTTAAGCTGTTGTATTTGTCAACTACAGTGATATTACCACCAGTTATACAACAGCAGCGCAAAATGCGGGCCGTGAGTTGTGGAGACCGGCAAACTAATGGATCAAGTAAGCTTACCTTGGGTTAGTCAGAAGCCCGGCCGGAGATCCACTAGCCCAGGGGTGGGCAAACTTTTTATGCAGAGGGCCACATTGATAACTGTAAAGCTATGGGGGGGGGGGGGGGGGTGGCGCATGTATAGTATGTCCAATTTTTTCATGTCGGTAAACATTTCTCTATATTAAAATCGGTAAATTCTCATTAAAGCATTACATGACTGTTTTAAAAAAATAGAACATTGGAAAGAAATTTGATCAAAAATGTTAAAACATTTATAACGGTACATGAAATTCTGTAAAATTCAACAACATGACTTAGAAAAAAATTAATTTTTTAAATTTCTAAATGCCTCCGAGATCCGCATAATATCAGTTGCCGGGCCGTATGTTGCCCACCCCTGTACTAGCCCTAGATATTTTGAGAACCCCGCTAGTTGGAGGTCGAGGCACACAAGATAGGTGGAAGATCTCCAGCAGGTTTTCATTTCCTCTTATATCACTTAACGTGACATATTTGTTCAGCCCCGGGGCGACGTGTTCGGTGGCCAGGGATTTTAACAGCTTCCGCGAAGTTAACATTTCTAATCTTATCCGTCCTACATAATTGGGGCTTAATTTTGTAAAGATACCTGGAGATGGTTCCCAGCCACCACCCCCCCCCTCAACAGCCTCACACAGGCCAGAGTTCCCGATACACTAGGGTATTATTTATTTCCTGATGCTGTAAATGATGAGAACGTTGCCGATATTTTAACGAGTCAAGATTGGACTGACTCGGTAAGCTACACACGTCTCTTGTTGTGTTCGGGGCTGTATTGTTTTCCTTTCGTACACGGCCCCGGTTTCGGGGGGGGGGGGGGGTAAATTAAGTTTGATACGATTTGTTATATCTGGTGTGTCTGTAGACTCACGGAACGGCACGCGGGTCAGACGTTTCTGACTTAACTTTTTTTTTTTTTTTAAAATGGCACGCTGAAGACCAAACTAGTAATAAAACTGAAATCACTACGCAGTATACGATAACCTTGTAATAATTTGTACGCTCGCTGAATTAATTATAAATCCCAGCGCGTTGGAGTTTTTCCTGATAGTATGGCATCATTAACTAAAAAGTAAACAAAGAGATCGACAGGCGCATTGCTGTCGGCGCAAAGAAATAACTGCAAAATTTGCACATCGGCGGAGTCGTTGGACAGCCGGGTTCATGGAGAACTTCCCTTTAGTGTCACATAGTTCTAGAATTCCGTTCAGAAGTTGGGCCTTTTATTTTTTCTTAAAGAAATAAATGACTTTTAACTAAAAGTTTAAAAAAAGTGTATGTATACAAGCAAGTTTTTTGTTCAGTAGTTTCTGGAACTGCATTGGTGGAAGCAATTAGTGCAGGGAATTCACATGTTGGATTTCTTACGGAGTTTTGAGTTGAGTTCATACAAGCTACTCCCTGCGTTTATTATGTCTATGTAAATGTCACATTCATTATATTATGGTGTCCGTTAATTCATACAACATTTATTTATTTCATTAAATTCACACACGTTTCGTCAGCTGTGCTGTTCCATAATAACCTGACATGGAATTCGCTGGCGCCCCATCAGGTCTCCTAGTATGAAGGCCCCAATTGTTTCCTCCTGTTGAAGGTGTGTTGGTCATTAATCCTGTTAGTGTCAACAACAAAAAAAAAAATATAAATCCCAGGTAGTACTGACTGGTCTATTGTTTGTACATTCCAGAGCAGTCTTTTTCTTTGTGTTCCATGTGACTCCACGGTAACCTGGCCTACTGGGGAATCTAGAGTTATTTTGTTCACAGCACCCCCCCCCCCCCCCCCCCCAAGCATTCTACTCTTAGTGTTTCAACATGGGTAAACCTTTCACTTTTAACTTCTTGTACCATGTTTGTATGGTAGACTCTTGTAGGTTTGTATGGTAGACTCTTGTAGGTTTGTATGGTCAACTCTTGTAGGTTTGTATGGTCGACTCTTGTAGGTTTGTGTGGTCGACTCTTGTAGGTTTGTGTGGTCGACTCTTGTAGGTTTGTATGGTAGACTCTTGTAGGTTTGTGTGGTCGACTCTTGTAGGTTTGTGTGGTCGACTCTTGTAGGTTTGTGTGGTCGACTCTTGTAAGTTTGTGTGGTCGACTCTTGTAGGTTTGTATGGTAGACTCTTGTAGGTTTGTATGGTCAACTCTTGTAGGTTTGTATGGTCGACTCTTGTAGGTTTGTGTGGGCGACTCTTGTAGGTTTGTATGGTCAACTCTTGTAGGTTTGTATGGTCCACTCTTGTAGGTTTGTGTGGTGGACTCTTGTAGGTTTGTATGGTCCACTCTTGTAGGTTTGTATGGTCAACTCTTGTAGGTTTGTATGGTCCACTCTTGTAGGTTTGTATGGTCAACTCTTGTAGGTTTGTATGGTCGACTCTTGTAGGTTTGTGTGGTGGACTTTTGTAGGTTTGTATGGTCAACTCTTGTAGGTTTGTATGGTCGACTCTTGTAGGTTTGTGTGGGCGACTCTTGTAGGTTTGTGTGGTCGACTCTTGTAGGTTTGTGTGGTCGACTCTTGTAGGTTTGTGTGGCCGACTCTTGTAAGTTTGTGTGGTCGACTCTTGTAGGTTTGTTTGGTCGACTCTTGTAGGTTTGTTTGGTCGACTCTTGTAGGTTTGTGTGGTGGACTCTTGTAGGTTTGTTTGGTCGACTCTTGTAGGTTTGTTTGGTCGACTCTTGTAGGTTTGTGTGGTGGACTCTTGTAGGTTGGTTTGGTCGACTCTTGTAGGTTTGTGTGGCCGACTCTTGTATGTTTGTGTGGTCGACTCTTGTAGGTTTGTGTGGTAGACTCTTGTAGGTTTGTATGGTAGACTCTTGTAGGTTTGTATGGTAGACTCTTGTATGTTTGTGTGGCCGACTCTTGTAGGTTTGTATGGTAGACTCTTGTAGGTTTGTATGGTAGACTCTTGTAGGTTTGTATGGTAGACTCTTGTAGGTTTGTGTGGCCGACTCTTGTATGTTTGTGTGGCCGACTCTTGTAGGTTTGTATGGTAGACTCTTGTAGGTTTGTATGGTAGACTCTTGTAGGTTTGTATGGTAGACTCTTGTAGATTTGTATGGTAGACTCTTGTGGGTTTGTATGGTAGACTCTTGTAGGTTTGTATGGTAGACTCTTGTAGGTTTGTGTGGTTGACTCTTGTAGGTTTGTATGGTCCACTCTTGTAGGTTTGTGTGGTCGACTCTTGTAGGTTTGTTTGGTCGACTCTTGTAGATTTGTGTTGTGGACTCTTGTAGGTTTGTTTGGTCGACTCTTGTAGGTTTGTTTGGTCGACACTTGTAGGTTTGTGTGGTCGACTCTTGTAGGTTTGTGTGGGCAACTCTTGTAGGTTTGTGTGGTCGACTCTTGTAGGTTTGTGTATTCGACTCTTGTAGGTTTGTGTGGTCGACTCTTGTAGGTTTGTGTGGGCGACTCTTGTAGGTTTTTCTGGTCGACTCTAGTAGGTTTGTGTGGTCGACTCTTGTAGGTTTGTATGGTCGACTCTTGTAGGTTTGTATGGTCAACTCTTGTAGGTTTGTATGGTCCACTCTTGTAGGTTTGTATCGTAGACTCTTGTAGGTTTGTATGGTCCACTTTTGTAGGTTTGTATGGTCCACTCTTGTAGGTTTGTATGGTAGACTCTTGTAGGTTTGTATGGTAGACTCTTGTAGGTTTGTATGGTAGACTCTTGTAGGTTTGTATTGTCCACTCTTGTAGGTTTGTATGGTCCACTCTTGTAGGTTTGTATGGTAGACTCTTGTAGGTTTGTATGGTAGACTCTTGTAGGTTTGTATGGTCCACTCTTGTAGGTTTGTATGGTCCACTCTTGTAGGTTTGTATGGTAGATTCTTGTAGGTTTGTATGGTAGACTCTTGTAGGTTTGTATGGTCGACTCTTGTAGGTTTGTATGGTCAACTCTTGTAGGTTTGTATGGTCCACTCTTGTAGGTTTGTATGGTAGACTCTTGAAGGTTTGTTTGGTCGACTCTTGTAGGTTTGTATGGTAGACTTGTAGGTTTGTATGGTCCACTCTTGTAGGTTTGTATGGTCCACTCTTGTAGGTTTGTATGGTCCACTCTTGTAGGTTTGTATGGTCCACTCTTGTAGGTTTGTGTGGTCAACTCTTGTAGGTTTGTATGGTCCACTCTTGTAGGTTTGTGTGGTCAACTCTTGTAGGTTTGTATGGTCCACTCTTGTAAGTTTGTGTGGTCGACTCTTCTAGGTTTGTTTGGTCCACTCTTGTAGGTTTGTATGGTCCACTCTTGTAGGTTTGTGTGGTCGACTCTTGTAAGTTTGTGTGGTCGACTCTTGTAGGTTTGTTTGGTCGACTCTTGTAGGTTTGTGTGGTCGACTCTTGTAGGTTTGTGTGGTCGACTCTTGTAAGTTTGTGTGGTCGACTCTTGTAGGTTTGTTTGGTCGACTCTTGTAGGATTTTGTGGTCGACTCTTGTAGGTTTGTTTGGTCGACTCTTTTAGGTTTGTGTGGTCGACTCTTGTATGTTTGTGTTGCCGACTCTTGTAGGTTTGTGTGGTCGACTCTTGTAGGTTTGTGTGGTAGACTCTTGTAGGTTTGTTTTGTCGACTCTTGTAAGTTTGTGTGGTCGACTCTTGTAGGTTTGTTTGGTCGACTCTTGTAGGATTGTGTGGTCGACTCTTGTAGGTTTGTTTGGTCGACTCTTGTAGGTTTGTTTGGTCGACTCTTGTAGGTTTGTGTGGTCGACTCTTGTATGTTTGTGTGGCCGACTCTTGTATGTTTGTGTGGTCGACTCTTGTATGTTTGTGTGGTCGACTCTTGTAGGTTTGTGTGGTCGACTCTTGTAGGTTTGTATGGTAGACTCTTGTAGGTTTGTATGGTAGACTCTTGTAGGTTTGTATGGTAGACTCTTGTAGGTTTGTGTGGCCGACTCTTGTATGTTTGTGTGGCCGACTCTTGTAGGTTTGTATGGTAGACTCTTGTAGGTTTGTATGGTAGACTCTTGTAGGTTTGTATGGTAGACTCTTGTAGGTTTGTATGGTAGACTCTTGTGGGTTTGTATGGTAGACTCTTGTAGGTTTGTATGGTAGACTCTTGTAGGTTTGTGTGGTTGACTCTTGTAGGTTTGTATGGTAGACTCTTGTAGGTTTGTGTGGTAGACTCTTGTAGGTTTGTTTGGTCCACTCTTGTAGGTTTGTGTGGTCGACTCTTGTAGGTTTGTTTGGTCGACTCTTGTAGGTTTGTTTGGTCGACTCTTGTAGGTTTGTTTTGTCGACTCTTGTAGGTTTGTTTGGTCGACACTTGTAGGTTTGTGTGGGCGACTCTTGTAGGTTTGTGTGGTCGACTCTTGTAGGTTTGTGTATTCGACTCTTGTAGGTTTGTGTGGTCGACTCTTGTAGGTTTGTGTGGGCGACTCTTGTAGGTTTTTCTGGTCGACTCTTGTAGGTTTGTGTGGTCGACTCTTGTAGGTTTGTATGGTCGACTCTTGTAGGTTTGTGTGGTGGACTCTTGTAGGTTGGTTTGGTCGACTCTTGTAGGTTTGTGTGGCCGACTCTTGTATGTTTGTGTGGTCGACTCTTGTAGGTTTGTGTGGTAGACTCTTGTAGGTTTGTATGGTAGACTCTTGTAGGTTTGTATGGTAGACTCTTGTATGTTTGTGTGGCCGACTCTTGTAGGTTTGTATGGTAGACTCTTGTAGGTTTGTATGGTAGACTCTTGTAGGTTTGTATGGTAGACTCTTGTAGGTTTGTGTGGCCGACTCTTGTATGTTTGTGTGGCCGACTCTTGTAGGTTTGTATGGTAGACTCTTGTAGGTTTGTATGGTAGACTCTTGTAGGTTTGTATGGTAGACTCTTGTAGATTTGTATGGTAGACTCTTGTGGGTTTGTATGGTAGACTCTTGTAGGTTTGTATGGTAGACTCTTGTAGGTTTGTGTGGTTGACTCTTGTAGGTTTGTATGGTCCACTCTTGTAGGTTTGTGTGGTCGACTCTTGTAGGTTTGTTTGGTCGACTCTTGTAGATTTGTGTTGTGGACTCTTGTAGGTTTGTTTGGTCGACTCTTGTAGGTTTGTTTGGTCGACACTTGTAGGTTTGTGTGGTCGACTCTTGTAGGTTTGTGTGGGCAACTCTTGTAGGTTTGTGTGGTCGACTCTTGTAGGTTTGTGTATTCGACTCTTGTAGGTTTGTGTGGTCGACTCTTGTAGGTTTGTGTGGGCGACTCTTGTAGGTTTTTCTGGTCGACTCTAGTAGGTTTGTGTGGTCGACTCTTGTAGGTTTGTATGGTCGACTCTTGTAGGTTTGTATGGTCAACTCTTGTAGGTTTGTATGGTCCACTCTTGTAGGTTTGTATCGTAGACTCTTGTAGGTTTGTATGGTCCACTTTTGTAGGTTTGTATGGTCCACTCTTGTAGGTTTGTATGGTAGACTCTTGTAGGTTTGTATGGTAGACTCTTGTAGGTTTGTATGGTAGACTCTTGTAGGTTTGTATTGTCCACTCTTGTAGGTTTGTATGGTCCACTCTTGTAGGTTTGTATGGTAGACTCTTGTAGGTTTGTATGGTAGACTCTTGTAGGTTTGTATGGTCCACTCTTGTAGGTTTGTATGGTCCACTCTTGTAGGTTTGTATGGTAGATTCTTGTAGGTTTGTATGGTAGACTCTTGTAGGTTTGTATGGTCCACTCTTGTAGGTTTGTATGGTAGACTCTTGTAGGTTTGTATGGTAGACTCTTGTAGGTTTGTATGGTCCCCTTTTGTAGGTTTGTATGGTCCACTCTTGTAGGTTTGTATGGTCGACTCTTGTAGGTTTGTATGGTCAACTCTTGTAGGTTTGTATGGTCCACTCTTGTAGGTTTGTATGGTAGACTCTTGAAGGTTTGTTTGGTCGACTCTTGTAGGTTTGTATGGTAGACTTGTAGGTTTGTATGGTCCACTCTTGTAGGTTTGTATGGTCCACTCTTGTAGGTGTGTATGGTCCACTCTTGTAGGTTTGTATGGTCCACTCTTGTAGGTTTGTGTGGTCAACTCTTGTAGGTTTGTATGGTCCACTCTTGTAGGTTTGTGTGGTCAACTCTTGTAGGTTTGTATGGTCCACTCTTGTAAGTTTGTGTGGTCGACTCTTCTAGGTTTGTTTGGTCCACTCTTGTAGGTTTTTATGGTCCACTCTTGTAGGTTTGTGTGGTCGACTCTTGTAAGTTTGTGTGGTCGACTCTTGTAGGTTTGTGTGGTCGACTCTTGTAGGTTTGTGTGGTCGACTCTTGTAGGTTTGTGTGGTCGACTCTTGTAAGTTTGTGTGGTCGACTCTTGTAGGTTTGTTTGGTCGACTCTTGTAGGATTTTGTGGTCGACTCTTGTAGGTTTGTTTGGTCGACTCTTTTAGGTTTGTGTGGTCGACTCTTGTATGTTTGTGTTGCCGACTCTTGTAGGTTTGTGTGGTCGACTCTTGTAGGTTTGTGTGGTAGACTCTTGTAGGTTTGTTTTGTCGACTCTTGTAAGTTTGTGTGGTCGACTCTTGTAGGTTTGTTTGGTCGACTCTTGTAGGATTGTGTGGTCGACTCTTGTAGGTTTGTTTGGTCGACTCTTGTAGGTTTGTTTGGTCGACTCTTGTAGGTTTGTGTGGTCGACTCTTGTATGTTTGTGTGGCCGACTCTTGTATGTTTGTGTGGTCGACTCTTGTATGTTTGTGTGGTCGACTCTTGTAGGTTTGTGTGGTCGACTCTTGTAGGTTTGTATGGTAGACTCTTGTAGGTTTGTATGGTAGACTCTTGTAGGTTTGTATGGTAGACTCTTGTAGGTTTGTGTGGCCGACTCTTGTATGTTTGTGTGGCCGACTCTTGTAGGTTTGTATGGTAGACTCTTGTAGGTTTGTATGGTAGACTCTTGTAGGTTTGTATGGTAGACTCTTGTAGGTTTGTATGGTAGACTCTTGTGGGTTTGTATGGTAGACTCTTGTAGGTTTGTATGGTAGACTCTTGTAGGTTTGTGTGGTTGACTCTTGTAGGTTTGTATGGTAGACTCTTGTAGGTTTGTGTGGTAGACTCTTGTAGGTTTGTTTGGTCCACTCTTGTAGGTTTGTGTGGTCGACTCTTGTAGGTTTGTTTGGTCGACTCTTGTAGGTTTGTTTGGTCGACTCTTGTAGGTTTGTTTTGTCGACTCTTGTAGGTTTGTTTGGTCGACACTTGTAGGTTTGTGTGGGCGACTCTTGTAGGTTTGTGTGGTCGACTCTTGTAGGTTTGTGTATTCGACTCTTGTAGGTTTGTGTGGTCGACTCTTGTAGGTTTGTGTGGGCGACTCTTGTAGGTTTTTCTGGTCGACTCTTGTAGGTTTGTGTGGTCGACTCTTGTAGGTTTGTATGGTCGACTCTTGTAGGTTTGTATGGTCAACTCTTGTAGGTTTGTATGGTCCACTCTTGTAGGTTTGTATGGTAGTCTCTTGTAGGTTTGTATGGTCCACTTTTGTAGGTTTGTATGGTCCACTCTTGTAGGTTTGTATGGTAGACTCTTGTAGGTTTGTATGGTAGACTCTTGTAGGTTTGTATGGTAGACTCTTGTAGGTTTGTATGGTAGACTCTTGTAGGTTTGTATGGTCCACTCTTGTAGGTTTGTATGGTCCACTCTTGTAGGTTTGTATGGTAGATTCTTGTAGGTTTGTATGGTAGACTCTTGTAGGTTTGTATGGTCCACTCTTGTAGGTTTGTATGGTAGACTCTTGTAGGTTTGTATGGTAGACTCTTGTAGGTTTGTATGTTCCACTTTTGTAGGTTTGTATGGTCCACTCTTGTAGGTTTGTATGGTCGACTCTTGTAGGTTTGTATGGTCAACTCTTGTAGGTTTGTATGGTTTACTCTTGTAGGTTTGTATGGTAGACTCTTGTAGGTTTGTATGGTAGACTCTTGTAGGTTTGTATGGTCCACTCTTGTAGGTTTGTATGGTCGACTCTTGTAGGTTTGTATGGTCGACTCTTGTAGGTTTGTATGGTCCACTCTTGTAGGTTTGTGTGGTCAACTCGTAGGTTTGTATGGTAGACTCCTGTAGGATTGTGTGGTCGACTCTTGTAGCTTTGTGTGGTCGACTCTTGTAGGATTGTGTGGTCGACTCTTGTAGCTTTGTGTGGTCGACTCTTGTAGGATTGTGTGGTCGACTCTTGTAGGTTTGTGTGGTCAACTCTTGTAGGTTTGTATGGTCACTTCTTATAACCTATAAAATTGTTTCCGTGAACTCCCTGATCTATTGAGTTCAAATGTAAGTTTATAGGATGCTGCTGGTAGTCCACAGTGAGCTTTCTATTCATCACTGTGCTGATGGAAACACAAGACCCCGGGTCAAAACAACTGCTGCCCTCTTTCATATTTCATTATTAGTATTTTTATTATTATTAGTTGTCTTACTTAGCGCGGTACCCCATAATGGGTCTGGGCTCTCCGCGCTGTGTGTACATAAAAATATTAGCAAAAGAGACAGAATTGTGACAATAAAATAAAATACATTTATGTAACAAAGAGAGCGGTATAACAGAGAACCAATGCATATTCACCCCACCCAAATGATATGTAATTTTGTATGGTGTTCAGGGTGATGACTTTGTAGTGTTCTCTCCAAAGCCTGTAAAGTGGATTGCCGAGTTTATCCTCGACTGGATCTTTCCCTCTCCTCCCGTGGAGGTGGACCACAATGCCGAGCTTTGTGGCGAAGTGTTCTGCAGAGGACACTGTCTTGTTCTTATGTAATTGGGGGGGGGGGGGGGACGCTAAATTTAGAAGGGAGCCGAGACTGATAAAATTGTTCATTTAGTGAATATTAAACTTGACCTATATAATATCTTTATTCAGCTGTGTACAGCAGTGGTCATTATGTAAAATAAAGCAATATCCCCTATAATTCCAAACATGTACAGTCACGGTCATTATGTAAAGTAAGGCACTTGTCCCTGTTAAAATCTTGTTTATATCTGGAAAACATGAAAAACATGTATAAATCAACTTGTTGTCTGGAATATATGTCTTCCATTAAGTATATCTCCATGCTTGCATATATATATATTTATACCGACACAACTAGGATTCAGAACATCATTTTTTCAGCTCTCGCTGTGCACAACACCGTATTTTACGGACTATAAGACTCACCTTAATTTTTGTTAAGCAAATTAAAAAAAAATAATTTTTTTTTACCATTCATAATAATTTTGAGTATAAGACGCGCCTGAATTGGGGGGGGGGGGGTCAATTTTTAGAAGAAAAAATTGCGTCTTATAGTCCGTAAAATACGATAACTGCTGATTGATAGCATCACACCACTGTCATCTCCCATACATAAAAAACGTCATCAACCGACACCACATAGGAACAGTAACGGCACTAAATGACTACACCGAATGTGCCCACCAAGAGGTCAAGTGTGTAACCAAGAGGTCACGTGTGTAACCAAGAGGTCAAGTGTGTATTACAAAGCACCAAGCAAAAACACGCACTCTTTGAAACAAATCATTAACAGCCCCCATAATTCCAATCGGCTGTAATTAAGCTATGGTCGTATGTCAAAGTAAAGCAATACCCCATAATTCCAATCGGCTGTATTAAGTTGTGGACATTATGTCAAAGTAAAGCAATACCCCCATAATTCCAATCGGCTGTATTAAGTTGTGGACATTATGTCAAAGTAAAGCAATACCCCATAATTCCAATCAGCTGTAATTAAGCTATTGTCGTATATCAAAGTAAAGCAATACCCCCATAATTCCAATCAGCTGTAATTAAGCTGTGGACATTATGTCAAAGTAAAGCAATACCCCCATTAATCCAATCAGCTGTAATTAAGCTGTGGACATTATGTCAAAGTAAAGCAATACCCCCATTAATCCAATCAGCTGTAATTAAGCTGTGGAAATTATGTCAAAGTAAAGCAATACCCCCATTAATCCAATCAGCTGTAATTAAGCTATGGACGTATGTCAAAGTAAAGCAATACCCCCATAATTCCAATCGGCTGTAATTAAGCTATGGACGTATATCAAAGTAAAGCAATACCCCCATTAATCCAATCAGCTGTAATTAAGCTGTGGACATTTTGTCAAAGTAAAGCAATACCCCCATAATTCCAATCAGCTGTAATTAAGCTGTGGACATTATGTCAAAGTAGAGCAATACCCCTATAATTCAAATCAGCTGTATTAAGCTATGGTCATTATGTCAAAGTAAAGCACTCTGCGCCCTTATTCACAATCAGCTTCAAAGTCCTTTTTGGTCTACTGCCCTTTGTCTTGTAACACCAACATTTCATTTTGTCATGTGACACAATCATGTTTCAAGCTCTGACGAATCCTCAAATGGCCTATCCTTTAGAAATATCTATTTAACAAAAAACAAAAAAATTATATATATATATAAATATATTTATTTATTAATAGTAAATTTTTTGTAGTCATGGTCATCACTCTCATGCTTATTTTTATACAAATTGTTGGAAACTCCCCCCCCCCCCCCCCCAAACCTCATCAGATATTAACCCCTTTAACATGCTTAATTCTATCTTTTCTTCTCAGGCCAAGATTTAGTTACAGAGGACAATCCACCCACACAAGCTCTGCAGTTGGGGTTTGAGCTGGCCCTGAAGGAAAGAGATGCTGTGCTGAGAGAGAATGCCAGGGCTCAGGAGGAAAGGGACGAAGCCCTGAGAAAACTCCAGACGGTCAGGAGTGAGAGAGACCAGGCACTGGCCAGCTTAGAAAATATTGCCACAAAGCACGGGAAATTAAAAGAGTAAGTGACACTGTGCTGTACAAAATTTATTCTCAAGTGACAATACATTGTCACAACTTCCTGCAGTGGGTAGACACATTTCCCTGGTAGGGCCCACTCCTGCAGTGGGTAGACACATTTCCCTGGTACGGCCCACAGCTGCAGTGGGTAGACACATTTCCCTGGTAGGGCCCACAGCTGCAGTGGGTAGACACATTTCCCTGGTAGGGCCCACTCTTGCAGTGGGTAGACACATTTCCCTGGTAGGGCCCACAGCTGCAGTGGGTAGACACATTTCCCTGGTAGGGCCCACTCACAAACTCTAATGTCAAGTGGCTGCTGTTTGTGCCCAGTAATAAAGCTGTAAATGAAATCTCTGACTTGAAGCGCCTAAAGGGAAAATTATGACTTGATAAAGACGGCACGCTTTAAGATTCTTTTCTCTCTTAATAAGTCTGGACAGATTCACACCAGAGGGAAAATTTTCAAAACTGAACGTTTACAAATGAAACTTTGATCTGTTATGAAGTGTTATATTATAGACTTCTTCAGCATGGGCTGTTAGTTATAGTATGGGCTGTTTGTTATAGTATGGACTGTTTGTTATAGCATGAACAGTTTGTTATAGTATGGACTGTTTGTTATAGTATGAACAGTTTGTTATAGTATGGACTGTTTGTTATAGTATGCACTGTTTGTTATAGTATGGACTGTTTGTTATAGTATGAACGGTTTGTTATAGTATGGACTGTTTGTTATAGTATGGACTGTTTGTTATAGAATGGACTGTTTGTTATAGCATGAACAGTTTGTTATAGTATGGACTGTTTGTTATAGTATGCACTGTTTGTTATAGTATGGACTGTTTGTTATAGTATGCACTGTTTGTTATAGTATGGACTGTTTGTTATAGTATGGACTGTTATATAGTGGAGTGTTTGGCACGTTGCTTTTTTTTAAAAAAAAAAAATTTTGGTGAGACCAGACAGACACATTGATGAATTGGAGACTTCTCGTTGAAGGGTGTGTTTCCGACCTAGTTTCTATAACTGAACCTAACTCCATCAGAGGTGATGTCATCTAGGTGCAGACTCCTGGTGCCCAAATTTGGGGGTTAACATGGTGGATTTGTCATGCCTAAATTTCAATGTTCAGTTTAAAATTCTAAATGTTAACCTATTGATTTGACCACATTAATGTGTACAACTTGTTAGATTTGACCATATTGGAATTTCCAGCTTGTTAGACTTGACCATATTGAAATGTCCAGCTTGTTAGATTTGATCATATTAAAATGTCCAGCATGTTAGATTTGACCACATTAAAATGTCCAGCATGTTAGATTTGATCACATTAAAATGTCCAGCTTGTTAGATTTGACCACATTAAAATGTCCAGCATGTTAGATTTGACCACATTAAAATGTCCAGCTTGTTAGAATTGACCACACTTAAAATGTCCAGCTTGTTAGATTTGACCATATTGGAATGTCCAGCTTGTTAGATTTGACCATATTGGAATGTCCAGCTTGTTAGACGTGACCATATTGGAATGTCCAGCTTATTATTATCTAAATTTATATTTTTATGATGATCATTTATTTACAGTGGCATGTCCAGTTTAGAGAGGATTTCAAGAACAGACAGCAAGAAAATGAAGGATACACCAGTTGTTGTAGAGACAGACCAAGCATATGAGGAGGTATGTTCAACTAAGACATCGCTTTGTGGGCTTGCTTATCGTTGCTGATTCTGTCTTACTAGAAAAGTTGTGTATTTTTTGATGTGTTTTGTTTGGGCTGAAAAGGGTCGTACATTTGAGCAGCTGTGTGCAGGTTTGGCCTGACCAAAGTAGCATATTTGTGCTGTTTGTAGTTTGGCCTGGACCAAAACAGCATATTTGTGCTGTATGCAGTTTGGCCTGGACCAAAACAGCATATTTGTGCTGTGTGCAGTTTGGCCTGACCAAATGGGCATGATTATTTGAATTGTGTGTAGTTTGTGTACCAGATGTCTGGGCTGTGTGCAGTTTGGTCTGTTCGTGTCAAATTATGTAATTTTTGCTAGATGTGCTTTAGTTTTCAAAACTAAAGGCATCATCCAGTGTGTATTTATTGACATTTTCTGAAGTGACCACTGGTATTGGTATACAAAGATACTTTAAGTGTACCTAAATGTATTGTATAGGTATGATTATCTAATCAACAGGATTAATTTAATGTATAGTATAGGTTACTAATATCTATTGAACAGGATTCATTTAATGTACATGTTGTGTCCATGCAAATATGTATTTTGTGTACAAATACATTGTTGTACATGTTGTGCACACGGTACATGACATACACAGAGTAAGTTACATATTTGACATAGATTAGTGTTATGAACATGATGCATTTAGTCAGTACCTCAATTTCATAGTCATTGTGTATATGGTGTACATCGTAACTTCTATGTACAATTAGTCGTACCTAGTACCTTAAGTGTATAGCTATAGAAGCTGTTGACTGCATGCGACTAGAGAACTAAACAACTTTTGTTTTTGCTGTGCTCAACTTTCTAATACTTAGTCTTCAGTCATTATACAAACCATCATTGTAATACGTACCCAAATGCGCATTATCAGATGAATGTGAATTTAGTATTAGTAAAGCAAGCAGCGATGTCCAAACAGTGACAATCGTGTCTAACCTAGCTTGTTAGGAAACATATATTACATTATTTTCAAAAAAAAAAAGAAGAAAATTAGTGAAACAAAGTACGGGAAAACCCGCAAAAAATGTAAATTATTACGTCTATAAATAGGTTGTCCACAAAACATAAAATATTTTTTTAGCCCCGCCAAAATGGATGTCAAATAGTAATGATTAGTATTATTTTATTGTATTTATTTTTAGTGTTGTGGGTGTGTGCGGGGGCGGGGGGTTGTTGTATGATTGACGTCACTACTCAACTATCACGATGGCACACATTATATTTAACAAAAAAAAAAAAAAAAAAACAACACAGTTTTGTAAGATCCTCGACTATAATTGATTTCAGAACCAGGTTCCAGGTAAACCGTTTCCTCATTCATTAGCGAAGCACGTGACGCAATTGTTTTAGGTTTTGATTTCACCACTATTCCACTGCACATTTTTTCAGTTAAGATTCTCCTCCACCACTTCCCCTCTCAACAATCAGGTAAGAGAACTCTCTTTCCCCCCTCAAACACTAAAACCAGGATTATTAATTATTTTTATTGCTTATCCCCCTTTGCATCCCTGGTCACGGCCGTTATGTTATAGCAGTGCTTTTCAAATGTATGTTCCACGGACCAACACAGGTCCACAAGTAATCAGGTGTTGGTCCACAAGTAATCAGGTGTTGGTCCGCAAGTAATCAGGTGTTGGTCCACAAGTAATCAGGTGTTGGTCCACAAGTAATCAGGTGTTGGTCCGCAAGTAATCAGGCGTTAATCAAAAATTAAAAAGAAACTTCAACACGGAATAATATAATAATCAGTTCCTTTGCTCACCGGCTCCCACTACAATGCGGATCAATTTCTGCGTTTCCGTTTCACTGAAAAGTTTGAGAAGCACTGCGTCAAGCTAAGATAATGTCTGGGAGGCATATGGAAGCCGAGGCCGTTATTCCCAGTTCTACTGTAGCCGATATGTTGTAATGACCACACTAACACTCACCCCCCCCCCCCACCCAACTAATGTCTAGCCCTTGTGACTAATCTCCCCTTGTTGACGATGGCTGCCTGTGTATTCATCTTCTTTTAACATCGGTAATTAAAAGAAGAAAAAAATAAATAAAAATAAACACCTTAATCCCTGTACTGCTAACAGCATATATGCATTTTATTTTTTTGGGGTGAAAGGTTAAAGGTTGTTCCACTCATGGTGACGGCGGATATTTACATATTTTTATATAGTAGATATTATTGTCTGACTCTATTATGATCCCATTTATAGCAAAGATGATTTAATCAAAATCAGATAAGCACTATCGTCGATATTTACTCTCCCCCCCCCCCCCCCGAAAAAGAAATTATAACAAATAAATCAAATTCAAGCCAGGCCTGAGACCTTAGATAGCAATGGTACATTCTGATCCTTGGATAGCCTTGGGTCAGTCTTGACCACTTGGATAGCCTTGGGTCAGTCTTGACCACTTGGATAGCCTTGGGTCAGTCTTGACCACTTGGATAGCCTTGGGTCAGTCTTGACCACTTGGATTGCCTGGGTCAGTCTTGACCACTTGGATATATATAGCCTTGGGTCAGTCTTGACCACTTGGATAGCCTTGGGTCAGTCTTGACTGTTTGAAATCTCGGGTCAATCTGGGCCTCCTTTTTTTTTTTTTCGTTTTTTTGGATCGATCAACCCCTTAGATAGCCTCCAGTCTCCAAGGGCCAACCAATGGGGAACTAGTCCTTAACTCTGTGGAATGCATGCGTGCCAGTAGTTTATGCATGTGCACGATCTAATCACATGTCATGCATGTCAATAAAATTGACCGGATCCGCAAGGGTGTCCGGGGGTCGAAGGATCACACATGGTCAAGCGGCATTTCATCCCAACAGCCAGGGCTGAAAATCTGACCTCTCATTACTAGGGGCAGCAGTGGTAGTTATTGGGGGAAGGGGGGGGGGGTCTTGTCTGTGTGTATTGATTGGCTGGTTTTCTTGTGCGGAAAAGGAGTGGGGGTGGGGGAGTGTAATAATGAATGGAATTTTTAAATATTCTGTCTCTACTTGACCATCCTTGATTCACCGTTTCTGTTTTCAAGTTCAGAACACGCATTTTATGGACTTTGTGTCCCTGTCTTCAACCTTTGACCCTATAATTATACGACAGCCAACCACTTCATAAATCTTTTTTTTAAAATATTTTTTGTTTCTGTCCACATCTTCTACTCATTTATATTTGATTGCGCTCGTCAATAATTTGTCAATCGCCCAATACTAACGGCCACATGCCTACTCATGCATCACACCATGCGGCTGTACAACTGATGGACCCGTCGATCAATACTAACGGCCACATGTCTACTTATGCATCACATCATGCTGTACAACTGATGGACCCGTCGATCAATACTAACGGCCACATGTCTACTTATGCATCACACCATGCTGTACAACTGATGGACCCGTCACGCTCATCGTTCCATGTATAATATACAGTGTTGAACGGCGGATGTGCTTAGACATTATATTGACTGCGACACTGTTGCTCACTAACGGAAGCCTGTATCTCCATGGACGTCTGGATAAGTCATAATTGATGGTCAGTTCATGGGGAGAATAAGACTCCATTTGTTAACAGAAACAAACGGAGTAGAAGATCGCCAACGTTAGTCTTAGAGTACTTTTATGGCTGTACGTTTATGGCTGTTCATTTAAGACTGATTTATACGCTAGAGAAATACTTAATTTGTCTAGTGTTTGAATTGTTACAATCTTCTTATATATATTGCGCTTCTGGTGTGACTCGTGGACTGCTTCCATTTCCGGCTGCTTCCTATTCAGCGTATTTGATATTGAGAGTATATTACAAATAATTCATATGTTTGAAAGAAAGTATTGTTCAATAGTTTAATAGCGCGCAAAATATAATTCCCGATAGCTAGGCTAAATGAAACAAAAAAATTATTTAAACAACGCAACTGTGTTTGGTGCGTAATATTTTCATTTTGGAAAACGAAATCGTCTTTATTCAAGTATGGTGTTTAAATTTTTTTATTTATTTTTAAAAAGTAGTTGGGACATCAGAATATTTAATATAGTTCATGGGTGTGAAACAAGAAGTGTGCAGTGGCGTATCATGGAGGGAAAGGGTGTAGCGAAAATTGGGATTTTTAAATGTGCGTTACTTGAGTTCATGTTTTGTGAAGTTACTTTAGTAGATGGGAAGTTCACGCATTGCTGCCGCCATGTTTGGCGGGCTGTATCTAGTTGTAAAATATTGGTTACACTACGTCTTTATTTATGTGCTGAAAATGTAAACTTATAATGTAAAAAAACAACAACAAACAATTCCATTAATTTGGATCAATAAAGAATCTCAACAGTAATCGCTTGGAACCACCTGGACAATACCGCCGTGAACTCGAAATCTGTCGAAAGCTTCAAAGGCTGCCCTGGCATCTGCTAGGAGCCGTTAGGATGGCAGCATCGCTTCCCCTACCTTGCACACATGCCAGTATATGGATGCAGCAACGTACCCTACCAGAACCAGAACTTATCTTATCGGACCGTACGACAATAGAAGCATATTGTCTTCTTGTCCTAGTACGCTAATCAGGCCAACGTAGATGCGCGAGGTTGCAGACGAGCGCCATTCAGCACCGGGTCAAACACTGCCTTCTCCGTTGCTGTTTTTGTGTCTCGTGCTAAGATAAGACTTAGGGGCGTGACGGCTCACGTTACTATCTCCCCGGGGCTAGAAGCGGTCAGCTGTTCCATTTCGGCAAGTGCACGGTGGGGTTTCTGTTTCTTCTGCTGGGACACAAACAATGGCTGTCGTGTTTCTGGGAACTGTGCAGTTGTTTTTTCATTGTCCGTGTTTGTATTATTTCCGTGTCGCATATTGTGAGACGGGGTCCGGTCTCAGCCGATGACAACCTCCAGTCTCTTGGTTTTTTTTTTGGTATTTTTTTTATAAACGTTACAATAAGTTAAGCATTTTGCAGAGTTGTTAAGACCCAAGTTCTGGATATTGATTAAAATAGAAACAAATCATTTTGTTTCCTTGTTGATAATCTATTTATAGTTTAGACATGTGTAATGTCTGTCTACGTGTCCTAGCAACCAAAAAAAGCCATCATTTTTAAGGCCACTTATGTTCAATTTGACCATCTGATATCACTTAAGTTGATTTTGATCATCTGGGGTCACTTAGGTTCATTTTGACCATCTGGGGTCACAGGTTCATTTTGACCATCTGGGATCACTTCAGTTGATTTTGACCATCTGGGGTCACTTATGTTCATTGTGACCATCTGGGGTCACTTATGTTCATTGTGACCATCTGGGGTCACTTAGGTTCATTTTGACCACCTGGGATCACTTAAGTTCATTTTGACCATCTGGGGTCACTTAGGTTCATTTTGACCATCGGGGTCAATTAAGTTCATTGACCATCTGGGGTCACTTAGGTTCATTTTGACCATCTATGGTCACTTAGGTTCATTTTGACCATATGGGATCACTTAGCTTTTATTTTGACCATCTAGGGTCACTTAGGTTCATTTTGACTACCTGGATAGGTTTTTTTTTTTTTTTTAAATACACTGAATCCTAGTCGTATTCGGAAATTTGATCGAAAGAAATTTCGTCGACGGAAAATTGATCGACGGAAATTTGATAGAGCGGAAATTTGGTCGAATCGTTTTTTTTAGTTTATACGTTAAAATTTTGCGTCAAATTTCTTTTTGAACGCATTATTTTGTTTTACTATATAGTATAGTGCGTTCAAAAAGAAATTTGACGAAAATTTTAACGTCTTAACTGAAAAAAAGATTCGACCAAATTTCCGTTCGATCAAATTACCGTCGATTAATTTTCCGTCGACGAAATTTCTTTCGATCCAATTTCCGGTAACCAATCCTAGTCATTTGTTTTCTATCGTCAACAGCTTTGTTTAGCTCGTGTTGTTTATGTCATAGAAGAAGAATCAGTGGAACTGTCCTACGCTGTTTATGTGATAGAAGAATCAGTGGGACTGTCCTATGCTGTTTATGTCATAGAAGAATCAGTGGGACTTTCCTACGCTGTTTGTCATAGAAGAATCAGTGGGACTGTCCTACGCTGTATATGTCATAGAAGAATCAGTGGGACTGTCCTACGCTGCTTATGTCATAGAAGAATCAGTGGGACTGTCCTACGCTGTTTATGTCATAGAAGAATCAGTGGGACTGTCCTACGCTGCTTATGTCATAGAAGAATCAGTGGGACTGTCCTACGCTGTTTATGTCATAGAAGAATCAGTGGGACTGTCCTACGCTGCTTATGTCATAGAAGAATCAGTGGGACTGTCCTACGCTGTTTTACCGGTGTTTTTAATGGTGTTCTTTTGACAGAGGAATTTCAGCCAGCAATTAAACATTATAGAAACAGTAATGCAATAGAATCCAGTGCAGTGATGTCAGACTGTCAACTTGGCGCACATCCATTGGCGTTTTCACTCTATCACTCTACCTCTCTCGTCACTTGAGTTTGTCTGAGAATAACTGGACGTTTGCTCTCTGGTGTGCACAGTTGGCAGCGACACCGACGTCACTTTGTTCAGGGAAGAAAATTTGTTTCCACGTCTGAAGCAACGTCCCCGCGATAGACAGGACACTGGGGTGTGAACAACACTGACGGACCGGTGCTCTGCTGAGTTTAGCCGTTACGGCTGGATCGTTGACATTTTTTAATAATAATTGGAGTCGTGTAGCCTGTAGCCGCTGCGGAATGTGTCGGATTTGACTCTGTGGGACCATATCGCCCGAGAACGGTGACCAGGCTCAGCTGGCGGGATAAACTAGATTTTCCCCAACTCTGCGTGATCGAGTAGGACCGTCGGCCGGTGCTGTCATGCCTGGATTAAACAAGAGGAAACAGCGGACCAAAAGGTCCCAGTCCTGGCAGTCCTCCACCGTCTCACTGCCTGCTGACCTCAGGGTGGACAGCGGCGAGCGAGGGTGGGGGTTGGCGGCGTCCAATCGATCCCGATCGATGTCAAGGACACATCGAGCCCGCCCATGTCTGGTCACGATCACGGTAGGTGTGTCATACAACAGACCACGACACATAGGTGTTTCATAATCAATATAAAGACTAGACACATACTGACGTAGGTGGGTCAGATATATGTATAAAACAGACATGGCCAGTTCTTATGTCACATGTGACAGACATGACATATTTGTCCGTCATACATAACACATATGACTATATGTGTGCCATGTGTATTATATAGTTGCCGAAAATATCTTATCAATCATGCTGTGTCCTATATATTATACATACTTGACACGTACGCAGACCTCTGACAGACATGACACATGTCCACAGACCACTGACGGATATGACACATGTCCATCGACCACTGACATAGTACGACTTGTCCACAGACCACTGACATAGTACGACTTGTCCACAGACCACTGACAGACATTTACGTGTCCACTGTGTCAATCATTTACCAGCCCCCTGTAGTTAGTTAGTTGAATTTCTAAATATAACAGCCCAATGGTGTACAGTGCTACAGAGTGCATTAAGTTAAGTTTCTAGAAATAACAACAGCAGAGTGATGTACAGTGCTACAGAGTGCATTAAGTTAAGTTTCTAGAAATAACAACAGCAGAGTGATGTACAGTGCTACAGAGTGCATTAAGTTAAGTTTCTAGAAATAACAACAGCAGAGTGATGTACAGTGCTACAGAGTGCATTAAGTTAAGTTTCTAGAAATAACAACAGCAGAGTGATGTACAGTGCTACAGAGTGCATCAAGCTAAGTTTCTAAACAACAGCACAATGATGTACAGTGCTACAGAGTGCATCAAGCTAAGTTTCTAAACAACAGCACAATGATGTACAGTGCTACAGAGTGCATCAAGCTAAGTTTCTAGAAACAACAGCACAGTGTTGTACAGTGCTACAGAGTGCATTAAGTTAAGTTTCTAAAAACAGCACAATGGTGTACAGTGCTACAGAGTGCATCAAGCTAAGTTTCTAGAAACAACAGCTCAGTGTTGTCCAGTGCTACAGAGTGCATCAAGTTAAGTTTCTAGAACAACAACGGCACAGTGCAGTACAATGTTGTACAAATGCTTTTGATTGCAATGCGGCACATTAGTGTACAAGGACAAAAAATATGTAGAGTATCTCCAAATGCCATAAACATACATCAAACACGGTACGCTGAGATCACCCTCCCGTGAGACTTATCAGTTATCAACAACCACCAGCACGACACGCTGACCGAACACAGGCTGGGCGGGAATTTGAGTCTTTACTGTAACTTATTGTCCCGCGTGTACCTGGTAGCCGGTTAAGGAATGTCAACTATTTATTGTCGGGGCTCGAAGTGTTTGTGTGTGGGGGGGGGGGGGGGCAGGAAACACAACTTTATTGGCCGGTTGGGGGGGGGGGGGGGTCCCGGGTCTAGTCGCATCCAGGAACCTGTTATCAGATACAATACAGCTGGTTCCGGTGATGGTGTTTTAAACTTTGAGCATAATTGTCAGATTCCAATGAGCGCCTGGCTCTGACATGTTTACACCGAGTCAGTGTTACACCCGTGGACTACATCAAGTTCAAGCAGAACGTGTTTTCGGTTTCAGGGAGGAAAAAGAAAACCAACACTCGACTAGACCCACTGAATTTCTTCAGAGTATATCGTGTTTTTTTGGTGTAGTTGTGTGTTTTTTTTAAATACGAATTTGTTGCAATTCCTTCGTTCAGGAAGTCTTCAGAACAAGAGGAAAACAATTAACAACGAGCAAAAAAAGGGGGGGGGGGGTGGTGTGGGCTTGTGTTATTTTTGTCCCTTCATTTTTGTTGTTGCTGTTGTAAAAATGAAGCACAAGAAACGTGGACTTGTTTCCTATAGAGCAGTGTTTCTCAACCTTCAGAATGCCGCGACCCTTTAATACAGCCCCTCCTGCTGTGGCGACCCCCAGCCACAAAATCATTTTCGTGGCTACTTCATAACTGTAGAGCATGTGTTTTCAGATGGTCTTAGGCGACCCCTTGGAAAGGGCCGTGCGACCCCCCCCCCCCCCCCACTGGTTGAGAACCGCTGCTATAAAGCTTTGGGGACTGATAACCTATGACTGCAAGTATGCGTAAAAACAATGTGCCGACGGGCTGCCCCGGCTGCCATTGCTGTACACCGGTCGTACCGTCTCAACATGACACTGTAATTCTTTTCTTCGCCCATGCAGCCACTAGAATCCATCTCCATGGATGTCTGGCCGGTAGACGCATGTGATGGCAATTTGTTTACCGGCATATGGAGAGTCGTGAAAAGACGCCGATTGCCATTTACTACTCTGCGAACCGGAGAAGAGCACTCGGTAATTGCACGCTACTGGTACCTCTATCGCTCACCCTAACCTGAGCCCTAAATCTATCATAAACAAAGGCAGTGACTCCCAATGAGGGACCAGTAGCGGGAATTAGCCGAGCACTCATTCTTTTTGTTTCTCTCTACCCGTCTCTCCCTCTCTCTACCCGCCCCTCTCTTTCTCTACCAAACTGTCCCTCTCTCTCTACCCATCCCTCCCTTTCTCTACCTGTCCCTCCCTCTCTCTACCCATCACTCTCTTTCTCTACCAGTCTGTCCCTCTCTTTCTCTACCCATCCCGTCCTCCTTTTACCCGTTCCTCTCTCTCTCTCTCTACCCATCTCTCCTCTCTCTACCCATCCCTCCCTCTCTCTACCTATCCCTTCCTCTCTCTACCCTTCTCTCTACCATTCTCTCTACCCTTCTCTCTCTCCCTCTCTACCCGTCCCTCCCTCTCCCTGCTCGTGTCTTCCCACCAACCCAAAGACAAAAAATTACTGCAGCAATTCTAGGAGGCTACCAATTGATTCTAGAAGGTTATCAATCGATTGTAGAAGGATGCCAATAAGGCCAATAGATTCTAGAAGGCTACTAATAGATTCTAGAAGGCTACCAAATAGATTCTAGAAGGCTACAATTGGATTCTAGAAGGCTACCCAGGAAATGTACCTCGTATTGTCTCTGTTTTGCTTGAACGAAGTTTCCATCAAGTTTACAAGGCCCATTTGCGCAGCCGCCATCTCAACGTTATAGCACGAATGCAAGCAAACACTGCATGGCTTCTGCTTCCAACCTTTCACATAGCTCCAGCGTGTCATGCAACGTCCTTACACCATATCAGGCTATGCTGAACCCCACCAAAAAAAAAAAAAAAAAGAATAACTATGATAATGCACACTTTGGCTATCATTAACCGCAGGGTTAAAAAAAACACACCACAGAAATTTTATGAACAGTTTTACCCCAATTTTAACGCGACATTTGCCGCGGTCTAAAAATAGCCATGAGGACACACACCGTAGTGGGAAACCCCGTCGGCTTGAGAATCTCTTTATTTTGAGATGTGGCTTTGTGTGCATGACATGGGGGGTGATGGAAACCGTGTAGCATTTTGTGTGGTTTTGAAAACAAATTCACGGGGTTTTTTTAAATTACGCGTCATATATTTTAGAGCATTTGTGTTTATTTTTTAAAACTAGTTTTTTATTTTTTTTTTATTAAAGAAAAATTGGCTCCTTTGAAGCGTTTATTTCTAAATTTATAGACTAAGTGGGTCACTTAGTGAGTCTTATGACAAAAAACATGTGAGGAAATTTATTTATATAAAATATATCAAAACATTTCCAATTACGAATATAATGGACAATGTAGAATGAAATGATTGTTAAATTATTCTATTACGCCCTGCATGATTTTGGATGTATATAAAAAAAAAAGAGCGGTGTGAAGTTTGAGTTATGAAGGTCCCGTTAAATCAATTCAAACATAAGGTAGGAATAAACTTGTGTGTTGGTATAGTTTATATCTAAAAATATTTTACTTGTGTGTTGGTATTGTTTATATCTAAAAATATTTTACTTGTGTGTTGGTATAGTTTATATCTAAAAATATTTTACTTGTGTGTTGGTATAGTTTATATCTAAAAATATTGTACTTGTGTGTTGGTAAAGTTTATATCTAAAAATATTTTACTTGTGTGTTGGTATAGTTTATATCTAAAAATATTGTACTTGTGTGTTGGTATAGTTTATATCTAAAAATATTGTACTTGTGTGTTGGTATAGTTTATATCTAAAAAAATTGTACTTGTGTGTTGGTATAGTTTATATCTAAAAATATTGTACTTGTGTGTTGGTATAGTTTATATCTAAAAATATTGTACTTGTGTGTTGGTATAGTTTATATCTAAAAATATTGTACTTGTGTGTTGGTATAGTTTATATCTAAAAATATTTTACTTGTGTGTTGGTATAGTTTATATCTAAAAATATTGTACTTGTGTGTTGGTAAAGTTTATATCTAAAAATATTTTACTTGTGTGTTGGTATAGTTTATATCTAAAAATATTGTACTTGTGTGTTGGTATAGTTTATATCTAAAAATATTGTACTTGTGTGTTGGTATAGTTTATATCTAAAAAAATTGTACTTGTGTGTTGGTATAGTTTATATCTAAAAATATTGTACTTGTGTGTTGGTATAGTTTATATCTAAAAATATTGTACTTGTGTGTTGGTATAGTTTATATCTAAAAATATTGTACTTGTGTGTTGGTATAGTTTATATCTAAAAATATTTTACTTGTGTGTTGGTATAGTTTATATCTAAAAATATTTTACTTGTGTGTTGGTATAGTTTATATCTAAAAATATTGTACTTGTGTGTTGGTATAGTTTATATCTAAAAATATTTTACTTGTGTGTTGGTATAGTTTATATCTAAAAATATTTTACTTGTGTGTTGGTATAGTCTATATCTAAAAATATTTTACTTGTATAAACTTGTGAGTTGGTATATTTTATATTCAATAATATTGTACTTGTGTGTTGGTATAGTTTGCATCTAAAAATATGGTACTGAGAGATCTGTGTTTGCTTCTGTGATAAATCTGTGTGACCAAAAACTTTTATTAGCAATATTGCGAGCACTCAAAAGTTGTTGGTTGCAATGTCCCAACAAGGGTCGAACATTTATCATGATTAGAAATAATAGGAACTAAATGTCCTTTCAGAATGGTCCAAATGTTGTTTGGGAAACACACCAAGTGGCACTTCACAAGGTAACCCACATATTCTTTGTGTTTAATGCAGTGGTTTTATGTTCTTGTTTTTGGCATGTTTCACTCTTTTCTAGATAGTGGTGTTGGTGATACGGGATTCTAATTAAATTATCCTTTTTTCCCCCCTTTTGAGTTGTTGTCATCTATTATTTCAATAGTACTTATACTTTAATAGACTGTACCTATTTTTCTATCCCGCTCACATGGGTGAGTTCGGGCTTCAAGACGAACACTAAGTGATGCAATCGTTTTTTTTTTTTTTCACCCCACCAGGCTCCCACTTTTGGCTTTGGCATTGCAGTGAGTGGTGGCCGTGACACCCCACATTTTGCCAATGGGGATCCCTCCGTGGCAATCTCGGATGTACTTAAAGCTGGCCCTGCCGAGGGAAGATTACAGTAAGTCTCAGTAATGTTAGCGGTCATCAGCTTGGAACATTTTTAAAAAACGGCTGGCAGAGGGTTAGTCATATTTTTGTAGGCGACCCAGACCTTGCTGCCTTGTACAATAAGAGTTTTATGTTGTTTTTCTCTGGCAAGATGCCTGAAGCTGTGGGAATTCATCTTAGTGTGAAATGAAGGTGTGTGAATTCATCTTAGGGTGATATGAAGGTGTGTGAATTCATCTTAGGGTGATATGAAGGTGTGTGAATTCATCTTAGGGTGATATGAAGGTGTGTGAATTCATCTTAGGGTGATATGAAGGTGTGTGAATTCATCTTAGGGTGATATGAAGTTGTGTGAAGTCATCTTAGAGTGATATAAAGGTGTGTGAAGTAATCTTAGGGTGATATGAAGGTGTGTGAATTCATCTTAGGGTGATATGAAGGTGTGTGAATTCATCTTATAGTGATATGAAGGTGTTTGAATTCATCTTAGGGTGATATGAAGGTGTGTGAAGTCATTTTAGGGTACTAACCCTTAACTCACCCTCCTGCCTACCAGGGGAATCGGGAGAGCAGGGTGTTTACAAAGATTTCCCTCTAAGAGGGGTGGGTAGCCCTTTGAGATGGGTGGGTTGCCCTCTGAGATGCAAGGGTTGGCATGATACTGCAAAAACTATATGATAAATATATTATTCTATTAAAAGTTTGCATATCTCCTCCCTAGAATCAATGATCGTATTGTGACAGTGAACGGCATCTCACTAGAGAATGTTGACCACGCTATGGCCATCAACGTGTTACGTGACTGTGGAAACACTGTCCACCTGGTAAGTTGGCTCATTTGCTGTATGAGTCTCAGGTAATATATTGTGTAGTGCGTTGACACTGGACATGATGTATGAAGAACATTGCTGTAACATTGCATGACATTTTTAAATTATATATATATATATATTACATTGAAATTCCAGTATTACCATACTTTCTTTAGAGTAACTCCTGAGAATGAAATACTCGAACTATTAAAAAAAATTAATTAAAAGATATTAAAAAAACAGTTTCGTGTTGTTTTGACCGCTAATCGAAGCCAGTCTGAAATGTCAGGCAGAATTTGAACAGAAATCAAACTATGCATGATGTGACACCATGTGGAATCCAGCAATATAGTCATAATTAATTTTCCCTTTAGGATCCTTCCCATCATCCTGCCTGTGTGCATAGTGCGCACATAGTAAGTGTATAGGATATTTTACTGCGTTGACTTTGTTAACCGGTGTAGCTTGTTCAAAGATGAAACAATTACTGTGCTGGTTCTCAGGTTGTCAGACGGAGAATCCTTCTGCCTGTATCACAGACAGAGAGGCTCAGCCCACCTTTCAAGATCACACTCAGCAAAAAGAACAAAAAAGATGGTAAATGGATATATTTAAAATGCAGCTATCCATTGGTAATGAACATTATGGAGGTTTTAATTGGGTAATTGGGGGGTGGGGGGTGCGGAAAATAAATTTTTAAAAAGTATTAAACATGTTAATTTTACAATTTTCTACTCTAAAAGTATTATATGATGATGTATGTCTCAAAATAATCATAGTGGTATTGACCTTTATTATATCTCTGCAATCATTATGACTTATTTCAATTTCTCTGTAATTCTCTTACTTATTGGGTTAAATGTCATTAAATTAAGTTATGAAATATATATATATCTATAAATATAATTTCTGCAACAAACCCTCCAAATCTGTAAGTTTCTCTGTGTAAACACTGTTTGTATGGATTGCTTGTTTAGACTTTGGAATTGTCCTCGGATGCAAGCTCTACATAAAGGAAATCATACCGCACTCATTGGCTGCTCATGAGCACACCTTGAGAGAAGGGGACACAGTCCTCAAGGTAAACACAGGACCTACTTAAGTTGAAAGCCAGTTACAAAGTAGTTTTAGGACCCGAATTTAAGAGAAAAAGAATGATGATTAAAAGGTGGTGCAAAGCTCTTAGAGATTGACCCACCTCATTTCAGGCTTCAGTTCATTGACAAGCAACTTAAGTTGTTACTGTGCCATATATTTTCATGAAATATTATGTCTAATATATAGGGGTGTACAGAGTGCCCATGGTTTGTGAGTTTTTTTTAAATATTGCACAGTCAGGGGGCTAGGTATTCATATCAAATATTTTCAAATGTGCCTTTAAAAGTGTATGACTGCAGGATTTTTTTTGGATATTCCAGACCTGTTTACTCTTATGATTTTGGAGTACAGTGTACGATTTTGAGATGTATACATTATATATCCTGTATGTTTATTTTTTTTTCTATCAAGATAATGTATCAAACGATTTTGTGATGATGATGTACAACTTTAAGAGTTTGAGGGTAAACAGGTCTGATATTCTAATAATAAAAAATAGATTTGGAAGCAAGAATATTCTGCAAACAGAAAATCTGCCAACTTAGAGAACAAGGCTGTGATCTATGGCAGTGTTTGTTGTAGCTTTGTGTGTGTGTAAAACTCTGGAATTGCTACAACATGAAGATAAAAGAAAGGAGATCAATATTGCGTCTAGAATTTTATTGTCTTTATATAGACCTGCACAAATTCAATGTTTTCTCAAAACTTCATGTTATTGTGCCTGGAAAAAAAATTCTTGGTGTCACCTCTTATTTTACAAAAATAAAACAGCCAGGCATTAATAAAGATACACATTTGTACACACCCAATAGTAACCACTTTTGTGTCCACACATGGAGTGAGATTTTATAGTAACCACTTTTGTGTCCACACATGGAGTGAGATTTTATAGTAACCACTTTTGTGTCCACACATGGAGTGAGATTTTATAGTAACCACTTTTGTGTCCACACATGAAGTGAGATTTTTTTTAAAAGAAAAGTATTAAAAAATGTGGAAGGTTCAATTTGATGTTAACCTTGTGACAGATCAACAATACACCAGTGGAAAATATTTCCTTGGCCGATGCCAGGAAGCTTGTGGACAAGAGCAAGGACAAGCTGCAGCTGATTGTCAGTAAGGACAGGAGATCAGATGACAGGGGCTCTAACATTCCTATAGTGGTACCCACGTCTGGAGCAGCAGGGAGTGACACAGGTTGGTCATAAAAAATTAATTATTAATCTCTTTTAAAAAAGTGTCTCATAAATTAACAAAACAAACATTTTGGTTCGGTTTATGGAATTTGGTCTTGTTTTTCTTAGCAAGCATTAAAATGTATTTGAAATACGTTTCCAACAATGTAAGGCTATTGTGACTTCAACTTAACGATCATACATTGTTCGGCATTGCATGTTTCCTTTAAATAATGTTTTTAAAATAGTGTGGATTTTAATTAATACATTCATTAATTTCAATAATCCTTGTTATTAAAATGAATCTCTGTAATTCCTCCGGATGGGGACGCAGAAGTCTTACCCCCTCGAGCTCATGACAAAGATGATGTCAATGTCTACCGACCCAGTGTCCGCTCAGAGGAGGACATCTACGTCAAAGACCCGACGTCCTCCATACGACATGCTGTGCCGGCCGGGGCCTACCCCAACTCAGAGAACACTAGATTTGATGGCCACTATGTTCTGGACAATGATCCACCCACCAGACTCCCACTCACAAGGTCAATGGAAAATAGTAAGAACTACAGCAGTGAGAAATATTTAAAAACCTTTACTATAGGAAATAGAAAGAATACAGCAGTGAGAAATATTTTAAAACCTTTACTATAGGAAATAGAAAGAATACAGCAGTGAGAAATATTTTAAAACCTTTACTATAGGAAATAGAAAGAATACAGCAGTGAGAAATATTTTAAAACCTTTACTATAGGAAATAGAAAGAACTACAGCAGTGAGAAATATTTTAAAAGCTTTACTATAGGAAATAGAAAGAATACAGCAGTGAGAAATATTTTAAAAGCTTTACTATAGGAAATAGAAAGAATACAGCAGTGAGAAATATTTTAAAAGCTTTACTATAGGAAATAGAAAGAATACAGCAGTGAGAAATATTTTAAAACCTTTACTATAGGAAATAGAAAGAATACAGCAGTGAGAAATATTTTAAAACCTTTACTATAGGAAATAGAAAGAATACAGCAGTGAGAAATATTTTAAAACCTTTACTATAGGAAATAGAAAGAATACAGCAGTGAGAAATATTTTAAAAGCTTTACTATAGGAAATAGAAAGAATACAGCAGTGAGAAATATTTTAAAAGCTTTACTATAGGAAATAGAAAGAATACAGCAGTGAGAAATATTTTAAAAGCTTTACTATAGGAAATAGAAAGAATACAGCAGTGAGAAATATTTTAAAAGCTTTACTATAGCAAATAGAAAGAATACAGCAGTGAGAAATATTTTAAAAGCTTTACTATAGCAAATAGAAAGAACTAGCGAGGAGAATATTTTTTTAAAAATTGTTAATTCAACTGATAGCTAAAAGTAAGAACTTCAACAGTGGTTATATGTTTAAAAAACATTTTTTTTAAAACTGCAGCTCATAGCAAATAAGCTGATTTAAACTAATTCAATCGTTTCCATAGACATATCTGATCAACATCAAAAGGAGGCTGACATTTTTCGATCAGGCCGACGGGATGTCCCAGACGGTTATTACAGTGACCAAGAGGAACTTTGGCGCAACAGGCAAGACTTCCCCAACCAAGAACGTGTTGGGGATTATATTGACGATGTGTTCCGCTCAAACGTGTCCATTCACGAGTAAGTTGAAATGTCTACAAAAGACTTAGTCCGAATTTGGTGTCACAGGATTACTATTAATATTTATTTTACAGAGATTTGAAAATGACCGAATATGTAAGGGTAATTAACTGACTGAGAGAAAAGGTCTTCTGTGTGAATATTGTTTGGCAGAGTGATAGTCAGTTAATTGAGTTATTAAAGCTTAAAAATAAAATTATGCACAGGCTGCTCTACTTGGTGTTATGATTTTACAGTTAAAATAGACATTGATTAATTGGAGTCTTGGAGAAATTTTCTTATAAACATGTCAAAGAATTCTTGCAACATTTGCTTCCCTGGAATTTCCCCTTCAATTTTTATATAACAATGTTTCTTTTTTTGCTTCATGAATGAGTTGTGACTTTCATCCACATTTTGATTATTTATTTCTAACATCAATATTTTCTTCATGAATATTAGAATATAATTTTCAGTGTTATATGTTTAATGTTTCCAAATGCAGTCTACTCCGTTTGAAGTTCTCCCCTCCACGCAGTTATTTGAATCTCTATTTTCGATCACTGTGATGACATTATTTAAAACCACCCAATGTATGCCAAGCACCTACACCGTTAATAGTGATTGTACTGTACTGTAAAAATAGAAGCATCCCATTTTGAGCTAGATTCACTGTTAAATGGGACACCTCCATGTTACCAACACTACATCACTCAGTTGTTGTCATTCATGTTTAGTGCTAGAGACAGAGAGAGAGAGCAAGATGAGAACATGACAAGTTTATTATTACTCTACCCCCAGATGACTAAAGTTAAAATGTAACCTTCTGGCTTATTAAATTAACACATATTGTTATTAAGCTTACCATCTTGCTAATCTCAGTGCATCCACCATGACCTCATACTAAGCCCATCCAGCTCTAACCAGACACTTGATCTGCAGTGCAAACTAGCAGCAGTGATACAAAACTCATTAGGGGCACTAAATCCATTCTAATCTAAAAGAGTGCCCTCCCTTTTTTTTTTTTTGCTGCTAGTAACATGGTGGTGGCTTGTCTATTCAAACAATTATTTAACAGATTGGGTCTATTCAAAAAAAAAAAATCCTTTGATACACTGGTGTCATTAACAAAAAATAATTTGACACAGTGAGTATGTACAGCCCACCAGTTCAGACATTGGGATAAAGTCAAGCCACCATTTTAAACATTTTATCCATTTCACATACATTTAATCCACCTTGTAACATGGATTGATGGCTCATAATTTCCCCAACCCTAACCATCTCATTACTACCATCATCATCCTCATTTTTTCAGGCGCTATGTTGATATGCGCAGTGACATTCGGTAATTCATTTTATCATTACTTATTGTTCATCTGTCTTACATCATTTTCATGAAAGCATGATGGCAGGGGAAATTCTGGTTATTAGCTTGTGAATTTGAACATTTCCATGAAATATTTGTCAAATGAACTCTTAAAGAAAAAAAAGTTCATACCATTTTACTGTAGTGTAAGGTCATCTTATGTGTATTGATTTCCCTGCCATTGCTCTTCATGTAGTGCATGTGCTTTTTATGTGTCTTTACTAACAATGTGAATAATCAAGGTTTAAGATCTACAAATGAGAACATTAAATTATAACTAAATATAAGAGATCCATGATTTCTTATAATAAAAAAAGTCAACATTCATAAAACTTTGAAAGTGTGAAATAATTAAGACTTACTATAAAAAAAAATCCATTGAGCTCTTATATTTATTTTGAACTACTGTTAGGTTTCTAATACTTTTAGTGCATGTTGCTTCTAACAGATTGAATCAGTAAATATGTTTATGATGTCTGGCCTGTGTCCTTGAAAGAAGTTGATTTTTATGCCCATACTTTTGTTATCCAAAGCCATGCTTCCCAGCCTTGTGGTTACCAACTGGCAACAATCCTATTGGTTTGTCCACATAAAAGTAAAAAAAAAAAAAAAAAAAAAAAAAAAGGACGATTAAAGAAAAAGCTAATGTGATAAATTGGGCAGCAGTCCCAGTTGTAATGTTGATACATTTGTTGATGCCAGTTGGTAGCACTGAAAGGAAGCAGTGCTCTGAAGTAGATACTCTAGATAAATATCCAGCATGATTTTTTACTTGAAGTAGTTCCGCTTAGGGCTTATGTGCCTACCTTAAATATTGAGAAATTTTGCTCCCATCCTTCCTGATGTACCATTTGCTTTGTAGAGTAGAATCTCATGCAGAATGCCAGCCCTTTTCATTGAAACAAATTCCTATTTATTGTTCTTTCTCCCAATTTTAAAATAATATATATATAGAGATTTTTTGTGTGTACATAAATAAAATGATTTTGAAATGCCCTTTTTACCACAATCCTTTTCATAAAAATAAACACACACATTGGCTTCTGCATTCCTAGGATTTACCTTTATTTAATAATAATTCAATGTTTATTAAGGTTTTCAAAAAGACTCGCAAAGATAAAAGAATAATTTCAATTTGCGTCCCACTTTTTCACTGTTATTTGTGAAACATTAGTTGATTTCAGTGGAATCATTCTTTGCATTGCATTTCAAATATAAAAAGCATTTAAGATTTTTATGACTCCCACAAACAGTAAAAACAAAAGCTGCATGATAAACAATTATGCCTCATGGTACATCAGCAATTAACCCCCCCCCCCTTCCTTGACACTTTGATGAGAATGCTTGTATTTTTTGTTGTCTTTTGACACTAATTGTCTCAATGTGTCTTTTTGGCCCCCCCCCCTCTCCAATTCCTACTGAAATGGGGTAATCCGTGTGCAGTGGCGTAGGAAGGAGGTGGGCCGCCTGCCCCAGTTGGCATTTTTCCTTTGCAGTGAGGGCAAAATTCTCGACCCACACCTTGAGGCACTAGCCCTTGCTATGCCACTGTCTGTACGGAATATGTACTGTCTTACAATTAGAAATGTAAAAAAACAAAGTATTATTTCTTAAATTAGTTTAGTCTTGTGAGCTCAGACTAATAATTAATAAGCTAAAAATTTCATTTAGAGGGTAGTCTTGTTCTGATTTTGAAACGGTTCTTCATTTTTTTCTTCCCAGCCTTGATCCCAGGAGAGTTTCATTCCTGAAGGACAAGCAGACAGGACTGGGCCTGAGATTGGCAGGAGGCAATGCCACTGGTATATTCATAGCCAGCGTCCAGCCTGGGAGTGCAGGGGAGAGGGAAGGGCTGGTGGAGGGAGACCAGATTATACTAGTAAGTTTGACCTGTCCTCTTCTCACTGGCTTGCCCCCCTGAGTTAGCTCCGGGTGTGTTGCTATGTGGGGGAACGTGCCTGTTCCGGGTGTGTTGCTATGTGGGGGAACGTGCATGCATGTTTTTTTTGTAGGAAGATAAGGCTCCCACTCAAGTCCTTTCAAAAGCCAATGTCCAGACTGATTTAAATATATACCAATTTTCTTTACATCTAGCCCAAAATGCAGCATGGAAATCAATCACTTTTTTAAAAATAAATATATTGGTGTTTGTGGAAACTCCTCAAATTTCTGCAGTCACCCTCTCACTGGTTAATGTAAACACTGTGACTGATTCAAGGAAACAATTTAAATTAATTTTTAAAATGAATACCTAATGAATAAAATTTGAGCCACTCATTTCATTTTAAAAGTGGCTGAACGATTTATTAGATTTTTAAAAAAAAAAAATAATTTTATTTTATTTTTTAAATGCCATCACATCCCATGGTTTATGTTGTTTTATTTTTGAACCAGGCTAATGATAAAGAGGTCACCGGCCTGACCAGAGAAGAAGCTGTCTCGTACCTTACAAGCCTTGTAGGGGAGGTAGCCATGGTTGTGCAATACAAGAAAGAAGGTGAGCTCACAGTTATCAATTTGAGGACTATTAAGTTAATCTTGAAATAAAAGATATCAATCGATGCTGTTGATGTCACAGGAATGTTATTGGCTGATAGTGACACTTGGCCATATGTCCACTCATATTGACACTTGGCCATATGTCCACTCATATTGACACTTGGCCATATGTCAACTCATATTGACACTTGGCCATATATCCACTCATACTGACACTTGGCCATATATCCACTCATATTGACACTTGGCCATATATCT
This sequence comes from Omphiscola glabra, assembly GCA_964017045.1. Taxonomy (NCBI): domain Eukaryota; kingdom Metazoa; phylum Mollusca; class Gastropoda; family Lymnaeidae; genus Omphiscola; species Omphiscola glabra. The sequence goes on along the minus strand of OZ024811.1, from coordinate 11,704,694 downwards.
ACTTATATTGACACTTGGCCCATTTATCCACTCTCATTGACACTTGGCCATATATCCACTCATATTGACACTTGGCCATATATCCACTCTCATTGACACTTGGCCATATATCCACTCTCATTGACACTTGGCCATATATCCACTCATATAGACACTTGGCCCATATATTATTATTATTATTAATATTCGTGTTTTAATTGAGTTTTAAAGTAATTTTTAAATAGAAAATATTTATTGTTTTTTTCCGTCTAGTGCGTACACAAATAAATTAGAAGTTTTTTCACGCGTGAGCAGGCAACATATAGCTGTACACTTGAGAAGCATGGATTTTCAAAATTTAGTCCACACACTTGAAGCCATTGATCCACCCACGCAGTAGCTCTTTTAAATTATTATTTTTAAAATAAGGCCCCCGGCCCCAAACGTAAATTTTTTAAATGGTTGTACTTTTGTCACACACAAACTGAAATGTCGTTTGTATTTGATTGATTTCTAGCCACCCATGCAATAGCACTGATTGAAAATATATTTGTATAGCTCATATAAGAAAAAAAAAAAATTTGTGGCTCCGGCCCGAAAAGGAATATTTCAAAATGGATAAGCTAATTCAGAAACCATTTGTGCGCACAACAACTTACCAAAGTTTTATCGCAATCGGATGAATGGTATAGGAACGCATCCGAAAATTATATTTAGCTCATAAAAGGGGGGAAAAAAATGTAGGTCCCCGGTCCCAAACGGAATATTGTCAAATGTGTGTAATAATTCAGAAACATTTGCATTTTTTTACAATTCACACAATTTTCATCACTTTGGATTTATGGTATAGAAGCACATACGGGATATACTTGTAAATTACCAAATTAAGATAACTTTTTTGCAATTATTCAAGGATGATCTGTCTGACTGTCTGTCTCTCTGTCTGTCTCACTGTCTGTCGCTCTGTCTGTCTCTCTGACTATCTCTCTTTCTCTCTGTCGCTCTGTCTGTCTCTCTGTCTATCTCTCTTTCTCTCTGTCTGTCTCTCTTTCTCTCTGTCTGTCTCTCTTTCTCTCTGTCTGTCTCTCTGTTTCTCTGCCGGTCTATATGTCTCTCTGTCTGTCTGTCTCTATGTTTGTCTCTCAAGCTGTCTCTCAGTCTGTCTCACAGTCAGTCTCTGTCTATCTCTCTGTCATTATGTCTGTCTCTCTGTCTGTCTCTCTGTCTCTCTGTCTGTCTCTCTGTCTGTCTCTCAGTCTGTCTCTCAGTCTGTCTCTCTGTCTACATCTCTGTCTGTCTGTTTGTCTCTCTGACTGTCTATCTTTCTGTATCTCCTTCTGTCCCTCTGTCTGTCTGACTGCCTGTCTGTCTGTCTGTTTATCTACCTATCTACCTATTTACCATCTACATGCCTACCTACCTACCTACCTACCTACCTATCTACCTAAATATCTACCAATCCAGCTACTATCTTAGATAATCTATCTAACAATCTATCTATCTACCTATCTCCCTACCTACCTGTGGTGATCTGTCTTATAATTTCGTATTGAGGAGTATCTCTCGTACGAGATATCCTATTGGCACTCAGTCTAGGGATTATTTACTTAAGCCCAATCACCACACAGACATAACACCTATCTATGTACATAAAGTATAGACTGAAACGAACTAGTTGTTAAAGGAGAAATAAATACAAGGATTTATTGAATATAATTATTTACAAATTTCTCCTTAATATACTCCTGGTAATCAATATATATACACAAAAGGATGTCCTATAATTAGACGAGATATTCCAATGTACTTCAATTGTCACTGATACCCTAACGTTATCATCATTATAAATGCTCAAGATACTATGTTCATTCCGTGGTAACTTAACGTTTATATATTTCCACGATGATCACGGTGGATCACAAGCGTAAAGTAGTGAAGGCGGAGTTCCCGGTCGTAAGTTCAGTGGGATCTCGGCGATGGTGAAGATGACTCTCCAGCGACGAATCGTGGTAGAAAGAGTCCCTGGATCTCGAAGTCCGAGTAGCCGTCAGGTAGTTTGGTGTAGGATGTAGATCAATCCCCTTGTTCCAGCTTCAAGGTCAATCGTTCCAGTGATAGAAACCAGGCTGAATGTAGTATGATACAAAAATGGATAAGTATCCAATCGAATGGTCATACGCTGATAAGTCCCTTTCCAACAGCAATGAATTCAGATCGAGGTATGGAAAGTGACATAACGTGTACATTATATAGCTCCAATTTGTGGATGGATTTATAAGTCTGAACGTTGTCAGCGTAAGCATGTGTTGCTTCGCGACAATGTTGGACCAGGCAAACATTTCAATTATGAAGTATGGGATATTTAATCATTAACAACTAAATTTACAGGTACATAAGAAACATAATGTCCTCTTGTTAAAAGAGACATTAGCGAGTTGGAACAACCACCTACCATCTCTATGATGTGATGGCGGTGTGTCGTAGCTCGCGACAAAGGCAATAATAGAATGCATTTTATAAATATGAGGTAACATAGCCATTATAAGAATAATATCAAACACGATCGAATATTAGTTATATAGCTATGTGAACATTACAAGTGCAATAACGTGATATCTAATTCATGGTTGCGTACTCACTAGTACTCCAGGTAGCAGTCGCAGTTAATGATCACGCTAATGAAGTCCTAAGTCTAGGTACTGCCAGCGTCCACGTTTAAGTGATCAGATCTTAAAAGTCATATACTTGCTAATAGCCTGGGTTGCAGTTATGTATCACGCTAATGAAGGTCAAAGTCTAATTCCTTCCAGCGTCCACAGTCAAGTGATAAGATCATAAAAGACAGATTCTTGCTTGTTCTGGCTTTTTATTCGAGTTGGGTGATGATTCAATTGGATGATTTAAATGTTGTATACTTTCTCATCCAATGATGTTCATTTCTGCTATTGCGGGCTTGACCTTCTACCCTCAAAGTTTATCGGTGTGAGGTACAAAATCCATATTCACGCTTTTGCGTGAGCTACTTGGTTTAAGAATGCAATAACAACAAGGGACGTTACTCCGCTTTGCTGTCTCCAGGGCAATACCGAGGGGGGGTAAGGTATTATTTTCTCTAGGTTCATCAATGATAGGAGATGAACACTAAATTCACGCTTTTGGGGTGAGTGTCTATGATAATGTGGGGCAAAACAAGGGGGAGGAATGGTATATCTTACAAGGGGTTTTCAGGGGCCGATCTATGAGTGAAGAATTTTCTAAAGTCCAGCCTCGGATCATCACACTACCTACCTACATATCTATCTACCTACTTACCTACCTACCAACCTACCTGCCTACCTACCTATCTATCCATCCATCCATCCATCCACCCATTCATCCTCTCACCCACTCACCCATCCATCCATCCGTCTAGCTATCTTTTATCTACATCTCTATCTATATATCATATATCTGTGTTTTTGTCTGCCTGTCTGTCTGTCTTTCTATCTCTCTATCTAATAAAATTTCTATTTTTAAAATTAAATTTTCACTTTTGTAAAATGATTGGTTTTTGATATCCCTGGGGATAATTATGAAAATATTTTTATGTTTTGTTAAAGTCATTGATTTTCTTAATTGGTTAACATATGTTCATATGTAAAATGAGAATATAGCTTCTTTTTTTTTTACAACTGAAATGTCATTGGATTGAAAGATATTGTCATCCAAGTAAAAATGCATGAACTCAATTTCCTACCATCGATATAAATGTATCGAAAAAGGTTAATTATTGATCTAATTTATTCTGAGGCTTATCTTGTGCTGCACTGGGCAAAATGACTGTATAGTGTCTAGTGGGCTACACAGAGTTTTAAAAAAATAAATAAATCATCCACTGGATTGTAGCCCCCTTACTTACGCAGAAGATTTTTTTGCATTTAATATGCTTATTTCTTATCTAGATCAGTGATAAGTGCATTAAAAATGCTATTTGGCTATTTAGTTTTGCTACACCAATTTAATTAAAAGGCATATTCTTATTAACATTATTTTTAAATGTAGAGTTTTTACTACTTTATAAATTCATAAAAGTTTATTTTTGGAATGAATAAAAAGTACTAACTTATTAAATGTTAAAAATACAAAGCTAAATTAGTATTTAAGTTTAGCAATTTAAAAAGCAATCAATGCTATTTATTAATTTTACTTATAAGAAGGGGAATGTACATCATCAGTTTTGTCACGCTCTTTTATTAAATCAGATAACTTTTAGCTTTGGCTAAATAGGCAATTTGCACTATGACTCATTTGCGTCATTATTTAGAACTAATTAATTTTAATTTTATTTAGCCTTATTGACAACGCGCTAAAGAACGCACTAACAATAACTGATGTTTAGGTTTTCCCGATAAATGTGATTACTGTGTATTTCTTTCATCATATTTTTTCTATTTAATTTTTTTTTTCATAACTTTTAAAGGCATATAAAATGCTTAAGATAGTTCCTTAGTTGTTTCTTTATATGTAATTGTAATTTATAATAATAATACTTAAACTTTTGCTAAAATAAAAGCAGAAATATAATATTTTTTGCGCATGTAAATTTATTCGATTTCCGTAAAATAATAGAAAATAACTATGTTTGTTTTTAAGAGTCCGAACGTATCAAAATATTTTCGGCTCATTCTTATATATATTATTTGCTGTCTTATATAGCGCGGTACCCCAGCCTAGGCCTAGGCTCACCGCGCTGTACATAAAAATATTTTAAAAGAGACATAATCGTGACAATAACATAAAATACATATATGTAATAAAGAACAGATTTATAGAGACAAAACAAAATCTCATGCATATTCACCTCATCCACACCAGAACTTTTACATGACAAGCCATGGACGACGACCAGCAGCAGCGTTTATCGGTCAGATGTGAGGAATCAGTCGGGATAGTAGAGTTTAAAGAGATGTGTTTTGAGTGCAGTTTTGAAGGCTGTGATAGTTGATATATTGCAGATGTGTAGTGGAAGAGAATTCCATTGTTTGGGGGCACAGTAAGAGAAAGATCTTTCACCGTATGTTTTTGTGCGAGTCTTGGGGACAGAAAGAAGACGCCCGTCTGCGGAGGAGCGAAGCTGTCGAAGGAGTGAATAGACAGAGAGAAGTTCGGTTAGATAGGAAGGGCAGCAATTCGAGAAAAAGTTGTGGCAGAGAACAGATAGTTTATAGACAATCCGTGCTTGTACAGGTAGCCAATGAAGTAGTGGTGTGACGTGATCACGTTTTTTTTGCCTTTAAAACTAGCCTAGCAGCTGAGTTTTGAACCTTTTGTAGTTTTTCTAAGAAGTGTTTTGGTGAACCTGACAGAAGAGAGTTGCAATAGTCAAGACGAGAGAGAACAAGAGCATAGACTAGGGTTTTTGTTGCACTAGTTGTGAGGTAATGGCGGATGGAGCTGATCTGACTGATGGCCGTGTATGCAGATTGACAAATGTGGGATATATGATTATCAAGAGACAAGTTGTGAGATAGAAAATAACCAAGATTCCTAGGATGTAAACTGTATGTCTGAGTTACCTACTTGAAATGAGGTGGGGAGAGCTGAGTTAGAGGATGATTTGCAATTGTGAATAAGAAGTGCTTCCGTTTTGTCATTGTTAAGTTTCAACTTGCTGAGTGTCATCCATGACTTGACATCAGCAATGCTCTCCTGCAAAGTCCGGACAGCGGAATCGACAAGAGAGGGATGGGTATGAATGTATAGCTGCGTGTCATCCGCAAATGACTGGCTCTCCACAGCATGCCTCCCTAGCATATATCCACTCATATTGACACTTGGCCATATATCCACTCATATTGACACTTGCCCATATATCCACTCATATTGACACTTGCCCATATATCCACTCATATGGGCACTTGGCCCATATATCCACTCATATTGACACTTGGCCCATATATCCACTCGGCCCATATATCCACTCATATTGACACTTGGCCCATATATCCACTCATATTGATACTTGGCCCATATATCCACTCATATTGACTTGGCCATATATCCACTCTCATTGACACTTGGCCATATATCCACTCATATTGACTTTTGGCCATATATCCACTCATGTTGACACTTGGCCATATATCCACTCATATTGACACTTTGCCATATATCCACTCATATTGACATGTGGCCATATATCCACTCATATTGACACTTGGCACATATATCCACTCTCATTTTTGTGAGGCTCCAAACCCAAAGCTTGATTAATTTTTTTTTATTTTTCTCAATGAAGTTTTGAAGTAAAAATAATATTTTTTTTTTGTAAATTTATTATATTGTAAACTGGAAACAAAAACTGAATCACGATGACATGACACAACATTTAAATCAGCATACAAATTTTAACAAAAATGCCTTTCTGTCTGTGTGCAGAATATGATCGCATCATGGCAAGTCACGAAGCTGGTGACTCATTCCACATCAGGTTGGTCATTTATGTAACAGTGTAATGTCTTCTGTAATAGAAATGTAGACAGAGAATGGGAAATAATAAATTGATATGACATTAAGGAGGTTGGATAAATGGGGAAATTTATGCCAGACTAGAATTACGGTCTCCAAATATTGAACTATTTTTTAAATTGGATTTGACATAAAAATAACCATACCAATTCTTTTGGATGTTAAATTTGGATAATTTGAAATGTGAAAAAGTTGTTTTTTTGTTTTTGCAGTAGTGCAATAAGATTTATTCAACAATTATGTTCCCAGTGTCAAAATTACACATTACTTGTGTTAATGCAGCACCACAAAAATCAAAATATGAATATTTTCAGAGTGCATTTCGTCCATAATGCAACTGACGCCGCTACAGAACATTCATTCAAAACAGGGGACCTGTTTCATGTCAAGGACACCTTGTTTCGAGGAATCGGTGGTTCTTGGCTGGCCGTCAAAATATCAGAGGACCCGGGGGAGAATAAAAAAGGAACGATTCCCAACAGTAAAACGTAAGAATGTTGTAACTCTGCTTTGCCTCCTATTTTGTTCAGTTTAGCCTGACTGAGTCATTGGCCATTACCATCATTATTATATGAGCAAACAATATTTTTTTTCCTCTGCTAAACACAAGTTTTTGGTCTGAAATAATGCCTTAATTTTTACCACTTCATTAATAAAAAAAATTAGAAACATTTATCTTTATTCAACGTAATTAAATAGGTTATAGAACATTTTACACTGTTCATAAAGAGGGAGTTCTAGTCCTGGTTGTGGTTCGGTACGTTGCCGCATCCATATACTGGCATATGTGCAACGGTTGGGGAAGCGATGTTGCCATTCTAACGGCTCTTAGCAGATGCCAGGGCAGCCTTGAAGCTTTCGATAGATGTTGAGTTCATGGCGGTATTGTCCAATCGATTATTGTGCGTGGAAAGAATGATTGTTTATGTTGCACTGTGTTACTCCGAGGCACAGTGAAGCATTTGTTATTGTTTCGGGTGTAATTTCTCATGGGGTTGTCAGATGTTAAGTCAGTGTTTAGTGAGTGTTTGGCTCTAATTAATCGGCCTGGCTTCTGTGGGGTCAGATAATTGTTTGCTGGGATGGCCGGAATTAGCCCCATGAGCACTTCATATAAGAATGTTAGGCGGATCTTTTCTCGTCTGTCCTTGAGGGTGGGGGATGTCAAATCTGTTTAAGAGGGCAGTGACGTAGCCAGGAGTGGTGGTTTTATAGTCACGTGCAATGAAATATTTTTTTAATGTACTAAGCAGGCCATTGTAACAGGCTCAATAACATATTTAATTTTATTATTTAAATGTAAAGATATTTTTAAATAATTATATTATTTAGAGATAAATCAAATACATTTATCTTTCCATAGTATAATTAAATGTTATTGTCCATAAAAGAGGGAGTGAGCAACTAATTTCTTTGTATTCAGTGGCCTGTTTTCACTCTCTCTGTCTCTCTCAAAGTATATATTGGCTTTAAGACTTCCGCTTTACTATGAAAACATAGTTGAGTGTCAGGTAGTTTGCAGCTAACCTTGTTGCCGTGGTCACCAACCGCACACTTACTTTATCACCTAAAATGATGTTTCTTGTCCAGGGCTGAGATCCTGAAAGCCCAACAAGGGGACGACAATAACAAGGAAAACTTCCCCAACCGTGGCAGGGGAAGTTTGTTTAAAAGAAAATCCTCCTCGAGGCGCAGCAAGTCACTAGGGAAAGACCACTGGGACGAGGTGATCTTTGGTGAGTAACTTAGGAACTTTTAAAATGTGGATTTTTTATGATCTGTTCAGAAAATATCTCACCTGAATAACAAAACAAAAAAATTAAATGTTTGGACAAAAAAAAATCAGAACTTTTATCCCAACACGCCAAGCTTAATTATACACATCAATTAAATGCCATTTATTTTGTTACATTTTTTTTTATTCTTAATGAATTGATTATTCTTGTTTTCCTACAAAAGATGAGAATGAAGAAGGTAAGTTGCCACGCCACCAACAATTTTTTATCCTCACTTGAAAATAGGACTGCACTTATCCAATTGTTTTCATAATTTATATATTCGTATATTTCTGCTTTGTTTGCTCATTTTTACCAATATTCTCTTGTATTGATTATATTTGATTCACATCTCAATACTGTATTTGAGGTTTTAATTTTTTTTTATATACAGTGAATATTCATATGTATGCATTTAGAGACCAGGCTGTTTGGCACCCACTTAGGGTAGCACTGTTGGGTGCTAATAGTTTCTTATCCTTGCAAAATTATCCATTTTACACTAAAGAGTCATTTACTTCTGATTTTGAGTCCTGTTAATCGAAGCTTATCCCTCTTCCCCCCCCCCCCCCCCCCCCAACCCCTTTAAAAAACATTTAATTGATTTAGCAAATTAAGTAAAACCTCTTTACTGGTTGTGAATCACCTTAAAAATTATGTGAATCAATGTTAAACATGTCATTCAACGTTAAACATATAAATCAATATTAAACATATGAATCAACGTAAAACATTATGCTCGAAGTATTATAGTTGAGGAAGTAACAAGTGAACCCACTGGCATATGAAATACTTCCTGTTAAACACCATTTTCAGTAGACACATCAAAATATCCTCTCATGCTCTTTGTTTGCTATTATACTGAATGTGTTATGGACGAATCAATGCAATTCTATGTATACGTGTATTTATATAAAACTTAAAACGAGCAAAAAGCTTCATACTATTTTGTTAACCTACATGTTTTCTTGGCACACCTAAAAATTAAATGCTATGTATATGTCCAGTATACAAAACTAATCTTGAATTAAAGTATTTATTTCTGATAGTTTTTTTTCCTTCTAAAGACTCCCTCTGTCATGATTGCTGGCAAAAATATTCAATTTCCATTAAATCTGATTAAATGTTGTTCACAGTTGACTACCACTACCATCCAACCCAGGCTTTTTGTTGGCCGTTCCTATTTTATCATCGCAAGTTGAGCTTAAGCCATCAACTTGATGGGGAGACGGGTGGCTTAGTGCATTGCTTAGGGATCATATTTTTTTTACAATGTCAAACTTAATCACCATTTGCATTTTGAAGCACTTCATTCTTATACTTTCACAATTTAGAGTGGAAGGAAAGTTACTTTTTTAACGTTTCAAGATCTCCATACACGTAAATTCATGAAGAGATTTATGTATACACCAAATCTAATCAACTTCATAATGGCCTTAATATTATTATTAAACAGTGGGTGTAGATATATTTCATAAACTTCATATGGGCCTTGATATAAGCATTAAGCTGAATTATATACAATGGGCATGCACAATTTCTTTAGTACATGGTAAGCCTGTATTTTGTGGGAAGTGTGTTTCCATTCATATCATATGTGTTATATCAGTATATTGTGTACCACCAAATATCTCCACTGTATCTCCAGTATGATAGCACACACATTGTTTGATATCTCTAGATCACATAATGTCAGGGTTTTTTTTTATATATAATAATCTGAATTTTACCATTATAGCTTAAATACTAGATGTTGAATAGTTCTCTAGATAGTTTTGGTGTGGTTGTTTTTGTTTTGTTTTTTTATTTCTTCAGCTATCTAATCTTATATTTAATTTCACTTTTTAAAAAAATCTAGATTATTATCTCCTGTTGTTTTGAGTGCATTAACATTTTGTAAACAATCTCTTCAGCTCTTTTGAAAAATTGTAAAACGACTGGTATATTTAGCAAGTTTCAGTGTTTCACTGTCTTGGTTTAGCGATACCCACACCTAGCACAATTAAATATTGTTACATTTCTTTTTAAAGTATTGAAATCATTAATAACCTTAGCTATACCCCGCTGGGAAGCCCTTTGCGTTCTGTTAAAGTAACTAAGTAAGGTATTGATTATTTCTGTCATTTACATGGGATCATCAACTCCTTTTCAAATGTATCACTTTTATTGTAATATTCACTCATTTGAGTAAAGGATCAATTAAAAACAAATATTTGCGTGACAGTTTTATTGGTATGTAAATAGAACCCTCTATTTTAGCATTTTGTGAGATATAAAGTTAAACCGTGATCTGTTGTGTTTGTTAAGGTACTTGTAAGTGGTTCTTTGAAGTAAGCAATCATTCTGGTGTTATAGATTAGGGTTTTAGCACATGAGAGTGTTTTCTCTGGGCCAAAATGAAAAGAGTTACTATTAGACTACTTTAAACTAAAATGCAGATATTTGAATTTTCCAAAGAAGAAATTATTTGAAAAATTAATATTCTGTAAAGAATTTAACTTTTAAAAACAATTGTATTGGAATGATAAAAGTACTCATGGCATTGCATGTGATTGCTTTAAGTCAACATTATTATAGGATTTGTGGGATATTTATTTTAGGTCACAGGCCATAGGTAATATAAGATCTTTTTTTTCTGTGTCTTATTTCTCTCAAGTTTCTAAAAAATTATTCTGTAACACATCTTACCAATATTCATTCCCGTGATCGAGCAATGTCTTTATTTGTTAATAACCATGTCATTTTTTTTTTCTTCTCTGATCAGCTGGCCTGAACACAAAGTTTCCTGCCTACGAGAGGATTGTTTGCAGGGAACGTAAGTAGAGTTGCTTCATTTAATAGCTGGGTCGATTGAGATTCTGGAGAAAGCTGGAAAGAAATACTGATATACAAATATTCAAATATAAAGATCTTGAATATTAATAAACTAGGAAATAATCAAGAAAGTAACAGTAAAACCAAATCTTAAGAGAGCGTGCCATCAATTTTTCTGGCCTTGTAATCATATGTTTGAATGAATGCTTATTCATTTAACCATAGCAGAAATTAAGTTGGTTATAATTTAAGGTATGATAATTTTTACCAGGCTATAAGTACAATAATTCTTAAAATGAAATGTTGGCTACTTCCCCTCCTTCCAGCTGGATTTGTGAGGCCGGTGGTCATTTTTGGTGCCGTAGCTGACATTGCCAGGGAGAGGCTGTTGACTGAATACCCGGACAGATTCGATTCCCCTCGTAAGTCATCAGTGCCTATCGCCCTCTCTGTTGTTTTTCTAGCTTGTCTTGCTGTCATATAGTCTAAAACAAATATAAAACTTTTCTGTTCTGAACTCATGAAGTGCATGCCTTTCATTAGTGTATAGATTTTGTTTTTGTAGCCAACCTTCTCATGATCCAGTCAACATGGGTTTGAATGTGTGTTCCTCAGAGGTTGAAAAGTCCACAGGTGTTGGGGACAAGAAGGAGAAGACTGCCATCATCAGACTTGGCTCAATACGAGATGCAATAACACATGTAGGTAGCATTAAGAACTGCCTTTAAGAACTGTTTTACTAACACGGATTTATTAGACGCAAACAATTTGTGTACATAAAACAAAATTTCTTTTTAGCTTAATATTGATTATACAAAATACAAATGTAAACATTTCTGTAAATGCCTTCATCAGTGCAAAAAAACAAAAAGCAAAACATTTATCTAAGTATAAATTAAATTTACATTAAATTAGTATTACTTTGCTGTGCACAAAATATCCAGCAAATTATCATTGCAGTGAATGTCTCGTTAACTTGTTTATAAAAACCATGATGACTTTTGTGATGTTATCTAACAGCGTAAACACTGCCTGCTGGACGTGACGCCCCAGAATGTTGACAGGCTCAACTATGCTCAATACAACCCCATTGTCATCTTTATGAAAGCTGACGGCAAGCAGGCCGTCAAAGATATCCGCAGCAGATGGAAAACATCGTCCAGGAATCCCAGGAAGTTGCTGGAGCAGAGTGAGAAGATTGAGAAGACGTATTCCCACTTGTTCACATGTAAGTTCTTATGTTCTGTGTATGAAGATTCAAATCTATTAGAGGCACCCTGGAATAGATATTAACTGTATCACCATGTCATTCTTCATATGTTAAATTCCTGTCTTTGAAAGATTTTCTAAACACATCCCCACCTGTGTTAACATGTCAGTTCTTGGGTAAACCAGTGGGTGCCCAAACTTGTGTATCAAAGAGTCAAATCTGTTAGTTTTATTCCAGAATGAATACATATATATATATATATATATATATATTCCATATTACCAGTGTATTTTTCATAAGCTAATACTTGACTGTCCTCCAAGGCTATTGAAAGAACTGCAACCAAGAGTTGTAATATATACATATATATATATATATATATATATATATATATTTGCTGAGTTCATGGACCTTGAATCTAAAATATAAAGCAGGGTGTGTTTCAACATTTTAATATTATTTCTTGACACACTGAAATCAAAATTCTTTGAAAACTCCTGAAAATTATTTATTAAAAGTCTTGTCTGTGTTAGTGAGGAGCAGCACATTATTATCATTCATTTAGGTCCGTGGTCGGCAAATCGCGGCTCGCTAGCCGCATGTGGCTCTTTGGCGACCTGAGTTCAGCTCTGCAAGCCGGCAACAAATTGGTTTTGACTCCGAAAAACATGGCTCTTGACAGGTTCTTGAAAAGAAATTAGGCTCTCAAAAATTGTTTAATCGTCCTGCTGCTGATTTTTGGCTCTTGTGACTAACGAGATTGCCGACCTCTGGTTTAGGTATATAAATAAATAAGGGTGAATATTGACTTCAATTTTTTATGGATAAAAAATCCCCCCCAGGCAAAAATTTTTTTTCTTAAATCATTTTTATCAAGATCTTATTATTATTGTTCGTCGTTTGCATGTGAAGTTGACCAAGGGTTCAACTTGAGTAGTAGCCTTAACTTGAGTAGTAGCCTTGACTTGAGTAGTAGCCTTGACTTGAGTAGTAGCCTTGACTTGAGTAGTAGCCTTGCCTTGAATAGCAGCCTTGCCTTGAGTAGCAGTCTTGCCTTTAGTAGCAGCCTTGCCTTGAGTAGCAGCCTTGACTTGAGTAGCAGCCTTGACTTGGGTAGCAGCCTTGACTTGAGTAGCAGCCTTGACTTGAGTAGCAGCCTTGACTTGGGTAGCAGCCTTGACTTGAGTAGCAGCCTTGACTTGAGTAGCAGCCTTGACTTGAGTAACAGCCTTGACTTGAGTAGCAGCCTTGACTTGGGTAGCAGCCTTGACTTGAGTAGCAGCCTTGACTTGAGTAGCAGCCTTGACATGAGTAGTAGCCTTGACTTGAGTGGTAGCCTTGACTTGAGTGGTAGCCTTGACTTGAGTGGTAGCCTTGACTTGAGTAGTAGCCTTGACTTGAGCTGCATAAAGTCAGGAAGAGTTGCTCACTTTGTCAGCGACAGGCTCTCGACCTGGGCCTTTTTAACCCAATGTATCCACTTAGTATCTATGTTTGTGACTGGAAATAGATCAGGATGCAGTAGACGATCAGCGGTGTTTCTTATGTTTCATTGTGCTCTGTGTGCATTCCACATCGCAGGAGTTGTGGGAATTTTCATGTTGTTGAAGTCCGGTTTCGATTTCAGAGTTCGCTTTCTCTTAGATGAGCTGCCATCCAAGGTTAACGGGTCCCATCCACTCAGGGTGCTGGTTATGTTTTTCTTTGCTTGTCTGGGCTTTTGCTAGGGATTTAACTACAGTCCACAAGTTTCAGATTGGCTCAGTTAGACTACTCAGCCACCCGGCACCTGCATACCAGTGTCTAGGTAAACCAAATGATCTAAAGCGGCAGAAGTTTACCATACAGCCATATTAATTGAGCGACAACATTACCATTTCATTATTGTGAAATCGATTGTTTTGGGATGGGAGCCGGGGGTTGATATAATGATGTAGGTCAGTGGTTCTCAACCTTCCTAATGCCGCGACCCTTTAATAGAGTCCCGCATGCTGTGGCGACCCCCCAACCACAAAATTATTTTCGTTTTATTCTTCATAACTCTTGGTATATGTGTTTCTGATGGTCTTAGGCGACCCCTGGGAAAGGGTCATTCAACCCCCAAAGTGGTCGCGACCCACAGGTTGAGAACTGCTGATGTAGGTATTCACCATTGTTTATTGTTGTTTTACCTCCTGTAGCTGTCCTGAAGCACATGGGCACAGATGCATGGTTCCCTAAACTCTGTGAGATGATTGATGCTCAGCAGAGGCAGAAGATCTGGATGTCAGAGAAGCAGGTGCGTCACAAGTCTTGTTTCTTCTTGGCTTAGATTTCTATGTAACTATACAGTCAAACTTGGTCAACTGTTTTTTCCTTTTTAAACTTGATACAATTTTACAAATTGTGTACTGACTACCTTGATGCTTGAGGACTAACTTGATACCTGGTGACTAACTTGGTACCAATTGATTAACTTGATACCAGGTAATTAACTTGATACAGAGTGACTAACTTGGTACCAAATGACTAACTTTATACCAAGTGACTAATTTGATCCTAGGTCACTAACTTGATACCAAGTGACTAACTTGATACCTTGTGACTAACTTAATACCAATTGATTAACTTGATAACAAGGGATTAACATGATACCAAAGGATTAACATTATGCCAAATGACTAACTTTATACCAAGTGACTAATTTGATACTAGGCCACTTAACTTGATACCTGGTGACTAACTTGATACCAAGTCCTAAATAGATGCCAATTGACAAACCTGATATAATCCGGATTTCTCAGCCCCTGGAAGATATGAGTGATGACTTCATGTTCCCTATGTCCACCCGCATGAGCCTGGCAGCCGGCGCAGAGAGTGACTTCGACATACCCAGGCCCCGAGATGACATGGATGTTTCACCCATCCGAAAGAAGCAGCTGATGAGGTCATCCAGTGACCCCAGTGTCAACACCCATGAAAACATTCCTGGCATACCACCATATCCATCCCCACCCACATATAAAATTCAAAAGGTGAAAATACTTGCTTGTTGTTTGTTAATTAGTCCAATATTTTGTGTGTGGTATTTTTTTTTAAAAAAAGGGAAGATTCATAAGTGGTTTTTGTCCCCTTCATATTTGAGGGTCCATAATCAATTTATTGATAATTTTGGCTCCTGGTTTGAATCCAGAGTTTACCTTCTCCTAGATGAGTTGCCGTCCAAGGCTAACGAGTCTGACTTAACAGGGGGTGCTTGGGATGTTGGCTTTGGTGGGGATTAAACTCCAGACCACCACCACTCGGCCACCCAGCACCAATTTGTTGACTTGGGTCCTGAAATATTTGTAATAGATAAATGAAGTGATGAATGCCACCGCTAGATATGCATTTATTCTTTTCATAATTACCACACATCACTGCTTAATGAGCAGATAGGATGTGGGCTATGTAACCAAAGGGTCAAGTGAAGTAGATGTGGTTGCATAGGTATTAGTAGAGTTATATAATATTTTTTTAAATGAAAAAATTGCTTACATGGGTATGCACATAACTTTAAATAGCATTTTTTTTTCCTTGATAAAGTGTTTGCAATTTTTGCTGTAATATACAGTAAGTTGACTTACATTTTTAAAAAAAAATTACTTAATAAAGAGGTGATGTCGGTTAAAAATTAGGAAACTGTTGAATTATATCTGCAGCTTCCATTAGAGTTATCACTCAGTGATGCAAGTCCAAGATCTCCGCCCAGAGATGGTGAGTAAATTTAATGAATTTAAATTACAGTTTAAAATCATCTTAAGTTATGTGTTGGTTTTTTTTGTTTTTTTTTATAGTAACTCACTGAAAGGGAAAAATGCAGCTTTGGAATATCCACAACTTTTACAGTTAATAATAGAGGATTGGAGTGCACTAAAGCTTTTAAGCAGACTTGAGACAGATTTGTGCAAATAAAACATATTATGTTATGCTGTGCAAATAAAACATATGTTATGCTGTGCAAATAAGACATATGTTATGCTTTAATTATGATTAGACAAAGTTCAAATTTAAACTTTGTGGCTAATGCCTTAATCAGTACAACAAAAACATTAATATAATTATACATTAAAATTTACATAACATGTATATTCTACTTATGCTTAAAAGTGAAAGAAAAGAATATGAATGGGCAAAAAATTTCTCTAAAAGAGTCTGTTGTCATATAATAAATAGGCACAGATTGTATGGTCTTGTTTAAGTTAATTTTGATGTCCAAAAAATAGTCAGTAATTTTATGGATTGCTGAAGTAAATTTGATTGGTGGAGTCCTTTTCTTTCATTTTTTGGTTTACATGGGATAGATAGACATATATTATGTAAATTTCATTTTTAATTAACATGTTTTTATGTAGGTTTTTAAATTTATTTTTTATTATTCACTGATGAAGACATTTGCCTGGAACATTTGGTTTTGAATTTTTTCTCATCATTAATAAAGTTTAACATATATTGTTTTATTTACACAAGTTATTTGTGTCGTATTAATTTAAAGTTAATAAAGTTTTGAGCTTAAGATAAATGAATAGCTATATTCTTATTTTAAATGAAAAAAATATATTCTAATGAAAGGAATCCTTCAACAGATTTTTTTTGTGTGTGTACAAAATGCAATAAAGCAATAGCATTTAGAATCTGTATATAGTTCTTTAAAGAATTTAAAAGAAAAAAGTGAACCAATTTTAAAGTTTACATGTAAAGAATTTTGTTCTTGTCCCTCAGACTTCCAAGTCCACCCCGAAGACCGCTACTATCCCTCCTACTACTCTGACCACCTCAACTCACCCAAGCACTACCTTGCCAACCGAGCAAACATTGATCCCTATGCAACCTTGACTCCGAGTGAGAGACTGCAAGCTCGGGCACAAACAGGTCAAAAATAATTTTTTGCGTCACCATCTGACAAAAAATATTTTCTTCTGCAGCAGTCAGTAGCTATAGGTCTATTTCTGGAGCTGAAGGCTTTTCCAAATCTGAGTGCTCTGTACCTGATGAATTGAATTTTTAAAAAAATCTCTGACAAAGATTTAAGCTGAAAAACTCTCAATGAGGTTTCATTGGTTTATCATCTGTTTCATTGGTTTATCATCTGTTTTCATTTGTTTATCATCTGTTTCATTGGTTTATCATCTGTTTCATTGGTTTATCATCTGTTTCATTGGTTTATCATCTGTTTCATTGGTTTATCATCTGTTTCATTGGTTTATCATCTGTTTTCATTGGTTTATCATCTGTTTCATTGGTTTATCATATGTTTCATTGGTTTATCATAAGTTTCATTGGTTTATCATATGTTTCATTGGTTTATCATCTGTTTTCAGATCAGCTTCATGACCACTTTGAAGACTTTAGAGCCTACAGAGAAAGACAGGATCTCACTGACAAGACACAAGGAAACTTAGTTGGCCAGAGCAGTCCACAACACCAGCCCCACCCAGGTCCTGCAGGGGATCACAGGGTACGTGCATCTTTCTCATGGCAGTGTGTCCACTGTTTTGGATGTTTTTCATGACAGAAATGAAATGTTTGAATTTAACTATATTTTTGAAATCCTATGTCAAGAATAAAATAATTTTAAACAATTATTTTCTTTTAAAATAGACCCTACTCACAACGCAGTTCCACAATGATGTTTGCAATTTTGGTCACAACTCAGCCCCACAATGATGTATTTAATTACATTGATAAATTTAATTACATGATAAATTTAATTACATTGATAAATTTAATTACATTGATAAATTTAATTACATTGATAAATTTAATTACATTGATAAATTTAATTACATTGATAAATTTAATTACATTGATAAATTTAATTACATTGATAAATTTAATTACATTGATAAATTTAATTACATTGATAAATTTAATTACATTGATAAATTTAATTACATTGATAAATTTAATTACATTGATAAATTTAATTACATTGATAAATTTAATTACAATGATAAATTTAATTTCGTTCACTTCACCAGTCCAGAATGATATTTGCAATTTCATTCACTGCACAGGTTCACAATGACAGCTCATCTCACTCCAGCGACTCATACAGTAAATATGTCAACTCACCACAAAACAAACACGATGATACAAAACTGAGGGAAAAGTTCGGCAGCCTGCAGATAAGTGGGCGTGAAAAAAGTCCGGGACATGATCCGTACCGGTTCACCAGGAGCACGGCCAACCCTGTCAGTGTCAGTGTGGACCCCGCCAAGTTGTCGGATCTTTCAGCTCGGTATAGGTGAGTGGTCAGTTAGGGATGTAAGTGAGAGGTCAGCTAGATACAGGTGAGTGGTCAGAAAAATAAAGGTGAGTTTTCAGTGAGATAAAAAGTAGAGGTTAGCAAAGTATAGAGATGTGGTCAGCAATAATATCCGTCTGTTATGTGGCTCATTGACATTGATCAATAGTCCTTACAAATTTTCATGTAGTTATTTCAGTGACATTGGTCAATGGTACTTACAAATTTTTGCATAGATCGTTGAGTGACATTGGTCAATTCCCCCTGACAAGTGTTCTCATGGGTAGCTCAGTGAATCTGTTAATAGCATATTCATTTCTGTTGCTGTTCTTTCACGCTTTGATATTTTTTGTTTACCTTTCAGGAAACAAGAGGGCCAAACTAAACTCAGCACAACGAAACAGGTGGCGCCACCTTCCAACCAGGCACCAATAAAAAAGAAGGAGCCCCCTCCTGTCCCTGCGAAAACAATCTCATTAAAACAAAGAGGAATTGAGCCGGATGAGTTGAAGATGAGAAACTATGAGAACTCAAATAGGTTTGTTTCTTTTTATTTATCATAGACACATTAATTGGGCTTGGTAGATTTTATTTATTCTAGATGGCAACAGCTGTTTTGACTTTTTTTTTTTTTTTTTAAATATATTTTTTATCTTTTCATTAGTGCTCTTAATTTGACATGGATACATTATTGAAAGCATGATATTTTGTCTCCAGGGCTTACAACTACGCAGATGTCAACAATGCCTCCAGCCGTTACGGTCCTTCAGGTACCCCACCTGTGCCCCCACCTCCGTCGTCCACATCCTATCCAGGGGGACTGGACACAGATCGGCCGTACGAATACATGTCTGTGCGCCAGGCTCAGAGCACTTTCAACAGCCGACTGGATGGCGGGGGCAGCAGCAGTAGACTGGACGGTGGCCCCAGGCCAGATCTGTCCCCACTTCACCATCACAACATTCCATCAGGCTACAACAAAGGCAGCGTGCACTCGTTTCAACAGAGCCAAGCATCTGACCTCCAACGGCAACAATTTTATCAGGGGGGCAGAGGGTTCAGCATGGACTCTGGGCTACAGCCCCCACCCCTTCCTCCCCACCCCTCAGATCAGGACTACTACGACTCTAAAGCCTACACAAACGAGGTTTACATGGAGCACGGGGATTTACAAAGAGCCAGACTGACCAGGATCCAGCCGCCGGGGTTCTCTTCTATACCCCAGCAGGGTGCGAGAGATGGTGGAAGGGAACTGTACCAAGGAGTTGTACCGCCTGCGTTAGATGGGGGATACACTCGTCCCAGGTGAGAGGGGGCCTTACAGGGTGGGGGTAGATTTAACAGTGGTGGTTAGGCAGGTGGTGATCTCCTGGCATCATGTACTCTTTGACGCCAACATGCCCTAGTGGGATATTTACTACTACATCTCCTGCCATACCGGAATGTGTGTTTAGTGAAGTCAACCAATGCTTTGTTTTTTATTGATACGTATTTAAATGTTGACAGCTATAAGTCACGGCCAGTTATCCTGTGAGGCAATTGTCGTTTTGTTTTGCTGCGTCGTCAATTACCCCTGTAACTTGCCAATCCATTGTATGACTTAGTTATGTAGCCCCATTTTGAAATGTACAACACTTGAAAGTTATCATACAGCTAGCTTAAACTTATGTCACATTTGTTTTGGGCAGTTGTTCATTTGTTTTTAAAGGTAGTGAGCAGGACCCAACTGCATGAACCAATGTGTGATAGCATGACCTACCCTTGTAGCAGGCAGTTTTACAAAAATAACTTAAAAGATCCTGCTTGGGCACTGGCATTATTTTGGGCAGCCATTTGTTTTTTTCTTTTCTTGTACTTATTATTTGTTGAATAAACTTGCATTGCTGTAGTAGGTTTCTGGGGAAAAGTAGTTAAATAAAACTATGTGCAGATACTTACAAACTGTAATGAAATTTTTTTTTTTTTTTAAATCATGATTGTAGTCACTATAATGTATAACCTTGGA
Organism: Omphiscola glabra; assembly: GCA_964017045.1. Classification (NCBI taxonomy): domain Eukaryota; kingdom Metazoa; phylum Mollusca; class Gastropoda; family Lymnaeidae; genus Omphiscola; species Omphiscola glabra. The sequence continues at coordinate 11,684,139 of OZ024811.1, read as the reverse complement.
AAGCAATCTTTATTTATTGCAATGCGATTGCTTCATTTGAACAAAACCAATTACAAAAAAAACAAACATTTAATTATTCTGGGCAGCAGCATTGGGTATTTCATAAAATATTATTTCATGTAGCAATTATTCAGCTTTGAATTTTTTTATTATAAAAACAATATGGATTATTGTATAGCATTGCTGATGCATGTTTTTCTTATCAATACCCTTGATCAAGTAAATGCATGCTCATGGAAACATACAAAATGGCACGTCAGTACGTTTTCATGCGGAATAGCCATATTATGTGAAGTTTGTAAGGGAGATTGGTGACTTTTAATGCATGTGCATCAAGGAGTGAACAAAATTAACCCTACTAACTCAATGATCAATTTATACAAACAGATTTGTATGGCAATACTACTTAACGGGAACAAAGTGTTTAAATTTTTTGTTGTGTAAGACTGAATGAAATATTGTGATAACCTGAGCAGTTTAAATTTTTAAAAATATTTTATCAAATATTTTATTGTATAGCATCCAAAAACCAAAAAAATAATATAGTTGTTTTTTATGCCCTTGTTTATATACGCAAATTAGACATATTTACGGTAGAAAGCTGTACGCTGAGAATCTTTTGGTTTTTTTTTGAAAGTTTTGAAAGAAACCACAGACAACTCTATTGACTTTCTTTAGATTTATTATTGCTGTCCTTGTCTCTGACAGGTAAAGAAAATACCTTAAAATGAAAGTTGTCTCTTTGTTAACTTTGACAAATGAAAATACTGAAATGTTATCAATAACATCCACAATGAGATGAATACAACTTCCAGTAAAAATACTGTTACGTGGTGTTTTTTCAAATTCTGTCTTGAAATCAAATCATAACACATGGTGAAAATGGCTGAGGTATGGAAATGCTTAAAAATTTTGCATGGCTTTGTTCTACTGTTAAGTCATTATTTCTGTCACTCATTATTTTAACTGTTGTGTTCACTGATGGTAGTTTCCCTATGTGATAACTTCATGTACATTTAAAGAGCCCACCACAGTCACTATATCACAAACAAACGTCATACATGAATCGTTAAATATTTATTGTGCTCAGAACCATTCATTCAGCTCAAGTAATCTTTATTAAATCTTCTACTCCTTTTTTTTTTTTTTTGCTAAAGCTTTAAATTGAGACACTTTACGTCAGGGTTGAAAAATTTTTTTAAAAAATAATTTGCTGCAACAGCAAAATTTATATGAAATATTACTTTTCTTTTCCGGATTAAATATGAAGTACTTTGATCAAGGATGGCAAAATGTGTCGGTCATCAATATTCTGTCAAATCCTGATATGAAATATTACTTTTCTTGTCCGGATTAAATATGAAGTACTTTGATCAAGGATGGCAAAATATGTCGGCCATTAATATTCTGTCAAATCCTGAGATAGATATTTTAATCCAGTGTTAATCAGAGTGTTGCATTAATGAAATGATGTTTCTATGTGAAATGGTTTTAAATTTTTTCCTCTTCTTTGTATACCACTACATAGTAAGGCGTGTGTGTAAAATAACTATGTCTCAGTGAGCTGAAGAAAGGGGTAATGAAGTCAAAGTCTGAATAATATATTGAGTATTGTACCACACAACTGTTCATTTCTATAACATGGTATTTAATTGGAGTTTCTTTTGTTTCATTTCGTAACCATTAGACCTCATGCCATTTTACCGCAAAGTATATCTATATATGCAAGAGCAGATTTGGAGAAAATATAGCAATGGTATTTTGAAATTTTAGCATTTTTCAATCATGTTTTTTTTTATGTATGGTTTTTGATGTAATCAGCTCATAATAATGGCTGATTATCTAACAATACTGGTAAAGCTTAATTTCAAAGATCAATTATATGGTCATGTAAAAAAATAAATATAATTATAATACTATAAATCATACAGTAACCGTTGTATTGATTTCTACTTAAATCTTATCTCTACACTATACATATATCTATGTATATCTTCCACTCATCTCCCTACATTACCTACAATTATATACTCAAAGCATGTGTTTTTCTCATCACCATCGAACAATCAAGATCCTTCTGGAGTTATTTAACATTCTCATCATCATCATCATCATAAATAAGGTTTTATAAATTGATGCATATTATTACTTTTCAAACGTTTTAAAAATAACAAATATAAACATATTTACAACCTCGTATTTTTACGCTTTGTACAAAGAAGAACAATATTTATATGTACAGTCATGCATGAATAAATTGGCAAATATTTTTAAAATCATTTTATGAGTTGAGTGCATTTATTAATCCATTTAGTTTTCAATCTCAAGCTAATCTCACTAGATGTATTGGCTGATCTTGAAATTGTACCTGGAGGCTATCATTTAATCATTATCTTTAAAAAAGGATTACAAACACATATCATGGTTGCTAAAGAGTCATACATTATAAATCTTCACAATAGATTTTTGTAGATAATTCTTAGTCAAAACATCTTCAACTAAAATTTTGAGAAATTGTTTTAAAGAGGAAAAAAATCCAAGTTATCTTTGTTGAGAGTAAATACATTTATAACAGACAACGGCTTGAGAAATAGTATGATGTTAAAGCTTAGTTTATAATATAAATCTAATTTAGATTATTAAGTACAAATGAAGAGCTTATTTTCAAAACACGGTATCCACCATTTTTTAAAAATTGAAAAAAACCTTACCTTTTTGTAGAGCAAACCAGGTTCCTTTAGGGCATGGTAAATTTTATATACTAAACTCATTATATTCCTATTTTATTCTTGTCTAAATATGATTTAATTCTCAAAACGCGTTATTAATTTTTTGTAAAAAGTTGAATAATCTCAAAATCCCCAAAATGGATATGCAGCATTTTGAAAAGCAGCTCTTCAAATTTACTTAAAAATTTCTTTACTTACTCTTTTCATTTAACGAAAGCCAAATTCAGGGGGAAATGAATTATTCCTGTAAAAGACGCCCGTGAAAAGTTTCCCACTGGGGTAACTAAAGTTGTAAAATGAAATACATGTTCATCAATGGCTAATGGCTCCAGGTGTGGGTGCATGTTGTCATGGCAACGTAACAAAAAACCTGTTTGGAGAACTTGTAATGGCATTGTGGTGGTAGCTGGCTGTTGTGATGTTAATAATACTTCTAGATTCCTTGAATTCACATCTTTTAAGACACTTCTATCAAGAGATCATTATTAAGTCATTGTTTTAAGACACCATTTTGCAGGTGAAGATAAGTGCAGAGCACCTGGTTGTCAAGGTGCCAGAATATGTTGAAACAAAACCTCAATTTCCATGTTTTCTTAGCCATGATTTTTTTAAAAAAATGCTGGGCTAGGAATAATTTTAATTATGGCTTACCCCACCATTGTGCCCCATCGTTTACTGTTCACCTGTTAAAAGACACAATTAATTTTCATCTCTTTATGCAAAGTTCTCATCAAAAAAATCAGAAGATGTTAAATATCATTGGACTTTACGGTCATCTCATGATTTATTTCTATATTCTTTCTAACATTTTTAAGTGAAAATCCTTTCCTAAATTTAATGTTTTCTTGTGTTTCTTAAAATTCACAGAACTGACGATGAACAGCTTGAAGATTTACAACATTCCAAATGGAGAGCGAAATCAGAGACGCGTTTAGCAGAAGTCTCTAACATTTATGCCCACTGGAACAACACCAACAGCCACAGTAACCTGCGAATGAGCAACGTCGATGAAGACATGCCCAACAGCAATAAGTCAGGCGGCGGCAGTGGCAGCAATGGGATCTTATGGCAGGGCCGGCACAACAACAGCCGCGGGAGAAATGCCAATCGGTATAAAAGCTGGGACACGGCCAAACATGAGCATGACATGTTCTCTGCATACACCAAACTTATAACAACTCAGGCGTTTGTTCCACAGAAGCGCCACGTGTCTAGGAGTTCAGTGGAGTTGAGGTAGTTTTCTCCCAGTGCTGGCTTGGCTGCCAGGGTGAAGGCTTGCTCTGCTTCAAACTAATGCAGACTGTTCAGGCTTTTTTGGCAACATAACTCTATCTACTGGCAGCATAACACTATCTACTGGCAGCATAACACTATCTACTGGCAGCATAACTCTATCTAATGGCAGCATAACACTATCTACTGGCAGCATAACACTATCTATTGGCAACGTATCACTATCTACTGGCAACATAACACTATCTTACTGGCAGCATAACTCTATCTACTGGCAGCATAACTCTATCTACTGGCAGCATAACACTATCTACTGGCAGCATAACACTATCTACTGGCAGCATAACTCTATCTACTGGCAGCATAACTCTATCTACTGGCAACATAACACTATCTACTGGCAGCATAACTCTATCTACTGGCAGCATAACTCTATCTACTGGCAACATAACACTATCTATTGGCAACAAAACACTATCTATTGGCAACATAAAACTATCTATTGGCTACATAACACTATCCATTTACAACATAACACTATCCATTGGCAACATAACACTATCTATTGGTAACATAACACTATCTATTGGCAACATAACACTATCTATTGGCAACATAACACTATCTATTGGCACATAACACTATCTATTGGCAACATAACACTATCTATTGGCAACATAACACTATCTATTGGCAACATAACACTATTGGCCACATAACCTATCTATTAGCAAAACAACAATATCTATTGGCAACATAACTTTATCTTTTGGAAACGTAACATTATCTATTGCCAACATAACACTATCAGACCTGTTTACTCTTACGATTTTGGCGTACAATGTACGATTTTGCTGTGTATACATTATATATACTGAGTGTTTTTTTACCATTAAGATAATGTATTGAATGATTTTGTGATGAAATTGTACGATTTTAAGATTTTGAGGGTAAACAGGTCTGCACTATCCATTGGCAACATATCACGATCTATTGGCAACATATCACGATCTATTGGCAACATATCACGATCTATTGGCAACATATCACTATCTATTGGCAACATATCACTATCTATTGGCAACATATCACGATCTATTGGCAACATATCACGATCTATTGGCAACATATCACGATCTATTGGCAACATATCACTATCTATTGGCAACATATCACTATCTATTGGCAACATATCACTATCTATTGGCAACATATCACTATCTATTGGCAACATATCACTATCTATTGGCAACATATCACTATCTATTGGCAACATATCACTATCCATTGGCAACATATCACTATCTATTGGCAACATATCACTATCTATTGGCAACATATCACTATCTATTGGCAACATATCACTATCTATTGGCAACATATCACTATCTATTGGCAACATATCACTATCTATTGGCAACATATCACTATCCATTGGCAACATATCACTATCTATTGGCAACATATCACTATCTATTGGCAACATATCACTATCTATTGGCAACATATCACTATCTATTGGCAACATATCACTATCTATTGGCAACATATCATGATCTATTGGCAACATATCACTATCTATTGGCAACATATCACTATCTATTGGCAACATATCACTATCCATTGGCAACATATCACTATCTATTGGCAACATATCACTATCTATTGGCAACATATCACGATCTATTGGCAACATATCACGATCTATTGGCAACATATCACGATCTATTGGCAACATATCACTATCTATTGGCAACATATCACTATCTATTGGCAACATATCACTATCCATTGGCAACATATCACTATCTATTGGCAACATATCACTATCTATTGGCAACATATCACGATCTATTGGCAACATATCACGATCTATTGGCAACATATCACTATCTATTGGCAACATATCACGATCTATTGGCAACATATCACGATCTATTGGCAACATATCACGATCTATTGGCAACATATCACTATCTATTGGCAACATATCACTATCTATTGGCAACATATCACTATCTATTGGCAACATATCACTATCTATTGAATAAAAATAATAATTGATGGGCTGCATTCAATTTGTGTAAATGAAATATAAGAAAAAGGTATGCTAAACTTGAATTCATAGACAGGACAAAAGATTTTGATGTTTCGGCTTAGAGTCTTCATCAGAAAACAAGATGAAAAGAAGTATAAAAAGTATCGTCATACTTCTTTTTGTCTTGTTTTCTGATGAAGGCTCTAAGCCGAAATGTCAAAATCTTTTGTCCTGTCTATGAATTCAAGTTTAGCATATCTTTTTCTTATATTTCACTATGTATTGGCAACATAACACTATCTATTGGCAACATAACACTATCTATTGGCAACATGACACCATCTATCTAACTTGGCTGAGTGCCTAGCTAAAAATAATCTTATCTAAATTGACTGAAATAGTTCGGACATGTTATGCGAAAGCCTGAATAACGACAAAAGACAAGAGGTCGCTTGGGCTGAACGGCTTCATCAGCGAAAACAATTAAAAAAAAAAATCAGAATATAACATCAAAACTTATCTTTGTAGACACTAAGTCATTACGCAGGCTTTCACATACCGTGTCCTCGCTGTTTGATTCACAGGGGCTTGAACACGTTCTCTGCTATATCATCCAAAATTCACTGATAGCCTAGACAACACCCTCTAACTAATTTAATCTAACTTAACTAATACACTAACTAAAACAGCTGTTTAACAATTGTTGATAGCATTGCTGATATGCACTAAAGGCCATCCATATATTAATATGACAGGTAATATACTGTTTCCTTGATCAAACCCCCTCTCATGTCATTTCCCTCCCCCACCCCCAACCAAGTGCTTATATAAGGAATAGTTCCACACCTCCCCCCCCCCCCCCCCCACTCTTATTGAAGGCTCAGCTCACACATTGCATCTATTTAAATGAATGCTTAACTCACACATTGTATCTACTTAATTGAAGGCTTAGCTCACACATTGTGTCTACTTTGACAAAAATTCTGATTTTTTTTTTCTTCTTATATGCAATATTTAGATTGCCCCTCCATTATTCTAGAGCTGGACATTCACTTATAATATGATTTAATCAACTATTTTTCATAATCACTTACAGTATGACAACCAATCTGGGCAGTTTTTACGATATCTCAAACAAATAACATGAGTGACCTGATCCTTTCTCATTATTTCTTCAAAACAAAGCAGCACTAACATCATCTTCTGGCTTTGCTTTGACCAATTGTCATTTTATTTGACTAATCTTTATATAACTAAATTAATTGTCATTTTATTTGACAAATCTTTATATAACTAAATTAATTGTCATTTAATTTGACTAATCTTTATATGGCAAAATAAGTATTCCATTTGTTTAAAAAAAAAAAATCTTTTGAAAATTAATTTTGATGTTAGTTGTTGATTGCCCAGTAAATCTAGGTGTGTTCTATTGTTAGAACTGAAAGTTATTTTTCTTTTGAGCTAAATCAATTCAAGGGTGAAAATGTTAATTGGGAAATTTGAGTTCATAAACAGACCCAGTTAAAAATCTAAATTTAAAAACAAAAAGCTATATGTTGTATGGAGCTTTTATTTTTGTTGATTTTCCTACAAATGCAACATTAAAGTTCAACATACTCTGCGTAAGCATTTTATGTAAAAAAAAAAAAAAAGGTCCACCCTAAATATTGTGTTAACTTAATTAAATGTACTTGCTGTCAACTGTTTGCAATAGCTGTCTGGCAAACCCAACATTTTAAATTCACGATAATATAACATGAAATATATATATGTGTGTGTGCTGTCAATGTGCAGAACACACCAAGTAATGAATGTTTTAACTGTGAACAGAGCTGAGAACTACCCCCAGAAGCCCCCAGACAGCGCATTCACATCCTACAAGCGGCTGACCAAGCAGGCTTCATTCTCTGGCACCTCTAGCAACAACCCGCCCGAGACCAACTGGAGGATGGGGAGATCGGGTGAAAGGTCAAGGCCCGTGCCCAGTTCGGTCCCCCAAAGGAGCCACAGTGTTGGCAGTGCTTTGAAGTAAGGGCCCCTTAACATCAGGCTTTTTTTTCTTTCATTTCCAACTTTTACTGTCATGTAGATTGCCATGACTAGATGTTGTAAATCATTTACAGTTCTTGCATCACTAGCATCATCATCGGCATCACCAACAAGTCTTATATGGCATGTAATTCTACTGCATTTTAGTTGATCTAACAACATATTTAACAAAACTCCATTGGGACATATCTTAGAATTAATTGTAGTTTAGTTTTCATTTTTTTTAAAAGCTAAATTGTCTTTATAACTTGTTCTCTATTACAGTTAACGATACATTAGAAATATTTTCTGCACTTTTTGTCTCTCATATTTGGTTTATCATCCCACATGAGTGATGTTTTTAAAAAATTTTCACTGTGAATAACTTAATGGATATTTCTTCTCTCCATGGCTGACCCAATAGAAAGTCTGTGGTGTGTCCACCTCTCGCCCCTCTCCCGGTTATTGATGTGTCCGCTCTCCCCTACCCCCCAGTGGCCCATACAACAAAGTCGGCCAACGTTAAACTGACTGTACGCCCGGTGAACGGTGACCTCAATGAAGCAGAGGGTCCCGAACCTAACCTTCCACCCCCACCAGTAGACCTCCCTTTTCTTTTTACAATAATGCCCCTACCACCCCCGCCACCCCTCTCTGAACTCTTCAGATCTGCTCAAACTGTAAACTCCCCGCCCGCAGAGCCACCACCACCGCCACCACCACCGTTCAAAACATTCCCCCTCCCCCCAGTTAGTAAAGACAACAAAAGCTCCACAAAGTTCAATGAACTTAAGGGGTGGAGAGTAAGGGAAGGTGAAGAGGGCCTCTCAGAGTCATCTGGGTAAGATGCAAATAAAAAAAAGTACTTTTTGTGTGTCTCTCTTTTTGGCATGACAACATATACATGGACACAGATGCATGGACACTTAACAATGTTTAATCTTTCCCTCCAATCTGGTGGTTAAGAACCGCTGCTCCAATCAGATGTATGTGTTTATGTGTTCTCATTGACAACTTAACATGATAGTCTGATTACCTCCTCAAAACCTTGCATGTTAGTTATCATTTGTTTACAGTCCAACGAATCAAGATAAAATCTTCAATTATAATTGTACAAGAGCGAATAAATGAATATTTTAATGACAAAACTTTTACTAATCTTGCTGCATGCTTTGAAATATTATCTCACACTCTTCATTTCCTCTCATTAACACCAAATCGGAAAATTATAAAGACAAACTTAACTACTGACGAGCATCTCTGGTTGACTGAACTTGGAAGTGTGCTCAAATATAGTGTGTGTAGGACCCAGTTCTTTCATGTCTTACTTTCATTCATCTTATGTGTGAGACAAAGAATATGAACGCACAGCTTTGAAAGAAAATAACTCCTGACTTGGAGAAGCAAAAAAATAAATTTAAAAAATGTAGTATAGTTTAATGTGTCTCATGAAACTCTTTAGGTCAAAGTTGAGCAAAAAATATGAATGCACAGCTTTGAAAGAAAATAACTCCTGACTTGGAGAAGCAAAAAAATAAATTAAAAAAATGTAGTATAGTTTAATGTGTCTCATGAAACTCTTTAGGTCAAAGTTGAGCAAAAAATATGAATGCATAGCTTTGAAAGAAAATAACTCCTGACTTGGAGAAGCAAAAAAATAAATTAAAAAAATGTAGTATAGTTTAATGTGTCTCATGAAACTCTTTAGGTCAAAGTTGAGCAAAAAATATGAATGCACAGCTTTGAAAGAAAATAACTCCTGACTTGGAGAAGCAAAAAAATAAATTTAAAAAATGTAGTATAGTTTAATGTGTCTCATGAAACTCTTTAGGTCAAAGTTGAGCAAAGAATATGAATGCACAGCTTTGAAAGAAAATAACTCCTGACTTGGAGAAGCGAAAAAAATAAATTAAAAAATGTAGTATAGTTTAATGTGTCTCATGAAACTCTTTAGGTCAAAGTTGAGCACAAAATATGAATGCACAGCTTTGAAAGAAAATAACTCCTGACTTGGAGAAGTAAAAAATAAATTTAAAAATGTAGTATAGTTTAATGTGTCTCATGAAACTCTTTAGGTCAAAGTTGAGCAAAAAATATGAATGCACAGCTTTGAAAGAAAATAACTCCTGACTTGGAGAAGTAAAAAATAAATTAAAAAATGTAGTATAGTTTAATGTGTCTCATGAAACTCTTTAGGTCAAAGTTGAGCAAAAAATATGAATGCACAGCTTTGAAAGAAAATAACTCCTGACTTGGAGAAGAAAAAAAATAAATTTAAAAAATGTAGTATAGTTTAATGTGTCTCATGAAACTATTTAGGTCAAAGTTGAGCACAAAATATGAATGCACAACTTTGAAAGAAAATAACTCCTGACTTGGAGAAGCAAAAAAATAAATTTAAAAAATGTAGTATAGTTTAATGTGTCTCATGAAACTCTTTAGGTCAAAGTTGAGCAAAAAATATGAATGCACAGCTTTGAAAGAAAATAACTCCTGACTTGGAGAAGCAAAAAAATAAATTTAAAAAATGTAGTATAGTTTAATGTGTCTCATGAAACTCTTTAGGTCAAAGTTGAGCAAAAAATATGAATGCACAGCTTTGAAAGAAAATAACTCCTGACTTGGAGAAACAAAAAAATAAATTTAAAAAATTTAGTATAGTTTAATGTGTCTCATGAAACTCTTTAGGTCAAAGTTGAGCAAAAAATATGAATGCACAGCTTTGAAAGAAAATAACTCCTGACTTGGAGAAGCAAAAAAATAAATAAAAAAAATGTAGTATAGTTTAATGTGTCTCATGAAACTCTTTAGGTCAAAGTTGAACAAAAAATATGAATGCACAGCTTTGAAAGAAAATAACTCCTGACTTGGAGAAGAAAAAAATAAATTAAAAAAATGTAGTATAGTTTAATGTGTCTCATGAAACTCTTTAGGTCAAAGTTGAGCAAAGAATATGAATGCACAGCTTTGAAAGAAAATAACTCCTGACTTGGAGAAGCGAAAAAAATAAATTAAAAAATGTAGTATAGTTTAATGTGTCTCATGAAACTCTTTAGGTCAAAGTTGAGCACAAAAAAAAAAAAAAAAGATTCTTCTTGCAATTAATGTGACAAGTTCGTATGTTACACCACACAGCTGAGATCTATTTAGAAATAGAAATACCAGTACAGCATCAACCCCTACTCATCATTTTACTTTGCTGGAGTGTATTCTGTTTGGTTTTATTGTATACTTCTGCCCAATTTATTTTCGAGTTTCTGTTCTTCAGTTTTGTGAGGGACTTGCACCTAAACTTTTTCCTTTCTTTCCTTATTTAATAGTTAGAATATATATATATTAAATTTGTGTTTTGTCTTTATATTAATATATTAATGCTTAAATGTTTTATTTATAAAAAAATGGTTTGTGTCTTAAAACCTTCATAATAATAAGCTTTATCGAAGACCAAATTCCCATATAATTAATTAGAAATGCTCAAAAGTATTGGAGTTTTTTTGTGGTGGCACACATTTTAGTGTGCACCTATGGTTAAACGTCATTTAAATGTTACAAATTATTCATTTAATTTTTATATATTTTTTTAAAAGTAGAAATGAATATACTATTAACTGTTTATATCATGGACATAGCATATATATCCTACACTCTCAGAATCTTTCTCCTCTGGTGCATGTCTATCATTGGACACAGCATAGACATCTTACACTCTCAGAATCTTTCTCCTCTGGTGCATGTCTATCATTGGACACAGCATGAGTGGAACCTCCCCGCCTATTCTCTTGATGTCTTGTTTATGCCGGTGAATAGAGAGCAAGAAATAATTGTACATAATCCATTAATCTTAATGTTTTGACTAAGCAACAAAATAAACTTGGCTGTTGCCTTTTCGTCGTCGTCCCCCCCCCCCCCCCCCCCGAGAGCTAATAATGATTTTTTTTTATAAATTATCTATTTATACATGTGCTGTACTGTCAGTGGTAGAAATACAACGACACATAAAATTATTTTAAATTTACTAGTTTGAAATGATCTCAGGGGCCCCACTTGTAAAACTATTCCAAGTGACATTTATTTTATCATTAATTGATGATATTAATTTATAAATTAATATTATTTCAAAAAATAATAATTCAAAAAAAGTTAAACTTTAATTATTATTATTTTAAAATAATAAAAAAAGATTGAAAAAAAAAAAAAAACTTGAATACGGCATGTAGTGTAGCTTAAATAAAGTTATTTTAGTTTTGAAGGATAAAGGTATGCTCCGATCTTTTACCCGAGTATAAATGGATCAAACAGTTCAATGATTTTCCACAGATCAAAAAGTCACACTGATGCAGGGGAGAAGCATGACTCTGAAGCTCTTGATGAGAAACACACAATCATTGCCACAGCCAAGGGGATTTTCACTTCTAAAGGTGGCCTATTGGAATCCCAAGGTAAACATTTTAAAAAATTCGACCATTTCCCACTGCCACTAATATCATTCACAGTCCACTGTACATTTGTAGCAACTTTTCTTTTGTTATTTTTTAAATCATCACAACATTTTGTAACAGGTTTAGATTATTCTTTCTTTGTAATCAGTAACCCTCAATTTCTAAAAAAAAAAAAAAAAAAAATATTTTAAATTAAAAACAAATAACTTAAAATAAAAATTGAATGACATTTGGTATGCACGAGATCCCCCCCCCCCCCTTTTTTTTTTTTTTTAAATATAACTATCACTAATAAAAGAAATATTTTCTACACAAAATATGGCTTTTTGACCAAGACATATCACTTTTTTTTTGAAAAAAGAGTCATCTCTTTTTGAAAAGGAACCCCCCCCCCCCCCCCCCCCCCCGATTTGTTAGAGAATCATCATTACCAAATTTCTTTATTCCTCTAGAAACTGGAGTCAGCATCTTCATCCCTGAAGGAGCCATAGATGAAAATTTTGAACAAGAAATTTACTTTAAAGTTTGCAGAGATAATAGTCTTTTACCTCCCTTGGATACAGAGAAAGGTAATTGAGGAGGATGTAAACCATTTGTAATACTCAAAAAGATCTGAGGGATGATTTGCAATGAGTGTGCAAAATTATATCATTTCAATCATCCTTCTGTTTGTTTTTATTATATTTTATACCTGTTACGGATTCATGGAGTGGGATTTTGCCTATCACCATACCCTTAATATTTTTTATTACCTGTTTTAGATATGAATGACAATAATATTGATATTAACTATTTTTTTAAAGGAAGAAAACTTAATTTTCTTTTTTTTAAGATGGTGCACAAAATTATCTTTTGTCTCCCCTGAGCCATTTCGTTTTTATAGGGAAAAATAATAATTTTAAACACATTTTTTATAAATAATAATAAATAATAATAATTTTTTTAAAGTTTTTTTTTCTGCGGTTAAATCAAAAAAACATTTCCTTGATATAATTTTAAGCCATACAAGTAAGTATAGAAAATATTTCCTGTTGACCCACATACAAGCTAGTGTAGATAATATTTCATGTTCACCCACATACATCCTAGCATAGACTAAATGTCCTATTCACTTACATATAGGCTAGTATAGAAGTATATAATTGCAATGCACCCTCATGCAAGCTACAAAAGACTATGTTTTCCAACTGTGATTCTAGGTGAGACTCTGCTAAGTCCCCTAGTCATGTGTGGACCTCATGGAATACAGTTTAAGAAACCCGTGGAGCTGAGACTACCCCACTGTGCCTCAGCTAACCCTGAAAGCTGGTCCTTTGCCCTCAAATCCAGTGACTCACCATCAGGTTTGTGAACTCCACATGTACAAAATCATTTGGGATGTCAAGTACAAGCACAGTAATTAAGTAACAGGAAATTCTAAAAAAAAAAAAATTTCCTTCGATGACTCAGAGATTTTGATCAGTGATGTCAAACTGGCAGCCAAAAGCCCACACTTTTTTCGTTTAATTATAACTTATGCGGATCTTTCACAACCAATTCAATTTAGTAACATCTGTGTTAGATAATGTTAACTGTAGTTGGTTTCTCATGACAGACAAATTTATCAGTATACACATTCAACGACAGTAGAAACAAAAAAAAAGCACAATTTTACTCAAATTACTGCATACCATAATTTAAAAAGTATTTTATCTTCAAACTAACAGGCAAAACCACAGAATGGCAGAATATGACTCTAGCTGGCTCTGAGGGTGTTTCCAAAGGTAGAGTGGACCAGAGCAGTGTTTCCATATTGGTGGATCATTTCTAGGGTCTCCTCACCAAAGACTTGCAGAGTGGATCAGAGCAGTGGATCCAGACTGGTGGATCATTTCTAGGGTCTCCTCACCAAAGACTTGCAGAGTGGATCAGAGCAGTGGATCCATGTTGGTGGATCATTTCTAGGGTCTCCTCACCAAAGACTTGCAGAGGGGATCAGAGCAGTGGATCCAGACTGGTGGATCATTTCTAAGGTCTCCTCACCAAAGACTTGCAGAGGGGATCAGATCAGTGGATCCATTCTGTGGGTAATTTCTGTTTCAGGCTGTCCTCACCAAAGATCTTGTGCCATAACGAGAGATCACTTTTCGTCAGGATTAATTTATTCACTGCTCACGGTCTCAACAGAGGGATTTGTATGCAACAAACATGAGATGACTTTCTACTTGAAAGAAATTTCTTTTTAGTTGTGAATTATTTGTGTGTTCTTTTATCAACATTTGATTTTAAAAAATTATTAATCTTTCAAGGTGATATTGAAAGGTTTCAAATAGGTGTAAAAAAAACAACAACTGACCTTCTTGCTGTTTGTTGTATTCGACACATATTCAAGACTAAACTTCAAAAGAAGCCAACTGGAAATTTATTCAAGGTCAAGGCTTCTCTACTTTCAGATTATTGTTACATATAAATGACATTCAGGGCAATTTTACTTAAATAAAGACATTTTTAACATAAGACTTATCTTATTTTTGTACAAAATTACAACCTTTCAAACGTTTTGAAGTTAAATATTGCTATGCTTGATGTTTTATGAAAATGTCCAGATCCCAGCTCTGCATTATCTCACGAGTTTAAGTAAAAGTCAAAATAAATGTCTGTGTGGATCAGAGCCCAATGGGATCAATCTGATTCAATTGAAGACAAATATGTACACTAATTAAAATATACTTAAAATACATTTTTTTTTTTTAAATGTATAGACCCACTTCCTTCATATTAAATGTGTACATTTTATTTTCTTTCCACTCTATAAATTGTGTAAACAAGTCTCAACAAGTATTAATTATTGTTTTATATTGAACAATGTGTTATGTTTATGCCTTGCCAAATATGTTGACTCTTTAACTTTAAACTGTAATTAACTACTGCAGCTTATTAGTAATCAGGTATCTCCATGACTGCAATTACAGATCGCCTGTATTTTAAAAAAAAAGAAAAGAAAAAAAAAAAAAGAGAGAGAGAAAGCAGTTGTGACTTCATTCAAAATAATCTAGTATTTTATTTAAATTTGTTGAATATAATCAAGTCTTTTTGTGTTGATTTAATGTTTGACCCGGAGGATGGTGATAATGTTGAAAGAAATTATTGGTGCTCTGAAATCAGCTCTGGCCAGTGGTCTCCCCCAGATGTCAATTGTTGTTATTTTCATTGGTACAAGTATAAGTTTGTTGTATGCAACATTTGACAGCTGCATTGCCTCTCCAGCTCTGAGCCATCATAACACAAACATTCACAATATTTTTTTAAATATTTTTTTATTTCACCACACAGACCTAAAAGATCAAATAATTTAAATATTATTATTAATATTATTATTATTCATCCTTTGCAAAGATGACAATAAGGCAATTTTTGACAGAGTTGTTGCCTTGACTTGAGCTGCATTTTGTTTAAAGTTAAGGAGAGTTTCTGAATTTGTCAGCCTCACTCTCTCGTCCTTGCCCATTTGATCCAATGGCAAGATTTAGTCAAAAAGACTGGAACTAGACTAGGACGGAGTGGATGACCAGCAGTGTTTTATTTAACCGCTAAGGAGTTAAGGAGAGTTTCTGAATTTGTCAGCCTCAGTCTCTCGTCCTTGCCCATTTGATCCAATGGCAAGATTTAGTCAAAAAGACTGGAACTAGACTAGGACGGAGTGGATGACCAGCAGTGTTTTATTTAACCGCTAAGGAGTTAAGGAGAGTTTCTGAATTTGTCAGCCTCAGTCTCTCGTTCTTGCCCATTTGATCCAATGGCAAGATTTAGTCAAAAAGACTGGAACTAGACTAGGACGGAGTGGATGACCAGCAGTGTTTTATTTAACCGCTAATGAGAGTTTCTGAATTTGTCAGCTTCACTCTCTCGTCCTTGCCCATTTGATCCAATGGCAAGATTTAGTCAAAAAGACTGGAACTAGACTAGGACGGAGTGGATGACCAGCAGTGTTTTATTTAACCGCTAAGGAGAGTTTCTGAATTTGTCAGCTTCACTCTCTCGTCCTTGCCCATTTGATCCAATGGCAAGATTTAGTCAAAAAGACTGGAACTAGACTAGGACGGAGTGGATGACCAGCAGTGTTTTATTTAACCGCTAAGGAGTTAAGGAGAGTTTCTGAATTTGTCAGCCTCACTCTCTCGTCCTTGCCCATTTGATCCAATGGAATGATTTAGTCAAAAAGACTGGAACTAGACTAGGACGGAGTGGATGACCAGCAGTGTTTTATTTAACCGCTAAGGAGAGTTTCTGAATTTGTCAGCCTCACTCTCTCGTCCTTGCCCATTTGATCCAATGGCAAGATTTAGTCAAAAAGACTGGAACTGACTAGGACGGAGTGGATGACCAGCAGTGTTTTATTTAACCGCTAAGGAGTTAAGGAGAGTTTCTGAATTTGTCAGCCTCACTCTCTCGTCCTTGCCCATTTGATCCAATGGCAAGATTTAGTCAAAAAGACTGGAACTAGACTAGGACGGAGTGGATGACCAGCAGTGTTTTATTTAACCGCTAAGACTTTTTTTTTTTTTGCTGGGGATTGATCTTGAGTCCATCCGGCCACGCAGCACTCCAATAAAATAAAATTAAAAATCATGTTAACACTATAAATAAACATCTATTGTCTCTACTCTTTGTTTATACTCCTCTTGTTGTCCATATTCCCCTTTGATCCCAGTTTGCATTCCACTTTAAACTGTTTACAACTGTAACCCAGCTTGACGTTACCTTGCTTTTGAGAACGTTACAGAAAAGTTTCAGTGTCCCATTTGTTCATGATTTCAATAAGAGCTGTTGCTGTTGAATGTTAATAATAAAACGCTTGACTGGAAGAGAAACCGTACAATAATGTAATGCAGAGAATGGTTTACACAAATCGTTCATTGCATCTCTTTAAGTTTAAGACAGTTTCTTTGTTGTTTTTTTAAATTATAAACCAAAAGTAAGGTCAGAGGGTTTTACTCTATCCACCTGTTACTTGTCTTAACTGTAACCCATCATTCCTTCATCATATTTTCCACTTCTGGTTGAAATGATATGTAAACTTATTTTATGTGTTGACTTTCATTATAAGGCATCAGAAAATTCACCTCCTCCTCCTCCTCCCCCCCCCCCCCCCAAAAAAAAACAACAACAACAAACAATTGTTGATCTATTAAAAAATTATATAGAACAAATTGGCCTGTAAAATGTGGCACTCAGGTTGTGTCACAATTATGAGAGAGTTTATCATTCATTCTTGTAATTGTTTTTTTTTTAATGGGTAGATAATATGAGACTAAAACAAAGATGTTAAAGTATTTGAATTTATTGTATTTAGAAGTTGTTAAAGACATGCCAATATGGTGGAAGTCGAGGAACAAACAAATATAGACGACTGCAATAAATAAATAAAATGAATAAATAAACAGCCATGAGTCATAGTTGTTTGATTTCCCAGAAAAAACTAAAAGTCAGAATGTTACAGGACCAAGAGACACAGCTACCTTTGTGTGAGTGAGATTATATAAGACTAGTAAAGGGAACATTTGGTCCCATGTCAGTGCAAATTACTTTTTTTAAAAAATAAAAAATGGAAGCTTTATGTGAAGTTACAGAGTATTTTATTACCAGGTGTTTTAGGCTTGTAACATTGTTAATGACTTAACCTCCAGTCTTATCAAGGCCCTAGTCAGCCAGAACCACTGCCAAACTGTTATACTTTATTCAATTGACATTTTTTTAGTATTCAAGAAACTAAAATGCTTTTGTATAAAATTAACTGTATTACTGGACAATAAAAGCTTTACCCCATTGAATTTGTTAATCTTGTAAGTGTATATAGCTAACTAAGTTTATCATAAACAAAATATTCAATATTCATCCCTGCCAAAATAACTGTAAAAATTGAATCATTAAGGGAACAATTTTTACTGACTGATTAGTATAGTAACTCAAAAGATTATCATTTTTGATAATTAAAAATTATTTAAGACATCAGTGCCGGTAGTAAACACACATTTTAATTTATGACATTGAAAGTGGCTAAAAAAAATTGATCTTTCCAAAGACATTTTCTTTCCCATTGTTATGTTTTTTTAAAATTATATTTGATAAACAACTGTTTTTAACTTTCATTGATATGTAAATACATAACTCTTCTGAAATGTAAAAATTACAAATAACCAAATGACCAATAAATCTTTAAAAGAAAAAAATATCACTAATTTTTTTTATTCCTTCATTTGTGTTATATAAAAACCCTATTAAAAAATTGGATTCATTTCTTAACCCTTTACAGTCCGATGCGCCCGAAATGCGCCAATTTTTTCCTTAAGCCTACAGTCCGTTGCGGCCAAACCCGCCCGCTTCGCCCCGCTGCGAGGTTGTTTACTTTTGTTCTTAGCACAGCGGAAATCCATTGCGCATTACTATTTATAGTTCTACCGGAAGAAAGCCTCGTTGTCGGCATTTATTTTGATACTAGTTTGACCGCGGTGCCGTTAGGGGCTGATTTTCTATGATTTTTTTAAAAGTTGCGATTTTTTCGCTGTAAAAAATGGCTCTCGAAGCCTTGGATACAATTTTGAAAGAACTTAGGACTAATGAAGCTTCACTATTTCATAAATCTAGTGTCCCTGAAACTGTTTTTTGGTGCAATTTTTGCTTTAATCATTTCTTTGTATTTAGGTATTTTTTATTTTATTTTCTTGCTTATATTTTCTGTAAATTAATTAGATAAAGAACCTTCATTTAGAATGGAGTTATGACCCTTTGCATGGTCGCTGGGATTAGACAAGGCTGGATAGGCTTGGACTGTAAAGGGTTAATGGAAAAGTAAACCTCTCAATACTCTTCATGCAGAACATTCTACCATTAGATTATAAAAAATAATAATTTACAAAGACTATTTTGAAACAAGAAAATATCTTTAAAAAAAAAAAACTAGAACCAAAAGAAATCCTTTAAATGAACTGGGTAACATTGGGGTAAGTGAGTACATACCGTAACTTTTTTTTTTGGGGGTGCAGAATTCTCAAATTTATTTTTTAGGGGAATACTTTGGATTTTGGGGACCTTCTGTGTAAGACTTTAACTCGTAGGGGACACTTTTAGCATCAATGTCCAACTTGTGTCTGGCAAATATCAGCCTTATGTCAGTGTGGAGGTAAATTTTGCCGGAACGACTGCTGGCACACCTGCAGAGATTGACAGGGATTAGCTAATGCAGCAATTAAGTTTTCAAATAATTAGTATAAATTAACTTATTGAATGGTATTATACCTCTGTCCACTCCTTTCAAGAACCTTTTGGTCGATGAAAATATTAATGTTGCACCCAACAACCACTGATTCGGACTTATAAAATCAATATATGGAAGAGTCTACATTCGCAAATGACTAAATATGTATGTTGTTGAAAGGATTCAGTGAAAAGTTATTAATTCTACACACGGTCAACGCACATAAAATATAACTTCAGCAATGAACATTTTCCCTACCTTAGATGTATGAGGTATCTCAGAAACGATGGTGCTGTTGAGTTGATATCAGTTGGACAGTAGACTGTACGCTGGCGGATAAACGTTTGTGACGAGGCAGGCATGTCAGAGAGGTCATATCTGACAACAAACATCTTGACAACGGTTTTATTTGGATTGAATAAAGTCTGAAATTTTTAAAAACAAAACAAAAAAAAGTTTAAAGGTTGATGGTGAAAAGTTGCTGTGTATTGATCTGTTCTAGATTTGACAACTTTATTTTTTCTGTGTCCTACTAGTGCAGTGTAGACAGCTGTTGTTGTTTATCCTACAGCTGTTGTCTGCTGTCTGCAGACTTAGGTGGTTGGTTGTTTTTTTTTTACTAAGGTTTTACTTCTTTCACAATAATGGCAGGTGAGCTCATGAGGCAGGTGAGCTCATAGAGGCAGGTGAGCTCAAAGAGGCAGGTGAGCTCATGGGGCAGGTGAGTTCATGTGCCAGAAGAGCTCATGGGGAAGGTGGGCTCATGAGGCAGGTGAGCTCATGAGGCAGGTGAGCTCATGAGGCAGGTGAGCTCATGGGGCAGGTGAGTTCATGCGCCAGAAGAGCTCATGGGGAAGGTGAGCTCATGGGGGCAGGTGAGTGCATAGAGGTGAGCTCATGGGGCAGGTAAGCTCATGTGCCAGAAGAGCTCAAGGGGGCAGGTGAGCACATAGGGCAGGTGAGCTCATGGGGCAGCTAAGCTGATGGATCAATTCCATGCTAAATTTGATTGAATGTTTTAAAGTCTCTTCTCTGAATTTTTAATATCAAACAACAGCCACCATCATAAAAAAAAATTCACATGACGTAATGATTACATTAATCCAAAGTGAGGTCTCCCAACTCACATATTCATCTTTTCCCATACAATACTTTATTGCTATAAAAGCAAAACATTATAGCATAAAATGTTGGGTGTTGTGCTCAAGACCCAACCATTATGGCTGGAATCAAATCATTTGCTGCTTTCACGAGCACTGGCTTCTGAGTGTGTAAAAAAAGAAAATGCAATTTACATAAACTGAACTATCACTTACCACCTGGACAGTCCCTTTCTTTGGTATGTGGTAGCCTTTTTTATTGACAGATTCCAAGTTGATGTGACCCTGAACATGAGGAAGACACAGCGATCAAATAACAATTTTCTCATCACAAAATACTTGCATCTAAGTGTTACTTTTTAAAAAAAGTAATATTCTAAAAAAATACACACAAAAAACAAAAACTATCTGGAGTAAAATCTGACCAAAATAGAAATACAAAATCTGGGGCTCATGTACATTGGATAATATTTAAGTAAAAAGTGCCGGGCTTTTAAAAAAAAATACAAGCAAAGGTATGAAAGGGAATTACGGTACCGTACCAAATATGGTGATGGAGCATTGTCGTCAGAGAGCGCAAAGAAAAATGCCGATACAGGCACATGAAGGTGTTTGGGACAAAAAGATCCACTCGCCCCAATCTCTGCGGTAAAGCCTTCCACTGTCCCGACCGGGTCAATGCGGCCATTTAGAATAGATTCCTGGGGACAGACAAGTTCAAAATTCTCAAAACTTGGGAATAATTAATCAAAATTTAGTTGACAGTTTCATCCATACAATTTATATAAAAGAAATTTCACACCAAAAATTAAACTGTAAAAGAAAGTCAAACACTGTAGAGGGGTGCTAGAACAATATTCCTTTTTCATGGTTTTGCCTCGTCATGTCTGGCGTTATTACAATTGTGAATACAACTTTGTGCTCTTCGTGTTTAGAAGTTAAAAATCATGAACTTCTGTCACCACCACTCCATCCCCACACACCCTCCCCCCCCCCCCCCCTCCCCCCCCCCCCCCCTTTAGTATTGCTGCTGAAGTTGTGAAGTGCAAATAACAGACTGCCTAGAAAACTTCATGCCAGGTTTTACTGTTGGCAAGTTTTGCCAGGCAGTTATCCTGTTTATCCCATAGAAGGGGCAGCACTATCCAACTCCACACAAATCAAATATGAGCCGAAATGGTCAGTACATTGATCATGTGCTCTTGAGATATAGAAGAAGAAGAAGAAGAAGAAGCCTTTAAACAAACCTCAAAATTTCCCAGTAAACAGTTGGTGGATGCAGGGGCACTTGTGCTCAAGGTTATCCTCTTGTCTTCCTCATTTTCATTGGTCTTATCAGTGGCATTCATTGCCAGCTTGGAGCATGAAAATGCACTGTATAGAAAAGATCACTATTAGAGAAGAAATCAGAGCTCCCCCTGATCTGAACAGGGCATAAAATTTCAACAAGACGTGAATGAATGGACACACTTGTTATAGTAGGCAGAGCTTGAGATTAAAAGATATTAGAGTATTATCAAAGGGTACAATGCTCTGGACAAACTCATTAGACATTAATTATTCATGTTTGCAAATTACTTTTAGGACAATTAGTAATCATTTTCTTTTCTTGGGACAGCTAATTTTTCCCCCATTGCATCACAAATTGGCTGCTGACCTCAGAATATTGGTGGTTCAGCTTTTGTTTTTCCATTATAAGACTACTTCCATGGCTCCAGAAAAATCCCAGACTTATAATATGAAGTTAATGAAGCACCTGCCACTAGGTTGTGAACCCGAGAAATACATCCGAGTAGTTGAATTAATATTTACCTTTTCAGTGCCCTGGTGTTCAGAAGGTTGGCATCATAGTCAAAAGTGCCACCCGGTTTTCTTTTTAGCGGGGCCTTATTTTGAAAATGGGGGAAAGATTGATAAAAAAATGAAAAAAAATGAAATTAATGTCTTGATAAGATTCTAGATCGAAAACTTCAACCTTTGCATACATTTATCATTTGATTATTCAAATACACAGATTTCTTTTTAAACAATGACAAACTTGATTTAACTTTATTCCTTACCGGACTAGATTGGGTTGGTAGACCAGTGCGACTATTAAAAATCATAGACGCACTTTTCACAGCCATTTTCCGCAAGCCGATCTGGCTGGCGGTATCACAGTATTGCTGACAACATCAAGAAATAAAGATATGCTAAAAATATTCATATACAATAAGTTTTTGAAATTATTCCAAAAATGTGGAAAGGGTTTGAAAAAGAAACTGCAAGAGTTAAATAAAAACAATTAGACAGGAATTTTTTGACCAGCTACCGCTACGATTTATTTTCTAAAGGCAAAGGTGACCGTCAATCCTAATCCTTAAAGGACAACTTACCATATTAATCACAGATGGTCTGGTTGGCTTCGGATCTTGTGACTTGACCTCTCTGTCCATACAGCTGGGGGTGGACACTGTACGGTGAGGTGGAATGGAGCTCCAGCCCGGGGGGTCACCGTGGAGGGGCGGAGAGGACGACAGAGAAGCAGTTTCACATTTTGGTTTCCCAAAGTTATTCCTTGATGTGATCTCGAGGTCAGTCTCTGCTGAAAAACTTGAAACCCTGGCAGAGCTGAGGGCACATTGCTGAATTGCTTCCAACTGCAGTGCAGATGTCAGCATAGAGGTCTGAGCTGATGGTGAGGGTGACTTAAGTGGGGGGGAGTGGGTGGAGTTTGCATCTTTTGATTCAGAAATATAGAACATGACATGGGTATTGTCATCAGAAACATAGGCGTCCACTGTAGTAGGAGCATTTGTGTCTTCATGGACATTGCCAGAATCATTCAACACACTGAGGCTGTCTGAATGGTTCTTGTTATTATTCACTGCTTCCTCTAGCCAGCTTGAATCAACTGACTTACTTTTACACTGAGAGGACACACTTGCGATTTCATCAACAGCGACAAGAGCACCTTTTGAAGAATTAATATCATTTAAATAATTGCATCCTGCGACTGGCAAGCCAGGGTCCAGAACCTCCTCACTGGATGTGTCAGTGGTTGTGCCGAGAATGTCATTCTCTGGGTCCAGGAAGACGGTGCATGTTTGAGATTCTTGATGTGTGGGTAAGACACTGTCAGCAGAAGGGTTTGTTGGTATGATGGCCTTCAACTGGCTTTCCGTCTCAATTTCTTGAAAGTCACCATCTTGTGTTCCTACTCCTAAGCAACCGTCACGGACTTGTGAGTAAGAAATCAGGCAAGTATCACTATCTTGCACGTAAATGGCCAGGGAAGTGTCAACATCTCGAGTGTAAGCGGACAGGCAAGTATCAGCACAGCTGCTGTTTCTGTTTAAGTTGCTCTTTTCCATCCTACATTCAACAGGATGACCATTGACCTCATTGATGTTTTGAAGTGCAGTCTGGCATCCACTGTGCTTAACTGGCATAGCAAAATGGGGAACTTTAGGTGCAAAGAAGTCTTGGGACAACGTTCCATGTTTGTTGAGTTTGTAATGTGTGTTGGGGCCATCATGTCTGTCGGGGCTGTCATGTTTGTTGAATGTTGTGTTGCAAGTGTTGAGTTCTGTGAGAGTGAGAGTTCTGTTGATGAGATCATCATTATCACAATGGTTTGAAAGACTTGAAAGCTGCAGAGATTCTTGTTTGGTCGGATTCACAGACGAACCAGATCTTAGTGTTGGTAGAGAATTGTCTGAAAGATTAAAGGGTTTTAGCTGTAGGGCCTGATCAGTGGAAGCTGCCTTCACAAAAGGTGGGTTTTCGGTGCTGTCGTCAGTTGGGCCTTGCTTGAGGGGGCCCAGTTTTACCAGCTCCTGAGATTTGATGTGAAAGGATGATGGACAAAATACCTTTTCAACGGTTGTCACAAGCTCTGGGATTAAAGCACGATCCTGGGACGGTGCAGGGAGTTTTGAATCCCCCATGTGTGTCTCACTGACACTGGAAAGACTGGTGGTTCCTTTGAGATCACCA
This sequence comes from Omphiscola glabra, assembly GCA_964017045.1. NCBI lineage: Eukaryota > Metazoa > Mollusca > Gastropoda > Lymnaeidae > Omphiscola > Omphiscola glabra. Next base: position 11,659,360 of record OZ024811.1, on the reverse strand, counting down.
TGGCTGGGTTCTCCAAAGGTGTCATCATAAGGACCTGAGGCCACAGGTGGTGATGTATTAGTGAAAGGTTGAACGGCTGCATTGGAGGTTTGAGTGAACAGTGCATTGCCCTGCTTCATACAGTCTCCGACATTGGTAGTCCACGGGTCCTCAGCACTCAATTGCTGCAGGGCAGAACTCTGTTCGTTGCTGGACTCGCAGAGATTATGCCTGGTGCATTCAGGCATTCTCGAAACAGGATGGGACACAGGGGATGCCATTCGCACAGATGAACCGGATGAACTTGACGAGGAGGATGATGAAAATGAAGATGACAGCATGGGGGACTCGGAGCAAAAGGTCTCAAAATTATTGGGCGAGCCACCAGAAGATGAATGTAATGCATCAATTGATTTGTCTTCGTTCTGAGGGGTGGGGGCAGATTCCCTGGATTCTGCAGAGCTTGTCGGCACCAGATTTGACCGCTCTTGTACTGGACTATAGTTAAGCTGCCTCCTTGCGATACTCTGCTTGGTGGAATTTGTTTCATACCAACCCCCACACACAGTGTTTCCATGGTGACCAACATCCCCTTCGTCAGTCAAAAGAGTTGTTAGATCAAAGTTCTCTGAGGTTTTCTCACCTGATCTAACACCTCCAGTGATTTCATCCGCAGATACACCACTCTGGCTTTCCGGAGTGTTATTTCCACCACTCTCAAGTCCAATGTCATAACTTCCAGTTGCCAGGTTGCCGCCAGATACAGACATGGCTGCCAGGCTGGCCATATATTTACTGATCACATCTGTGTTCACATCATCACCAATCTTGGACCTGAAGAATTCAGACTCAAGATTTTCACCAAAGTCGATGCACTTCCTGGAATCTCTCAGGCTCTCCTCGGGCACCTCCAGTGAAAACAGGACTTTAGGACTATGGAGGACGTTAGCACTGACTGAATGTTCAACGCTCTTGAAAGTGTCGCTTCCTGCATCATAAGAGACAAGAGGAAGCAAATTCTCTTCAAACATTTTCCTAGAATACACCTTATCATTAGCTGTATGGGGGACAGGACCGCCATTTTGTGAGCGACTTCTTTCGGGGACAGGACCACCATTTTGTGAGTGACTTCTTTCGGGGACAGGGCCGCCATTTTCTGAGTGAGCTCTATGGAAGTTACCGAAGAATGGATGCTCTTCACTGTAGGAGTAACTTTCTCTTACCTTGTCTTGTGGCCACTGACCATCTTGCACTTTTGCATCACATTGTGAATAATAAAACAGAGAATGTATGTGTTCACTAGTCAAGTCTTTAGTGTATAGATCACAGGCAGAATAGCTCTGATGTGATTGGTCTGCTAATGGTTCAGGAGATCTGCTAGGAGGGGAAGAGCCCGGTAATAAATCGTTGAAGCCCCTGGCCTCTATACTGCTATTTTCCTTGCCTGCCGGGTACAAATGACCAACAGTTGAATGTTCATATTTGGATTTCGCAGGTGAATCATCACGCCTGTCAGACACAGACTTTTTCTCATCATTGTGGTATTTCTGAACATTTAGCTTCATTGTTTTCTCTGCCACCGATTTGGCATTCACTCTTTTGTGTGGTGAGGGCAACGCTTTTTGGTGGGTTGTGGGTAGCAATTTTTGGTGGGATGAGGACTGTTTGGGTGAAGCCACTGGGGTACTGTCAGAGTCATCCAAGAAATCATGTGAAGATGAAACGTTGACAGTCAGCTCAGAAAATGTGTTGGAGCCAACGATTGACCAGGCATTGGCCTCACCCAGCGACCTGGCGGCGACCCCACCCAGTAACCTGGCAGCCCCATCCTTTGATCTGGTGATGACCCCATCCAGTGATCTAGTCACAAGTCCTTCTGGTAACATTGGGTTCAAACCTTTCATTGTCCTAGAGGTGGTGTGATCAGTTAGCTTAAGTTTGCTACTTCTCTCAATCCCAGAAATCTCATTGTCCTGCCCTTCAGTAGAAGTTGAGTGACTCTTCTGGGAAGATCTTTGGTGTTGTTTTGAGCGCTTCAGACGGCCATCATCGTCATCATCTTCATGGCGTAGATCTTTGGTGGGTAGATCTTTTGGGGACAGTGAATATAGGGACAGCCTGTCTGAAAGTTTCCTTATAAACTCCTCTTCACTTGCTTCCTTTTGGGAAATAGTATTTTTCTTTTGACGTGCCGATGTTGAAAATTCTTTTTTTTCCAACAGATAGGGAGATGAGGCGACTGTCTTCGACTGTTCAAGTTTGGCTTTGGTATGAAGTGCAAACAGCAGCTCTTTCTCAGCACCGGACTTCTTCACATTGTTGACCTCTCCCATGCATTTCTTACCACCCGTTGAGTACAAGGGTCCTGCAACCTTTTCAGGAGGATTTCTTACTTTCTTTCTTGGTTGAGTCCAAGCGTCCTCACTCCTCACACCAATACCCTGAGGATATGGTTGATCAGTTTTTGCCCCAACATCACCCATCCAACACTTCCTTTGCTCTATTCTCAGATCCTTCTCGCCATCTTTCTTTTTAAACTTCCCAAATTTTCTTAACTTTCCATCGTGGCTCCCAAACAAATCATCTTTGGCTAGTCGAATCAAATGGCTGTGTTTGCCAGCGGTTGCCTCATCATAGCGGTGCTGGGTTGGCATGGCTGACAAAATATCAGAGCTCTGATATGTGGCATGCGACCTCGACCTTCCCAACTCTGATCCCTTCAGATGTTTGGAGGGAAGCCTGTATGCAGCACAGTCCGACATATCCCCGACATGTGATGACATAGAATGTTTAATGAAAGCTTTCATGTCATGACTGACACTTGTTGAGCCAATGGGGCAATCGCCCCCATCCCTGAGGCGCATTTTGGCCAGATTCTGTGCTTTGCGTCTAGCAATGTCATCTGCGGTCATAATCTTCGTGCCAGTACAAACTTTTTCCCTAGCACATCCAGCAATATTTTCAGGTGCAGGGGAAGAAACAAACAATGCGTTCCGCTCAACAGTTGAGTGGTTGCGCACCCTGGGTTTGGCTTTCCTTTTCGCTGTCGCTCCTCTCTGCTGAAAACATTCACCGGGTGGCGCTGTTGAGTTCTTCCTCGGCTGATCTCCCGCAGCAGGCCCACCTTTCTGGGGATCTGATTTCCTGTGACTGGCCGCCACCCCTTGCCTGTGCCTGCACTCCTGAAAATCAAACTGGGCACACATGAGGGCCGGCACGGTGGTTTGTCTCTTCAAAGACAGCACATTGACAGTGATTGTGTCCTGACACACGGGAAAGATGTGCTCATCTGGTGGCTGGGGGAAGTCAATGCCTGACACCTCCCCTGGTGCGTAGACTCTGGTCAAATGAAAATAACAGCAATTATCGCTGGCATACTTCTATTTAAATGATAAACTAACTGACTTATTAGATAACATTAGAAACATTTTAAATGATAAATAAACTGACTTATTAGATAACATTGGAGACATTTTAAATGATAAAGAAACTGACTTATTAGATAACATCAGAGACATTTTAAATGATAAATAAACTGACTTATTAGATAACATTAGAGACATTTTAAATGATAAATAAACTGACTTATTAGATAATATTAGAGACATTTTAAAAGATAAATAAACTGACTTATTAGATAACATTAGAGACATTTTAAAGGATAAATAAACTGATTTATTAGATAACATCAGAGACATTTTAAATAAGAACCAAAAAAAAGGGTAAACCTTTGTGACCCAATTGTGACATTTTCTGTTCAAAAAACTAATGTCATTAAATTTTTGAGTTTAATATTTAACTGATGCTACAGGGGAATTAATCTACTTGGGTAAAATTTTAATTTTTAGGTAAGTAGTTTGTAGTTGATTGACTGAATGATAACCTAGAGATTATGGCTTCTTGTGGTTCGGTCAGCATGAACATTTTGGGGTCAGTAACCATGAAATCCATGCTACTTTAGCATGCTCACAGCGCTCTGATGTTCTTTTAAATCTATTTAAAGAAAAAAGTCTTTAAATGTTTCTTAAATAATTTTTTTATCATTTTCAATTTCCCTCAAAGATTGTGGCAAGTTGTCCCATTATTTTGGCGATATCGCTTCAAAAGAGCGCACTCCGAATGACTTTTTTCTGTATCCATCCACACTGGGAATACTCAGTAAGGACTGTGTTGAAGACCGCAGGTTTATAAACATATCAGAATCAGTAACAATGAAGATATTGGGGTCAGTCACCATGAACATATTGGTGTCAGTCACCATGAACATATTGGGGTCGGTCACCTACCTGTATGTCAGTATTCCTGGCAGTTTACCGCCAATGGAATAAAGCCAGGAGCTGATCTGTGAGAAATGGAGGTAGGACCTGACCGCTTGAAGCAACATGTTGGAAGAATAGCCCTCTTGCCTGGGGGGAAATAACAAATGATTACATGTAGCGGATGCAGGTGAAAAATGTACAAGCTTTACAATCTATTATGACACATAGTGAAAACTGGTGACGACCACAGACAACAAAACATATTGCTACTCATAGTGAATATTGGTGACAAACAAAAATGACACACATGTTTGGTCAAATGGAATTGGGCTGCCAAAGATCATCGACTTTATAAAAAAAAAAACAACTGCTAAATGTTGATGGCCTTTAATAGGACACTTTATGAGTTACTTCAAACAGCCTACAGCTTTTGTCATTATAACATAAGTTCATGACCAAAGTCATTGCAATAGACATTTCCAAAAATAATTTTTAAAAAATCAGAATATAAACACAAGACACACACAAAAACCGTTTTTTCAATAAACTACATCCTTGATTTTTTTAAAATTTCCATTGACCCCAATTTCCTCCCCCCCCCCCACGTAAGCATTAGAAAACTGGTCTAAATATTATTACATTGAGAAAAACATGGGAATTATTTAATTCATTAATAAACATTTTTAAAGATATAATTTTATTGCTTTGAAGTTGTGACCAAACCATCGTATAATTTTTTTTACAGGAGAGAGAGCAATGCAAATTTTTTTATTTTTTTTAACTTAAAACTTTCAGATTATTTTTCCCATAAATGCTATTTTCCCTGCAGCAACATTCATTCTTGTATCGTATCGTATCTGCGGATACAATGAGATAATAACATATTAACATGTACAGAATGAAAATAACAAGTTCTTAGGTAGTTTCACCGTGCTGATCCTGGTGAAACACAGTACACTCTCACAGCTCATAGAAAGGGTCATGTACATCTGTATCTATCCCTAGCTGACCATTAGTACGGTATTGTATACTATAACAAATATTTTATGTAAGATGTATAGAGAGGAAATTTAAATTAAAGTAGTTTTTTTTCTCTCTCTCTCTGGCATACTGCTGCAAACAATGCAGTTCCTTTCCGTCCTATTGGGAGTCTCACTAGCATGACCATGAGTGTTTAGTTGTGGCAAAATGACAGGGAAAATAAAATGTTAATTTTTTATTTTTTTTTTTTTTTTTTGTTGCTATTATGGAGAAGCTTGGGCTGCAATGACATCACTGAGATCTAAAAATAACACAGAGCATTCTTGTTCTGAACTTTGACCTACATTGACATTATTGAGCTCTTCAAAAAACATGTTTTATTTTTTATTTAACTTTATCTATTGTTTATTATTGCATCGTTTGAAGAGGAAGGCATCTAGCCAAAACATATGTTCAATTGTTGAGTATTTTTTTTTTTTCAAGCTTTAACATTTCTTGTTATATTATTTATTTACTTCACATGTCTTGAATGCAGTCCCTTATAAATATTATTGTTAGCTGTGATACCAGCCTGTGGTTAAATGTAACTAGTTCCATATGTTTTTGTTTTTTTTGTTGTTTTTTTAAAAATCATCCTTGCATTTATTATGTTTGCATTCATCCAGTAAATAGTGAAAATATTTTTTTTCCACCACTTATTGCCTTTCCTTATGTGGAGGCCATTAGATGAGAACTTGCTGGTCTTCACTGTCACTACTATTCATACCCTTGACTTAAAACAGGATTCATCTCATCACCTTTTCCCGACACGGTTCTTAGTAGCATTATTACTAAACATGAACCATTTCATTTCCATATTGTTCTACCTCAAAAGTTTTTAGTACAGTAGGTAAAGATATTTGCAACATGACCCGTCTCACTATCACATAGACCGATTTTTTTTTATATGATAGTTTGATTATCTGGTATCTTTGAACTGGCTGTATCTCAATTTCCAGAGTGGCCTAGCAGTCCAAACTAGTGAACTGGAGTTCAATTCCAATAAAACCCCTAAACAAGCAAGAACATCACCAGCACTCGGAGTGGATGTGACTCATCTAAAAGAAGTTTAAAACTATGAAATGAAACACAGAGATAAGTCCTGTAGTCATTATGACAGTAACACAAATGAAAATTCCGACAACTCCTGCCAAGTAAACTGCATAAAAAGCATTTACACAAATAACAAGTCAATTCAAGGCGTACTACTCAAGTCAATAATTGCTTTTGTCAACTTTGTGTGCAAAGGACGAAGAAGAACATCTCCATCTTCCTTTGAACCCTTATCACCCATGTAGAGCAACAGCAATCCTGGAAACAAGCAATCAACTGCTTCAGGAACTTTGGAAGGGTGCTATTTTGACCTGACTCTCTGCTGAAGAGCCACCAGCATGAGAAAATGTTTGCCATCTTGCCTTGAGTTAGGTCTCACATTTGCATCACTATCTTACTTTAGGTCTCACATTAATATTTGTAGAGCTTTCTTGCTTTAGCTCTCACATCTGTATCACCATCTTGTTTTAGGTAACACATTTGTATCCCTATCTTCGGAACTATATTCATGGGAACTACTATCCTCTGCAAAATTATCTTCGTCAAATAGGAAACTTTTGTTAACCCTTATTGCTCCAAGTTTGAATTTCTGTCTCACAATAAATGTTAACATCTTATTTTTTAAATTTAAAAAAAAAATACTTTTAAATTGAAACTGAAAACATTATTAAAAACAAAAAGTAACTAAATTTCATAAGCCTAAAAAAAAAACACCAGTGTAAATAAAGTTACAAGAGGAATGTAAAGAGTTAATATGTTTTCCTTTATATCTTTTGAAGAGAGCAAATAAATTATCCTAAATATACCCACCGTTTTTTGGTTGTATTGATGGTCCATCGCTCCACAAGGAGTGTGTTTTCTTTGGTCACAGAGGTAACAGTCCCCTCCGTGACATGAGCTTCATCCCTGCCATGGGAACACTCAGGGAATAGAATGATGTCCAAACAGATGGGGATGTTGTTGTGCCACAGCTGCTGTACCAAGAAGCAGAATTCACTTGCTCTCAGGCACTAAGGACAAAACCCCAGTCCATATTATTATTATTATTATTATAATAATAGAGTGGTGATCAAGTTCAAGTGGTTTTAGAAACTATTGTTAACAATAAGCTATTAGAGCTATTGAGAGAGACATGCTTCCCGACAAGGGCTTTCATCACTGTGTAATTTCAAATGACAGCTCCTCAAATTTATGTGACACAATACTAAAACCAATATCGGAGCAGCTACTAAAGATTTGGTTTGCATATTTTTCATTTTATCATTTCTTCAAAATGGTTTTCTTTGGCTACTCAAATCAAACACTTTTCAGTGTAATATATTTAATTGCAAGGAACAGGGTTTTCCCTACCCTTTTCACAATTATTTCAACTATTTTTTTAAAAAAAGTTTTCACATAAATTGTAATTGCAATAATAATTGGAAAAACTATAAACAGCTATGATAATGTGATTTTATTTCATGTTCTATAACAGGCCTGCACAACATAGGGGCCCGCCAGCACCCACTTCTGCGGCCCGAGAAGTAACAAAATATTATTTTTTAATATTATTTTCTTAATAGCTTTTGCCCCTGTCCTATTATCTTTCGGCCTGCACAATTTTTCATAAAGTATTATGGCTCATGCAAGTTTTTAAAAAATTATTACGGCCCGCCTTACGTTTTGAGTTGTGCAGGCCTGTTCTTTAATGTAATGGAGTTTCAGCTTTAATTTAATCTGCTGGGGTTTTTAGCGGCATGTTAGACTGAATGATGTTAAACGACACCAACAGTGACAATGACAACTTCACAGCTTTGTTACCTCAACTTTTTCAGCATTACACTTGTGGGCCACGCGGCCACGTATAACAGGGCAGTGAGGTCCTTCCACGCGTCCCTTCACAGAAAGATCAGGAGTTCTGGCCTCTGCTATCAACAAAACCAACTCCTTCACCAACTGTAAAGGGTCCTTCAAATCTTCTTCCATTTCTGAGTTGCTTTCCCCTAAAAACAGATAAGAAATCATTTTACAGCAACAGTTCATAATTTATAGTTTAGTAAAAATTTGTCATTTTTTTGGAATGTGCCACCAATTTAAAAACAACAAGTTTTAAACACAAAAAAAGTGTCTATCTGTTCTTATCAACCCCAAAATTTAAGATGAACTGGAATGCATTTTGAAGGTGATCTGAAATTTTCTAGTTGAAAATCCTATCATCAGGATAAAAAAATTTTTTAAAAATCTATAAAAGTTGCTGCCAAAATTAGATTCTGATATTAGCAATAACTCTTACAACAGAAGTAATATCATCAGAATCAACCATTAAAATTAACATTAATAAATTTTCAATTTCATTTCTTTTACAGACTGTAAATCTGAAAAACAGTACTTAATATACTTAATATATTTGAAGTGTGCAGAATACACAGGCTGATATCCAGTTAATTATATGAATGACTTAAATAAAATTTAAGACATAAGAAAAATTGTCCATATGTCATAAAATAGCCTTATTTACAATCTGAAATAAACTACTCTCATATTTTCTAAGCATTTGATGAAATAATTTCTATAGTGTCGTCCTGAGCACACAATGGATGCACTTCAGGCAAAGAGAGCAGGTTTATGTCCACTCTAGTGGATCATAAAAGAAAGTCAAGCTGGGCTGCTTAAGTCACCTGCTAGGGTTTTTTTTTATGAATGTCATAAAATGCTGTACCGGTACATTGACTAGAATGAGTAGATGGGGATGGAGATGCACTATGAGCGGTACATTCAAATATCCAACATATTCATAACTAAGTGTGTATGTTTGGTGGGAAAAAAATTTAACTCAGAGAAACATTTCATGTTTTTATTTATTTTGCTGTCATATTGAATTCAACGTGTGAATAGTTCATCCTTAAAAAAAACAATTATTTAAAAAAAAATGAGACTTTTTGCCAAAAATAAACAAAGCCATCCTTGTGGTCTCCCCCTAGAGATAGTGTCACTGTTTGGGGATCTGTATAAAAGAGGGCTTAAAGTCCCCCATTGATGTTTTCAGTGTTTGAGGTCTTATGTGTTTTATAGAGGCTGGTTTATAATCCAGGTGAAAACTTCTATCAACTTGACTGAAAATACAAAAGTGGGCTGCTTGTGTTACTCCTTATATGAAGAAAGAGTTTCTTTACTTTCAGTTACTGTACATCACAATATGTTTAAGTTAAATCCCTGAAAAGATTATAAATAAATACAAGTGGATGTACTGTAACGTCAGGGGGTGGGGGATTTGGAAGAGAATAATAATTAGATATTTCAAAGTTTGATGTTTGAGCCTTTTTTGACAAGTTTTCTCAAACTAAAGTCTAAAGACAGATTTTGTAACAACATTTTCAATTGTTCAAAATAAATATAACGTTTAGAAAGTAATTAATCTCCTTATTTAAAAAGAATTATTTTTAATGAAAGAAAAAAGGAAAATCCGTTATATACGTTTAAGTAAATAAAATAGCCTACATTATCATAGACACTTTCTAACTTAAAATTTTTCATTTTACTCTTTGATTGAATGCCTCCATTCCACACACTTCTGAGTATTAGGCTATTATGCTAATAATAATAGCTTATTTTTAATACTTCAGGCCCTATCTGACCTTTAATTAAACTTTATTAGTTAACCTTTTTTCAGTGATTTTTTTGTAGATATGTATGAAATATGACAAACATTTTCCAAGTCAACTATACTCAAAATCACTTGATATATTATAGTCTATGCAATCTTTGTCACCATGGGGATGGGGGGAGATATGATGTAACTAATATAAGTTATTAATTAGGCAATTTATGTAAGTCATGTTTTCATTTTCAATTAGGCCTAGCAATGTGTTATATTAATTTAATTATTACAAATTATAATTTTATAGGCATAGGCAATTCTATTTCAATATTGAGTCTTTAAAGCCCTTAATAAATCAACATAATATATAATTTTAAGACTTATAACTTAAATAAGTTAAAGCAGGCCCAATTTACTATTAATTATTATTAATTGGTTTTATTGCTGCGATAAGTAAGTAGGACTTTAAAAAATTTATATATAGACATAGCCTAAGTAAGAAAAATAACTAATCCTGGACAGTCTTAAACTTTAAGTAAACTTACTTAAATTAATTAATTCAGGCTATCAAACTTAAACCGATTTAAATAAATTTTAATAAAATTTACTTATTTTCATTGTTCCATTTTTACTTTACTGCTTGTCTTATAATAACCATTTAAATTAACATTAGTGCCTACTTAGTTTTAACGCATATGGATAGTTGAATTCGTGAATGTGAAATCCATTAAAAACAGTTTGCGATTATGGCAGGGTAAATTTCAGATTAACATAACGCACGTAGCAGTGACTACAGAACAAAAAACTCCAGTGGGCCATCTTACCTTTTTTGGGCTTCATAGTTTTTCAACCAACGGAAAAGTGTCTATTTCTAAAACTAAATGCATGTTTACTTCACTACTCTCTGTTAAATCATGAGAATCACTTGGCTAAGTAATCACCCCGCCATTTGTGAAATGTATAATGTCCAGAGAAAATAAAGTCGACAAGTCATTTGACTGTATAGTTCGTCAGACCTGTTTATCATCATGAAATGTTGTTCTCATCGTCTAGGTCACGTGACATTCCGATTGCACATCGCTGAAGTTTTATTTTTATTTTTAAAAATAACATTATATTTTGATATCAAACTAAATTTATTTAAAAAATAATGAATAAGAATATTTCAATATACGCAATGGTTTTTAAAAGAAAAGGATAAATTGTGTCAAAATTCAATAATTTCTATCCAACACATCAATATGACCTCTGACCTATTTAATTTAATTGTGTAGGTAGTGAGCTCAGATCTGGGACCGAACCAGATACGGGTCGTAAAAGATGATTTCTAGGAAATCTTTTTTATTTTGAGATCCATTTATGAAATTAAAATCACGCATATTTGTGATACTCTTTTGATGTAGTAAACCATCTCAAAACATATTAACTTAACTATATAATAATGTATAGTTAAAATGCACACACACACACTCACACAACAGTAATAACTAGGGGTAAGCACTCTCTATGACTTTCTACTTTCGTTTCTATCAGCTGTTCTTATAAATAACAACAATATTTCTCTCCCTTGTTTTTTAAAAAAATGAATTACGACTTTCTTCTCTTTATTATTATTATTCTTTTTAATTGCTAGGATTGGACACATTAGATATAATAAGAAGCTTAATCTTAAAGACTTGCCAGAACATTCTTTTTTTCTTTAAATAAATTATTGGCATAATTTTGGAATGTCAATTATAATTATTATTATAAATTTGGGCAGTTTTTAATAAAAATGGACTAAATGGTAGACTATGTTTTTATTATATATGTATGCATCCGTAATGTTCCACATGATAATCGCGACCAATGACTCCAGGGGCGTCACTAGTGTTGTTTTACGGTTGTCAACCGTCTGTTAAGTTAAGATATTCCATAAAAATTTGACCTAAAATTACTTTCCATAACTGTCCGTAAGAACCTTAGGATGAACGAAAAAAATGGCTTTGTACAAAAAATGTTGTAGCTGAACGAATTGAGACGGGTATATCTCAACTTATGTGATGTCTTCTTACTTGTTACGATCATAAGCAGTTGAAATTCAGCACCGGTTAGAATTCTGTGTAATAAAATAATGTTATGAAAATAGGCTCCAGCCTCATTTTCCAATAAGATCGAGTCATATTACTCATACACAGTCATAATAATATAGTCCAAACTATATTTGAATTTTTTAAAACTTCGTAAGTCGTAACATTATTTTTAAAAATGTGTCCGTAAAAAATGTTGCTTGCCTGTAAAATAAATCCACAGATTTAGAATATTTGTCCGTAATTTCATTTAGTATTGCCAGAATACTATTGCTGTTATTTATTATTTCATTTTATTAAATCTTTATGTTGGCAACCCTGTTTGGTGTCACCCCGTGCGGTAAATTTATTGTATCAGCAACACTCCCCCCCCCCCACCTTTTTTGTTGCTGGACTTGATTTCTTTTCGAAAGACCCCCCACCCCCACCACCACCACCCTCTACCCGCCCCCGAACTGCACCGAGTAAGTCCTAATTCTTAACTAGTTTATATTATAGAATCGTCTATACGATTAAAAACGCAACAAAATTTATTTTCATTAAATTAGTAAACTTTTCTGTTACAACTTTACAGTTCTGGTCTTCGAACATGTAAACCTGTCAATCACGTCATCAAAATATTCAAATTATCATTTTCAGTTGATAAAATTGCAAGACCAGAAAGCCTGTAGATCACAAAACAGTTCTTTATAAATTTCATTTTTCAAAAAGCTTCTCTCACATGAAGCCACGGACACACATATCGTCATAATGTATCTTCCCACACATATCGTCATTTTCTCCTTCACATGAAGTGCCAGAACAATTTTACTCACTCATTCACGTGAGCCGTATAAAACTAGCGAGGTGGTCTTTCAGCACTAGAACATAGCATGCGAAGATGAGCAAGGCTTCGACTTTGAGTAGTAGCTTTGACTTGAGCTGTATTTTGTTTAAAGTGAGAGAGTGAGAGTGTTTGCTCAGTGCGTCAGCCTTTTTCCAATGATTAGTCAAGACGAACTGGAAATAGACCAGGATGCAGTAGACGACCAGCAGCTTTGTTGTTGTTGTTGTTGTTTTTTTTTTTTTTGTTGGTCATCTACCAGCAGGAGTTGCCGTAATTTTCATTGTATTAATTTCATACCACCTACGAGACTCAGTATCAGGGTGTAAATTCAGAGTTGTCCTTCTCTTCGGTTAACGAATCCAATCCAGGTGGTGTCTTTTGCTGTCTAAAACACATTACAATGGTTCTTCGTCTTCTTCTTTGATCCAATCATAGCTTTAGTAACGTAGGGAATGATATTATAAATATTGCAGTTCACCGTGACAATGCCTAGGGTAAGTTTTTCTTTTAAAATTACATTATAAGTAGGCCTATGTTAATTTTTCTGTCTGCACAAGAGGGCTATTTGCTGTTTTGCCTCGGCTTTTTTTTTTTTTCAGGCTTTCCCCAACCCTGTGTTTTAATTGTTGAGGATTATGGATTAATTTGTTATGCTTAAGAAAGCACTGTCGCCGCCGTTCTATTTGAACTAATTTTAATCATTAAATTCCATTTATATTTGTTGTTTTTTTGGGGGGGTTTATTATTTTTTTTACATTTATTTAATGTATCATTTATTTTTAAATTAATAATTCTTCCTGCTTTCAACCTTGTCAAGAATGTTCAGACACTCCCCAACTCTCATCCCCATCTTGTTTACATATTTTATGGACGATTCAATTAATTAGGCGTGCACAACATGCGGCCCTGGAGTCGCATGCGGCCCGCCGGCACCCTCACCCACTTTGCGGTCAGCAAAGTAACGAAATATTCTTTACTATTATTATTATTTTCTTAATAGTTCCCCCCCCCTCTCCTATTATCTTTCGGCCCGCACATGTTTTTCATAAAGTATTACTGACTGCCTTAAATTTTGAGCATTGCAGGCCTTGACCTAAATATTAGTCCTAATATTATTAAAACTTTAAATAGTTAAAAGTAGCCAGCAGAGTGCTAAAGCTTGTTATGCTGCTACCAGGGTTGGTCTTAGCAAATGTGGTGCCCCAGAGCACACAAAAATTTCGGTGTTCCCGTGGCGTAGTGAGGGGGGGGGGGCAAGGGAGGGCATCATGCCCTGGGCGCTACTCACAAAGGGGCGCCAAATGGTATATTTTACTATAATATTGTATGGTTTTCGAATAGGGGGGCGCTTAAAAGGTATTGGGGGCGCTAAGAAGGTATTGTGCCCCGGGCGCGAGTTAAGCTCGCTACGCCACTGGACTGGAGTACTAAAATAGAAAAGTCTTATTCAGCCAATTATATACATATAATAAAATGTAATTATAATTGAAATTGTACTGTATTTTTTGCGAATATAAAACGCGTCGTATAACAAAGTTTTTACGTACCCACACCCAGGGTGCGCCTTATATATACGGGTGCGTCTTTTGTAAAATATTTTTTTGCACAGATCATCGTTGCGGTCCTCCCTCCAAAAAATTCTTTGACCTACCGGTAAACTAAAAATGGTAATGAATTTTTGTTTACATCCGACATTGGAAACATTTTCATTGATGATAAAGGAAAGGAAACCACTGGATATAAATTACTCAGTGCGGCAGATGTCTAGGCCGCGTGCGTCTTATGTAAACTATTTTTTACACAAATCGCCAAAACCCACGTCTTATATATGAGTGCGTCTTATAATTATTTGTGTCTTGTATGCGCGAAAATAAGGTATATAGCAAAATTAAAACGGATTTTTATTGAAAAGGTGCAACTCTAACAAGAAAAAAATTCAGAAATACAATTTTAGAATTTAAAAAATTTTAATGGCACAATAACTAATATACTATCCTACGAGCAAACTCTTCTGGCTGTTGAGTATTGTTGAGGAAGAAAAAGCTCTGATGTCATCTCCATCATCTAGTCGACTACATCATTTTCAATAGACATCATAACCAAAGATGTGAGCCTATCCTGGATAAAATATGCTCTTAAAATTTAATGTTTTAATCAATTTCAGTTTAGCAAAACTTATTTCTCTAAATAAATGCAACGCTGACTCGAATCGTCAGCAAAATTTGAGAAGAAATTACTATGTGTGACTTTTTGAGCCCCAATGCCACCGTTTGGTTTTTTACCCCCTGCACTCAAAGTTGAATTTATTTTTTCGAAGTGGCTATTCGTACCCAAATACCAGAAGTGAGAGATTGAGATTTTAAAAAAACCTATTTAAAATATTATTGTAGGGTTTTTAAGACAAAATGAGGTATCAAATGAAAGATAATTGAATGGACTATACGTTTGTAAACTTAATTCTTCATTTTAACTAAAATAAACTACCACATATGACATCCGAATAGCATTGAGTCTAAAGGGACCCGGGTACGAATGGTGGCGCTGCGTTTCCGGGTCCATTTTGAGATTTTTGTATGAAGCCTTGTCCCAACTTTCAAATTACTATTTGATAAAATTCCAATTTTTGTCCAAAAAAAAAAATTTAAAAAAAAATAATAATGAACCACACACAAAATAGTGCGTTAATGGCGTTAATACAAAATTTTGACGCGAAATTTGAAGCTAATTTGATCGTTTGAAATGACGCTTAATCCGAAACATTTTATTGAAGTTCAGTGGATTTTGCGTCATCGCCAGTCCAGTGGCGTAGGCCAGGGGTCTCCAAACTACGGCCCTCGGGCCGGATCTGGTCCGCGAGGCCAGTTCAACCGGCCCGCCGACGGTACTTGAAATTTCGTTCTGGCTTGAAATTATTGTACGTAATCATTATCCGGCACACGCTCGTCATTTTTTTTTTTTTTTTTTTTTTTTTTTTTTTTTTTGTTATCCGGCCCGCCGTGAAAAAAGTTTGGAGACCCCTGGCGTAGGCAAATGGCGGTCCTCCAAGTGGATCTTTTTTTCTTTGATTGAAGGGGTGACATTTTCGGCCAAAAATGCTGTTTTTGTTTTTTTAACAGGACAGGGGTTGCATTCCACTAAAATTTATTATCAATAAACATCACTTATGATTTCAGTTACACAATTTGTAACAAATGAATTATGGATGTTATATAATTCATTTAAATAGCTATACTGTGTTGTACAATTCATTAACGTTGGCGTAAAGGAATTGGATATCCTTATCATTGAAGAGTCGATCAAAATCATCACATTTGTTAAATTATAAAAAAAATTTTTTCCATGAATTCAACGTTTCAATTTTTGGTTAGGTTGAAAATGACGTCCCTAGACTTTTGCGCTCCCGGCAGTTACCTGCTTTGCCTGTACCAAAGCCAAATGCCTACCCTGGCTGCGCATACTGCTACCTCAGTGAGTGAACTGAGTTCGGAACTGCATAAAAATAATAGCAGATTTCAACTTTCTACAAGTCCAGTTTCTATTCTTCAAAATTCTTGTACATTTTTTTGAGGAAGGCTTTTACTCTAATTTTACGAAGTGGAAATATCACGTTTAGATATGTAGTACTAGTACTGACGAGGATGAAGTAATGTTGAAACATAAAATATTTTTTAGTGAGCTTTCATTACACTGTTACTTTTTTGTGTTGCGTATTTTAGATTGAACTTACCCTCTGACCTTAGCGGAAGTCACAAGCCTAGTTATAACAACATTAAAGAAACGTAAACACTGCAATAGTAATAGACTATTAGACTCGGGTGATTTATGTAAAAACAATCATATCATGCATGGATTGATGAGATCTACCACCTCTAAATAGCTAATTAAGCATACCGCATTTTACAGTAAGCTATTTCAGTTTTTTTTTAAATTAGGGATTGTTCACACACTCACACTACTCAAATAGACTTAATTAGTAGACTATGACTATGAACCTATACTTATATATTATATATACTTATACTTATACTACTGACTACTTTTATAGTATAAGTTATACATAAGTATAGGATTCTGAACTCGTCAACAAGGACTAGTGGTAAAGAAAAACATGACGTTGACATCATTGACATATGAGTTTGATTGTGCTAATTCACCGATGGCGATGCTGATGATGCAGATATGATTTTGAAACATAGTTCTTCTTTTTTTTTTTTTTTAGTTATTACTATTGAGTATTAGGTAAATTTTGAGAAGCCTATCCGCGTCTTTTACCATGGCCGCCATCTTGGTTGCCCCAACCCGCGAACTTTTACGTGTTCACGGGTGGGGACAACCAAGATGGCGGCCATGGAAAAATAAAATAACTCATGTTTTTTGCTAAAATTACGAATAAAAAGTTTTTAAAAATGAAAAAATTATCTAAATCTATCCCTCACCCTAACCTGAACCCTAAATTCCTCCCTAACAGGGTTTTGACCCTCTCCCTAACAGGGTTTTGACCCTCTCCCTAACAGGGTTTTGACCCTCTCCCTAACAGGGTTTTGACCCTCTCCCTAACAGGGTTTTGACCCTCTCCCTAACAGAGTTTTGACCCTCTCCCTAACAGGGTTTTGACCCTCTCCCTAACAGGGTTTTGACCCTCTCCCTAACAGGGTTTTGACCCTCTCCCTAACAGGGTTTTGACCCTCTCCCTAACAGGGTTTTGACCCTATCGGAACCAGGGTTTTGACACTCTCGCCTTAGCCTAACGTGGCGCTGGGTTTTGACCCTGAAAAGTAGGAAAATTTAAAAAAAACAAAGAAAATTGGCCAAAATTAATTATAAAATAAAGAAGTAATGAAAACCCAACTTACATTTTCATGGAATACACTTTTACACACTTTATTTCAGGTTCCAACGAAAAGAATATCCAAAAATTAATGAAACACGAATAAAACACGTGTGGTCATCCTCTAAAATAATCTTATGAAATGGCAGACGACATAAAATACTAAATCAGCCAACCAATCAAATTTTATCATTATATTTAATCAACCAATAAAAATTTAATTAAAAAAACATGCCATCGTAATTTAAGGAAAATGTAACTCTAATAAAAAAAATAAGGGGAGTGAATCCACACAAATGACGTCACGGATAAACATATTAACATCAGCCAAGTATTATTCACTTTTAAATTTTTAACACTTGGCATAGCCTTTGATAATAATAATATGTTACTTAGATGTAACTCAATAATTATTTCGGTAAATTTATGCAATCACCGCCACATATTTCTCATCGGGTTATCGCTGCCATCTTTGTTTCCATGACCCATTACTGGTCGTGTCAACCAAGATGGCGGCCATGTAAAATACAAACGTCTGCTAACATTGGGAGGTGAAATAGAGAGAATGTGAAAGTGAATGTGCTAAGGGGCCATCCATAAATGACGTCACGCGTCTAGGGGGGAGGGGGGGTAATTTTTGTGACGAGGGGGAGGGGGGGACCCTCAAGCAATGTGACGTCACATGAAAAGTAGAATATTGTAGTAAAGAAATGCACTTAATAACGCTAAATTACAGACATTTTTAACATATTCATTTATACAACCATCATTTTATTTTTAAACTGCTATCACTGAGAGAATCAGTGCAGGTATGCGAAGTCCGAAAAAAGGCATCAGATCAAATTACAAGAGACGCCAAATAGGAGGAAACTCGGGGTGTAGTTGCAATGACATCTGTGAGAATTTATGGCTAAAGACGGACACTGGAGTCATAGAATTGGCAACCACAGGAAGTGGGGTGGAAGGATAACAAATGGGGGGGGGGGAGAGAGGTGGTGGTATCTTAGTAAATGCTCTAGGGCAGGGATTCTTAACATTTTTTACAGGGCTGCAGGTAGACTGCAGGCCCACACCGTTTTAAACACACACCCCAACGTATAAGTTATATTGTAATAAAATTAAAAATAATTCAACAATTTAGTTATCTTAGTTTTATTTCTTTAATTAACTTTATTGACAATGGAAAAAATTACCATTAAAAGCAATGAGCCGATAAAATTCAAAAGAAAAAACATTTACTGCTGTAATCAAAATGCACACAAACTAATTTTTAAAAAAGCAGCAAGAGCTAGCAATTGCAGCAATTACAATCAGTGGCGTAGCTAGGGTTGCTGTCACTCGGTCCGGTAAGCTCATAGTGTCACACCACACCCCACACACCCTTTCCACGATGTAATTCTTCTTGTTAAACTTAGTCCACAGTATAACAATTACAAGAACAAAGCACCCCGGGTGGATGGAACTTGTTAGCCTTTGGCAGCAACTTTTCTAAGAGAAGGCAAACTCTGAATTCAAACCAGGAGCCAGAATGATCAATAAATTGATCGTGGGCCCTCAAATATAAGAAAAGAAATAATTGTGCACTTTATTTGACATGAATCTGACATGATAATATCAAATTCAAATCAAGTGCCAGCTAACTTATGCCTAAGCTATCTGGTACCAACCTGAGCTTCTGTGTATGAGTGAACTCCCCATTCTTTAAGTTGTTAAGTCACGAGTTAATTATTATTTTTTAAAAAAAATGTGTTTATACGCTGATGGAATGTCTTGATTGATGATTTTTTAAATTAATATTTCAAAGCCAGGTTAATTAATACTGGTATTTGAAAACGAGGTTCTTGTTTTGCTGGTCTGTGTCTGATCATTTGATAAATGGATTTTGACTCATTGATTTCTTTAGATTTTAGGTATGGTGGGTCTGAAAATTGTAATAAATTGTGTAAACTTGTATTCGATGAAGCTGTAAGTTGGGTTTTCATTATTTTTAAGATTTTAAAAGTCTTTTTAATCTTTTTACAAATTTTTTTTACGCTTTTCTCACTACGGTGTGTTACTGTAGCACAGAAACACATGGTTGATGTCAGGAGATCTTATTTTAATGTTAGTGAGACACTTATGTTTGTTAGGGACATTTAAGGTTTCAGGCTAGATATAGTTATAGATTTTCAAGCGTTAGGGAGATGTTGCGGTTAGGACACTAATTGTCATGTTGGGGACATTTAGGGTTCAAGTTAGGTATATTGAAAGATTTTAGGGTTAAAGGGTTTTTTTGGAAAAAAATATTTCATAAAATTTGAAGGCCTTTTGCTATTTTGCATGCTTTTCTAAACTCCAAATTTATTAATTTTTTCAATTGATTAATACATTTTTTAACATCATTATTTTTTTATGCACCATAAGCTTCACCCATTAAAAAATGCCATTCTCATATCATTTTCATTATTTCTCGGAAAATAGCTTAATCACACGGTCTCCATCATTCACTGTGTACCCCATGTCGAGTACTATATTTTTTTGAAAATTACACGGCAGAAAGATGGCGGCTGTATAAACAAAATGCTACCCAACACAGGGAAACAAGTGGTACTGGACATCGTAAATTTACCCTAGTTGTGCCCTAGACATATTTTACAGGCCATAACCAGTGATTCTATATTTTTGCTTTTAATTGTACACTTGCAATCTCAGAAGTTACTATACAACACATTATTTGGAACCATGGGATGAGAAAAATACAAGCATAATCCCATTATTATTTGGTAATATTTGGGAGCTAAGTGTGTTTTAATAAAATAGTTTAAAATTAATTAATGAATTAATTTCTGTCATCCGGATGTCAACATTTTCTTTAAGAACACCTAATTGAATGACAAGATTTGTATGTCCATTAATAATGTATTTTGTTGAACTTAATTTTGTTGTTGTTGTTGTAGCACAATTTCTTAAACGGTTGTTGTTTTAGTTCAGAAATGACTGTATTTGAATTATTAAAGCCCTATAAATAATGAAATAAGTCTATTAATGAAAAAAAAAAATACTAATAAATACAAATAAAATATGTCATCTCATTTTTATTGAATTTATTATGCTAAATGAGATTGCCACAGTATCATCACCCAAATGCAATATCATAATCAACACTATCAGTTAGTTTTAAATGTGTTTACTAATTTTTTGCTGTCACTATTAATGTCATTTACCAAAATTTAAGACAGTAGTCTACATGCAGTTAAATTCTTGATAGGCAGAATAGGTCTAAAAATGCAGGCGAGATAATATATTGTTACAAAAAAATTAAAAAGTTGGATGCACTAGAAATTATTCATGACACACTATGAATGAAAGCTATTTATTGAAGTACTTGAACATTTTATATTTATTTAATCAAACCATCCATCCAACTCTTCCAGGACATAATCTGGGGATAGTAAAAATGGAAACTCCTACTGAGGAGACCACGTTGGGAAAGATGAAACTGAATGAGCAGACAGAGAAAGAGGCTCAAGATGATATAGAAGAACCACCAAGCCAAGGCCAGTCTGCAAAGAACTGTGAGGATATATCAGCTAACGCCCTTAGGGAAGAAACTGCTGACACAACCCAGACATCAGAAGGGGGGAATTCATCATCAAATGAACTTGCACAGAACGGAGATAAACAACCAAACTCTGAGCTGAAACAAAGCTATGATGCAGAATTAATGATGAATGGTGTTTATCAAGACAGTGAGTTTTCATTTGTTCAAAATGTAGTCTAGGAATTTTTTAATCTAGTCACTTAATTTAAAAAAAATATTTCATTTTGTCATGCTAGAACATTTTACTTCTGATCTTTTTTTTCATGACTCCAGTCTTCTATATAAACATGAATTACTAAAGCTTTGATACAAAAAACAACAACCCAAGTTGTGTTAGTTAGTGGAAGGTTCTGCCCCCTCTTCAGAATGAGACGTAGAATTTTCTTATATGCAACATATGTTGAAGTCATATTTTATGTGGAAGTTATATTTTATGTTGAAGTTGAAGTCATATTATGATCCCCACAGATATTAAGGAATTAACATGTTTATTTTAAAATTTCCCATGCTTTTAAAATATTTTTTTATGCAGACATCACACCTATCTTACAAATTTGTCTGTAATAATTATTAAGTTGTGCACATTTATTTCATCGTTTTCTGGATAACAGACTGGGGACTTTGTCATTTCTTTTCCATCTTATAAAATTGTTAAAGATGATCACACTCAATAAACATTTATTGTAATATACCCAGCCGATGTGTCTGTCAACCCTGCTACCATTGATTTATTAACGAATGGGTTCATTGCAAGATTCATGCCATCACTACAAAAGACAAAGTCTACGATAGACCAAATTAAGTAAGTTGCCATCTAAACAGTAAAACCGTATTTTAAAAAAAAGATGTTACATGAAACTATGCTGCAAACACATTGTTAATAAAAAAAAATTAATTAAGACATCAGTCAGGCTAAAGTGTAAGGCTGTTGATCAACTTCTAGGGTGTTTTTTTATTGTATGTTGAATTCTAAAACCTGAGGTCAGTGATAGTGATCTTCTTTAAACTTTAATATTGGTAGCTGATTGCCAGGGTCATAAGACAGAAAACAAGGATTGAGATAGTCATGCATTTGAAATCCGGGTGAAAACCAAACATGCACATTTAGGACTTCTTTCCTTACCCTTTTTTGGGATAAACGGCACATTATGGACCATATTAAACCCTTCATGCTGAAGTCAAACTTAGTTAGCACAATCCTAAAAGCTGTTGTTTTATTGAAGAAAACAAATGTTGCAGCCATCTTAAATATTTAAACATTTAATTGAAATAGCCAGAAGAAGCAACGGTGATTATATATATATTTTTTTTAACTATTCGAAAGATTGATGGAAATATGTGAAACTGAGTATGGGGAAAACCTGTAAAAAAAGGGCCGCAACAAATCACTGAGCAAACAAGACATAACACAAACATAACAATTAAAAATAAACAGCTGACATGTTGTTACCTAGAGGACAGCAAAAGGAATGTAGTGACTGATGCAATTTTTTGTTTGTAATCCAGCTTGGGAAAAAAAAAAGTTGCTGTCTGTTAGAAATCTTTCATTTGTGCCACTGCATCATCGCACATAAAAGGATCCAAGCACCCGGGGTGGATGTGACGTGACCCATTAGCCTTTGACCGCAACTAATCTAAGAGAAGGCAAGCCCTGAATTCAAACCAGGAACCAAAATGATCAATAAATTGATCGTGGGCCCTCAAATATGGAGGGAAAAAAAAAAAGTAAAGCCCCTACAAGCTTGATAGGTACCAATGTAGCAGTTACTCAGTTTAAAAAAAAAATATAATAAATTGAAGTACTTTTCCCATCAACAGAACTAGTCAATCAGTGCTAATAGAGACTGTCCAGCAAGAGACTACCAAGTTTACAGAATGCCAAGCACTAGTGGAGTTGGAGAAAACAGTGAGTCTGCAGTCAAAAAGCTGTGGTGCTATTGCTTTTTTTTTTTTATTCATTACACTGACCATCTAACTGATGAACCCACAAGTCATTTCTGTGCATTAAGGTTGTAGGGTTTTTTAGCCAAGATTATAAAAAGAATTGTTTTATTTTAGTTTTATGAAAGAAAAAAAAAAATGTGCTTCATAAAATTATTCCTGTACATGATTTTTTAATAGACCAAATTTATGATCCATTTATTTGGATTTTTTTTTCTTTCTTACAGATGGCAAAGGCCAAACTTTATCAGAATAAGTTGATTAAGCTGAAGAGAGACATGTCCAGCCTACACGATAAATCCAAAAAGCTTAAGGTTGGTGACACACATCATTAAGTAATTAAACCTTGTAGGAGCAGCGACTTTTGAGATAATGCTCACACATGCAATTATTTCCAACACTAGTTAATGCTATTAAAATTAACTCTTTGCCGAACTGAGTTTTCTCCTGCGTTTGTACCGACTTAACTTGAGGTGAATAAAAGTTGTGAATTGTGGGGACAGAGAACTAATGCTAAGAAACTGGGTTAAACTGGTTACTGAATTTTCATTATTGATGGAAAAAGAATTAAAAGCTGAATTGAAAGATAAAGCACATTATAAAATTTGTTTAATTAGTGCACGGCGGTTATCGGAAATTTGTTTGAAACAAATTTCATAGACGGAAAATTGATCGAACGGAAGTTTGGTCAAATTTTATTTTTTTCAGTTCCGCAATAATTTTCATCAAATTTCTTTTTGAATGCACTTTACTATATAGCTAAACAAAATAATGCTTTCAAACAAATTTCCGGATACGGTGCACTGCATTTATTTAAAGAGTGAGGTCACAAAATGTCCTGTTTCTCTATGAAATACTAGAATTTATACATCTATTTCCTTTTTTGTTTATCAATTAAATAATTCTAACACTTTCATCCCCCTAAAACTAAAATAGACATTTTATATTAATTTATAAGTGCAATTACTGTAAAATGGACTTCAAACTTAATAAATAAGGACAAATGATTGCCCCAAGCCATTAAATTTTATTAGCCCTTGGTCCATGCAAGCTGAAATTGTAGCTCAAAAGAAAATAATTTGAAAATAGATGATATATTTATGATAATATAAAATCTTTCTCGGAAATAAATGTTTATTAATTCTTTTAATTTGTACACACAAGATTAACACTTTTTATTTTATTGCCATTTAATTTAATTATTTTTTTTGGTTTTCGTTTCTGGCAGAAACGAGCTGTAAAACTTCAGCAGCAGAAGCAAAAAGAAGAGCTGACAAGAGCGCACAACCTGGAGAAAGAGTACGAGAAGGAGAGAATGTTGACAGCAAGAGTTGCTTCCACGTCAGATTAACTCAGCAATCAGTAACTTGAGCTATTGCCTGTTGGTCACTGTTATTGTTAATGTTGATTCCATCATCTTGTTGAAATTTGCAATTATAATGGTCATATGTTATTATTGGAAAATTAAACTGTCTTGTATGGAAAATTAAATGTGATGTATGGAGTTTGGAAATTAAATGTGTTATGTATGAAATTGGTAAGTGAATGTGTTATAAATAGAAATTGCATGTATAATACATATGAAATGATGTTTTGATGTGTAATAATAATACATATGAAATGATGTTTTGGTGCTGTTGGCTGGACAATTTGTACTATTGATTTTTAATATAATTATGGAAGATATTTTGAAAGAATAAACAAAATTTAAATTAATACAATTACTATATGGATTTTTATTTTTCATTTATTTAAAGCTTGACCGCTTTCGCTAAGTTTTTCACTAAAACATTAACTATTTGGTTTTGCTAATCACTGAACACTACCTCTAGTTTCAGTTTCCATTATTTTTTAAAAACATTAATTCATGTTTCTTTGTTGATTCTCAAGTGGATATTCGGTGCTGTGCTTTATGCTGTAACTGTTAACTGCTGAAGACACAATGTATTCAGAACGCTAACGTAAAACTCATTGGTTCAAACTCCATTGTCCGCAATTTTAATTAAAAAAAATAATCTAAATTTTGTTTTTCATTGCAGTGTGGCCCGCCAATGTACCTTTCTTTGAGTTTTACGCCCCGGATGCACTTGCAGCAAACACATGCAAAAAAAGTGAGACATATTTTTGTGCGGAATCATATGTGTGGGAAGTATTCTGTGTACCCAATCTTTGAGTGAGGAATAATCCTGTGCTTTTTTTGTGTGAGGAACTTTCGTGGGGGGGGGGGGGTTAATCTTAGAAACAACATTTTTTATAGGAAAGTTCAGTTTGTGTTGTGTAGATAAATTATCCTGAAGAAAAGAGATAATATGTTGCCAGTGACTCTAAATGTCTTAATCATCACAGCCAAGAACCAAACAGAGAGCAAATAATTTGTTACAGTAGGAAAAGCAAGAAGGATTGATTGCACTTGCAGCATCCACTTATGGGCAAAACATAACATAAGCATGCTCTTTATGATCTCAAAAGAAGAGCACACTTTTCTGGCCCCAACATTTTAGCACAATTTTCTGGCCCCAACTTTTTAGCACAATTTTCTGGCCCCCAACATTTTAGCATCCTTTTACGACTCCATTATATTAGCATACTTTTATAGACCAGTCATATCATCTATGTAGGGCCCCAACATTGTATCCATCCTTCTATGGCTCCAACATGGTAGCATCCTTTTAGGGACCACACAGCACACTAGCATCTACTTAGAGTCACAAAATTTTAGCACCCACAAATAGGTTAGGTCATTTCATTTGATGTGGTTGAAAGCTGCCTTTTGTTTTGGGTCAGATGTCAATGTAATGATTACACACTGGGTATTGATTATTGATGCCTGACTTGAAATAATGCATTGAAGTCATGTTTTAAGTTGTTTTTATTGATTTTTAATTCAACTCCATGAAGGGGAATGTAGCACAATGAATAAAAAAGCTTAAAACAAAAATATTTAAAATATGATAAAAGTGAAATGTTGCTTCCACAGTGAACACTCCATGCCTTGTTAGAGAATAATGAAATGAAATGTTTAAGTTCTAAATTAAAAATAAACCAACTTATATATTGCAATACACCTTTTGAACAGATGCTGAGGATATATTCAACAATTACAATGGTGTTAAGTGGTTTGGCTGTGATAGAGAGAAAGGGGCCTTGCATTTTTTAAAAAATAACTTACTGGATAACATTGATACGATTCTCACCCACATGAAACAAACAGGTTTATATTGCTAAACACGATCATCCAACAAAGTTTAACATTAATTAGGAGTTGGATTCATTGCCCATTCTTTCCATGTTTATACCCGAGCTTCCACCTCCGCCACGGAACCTTTTAAACAGAAAAATCCCCAAGACGCCAAATAGGACACCCGCCACGAGCATTCCAATGCCTATGCCAGCCATGGAACCTGTTGGTTGATAAAGACAATAAACATTTTAAAGATGTCCAAGACAAGAACCTCACAATTTTCGGTAATTAAATTTTGATAAAGTAACACAGACTTTTTGGATTACTTTCTTTTACCACAAAGAGCAGAAACCGAAAATCTAACTGATGACCGAGAGGGGAGACTACAACCAATGGGATCTGTAGAGAATGTCACTAGTGCAGCATCAACCAGTAACGCTAAAACTAGCTATGTGTTCTCAAGCCTCCGCTAAAATTTGCACAAACAAAAAAGGCACACCTTAAGGCCAAGTAAGAAAGGCATGATTATTGCCCATGTGACTGTTTAAATAATGGGAAAGTGCCGGGATGGGGGGGGGGGGGGGGGGGGGGGTAAGTCAAACTAGAAATGTATATAAAAGCTGAGTGTGTAAGAATTTTTCATCTTTTGGATAATTTTATTTCAGCTCATCTGATGTTTCGTATTTGCTTATTTCAAGCTAACCTTAAACATAATTTGGGATTTCTTAGACACTTGTAAAAAAAAAATGCGTAACATTAAGGATAGGGGAAAATTATTTTAAAGAGACCTAAGAATTGATTTTGAATAAATTAATCCTACTGTCACTTAAATAAGAAATGATTTGAAAAGTGAGGTATAATTTCATTCTTCTTAATATAGACTAACTAAAAATTTTTCATACAATAGAAATCGAATGCTGTTGATAAAATATTAATGAATGCAATCAAACAAGTATCACGGGATAAAACAACATTAAATTTAAAAACAACTCCTTAAAAGAAACATATTTACCAGCTGAGTAGCCAGTGGAGCTTGTCAGGGGTATTCTGGCAGAGCCTGACATTATCTGCACAGAATTGGACCTAACATAGACAGTTCGTTTTCCTGGACCTTGTGCTTCCTAAATGCAGAAACAAATATTCACCTCAATACATCCATGGCATTTATTACACTAGTTCCAGACTCAATAAATCCATGGCATTTATTACACTAGTTCCAGACTCAATAAATCCATGGCATTTATTACACTAGTTCCAGACTAAATAAATCCATGGCATTTATTACACTAGTTCCAGACTAAATAAATCCATGGCATTTATTACACTAGTTCCAGACTAAATAAATCCATGGCATTTATTACACTAGTTCCAGACTTAATAAATCCATGGCATTTATTACACTAGTTCCAGGCTAAATAAATCCATGGCATTTATTACACTAGTTCCAGACTTAATAAATCGATGGCATTCATTACACTGATTCCAGACTCAATAAATCGATGGCATTCATTACACTGATTCCAGACTCAATAAAACCATGGCATTTATTACACTAGTTCCAGACTCAATAAATCGATGGCATTCATTACACTGATTCCAGACTCAATAAATCGATGGCATTTATTACACTGATTCCAGACTTAATAAATCCATGGCATTTATTACACTAGTTCCAGACTAAATAAATCCATGGCATTTATTACACTAGTTCCAGACTAAATAAATCCATGGCATTTATTACACTAATTCCAGACTCAATAAATCGATGGCATTCATTACACTGATTCCAGACTCAATAAATCGATGGCATTCATTACACTGGGTCCCAGACTCAATAAAACCATGTCATTTAGTACAAAACATGGTCTCAGTATATCTAACAATAGAATTACTTTTCATTCTTATATTTAAATCTGATTTTTATTTCTCAATATTTAAAAAATATAAGTTTTTTCAAAATACTAAATCTACAAGGCATTCTTACCGAATTAGCAATATCTATTGAAAAAGTCCCAGATTTGACTTTATTTGATAGCTCACTAAATATTTGTGAATTTTGTGTTTGTCTGAGTGCAATCTCAACATTTCCAGGTAGTGTTGGTTTATCTAAAAGCTTGAATTGTACCATAGTTTCATCATTTGGAGCTGGTTGAAACTGAAATGAAAGAAATTTTATTTTGTAATTGTTCTTCATTTTCTAATGACAATAAATTTTTCACAAATTTTGCTGGTTTAAGATGTTTAATAAGTTAGTATCTTCAATAAAGGTTTGGAGTGTCATATCTGAGTGAAGGATTCTCTTATTTTTATATATTTTACCTTGAAAGAAGATTAAGGTTTCTTCTGTGGCATAGAATGTTCAAATGTCATGAACCCCTTTGAATTTATTTATATATTTTTTTAACAAAGCAAGCTAACAGACATGATTGTCCTTTACTTTGATTACCAACAAGTTCCACTAAATTGATTACCATATGTTCCACTATTTTGAATACCAACATGCTCCATTACTTTAATTATAAAAGGTTCCACTACATTGATAAACAATAGGTTCTAATACTTTGATAACAAATGGACTCCACTACTTGGATAACCAACATATTCCACTAATTTAATTACCAAAATGTTCCACTACTCTTATTACCCACATGCTCCCATACTTTGAATACCAACATGTTCCACTAATTTAATTACCAAAATGTTCCAACTTTTTTTTAGGATAAAAACTTACATCTAATGATGAAATTCTTAAGGAAGACTTGAGACTAGTGTATCCAGTAAGGGCAGCGATGAAACCATTACGGAGCCCAGGAGGATAGGGCGTAAACAGCTGATCAAAGCGACCTGGAATAAAAACATTGGACTCTATGAGATGGCAATGACAGAAACCTTTCAAATAGATGGAAGTTACATCAAACAATGCAGCAGTTTAAAAGGACATAGAAATCAGGGCATCGTTTAGTGTTACAATTACTGGGAATGACGTTTGAGAATATGAGAAATTGCATATGTATTTTAAATTCACCATATTATGTGAAACCCAATTAAAGTTTGACAAGTCAACCATAAATGGATTGACCACCCAATGTCTTTCCAACTTGTAAACCATGTTTAAATTAAAATTTGTCAACACAGTACATTAAACAAATCAGTTGTTTTGGACTTTTTCTTTTCAGTTTGTCTTTCCCCCTGCCCCAATAATACCATCAAAATAATTGATTTGTATCAATTTTTCTCCCCCCAACCCCCAATAATAGAATCAAAATAATTGATTTGTATTAATTTCTCTTTCGCCCCACCCCACAATAATAGCATTGAAATAATTGATTTGTATTAGTTTGTCTTTCCCCCCACCCCCAAATAATAGCAGTGAAATAATTGATAACACCTGCATAAAATAATGGTGGTATAAAAGAGAATCCTGGTCACGTGATTAGACACAGTAATATATTAACTGGTGATGTGAACATGGGTCAACTTTAGAGTAAGTAATAACCCTTTAATGATCTATGCATTAAGAAAGAGGATCTCAGAATTGAGATTATCCTAAAACTAAACCCTAAGATAAGGACAAAGCTCAAAAAGAGGGTCAATGGTTAAAAAAAAAGGATTCTGAATCAAACTGACCCGTTATATACATCTTTATGTTCATTGTACTGTCTGGTGTGTAGCATGATGAAATATCAGTTAATCCAATGGATTGATCAGTACTGTATTCATAAAAGTGGAACTGAATTAGTCGCTGTTGGATGAACAAGTGAAAACAATTTATTTGTATGTTACCTTCATAAAGAAGCTGGGATGTGTTAAAATTAGTCAAAGAGTGGAGGATAAAAAAAAATTAAAACCTCAGTGAAAACAGATTACTCAACTTCTAGGGACCATACATTTTTACAATTTATTTTTTAATAATAATTGTTATCAAATCAAACCTGAGCACCAAAAAGTCAATCTAGATGACATTTACCGTCAAGATTTCTTGCATAATACTTTGTACCCACAAGTGTCAAAATTTAAACTAAAAAAAGATTTTGGAAAACATTCACTTCATAAGCTGTGTGCTTTGATTTATCAATTTTTAATTTTAACAACTTACAGTTGAGGAGGTGAGCTCAAGCATCACTGGCATCGGGAAAGTGTTTTCATAACCCTGTGATGTCATCCAGTCAGACTGTACACATCAACAATATACAGATATGTTTTAATATACATGTGTCTTATTTAATAAAAAGCCTCAAAATAAAATTTGTTTAAATTTCCCATTAGTATACACTGCAGGATAATAAATGAAAATCTAAAATCTAGTAACCTAAATTCACAAATTTCCAGGCAAATGTATCAATCAAATTTTGATAGAGTTGTTTATCCTACAATGTTTTTTTTTTCAATTTTTTTTTTAGCATCCTTTTTGGCATTATTTGGTGACCTTAATATAGATTCAGAGGATTTTTTTTTCATTTCTAAACTATAGGCCTATATATGTCATAAGGATAAATTTGAAAGCAACATACAAAGACTACAGCCTATTTGTAAATCACACAGGTTGTGATTGAGAAAAATGCACATAAATAAAATGGTCTACATTATGATAAAATGGTCTACATTGTGATAAAATGGTCTACATTATGATAAAATGGTTTACATTATGATGAAATTGTTTACATAATGATAAAATGGACTACATTATGATAAAATGGTATACATTATGATAAAATTGTATACATAATGATAAAATGGTATACATTATGATAAAATGGTATACATTATGATAAAATTGTATACATTATGAGTCAAACAAACTTAAATTAGAAAAATTTTACATTTCCATTTAAGTGTCAGACATACATTACCTCATTAAAAAAAAAAAGCCTTACATTTGCAAAATACCATGTGTAAAGTGTGTCAGGAGCATGATCAGGACTAAAGCCAGTGAAATAAGCGCTCCACACGTCACAGTCAATCCCTCGACCCTCAACGTGGTTCTGAAAAAAAAATCATTTTTCTTTATGAAACCCCAGGATCCACCCACAGTTATACAAAATTATAGGCCACCAATTAAATGAAAGGAAGGAAAGCAATGAAAATGTGTATACAGAAAAAAAAAAGGGAATGGGGAAAAAGCTAAATTAAAATAAATAGAAGACTTATCAAGAGAGCGAAATATCAGTGGGATGTTCATGCAGATAAAAGACAAAAAGAATGGATACCAAGCCAGACCCCAGATGTGTGAGAGCAATGATGGAGAATTACTTATGAAAAATAGTAAAGTACTGGAGAGGTGGGCTGAACACAAAGCCGCCTCTGGAGAAGACCTCATCACAGCAGATTTTTTATTAAATATGGAGGAAGAGAACCACACACTCAGACACATAAACTTGTAACTAATATTTGACATGAAGAGAAAATTCAAATAGAATGGGACACAGCACTAATTACCCCAACTCACAAGAAAGGTTCCAAACTCCAATTCACAAACTAAACAGGAATTTCCCTATTAAATGTTACATTAAAAAAAAATAATACTGACAAATCTGATTGCCAGATACTGCAAGCATACATTAAACAAATACTAGGTGACTACCAATGTGGATTCAGACAAAACAGATCAATGTCTGATCAGATTGTCACCATTAGATGTTTATTAGAGTAATGTTACAAATATAATAAACCAGTACATCAACTGTATGTGGATTATATAATGGCCTATGACAACTTTAAAAAAAATATCTATATGAGACTTTGCAGGAGTTTGTCATACCCAACAAACTGACAAGACTGATACATGTAACATTGAACAACAAACTGACTAGACTGATAAATATAACATTAAATTCCTCAAAAAAATCAAAAATCAAGGTTCAGGGTGAATATTCAAGGGAATTTAAGATTAGGTGAGACCTAAGACAAGGAAATTTGATGTCTTGTATGCTATTTAACCTTTAACTGGGCACGACACTTATAAAGAATGCCACATGACAGAGGAGTAAAGAGGGTGCACCACCAAAACCCCAGAGGAAAACAGCTCAAAGGCAGGTATAGCCTTAGATGGATGAATTATATAGAAAAAGATCTACAGCAGCTGGGAATTCAAGTATGGAAAAGAAAAGCATCAGTTAGGTTTGAGTGGACGAATTGTGGTGAGGCAGGCTAAATCCCTACATGGACTGTAGCACCACAGGGATGGATGTAATTAATTGACAGAGTCGTCCAGTATTCAAACAAATTCAGAATATTCATCAAGTCATGATTTTTATTTTCAATGACAATGGTTGACCGTTTCTTGTTATCAAAATTTGCTTGGGTACAGGCAACTTAACATTGCATTATTAAAATTGTTTCCAAGAAATAAAAAAAAATTAAATATTTAAGATAATGAAGACAGCAGCGATATAGATTTTAAAGATATTATTATTCCCTTTTTAATTCCTTATTGTTTTTGTTTTTTTAAACTTATGACATGGACCATGTTCTTACTATGCCCATGTAGGTGTAGTTGTCTGAATCCAAATCAAAAAATTGGTTGGCATCCCTCATTTTGACAAACCCCGAAGCCAAGCTGAATGCACCAACATTACCAGCATCAATTTTATTGGTTTCACAGGTACCAGTATTTAAGTTCACCGTAAAGGTGAGCCCTGTAAAATGAAATTAATGAAATTCTATAAATATGGTAACACACCAGAAAGTAATTGTGTTGTTACCTGCGAATATACCTTAGAAAGAGTACAAGACCAGGCTTATGCACTTATATATGACTTATCAGCATCTGTCTTGAGACATGTCAGGTTGACTGATATGCTTGAATGGTATGATTTTGTGTTGTGCCATTCATTTTTTCTCATTCCAAATGATCTTTTCTGGCATATGACAACCATCCAAAAGACAAATCGGCAACAAACATAAGGAGTGTCCATAATGGTGGAGAAAAAAAAACGTCAAGACTGTTCAAAATTACATCTCACTCTCAGGAACTCAACAGTTATGCAAACCACACAATTATTCAGTGAAAGTCTTGCTACTGAATAATTTTAAGGAACAATGAAGAACTCAAACATGGAGTTTCAAGATTGGAAAAAAAAAAAATTGTACCATGAATTTAAAATAAATAATAAAAAATTCCATTTATTTGGATCAATAAAAGTATCCTATCATATTATGTTATCTATCTTAAATATTATTTATTTTAATCCTTTTGTTACACCAGTCATCTAGAATGGGTAGTAACTTAACACTTCCCATTCCCACATCCCAATCCATCCAACTTGCCATTGAACACACTAATACTTATTAGTGTCTACTAAGAAATGACTACATATGATACAAATGATGGAACTAAAAAAAAAAAAAACATCTTAAGGGAGCCAAAAGTTTAACCTCACCCTTACATATAATTTTTGTTTTTAAAAAAAGTATTTAGACCATTGTTAAATTAAATTTGACCGAATTGCACCATACACTTTTATCATAGCTGGCTACTATTAAATGAAATGGGAAACTTTTTTTGCAAAACTGTAGCCCACATATGACAATTTGAATAGAACATAAAAATTCAACACTGATTCTCAACAAAAACAAAAATTGTATTAATTGTAAGGCTCTATGGAATTAATTGGATTGTTTATGGCAGTGGTTCTTGATCATATTTTGAGGTTTAGCCCCCCCCCCCCCCCCCCACCACTTTAAAACTTTTTGTGTATTAGAAACGACCACATCCCCATATGAAAGGAACTATTGTCTAAATAAGCTCTCATGACTCCAAAAAGTCTCATCACCTTTTTATCTTATGACACTTAGTCTAAATATTTAAAATTCTGGGAAACTCTTTTTGAAGCAAAAATATGAATTTTGCAATGACCTGAATTGAAGTCTGTAACCACTCGAGTGTATGACTTGTCACTGGCCATGCCTTGATCAGCTGCATTAACCAAGTCTTGAATAAAAATACCCTGATCATGGTTGTACTGTTCCTATAAGAAAATAATAAATAAATATTCTTCGTGTTCCATATTGTGGGCTATAAAGTAACGAAGTGGCTATAGGTACATGGGTACCAGAATTGAGAGGTTGGGATTAAAAAACCATTTAAAATATTATTGTTGGGCTTGTAAGACCAAATTAGGTATCAAATGAAACATAATTGAATGTACTATACGTTTGAAATGTTAATTTTTCAGTTTTACTAAAATAAACTACCACAAATGACATCCGAATAGCATTGAGCTTAATGGTACCCGTGTGCGAATGGCGGCGCTGCATGTCATAAAAAGAGTTAACATACTAAATGAACAGAACAAACTTACTATCGTATATTAACATACTAAATGAACAGAACAAACTTACTATGGTATATTAACATACTAAATGAACAGAACAAACTTACTATGGTATATTAACATACTAAATGAACAGAACAAACTTACTATGGTATATTAACATACTAAATGAACAGAACAAACTTACTATGGTATATTAACATACTAAATGAACAGAACAAACTTACTATGGTATATTAACATACTAAATGAACAGAACAAACTTACTATGGTATACGTCAGAGATGGTGGGCTTGGATTTTCTATTAGAACTTGCTCCCCTTTGAAACGGAAGTAGTTAGGCATCTTTGGCAGTGGAATTTGTGCAGTTGGAGAATTTGCACAAATCATGTTTGGAGTTAGCTGGATACATTTTTGTTGGTTAGATACAAATTCAATAATGCATTTTAAATAATATTTTAAAAAAAGATTATAAATAACTAATGCTTAAAGGCTGCCACTTACTCTTACTGCATAATTTGACAGCATTCAATGTTTGACAATGAGAGTTACCAATTACTGACACTGACTTTAAATTCTAAAACTAAAATGTCTGCTTTTAAGGTTGTCTTAATTACTAAAAATTGATTTTTTTAAAAAACTGATTGTGGTAGTCTAAGATATTTTTTTTTCTCAAGGTTAATGTTTTGTTGTTGTAGTCTAATAATTCTAATTGAAATAGCTCATCACTTAAAGCTACAACTGAATATTATCTTCTTTAATTTATTTTTTCCCCTTAAATTCTCTCATGCAGTTACCCCCCCCCCCCCCCCAACTCCACCACAATAACTAAATTTACATCGTTATTTCTAAAAAAAATTATTACAGGCCTACACATTCTAAGAAAGTTTCCTAATATTCTGAGGAAAGTGACTAAACTTATATTAGAGACTGATGCATTAAAAAAACACATGACACATGATATTCCTACTTGGGAAAAGAACTGAAATTAAGGAAGTCAGTCATGTTTAAAGCTTGAGTTTCATTTCAAATTTAGATGCCTCAAAAAATAAATTCAGTGGAAATAAATTTATCTGTAACTAAAAGGAATTAAATGTTTCAGCTTTACCTGAAAATGTCGATCGGTAGACTGAATTCGCTGAAAGCGATTGAAGTCTGCCCTATTGATATTTAACACAAAGTTACATTATAAATGAATGAACATGTTAAAAGTATTCAATATTAAAGATATTAAAACATTAAGACAAGAAATGTAGGCCTATCTAATTAAATAGAGCTGATGTAAATAATTATCAATAATAAAAAATTAAAAAACTACAAAAATTAGCTACTTTTTGACTATGTTTGTTTGTTAATGGGTCGATTTATCACAAAAAATCCAAACAATGGATTGCAACAAAATTTGACATTGTCATTACTCCTGTCCTGTAGGTGGTTCCTTGGAAGTTTGGTCATAGTTCCCTTATCCCATCAGATGTAATAAAATAACTTAAATTGTATAGGGAAAAAGTAAAAAAATATAATATTTTCAAATTTAATGGCTTCTCTGATGTTCAGGGAATTTCAGTTTAAATTATTTTTGGTGCATACATGTTTAATAATCCTTTATTCAGAACATCCATTTCATGAAGGTTTTCCATTCAATATTGTTTGGTGCATGCATTTTAAATAATGTTTTATTCTATGTTTGGTTTAAAAAAAAATATTTGAAATAATTTCTTCAGCAAAAGGTTAGGAGTTTAATGCAATCGTGTTCTTTAATATACGGAAATACATGTTGTGCCATTTTCAAATTAAAAAAAACTACTGTTCATTATGTGGTATAAGGGGGGTTGAACATTGGATTAGAATCATCACATAGGGAAGCATAATGTTTGCTTTGGCGTACCTGGGGATTTAATGTCCTGGGGGTTCTTTATTATTTTTATGACCAACTTAATATTTATTTAATAGATGTGTGTGGGGAATGGAGAATCGCAATTTTGTGATTTAACCCCATATCAGCATTTAGTAAAACTACGTCACTTTTATGAGTATAGCAATTGTCTCAAAGCCAAATTTGTTTCATACTGAACAGTTCCAGTCCATAGTTGATATCCCTTTTTTTATATAAAATTATGTACATTGTGTACTTCATTAATAGCTTCTTAGATGCCACAAACAATAAGTTTCCATCTAGATATTTTTTTGCTTACATCAGCTAATAGTATGGTTTCAGTTAAAAATGATGCAAGACAATGAACCATGAAAAACCATTATACTTTATAACGGTATAGATCAATATGTAAGGATGATCTTTAATTACTTGAAATAAGGATAATTTTTAATTAGTTGTAAGTCATAAATAAACAAAATATCAATATAAATCTCTTAATAAGATTTCTAATGTTAATCAATATAACTTTATTGTATAACATTATCTACTATATACATGAGAAAATGTGTCTGTTTGTATTGTACCATATATTATGTTTCTACATTGATTAATGGATCTTGATCAGACTTTGAATGCATAGTTATAGCAATTCAATATCCAGAAGGAAGTGCTTACGGGGCTTGAATGAAAAAAAATATCCTTTTCAGGGTTGGTTGCCCAAATTTTCATTTTTTCCTATAGGCGCTTCAGAAATAAAATGAAAATTAAATGCTAAATCTAGATTAAAATTGGTACAAATGCACTTCAAAATCTATATTACAAATTATTATTGCTGTCAGGGCAAAAGACACAAATTTAATTTTTCTTACGTAGCCTACACAATATTCTTGCATATTTTAAACCAATTTTCAATTCATGGGAAAATTTCAAAATTTTAACTTTAATATTTAGCTGAAGAAAATTTAAAATGCCCCTATCTTAGTGCTAATTAAAACATCACCTTATAGAATGGGTCCCTATCAGGGCCTTATTTGAACTTTAAAGAAAAACGTCTAGAGGTGCAGTATTTTGTTTGAGATCTTTTAGTAATGAAATATTGATGACAATAAATTTAAATTTTAAAAACAAAATGGAAATTTCCAGCAATTTCTATATAGTTCCAAGTAGATATAAAGATTATGAAAATTTCAATGAGATCTAAAAGTTTATGGACATTTTAGTTTAGTTTTATTTTCCTGGGAATTTCCTCTTTTATAAATTTTTTGAAGTTTAATACCTTATTCTAGAATGTTCGATTTTTGAATAAGTGTTTTAAGTTAAAGATTTAAAAAAAAATCCTTTATTTTTATATTTCACATGTTTCTGTAAGTCCTTATGATGTTCCTCAAATGTTATGAAATTAGATTTAAAAATATTCTTGAAGTTTCTAGAAAGTTCCAAATGAGTGGAGGAGGTTCTACAATGGAATATCTTTATAATAACTAAAGCTATAAATTAGTATAAATAAAGGCTTAGGTTACAAAGCAAGCCACTATGTAAATTGTTGCATCTAGACTAAACCTTGTAAACATACATTTCATTATCACTTTAAAATATTGATGGATGTCAAACTAAACAATATCCACATCTCTTTGTGCATGATATAGGGCTCCTATTTCATTTTAAATAAAATGCTATATCTTTGGAGTTTTTCAACCAAATTTTAAATGGGAAATTTTTTAAAATAAAGTTTGTTTGTAATAAAACCTAAAATAATCACTGCTGTAAAATACTAGAATTTAAGTTCCCATGGTGCCAAGAGTAGAAATTTTATAAGGCATCTTCATGAATTGCTTCAGGTTATAATGAGATAAATTTTAAAAATTAACTTAATTTAGGAATGAGTTCCTGCAGAGGTTCCTATTTTATTTTAATTGATAAGCGGCCATGGAACTGGCATTGGCGAAAATATATATTTTTTAATAAGACGTCTTTTAATTCAATGTTTACAAGGGTTTTATTAAAAATCTTTCTTTTTATAGGAGAACTTATTTCCTTTTATTTGGTACTTCAGCGAAGTGATTTTTTTACAGATCCATACATTTGTACGCTGATAACGCTTTACATGATTTTTTTCCAAATACAAAACTGGCTAGAAGGAAATAAAGCCTAAAGTGTAAAAATTATGAAATATTTGGATATTATATCTAAGATTTTAGAAACAACATGTATTAATTACTCAATTTTATTTAAACCACAACTAAAAATGTAAAAAAAATCATTACAGGTAAAGATACTGAATAATATTTATATACCTGACTGTTGACTCTGTTCGATTACGAGGATTGGTTTTGTTTAAATATGTTATTATAGCAGATATCGGAAGAACGGGTGGAGCTTGGCTGTCATTATTGGCAACAACTGGAAGGCGGAACTTGCTGGGGTCTAGATAAAAAAGTATAATGCCACTTATTTATGGATTAGTTAATATCAGCGGTCACTGTTATTGTTGCACAAAAGTCAGGATCTGAAATCAATGCATTTTTTATGCTAAAAATATTTTCTGCAAATAATGCTTTTAAAGAATTTTTGTATATATCTTTGATATAATAAAAACAAAAAATTAACTTGACTCAGCTGATAATAGTGATAGTAAGCTGAAACATAGATTTTAAAAAATAATGCCTGTTTACTTACTAACAATCTGCCATTCAGTGAAAGTTGAGATGTCACCAAATTCAAAATATTCACATGTCCACCACTTGTTTGTTAAGATGCCTAAAAAACATAATTTGTGAATAAATTTGGTAAAACTTAACAAATCTATGAAATTTCAGGTAATTTTTAGCAATTCTAAATTAATATCCTTTATTACTCTAAATTAACTCCTTTTTATAACTCTAAATCAACATTCCACATCCATTTTATAACGTTACTTGGCCAATCCAAATTAAGACATAATCATATTCATTTAAAATGAATTATATTGTGATGTACAAATACATATATCCCGTTTTCCAAAAAAATTATTTTGTTCAAGATAGTAGCCTCAATATAACATTGACTGTAGTAAGTATGTAAGGTAATATCTTATATATACCCGGTTTAAAGTTTCAGTATTACCTACTAATTCTTAATTGTAAACTTGCTGTTCAAGTCCATCACTTATACATAAATATAAATATTTTGAATGTATTTCTTTTTTACCTCTTGATATATCTTCTCCTTGGTAAGCAATATTCTTAATTAGTGACTTGTCCCAGCCAAAAACCACTGAAAAATAAAAAAAAAAAGCTTTTGAAGCGAGGTCCCAGTACTCTAGCTAAGTACATGATTTGAATGAGTTATCTTTCTTTTTCATATACCACTACCAATGCAATGGCAGACAAAAAAAAGAGGAAAAGGGGGGTTGCGGAAGCATTTCCATCTTTTTAAGGCATGGTCACACTTGGCAGTTTCCCAGGGCCTCACGCTTCTAGGAAGCTTTACGCTTCTAGGGGCCTCACGCTTCTAGGATTCTCACGCTTCTAGGGGGCCTCACGCTTCTAGGAAGCTTTACGCTTCTATGGGGGCTCACGCTTCTAGGGGGCCTCACGCTTCTAGGGGCCTCACGCTTCTAGGATTCTCACGCTTCTAGGGGGCCTCACGTTTCTAGGGGCCTCACGCTTCTAGGATTCTCACGCTTCTAGGGGCCTCACGCTTCTAGGATTCTCACGCTTCTAGGGGGCCTCAAGCTTCTAGGGAGCCTCACGCTTCTAGGATTCTCACGCTTCTAGGGGCCTCAAGTTGCATCTTTTGTTTATGAATGTTAAAAGAACTATAGGCAATTTAATTTCCTTTCAAAGTGCAGAGTGAAGCAAATTTACAAAGTTTTTCTATTTTCAAATCAATTCCATTTTTTATTACTACTTTTAGAAAACAATTCGTCATTTAAAAAAAAAAAAAAAAAAAAAAAACATCAAGGGATTTAGGGGAAGGGGTGGAATGTGTTAAAGTAAATCAAAAAGTTTTGTCCTGGGCGCCATTTGCTCATTAATTAGTAATTTAGCAGAATAAAGTTATAGTCAGAGCCGTCGCGTTACTTTTGGGTTCAAGTTTTTTTGGGGGGTTGCAGGGTCAGAGCAACGGCTCTGATCATAGTACTCAGAATAGTAGTTTAAAATTCCAAATAAAACTTTAATTGAAACATCTAAACGCATGAATTCTAATTTTGATGGTCATTTAGTAGTGATCTAAATCTGAGTACATTACCTGCCGGTGTGTTCAAACTGAAGTGATTCTCCACAGGATAAGCATGGAACATTGAGAAAAACACGCTCTTCTCTAGCAGAGTATCCGTACACACTTCTGTTTGAAAGATTAAACATTTATAGAATTGCTACCGAGTTAGTCTGTTTAAAGGTAGGATAAGTCTTTTGTATAACACCATCTCATCAGGGGCGGACGTAGGAAAGGCTACTGTAAAAATTAAAAAAAACGCTAATACAAAGCGCTATTAATTTTTTTTTTAAAAGTGTTATTGTGTGTGAGAGTGATGCATGCACAATTATTCACAACTAGTGTCTAATTGTTAATATAATTATTTCCATACAAGATTTCAAACAGAAACAGTGTTCCTCTTCCTAATTATGCCCTCACCCCCCCACCCCGCCCCAGGAAAGCTATTCCAGATAGAATTTGACAGCTTTTGCTTATTCACCTCTGAATTATCCCCTACCTTAACTACCAACTCCTATAATGATGTCACACTGACGTTATACCGTTCGCTAAAGATTCACGTGAAAACACAACACCACAAACCTCCATCCGAAGTGTACGGCACAACAGATACCTCGTCAAAGTTGGCGTTTACCCAGATCTGCTCCGGGGTCAAGGGCGAGTTGATGTCCACGTAAACCATCTGAGCTAGCTGAAATAGGGGCGATACTGATTGGTTAAATGTTCCTAAGTAAATTTGAGCATTTTAATTCTAAATGTAGGACTAGAAGCTGACTGGTTAAGTCCGAGCCTGTCCGTGGAAACCAAACTTTTAATTGGTTGAATTTTTTATGTAGAATCACAAGTGTTTGGTATATTTTAAGCTTGCCGAACTTAGGTCAAAGTAGCTTGGTCTTTTTTAAGTTTAAGCCTGGCAAAAAAATATGATTATTTATTGGCCTATTGAAATCTTTCTCAAACGCTGACGTTGCTTAGTCTATTCAAACACTTCTCAAAAGCTAACGTTTTAATTGGCCTATTCCGAGTCTCTAAAAAAAAAAAAGAAGGTCAGCATTGTTAATGTAAAGCCCAGCTACCAGAGGTGTAGCTAAGGGGGGGGGGGATGAGGGGACACATGTCCCTGGGCACCAGACTAGTTAGGTGCGCAAAAATTCGTTTTGGGAGGTGAAAAAGAAAAGGGAGGGCGCCTTAAGATGAATCTTGTCCCCGGGCGCCAAACAATCCAGCTACGCCTCTGCAGCTTATTTATAAATATACAAGATATTGACTCACAAATGATACCTGACGGGCCAGGCGAATTTACACGGAACTTGTGATTTGGGGGGGGGGGGGGGGTGATTTGAACTAAAGACTCCGAGTAAGGGCGCAAACTAACCCAAGTTCTATTTAATAGCAAATTAAGGCAGCCATGAGGGTTGGTAGCAGAATAAGAAAGCCATAAGGTTTGTAGGAAAATTAGACAGCAATCAGGGTTTGTAGCCAAATGAGACATCCATGAGGTTTTGTAGCAAAAGAAGACAGCCATTAAGGTTTGGATGATGGGTTTGCATTCATACCGAGTGAGTTGGATTGACACGGAGGAGGTTGGATTGACATGGAGAAGGTTGGATTAACACGGAGGAGGTTGGATTGACATGGTGGAGGTTGGATTGACAGAAGAGACACCCATGAGGTTTTGTAGCAA
Source organism: Omphiscola glabra (assembly GCA_964017045.1). Taxonomy (NCBI): domain Eukaryota; kingdom Metazoa; phylum Mollusca; class Gastropoda; family Lymnaeidae; genus Omphiscola; species Omphiscola glabra. The sequence goes on along the minus strand of OZ024811.1, from coordinate 11,617,017 downwards.
AAGAAGACAGCCATTAAGGTTTGGATGATGGGTTTGCATTCATACCGAGTGAGTTGGATTGACACGGAGGAGGTTGGATTGACATGGAGGAGGTTGGATTGACATGGAGAAGGTTAGATTAACACGGAGGAGGTTGGATTGACATGGTGGAGGTTGGATTGACACGGAGGAGGTTAGATTGAGATGAAGGAGGTTAGATTGACATGGAGGAGGTTAGATTGACATGGAGGAGGTTAGATTGACATGAAGGAGGTTAGATTGAGATGAAGGAGGTTAGATTGGCATGGAGGAGGTTAGATTGACATGGAGGAGATTAGATTGAGATGAAGGAGGTTAGATTGACATGGAGGAGGTTAGATTGACATGGAGGAGGTTAGATTGACATGAAGGAGGTTAGATTGACATGGAGGAGGTTAGATTGAGATGAAGGAGGTTAGATTGACATGGAGGAGGTTAGATTGACATGGAGGCGGCTAGATTGACAAGAAGGAGGTTAGATTGAGGTGGGTTGACATGGAGAGGGTGCATTGACACGGGGGGGGGTCGGATTGACATAGAGGAGGGATGACTGACATGAAGGAGGTTGGATCAATTATCTGGGCAAGATTCGTACCAAGAGGTGTTCAAATGACATGGGAGGTATTAAAATGACATGGGAGGTGTTCAAATGACATGGGAGGTGTTCAAATGACATGGGAGGTTTTCAAATGACATGGGCGTGCTTTGTGGAGGAGATTTCCGGCATTTATTATTTATATTTTAAAACGTAAAATTTTTTTTTATAAAATTTAAACTAGAACTCAAAAGTATTTGAAAAAAAAATCCTATTAATTAAAAAAAATATATATATCATCCCCCGCCTCCACTTTTTTCTTCCCTTCTCTCTCTTTTAGAATCTGCCACATTGGGGTTGGGGGTGGTGGGGGGGGGGAGTGAGCTGGACCTACCTGTGAATAGAATTCTTCCACATTCTCAACAACCTGAACCCCCATCATCTTTATTTCACTCATAACGTAAAAGTTGTCGAAAAACCGAGGCCAATCAGCTGTTAAGAGTTTTGAAATGAGATAAAGATATATTTTGAAAAGTAAAATTTCCTCGATTTCAGCAGTAGTCACATTATGTATTCAGCAAAAAAGAAATGCTAAGAGTTAAACACGGTATTTTACGATTTTATTCTCTTAATTGTAATCTTGCCTTTTTAAAAATAATAATAATAATAATAAAATAATAAAAAAAACTCAAACCTCACCCTACCCCCATCCACCAAAAAAAACAAAAAAAAAACAAAACAAAACAACAACAAACAACCAAAAAAAAAAAACAACAACAAACAACCAAAAAACAAAACAAAACAACAACAAACAACCAAAAAACAAAACAAAACAACAACAAACAACCAAAAAACTAAAACAAAACAAAGACAATAAAGCTTTAAAAATGCAATCGTGTCAATGACAGTTAAGAATTTCAACACGTTATATTGAGGAGAGAATAGCTATATGACACGTTAATGTCGTGACTAAATGTAAGAAGTACTGGGGTAGAATGGGGAACAGAAAGAAATTCACAAAATTACTATACATATATTATATATAATATATTATTCTAATCAGTTTTGTATGCCTGTACAAATTCAAGCTTTTTTTTTTATTTTATGAAGTGAAATAATTCATGTTTAAAACTAATAAAATGATTAAAAAAATTATTTTTTATTAAGTTTAATTTAATATTTCCCTTCAGTTCATATTCCCGTACCCCCTCAGTAGTTGTTGTCCCTTTCTCCCGTCTTCTTTTCTTGGTCAAACCAAGTAAACTTTTATTAAAACAATACAATTTAAAAAGAAAAGTTTTTTTTTCCAATTGTGTACCACAAATTAAAATGTATAATATGAATGACCCCATAACTTCAGAGTTTTTCTTCTTCGTCTTCTTATGCCTTTTTACCCCCGTCTGGGGCATAGGCCGTCCACAAGAATTTTCCACTCATCCCGGTCCTGTGCTTTCCTTTCCAATTTCTTCCACATGTATCCCATATTTTGCGTGTCTGTCTCTAGCTCGCGTCCCCCATGTATTCTTAGGTCTTCCTCTCTTTCTTTTTCCCTGTGGATTCCATGTTAGGCATTGTCTGGTGGTGCTATCTGGGGGGGCATTGTCTGGTGGTGCTATCTGGAGGGCATTGTCTGGTGGTGCTATCTGGGGGGCATTGTCTGGTGGTGCTATCTGGGGGGGGGCATTGTCTGGTGGTGCTATCTGGGGGGGGGCATTGTCTGGTGGTGCTATCTGAGGGTTTTCTGAGAGTATGCCCAATCCGCCTCCATCTTTTCTTTAATGATGTCTTCATCAATGGGCACCTGGTATGTCCTTTCTAATAGATCTTTGTTGGTGATGGTATCAGAGTTGTTACAGACATATAACTATAAAAAAATAAAAAAAAGAAACTCCAAAAAACGTGGAGCGCCCTTAAAGTCTAATGTTCCTTTTTTAAAAGAAAAATATCAATTGGTGATCAGGAAGTTCGTTAAAGTTGAGATGCAAGATTTGACAAAACACAAACTAAAAAACGGGTAGAGTAGCCTCAGAAAAAAGTTCCGAGACATCATTGTATTTCATGTTATATCCCGACAAGCCAAATGTTGTTTTTTTTTTGTTGTTTTTTTTACTAATTAAGTCTTATAGTACTGAAATCGGATTGTCTATAGGCTTCCATACAATCGTAAATAATCATATAGAATAAAAATACATAAAAAAATAGTTTTTTTTTTCTCTTTTCAAATCTTTGAGTACTCACGTGGTGGGTTGGGGTCATTTGCTGTAGCCGCCATGTGCTGAGAACAAAAATCTGTGTCATACTGACCCATCGTCAAGGACAAGGCAGTCGCCATGGTGATGAATGCGATTTCTGAAATCTTCATTCTTTCAGATCTACGGATGAAGGCATTGTATTATTCTGTAAGAGGTTTAAATCTTTCCTACATCTAAAACAAAATTCTTCAAAGATATTTTGTTTAACCTCTTTAGTCAAACGATGCCAGGAAAGAAAGTCTGCCTGAGAAACAAGAGCTAGAGCAGTGGTTCTCACCATCCTATGGCCGCGACCCTTTAATACAATTCATCGTGTTGTGGCGACCCCCAGCCACAAAATTATTTTCGGTTATACTTCATAACTATAGAGCATATGTGTTTTCAGGTGGTCTTAGGCGACCCCTGGGAAAGGGTTGTACGACCCCCCAAAGGGGTCGCGACCCACAGGTTGAGAACCACTGTGGTAGATGGTTTAATTTCATAAGGAGTTTGTTTCCGGGATAGTGAAAGTTAAAATAGCCTCAACGGAATTGAATCGTAAGGCCAAGAAAATTCGTGAGGAAGATTTTGACCAATGGAGACAAACGAGGGGTAGATTTTGACCAATGGGGACACACGAGGAGAAGACTTTGGCCAATGGAGGCACACGAGGAGAAGATTTCGACGAATGGAGACACACGAGGAGAAGAATTTGACCAACGGAGGCACACGAGGAGAAGATTTCGACCAATGGAGGCACACGAGGAGAAGATTTCGACCAATGGAGACACATGAGGAGAAGAATTTGACCAATGGAGGCACACGAGGAGAAGATTTCGACCAATGGAGACACACGAGGAGAAGATTTTGCTGCCACAGGGAATCTAGCAGATGTATTGACATACACACGATAAAGAATGTTTATAAAGTGTACGACATCTCAAAGCGTATTATATAAAGAGTTTAAATACGGAATCATCCTTTTTATACAGCTGTACACCAACAGGCTGTACCCTCCCCCACACCACCCACCCCCGGAGCCAAAAGAAGAAAGGGGGTGTAAAATAACCATAACGATTTGAGGCAAAAAACAAAAAAAATAAAATTAATGAGTACGACGACAAAGCAACACACAAATTAGCTTATTCTATTCTTATTTAGATTTACAGTGACAGTGAAAAGTGAAAAAAACAAAACAACCGGATCCAACACACTGCCTTTGACACTCTCCGTCATAAAGTTTGACACCGATGGAACTAAAAAAAAAAACAACCATCTCATAATCTAATTATAATAAAATATTTACCTTAATCCCAGAATTAAGTGATTTGCATAAATTAAAACACGGAACAGTCATCCGCCGATTAAAAAAAAAAAGCCTAAATCTTTGAAAAGCTCTTCATTCAGAAACGAAATACACATGCAATTATCCTTCATGAACAGAATATAATGCTATGTTCCAATGTAAGCCGAATAGGAAAACAAAATCGTTTCGCTAAAGAAAAATACCGATTAATCTGCAATACCGCATCGATAGCAAGAGATAAACAAACCCGACACATTTTTTATCTGTACTAAACGTGGGCGTACCTAGGCATATGGTGGCCGTATCGATAGCACGCGTAACGATAAGCATTAGATTCTAGTGGCGTAGCTAGAGTGTTTGGCGCCCGGGGACAAGATTCATTTCAAAGAGCCGTCTTTCTTTTTTTTTTTCGATTCTCATACCCATTATTTTCATCAATAAAATAATATAAAAATCACATGTGGCGCCCCTAACTTGTCTGACGCCCAGGGACATCTTTCCTCCGCCCCCCCCCCTTAGCTACGCCTCTGTTAGATTCATTTCATTTTTTGTATTCAGAACACACGTTTCTGTCAGCGTAAGAAAAATGCAAAAGGCTTTGAACGTATACAGAAGGCTATGGCAGCACCGTCTTTAAGACATGCATCGCCGTTGTGTGGAAGAAACCTGGCCTAAAACGCTCTCGGTAAAGGAACGGGGTCGAACGTTCGGTCAGCTTCTTCATTTCAGATTAAAGATACAATGAAATATCCTATGTGTTCTGTTTACACAGTAATAGGTCCATCTCGAGGACACGTTTCCAAACTGGCCTTTATATCCAAAACCCGAAAGGCCCGGAATCAAAATTCTGAACAGAAATGACCTGCACGACGATCTGAATTTAACAGTTTATTTAAAAGAAAACTTTGTCTCCGAACAAATCAAATGTTACATTTATCCCGGGTTAGTTGTGAATCGCTCTAAAACGTTATTTCTCTCAAAGACCTTTTCTACGACTCCCATTTCTAATCTATTTTAGCACCGAGCTGCGCCATTTGTGAAGAGCGGCAAACGATCTTTTAAAACCTTTACGAGCATCGAAGCGGCTCGCAAGTAAAGTGTGTCCACTCTACGTTTCTGTCCACTGTTTCCATTTCTCTCGTTCGCGCTCCTATTATACGTTACTAATATTTTTTTTCGCGGGGATTATGACGACCCATTTTGATGAGCAAACCTGACACCGTCAGTAGTTGTGTTGTTAGCTAAGGGAAGCTAAGATCTGAGGTCAAATCAAGAGACTTGGAGCGAGAAGCAGGAGGCGTGTACATATTTCAAATAACGCTTGACATGTACCATGAGCATATTTGAAGTTGAGTTAGATTTTTTTGTTAAATATAGAATTCCAAACATTGTTGTATGCTCCACATCAACTACAGTCGGCTTCAGCCATACGAGAGTGGCTTCGTCAAAAGGTTTTCATAAGATTCCTGGCAATGTTCACTCGGCATGAGTTCAATACTCACCCATTCACTTATTCTCAATTGTTGATACACTGGAATTTACATGACATCTTTTACAATTTTTTTGTGCTGTTGATTTTTCAGAGGGTAATGGGGGTGGGGTGGACTGTGTGAAATCTTTGGACACTACTTCTCAGCTAAGTGCTATAATATTTTGTTTATATTTAGATATTTTTTAATTTTATTCGTTTTTTTTCTGTTTGTTCGCTTATGAAGGCTTCCTGCCGACACGTTCGTTGTTTTGTTGCGTTCCTTCTTTCAGGTTTAACCTTACTGTGTTTTACTAATTTTCTGATTTTTCAGAACAATTTAATTTCTAAAATTTACACAATCATCATGTCAACACATTTAGCAAAAGAATAGTTTTTTTCATCGTAAATGGTTAATATCATATTTTAAAAATGGATTGCGTGGCCTTAAAATGACATTGTCTGTATATTGAAATTGTGCTACTATCGTTGAATGAGCATGTTTCAACCTATTGAAACTGCTACTTTTGTTCATGAAAATGTTTCAGCTTATTGAAATTGTGTTACTTTCTTTGAATTAACACGTAGCCATTTTTTGTTCTTTGTAGTACCTTAATCCACTGTCCACTTAAAACGAAATCTTTCCAATCAAATCTTTTGTATTAGCCGATTCTAGATGACTACGCTCATAATTATTGTTTAACTATGCCGATGTCCCTAGTACTGTGTCACTAGAAGTATGTCCCTAGGACTGTATCCCTAGGACTGTGTCCCTAGGACTGTGTCTCTAGCAGTTGTCCCTAGGACTGTGTCCCTAAGATTGTACCCCTAGTAATGTGTCCCTAGGAGTATGTCCCTAATACTGTGTCCCTAGGACTGTGTCTCTGGTACTGTGTCTCTACGAGTGTGTACCCAGGACTGTGTCCACACGTTGCTTCCCTGCATACAGTTTGAAGGCCACTAATCCAGATACGGCAACCTAGATAAAACACACCCCTTGAGTAGCCTCTATCTTCTAATAGGTCTAACAGGATGTTTCTGTTTCTTGTAAGCCAGAAGCGTTGTGTCATGTGCTACACAATTGTCCGCTATGTGTGCTAATAACAAGCACGCAAATCAACCAAAAAAACAAACACTTGCAAACAAACCAAGAAACACACACACGCACAAGAAAACCATTTTATATATTTAATAGATGGACACCTATTTTGATGCAATTAAGTATGCAAATATATGCCATGTTTACTCGTAGGCATACGTAAATCATTCTATATTCATTGATATTGGGGTGTTTTTTTTGGGGGGGTGGCAGGGAGGGGGGCACTGGAACTAAAATCTTACTTTTACGACACATAATAAACAGACCCTTATAAAACTCGAACACAAACACATATCTTGAATTATTTAGTAACTTTATTATTGCAAAGTCTATAGATCAATAATTTAATGTTAAATGTATGCGCAAAAACATATCATGATATGATGATAAAACAGTGATCTGATAACTACATCTATTATAGATAACACATCGCGCAGATAAAGCCTTCATATTTTGAGACTCGTAGAACATTGGGTCTACTTTTAGATTAAACGCACAAAATCAGCTTCTTTATCAAATCTCTCCAGGCTACGATTTATAGAGAGCTATTGAAGATCTTAGTGCTAAAAGTACTTAAGTCACAAAATACACATTTTGAGATAATCAAGTTCAAATATTTTTTTCGTCTATAAAATGTAATCATTTTAATAATTTTTCTCGTTTAATTAAGGCACTTAGGCACATTTTAATGTGTTCAAATTTTTGCAGTGTACTTGGCTCAACCATATAAGAAAATGTCACAGTTTAGATTGATTTTGACAAAAATGTGACTTAAGTACTTTTAGCACTAAGGTCTTCTATTTTTCTTTCCTGAAGAGAGTGCTCAAGAACTTTAAAAAAAAATTTTTTAAAAATATTTACAGCTTCGGCCCTAGCCGAAGTATAGTGATGGGTTAGAAAGGGGAGATACTGTAATCAGGTTAGCACGATAGGAAATTAGTAAAACAAAGTAAGGTTAAACCTGAAAAAAGGAACGCAACAAAACAACGAACGTGTCGGCAGGAAGCCTTCGTCAGCGAACAAACAGAAAAAACAGAAAAACTTTAAAAAATATGCACTTATGCGAGAAGTAGTATTCAAGAAAATAATAGCTAATCCCCTAACAGTTACTCTCCTAGCAAACTAGCTACTCCCCTAGCAATCTAGCTACTCCCCTAGCAAATCTAACTACGCCCCTAGCAATCTAGCTACTCCCCTAGCAATATAGATACTCCCCTAGCACATCTATCTGCTACCTTAGCAAATCTAGCTACTTACCTAGCAAGCTAGCTACTCCCCTATAGCAAATCGAGCTACTCATCACACGACATTCCATTTATAGAGAGTGGATTATTTATTTTCGACCTCAAATAACACATTTATACACTGTCATGACCAATTTGACAACTGGTAAAGATCAAATCTTGACGAGATATTGAGAGTGAGAAGCAGGAGGCGTGTTCACATATTTCAATAACACTTGACATTAACCATCAGCCAATTTGTATTTTCTGATTTTTTTTATTCCCCCAACGAGTGTGGTTCCGGCAAAACTACACCATTTTGTCCCATTGGGTCTCGATGATTTGTATCATTCATTCATCACAGGGGTACTGAGCGGGGGCTTAAGGTAACTGTCATCGAAAGCCACCTTCGTCTATCGCCTACTTCCATCGGGGCTCTTGGCAGGGGGTCATCATTCTACTCGGCTGAAAATTTTGCTATCGTCGTACCCAATCTTTCTTCGGCTTTTCCAATGGTTTCATCTTCCCTATGATGTCATTTTGGCCCTGCCCGCAGGCAAAACAAAAATTACCAAAATATCTCTACGTATCTGGAGTGTTTGTGTGTGTGTTTTTTTTTTTTACAATAGTTATCAGACACTTTTAGTGTTTCATTTCTTAAGGAGATTTTCTTTCATTTTTTCCCTAAACAATTTGTAATGGTCCTTTGGGACTGTAATTTAATCTAAACACCAAGAAACAGCACGAGAAGCCGAGAAGTTGAATTATACAATAGCTAATAACATGCCTCTCGTAGTTGTGTGGCAGGCAAGAAAGTAAAGTAAGCCATACGTTTAAATGTCACGAAATATTTAATTTGGACCAAGATGTTAAAAACTTAACAGTGACAGCATTAACTGTAAACGACAATGACAACCACCCTGTCACGACACACGTAATGACAACTGTGTTTATTATTTTTAAATCTGAACAGAAAATATTCATAAATAGATTTCGTTTCTTAAAAATTAGTTTATTCAAGGTTTATAGATTTGATAACACGAGGCAAAACAAAATAGAAACAGCTGTACATGTTGAGTTCTACGACGTCCAAATAAAAAGACAAAACAATACAACCTTATATCATGTGAGTAATCTATGGAAAGTAACGAAACAATTCAAGTGTATTGAGAAAAAGATAATGATTATTATATTTCTTCAACATTTTATTCATACAATTCATGTTATATATATATATATTCATATAATATACATATGAATTTAGTCTAATCACCAGGAGGCAGCATGAGAAATCGATAAGTTAATGGGGAAAAAATATATAATTTCCATACATAATATACATATAGTAGTTCGTCAGTCGAACTCGAAAAGGGCCATGCTAATCATCGTGTTTGTGCTAGTTCTGAACTTGCTTGTGGGTGCGCAGATGGCTCGTGTGCCCGATTCTGGCACGAAGTGTTCATGGGCATATAGTTGTGTGCATTGAGTTCAAAGGGGATTGGTGGAACATCTCCAGGTGCTGAGTCGCTGGGTTAAGCCGGGCTAGTCTGGCACTGGTTTTGCGCTCTGCAGCCGATGTCCTTTTGGCTTCACGCTGTGCTGAGCGCTTGTGTAAAGAGGAACGTCACGGCGCTCGATCCATTGCCGTTTCTTTCCACGTGCCAGTGTCTACACTGAACGCTTTCAGTGAGAGCTTTTAGGTTGTCTTTAAAGCGTTTCTTCTGCCCGCCAGCAGACCGACTTCCATGCTCGAGCTCGCCGCAGAGTTATCGTTTCGGGAGAGCGGTCGTCTGAAATTCTCACAGCACGTCCCGACTAGCGAAGCTGAGCTGATTTTAATATCATGCGAGTACATCAGTGTCTGAGACCCTGTCCTGCTCTTTATTTGTTGATGAGGATTTTTTCCGAGGCTTGTCGCATGAAAAGCGGTTCAACCGTTTTCGCATGGCTTGATAGACCACCAACGTTTCACGGGCACAGGTAAGCGTAGTGAGCACAGCCAACTTGCATACTTTCATATGCTATGATATTATCATATACGCAAAGAGGATATGTTCAGACATGGTTTCGGTGTATATACGTATATTAATGTCAACATTACACCAGATGCACAGTTAACATAAAGTGAGTATTTTTTCAAGCTGCAATTATTAGTGAAACTAATTACTGATACTAATATTTATGTTTTTTTTTACCAGTAAAAAAGGTTAGGGGGGGGGGATGTTAGAAATGAACAAAACTAAATAAGGGAACATAAAATGAAAAATGTATTGGAAATTATCTATCCACAGGCCAACCATAGATTTAAAGAGGAAAGAAGCCATGCTTTTTAGTTAGAGACAAAGAATTATCTTTTTAATGTATTTCAAAATAATTCCTTTAAAAAATGGTCGATATTTAAATATTGAGGAGAAAATCTCTCTGTTCATCTGAAATAAAACACAGTTAAAAACTCTTAGTATCTCGTGAGCAGAATGATTCCTTTTAAGATTGATTCTAAGCAATTGCGATTTTATAAACCGTTCAATCATTCAATCAAATCGAACAGAAAATGAAACTTTAAGATATGAAATGAAGAAACAAAAAAAATGGACAAATATGAGTTACAGGCAAAACAAAAAATTACAAGGGCTCTCAAAATGTCTCGTTTATTTGTACATTGTGCAAGTAGTGGGGCGCCTAACTCGATGTGCTCATTGCTATCGTGTCGTCGCCGGTCCTCCTGAATTTCTTGACGAGGAACACGGCCAAGATGCCAACGACCACTCCAAGTATAACCATGCCGATGCCAATGCCTGCCATCGAACCTAAAGGGGGGGGGGTGAAACAACATGTGGTCAAAGGTGGTCAGATGTGGTCAGATGTGTTTAAATGTGGTCAAATGTGGTCAAATGGGATCACATGTGGTCAAAGGTGGTCAGATGTGGTCAAAGGTGGTCAAAGGTGGTCAGATGTGGTCAAATGTTGTCAAATACGGCCAATTGTGGTCAAATATTGTTAAATGTTGTCAAATGTCTTCAGATGTAGTCAAATAGGGTCAAATATTTACAAATGTGGTCAAATGTCTTCAGATGTGATTACATGTCGTCAGATGTGGTCAAATGTAGTCAGATGTGGTCAATTGTTAAATTATTAGCCCATGCGGTGGTCAGGCAGTTAAAATGGTGATCACATGAGGTCGTCATGAGGTTACACATCATGATCTATCACAGCGACAAGTCACATGAGGAAAGAACAAAATCACACATATTTATACTTGTCACCGTTTCTCTCAACCCCCCCACTAAAGGGTAAATAAAAGAATGGCTAAATCAATCGATGAGTAAGTGACGTTGCAGATGGTCCTCACTTTACCACTGTCCGGGTAAGCGCCCCCCCCCACACACACTAATTTACAACCGTCCGGTTTAGCGACACCCCACGCATTTTGGCCACTGAACGGCTTTAAAGCTTCATCACACCAGCGTTACACCCCTGCGGCGGTACTGTGGAAAGTATTTATTTACACAGCTGTAAAAGGAATTGTGCCGAGTGACTGCAGTGAACCACACAGGCCTGCAGATATACACTTTGCAGCAAAGCCCTTTCGGGACTGGCCTTACGGGTACTTCAGCAATACACTTTTTGTACCGCAGTAGGCAAAATTTTAATTTAAAAAAAAGAAGTTTTTTTAAAACCCAATTTCATTTTCTCTGTCGTTGTGAGACTTATAAGGTTGTGTCCATATAATATTGTTTTAACCTAGGATAATAAATGAACATTTAGATATACGACTCAGCCGTTAGAACGGAACTAGTCCTCTTGAGGGGACCGTCTATCCTTGGTAATGCTCCTGAAATGCAGGTGTTTTTGGCTAATCTCTTTTCCACCCGGATGTTGGGCAGGAACATCCCTTCAAAGTCTGCACTTGCGGATGGCTCTTCATTTCACTGATCCCAGCCTAGTTAAGAGCAAAGATGAGGTGCCACAAAACCCCAACATGCATGGTGAGCTATCTGAAAAGGGAAGCTTTTCCTCAATTTCTTAAATATTTTCCAAAATGCCCGAGAAGCCAGTCATATAATCCCAGAAAGCCCACTGTTGCTGGCATGGTAGGAGCCTCAAAGGCCCGAGAAGCGAATCACTTACCAGGAGAAAATCCACTGCTGCTGCTGGCATTGTAGGAGCCCGTGGAGGCAAACTTGTCAACGCTCGGAATAACATTGGCAGAGCCAGGAATGGCGTAGAGGGTCACTTTTCCCTGGATGAGGCAAAGTAATGAGTTTTGATAATTAAAAAAAAAAAATATATAATCGCTTCAAAGCTGTGAACAAAGTCAATTGTGGCTTCATAAGTATGAGACGGATAAAAACTACATACTCACATCAAATATTTATTCACTTTATCGCTTTTGAAAACTTCTATCTATGAAGACACTCAAAAAATTTTTTTCAATCTAGTCTTCATTCTTCCTAGTTACCTCCATTTAAGTTTGAAATAGACTAATACAGAAAGCTGCAAAGAAAATTAAACGTTTAAGTAACAGTGGTGCTAAAGAATATTTGTCTGGAATAATTATTTGTGTGGCATATTTTCTGGTTAATTAAGTCGCCATCAGCACCTACGCTTGAGTGTTGAAACCGCCGTGACCTGTGAGGGTAGATATCACAAGGGACGTCTTTTTGTAAAGGGGGGGGGAGTGTAGAGAGGGGGGGCACACCTTTGGGGATTTTCCGAGTCGTCATTAAATGAAGCTACGCTAATGGTTATAACGCAAGTTCGGAGAAAACCACATCGAAAAATCTTTAGACGTATAATTTTAGTTATATTAATTATGGAATTTGTTAACAACGAAGTTCTGATAGGATCACTGTGACGAAGGTAAAGAACGTAGAGAGGACACGCTAATTTTTAATTAAAAAATTGTCCTAAATACATGAACAAAGTATCAGAGGTTCCACCGGGGAAAATAATTGCCTATCCAGGACGATCCCGATCAAACCCTGGGACGGCAGGCGTAGCCTATCTATAATCAAAAGAACTGCCCGACTTACATCCGTGCCCACGTCAATGAAGAACTGTCCGGCGTCAACCTTCTGTTTCAGGTTGCTGAGAATGGTCCGACTCGGCGTCTTGTCGGGTTTCGTGCCCACATCACCTTGGACGTTGAGCTGCTCCAGCAGCTTGAAACGCACAACGATTTGGTTGCTGTTGGCCGGTTGAAACTGCGGTGAGTGATCAAAGAAATCGACGCCATAGTTAACGGAGTCGGTATGTGTAATCGTTGATAAAGGTTGGTACGATTCAATGATGACAGAGGACATGTAAATTAACTTTTTAAAATTTAGGTAATCGATTAAATCAAAAGAAGAAATCTTAAACACTTCACACCTCTTAACTAACATATGAACTTTACAAGGTCGATACTCCACTCTGAAAATGAATTAGCAGCAACTACTACATTCAATCTAAAATGTGTAATACATAAACAACAGCTGAAGCATGCAAACTAAAGCTGAAGCATATATTAAACTGATTGTGCGCCTAAACACCAACTGAAACATTCTAAAAAGAGATAGTCAAAAACAGATCTATTTATAGAGCCTCACATCTATATCCGTAAGTCGTAGAGGGGATGGCAATTGGGTCGCAGCAACAAATGCTCCGATGAAGTTTTGCTGGAAGTCGCCAGGGTCCTTGGCATAGTAAACGTCGAAGCGACCTGGACAAGTTAGTTATACAAATTAAACAGATCTTAAACAGTAAGTTTTTCGTTTAAATCCTTTATGTGTCCTTTTTTTATTATTTATTTTGTGTCAATATTCTAAGATCCGAACCATTTTTACACTGCCGATAGATAATGTCACCAACAATTTTTAGAAAAAAAAAACAAAAGAAAATACTACGCCCAAAAACGCATTTGCGTCATTAAAAAAAATAAAGAGAATCTCATTTAGCGCATTTATCGGGAATTTTATTTCGTGAAATCATTGTCATCAAATCGCCTTCATGTTCCCCATGGGGTTGGGCTTAAATTTTGATACACTGTGTTAACATCGGCAATGACTCCCATGTGCCAAGTTTCAGCTCGATAGGTTGACGGGAAAAGGGTCAGTTAGCCGTCCTAAGATTTTGCCAACAAGCCACGAAAAAGAGCGAAGTTAATATCAAGAATAAAAAAAAAAACCCAATTAAACATTCCACAAGTTGATGAAAGCCAAATCTTTCAACAAAATGATTCCTAGCACAAGAACTACATTTCCACCAAATCTTTCAACAAAATGATTCCTATCACAACAACTACATTTCCACCAAATCTTTCAACAAAATGATTCCTATCCCAAGAACTACATTTCCACCAAATCTTTCAACAAAATGATTCCTAGCACAAGAACTACATTTCCACCAAATCTTTCAACAAAATGATTCCTATCACAACAACTACATTTCTACCAAATCTATCAACAAAAGGATTCTAAACGTAACAGCTACATTTCTACTATTAAATAAACTAACTTTGTATTCAAGATAAATAAATTAAAAAAAAATTAAATTTATTTCGTTTAAAAAAATGAATTTTAGTGCAAAGCTTTAGATGTTAACTTGTAGTGCATATTTTAGATCTTAGCTTCTAGTGCATATTATAGATGTTAGCTTATAGTGCATATTTTAGATGATAGCTTGTAGTGCATATTTTAGATATTAGCTTGTAGTGCATATTTTAGATGTTAGCTTGTAGTGCATATTCTAGATATTAGCTTGTAGTGCATATTTTTGATATTAGCTTGTAGTGCATATTATAGATGTTAGCTTGTAGTGCATGTTTTAGATGTTGGCTTCTAGTGCATATTTTAGATGTTAGCTTGTGGTTCATATTTTAGATATTAGCTTGTAGTGCATATTCTAGATATTAGCTTGTAGTGCATATTTTAAATGTTAGCTTGTAGTGCATATTTTAGCTATTAGCTTGTAGTGCATATTTTAGATGCTAGCTTGTAGTGCATATTCTAGATATTAGATTGTAGTGCATATTTTTGATATTAGCTTGTAGTGCATATTATAGATGTTAGCTTGTAGTGCATATTTTAGATGTTAGCATGTAGTACATATTTTAGATGTTAGCTTGTAGTGCATATTTTAGATATTAGCCTGTAGTGCATATATTAGATGTTAGCTTGTGTGCATATTTTAGATGTTAGCTTGTAGTGAATAATTTAGATATTAGCTTGTAGTGCATATTTTAGATATTAGCTTGTAACGCATATTTTAGATGTTATGCTTGTAGTGCATATTTTAGATATTAGCTTGTAGTGCATATTTTATATGTTAGCTTGTAGTGCATATTTTAGATGTTAGCTTCTAGTGCATATTTTAGATGTTAGTTTGTAGTGCATATTTTAGATATTAGCTTGTAGTGCATATTTTAGATGTTAGCTTGTAGTGCATATTTTAGATGTTATCTTGTAGTGCATATTTTAGATATTAGCTTGTAGTGCATATTTTAGATGTTGGCTTGTAGTGCATATTTTAGATATTAGCTTGTAGTGCATATTTTAGATGTTAGCTTCTAGTGCATATTTTAGATGTTAGCTTGAAGTGCATATTTTAGATATTAGCTTGTAATGCATATTTTAGATATTAGCTTGTAGTGCATATTTTAGATGTTAGCATGTAGTATATATTTTAGATGTTAGCTTGTAGTGCATATTTTAGATAGTAGCCTGTAGTGCATATATTAGATGTTAGCTTGTGTGCATATTTTAGATGTTAGCTTGTAGTGCATAATTTAGATATTAGCTTGTAGTGCATATTTTAGATATTAGCTTGTAGTGCATATTTTAGATGTTATGCTTGTAGTGCATATTTTAGATATTAGCTTGTAGTGCATATTTTAGATGTTAGCTTGTAGTGCATATTTTAGATATTAGCTTGTAGTGCATATTTTAGATGTTAGCTTCTAGTGCATATTTTAGATGTTAGCTTGTAGTGCATATTTTAGATATTAGCTTGTAGTGCATATTTTAGATGTTAGCTTGTAGTGCATATTTTAGATGTTAGCTTGTAGTGCATATTTTAGATATTAGCTTGTAGTGCATATTTTAGATGTTAGCTTGTAGTGCATATTTTAGATGTTAGCTTATAGTGCATAATTTAGATATTAGCTTGTAGTGCATATTTTAGATATTAGCTTGTAGTGCATATTTTAGATGTTATGCTTGTAGTGCATATTTTAGATATTAGCTTGTAGTGCATATTTTAGATGTTAGCTTGTAGTGCATATTTTAGATATTAGCTTGTAGTGCATATTTTAGATGTTAGCTTCTAGTGCATATTTTATATGTTAGCTTGTAGTGCATATTTTAGATATTAGCTTGTAGTGCATATTTTAGATGTTAGCTTGTAGTGCATATTTTAGATGTTAGCTTGTGTGCATATTTTAGATATTAGCTTGTAGTGCATATTTTAGATGTTAGCTTGTAGTGCATATTTTAGATGTTAGCTTGTAGTGCATAATTTAGATATTAGCTTGTAGTGCATATTTTAGATATTAGCTTGTAGTGCATATTTTAGATGTTATGCTTGTAGTGCATATTTTAGAATTAGCTTGTAGTGCATATTTTAGATATTAGCTTGTAGTGCATATTTTAGATGTTAGCTTCTAGTGCATATTTTAGATGTTAGTTTGTAGTGCATATTTTAGATATTAGCTTGTAGTGCATATTTTAGATATTAGCATGTAGTGCATATTTTAGATGTTAGCTTGTAGTGCATATTTTAGCTATTAGCTTGTAGTGCATATTTTAGATGTTAGCTTGTATTGCATATTTTGGATTTTAGTTTGTAGTGTGTGTTTTTGATTTTAGCTCGCAGTGAATGTTTAAAATGTTAGAATTTACCAGCATCCCCCCTCCCCCCTCCAAGCGCTGTAGTCGGCAAACGCATTGCTCAAAAGAGCCAAAAATCGGCAACAGGTCGGTTAAAGATTTTTTGGGAGCCAAATGTCTTTTCACGAACCTGTCAAGAACCATGTTTTTCGCATTCAAAACCGATTTGTGGCGGACTGGCCGAGCCGCACTCAGGTCGCTAAAGAGCCGCATGCGGCTCGCAAGCCGCGATTTGCCGATCACTGCCCTAGCGGTTACCAAATGTAAATGATAATTAATTTCGTCATTATTGTCACCAAAACGAGTCAATTATTTTGTAAATATTTGATGGCTGATTTCTACGCCAAAGAAATACTTTGGATGTCCTGTGTTCAAATTGTTCTAATCATAAAATGTTGTTTTGATTAAAACATATGTATTTATCTATGTGCTAAAGGTGAATATATACACAATGTAATTAAGAAAAAACAACAAAACATTTCGATTTTTGTGATATAAAAAACTAATCTTATCTTATCTTATAAATAATACGCTTATTACAATGGATGATTTATTAATATATCTATTAGTAATATAAAAAAAAATGTATCCTTTTAACGTTATGACACAAAACAATTGAGTATGAATGAAGAGTAAAAAAGAACTTATAATGCTGGGAATAGAATCCTTTTAGACAACAAGCGTTTTCAAAAAACACCCAAATTTATTCAATGTTGAGAGATTAAACATATATTTAAAGTTGTTTTTTTTTGCACAAAAAACATTTTTTGGGGTGGTTTTTTGTCCGATTAATCGATACAGACGTGCACTTAATATCTTTTTTTCAAATTAAAAAAAAAAAATTAAATTGTAACTTTATAGTTTTTTTTAAAATTATTTTTTAATAAATTATTTATTTTTTATATTAAATGATGGTCTCATCGTACGGTGATCTGTGACCGACTAATGTCCCCCAAGCAAAAAAGAAAACGAAAGTAGGATAGGGTTGTATATAAGGTTGTTGTATATATGTTAGTTTTCAAGCTGTTGTACACATTTCGGATGTTCAGCTGTAGTACACATTTTGGATGTCGTGTTCTAGAACATATCTTTGGTATTCGATCGTAGCATATACTTTGGATATTAAGATGTGATATATATATATATATCTATAGGAACAACATTCCAATTCAATAAATTTCAAATTGGGTTAAAAAAAAAAATATGTGTTATCTAATCATTTTTACCATTAGTTTAATTCATTTCCCACTTACCGTACGTCCCAATACCAGATTTCATGCCCACGAATTATTCGAACTAACCTTTAAAGTACATCTCTACATTGAGTGTTTGATTAGGCAGAAAACAGTTTGCAAGGTTTGGGAAGTTTTTCTTCGGGGTGGTCGAAAATTCATACACATGGAACTGCACGTATGTCTGTAATTTTAAAAAAAAATTAACTTCGTGCTTATCAGTTACATCAGCGGTTCTCAACCTTTGGGTCGCGTCCACTTTGGGGGTCGAACCACCCTTTCCCAAGGGGTCGCCTAAGACATCAGAAAACACATGTACTCTACAGTTATGAAGTAGCAAAGAAAATAATTTTGTGCGTTGGGGGTCGCCACAACATGAGGGACTGTATTAAGGGGTCGTGGTATTAGAAAGGTTGAGAACCACTGAGTTAGATAAATATTGATTTTATATAGTAGAGAGGAAGGGTTTTGTTCTTTAAACATAATCTTCATCATCATCATCAGGTCCCGTAGTCCTTCGACCGTTGGGGCGCCACAGATGACATGTACACTATTCTTCTCCGTTCCTCTCGGTCTTCTGCCCTACGCATAGCATCGCATAGTTGTAATCCCGTCCATTCTTTGATATTATCTTCTCATCTTTTTCTTTGTCTTCCTCTTCTTCTTCCTCCTCTAGTAATACCCTGCAAGACCTCTTTAGCGAGCCCTTGTTTTCTGGTCACGTGGCCATATCACTCAAGTTTGCGCTTTTTAACAGACGTCATCGTATTGCCCCATTGCCTGAAGAATCCTTTCTTTTATTTGCTCATTGGTGATGTGGTCTCTATAGCAGATGCCAAAAATGCCTCTGTAACATCTCATCTCCATCGCCTTTATTTTCCTTTCAAGTTCTGCTGTTAATGTCCAGGACTCACAGGCATATAAGAAAATGGAGAGGATTAATGAGCGCATCAGCCTGATTTTGGTGCTGGGGGCTTTATTTTTGTCGTTCCATATTTTCTTGACCCTCTTTAGTGCTGTCGTGGTCTGTGCAATCCTGGCTATTAATTCGGGCCTGGAGCCTTGTTCCGATACTATTGCTCCAAGGTACTTGAAGCTGCCAACTGTCTTTAATCTTTCCTCCCCGACCTTAATTTCAGTGGTGATGCCATTAGTGCTATTCATCATCATTTTTGTCTTTTCTGCACTGATTTGCATTCCAAAGGACGATGAAGTCTTGTCGAGAGTCTTTACTAGGTTGGCTAGCTCTTCCTCGCTTCCAGCCAGTCCGTCTATGTCATCCGCAAAACGTAGGTTGGTGATTGTTCTGCCACCAATGCTGACTGTCCCTACATGCGTTTCTAGTGCATCTGACATAATTCTCTCTAAGAAGATGTTGAACAGGGTGGGGGAGAGCAAGCAGCCTTGTCGTACTCCAACCGTGGTCTTCAACCATTCGCCGATGTTATTGTTGAAGAAGACTGCACTGGTGGCCTTATCATAGAGGCTTCTTATCATTCTGGTTAAACATAATCTTAAATACATCTAACAATGAATTAATTTTCTATTCTATAACCATATACTGGTGCTTACTGGTAGATCACTAACATATCTTAATACGACCGGTGTATCACTGCCATATCTTAGTACGGCTTTTACAGCACTGACATATCTTAGTACGACTTTTACATCACTGACATATCTTAGTACGACTTTTACATTACTGACATATCTTAGTATGACTGGTACATTACTGATGTCAATGAGTACATCTGGTCTTACTCACAACGTCTTTCTGATTTGCAGATGGCTGCTGGTACTCCAACATGACAGGCATCGACCAAGATTTGTAGTAACCGTTATTCGTCATCCAGTCAGGCTGTGAGGAAAATAAACACGTTTTATATTTATCTACTCGAGTTCAGTGCTCCCGAAAGTGGCGGCCCGCGGACCAGCACCGGCCCCAAATCGCCAGTTCACAAGAATTTTGCCTTCATCGAGACTATAAAATAAAATAACTAGTTCATGACTTAGCCACTGGCCCAGCTGCAATACTGATAGTAGCCTTCATCGGAGCCAATTCCCGGAGCAATTGTCCCAAGTACATTTTTTAAAGTTTTTTCAATCGACCACCATGTCCCAATTAAATGCAAGCAAATTTTGGTCTCTGATTAGCACGTGTACTTAGAATTAGGATACGGCACATCTACAGAACTATGCCTGACATAACCCTGTTTCTGAAGCGGCAATGTCGTACCCAACTAACTGGACTAAAATCAATAAGCCCAATAATTGTCTACATTTGCGTGCTATAGATATATCATTCAATGGCCCCTTACATTTTGCTGGCACAATAGACAGTGAATAAATTTTTTCTGTTTCATGACATTAATGTTCAATGATCTATGTTTGATTGATTACGGATAATTGTGTGTATTTTAAGAGATGTTTGGGGGTGGGGGGGTGGAGCATGAAATTTTCAAAGTTTTAAATGACCACCAAATGTAGATTTAATAGATGTTCACAAATCACCCGCGAGGCTTTATGTACATCATAAGATTAGTGTTTACTTACACATGAAAAAAGCGAATAAAACAATTTTATACACAACATTTTTGTACAGATTTCATGTTCACATTACACCTGGGATAGTTCAATGTACTCATATTGGCAAAGTACCATGTACTCACATTGGCAAAGTACCACGTGTACTGAGTGTTCTGGGTGTGGTCAGGTTTGCTGTCCGTCATGAAGGTGCTCCACGTGTCACAGTCAATGCCCCGAACTGTGTGCTGGAAGGAAAAGGTCAGAGGTCAGCCACGGTTACCACGCCCGGTAGCAAAACGAAAACAAAAAGTGCCCTCTGTAGCCCTTCACTACTTATCTGTGTTGCACCGAGTTCAAACCTGGTGGCCTTTGTCACCAACTAGATCTGCACTACACCTCGTTCATCGTTGTAGACATAGTCATTTGAAATAGAATGCAAACTCGTTTTTATGTTTGTTATAGCCCGAGTCATTAGAAAGATCATACTAGCTTATAGCCCTAGTCATTAGAAAGATCATACTAGCTTATAGTCCTAGCAAATAGAAAGATCATACTAGCTTATAGCCCTAGTAATTAGAAAGATCATACTAGCTTATAGCCCTAGTAATTAGAAAGATCTTACTAGTTTATAGCCCTAGTCATTAGAAAGAATATACTAGCTTATAGCCCTAGTCATTAGAAAGATCACACTAGCTTATAGCCCTAGTCACTAGAAAGATCACACTAGCTTATAGCCCTAGTCATTAAAAAGATCATACTAGCTTATAGCACTAGTCATTAGAAGGATTATAACATTTAAAAGTGCACTATTTCTTGTCTAATTTATTTTATTTTAAACCTTTAAAATATATGGAATGGACATATGTTTGATACAGCGGAATGACACAATTGTTTGTTTGGTGGTGGACTGATTTCAAATATGTATGCAGTTTCAAAAAAGGAACACCTTTCGATACTTGAACTTAGACACTAGTTCGTAGTACTCCTCTATTTTTTCCATATAAGTCATTATCTTTATTCCCATCCCAGTCATAATCAGAGACCTCAGTATATTATTTACACAATTCAAATCTACTTCATACTCACACTCAGTTTATTTCACACCCGCAATTCCAATCGGTTGCATACACACAATCCGCATCTATTTCATACCTTCAATCCCCAGTCTATTTCATACCTTCAATCACCAGTCTATTTCATACTTTCAATGCCCAGTCTATTCCATACCTTCAATCCCCAGTCTATTTCATACCTTCAATCCACAGTCTACTCCATACCTTCAATCCCCAGTCTATTTCATACCTTCAATCCCCAGTCTATTCCATACCTTCAATTCCCAGTCTATTTCATAACTTCAATCCACAGTCTACTCCATACCTTCAATCCCCAGTCTATTTCATACCTTCAATCCCTAGTCTATTTCATACCTTCAATCCCTAGTCTATTTCATGCCTTCAATCCCTAGTCTATATCATACCGATAATCACCAGTCTATTTCATACTCACAATCCCCATGTACTGGTATTTTGTATTGTCCAGGTCGAAGAACTCGTCCGAGCTCCTCATTCTGACCATACCATTCCCCAAGGCGTAGGTGTCCAGGTGATACTGGCTGATGGGCGTGACCTGGCAGAACCCAGTGCTAAGGTCAAGGCTGTATGTGATACCTAAAGTTGAATAGTTGGAGAAGAGAAAATAAAAAATAAAACACTTTTTAGGAATAAATGTCTCTTTGGATTGAGTGAGGTTACCAAATCGAAGTGATCAGTAATTAAGTCTTTATGGTCGCTAAAGGAGTTCAATGATGGCTGATTTCTACGATTGAAAAAAAAAATATTTTAGATGTCTTGTGCTCTAATTGTAATAATGGTAAAATGTTGTCTTGGTTCAAATATGTATTTATTTATGAGCTGAAAATGAATGTGTTTTATGAAATAAAAAACAAAAACAAAAAAACATTTCCATTTATTTGGATCAATATAAAGATCGCATCTTATCTTAACAATAATAAGGACAAACTGTAGGATTTTCAGTGCATTTAATTCATAACCGATCAACGCAGATTCTTCTTCTTCCTCTTTAACCCCCTCTGCCTTTTCGTTAATTCTGTTTTGAGCAGAAGTCATAATCAAATTTGTTCCAAAGCCTTGCGGTCTCTCGACGTCATCTCTAAACCCTTTCCAACGTCTTTAATCTTTGTCGAATCCTTATCGATCTCTCTTTAACGGGTGCTTTTCTTGGGTGGGGGGGGGGGTGCGGTCTTCTCCGTTCTCTTGACCCTTGAGGGTTCTTATCCCAGTGCTTGTCCTGTTATATTCGGTGTCCTAAAATGAAGGACAGCGTTCTTCCTTTGCTGTCATGGCTTTCTATTTCAAGCGCCCATGTGTACCTTGTTCGGCTGTTGTGTTCGGCTGTTGTGTTCGGCTGTTGTGTTCGGCTGTTGTGTTCGGCTGTTGTGTTCGGCTGTTGTGTTCGGCTGCTGTGTTCGGCTGTTGTGTTCGGCTGCTGTGTTCGGCTGTTGTGTTCGGCTGTTGTGTTCGGCAGTTTTGTTCTGCTGTTGTGTTCGGCTGTTGGCTGTTGTGTTCGGCTGTTGTGTTCGGCTGTTGTGTTCGGCTGTTGTGTTCGGCTGTTGTGTTCGGCTGTTGTGTTCGGCAGTTGTGTTCGGCTGTTGTGTTCGGCTGTTGTGTTCGGCTGCTGTGTTCGGCTGTTGTGTTCGGCTGTTGGCTCTTGTGTTCGGCAGGTGTGTTCGGCTGCTGAGTTCGGCTGTTGTATTCGGCAGTTGTGTTCGGCTGTTGTGTTCGGCTGTTGGCTGTTGTGTTCGGCTGTTGTGTTCGGCTGTTGTGTTCGGCTGTTGTGTTCGGCTGTTGTGTTCGGCTGTTGTGTTCGGCTGTTGTGTTCGGCTGTTGTGTTCGGCTGTTGTGTTCGGCTGTTGTGTTTGGCTGTTGTGTTCGGCTGTTGGCTGTTGTGCTCGGCTGTCGTGTTCGGCTGTCGTGTTCGGCTGTTGTGTTCGGCTGTTGTGTTCGGCTGTCGTGTTCGGCTGTCTAGTTCGGCTGTCGTGTTCGGCTGTCGTGTTCGGCTGTCGTGTTCGGCTGTTGTGTTCGGCTGTTGTGCTCTGCTGTTGTGTTCGGCATCGGTTTTCTCTTGATGCGACCTATCCATCTCCCCTCCTCCTTCTTTCCCCCAGATTGCCACAAAGCTTTTAGAGATTGTTGGATGGACATTTTTTAAAAAAAGAATCTATAGGGAGGGGAGATCACTGTCAGGAACGTGATTAAATCTGGTTATCATGCTGTCACAAAGCGTTTAAATCTGGTTATCATGCTGCCACAAAGCGTTTAAATCTTGTTATCATGCTGTCACAAAGCGTTTAAATCTGGTTATCATGCTGTCACAAAGCGTTTTATTCTGGGCATCATGCTGTCACAAAGCGTTTAAATCTGGGCATCATGCTGTCACAAAGCGTGTGACAGGTTTTATGTCCGTGGATCTGAACCCCAGACTTCACTCCGCAATACCTGGGCTAAAAACGGGAAATAAATCAGGGATCCAAAAACCAATCAGTCAAGCCTCGCATTAGATCTACACAAGGGAAGTGGTCAGCGTTTCATCATGTAAGTATTGAAGACACCAAGTACAAGTTTAAGAACGCGTCCTATATATATACCCACCCTTGTAAAGTATATATTATTTTATATGTTAAGTGTGATTTTTTTGCAAGCCAAAAAAACACAAACAAAAACCCCAAAATTTTCTTAGATTTCAATGCGTATAATGCCTAAGTTACTTAATTTATTATTACATAACACCTACCCTTGTTATAATTATTATATAACAGCAAGCCTGTGTTGTGATCATTGTAAAAAAATATAACGAAAGGCTAATCATTATATAGCAACCTACCTGTATTGTTATATTTTTTATAACAACCTACCTGTATTGTTATATTTTTTATAACAACCTACCTGTATTGTTATATTTTTTATAACAACCTACCTGCATTGTTATATTTTTATAACAACCTACCTTATAACAATCAACACATTTTGTAATAATTATATGAAACCTAACTGGTTTGTTATATTTGTATGACAACCTATCCAGATTCTTAAATTATATAACAACCTACCTGTATTGTTCTACTTTTTATAAGAACCTACCTTTTGGTATATTTATATAACAATCAACACATTTTGTAATAATTATATGAAACCTAACTGGTTTGTTATATTTGTATGACAACCTATCCAGATTATTAAATTATATAACAACCTACCTGTATTGTTCTACTTTTTATAACAACCTACCAGTGTTGTAATCATCGACTACTCTCTGGTAAGATTTGTCGACCACAGAGTTTCTGCCCACTGGCGTGGTGACGTAATCCTGGATGTAGATACCCATAATCTTTCTGTACTCCACCTGGTGGAAGAAATATGGATTAAAAAAAATATTTAACTTTAATTTCCCACTGATAGAAACAAAAGACAGAATAAAGACTCCACAGGCCACTGACAGCCACTTACAGGTCACTGACAGCCCACTGACAGCCACAACACATTAAGGTGCCTTCTTCGAGATTACGAAGTTCTACCCCTTCTTTCTCATAGACAGGACAACCACCCTTCTAAGCTCGTACACATTAACCAATATTCCACACATATATCCTTTAACCAGGCAGTGGCGTAGTGAGGGGGGGGGCAAGGGAGGCATCATGCCCCGGGCACTACTCCCAAAGGGGCGCCAAATGGTATATTTTACTATAATATTGTATGGTTTTCGAATAGGGGGGGGCGCTAAAAAGGTATTGGGGGGCGCTAAAAAGGTATTGTGCCCCGGGCGCGAGTTAAGCTCGCTACGCCACTGTAACCAGGTGATTATATATTCCGATAATATTTTTGAATCTCCCCTGATTAATTACGGGAAGAGCTACATCATATATTCGAATTTCCCTCACAAGTAGCGATAGGGGTTTTTTTTTTTATGACGTGTATAAATAAAAAAAATAAATCAATAGAAGAAAAAGATTCCTCATGCTTGAAAAAAAAAAGGTTTGGCCTTGCTAGTTAAAATTAATTACATAGGCCAGATGACCTACCACCGTGTAGACAAGAGAAGCAGCAGACTGTGACGGAGTACCGTAGTTTGAAAAAGTCACTTGCTCAGCCTTGAACTTGAAATAGTCAGGGATGACGGGTAGAGGTTTCTGGGAATTCGGCTTTGCCGCACACAGCATGTCGGGCGGAATCTGTAACACAAGGGACGTCACTGGAATCAACTGGTTAAGCCACTCAGTAACGACATATTCTAATATATATATATATATATATAAACCAAAGAATCAAAGAATCTCGCATATATATATATATTTGCGAGACTCATTGCTTTTTTGGTTTTTTAACTTTATATTTGACTTGATACAAAACTGCGTCACATCCTTGTTCATCGGAATGCAACACTGACTTGTCTAGACCACTGTTATTTTTTAAACATTCCTTGTCTTTCTTAAAAGTAGCCATATTATATCTGTGATGTTATGTCATGTCAGCTATTGTCTTTTACATGAGTTTGCTCTTTGTATTTGTGAAAACTATTTGAAAACAATGAAACTTTGGATT
Organism: Omphiscola glabra; assembly: GCA_964017045.1. NCBI lineage: Eukaryota > Metazoa > Mollusca > Gastropoda > Lymnaeidae > Omphiscola > Omphiscola glabra. Next base: position 11,590,900 of record OZ024811.1, on the reverse strand, counting down.
TAAAAAAAAAAAACTTTTTTTTCCTTGAAGTAAATTGCTTATTAGCAGCTGATCCTTACGCCAGACGCCTAATCCTTAACCCAAAAAAACTTATTCTTACTTCAAACAATGTATCCTTACCTCAAACAACTTATCCTTACCCGAAACAACTTATCCTTACCCCCAAAAAAACTTATCAATACCCGAAACACCTTATTCATACCAAAAAAACATTTCAACCGTACCCCACACAAAATTGCCCCCAAACCACTTATCCTTACACAAAACAACTCATCCTCACCTAAATCAACCTTGCCTTACCTCAAAATGACGGTCTGTTTGGTCGATTCTAGCAAAGTGTGCGTAGTCTATCCTGTTTGGTGTACGATGAACACAATTTTTATATTGGTAAGATCATCAACTTTGCTTAAAAAATTATTTTTTATCTATTGTGCTACTTCCAATTAATCTCATGCGCAACTTTTTTTGATTTCACGCGTCACTCTCGTAATATGCCTACCGATCCCTCTCAACGATATCCCCTATATCAGATACGTTTGTCTGCCCCTGTATTTTTGCTATCAAAGGTTTTCTACCTGAAACATCCACGTTTTTTGTTTTGTTTTTCCCTGTTTCGGGTTTGTATCCACCCTGTGGATATTTCTTTTTGCTTCAAACCCAAACGCAGACCTCCGTGTGTTTCTTTTCAATTAAGCAAGCATCTGATAATCTTAACATTAAAAAAACCCACTACGCCCCCGGCACCACTTCTCCACACATCCCACCAAAAAGTGTTGGTTTTTTTAAACACTTTTTATGTCATATCTAAAAACACAATACTTTGAATATACTTATCTCACTTTTCAACATTACAAATGTTAATTCTATAGGTATAGATTTATGGCTCTAATGCTCAAGTCACAGGACCAAATGTTCTTCGAATTTACGTCAAATTTCTTTTTTGAAGGTACTATTTAGTTAAACAAAATAGTGCGTTCAAAAAGAAACATGACGAAAATTTGATCGTGTGAACTAAGCATAACACTGTGTTCAATAGCAAAGTAAAAATTTCAAGAAGTTAGCACTAATCGTGATTATTATTGAGTGCGCTACTTGAATGCATGTTCTGTCAAGTAGATTTAGTAGATGGGAAGTACACGCATTGCCACTGCCGCCATTGTTCGGTGGGTAATTTTCAGTTTAGAGAAAACCACTCAAGAAATATAATTTATTTCACATTAGCAACCTTAAATAAAAAAATGGTTGTAACTTAAAGATATTCTATGAATTTAGCCTATACCATTTGGGCTAAAACTGTCCTGACCATTGAAAGGCACGGACTAAAACTGTCCTGGCCAATGAAGGCACGGGCTAAAACTGTCCTGGCCAATGAAATGCACGGGCTAAACTGTCCTGGCCAATGAAAGGCACGGACTAAAACTGTCCTGGCCAATGAAAGGTATGGACTAAAACTGTGTCCTGGCCAATGAAAGGCACGGGCTAAAACTGCCCTGGCCAATGAAAGGCACGGGCTAAAACTGTCCTTGCCAATGAAAGGCACGCGCTAAAACTGTCCAGGCCAATGAAAGGCACGGACTAAAACTGTCCTGGCCAATGAAAGGTATGGACTAAAACTGTGTCCTGGCCAATGAAAGGCACGGGCTAAAACTGCCCTGGCCAATGAAAGGCACGGGCTAAAACTGTCCTTGCCAATGAAAGGCACGCGCTAAAACTGTCCAGGCCAATGAAAGGCACGGGCTAAAACTGTCCTTGCCAATGAAAGGTACGGGCTAAAACTGTCCTGGCCAATGACAGGCACGGGCTAAAACTGTCCTTGCCAATGAAAGGCACGGGCTAAAACTGTCCTTGCCAATGAAAGGCACGGGCTAAAACTATCCTTGCCAATGAAAGACACGGGCTAAAACTGTCCTTGCCAATGAAAGGCACGGGCTAAAACTATCCTGGCCAATTACAGGCACAGACTAAAACTGTCCTTGCCAATGAAAGACACGGGCTAAAAATGTCCTTGCCAATGAAAGACACGGGCTAAAACTGTCCTGGCCAATGCAAGGTACGTCACCGATTCAGTAAATGGGTCTGTTGCCATAATACCGGTACTTACGCCTGAAACACGGCCCCACGACGTTCATGGTTAACCTCACTGTGCCAGGCAGTTCAACATTTCTTTCGTGTTAACCTCACTGAGCCAGGCAGTTCAACATTTCTTTCGTGTTAACCTCACTGAACCAGGCAGTTCAACATTTCTTTCGTGTTAACCTCACTGAGCCAGGCAGTTCAACATTTCTTTCTTGTTAACATCACTGAGCCAGGCAGTTCAACATTTCTTTCGTGTTAACCTCACTGAGTCAGGCAGTTCAACATTTCTTTCGTGTTAACCTCACTGAGCCAGGCAGTTCAACATTTTTTTCGTGTTAACCTCACTGAGCCAGGCAGTTCAACATTTCTTCCTTGTTAACCTCACTTAGCCAGTCAATTCAAGATAAATACCGTTTTTGTTTATGGTTATGCTCACTTAGCCAGTCAATTCAAGATAAATACCGTTTTTGTTTATGGTTATGCTCACTTAGCCAGGCAATTGAACATAAATACTACTGTGTTTATTGGCATGCTTACTTAGTCAGGGTCTCCACATACGTGTTGTTGATATACTGTAGGTACATGACACTAGTGCTGATGGGTAGTACAGGGGCATACTCCCCGTCAGCATCGCTGACCACAGGCATCCGGAACTGACTAGAGTCTGGCGATTGGCGAAAAAAAAAACAATTAAAAGAAAATTGTATTGTGATTTCAGAAAATACACCCCAACTGTCCAGAGTATTGTATTGAAAGAAAATTAGCAGGATCTGATCATCGTCTGGCGATTGCAGCAAAAATTTCCACCCCACTAATTATCCATTGCGGAATAGCTATTCCCTTTTCACTTAACATATGTCTAGTGTGATGTAGTTTCAATATACAGACTAGTTTACAGTTATATACTAGTGTACATATAGAGCCTGGTGTACACACGTTGAATAATTTACTCGTGTAAATATTTGGGCAGGTGTGCACGTACATAATCGTGTACAAATATAGATTAGTGGTCACATATAGACTGGTGTAAAATGTTAAGACTAGTGTAAAATATATAATAATGTATAAATATACACCGGTGTAGAGATATAGACTAGTGAACACATATCGTCTTGTGTACACATATAGAAAAGTGACACATTTAGACAGGTGTACACAAATATACAGCTTTACACTTATAGTCTGGTGTACAGATATAGGATAGTGTACAAAAACATACAAGTGTACATATATTATAGAATAGCGTACAGAAATAAGTGATTGTGCACACATATTAATGTACGGATATGGATTAGTGCACACATATTAATGTACAGATATGGATTAGTTCTCGCATATTAATGTACATATATGGATTAATGCACACATATTAATGTACATATATGGATTAGTGCACGAATATTAATGTACAGATATGGATTAGTGCACGCATATTATTGTGCATATATGGATTAGTGCACGCATATTAATGTACAGATATGGATTAGTGCACACATATTAATGTACAGATATGGATTAATGCACGCAAATTAAGGTACATATATGGATTAGTGCACGCATATTAATGTACAAATATGGATTACTGCACGCATATTAATGTACAGATATGGATTAGTACATGTATACAGAGTAGTTTGAACACCTACCAACAATATCCCATGTTTTCACCATTGTTGTGTCATCAGCAGAGAAGTATTCACAATTGATCCATTGCTGTGTAGCAATACCTGTAATATAGATCACACACTTTTATATATTCAAATTCTTCTAATGTGTAGCGTATACCCTTATGACTGTCATATACTATTATGGGTATCAAATATTGTTATGAACTGCCATATAATATTATGAATATCTGATAATATTATGAGCATCTGATACTATTTTGATGATCACATACTTTTATCAATATCATTTACCATTAAACCTTCATATACCTGTATCATATAACATTGTTTAAGTTTATGTGTCCAATAAATGACATTCTAAAATTCTAATGCTGTTGAATTCACTCTTGAATCGCATAAATGTGTTCGTAATGTGTCTACTCACACAAAACACACTTCTACATTCAATCACAGACAAACACACAAACACAGATACAAATTCACAGACAAACAAAAAGATATACACACGCAATCAAAGACAAGCAAATCACAGACACACACACACGTACAGAGACACACACAATCGCAGACTCACGTTAACGAAAACATTGACACACACAATCACATACTCACACACAGACAAATATTGACACACACAATCATAGACGCCCACAAAAATTGACTCGCACAATCGTAGACACCCACGAACGTTGAAACATACAATCATAAACGCACACAAACATTGACACACGCAATCACAGACACATGCAAACATTGACACACACGATCACATACACCCACACACATTGACACACACAATCACAGACACCCACACTCGTTGACACACACACAATCACAGAAACCCACACACATTGACACACACACACAATCACAGACACATACAAACATTGACACATCAACAGGACTGCAATATAGGAGCCACAAGCAACAGAGACAGAACCTCTTGACGATGACTCCCCGATGTAGGATATGTTCTGGATCACAGAGGCGTCCCAACCAAACAGAACTGGAACCAGAAGGTAAAGGCAAACATTAGATTACGTCTCAACACCGAACTATTGTCACTAACAACTGTTGCATATTCACTAGAGCAGATTTAGCTAGTGCTCAACTTTGCGTTGCTGATGTTAAACTGGCGTGGACCAAAGGTACCTATTGTGTAGCTGGTGTTAAAGTAGTTTTAGCAGTATTTAGCGTGTTTTGCAGATATCAAACTGGTGTAGACGATATTAAACTTGCCAAGCTAATGCTGACCTGGTCTGGCCAATATTATATTCTAAATGATGTATCTGTCGTTAGACTGGTGTTGCCAATATCTAAATGATGTATCTGATGTTAAACTGGTGTTGCCAATATCTAAATGATGTATCTGATGTTAAACTGGTGTTGCCAATATCTAAATGATGTATCTGATTTTGCCAATATCTAAATGATGTATCTGACGTTAGACTGGTGTAGCCAATCTTAAAACTTGCCAAGCTAATGCTGACCTGGTCTGGCCAATATTATATTCTAAATGATGTATATGTCTTTAGACTCGTGTTGCCAATATCTAAATGATGTATCTGATGTTAAACTGGTGTTGCCAATATCTAAATGATGTATTTGATGTTAAACTGGTGTTGCCAATATCTAAATGATGTATCTGACGTTAGACTGGTGTAGCCAGTCTGACGCTAAGCTGGCGTAGCCAATATGAAAATGCTGACCTGGTCTGGCCAATATTATATTCTAAATGATGTATCTGTCGTTAGACTCGTGTTGCCAATATCTAAATGATGTATCTGATGTTAAACTGGTGTTGCCAATATCTAAATGATGTATCTGATGTTAAACTGGTGTTGCCAATATCTAAATGATGTATCTGATGTTGCCAAAATCTAAATGATGTATCTGACGTTAGACTGGTGTAGCCAGTCTGACGCTAAGCTGGCGTAGCCAATATGAAAATGATGTACACGATGTTAAAGTGGTGTAAGTGATGTTTAACTGTTTTATCTATTCGTAAAGCGAAAGTTAATACAATGTATTTGTGTTCAAAGATTTCATTGTTGTCAACAGAGCGTCTATGTTTAGAAGTTGTTTTTTTTTTACATTTTATTTCTATTGCCTTGTTTCTTATTTTGTCTTGTCTGCTGACGAAGGCATTTAGCCGAAACGTCTTAAAAAAAAAAAACCCAACTGTACCGACTTTTCATTTCATGCCAAAACATACATTGTTCCACTATCTACTTCACACGACTGTGATAGAAGTCCCTCAAATATGATCCTCTATCTTGTTGTTAAAGTGTTTCTTCTAGCTCATGCTCAACTTGTGTAGTTAAATGTAATTGATATAACTAGTGCTACACGTGTTTCGCTAAGTTATTCAACATGCGTATAGCTAATTTTTTTATTTTATGGAGAAAATTTTGAGCAGTTGAAGCTAAAATTAACAGCGTTGTCGGTAATATTTAACGCGTGTAGCTAATTATTGCTCATTTATCTAAGATACAACCTGCGGAGTTACATTATTCAACCGATTAGGTGGGTAACCTACATTTACAGCCGACAGGCCAATGGTATAAACAAGGGGCTTATCCCGGAGCGGTCGCTAAGGGCTATGTTGGGGGTTGGGTTCAAAAATAAGAGATGGCACATAATGTCTAGACCAGCGGTTCTCAACCTGTGGGTCGCGACCCCTTTGGGGGGTCGAATGAACCTTTTATAAGGGTCGCCTAAGACCATTGGAAAACACATATACTCTACAGTTATGAAGTAGCAACGAAAATTATTTTGTGGTTGGGGGTCGCCACGACATTAGGAACTTATTAAAGGGTCGCGGCATTAGGAAGGTTGAGAACCACTGGTCTAGACTGAAATGTTGTTTACTAATGTTGACATTTCATAATTATTTTGTGTGTTTCTGTGTCATTCTGAAAAAAAAAACCAGCGGGATTTATTGAGTGCAGCTTAATGCATTGAAAAAAAAAATGTATGCACGTAGACAGAAAGAGAGAAAAAGAAAGAGGGAAAAAAAAGAACGGAAAATGAGATAAAACGAAAGGGACAAACAGAGAAAGAAAGAGTGGGAGATAGACAAAGAGTAAAAGACAAAAGGAAGATACATATAGAGAGAAAGAGAGATGGAGAAGAGAGAGGCAAAGAAAAAAAAGAGAGAGAGAGAAAGGGAGTAATAAAAAGAGAGCGAGAAAAATAGAAAGCGAGAGAGTGAGAGAGATAGAGATATATATATAGAGAGAGATAGCGAGAGAGACAGAGGGAGAGATGGCAAGAAATATGTTTCATAAGCTGGTAGAAATCATTTATAAAGGCAATGTGCATTCCTCTTGGAGGACATTAGGCTGAGGCAAGAAGACTGGATTTAAGACATTTTGCCTCTGCCGTCGATTATGGTTAGTATATTATGAAGGACTGCGTTGAAGCTGTGGGAAGGAAATATTGAGACACGTTATGTTGAAGCTTGACAGGAAAAGACAAGACAATAATAGGAGGAGGATTGTGATTAATTAAGGCCTTATTAATTTACATGGCAAAAAATTTAGTGATCGTCTTTAACAGGTTCAGCTGGAAGTTCATTCTCAATCATACGACAAGATGAACACCAGCTGAAATCACATAGGTTCAGCTGGAGTTCATTCTAAAATTACATAGGTTCAGCTGGAGTTCATTCTAAAATTACATAGGTTCAGCTGGAGTTCATTCTAAAATTACATAGGTTCAGCTGGAGTTCATTCTAAAAGCACATCGGTTCAGCTGGAGTTCATTCTCAGTCATACCACAGGCTGAACACCAGCAGAAATCACATAGGATCAGCTGGAGTTCATTCTCAGTCATACGACAGGCTGAACACCAGCAGAGATTGTTCACAATGTCATGGAATTTAGTTATTATTTCGCGGACTTCTTATTGTGGACTCACTGTAAGGATTGTTGAGGATGACTGACCCGTTGTTGACTTGAGCTCGCAGGAAGGTGTACATGTCAGAGCCTTGGAAGGGTGTATCCGTACACAACGCTGTCAAAAGTGTAATAAAATATATTTACAATTGCGTAGAAACGACCCTGTCATTCCACAAAAAAAAAAAAAAAAAAAAAAAAATAATTTATGAAACTATACACATTTCATTTTGATAATTTATCTAATTAGTTTAATGATATTTTAGAATATGTTTCTAATTTTATGAATCTTCTGCACATTGAGGAATGTTGACAGGGTAAAGAGGACAAGAAAATACAACTAATTCAGGTTTCACGACATAGCATGTGAAAAAAAGACCAACAATTTACAGGAAGCGACATTTAACACTTTCGCTGCCGATGACGTTGACGCAGCGTCACGATCACTCACTTTCAATTACCAAGGACGTCACATTGTCGTCATTACAATGAGCTCAAGAACTTTTCTGAAATACCAAGGACGTCACGTCGATGTCATATTTCAATGCTATATATTTCTTTATGCGTTAATCTATAGAGAAGTTAAAATGTGAATCGGATAGAGAATGGAAAAATACGGTTTTTTATTGCTCAGTCAGCAAAAATCGATGCCTTAACCCAGTAGTAAAGAAAGAGTTATTTTTTTTCTGGCAACATGACAATTAGCGAGATTGGAATATTATTCATGATTCGAGACAGCAGTTCTCCCCCTTTTCGATATGACCTTAACACAAAACCAAAACTTTAGAGTTATACGAGACATGGTTCAACTCGTATCATACTATACACCATGAAGCACGAGACGCTCAGGAGACACGAGACGCCCAGGAAGCAAGAGACGTGCAGGAGGCACGAGACGCACAGGAAGCAAGAGACGTGCAGGAGGCACGAGACGCACAGGAAGCAAGAGACGTGCAGGAGGCACGAGACGCACAGGAAGCAAGAGACGTGCAGGAGGCACGAGACGCACAGGAAGCAAGAGACGTGCAGGAGGCACGAGACGCACAGGAAGCAAGAGACGTGCAGGAGGCACGAGACGCACAGGAAGCAAGAGGCGTGCAGGAGGCACGAGACGCACAGGAAGTACGAGACGCACAGGAAGCACGAGATGCGCAGTATGCACGAGATGCGCAGGAGGCACGAGATGCAAATGGAGCACGAGACGCACAGGAAGCACGAGATGCACAGGAGGCACGAGACGCACAGGAAGCACGAGATGCGCAGGAGGCACGAGATGCAAATTGAGCAAGAAGTGTGAAGGAAGCATGAGGACACATTGGGGGGGGGGGCACGAGATGCCACAAACAGTTTTCCTACCATTAGGATCTACTGGTGCGATCATAATCTCATCGAACTGTGTGTCGATCCACATTTGGTTCTGTCCGGCTGACGATAGTTCGTTGGCGTAAACCAAACCACCTGCCTGGAAGAAAGAAAAAAAGTATGTCATTGAATTTCGATAGCTTCATGAATTTACCAAAGAAAAGGCGAAAAACGAAATTTTCATATATTTCAGCATGCAATTTATTATTTTTACATCCTAACTGAAATACTACATTCAATTTTTGGGCGGAGTTAAAGCTGTTTTATGGTCTCGGCAATCACTTTACAGGCGTGTGGGCATCTGCTGGGCAACGCCGTAGATCAGACTTTCTGTGTAGATGTCTGGGGTGTTCCCAACGCCTCCACTAATTAGTGTCGGGCACTCGGCTAGCAAGTGCACCACAGTGCTCCACTGTCTCCGGCGCCTGTCCGCTTAGGGATCCCCATCGGTTTGGATCCGTATCCCAGATGGATCCCGATCCCGGTGGGATCCTGTTAACGGTGGCTTCCCGATCCCTTCGCGAACCCGACACGGGTGGGATCTTCATCCCGGTGGATCCCGATCCCGGTGGGATCATGGTCCTAGTGGGCTCATGATCCTTGTGGGATTCCGATCCTTGCGGGTTACTGATCTCATTATATATCACTTCATATCAATACAGAGCTTTCTGGAATATTCTAGGTTAAATTTAATATCCTCCATAAAACGTGTAACAAATGACTTTTCTAAGAAAAAGTATACAACTAAATGTACTGCGAAAACTGTAGTCATTTAAGTTGGAATAGGGGACCCGGCGGTGTACCATTCCATAATTGTACCAATTTAGTTTTGCTTGAGATAGGGGGGCCCTATAAAAATCATTTGGATAAATTATGGAGTGAAAATGTAAAATTTGTTCCCATTACAAACTATTTAAATAATGCCACATATATTATTATTAGTAGGTGGTTTTATATAGCGCAGTGCCCCGGCCTAGGGCTAGGCTCGCTGCGCTTCGCCTAAAAATTAGCAACTACAGAAACGTATACATTTAAAAATAACAATTGGTGAAAAGCTTGACCTCACCCACCCAAGTACTGTCTACCCCTGTCTAGACATGGACAGCACCCAGCAGAATCGAGCGTTGTGTATAAGGTTTGAAGATATGCTTTTTTGAAAAGAAATTATAGAACACTCTGGAAAAGTCTAGACCAGCCCTAAATGGATTGGACACTACTAATTTAATAGGCACCGATATTTTAATACGGATTATGAAGGTAGTTTAAGCTTGGCCTATATCCATCAATTCACATTATAACTTATTATATAACCTATAGTGTTTTCTAAGCCTAGTGATATTCATATAGCTAAAAGAAGGAAACATGAAATGGGGCACCCGGCCCGCCAGAGGAAAGGATATTAGGAGTTCAGCGTTATTTCAATATGGATAATCGAGTGTATGTGCACTAAGTTTGATCAAGTTCCATCTCTTCTTGTAGGAGCATGTGTTGTAAATGTTATTTATATATCTCATATTGGAAAAAAAACAACGAATTTGTGGCCGCGGCACCAAACGGAATGTCATAAATAGTTCATAACTCCAAGAGTTTCTTCCGAATAATGATGGATGTATGTTCCTACAGTTTACTGACCGGGGGTCGGGGGGTCGGAGAGGGGGGTCTACTCAGGGGAGGGAAAGGAAGCAGCTGCTGGTAACAAAATTAATAATGGGAAAGGAAAAAAAGCAACATAGTCTTTTAAAAAAAATGTTAACTCTCTGTGTGTGTGTGTGTGTGTATGTGTGTGTGTGATAAGAGTCGGATTTTTTAAGGAAATAATATCAATTCTTAGACTGCAAATTTCTGTGGAATGAACTCCAACAGACCCCCACATCCGCAACCACCCCACCCCATGTCATTAATGACACATAAGTTTTACAGCACAACGATCCAGCCTTCTGGTGTTTTAGAATTGGGGAAAAAAAAAAATTTAAGTGCCTTCCCAAATTTACTTATGGAACAATCGTTGGGTGAGATCGATTGATTACCTGCGCCATGTGGAGGAATCACTCAACTGTTGGAGAAATTGCCATCGTTTTGTTGCCCTCGTTGAATATTCAACATTACTCTAATTATTTTTAACATTAAATTTAGTGTGCCCTCTGGAATGAAACGCCAACACCACGGTCCCACAGAGCTGACCAAGAACAAGGTCGGGCGGTGGGTTGACGGCCACCACCGGGGGGGGGGTGGGGGGGTATAGACGCCACACGGTTTACCTACTGGTGGATCTGTGAATTTATCTAAATATAAATTTCGTTGTAAAATATAATGTATACAATCGTCGATGTATAAATTTACGTACGGTACTGCGATAGACATTTTTTTCAAGGAACTTAGAGATTGACTTTTTTTGCATTACCCTGTATAGTTTTGAAAACACAATGGTTGAAAACACCATGATTGAAAGCACCATGATTGAAAACGCCAATGGTCGGTGGTCTGGGCCAAGCACCACCTTTAGTCCACGCTCTTTCATTTAACAAAAGATCGACACACGAAATATCTGATAGTAGTACAATTACCTGAGGGTAGTACAATTTCGCGAGAGTAGTAAAATTACCTGAGAGTAATACAACCTGAGAGTAGTACATTACCTACGATTAGTGAAATAACCTGAGAGTAGTTAAATTACTTTAGAGTAGTACAACTTCTGGAGTGTATTACGATTATCTGAGAATAGTTCAATTACCTGAGTGTAATACAGTTACCTTAGAATAATACAATTACCTGAGAGTAATACAGTTACCTTAGCATAATACAATTACCTGAGAGTAATACAGTTACCTTAGAATAATACAATTACCTGAGAGTAATACAGTTACCTTAGAATAATACAATTACCTGAGAGTAATACAGTTACCTTAGAGTAATACAATTACCTGAGAGTAATACAGTTACATTAGAATAATACAATTACCTGAGAGTAATACAGTTACCTTAGAATAATACAATTAACTGAGAGTAATACAGTTACCTTAGAATAATACAATTACCTGAGAGTAATACAGTTACCTTAGAATAATACAATTACATGAGAGTAATACAGTTACCTTAGAGTAATACAATTACCTTAGAGTAATACAGTTACCTTAGAGTAATACAATTACCTGAGAGTAATACAGTTACCTTAGAGTAATACAATTACATGAGAGTAATACAGTTACCTTAGAGTAATACAATTACCTGAGAGTAGTACAGTTCTGAAAAAGAAACGCTCAGTGATGTATCCTTCCTCTCCATAAAAACATAAAAATTATCGAAGAAAACTGGTCTTTGCTCTGTGAATGAGAGATATTGGTGCACGATAATTTTCAAAAAGGAACCGAAAATAACCGAACATTATTGAAGGGGAAAAACAACACCCGATTTAGAGATACAAATGTTGTTTTTTTTTAAAAAGGCACACATGATACTAATTAACTAAGTGTTACGTTAACATTAATTAAGTAATAACATCGTGTCATAGGTCAAGGGTTGATTTTACAAGATCGGGTTGGGAATGGATCGTCAAGTTATTAGGAGCGGCGATAATTATATTTAACAAAAAAAAAAAACATTGGAAATGTGTTGTGTTTTAAAAAATACTCGAGTAAACTGCCCTTGTGTTGTCAAATAAATATCTAGAAGTCATCGAAAATTATTCATTATCATTGACCCCACAGATTACGTTTTCTATACTTAAATAGTGTTTCCGACATTCGTATTATAGAAAGTGAGTTTTCAAAAAGGTTTTGCAAAAATAAAATAACTTTCCCTTACGGAAAAATGTGAAATCGAAATTGAATGTATATAATTCTAATTCTGTACCAAATTCAGGTCTGTTAACAAAGCACACGATCGATTAGTTATTTGTAGTAAGTCAACAAAGATCATTAAGTCCAGGGGTTCTCAAACTTCCTAATGCCACGAGCCTTAATACAGCGCCTAACGATGTGGTGAGTCCGAATCATAAAATTATTTTAAAATACAAGTGACCCACAAGTTGAGAACCGCTGACTTAGTTGTAAGTTACTGTCAGGAATTTTAAAAAATTGAGCATTTGATCCTTACTTCTGAAACCAGTGCTGTTGATATCCCCAATGTGACGATCACAGAAGTCAAAGTTGTAGGCGGCGTTTGTCACGGAAACTATCGCCAGCAACAGCAACAGGAGCAGGCACGACAGCTTCATTTTTAACAGATCTGAAAATATTGGGGGGCGGTTTGGGGGGAGGGGGTTTCTATGGTTTGAATTAAAAACTTCACAAATATTATTAATATGATACATTCTTGATCATCAATGATTTATGTTAAAATAATGAAATATGATTGTTGACTTATTTACACACGTATGTATGTTATTATGTGTTATGTGTACGTTTTGTCCAAGGATTTACAGAGCCTGATTACGTTACGTGCACACTGACGACGTATGAGGCCAATGCTGTTGAAGAATAAGCTAAACAAATTATTGTTATTCACCAACTTATTATTTTTTTTTAAGCAGGCAAGTTCTAATGAGATAAAGAAGCAAGGGAATGAAACGGCTGAACTTAAACTAGGCCTAATCTCGTCTGGTGAGCTGTCTCCCTGTAGCCATCCCACCCTTTAGCCAGCCCACCCTTTAGCCACCCCTCCCTGTAGCCACCCCACCCTTTAGCCACCCCACACTTTGGTCACCCCACCCTTTAGCCAACCCTCCCTGCAACCCCACATCCTTCTAGTCACTCCTCCCTGTAGCGCCTGTCCCTGTTGTCCACCTCCCTGTAGCAACCCTCCCTGTGACACCACCGCGCCCTCCCCACAAGCGCCCCGGTTCACTGTTGAAACTCACTCCTGTGGCCTACACGCGGACACTACTACAAGCACAAAATAGGCCTCATGCTCACATGCGTACTCACCATAGAATATAGCCTTGGTCATCTTTACATGCAAATGACAAAGAACAACAGCATCAACAAGAACAACAACAGCAACAACCACAACAAGAACAACAGCAGCAACAACAACAAGAACAGCAACAACAAAAGGAACAGCAACAACAACAGCAACAACAACAGCAACAGCAACAACAACAGCAACAACCACAACAAGAACAACAGCAACAGCAGCAACAACAACAGCAGCAACAACAACAACAACAACAAGAACAGCAACAACAAAAGGAACAAGAACATCAACAACAACAACAGCAATAACAACAACAGCAACAACAACAGCAACAACAACAACCACAACAAGAACAACGGCAACAGCAGCAAAAACAACAAAAGGAACAAGAACAGCAACAACAACAGCAACAACAACCACAGCAACAACAACAGCAACAACAAGAACAACAACAGCAACAACCACAACAATAACAACAGCAACAGCAGCAACAACAACAACAAGAACAGCAACAACAAAAGTAACAACAACAACAACAACAACAACAGCAACAGCAACAGCAACAACAACAGCAACACCCACAACAAGAACAACAGCAACAGCAGCAAGAACAAAAGGAACAAGAACAGCAACAACAAGAACAGCAACAACAACAACAACAGAAACAACAACAGCAACAACAACAGCAACAACAACAACAACAACAGCAACAACAACAATATATATATATATAAACGATTTTTACGAGATAGTAAATTATCCTTTTCACCCATATAAGAGGAACGACTGCTTCAGCAAACAATCAAGGAGATCACATTTCGACGACCTACACGTGAAGCCCTTTCTTATGGTATGGGTCCCCTTAGAGAAGCTAACAAATAAGCAGTACCACCAGGACTATCAAATATACACCAAGCAAGACAAACACAACAACCATAGTAGTACCAAGGCTATGTGAAATACAACAACCATAGTAGTACCAATGCTATGTGAAATACAACAACAATAGTAGTACCAAGGCTATGTGAAATACAACAACCATAGTAGTACCAAGGCTATGTGAAATACAACAACCATAGTAGTACCAAGGCTATGTGAAATACAACAACCATAGTAGTACCAAGGCTATGTGAAATACAACAACCATAGTAGTACCAAGGCTATGTGAAATACAACAACCATAGTAGTACCAAGGCTATGTGAAATACAACAACAATAGTAGTACCAAGGCTATGTGAAATACAACAACCATAGTAGTACCAAGGCTATGTGAAATACAACAACCATAGTAGTACCAAGGCTATGTGAAATACAACAACCATAGTAGTACCAAGGCTATGTGAAATACAACAACCATAGTAGTACCAAGGCTATGTGAAATACAACAACCATAGTAGTACCAAGGCTATGTGAAATACAACAACAATAGTAGTACCAAGGCTATGTGAAATACAACAACCATAGTAGTACCAAGGCTATGTGAAATACAACAACCATAGTAGTACCAAGGCTATGTGAAATACAACAACAATAGTAGTACCAAGGCTATGTGAAATACAACAAAGGTAGCCTCACCAGGTATGACGCATATTACAAACAATGGTAGTCCTAACAGGCATGTCAAGTAAACAACAAAGGTAGTACCAACAGGCATGTCAAGTAAACAACAAAGGTAGTACCAACAGGCATGTCAAGTAAACAACAAAGGTAGTACCAACAGGCATGTCAAGTAAACAACAACAAAAAACGGTAGTACCAGCAGACATTTCAATGAAACAACAAAGGTAGTACTAACAGGCATGTCATGTAAACAACAACAAAAACAGTAGTACCAGCAGGCATATCAATTAAACAACAACAAAAAATGGTAGTACCAACAGGCATGTCAATGAAACAAGAAAGGTAGTACCAACAGGCATGTCAATGAAAACAAGAAAGGTAGTACCAACAGGCATGTCAATTATACAACAACAAAGGTATTACCAACAGGCATGTCAATTAAACAACAAAGGTAGTACCAACAGGCATGTCAATGAAAACAAGAAAGGTAGTACCAACAGGCATGTCAATTATACAACAACAAAGGTAGTACCACCAAGAAGGTAAAAGTTTCTTTTTTAACTCCACATCTAATCGAAATCGTCATGGCTTCGTAATAGAATAAATCTATACATCTTGAGAAAGTGGCACAAAGTGTACATCCATTAAAAAAAATGTTTAGCACAAGGCTTATAAGACGGAGTCTTTTTTTTTTTGTACTGGTGATGAAGTATTTGAGCGAGTCTTGAAAGAAGAGTAAAATTGTGCTGTGCCATAATCAACAAATAGGGAAGATAGCGCGCATTCACTTTTAAGACCGCTATTGTCAAATAAGATGATTTTTTGTTTCGGAAAACGCTGAGCTGTGCCTTTTAAAATGACGTCATCTCTGAGTCCCCTTCAACTCTCTTCATGCTTAAATGGTGTAAACTAAGGCTTAACTGGTGTAAACTAAGGCTTAACTGGTGTAAACTAAGGCTTAACTGGTGTAAACTACGGCTTAACTGGTGTAAACTAAGACTTAACTGGTGTAAACTAAGGCTTAACTGGTGTAAACTAAGGCTTAACTGGTGTAAACTAAGGCTTATCTGGGTGAAGTTGTTTCTTTTACACCGGGTAGGGTTATTTTGACAAAATACCAGGTGGGTCCAAGTGTTTTAAAAAAAAAAAACGAGTTAACTTTTCATTTTCTAAAATATATGCCGGCCAATCAACAGAGGTCCTACAGACAGTCCTACACACTGCCTGCCGGCATTTAAACGATAGGCCTACATACAGTCCTACATCCAATCTGTCGGTCTTTCAACAATAGACCTCCATAATTTAGTCATACAGACAGTCCTGCACACTGCCTGCCGGCATTTAAACGATAGGCCTACATACAGTCCAATCTGTCGGTCTTTCAACAATAGACCTCCATAATTTAGTCCTACAGACAGTCCTACAGACAGCCCTACATCATACCTTTGACTCCTTTTTGATTAATATAATAGTCAGCTCCCTCTAAAGAAATAAAATCCGCCCGTGTGTGTTCAGACGTCACGCACGAAAGCAGACCTTTTTTCACCTCACCCAAGACTACTATTATAAAACATGTGGATTTGTGGAGGGGTCGGTTCTGAAGAAGAAAGCAGGACGACTGAGAAACAAAAAATATTACATATGAGAGAAGAAATAATTGCTTGAGCTGACTCCGCCTCTGGAGTGTAGCGCAACAAACGCTCAGTAACGTGTTTTTAAAGCCCTTTTGAAGTAAACAAAGCTTAAATGGCCAGGACATAAAAAAATAGAAATAACAATAGTATTAAGGGCACCGCTTACATTGTTGGCGAAAAGCACAGATGATAGCTTTCCATTGGGTAGTCCAAATGGTAGGAAAGAAGACACGGTTGGAGAAATACCAATCAACCACTGTACTATCTCTCGACGGAAAATTAATTGTCTTCTCCGTCTGGTGAGGAGGCGAGTCAATCAACCTGCATTGCAAGATTACAATTGCCGAGTGGTCTAAACTGATCCAATAACAAGTTCATGTTCCGGAGTTTAATCCCCGCCAAAGCCAAAAAATCTCACCAGCACCCCGGGTGGTTGGGACTCGTTAACTTTGGACGGCAACTCATCTAAGAGAAGGAAACTCTGAATTCAAACCCGGAGATGGAGTCCCCCATAGGCGGCGAACATCGAAACAATGAATCATTCCGACAACTCATGCGACGCCCCTGGTGCGATCGCTGAGAGCGCAATGCGTATGCTAAAATAGCATGGATACAAGCGTATTATAAGTATTCAATCAATTAATCATCAAAACATTGCAGGCACTCCGGTTTCAGTGCCGGAGGAAGACCCCCCCCCCCCCGGCAGTAGATCGACCGTTTTTAGGACACCCCGAAAAGTCCTCAACGTGAATCTTGAGTAGGCCTCACAACTTGTAGCATATCGCCAACAGTAAACACCGGGTATATGTTGGACAAATGAGAAGTGCAGTAGCTAGGCCGCAATAGTTTCAATTATTTGAAATGTGAACAATTGGGACAGAAGGGGGTGGTGGTGGATGAACGGTGTATGAAATAAAGGTCTTTGAATGTAAGCCGCATCTTTGTTTCTAAAATTATTTTCACGTTTCTAAGAGAGCGTCACTGCGTGGTTTTATAGACGCTGACCAATGCTCTTTCCCCCCTCCCCCGAAGATCAAACCGGATACTAACAAAACCACATGTCAATGATGTGTACACAGAGTCAATCAATAATGTCCAAGCTCACCTTTACTCTCCTGGGCTAATCTGGCACCTGCAGGAAATACCCCGAGAAAAAAAAACACATGTCAATGATGTGTACACAAAATCAATCAATAATGTCCAAGCTCACCTTTACTCTCCTGGGCTCAATTGGCACCTTCAGGAAATACCCCGAGAAACAAAACGTATCACAAAATCTGTGTAAGACTTGAATTTTATGGCTAGAGCTACTTTAGACTAGACCACCATGGTTGATCAGAGACAGGAAGCACACCCACCAGAATGACACGGCTCCTTTGTGTGTGACGGAGATGGGCGTCGGGAACGCAGGGTGTTATCTGCGCCATCATCAGATAGCGGACATTGAAATCATGGAAGGGAAAAAAATCTCAAGTATCCGTTTGCTGTCATTGAACACCTTATCGAAAAGCATTTGTTCAAAAAGTTAAAAGTTATAGATTTGTGATTTGTGAGATTTGTTGGATGACACATTCTCTAAAATCTGAGTATACAAACAAAATCAGTGGGGTGGGGAGGGGGGGTGCCGGCGGTTTGGGTGGGTGGTGTCCGTCATCAGTGGAAATTTTTTTCTGTATAAAGAGGGGGTGGCATTTTCGGTAAAAGGGTAGGGCTTTGTCGTCAAAGGTGGGCAGCAGAAAAATTTGTGTCCCGCCCTGGGAGGCACTTACCTTTGCTACGCATTAGGATGTAATTACGATAAAGCCCAAACTGTTTTCCTCTTCAGATCTATTCTTAACGTAGCTCTCATCTTCTATCTTGCAGCTCTTCAGATCTACACTTGTCACAACCCTCATCTTCTATCTGGCAGCTCTTCAGATCTACACTTGTCATAACCCTTATCTTCCATCTGGCATCTATTCAGATCTACACCTGTCATAACCCTCATCTTATATCAGGCAGCTCTTCAGATCTACACTTGACATAACCCTCATCTTCTATCAGGCAGCTCTTCAGATCTACACTTGTCATAACCCTCATCTTTTATCAGGCAGCTCTTCAGATCTACACTTGTCATAACCCTAATCTTCTATCAGGTAGCGTTTGAAAATTTGCCTGGTCTCCGTGGCCGTAGATCGGGACATCAGCTTTAAACAACGGCTACGTCAGTAAATATTACGTTGTAAGGAATGGACACGTTTTTGTTGTGGTGATCAGTCTATTTTGACTATTAGGTCACAGCCAACACGCTTGATCAAAATGATTTCATCTCTTTCTCAATTTAATTTAGTCTTCTAATAAAAACACATTTTTCTTCTATTGTGCATTGTCGTTAACCCTATTCGACTTCAGCCTAGCCAACATTTCTGCATTGTCGTTAACCCTATTTGACTTCAGCTTAGCCAACATTTGTGCATTGTCGTTAACCCTATTCGACTTCAGCTTAGCCAACATTTGTGCATTGTCGTTAACCCTATTCGACTTCAGCTTAGCCAAAATGTGTGCATTGTCGTTAACCCTATTCGATTTCAGCTTAGCCAACATTTGTGCATTGTCGTTAACCCTATTCGACTTCAGCTTAGCCAACATTTGTGCATTGCGACTTTAAACGTATAAAGCACAACAAATGCGTAGCTCTTAGACACTTTTCACCCCCCCCCCCCCCCGCAACTCACAAACCTTAAACTTTTGGATAAAACAAAATTAAAATAAAAAGCTCGAGGCCGTGACAACCATGTCACCCTGGAAAATGATGCACAAAATACATGTCCAGCATTTTCATGAGATTCTCTCAGCAAGACTTCCACATTGATTTGATGCCGCGTGCATCCTAAAACGGGGCGAAAGAGGAGAAGAGGTTTGTTGTGTGCAACTCTGGAATGAATCAGAATCATTTTGTTGTGCAAGTAGTTTAAGATGTCGTTGCGTGCGATTTGATTGACCGCGATTCATTTAAATGAACGCACTAAACAAGTGCTCAAATTAGAACTAAAACTTTTAAAAAAGATATTAATTTTTTTTAAGTATCCGGTTGTGCATTTTTTTTCTATGCTTGCGATGTATTTGTCTGTATTGTATTAAGTCGGGCCAACTTTTAGGTCCATTCCTGCCTATTTTCGCACAACTCCTTCGTAACAGAGTAAAAATCTCCTACCCGTCTTCCCCTAATGACATAAATGACATTCTTTACCTCTCTCCCAATATCTCATTAATGTAATTACCCCCACCTCCCCTCTACAGTGACGTCATGTGTGGACCACGAAAATTGGGACTTTTAAAAATGTGTGTATCTTGTTGTTCTAAATGAAACACGTTCTGTCATCATATCACCCATTAGGCATCCATCCACATTGTCGGGCCAGGTTCACAGCATTTCACAGATTATTTCCAATAGACATGTCAGGGGGCGGATGCCTGATTAGAAAGGTTAAACTGCGAGATTTGACCTAATTACCTCTAGATATCTTCATATTTTTTTTTTAAACTTCGGTTTGTTCACCATAGGACAGTAATCTTTAACATTCATTAATCGATCGATCTGCAGAATATGTCATGCCTGTGCCACATTGTGGGGTGTGTTTGTGTTGGGTGTGTGTGTAGAACTAACAGGGTGTGTTAATGCATGCGTGTTAGACCGTGGCACAACACACAGTTTGTGCGGGTGAAATTAATTTATCTGAAGGCTTCTCCGTTGCGAAAATCAGATTGTTTTCTTTGTGGTTTTTTAAAACATAAAAATATAAGACAAAGACAAGATTAAAGCTTGCTAACAGCTCAGTTTAAAATTTTTTTTTATTATTTTATAAATTGATTTGAAAATACACCTTACTTGCCATATTCTTCTTAAATGGTAAAGCGTTACAGAAACGCACTTGAAAAACAGGAAAAACTGATTTTTTGGGGTTGGGAAAGGGGCTAAAAATTTGACAGAATATGAGCCAAGTTTCAGCTCGATAGTTTGATGGGAATTGGGTCAATTAGGCGTCCGAAGATTTTGCCAGCCAGCCAGCCAGTCAGCCACGAACAAAAACGATATTAGTACAAAAAAAAAGACAAAACAACAAAACAACATGATTTCATATACCAAATGATATTGAAAAAATAATTTATCATTTATCGACAATGAGTTGTTAAAAATCACGAATGTATCATTAACAAAGGCATGCTATTTACATTTTTATTTATGCTTTTGCTAGGTAGCGTCTTTAAATCGACTTTAAGACAAATCAACGCAAAATTAAAGTCACGGTGGAAACGTGACTTGCAATTTCTTCATTAATATATAAAGAAGTTTGTGTTGACATTCTTATCGTCGGTCAGTTAAGTTTCAGGGGTCAGTTAAGTTTCAGGGGTCAGTTGAGTTTCATGGGTCAGTGAGGTTTCAGGGGTCAGTTAAGTTTCAGGGGTCAGTTAAGTTTCATGGGTCAGTTGGGTTTCAGGGGTCAGTTAAGTTTCAGGGTTCAGTTAAATTTCAGGGGTCAGTTAAGTTTCAGGGGTCAGTTGGGTTTCAGGGGTCAATTGGGTTTCAGGGGTCAGTTAATTTTCAGGGGTCAGTTACGTTTCAGGGGTCAGTTAAGTTACAGGGGTCAGTTACGTTTCAGGGGTCAGTTAAGTTACAGGGGTCCGTTGGGTTTCAGGGGTCAGTTACGTTTCAGGGGTCAGTTAAGTTACAGGGGTCAGTTGGGTTTCAGGGGTCAGTTAAGTTTCAGGGGTCAGTTAAGTTTCAGGGGTCAGTTGGGTTTCAAGGGTCAATTGGGTTTCAGGGGTCAGTTTAAGTTTCAGGGGTCAGTTACGTTTCAGGGGTCAGTTAAGTTACAAGGTTCAGTTAAGTTTCAGGGGTCAATTGGGTTTCAGGAGTCAGTTAAGTTTCAGGGGTCAGTTAAGTTTCAGGGGTCAGTTGGGTTAAGGGCAGGTCTGCCTTATTCCCGATTATTCGAAGCTTTCTCAAACTTAGGATCAGCACGACACCAACCAGCAGGCCGGCGGCCACTGCCCCAACACCCACGCCAGCCATGACACCTGGGGACAGAGTGAACAGCGGCTGATAACATCTTTGTTAAATAACATTGTTTACCAGTGATAAGCAGGGTCGGAACAAACGAGACATAAGTAGATAAAATAAGATGCAGATAACAACAAAAATTCAACCGATTCATCAATACAAATCACATTGCGTTATAAGCAGTGCTGCCATCTCAATGCAATAAAATTTACTGGACAAATATTCTATAAAACTTTTAAAAAATACGGAAAAAAAAATTAATGATCATCTAAAATTAATACGATGAAACTATAAAGTTAAAATACAATTTCAAGTAATCCTAGTTGCATGACTGTTTCTATGACTATGTTTATATGACTATGTCTCTATTGACTATGTTTCTATGACTATGTTTCAATGACTATGTTTCTATGACTATGTTTCTATGACTATGTTTCTATGACTATGTCTCTATTGACTATGTTTATATAACTATGTCTCTATTGACTATGTTTCTATGACTATGTTTCTATGACTATGTTTCTATGACTATGTTTCTATGACTATGTTTCTATAACTATGTTTCTATGACTATGTTTCTATGACTATGTTTCTATGACTATGTTTCTATGACTATGTTTCTATGACTATGTTTCTATGACTATGTTTCTATGACTATGTTTCTATGACTATGTCTCTATTGACTATGTTTCTATGACTATGTTTCTATGACTATGTTTCTATGACTATGTTTCTATGACTATGTTTCTATGACTATGTTTCTATGACTATGTTTCTATGACTATGTTTCTATGACTATGTTTCTATGACTATGTTTCTATGACTATGTTTCTATGACTATGTTTCTATGACTATGTTTCTATGACTATGTTTCTATGACTATGTTTCTATGACTATGTTTCTATGACTATGTTTCTATGACTATGTCTCTATTGACTATGTTTCTATGACTATGTCTCTATTGACTATGTTTCTATGACTATGTTTCTATGACTATGTCTCTATTGACTATGTTTCTATGACTATGTTTCTATGACTATGTTTCTATGACTATGTTTCTATGACTATGTTTCTATGACTATGTTTCTTTGACTATGTTTCTATGACTATGTTTCTATGACTATGTCTCTATTGACTATGTTTCTATGACTATGTCTCTATTGACTATGTTTCTATGACTATGTCTCTATTGACTATGTTTCTATGACTATGTTTCTATGACTATGTTTCTATGACTATGTTTCTATGACTATGTTTCTATGACTATGTTTCTATGTCTATGTTTCTATGACTATGTTTCTATGACTATGTCTCTATTGACTATGTTTCTATGACTATGTCTCTATTGACTATGTTTCTATGACTATGTCTCTATTGACTTTGTTTCTATGACTATGTCTCTATTGACTATGTTTCTATGACTATGTTTCTATGACTATGTTTCTATGACTATGTTTCTATGACTATGTTTCTATGACTATGTTTCTATGACTATGTTTCTATGACTATGTTTCTATGACTATGTCTCTATGACTATGTTTCTATTACTATGTCTCTATTGACTATGTTTCTATGACTATGTCTCTGTTGACTATGTTTCTATGACTATGTTTCTATGACTATGTTTCTATGACTATGTTTCTATGACTATGTTTCTATGACTATATTTCTATGACTATGTTTCTATGACTATGTTTCTATGACTATGTTTCTATGACTATGTTTCTATGACTATGTTTCTATGACTATGTTTCTATGACTATGTTTCTATGACTATGTTTCTATGACTATGTCTCTATGACTATGTTTCTATGACTATGTCTCTATTGACTATGTTTCTATGACTATGTCTCTATTGACTATGTTTCTATGACTATGTTTCTATGACTATGTTTCTATGACTATGTTTCTATGACTATGTTTCTATGACTATGTTTCTATGACTATGTTTCTATGACTATGTTTCTATGACTATGTTTCTATGACTATGTTTCTATGACTATGTTTATATGACTATGTTTCTACGACTATGTTTCGATGACTATGTTTCTATGACTATGTTTCTATGACAATTTTTTTATGACTATGTCTCTATTGACTATGTTTCTATGACTATGTCTCTATTGACTATGTTTCTATGACTATGTTTCTATGACTATGTTTCTATGACTATGTTTCTATGACTATGTTTCTATGACTATGTTTCTATGACTATGTTTCTATGACTATGTTTCTATGACTATGTTTCTATGACTATGTTTCCATGACTATGTTTCTATGACTATGTTTCTATGACTATGTTTCTATGACTATGTTTCTATGACTATGTTTCTATGACTATGTTTCTATGACTATGTTTCTATGACTATGTTTCTATGACTATGTTTCTATGACTATGTTTCTATGACTATGTTTCTATGACTATGTTTCTATGACTATGTTTCTATGACTATGTTTCTATGACTATGTTTCTATGACTATGTTTCTATGACTATGTTTCTATGACTATGTTTCTATGACTATGTTTCTATGACTATGTTTCTATGACTATGTTTCTATGACTATGTTTCTATTACTATGTTTCTATGACTATGTTTCTATGACTATGTTTCTATGACTATGTTTCTATGACTATGTTTCTATGACTATGTTTCTATGACTATGTCTCTATGACTATGTCTCTATTGACTATGTTTCTATGACTATGTTTCTATGACTATGTTTCTATGACTATGTTTCTATGACTATGTTTCTATGACTATGTTTCTATGACTATGTTTCTATGACTATGTTTCTATGACTATGTTTCTATGACTATGTTTCTATGACTATGTTTCTATGACTATGTTTCTATGACTATGTTTCTATTACTATGTGTCTATGACTATGTTTCTATGACTATGTTTCTATGACTATGTTTCTATGACTATGTTTCTATGACTATGTTTCTATGACTATGTTTCTATGACTATGTTTCTATGACTATGTTTCTATGACTATGTCTCTATTGACTATGTTTCTATGACTATGTCTCTATTGACTATGTTTCTATGACTATGTTTCTATGACTATGTTTCTATGACTATGTTTCTATGACTATGTTTCTATGACTATGTTTCTATGACTATGTTTCTATGACTATGTTTCTATGACTATGTTTCTATGACTATGTCTCTATTGACTATGTTTCTATGACTATGTTTCTATGACTATGTTTCTATGACTATGTTTCTATGACTATGTTTCTATGACTATGTTTCTATGACTATGTTTCTATGACTATGTTTCTATGACTATGTTTCTATGACTATGTTTCTATGACTATGTTTCTATGACTATGTTTCTATGACTATGTTTCTATGACTATGTTTCTATGACTATGTTTCTATGACTATGTTTCTATGACTATGTTTCTATGACTATGTTTCTATGACTATGTTTCTATGACTATGTTTCTATGACTATGTTTCTATGACTATGTTTCTATGACTATGTTTCTATGACTATGTTTCTATGACTATGTTTCTATGACTATGTTTCTATGACTATGTTTCTATGACTATGTCTCTATGACTATGTCTCTATTGACTATGTTTCTATGACTATGTCTCTATTGACTATGTTTCTATGACTATGTCTCTATTGACTATGTTTCTATGACTATGTTTCTATGACTATGTTTCTATGACTATGTCTCTATGACTATGTTTCTATGACTATGTTTCTATGACTATGTTTCTATGACTATGTTTCTATGACTATGTTTCTATGACTATGTTTCTATGACTATGTTTCTATGACTATGTTTATATGACTATGTCTCTATGACTATGTTTCTATGACTATGTTTCTATGACTATGTTTCTATGACTATGTTTCTATGACTATGTTTCTATGACTATGTCTCTATTGACTATGTTTCTATGACTATGTCTCTATTGACTATGTTTCTATGACTATGTCTCTATTGACTATGTTTCTATGACTATGTCTCTATTGACTATGTTTCTATGACTATGTTTCTATGACTATGTTTCTATGACTATGTTTCTATGACTATGTTTCTATGACTATGTTTCTATGACTATGTTTCTATGACTATGTTTCTATGACTATGTTTCTATGACTATGTTTCTTTGACTATGTTTCTATGACTATGTTTCTATGACTATGTCTCTATTGACTATGTTTCTATGACTATGTCTCTATTGACTATTTTCTATGACTATGTCTCTATTGACTATGTTTCTATGACTATGTTTCTATGACTATATTTCTATGACTATGTTTCTATGACTATGTTTCTATGACTATGTTTCTATGACTATGTTTCTATGACTATGTTTCTATGACTATGTCTCTATTGACTATGTTTCAATGACTATGTCTCTATTGACTTTGTTTCTATGACTATGTCTCTATTGACTATGTTTCTATGACTATGTTTCTATGACTATGTTTCTATGACTATGTTTCTATGACTATGTTTCTATGACTATGTTTCTATGACTATGTTTCTATGACTATGTTTCTATGACTATGTTTCTATGACTATGTTTCTATGACTATGTCTCTATGACTATGTTTCTATGACTATGTTTCTATGACTATGTTTCTATGACTATGTTTCTATGACTATGTTTCTATGACTATGTTTCTATGACTATGTTTCTATGACTATGTTTCTATGACTATGTTTCTATGACTATGTTTATATGACTATGTTTCTATGACTATGTTTATATGACTATGTCTCTATGACTATGTTTCTATGACTATGTTTTTATGACTATGTTTCTATGACTATGTTTCTATGACTATGTTTCTATGACTATGTTTATATGACTATGTTTATATGACTATGTTTATATGACTATGTCTCTATGACTATGTTTCTATGACTATGTTTATATGACTATGTCTCTATGACTATGTTTATATGACTATGTTTATATGACTATGTTTATATGACTATGTTTATATGACTATGTCTCTATGACTATGTTTCTATGACTATGTTTATATGACTATGTCTCTATGACTATGTTTCTATGACTATGTTTATATGACTATGTCTCTATGACCATATTTCTATGACTATGTCTCTATGACTTTGTCTTTAGACTGTGTCTCTATCATTATGTACTTATGACCATGTCTCTATTAATATGAGTAGCCAATGAAACTGTGTAAAATGACTGAGCCATGATCCCAATTTATAACGTTAATTTTAAAGCAAGCAAGGAGATGTCAAAAATGCTGAGATTTCCACTGTCAAAAGATTATTTTTAGCTGAAATTTTCATATTTTATTACTGATATTCTAAATTTAAAAAAAACAACAAGCAACCCATTATGACATTTTAGGTTAAATTATTAAGAATGGTCCGCATTCTTCTGGACGTTTTGCATATTTAGTTTTGACATTTGGCATGGAGCCCCTGGTAATATTTTTTCATCACTAAAACTGATGGTCTGCATGTAAAGTTTCGTGACAAGATGTCCGAGTATATGCTTCGATCAATGTTCTGTATTGGTATTTTAATCCCACGGTCAGAGGCGTAACTGGGTTTTTGGCGCCCTTGGCTAATTTATTTTTTAAATAATAAAAATTTAAAAATTAGAGATTTAGCGGCGCCCTTTTGAACAGTCGCGGGCCGGCGCCCTTGGAAACTGCCCCAATGCCAAGCCGTTGCTACGCCTCTGCCCACAGTTTGGGGGGGGTATGGAGCCAGATAGATTGCATGTTTTATCTTCTGTCAATCCGTATCTTCTGCACAGCCTCCGTGTTGATTGAATGCAGTGGTTAAAAACAAAAATGATAAGCAGTTCACATACCAGGTGAATAGCCTTGACCACTGGTCACAAACCGGGATGATGTGACCACCGATACGGAATTGCGTTTGGCATAGATCACGGATTTTTCCTACACGATGGGGAAAAAAAAAAGAAGAAGAAGCTGAGAAGTTGTACACCTAGTTGTAACATTCTAAAATAAAATTTAGCGAATCCTACACCAGGTCTGAGTTGTAACATTCTAAACCGTTTTAACAAACGCTACACCAGGTCCGAGTTGTAACATTCTTAAACATATTTTAACTAAAGATTCACTTAACAAAAGTTAGACAAGGTGTATGTTATAACATATATCAGCATTTTGAAAAAGAACGTTACTCCAGGTCAAAGCTGTAACATACATAAACAAACTTTAAACGAAAGCTACACAGGGTCCGAGTTGTCATGATCATCAAAAATGTTCTCTATCTCTATGATCATCAAAAATTGTGTCTATCTTTTAGATCGTCAAAAAATTTCTCTGTCTCTTTGATCATCAACAATTGTGTCTATCTCTTGGATCGTCCAAAAATTTCTCTATCTCTTTGATCATCAAATACGTTCTCTATCTCTTTGACAACAAAACATTTCAATACAGCCAGGGACACAGGCTTCACTAGTGGCGCGTCAATCAAAAGTTCATTTATCAGTTAATTGTTACCTTTCCTCCCAGGTTAACAGAGAAGGAACCAGCATTGGCCGACGTCACCACCTGTCTGTAAATAACCGCACTCGTGACCGGCTTTGTTATGTTGACGACGTCACCGGTGATGTTAAGTTTGTCGAGAAGCTTGAATCTGGCCACGATAATATTGCCGTCACCTGGCTGGACCTGTAAGGTAACTAATCTCGGTTAAAAAAAATTAAAAAGTTCACTGAATTTTATTTTATTAGTTGAATAATAATTTAACGAAACAAAAAATAAAAAATAATCATGTACTATATAATCCAATGATTAAGTTTCGAATCACAATTCAATAATGACATTCTTCACCTATCGGGTCTTGCTTGCCATCCAGCTATGAAGATGATCGATTAGTCACCGTATTGAAATGCTCTTCCCATTTATTCCATATCTTACAGTTTCTCACTCTCATTTAGGCTCACTCTCTAGGTACCCTATGTCCGTTTTTCCGTTTTCCGTTTAATGAAAAAGTCACTTCTGCTCAAATTACATTTGTCTTTTCTATGTGCGGTTGTGGGTGTGGGTAGGGTGGAGGGGCCATTCAGCACAATTATATTATTGTATTATCTGTTCCATTGGATCTGCAACATAGCATGAGTTAGGACCAGTGCCATGCTGTTCGTCATTCGCACGGGAAGATGACCAAGGCTTCGACTTCAGTAGTACTCCCCGACTTGAGCTGTATTTTTTACAATTTAAATCGAGGGAGAGTTGCTCAATTCTTCAGCCTCACTCTCTCATCCTTAACTATTTTTTCCCAATGGTAAGACTTAGTCAAAACGACTGGAAGTAGACCAGGATACAGTGGATGACCAGTGAATTTTTGTAAAACACTAGACACTGGATGACACTCGCTGGAAAGAGACGGCAAGGAGAGCTTCGGAATACTAAAGAAAATATTTCAAATGGATCAGATAATTCAATTGAAATTTTAAATGATTTAAATGAAGTATTGACCGATCTCTTGTATCGATTGATATTTTTTGGCAGTTACCTGTAATATTGTATTTTTTTTTCAACACCCAATTTTTGGACTTCTAAAATTATCATCAAAATTGATTTTTAAAAAAGAAAATAAATGTATCCCCCCCCCCCCCAGCTTACATCAAGATCAGCTATTCTCAGGGATGACTTAAGACTGGTGAATTTTAACAGACTCTCCACGAGGCCCTTGCGGAATCCAAGTTTAGCTGGTGCGTAGAACTGGTCGTAATGGGCTGAGGGAAAAAAAAGATTGAAAATTAGTGTTTAATTGTCACCAAGATTGTTTTTTGTTTTTTCTACCGCGTATTGTTTCTTTTCTTCTGTTGTTGGTGTGTGTTGCTGTTTATTCTATCAGGGCCGTGTGAAGGAGCTAAGGGCGGGGTTTTTTGAAGAGACTCCTGCGCTAGGCGCCTTCTTCAGAGGGCGCGAAATAAAAAATAATTGTAATTTTACCTTGTAAAATATGCACATTAATATATTTATTTTTGGGGGTGAAGATTGTACTTTATTCAAGCCACCCATCCCCGTGGCGCTACAGCCCATGTAGGGCTTTGGCCTGCCTCACAACTTCCTTCCACTCTGCCTCACTACTTCCTTCCACTCAGACCTCACTACTTCCTTCCACTCAGACCTCACTACTTCCTTCCACTCAGACCTCACTACTTCCTTCCACTCAGACCTCACTACTTCCTTCCATTCAGACCTCACTACTTCCTTCCACTCAGACCTAACGAATGCTTTTCTTTTCCATGCTTGGATTCCCAGCTGTTGTAGATCTTTTTCCACACCATCCATCCATCTAAGCCTAGGTCTCCCTTTGAGCCGTTTTCCTCTGGGGTTTTGGTGATGCGCCCTCTTCACTCCTCTGTCATTTGGCATTCTCTCTAAGTCTCCTGCCCAGCGTAGCCTGCCCTTTTTTTATTTCTGCTACTATCGTGGGATCCTGACTGTACAATTCATGGTTGGTTCGTATTCTCCATCCATATTCATCCTTTGTTGTTTCATATATTTTCCTGAGAACTTTTCTTACCCATGTGTTCAATAGGTTTTCTGCCGTTTTTGTTTGGTTCAAAGTTTCACTTTGCATGTGTTACAAATGGTCTGATTACAGTTTTATAAATAGTTTTCTTTGATCCTCTTGTATATTCTAACTACTGAAGTATGTCCTGTTTCCGGCTGATATTATTTCTTATATTTCTGTTAATAATTCGTTTCTTTCATTTAATAAATATCTTAGGTGTTTGAATTGATTGCCTTTTTTTTTTCCCTCGAAGTCTGATTTCTAATTTTAATGTCTTCTTGGGTTTCCCTCAGAAAATATTATGTCATTGCTCCTCTGTTAGGTTCGATAGCATACAAGACAATGAGTCTCCCTGTCTTAGGCCTGGTCTAAACTGAAATTCCCTTCGATATTCCCCTTTGCTTTTTGAGTTGTTCAATGTTACATGTATCATCAGTCTTGTCAGTTTGTTGAGTATGCGAAACTCCCGTAGAGTGGCATATAGATATTTTCTTTTGATGCTGCCATAGGCCATTTTATTGTCCACAAAGAGCACTGGGATATTATATTCATAACATTTCTCTAATAGGCATCTGATGATGAAAAATTCTGATCTGTTTTGTCTGAATCCAGGCATAACCAATTCGCTCATAACCAATAGTTTTCTACAATCTTACCCCAACATTGAACCTCTATATTCATGGCAATCATTTACAACCTTACCATTAAAATGAACCTCTACATTCATGGTAATCATCTACAAACTTACCATTAAAATGAACCTCTATATTCATGGTAATCATCTACAACCATACCATTAAAATGAACCTCTATATTCATGGTAATCATCTACAACCTTACCATTAAAATGAACCTCTATGTTCATAGTACTCTTTTGTTCGAAACATGTGGACAGATCCAAAAGATCCTCCTGTTCATCTGTGGCCCACTCAAATATATTAAACTGAGTGTATTTCTGGGGAAAAGACGTGACGACTTAAATCAACTCAGTAGTTCAGAAATAAAAGAAAGAATTAAGTTACAGAGGCTCGACATTAATTTTCTCACGTGCAACTTAACCGTAGCTAGTTGCAACATAAGCCCAGATAGTTGCAACATGCACCCAGCTGGTTGCAACATAAGCCTATCTAGTTAAAACATAAGCCTTGCTAGTTGCGACATAAACCCAGCTAGCTGCAACATACGCCCAGCTGGTTGCAACATAAGCCTAGCTAGTTGCAACATAAGCCTAGATAGTTGCGACATAAACCCAGCTAGCTGCAACATACGCCCAGCTGGTTGCAACATAAGCCTAGCTAGTTGCAACATAAGCCTAGCTAGTTGCGACATAAACCCAGCTAGCTGCAACATACGCCCAGCTGGTTACAACATAAGCCTAGCTGGTTGCAACATAAGCCCAGCTAGTTGCAACATACGTCTAGTTAGTTGCAAGATACGCCCAGCTACACGAACTAATATTTCAAGATTTTTCGTTTTTGTGCTTAAAACGTCTACAAATTCGAGCTTAGCAACAATTCAACATACTTCTTTCGGTTACAATCGAAATGAATTAATTCACTGCCAGATGACAAAACTGAAACTAATTTAATGGAATAACTCACTCTTTGCTCTATGAATATCCAAAAACTGAAATTAGTTTTTGTGTTGTTGCTTACGTTAGCATGCCACACAAAGGTGTTAGTTAATAAGAAGATATATCAAAGTTACCTCAACTAACTTACTAATAACCTAAAACTTGCAGGAAAAAGACATGAATTACCTAGAAGTACTAAACACTTACATCTCCTACGGTCACTTCTAGTGCTACGGGCATAACAGTTGGGGACTTGTAGCCATTGGACGTCAGCCAGTCTTGCTATAGACATTTCATAGAAACATGTTCTTTAAAACTCTCTTAAAAAAACACTTTCCATAACTTGACAGTGCGAAAATTTAATAAATATTCCATTTTAAGTTTTTTCTTCATTACCTATTTACGTAACAAAGTACATTCTTGATGTAATTTTATTTTAGTTTAATGAACTGATTTTTCGAGAATTTCGGTCATAATTCTTGACACAAAGATTAATAAATGATCATTTAAATCACTTAGATACATCTATATTTATTCTGTCTTGGCAATTATATGCTGATATTAAAGCAAACAGTAGCTGTGTTACTTAAAATAACATGATGAACAAAATTGTATTGTGTTGGTCACTAAAAAAGTCCAGAATATAACAGGCGTACATTTATATTTATTATGTCTTGTTTATTATATGCTGATATTAAATCCAACAGTAGATGTGTTACTTACAATAGCATGATGAAAAAAAAAACTGTATTGTGTTGGTAACTAAAAAATTTTAAGAGTAAAACAGGCGTACATCAGCGAAATACCAGGAGAACAGAGAGTATCTCGGACGTGACGTTTGGTCAGGACCGAAGAATGCCGTCCAAACTTTACACATTATCCCACGGTGCTCGTGCTGTTGACATGGGGACAGACCAATGCGATAAATGTGTTGAAATGAACTGAAACTGATATGATCTATAATCCTGTTAAAAAATTAAAGTCCGAAAGCTACAAGATGCCGCAATTAATTTTTTTAATCACCGAAGTTTCGATTCAAGATAATTTTTTCTCTGTCCGTGGAATACATGTGACTTTGCCAAATAGCGTCATGAAAAAAAAATGTTTATAACACAACTTAAAATGTTGCGCAATTTTGGACTTACAAAAAAGTTAAGTGCTAGCCAGGATTTTTTTCTAACATAACTATTTTAAAAAAAAACACTTACCAGGCCCATGTATTGATAAGACATGGGATCGAGGTCGAAGAAATCATCGGAGTTTTTCATCTGAACCAGGCCATTGCCCATATTAATGGCATCGACAGAGTTGCCATCGATGACCTTGACCTGGCACTCGCCAGACTCCAAGTCCAGCTCATAGGTCAGACCTGGTGATGGTATCAGTTGTAGGAACTTTAACATGTTTAGAAACATGGTGAACTTATATTGTTTAATTTAAATTTTAATTAATGCTACTTGGTTGTTAAAAACACGATGAGTCGGAAATACCTCACGTGATAACATACTCTGACACGTGATAACATACCCTGACACGTGATAACATACCCTGACACGTGATAACATACCCTGACTCTTGATAACATACCTGGCACGTGATAACATACCCTGACACGTGATAACATACCATGACACGTGATAACATACCCTGACACGTGATAACATACCCTGACACGTGATAACGTACCATGGCGCCTCGCACTGACCTGTGTTAAAATCATCCACGCGTCTGATGAAAGACTTATCGTTGTCAGTGCTGACAGTAACTGGCGTTGCGATGACATCCTGAATATACAAGCCATCATCTTTCTTGTATTCTTCCTGTCATCAGAAATGATTGCAAACATCGACAAATAGATGCATACAAATTTTTGTCAAAAAATTGTCTGTATACATTTTTCTATGCCCTAAACATTGCTGTATAATTGTTTCTATGCCTCAACATTTTAGGTCTACATTATTCTATGCCCCAAACATTTCCGACTAAATTATTCTATGCTCTAACCATTTCTGTATACATTTTTCTATGCCCCAAACATTGCTGTACACTTTTTTCTATGGCCTAAACATTTCCTTCCAAATTATTCTATGCCAAAACATTTACGTCTTACTTATTCTATGCCTAAACATTTCCGTCTATCTTATTCTGTGTCCTAAACATTTTCGTCTAACTTATTCTGTGTCCTAAACATTTCCGTCTAACTTATTATATGCCTAAACATTTCTGTCTAACTTATTCTATGCCTAAACATTTCCGTCTAACTTATTCTATGCTTAAACATTTCCGTCTAACTTATTCTATGCCTAAACATTTCCGTCTAACTTATTCTGTGTCCTAAACATTTCCATCTAACTTATTCTGTGTCCTAAACATTTTCGTCTAACTTATTCTGTGTCCTAAACATTTCCGTCTAACTTCTTCTGTGTCCAAAACATTTCCGTCTAACTTATTATGTGTCCTAAACATTTCAGTCTAGCTTATTCTGTGTCCTAAACATTTCCGTCTAACTTATTCTGTGTCCTAAACATTTCCGTCTAACTTATTCTGTGTCCTAAACATTTCCGTTTAAATAAATTATTCTATGTCAGAAACAATTCTGATATAATCAGAAACCGTCGCGTGGGTCCTGCAACCCTGCGTCTCCATGGAGGCCTCGGATATTTAAAGGGTTGAAAGTTTGTGATGCGGAAACAAATGAAAACCATACATTTTGACTGCAGAGGCGGCACATAAAAGCCCACACCCCCACCCCCGAAAATCGACAGTGGGTGTCAACGGGCATGATTCGATCTATCGATCTCTTCATTTCAACTGGTCGACCAGACATCTCTGGACAGGGAGGGTCTGCGTCGGCAAACCCGATCGAGCGTTTGCCAGTGGGGACGGTCCACGCCCGGGGAGGTCTCTGACGTGCCCCCACGCGGTCCGGCGTCGAGGAAACCCGGCGCCTGGCTGGCGTGGGGGTAGTGCCAGGGAGGGCATAAAGAGCTTTAAGCTCGACAGCCCGCTGACGCCATTTCCTAATGAGATATGTATGGTTCAAATGGTCTTTGTTAAAATTGATTACAAATTCCAGAACAGTGAATATACGTCGGAGTATGTAGTAAGATCCAAACGATCGTACATACGACTTAAATGAAGTGTTTTTGTTAAAACTAATTGAACCTTTTGCAGAATAAATAATAATTTTATTTCTTCTCTGATTTTGAAAATTGATCTGTTTTTAGAATATGTAAAGTTGAGTTTTTAATCATTAAAACCTGCTAAAGGTAACCAGGTTTGGACTTAATTTCAGAGTTTTAATATACCGTGAATTTAGCAAAAGAGGAAAGGTAATCCTTACAAAATTACACATTAAAATTGCCATATCATAAATACAAAAAAAAAAAAAAGATAAAAGATTTTCAAAATAAAAAAAAAATGCCGTTTTAATTATGGAAAGTGTCTTTTATTTTTGTCATTCACCTATATAACATATATAGATCAAGAACTATATATTTTCAAACGTATTATGTTAGTATTTCCCAAAGGTACCTGCAAATGTAGCAGCGCTACGGTTAAAAATCGCTCACCACTTTCATTTCAATTGTTTCAGAAGTTATTTAGAAAGTACATACTACAGTCAACGTCATATCCGCCGGGTCTGGCGTCTGGGACTCTGTAGAAATCTGGACGACTTGTTCTCCGCGAAATTTGAAATAACCTGGCATGGACGGAAGTGGCGTGTCCAGCTGGGGCTTTTGCAAACACAGAGTGTTGGCTGGAATCTGGCGCAGTAAAATAGAACACACGAGAGTGAATGATTCATAGTTTCTGTTTAAAGCCAAAGTAATTAAACCATCATAAAATAACATAAAGCAGTAGTCAGAGTTTATTCAAATCGGGATTTAAAAAAACACATTTTTTTAAAAATAATATCAGATGTACTCTAAATTTAAAAAAACAAAAAGTTATCGTTAGAAATAATTTTAAAATAAGTTTTTTTTTTCTGTCGACACACTTCCGTTCTCTGGATGAATTCTTTGTTTTCATGCATTTTTAATAAAGCTTTTTTAAAAAAATGCACGAAACAAACAATCCAAATAGAGAAGCAGGGGGCGTCATTTCAAGTTTTTCGGGGAACCCAGAAAGGGTGGGGGGGGAGGGGGGGTGGACCAAAGCTTAGTCGGCTTGTTAAGTTTTTTATTACTGATGGCGCCACAGTACATACCAATTTAAATAAAATCTGCAAATTCAAAAAAAAAAAAAAAAAGGGGGAGGGGGGGGGGTTGGAGGATGCCAAATTCTGCCCTACCCAAATGACGTCCCCGTAGAGAAGGGAAGTTTTTTTTAAATTTAACACTTCCCTTCTCTAATTGGATCTTTTAATTCATGCATCTTTAAAACCGTATTTAGATAAATCAATCTGTAACTTCTTTCTGGAAAAATGGAACATTGTGTTGTGCCTCTGGTCATGAAGACGCTGTGTATGTAAAGGTGTCATGTAAACATTGAGAGTAATGAAATGGGGGGAAAATTACAGCGTTCAGAAACTAATGTGTCGAGGCGTAAGTCTTATGTTAATTGTTTCTTTCTGTATACCGGTAACATAGGCTTATAGGCAATGGGCCGACCCTAACAATTGCGGGGCCCTATGCGAAACGGATTGCGCGGGGCCCCATTCTGGGTAGAGGATAAGGATAATAAGTGAAAATTAAGATTTTGTATTAGAAAATAAATTCGGGGCGGGGCCTATGAAAGTGCGGGGCCCACTGCGGCCCTGCTTATATGCAATGGGCTAGGGGATGCATGTTTTATTTTTTTAGAAAATTAAATTTCAGCTGTTATTTTTACTCAAAAACCGTTCAAATGTTCTGGTCCAAAAAGATTTCTCAGGCAAAAATTGCAATGCAGGTTAGAAGCTACATACAGCAAACACTTTAAGCATGTCCCCCCCCCCCAACCCCCATCATCCCCACTCAAAAACAGTATTTACCCGGAAATTGTCATCATCAGGTTGAATCCTCTTGAAAGATGCGAAGTCATACCTGAATAAAGTAACTGCATATAGTAACTGCATAAAGTAACTGCACGTATTAACTGCGTGTAGTAACTGCACATAGTAACTGCATATAGTACCTGCACGTAGTAACTGCATATATTAACTGCACATATAGTAACTGCACATATAGTAACTGCATATAGTAACTGCACGTAGTAACTGCACATATTAACTGCATATAGTAACTGCATATAGTAACAGCATATAGTAACTGCATATAGTATTGCATATATTAACTGCACATATAGTAACTGCACATATAGTAGCTGCTTATAGTAACTGCATATAGTAACTGCATCTAGTATCTGCATATAGTAACTGCATATAGCAACTTCATATAGTAACTGCTTATAGTAACTAATAGTTAGTTCGCTACATTTAGATGCATATTACAAATGAGAAATCTTAGCATTGAATTCTTGTCTTGAAAACGACCTTTTTCTAAAGAGAAATCGATTACACATAATTTTATACTCAAGTCAAAGGCAAGATTTGTTTTAATCGATTGGAAAGAAGACAAATTCTCCCAAAAACCTGTTTGTGTACCTGTAATTAAAGTAGGTCTGATTCCCCTGGAAGTGGTTGGCCACCCCCGTGACGACAGCGCTGATGGGTAACACTGGATTAATCATCTCGTCGCTACTGGTGGCTGGCATCCTGTACTTGGTGGGATCTGCAGTAAAACATCTCAGTATCATAAGCGTATCCAAACTGCTGGCGAAAAAATTGGGGGGATTTAAAATTTAATCATGTTGGCGGATTAAATCAAATTCTGCTCATAACATCTACATTTTAATTTTGAAAGGTGGCGAAAATGTAAAGAAAAGGAATGAGCTATAGCAACATTATAAGCATAAATGCGGGGGCATGAACATGCTTCATGACTGGCCAAAGTCAAGACTATAGAAACAATCGTTCATTTCCTACCAACTATTTGCCACTCTGTGAATGTTGTGGCATCTCTGTATCCATCATATTCACAAGTCCACCATTTGATCGTAGCGATACCTGAGTTATGCAAGACTTTGGGTTAAGTGTTGATTTTATTTTTTTTTAAAAGGCAAAAGATTTAAAATAATTGTTGGGCATGCGGTATTTATCTCTACGTAAAGGAAGCAAACTGAATGAAATATTTTACATTTTGTTGACAATTTAACTGAATTATAATAGTAATAAGGCAATATATCTCAAAGCTAGGCAGCAAATAGATTTAGACAGGCACTGAATGGTATAGGGGTTATTAAAATAATAATTTCAGTTTATGACACTTTCTTTCATTGTTGTAGCAATTTGGAGGGAACATAAGGTGGCAATAAAAGTAAAAGAAATATAGACAAAAATCTGATGATGAAATTGAAAGTGAGTTCTCAAAAAAACTTATGATTCACGTGTAGGTTGATTCAGTGTGGCACAGACGTTGATATGATATAAAGTGAACACATCATCCTGAATATCATAACACATCACCAGACATGTTTACTCTTACGATTTTGGCGTACAAAGTACGATTTTTGAGGAGTCTACATTATACATACTGTATGTTTACTTATTACTATTAAGATAATGCATTGAACTATTTCGTGATGATATTGTATGATTTTAAGAGTTTGAGGGTAAACAGATCTGCATCACACAAGAAAATTAAAAAATGGGAGGGGGTTGTAGCTGAGGGGTCACACATCACCGGTTCACATACCAGACCCCCCCCCCCCCACGCACCTTACCTCTAGATACGTCTGGACCTTTGTATGAGATGTTCTCTCTGCCCTGGGCGCCCCAGTGAAAGAATGCTGTGAACGTTGAGCGATCATTTAAATAAAACATTTTTTTTTAAAAAGCAACTTAATATTTAAATTTTAGACAACTCACAACCATTTTTAAAAAAAAAATGATTCAACTCAGCAAAACAAGCTATTGTTAACTCCCTTTTTTGTGTTAAGCTTGGACATATCTTTATTTCATGTCTTTTCCACCAATTTACCTACTTCTCGGACTCGTAGATTCCAAAAATATTTCACTGTTTCAGGCAGCTTTATCTCTTAGACCTTTTTTTTTTATTAAAAAAAATGCGTCGAATACTTGCTTCACCGATTCATAGATGTATTAATCTAATTTTATTTACAATCGTAGATTCAAATGCAATTTAATTAATGACAGGACACAAAATTTTGGAACCAATTTGCAATTATTATTCCAATAACTTCCCTTGAAGTAAAAAAAAATACCTGAGAAACATTCAAACAAATGTCTCCCGTCCTCATAAATCATCCTAACGATTTACAAATAAAATTTCCCGATAAAATATTAAACAAATATTTCTTCTTTCATAAAAGCACTGAGACTGTGAGTAGGTTAATTAAAAATAAATGCGAGGGATGGCAATGTTGCCTAGGAAAAATGGGCAAAGGATAATTTACCCTCCGGCGAGGTGAGGTCAAGAGAATCGTGTGGTCCAATGGTCACGCCAATCATGGTGTACTGGTCTGTCCCCACGAAGTCGTACGTTTTGTCTGTGCACACTACATCGCACGGAAATAGAGATGTGTACACACTACGTCACATAGAAATAGAGATCTGTACACACTACGTCCCATAGGAATAGAGATCTGTACACACTACATACCATAGAAATAGATATCTGTACACCCTACATGACATAGAAATAGAGATCTGTACACACTACATACCATAGAAATAGAAATATGTATACACTACATCACACAGCAATAGGTATTTCTTTATATTATAATTTTTGTTATAATAAATTGATACGATAGCTAAACTAAATATTCATGATTATATACGATGATCTCATCATTTGATTAAAATTTCAACCCATCAAAGTCATATTTACTTACACTGGTATGTAAGATCCACCCATCAACGTCATATTTACTTACGCTGACATGTAAGATCCACCCATCAACGTCATATTTACTTACACTGACATGTAAGATCCATCCATCAGCGTCATATTTACTTACACTGACATGTAAGATCCACCCATCAACGTCATTTTTACTTTTACTGACATGTAAGATCCACCCATCAATGTCATATTTACTTACACTGACATGTATGATCCATCCATCAACGTCATATTTACTTACATTAACATGTAAGATCCACCTACCAAATAATATTGACTTACACTGACATGTAAGATCCACCCACCATATAATATTTACTTACACTGGCATGTAAGATCCATCCATCAACGTCATATTTAATTACACTGACATGTAAGATCCACCCTTCAACGTCATATTTACTTACACTGACATGTAAGATCCACCCTTCAACGTCATATTTACTTACATTAACAAGTAAGATCCACCTTCCATATCAGATTGACTTACCCTGGCCTGTAAGATCCATCCATCATCAACGTCAAAGCTACAAACTGACCACCAGGTTAGTGACCCCGCACCACGTTATGATTACATTGGTCACCAGGAACGATGATGAAAACCCACCAAGACAGACCCACACCGTGCACTGGTCACTAGGTTAGTGTCCACCCACCATGTCGGACTTACACTGGCCTTGTGGGACTATGATAATCTCATCGTGGTCTGTGTCCACCCAGTAGTTGATGGAGTTGTCTTGAGAATTCAGTGAAGCGTGGACTAAACCAGATTGCTGGAAAAAGAAATCATTCCTTTCAGCAAGGTCATAGATCAATAAAATAAGTAAAAAAATTATTTAAAAAAAATTATTATGAATATTTTCATATTATAAGTTAAAGAAATATTTTCATAATATAAGTGCCCCCCTCCCCCAGGAAATGTGGCGCCCCAAGCCTTGCAAGACAAAAATCTTGAAAAACACAAGAAAAGTTCACGTTATTTCAAGCCTAAATATTAGTTATATAGCTGATTGCATAAATGTACTCAGCCATGATGAGCATACTAAAAAACATGTGAGAAGTACTCTTCTATGTAACTGACGCTGCACCGAGCTAAACATACCGACAAACCTGTGATAAGTACTCTTCTATGTAACTTACGCTGCACCGAGCTAAACATACCGACACACCTGTGAGAAGTACTCTTCTATGTAACTGACGCTGCACCGAGCTAAACATACCGACAAACCTGTGAGAAGTACTCTTCTATGTAACTGACGCTGCACCGAGCTAAACATACCGACACACATGTGAGAAGTACTCTTCTATGTAACTGACGCTGCACCGAGCTAAACATACCGACAAACCTGTGAGAAGTACTCTTCTATGTAAATGACGCTGCACCGAGCTAAACATACCGACAAACCTGTGAGAAGTACTCTTCTATGTAACTGACGCTGCACCGAGCTAAACATACCGACAAACCTGTGAGAAGTACTCTTCTATGTAACTGACGGTGCTATTGTCGAGAAGTTTTTGTTCAACGAAGACGTAAAAATCATCAACAAACACTGGCGGAGATTCTGTCAATAATGAAAAGAAAATTGTTTGACCGTTCTGATGGGCGGGGAATGGGGGTGGGAGAAGGAGGGGAGGAATGAAGATTTTAAATTAAAAATAAATTGTTCTCCCTCAATTATTTTTGACTAGCTTAAAACTAAATTAACTTAAACTGTTAAATGCATTTGATTTTCAAATTGTATTTACAACGGGTGGTGCCACTCAATTCAATTTACGCCCCTTCCCAAAATGTTATGGCGCCGAACAGTTAAACTAAGCCATCAACTCTTTCTTTCACACCCGCCGGTGCACTAGTAGAATAGCTTTCTTCACACCCGCCGGTGCACTAGTAGAATAGCTTTCTTCACACCCGCCGGTGCACTAGTAGAATAGCTTTCTATAGTGACAAACTTCATCCCATCAGATGATAACATTCTTGTTATTCTCGGTGAATTTCCAAACCACTCT
The DNA here is from genome assembly GCA_964017045.1 of Omphiscola glabra. NCBI lineage: Eukaryota > Metazoa > Mollusca > Gastropoda > Lymnaeidae > Omphiscola > Omphiscola glabra. Next base: position 11,548,775 of record OZ024811.1, on the reverse strand, counting down.
CACATAATGACATGCCTTAATTTCTAACTGTAACTATCCCAACAATTCCCACGTAATGACATGTCCTAATTTCTAACTGTAACTATCCCAACAATTCCCACGTAATGACATGTCCTAAATTATATCTGTAACTTTCCCAACGATTCCCACGTAATGATAGCATAAATGTACTCCTTATTTCTCCCAGTAACTTTATTGTGTCTTACTTGTAGAGCCGTCGTCCTCTATTACTCCAATGTGTCGACTACAAAAGTCTGCGTTGTAACCGTAACCAGACAGACGGGCAGACACAACCGTTGTCACGGCAACAAAGTAGCTCAGCAATAGCAGCGTCATTGTGGATTCAAATTGGATTGAAAACCGGAACTGGATAATAAAGAAAAGAAACTGGAGAAAAACAACTTGGAATGGAAATAAACCACATTGTCAGCAAGAGTTTTTTTGTTGGGTGTCTGCTTAGAGATGTCTGTTAACTTCGTCCATTTATCCTGTACTTTCAGATGCCTAGTGAGTCTCAGGTACATAGCATCACTATGTGTTATATCTACGGGTTTATAGTACATAACAAATAGGCAGTACTTCATCAAGTCATACTCTTAACTATTAATTCAGAGAACAATGGAAAGAGAGAAAGGCATATTGAGAAGGGAGCAGGAGACAGAGAGAGAGGGAGAGAGATTAAGAGAAAGAGCGAGATTAAGAGGGAGAGAGATTAAGAGAAAGAGCGAGAGAGCGACAGATAGAGACAGAGAGCGATAGACAAGGAGAGAAAGACAGGGAGAGAGAGAGACAATGAGAGAGAGAGAGAGAGACAGTGATCGATGCAATAAATGGAACAAACCAGTATGACCTAATCCACAGGTTCCCAAAATGTCTTTTATTCTGGGCATCCTTGTTTAATCCACGGTTTCACAACATCTAAAAAGTGAACCTCAAAATGGTGATTAGTTCGATAATCGTTAAACTTAATTATTGAAATGTGAACACCATCTTCAACTTGGGACCATTCATAGATGCTTCTGTTAACAGTTATTACTTGGGACCATTCATAGATGCTTCTGTTAACAGTTATTACTTGTGAACATTCATAGATGCTTCTATGAACCGTTACTACAAGTCATTGCTTTGCACCAGGTCACCTAAAAGTCACCGGGAATTGAAAATGGAAACAAACTTATTGAAATTGTGCAACGTTGTTTTTTCTCCAGGGCGTTGCTGAGCACAATCTAGGAACCACTGGCCAAAGCCCAACCTAAGAGCCAACAAAATAAAGAAGTGATGCTAAAGAGTGATGTATTCCACGTAATAGAGTGATACTTACAATAATTGAAGCCTTCACCAATTCAAACTGTGTTTAATTATATCCAGATGTAATGAGAAAGCTGAAGTATAAAAAAAAAACGGCAGAGTTTTTGTTTGTTATGTGGTTAATTCTAAAACGTTTGTTTCAGAACACGTTAGGTAAAAAAAAATACAATAAGTGTTGTTTCATTTCCAGTGTGTTGGCGTGATGTTCCTTTTTTAAAAAATTTCTTTTTGTTATCTGAGCCGATAAACCGTGTTGATAAGCAGTGGCAATCGGCCGTGCAGGTATTGACAGTACTTACGTGTAGCCCTTTGCAGTGCATTGATTACTGTTCATATGACTAGTCACTGATTGATAGCAATAATAAATAGATTGACATGTTCGTCAATCCATGTGGATTTCCAGTCCAGCGAAATATTTGTTTTATCTGTCAAAGCTTTGTTGATTTGCCTATTTAACTCGTTTGAATTGTAGGCGATGTAGCGTAAATTAATTTAATTATAGATAATTGAAATGGCAACCAAAGCGAGATTAAAAAAAAAATAAGAAGTAAAGAACCACACTGGAACAAAGTAATTTATTGAGCAATGGGAGCGCGGCTGAACATTTGACAAAACATGCATACGAATAAGGCAATTTTTTAAGAATCCCAATTAGTGTTTCCCCTTCCCCCACGTATCACAACCAGACATTTTTTTCCACGAACCCTGAACTATATTCCTTTTCTAATGACACACCCAGCAGATGTTTTTCATCAACTATTTTCGAAAAAAAATATATAACGCACAAAACCTATATGCTATGGTGTTGTTTTTTTTTTTTAAAAGAATCTCATTTAGCGCAGTTATCTGGTATTTCAATTTTATCTTCCTCTTTAAAAAAACAAGAAAACTGATTATTGGTGATTATGGTTGGTGAGCGGGGCTGTTAAATTTGAAAGAATGTGTTGCCATCGGCAACACATCTATGTGCCACGTTTTTCAGCTCGATGGGTTGACGGGAAGTTGGTCAAGTAGCCGTCTGAAGATTTTGCCAGCCACCCACCCACCCACCCAGCCAGCCAGTCACCGAGCCAGCCAGCCAGCCAGTCACCCAGCCAGCCAGTCACTGAGCCAGCCAGCCACCCACCCACCCAGCCAGCCAGTCACCGAGCCAGCCAGCCAGTCACCCAGCCAGCCAGTCACCGAGCCAGCCAGTCACCCAGCCAGCCAGTCACCCAGCCAGCCAGTCACCCAGCCAGCAAGTCACCGAGCCAGCCAGCCAGCCAGTCACCCAGCCAGCCAGTCACCGAGCCAGCCAGCCAGCCACCCACCCAGCCAGTCACCCAGCCAGCCAGTCACCGAGCCAGCCAGCCAGCCACCCAGCCAGCCACCCACCCAGCCAGCCAGTCACCGAGCCAGCCAGCCACCCACCCACCCAGCCAGCCAGTCACCGAGCCAGCCAGTCACCCAGCCAGCCAGTCACCCAGCCAGCCAGCCAGTCACCCAGCCAGCCAGTCACCGAGCCAGCCAGGCAGCCAGTCACCCAGCCAGCCAGTCACCGAGCCAGCCACCCACCCAGCCACCCACCCACCCAGCCACCCACCCAGCCAGCCAGGCAGGCAGCCAGTCAGCTAGCCACGAACAAAAGCGGAGTTAGCATACATTGTATGTTTTAAAATGCCCTCATATTTACATAAGTGTTCAACAACAGTCCTCTTCATGAAATGATAAAGGGAAAAAAAATAATGGAATCAAAACAATAATACAAGCATTTAAATTGTTTAATGAATACAACCGATTTCAACAACAATAACAACAAAACAAACATGAACTATAATAATTCAAACATCTCATTTACATTGGAAAAACATTACCGCTCGTTAATATGTTTCCCACAGATATGTGTTTGAGTCTTTTCGCCATCACCCATGTTCAGCAGACGTATTTCGGCATAGATAAAACATATGTGCCCACCCAGGAAACAAAGTGTGCAAACTCATTAAAGACCCCCCCCTCCCCCCTCCCCCCCTTTTTTACCACTCCTGAACTAAGTATGGATCTCTTAGCAACTTTTTTTTTTTTAATTAAAAAAGTACAGGAACGCAGTTCCCACGCGTTCCTGCAGGACAAGAGCCTTGAATGTTAAGGGAATTATCTTTAACTTTAAAAAGGAAATATATTTTCTTTTAAATAGCCTTTATTTAAAAACTCGTATTTTAATATTTCATTGAGAAGACAAATATCGAATGTATGTTAAGTGATTGATTTAATGTTGTGTTCTTCCTCGATTGATCACCATAAATCTGTAATGAATCTTCAAAATAACCCACACTATGAAGTTTCTGTTTGAATTAATCTTCAAGACGTCCATCTACCAGCTGGCCATCTAGTTGAATTAATCTTCAAGACGTCCATCTATCAGCTGGCCATCGAGTTGAAACAATCATCAAGATGCCCACCTACCAGCTGGCCATCGAGTTGAATTAATCTTCAAGACGTCCACCTACCAGCTGGCCATCGAGTTGAATTAATCTTCAAGACGTCCACCTACCAGCTGGCCATCTAGTTGAATTAATCTTCAAGACGTTAATCTATTAGCTGGCCATCGAGTTGAAACAATCATCAAGATGCCCACATACCATGAAGCAAATAGTTGAATTAACCTTCAAGATGAGCAAAGCATGAGGTGTCTAGTTAAATTAATCATCACCATGTCGATGCCATGAGGTATCCAGTTGAAATAATCACGAAGATGACAAAAATTATGAGGTGTCTAGTTCAATTTAACATCAATGTAATGGCGTTGCTATGAGGTATTTCCAGTCGAATCCGATCATCAAAGGTGTCGCCACTATGAGGAGTCTGGTTGTAAGGTATTCATAGAAAACCCGGTATTCGCCGGTCCAGCGCGTGCTTTCTTGATGGCAAAGCCCAGCAAGAACCCAATGAGCACTCCGGCTACTAACATCCCAACACCGACACCAGCCAGTGAACCTAAAGGTGTGTAGGGGTGGCAGAGAGAGGGGGGGGCAGAAGAGAAATTCAAAGTTTTCATGTAACGTCTTGTACAGCATGATATAATACATAGAATTATTCCAATATAGGTAAGGTCCATGTTAAAACTTCATAATATAGCACTTATCTCTTTTATAATGAACAAATTTGTATCACAAACTACATTCTTACGCTGCCCCCCCCCCCCCAGGGTGGGTCACCTTCTTTGTATCTCTCTTTCTTGATTTCTCTTTTCACTCTCTCTCACTCTCTCATTTTTATTCTTTCTCTCTCTCATTTTTAAAATTATTTCTCTTTCTCTTTTTCTTTGTCTCTCTGCCTATTCTCAGTCTTTTTCTTTATCATTCTTTCTTTCTCTGTTTCTTTCTTTCTCTCTCTTTCTTTCTCTCTCCCTTTCTTCATTTTTCTCACTCTCTCTCCTTTCTATCTCTTGATTTCTCTCTCTTTCTTTCTCTCTCCCTTTCACTCTCTCTTTCTTTATTTCTCTCTTTTTCGCTCTCTCTTTCTTTGTCTTTGTTTTTTTTATATTTACTCTCTTTCCTTCTTTTTCGCTCTTTTTCTTTATTTGTCTCTCTTTACTCTCTCTTTCTTAACCTCTACTTTCTTTCTAACCCTCTCGTATTGTTATTGGTCTTTTATAGTTACAACGCATTCCTCTCCGTATAAAGTAATGCAACGTTTTTGAATAGGTATTGATCTTTCTAATAAAGATCCGGAAGTAGGTGACACACGTACTAATACTTCCCATAGTGAGATGGAGTGCAGTACTGACCTGAGGAGAAGCCAGTCGAGGTTTGTGTCGGGCCAGAACCTGTTCCAGTGGACACGTTTGATGGCTGCGACCATGGTGATACCGCTTTAATCTGACCAGCAGAGTTTGGCATGGCATAGAGGATGGCGTTACCCTGTGGTGGGAATAGTGTTGTGTTAAGTCTCGCTATGGGAGGATAACCAACGCATGGCGTACACGTCTATTATGGTGAGCCCGCTACAGAAATGTTGGTGTCAGTACAAACTAAAGATGGTTTACGAGTTCTTTTGATGTTTCAACAAACAAATGATGTCACACAAGACTATTGATCGTTTTAACATACAAATGACGTCATACAAGAGTTGATCGTTTTAACATACAAATGATGTCATACAAGACTATTGATCGTTTTAACATACAAATGACGTCATACAAGAGTTGATCGTTTTAACAAACAGATGATGTCATACAAGACTATTGATCGTTTTAACAAACAAATGATGTCATACAAGACTATTGATCGTTTCAACATAGAAATGATGTCATACAAGACTATTGATCGTTTTAACAAACAAATGATGCCATACAAGACTATTGATCGTTTTAACAAACAAATGATGCCATACAAGACTATTGGTCGTTTTAACATAGAAATGATGTCATACAAGACTATTGATCGTTTTAAAAAACAAATGATGCCATACAAGACTATTGGTCGTTTTAACAAACAAATGATGTCATACAAGACTAATGATGGTCTCAACAAAGCAACTGGTCATCTCTAACTATTAGTTACCGTTTCTCCCACGTTGATGTAAAACTGACCGGCGTTGACCGCCGTGATGACCTCCTGATAAACGACTTGATTCGGGGCCATCATTGGTATCTTAGCCACATCCCCTTTGACAGATGGTTTATCCAGCAACTTAAAATGTACAACTATCTTATTGTCTTTTGCTGGCTGGACCTGAGTTAACAGATGAAACGAAACAAAATAATAAATAGTTGGGTTTTTATTTTTTGGTTAGATATCAGGGGAGGTAATTGTTTGTGTTTGAAATAACATGTATGATTATCTCCCCCCAGAGCTTCAGTTCAATAGACATCAGGGATTTACCATTATAAAAAAAGAATAAAATTAATTTAATAAAGAACAAATGTCAGTCTAGGCTTGATATGAGGAACAAACAAAAAAATGACGAGGAAATATTTGCCCTAAAAGATTTCACCAACAGCTCAGCTGACAATTTATAAAACACATGAACACCAATATGGAGACACCATTTGCTTTAAGTTTTAGGATGGAGACGTCATTGCTTTAAGTTTTAGGATGGAGACGTCATTGCTTTAAGTTTTAGGATGGAGACGTCATTGCTTTAAGTTTTAGGATGGAGACGTCATTGCTTTAAGTTTTAGGATGGAGACGTCATTGCTTTAAGTTTTAGGATGGAGACGTCATTGCTTAAAGTTTTAGGATGGAGACGTCATTGCTTTAAGTTTTAGGATGGAGACGTCATTGCTTTAAGTTTTAGGATGAAGACGTCATTGCTTTAAGTTTTAGGATGAAGACGTCATTGCTTTAAGTTTTAGTATGGAGACGTCATTGCTTTAAGTTTTGGGATGAAGACGTCATTGCTTTAGGATGGGGACGTCATTGCTTTAAGTTTTGGGATGAAGACGTCATTGCTTTAAGCTTTAGGATGGAGACGTCATTGCTTTAAGTTTTGACATGGAGACGTCATTGCTTTAAGTTTTAGCATGGAGACGTCATTGCTTTAAGTCTTACTTACAACTTTACTTACATCCAGATCAGCTATCTATGTTAACTATACCCTAACTTATATCCAGGGCTGTTCTTTATGTTAACTATACCCTTACTTACATCCAGGGCAGCTATCTATGTTACCTATACATGTACTTACATCCAGGGCAGCTATCTATGTTAACTATACCTTTACTTACATCCAGGGCAGCTATCTATGTTAACTATACCTAACTTACATCCAGGGCAGCTATCTATGTTAACTATACCTTTACTTACATCCAGGGCAGCTATCTATGTTTACTATACCTTTACTTACATCCAGGGCAGCTATCTATGTTAACTATACCTAACTTACATCCAGGGCAGCTATCTATGTTAACTATACCTAACTTACATCCAGGGCAGCTATCTATGTTAACTATACCTAACTTACATACAGGGCAGCTATCTATGTTAACTATACCTTTACTTACATCCAGGGCAGCTATCTATGTTAACTATACCTGTACTTACATCCAAGTCTGCAATCCGTAAAGTTGAATTTAGGCTAGTCACTCGCACGAGTCCCTTCAGAAAACTTTGCCTAAAGCCAGCCTGGGCCGGGGTGTAATACTGGTCATAGCGCCCTGTAGAGTTGTGAGGGCAGAAAGTTGTGAGGGCAGAAAGTTGTGAGGGCAGAAAGTTGTGACGGCAGAGAGTTGTGACGGCAGAAAGTTGTGACGGCAGAAAGTTGTGACGGCAGAAAGTTGTGAGGGCAGAAAGTTGTGACGGCAGAAAGTTGTGACGGCAGAAAGTTGTGACGGCAGAAAGTTGTGACGGCAGAAAGTTGTGAGGGCAGAAAGTTGTGACGGCAGAAAGTTGTGAGGGCAGAAAGTTGTGAGGGCAGAAAGTTGTGAGGGCAGAAAGTTGTGAGGGCAGAAAGTTGTGACGGCAGAAAGTTGTGAGGGCAGAAAGTTGTGACGGCAGAAAGTTGTGACGGCAGAAAGTTGTGACGGCAGAAAGTTGTGACGGCAGAAAGTTGTGAGGGCAGAAAGGTTTTGATGTGCATTTAAACGTGGACAAGGTTTTTGCGTTGAAAAAAGACGTAGAATACAGTGATATCTGACATGCGAATGTGCTGCGTGCCACATATAAATATTATGACTCTGCAGTACTAACCAATTTAACATGTTCTCTTTGTGACATTGACAGACTAACCCTATATGACATGTCATCACTAGAAGCATTAGCTTTGGGATCAGTATGACTTGATATCACTGTTAAATGATACTCTAAGCAACACGACATTTCATGATAATGTCATTGAGATACTTAAACCATAAGAAATGTTGTTAAAATTGCTGTACTAATAATCTTGACATCTCATGGTGACGGCATTGATGTATTAATCACCATGACATGTCATCATAGGTCACGTAAGTATTAAACAATATGAAACGTTATTAATATACGGTATTAAAGTGCTAACCAATACAAAATGTTATCACTACGGTATTAAAGTGCTAACCAATACAAAATGTTATCACTACGGTATTAAAGTGCTAACCAATACAAAATGTTATCACTACGGTATTAAAGTGCTAACCAATACAAAATGTTATCACTACGGTATTAAAGTGCTAACCAATACAAAATGTTATCACTATGGCACTAATGTACTAATCACTACAAAGTGTTATCACTATGGCACTTACGTACTAACCACTACAAATGTTATCACTATAGCACTGACGTACTAACCACTACAAATGTTATCACTATGGCACTGACGTACTAACCACTGCAAATGTTATCACTATAGCACTGATGTATTAACCACTACAAATGTTATCACTATAGCACTGACGCACTAACCACTACAAATGTTATCACCATAGCACTGACGTACTAACAACTACAAAATAGTATCACTATAGCACTGACGTACTAACCACTACAACATGTTACCACTTTGGTACTGACTTACTAACAACTAAAAAATGGTATCACTGTGGCACTGACGTATCACTGTGGCAGTGACATAACACTATGACAATGACGTATCACTATGGCACTGACGTATCACTATGGCGCTGACGAATCACTGTGGCGCTGACGTATCACTACGGCACTGACGTATCACTATGGCACTGAGTATCACTATGGCACTGACGTATCACTACGGCACTGACGTATCACTATGGCGCTGACGTACTAACCGTTAAAGTATATTTCGATGTTCATGCTGCTCTGGACATCGTAGCAGGCGGACAAGTCTGGTATCGATCTCCCAATATCCGTAGTGAACTCGTAGATATTGAACTGTATGTACGTCTGAGGAGATCGTATCGAACACACAGATTTGCTCATACACCATGTTTGTTATTTTGTCATTTTGTATATTACTCACATTCCTATATTCATGATTTGTACAATCATATTAATGTGTTATCATTTTAATCTGTACGATGTTTTGGTGGCCACTTGTTCATAAGTAGCCTCTCATATGTAATGCACCTTTCTTCATTATCTATATATATTTTCTTTTGTCTTTCAGATAATAATTATATATTGATTTCTTGTTAATTAACACGCTGAAACATGAACGGCTGGCTGGTAGGCATAAAGTTAATTTCAATATAACTTGCCTTTCAATGAATTTAAAAAGGAGAGTTATTTTGTTTGACGAATTCTGAAAAGTGTTCATTATCAATATAAAATTAAGTTAAAAAAATTAAGTTAAATAATTAGGTTATAAAATTAGTTAAACATTAAAATAAAAATTAAGTTAAATAAATATATTAACGGGCAGCTGCCTTCCAGGCACTTACATGACCTTGGGTGAGTTCAAGGGCAACCGGCAGAGTGAACGGTTCTTGGAAGTTATTATCTTGCATCCAGTCTGGCTGTGGAATTAATTTCATTGAAGGAAGTTAACACATGCACTTATTAGCCCCTAACATCTGTACTAGTTAGCAACTAGCACATGACATAGTTAGGACCTAAGATATGCACTAGTTAGCACCTAACATATGCAATAGTTAGCACCTTACATATGAACTATTTAGCACCTAGCACATGCCATAGTTAGGACCTAACATATGCAATAGTTAGCACCAAACATATGCACTAACTAGCACCTAGCATATGCAATAGTTAGCACCTTGCCCTAGTTAGCACCAAACATTTGCCCTAGTTAGCACCAAACATTTGCCCTAGTTAGCACCTAATATTCGCCCTAGTTAGCACCTAATATTTGCCCTAGTTAGCACCTAGCACATGCCACAGTTAGCACCTAACATTTGCCCTAGGTAGCAACCTACATTTGTCCTAGTTAGCACCTGCATAAAAAAGTTATATTTTTCCTTATGCATTTCCTTCGTTACGTTATAGAATCATTTATTTTATGCAAGTCATAATGACTAAATAGTTTTTTGATTACAATATTCATAATCCATTCCAACTCCATCGATCTCTTCTTACTGTTTTCTCTATTCCTAGCTTTTTATAAACTAATTTTCAATATTGTTAAGGAAATTTTTTTTTTTTATGTACATATTCACCATAAAATTTTTCAATGAGAAAAAAAAATAAATAATTCTGCACTGTTATGAAAACTTCAGCTAATAGTTTCATTATGTGATTATTTAAAACTAAATAATTTAATAAGTTAATTTTATGAGAAATGTTAACTTCTTTAAAACGGGAAATTCTCGATCAAATCAAGTGTACAGTTGTTAAAAAATACATTCCCCCCCCCCCCCCCTCAAAAAAAACACCTCACCGTTAAGAAGTAACTTACATTAGCAAAGTACCACGTGTAGTAAGCGTTCTGCTGGTGTAAGTTTTGATCAGTTCCGAAATATGCCGTCCACGCGTCGCACGTGATGCCTCTCATCTCTTGCTGGACACAACAGAAGACAAGAGTAAAGTGAGTTTAAGTCACACCTACATTTTTGGAGAGTTGCGTGGTGGTCCGGTGATGGTTAAAAGAAATTAAATCTGATTAAATAGACCATAAAATTGAACGAGGTGAGAGACTTTAAATAACTTTGTTTACTTCCAATGCCCATGTTCTTCTCTTTATTTACTTCCAATGCCCATATGTTCTTCTCTTTGTTTACTTACAATGCCCATCTGTTCTTCTCTTTGTTTACTTCCAATGCCCATCTGTTCTTCTCCTTGTTTACTTACAATGCCCATAGTCCTATGGTCTCTTTGTTTACTTACAATGCCCATATGTTTGTCTCTTTCTTTACTTACAATGCCCATAGTCATATGGTCTCTTTGTTTACTTAGAATATCCATATAATGGTCATTTTATTCACTTACAATGCCAAGATATTGGTCTCTTTCTTTACTTACAATGCCCATATGTTGGTCTCTTCCATTACTTACATGCCCATATGTCATATGATCATTTTGTTTACGTACAATGCCCATATGTTGGTCTCTTTCTTTACTTACAATGCCCATATGTCATATGGTCATTTTGTTCACTTACAATGCCCATGTATTGGTAAGCGGTGGGGTCCAGGTCAAAGAACTGCTCAGAGTTCCTCATCTGCACGAGATTGTTGCCCATCCTGATGGCGTCCACTTTATCATCGGTTATGACATTTATTTCACACAGTCCAGTCTCCAGGTCAAGGACGTAATTGAGGCCTGGTCATGGACAAAAGCGAGTCACGAGGCTTCACGTGCAAAGGTTTAATGGTCACAATAAGGTTGTTTTTTTTCTTAAAATAGCCCATCGTTAGCGCTATCAAATTGTCAAAGCATGAAAAGGATTCAAAAGTAATTTCTTTTTTTTTTTAAATTACAAATTAAGACAATTTAAAATTAGACAGAATTTTCGCGGGTAGGCCTACTGTATATAAGACAAGTGACTAGTATGGCAATACGTAAATAAAGGCTGATGAACGGTACACAAAACCAAATGATATCAAAGCTAATAAAATATCAATAAAAATTTATTTATGATATTACTGTTCATAGAGAAATAAATTTTTTTTAAAAATATATTTATTTTTATGCACATTTGAGAACCTTCCTTGTGGTCTATAGACGTTATTTATGGCTACTAACATAAATACAATAAGTATTTAAATCGGATACATTGTAACATTATGGCAAAAAATTACAATATTTTACTGTATGTCTTTCTTAACCACTACACATTTTTACAGGTACATAAATAACATTGATTGAGAAATGAAATTCAGCAGGTTGGTGTTTTGTTCACAACTCACCGGTATTGAAATCATCCACCAGTCTAGAGTAAGATTTATCATTGGGGCTGTTGGCTTGGCTAGGCACGGAGATCACGTCTTGTATGTACAGACCCAGGGCGTGTCTGTATTCTTCCTGGGTAAAGGACACAAAATAACACACGGGTCCTTTAAAATTTGCTCTAACTCTAGTTTTTGGTCTAGTTTCAAGAAGGCTGCCTCATTAAGACGTCTAGTCATAATATTGACATATGAAATATTGCACTGAAATTCGTGTCTTAACATTTCATGCATGGTATGTTACATCATCAAATGGCACGGTGTTAAAATAACTATAAACAAGACGATAGAGTTGAATTAATGTAAATTAGTGTCGTTATTGCTTGATTAATATGAGTTACGTTTGTATCAATGTAAGTTCTTGTTGTATTAACATAATTTATTGTTTTAATGTAAGTTCTTGTTGTATTAAGTAAGTTATAGCTCGGTTAATATAAGTTATCATTGTATCAATGTAAGTTCTTGTTGTATTTAACGTAAGTTATTGTATTAATGTAAGTTATTGTTGTATTAATGCAAGTTATTATTCTTTTGATATAAGCTATTGCTGTATACAAATTAATTATTTCTAAATATTATTTTAAGAGAATGCTCTGCTAATCTAACTTCTAGAATCAAGATAAGGCAAAACTATTTTCTCAATTGATTTTTTAAAACAAAGAGAACCTTACAATCGTGTACGTCAGCTGGGGTGCATCGGGCGTGGTCAAGTCATATCCCGCTATGGTCAACATTTCACCTCGGAATTTGAAATAGTCTGGCACGGTGGGGAGGGGCTTCTGGGAGTTGGGCTTATTGGCACACATCATTCTAGGCGGTATCTTGTAACGAAAACAATTATATGAAAAGATCATAGTGTCAGCTAGTATGATATATTGTTTTTAATGTTTTAAAAATGTTAAATATTTTAAGCACTACGCAGTAACACAGTTTAAGGGGAGCTCACATTGTTAGCATTAAGCGCAGTACAGATTTCTAAAACTCTTACTAATTCTCAAAATCAATCTATTTTAAAACATAAAAATCAAATAATTTACTTTTGTGTATTTTTTTTTCTTTTGTGGCTGGGGAAGGTATTTAAAATATTTCAATGACTTCTGAATACTACTCTGGATATTGCCCTGGATACTATTCTTGATACTACGCTGGATGCTATTCTTGATACTACCCTGGATACTGATCTTGATACTACGCTGGATACTACTGTGGATCCTACTCTGGATACTGATGTGGATACTGCTCTAGATACTACTCTGGATACCACTGTGGATACTTCTGTGGATACTACTGTGTATACTACTGTGGATACTACTGTGGATACTACTGTGGATACTACTGTGGATACTACTGTGGATACTATTGAGGATACTACTCTGGACACTGCCTCTGATACTACCCTGGAGAGTTGGAAGTTTGAATTAAGATAGTTTTTGAATAATTTGTTGGACATCTCACCCTGAAATGATGGTCGTCAGATTGGATTCTTGAAAAGTGTGTAAAGTCATACCTGCAAAATAAAGATGACATCTACCAAGAATGATCATATGTGATTGACCTGTGGGGACGAGTAAAGATTTGCCGACAAGGATATCATGAGATTTACCTGTGGAGATATTGTCATAATTATCCACAAGGATAATATGTGAATTAATTGGGGAGATAAAATAAGAATTACCAACAAGGATAACATTAGGTTTACCCAGTGGGTTTTATATAAGATTTATAAACAAGGATAGCATGCGATTTACAGTAGATTAAATCTACTGACTGAAAGGGCTCACCTGTAGGTAAAGTGGGCTTAACCCGTAGTTAAAGTGGGTCTCACCTGTAGATATAGTGGGTATCACCTGTAGGTAAAGTGGGTATCACCCGTAGGTAAAGTTGGTATCACCTGTATGTAAAGTGGGTCTCACATGTAGGTAAAGTGGGTCTCACCTGTAGGTAAAGTGGGTTTCACCTGTAGGTAAAGTGGGTCTCACCTGTAGATAAAATGGGTCTCACCTGTAGGTAAAGTGGGTCTCACCTGTAGGTAAAGTGGGCTTAACCTGTAGTTAAAGTGGGTCTCACCTGTAGGTAAAGTGTGCTTAACCTGTAGTTAAAGTGGGTCTCACCTGTAGGTAAAGTGGGTCTCACCTGTAGGTAAAGTGGGCTTAACCTGTAGTTAAAGTGGGTCTCACCTGCAGGTATAGTGGGCATCACCTGTAGTTAAAGTGGGTCTCACCTGTAGGTAAAGTGGGTCTCACCTGTAGGTAAAGTGGGCTTAACCTGTAGGTAAAGTGGGTATCACCCGTAGGTAAAATGGTTCTCACCTGTAGGTAAAGTGGGTCTCACCTCTAGTTAAAATGGGTCTCACCTGTAGGTAAAGTGGGTCTCAAATGTAGGTAAAGTGGGTCTCACCTGTAGGTAAAGTGGGTCTCACCTGTTGGTAAAGTTGGTCTCACTTATAGGTAAAGTTGGTCTCACCTATAGGTAAAGTGGGTCTCTCACCTGTAGTTAAAGTGGGTCTCACCTATAGGTAAAGTGGGTCTCTCACCTGTAGTTAAAGTTAACGATATTGCTTGGGTCATTCTTATCAACACCTGTAACGTACGCAGAGACAGGTAGAATCGGACGGGGTTGTGGCTGATTGGGGTCAACGACCGGCAGGTTGAACCTTGCGGGGTCTGTGAGATACGAGACAAAAATATGATCAAGAACGGGGTAACCCTGGGTGCTGACTAAAATTGAGTTGAAAACAACGTTTATAGAGTTTGCATTAAACAATTATCTTAAACATAATATGTAGAACATTTAGAACAGGTAAATCAATTTAATGTTCTCTTTTAAGATTTTTTTTACAATTTACCTAAAAAAAAGGCTCACCCACAATATGACTCACCCACAGTACGACTCACCCACAGTACGACTCATCCACAGTACGACTCATCAACAATATGACTCACCCTCACAATATGACTCACCTACAATTTGCCTCACCTACAATTTGCCTCACCTACAATTTGCATCACCTACAATTTGCCTCACCTACAATTTGAATCACCTAAACTTTGAATCACCTAAAATTTGACTCACCTAAAATTTGCCTCAACTACAATTTGACTCACCTACAATTTGACTCACCTACAATTTGACTCACCTAAAATTTGACTCACCTACAATTTGACTCACCTACAATTTGAATCACCTCCAATTTGACTCACCTACAATTTGACACACCTAAAATTTGACTAACCTAAAATTTGACTCATCTACAATTTGACTCACCTACAATTTGACACCTACAATTTGACTCACCTAAAATTTGACTCACCTACAATTTGAATCACCTACAATTTGACTTACCTACAATTTGACTCACCTAAAATTTGACTCACCTACAATTTGACTCAACTACAATTTGACTCACCTACAATTTGACTCACCTACTATATGCCATTCTGTGAACGTCGTGGCATCCCTGTAGGCGGCATATTCGCAAGTCCACCACTTCTGTGTGTCCATGCCTGTCAAATGTTAAACCCGTGACAGGACGGCCAGGTTAACTCACGTTTAAGTTGGTAGTGGGTAAATACAATATGCAATGACCAGGGCTTAACCGGGTGCATTTTTTTACACCGGGTCCGGGTAGTATAAGAAAATACTCGGTGTGTCCAAGTGTTAAACCCCCCCCCCCCCCAAAGAAAATAAAGTTAACTTCTCCTTTTCTATAATATATGCCGGCCTTTAAAAAATAGTCCTACAGACAGTTTTACAGACAGTCAGTCCCACCCGTGGCTCTTAATTGATTAATATAATTGTCACCTCCCTATAAAGAAAAAAAAACACGTTTTACCGGAATTCAGACGTCACGCATGAAAGCTCGCTGTGTGACAGCCTTTTTGTTCACTCAAGTAATATTAATGTTAAACACGTGGAAGGGGGTGGTGGTGAAAAGGAAGCTAGACGAACCAGGGGTAAAATATATATATATATATATATATATATATATATATAAGAGATGAAAGGAAGATGTGGGGTGGAGTGGACAACTACGACTCACACGCAGGAT
Organism: Omphiscola glabra; assembly: GCA_964017045.1. Classification (NCBI taxonomy): domain Eukaryota; kingdom Metazoa; phylum Mollusca; class Gastropoda; family Lymnaeidae; genus Omphiscola; species Omphiscola glabra. Next base: position 11,532,639 of record OZ024811.1, on the reverse strand, counting down.
GAACTATATCGGGCAGATGTCGACGTATAACCCTGGGGGCAAGAGGAAGTTTCAACCACAAGGGGCAAGACTAAGGGGCAAGATTAAGAGGACGATGCATGGGCATGTGTATGCAGCCGAGCGTGGAAAGTACTCCATTGCGTTTAGAGAAAGGGACCACCTAAAAACAAGTGAACTTAACACGAATGACACCCGGTGCATACATTGGAATATGCATTGGAATTTACGAATTAAATAAAACTGGTCGATTTCATTCATTAGATAGTTGAACTTATAAAATGAATTCATAAATCATTAATCTTACAGCTCTACGAGAAATAAACGTTAAATAATATGTATTTAATTCCTGTAAGACTAAACATGCAGCCATTGCTTAAGTGTCTGATGTAAATGGAAGGTTACTAAAAGATAATTAAAAGAAAGGTTACATGATCCGAAAAAACGAGGGAAGCAATTATTTTATATATATTTTTAAAAAAAAATTTTTTGCATTAAGACAAGTATAGGTAAAAATGGTCTTACATTAAATTATACCTCGAGAAAATTATTAAACTGTTGCGTTTAACAAAATTAATGGAACCTATTGAAAGATAACTTTGAGAATGTAGTTTCTCCGTGATTGCCTACCCCTGGACGTGTCTTCCCCCTTGTATGAGATGTTTCTTCTGGCATTTCCTCCCCAGTGTAAGGCAACTATAGAAAGAATTTAACCATGTATATATTAGACTGCTTCATCAGTGTTGGATTCAGCATTATAATTATGTTATTTAGTCCATTCATTTCAAACACTACTTCCGGTAATAACCATGGCGATCACTTGAGTTTTTAACCAGTTCCTACTTTTGGTCATATTTTCATTTGTCCTGTCTGCTGGGGAAGGCTCTTAGCCGATACGTTATATCTTATTGTCCTGTCTTTTGATACAAGCTTTCACATTCCTTGTCCGCTCACACAAGAGTGGTGATGATAATTGGGTGAATGGATAATTGAACAGCGTCATCTTTTCCTTGAACGTTGCTAATATTTTTTTTAAATTCCCAACACACACATATATATATACACATAAACACACATAAATGCAGTCAAATACAAAAACACTCACATGTATACACACACACATCACATACTTGTTGCTTTTCATGACAGAAAATTTTTAAAAAATCCTTTGGAATTTTTAAAAAAAAAATTCTGACATCTTGTGTGGACCCTAGCAACAATAACACCTCTCAGAGTACTAAATCGGCACTGTGTACACCAAACACCAATGAAAAAACGTTATCATAAAGAACCTTAATGACAATCATCATCGGTCGTGTGGTTTACCTGCTGGATCACTCAGCGTCGTGACATTAAGAGAATCTTTTGTCGCACCAAACAGCTGGTAGACATCAGAACCATCGAACGGAGAATCTGTACAAATTGCTGGTGAATATACATTTAAAGTATAGTAAATATGCATTTGAATTATCATTAATTGTTTTTTTTTTAAACCGAATTTGTTGAAAGTAGTAATGGAATTTATTACAAAGATGCTGTTGTCTGCAGTACACTTTTTTTTCCTTCTAAATGTGATGTGTTAACAGAATTTTTACGAATATTTATGTTGGAACTCAAACCCCTGACCGTCGTACTACTTGTGTTATTTCTAACTTCCTGCCAGCTCCCAACCGAAAGACATACTTCTTGTTATTTTGTCTAACTACCTGCCACATGTCAACAGAAATCCATCATGCTACTAGTTTTATGTCTAACTACCTGCCACTTGTAAACTGAAATACATCACACTTCTTATATTATGTCTAACTGCCAGTCACTTATCAACCAAAAGACTAGCTCTTCTTCTTTCTCTATATCTTGAGGGCCAACGATCAATGTATTGATCATTCTAGCTCCTATGTATGCAGAGGGGGTTCGCGATGTTTCTGTACACATGGCATTGAAGAGGATACTTCACTGGTTGCAAAGACTAGTCAGCGAGGTTTTCAGGAACTCAACGTTCTGTGTGCTCTTACATTGGTCCATGGCCACCATCATGACCTCGTTGTAGTTTGTGTCCACCCAAAACAGCCCGGGGCTGACGTCAGTGTTCATGGCCACATAAGACAACCCAGCCGTCTGTGGGATAAATGTTAAGAGTTATGCATCATTCATTTATCTGAGATCGTCATTGACACAATTTTCACACAATTCTTAGCATAGGATTACTAATGTACCCGATTTAGCCCGCCGAATTGCCCGGCGGCAATGCGTGAACTTCCCATCTCCTAAAGTTACTTGGCGAAACATACACTCACTTGACGCACTTTATAAGAATCCCTAACAGTGCTACCACTCAGGTCAGTACCTGGCGTGGTGGGACAACCATGGCACTTGTCAGGGTCCCCAGCTAGATAAGGGTACGCACTTTTTCGAATTTTTCAAATGTACGCACATGTTTGAAGCGCGAAAGTGGCCCGAACTGTGTCAGCTGCCTGTGGCCAAGAGTTTCCTAGGTTCGGACCTGTACCACCTCCCCTCTCCACTGGTACGCCACCTCACACTATTTTATGCCCTTAACTATATAGATATATTACATCGAAGATTTGCGCACGCTATTGTACTCATCATCACAACACACGTTCTTTCATACATAAATAATTATATCGATTCATAACAGGGCTACATTAAGCTAACATAATTATCATCTATGTAATTCATTAAATGAAAAGACATGTCCAATAGATTCTTACATTCAAGGAGTTGGGGACCATAAAATATTTTTTTAAAATTTATAGCTTGCTGAGAAGGGTGCATATCTAAATTATTTTAAGGGGAATGCAATGTTTTCTGTAAATGAAGTACACTGTCTTCTGTAAATGAAGTACAATGCTTGCTTTAACGGGAGTACAATATTTGCTGTAAGGGGAGTACAATGTTTGCTGTAAGGAGAGTGCAATGTGTACTCACAAAGGGGCGCCAAATGGTATATTTTACTATAATATTGTATGGTTTTCGAATCGGGGGGGGGGGGGGGGGGCGCTAAAAAGGTATTGGGAGGCGCTAAAAAGGTATTGTGCCCCGGGCGCGAGTTAAGCTCGCTACGCCACTGGTGTAAGGGGAGTGCAATGTTTGCTGCAAGGGGAGTGCGATGTTTGCTGTAAGGGGAGTGCAATGTTTGCTGTAAGGAGAGTGCGATGTTTGCTGTAAGGGGAGTGCAATGTTTGCTGTAAGGGATGTGCAATGTTTGCTGTAAGGGGATTGCAATGTTTGCTGTATGGGGAGGGCAATGTTTTCTGCTCCACCACAAGCTCCGAGATGTTCACTCAATAGTTTTTAAAAGTGTCTTATTTTTGCTGTTAATTCCCATATTTCAGTATGCGGCGAAGTGTGATCGTGCTACAATACGTAAGATATAACATATAAGTTACGAAAGACGAATTTTTGGTGAAAAAAAACAACCCAACGAAGGTGCTGCCGATTGTTAAGTCTAAATATTACTAAGTTTGTTTCGACATACACTTGTTGGGGATTACATCATACAGTTCTACAAGTGCGCTCTGGTACTCCGCACTGAGCTGACAGCCATGCGTCACAAATCATAAAACTTTCGGAGGAGTCGATGTCAATTAACAGACTCATTTATTATACATAAAATCAAATGCCAAAATCAGTACCACCAAGACTCACCTGCGAGTAATACTCGTCAATCTCGACGACCTTCTTCTGGTCCACGAGCTTCTGTTCAATGAACACGTGGAAGTTGTCGTAGAATAGGGGCGGCGGCTCTGTGAAGGAAACATAACGGTTGAAATTAAAAAGGGGGGTCGTTCCACGTCCTTGACATCACACAGGTGATCAGACATGCAGACCTGTTTACTCTTACGATTTCGGCGTACAATGTACGATTTTCAGGTGTATACATTACATATACTGTATGTTTATTTTTTACTATTAAGATAATGTATTGAATGATTTTGTGATGGTATTGTACGATTTTAAGAGGTTGAGGGTAAACAGGTCTGGACATGATAGGGCGTGATGCTTTGATGGCGCGGGAAGGCGCGAAAATTGGGATGGGAGTGTGAGTAAGTGGGGGGTGTGGGGGAGGCTGAACATCTGATGACATGTAAGTTTTATAATAAAGTGTACGTAACTTCACAGCGGTACAGCATGTAAACCAAATGTCATTCGTCAACGTTATCGAGACTTCAATGAAGTTAACATGTGTGTGTTTTGTAAAGCACTAAGATGCTGTATGAATTCAGATGAAATGTGGAGAATTATACAGTGTAACCACGGCGACTCTAGTTGTATACCCTTTTTTTTTACCGGAAGTTACGCCGCAAACGATGTCCCTTTTTTTTTCTTGAATTCTAATTTTACATTTAAAAGTGCGTCTCGCTGTTCTTATTTTGAATCAATGTCTAACGAGAGCTTGTGGTTATAAGCATTACCTCCGAGGATCCTCGAACCCCCTTGAAATAAAATAAATAAATAATAACGGTAATAAAGTATTCAACAGCCCGCCGACTAGAGTCAAAAACTCGTCATTAAATCCGATCATGTTCCGTGCTGAAAGAATACTTATTTAAGGAAATAATTTTCACACGCCTCACTATTTTAGTAACGTTTGCCTAACGATCTACATTAGTCTGTAAACATTAGAAGCTTTCAAACTCTTGAAGCCTGGTGGCTTGTAATCGAATTTCAGAACAAATTTCAGCTCAATGGGTTGACAAGAAGTGGGTAAATTAGCCGTCCGAATATTTTGCCACCCATCCGGAAGAAATACATGAACGAAAGCGAAGTTAATTTAAAGGATTTAAAAAAAAAAAAAAAAAAAGGTACGTCGCATACCCTGTGAAAGAAATGTTTCAAATTGGCGGCAGAAATTTTCATTTTTCAAAGTCGTGTGATTCATTGATTTTTACACTCTATAGCTTAATTTATAATCTGAGACTTGAACATCTATATTAATAGAACTTTAAGTGTCTTAGAATACTGAAAACTAGGAAAAAATAGATGACTGATCAACATTTGTGATTTATGGGGCGGGCATTCTGTGTTCTGGCATAATATAGCAACAAACTCTCTTAAGGCCGGCTCTTCTGACAATTATACAGCGTCCAACGCCTTTAGGGTTAACAATGAGAGTAGCCAATAGCTTCTAAGAGTGACAGTGGCGTAGCGAGCTTAACTCGCGCCCGGGGCACAATACCTTTTTAGCGCCCCCAATACCTTTTTAGCGCCCCCATACCTTTTTAGCGCCCCCCCCCATTCAAAAACCATACAATATTATAGTAAAATATACCATTTGGCGCCCCTTTGTGAGTAGCGCCCGGGGCATGATGCCCCCCCTCACTACGCCACTGAAGAGTGACACATGCCTTCGCCTTTTGATACTACTATTATTATAGGAATAGGCTCACCGTGCTTCACATAAAAATTAGCAGTCATTAGCCATCGGATGTTGGCGATGAATACACAAGGAAGCGCAAAGACATTATGAAGTTGAAAAAAAAAATAGATTCTGATATATGCAAACCACGGCACCAATCCGTCGTTGGTGGAGACCTTTTCTAGTTAATCTGACCAGTGGTCAGTAGGATTCCAGCTTATACAAAGTGGCACCACACGCTGTCCATTTTTTAATGGTCTTCCTTTTAAAAAAACGGCGGGTATTTTTTTGACTTTTTGATTCGACACCAACAAACTTTCATTAAAATAATGCCATAGACTTAAATCAAACCATAAGCTGGATCCCCCCCCCCCTCCCACCCCCAACTTTTTTTTAAGCGTGTGAATGAACCCTCTCTGGCAACTCATTGCCACCTTCAGATTTAATATAAATCTTTTGTTGTTTGAAAAAAAAAAATGAAATGACGAACTATTGACGACACGTGTGTTCTTCGTGTTTCTTGTACGACTAGTCTTCTTCGCCTTGTCTTCGCAATAGACAAATGACAACGTTTTTTAACAAATATCTGTATAACCGAGTATCTTATCTCTTACTTTCCTCCAATGAGTGATCCTGTTTTCCGACACATTACCTTTTTTTTTTAGCACAGTTGTCATAGACTTATCTTGGAGAAGTGATCGAGTTAAAAGGAAACAAAAAATTATCAGGTACTTTAAAAATGGAACATTAAAAATAATAATTGCGTATTGTCAAATTGTTTCGTTAAAAAAAAATGTTGATGCTTTTGGAATGTTTGAAGCTTTGTACGTGTCTTTGCTCAGTCCAGACCAGTGATCGGCAAATGGCGGCTCGCGAGCCGCATGCGGCTTTTTAACGACCTGAGTGCGGCTCAGCCAGTCAGCCACAAATCGGTTTTACAATCGAAAAATCAGGGTTCTTAACAGGTTCTTGAAAAGAAATTTGCCTCTCAAATTTTTTTTAATCGTCCTGCTGCTGATTTTTGGCTCCTTTGACTAACGAGTTAGCCGACCACTGAGCTACCACCCAGCCCATGAGGTGATTTCAAATGGCCGCTTAAGAGCTTTAATCAAACTTTGTTTCAAAAAATGCATGTTAAAGCATAAATAATTGTTCAATATGAATGGCTAAAGTGCATCAACAATGATGTTTTGAGATCATGCAGGGCACACGAGAAGTTGTATCATGTCTGGGGCACATTACATGTAGATCATCATGTTGAGCCAAAAATACGAGTTCACCATGGTTAGGCCGTTTATATGATGCCCATCATATTAGGCCGTTTATGTTAGGCACATGATGTTAGGCACATGATGTTAGGTACATGATGTTAGGCACATGATTTTAGGCACATGATGCTAGGCACATGATATTAGGCACATCGTGTAAAGCTCATCATGTTAGGCTTATCATGTATGCACATTATGTTTTATTAGGCACATCAGGTTAGGCCCAAAATGCGAGTCCACAATGTTAGGCCATTTATATTATGTCATTCATTTTAGGACCTACATGTTAGGTACCCATCCTGGGAACATCATGTTAGGCCCAAAGTAATAGGCGAAAATGTTATGTCGTTTTTCACATCATGTTATGCCATCACGATAGCCCATCGTAATAGGCCCATCACGCTAGGTTCATCAAGCTCATTTGCATATTCAGCAGTTTTGGAACTTCAGGTGCCTAAAGTCGGTATTTTTAAAGAATCTTATTTAGCGAAGTTATCTGGAAATTTTTTTCGGTGAAATATGCGTCATCTGGTAGGGTTAATTACATTGTCACCTGGAGAATTGTGTATTTTGATGATTGGGTAAATGACGATTTGATTGCTAGCTAATATGTGAAAATTTTCATTTCTAAAAGGATAACACATTTTGTATTGCAAGAACTTCAATGTTTTAAAATAAGGATGTTAGTATTCCTTATAATTGGGGGGGGGGGGGACGGATGTCCCTGGGCGCCAGACTATTTAGGGGCGCCAGAATATGCTTTGATGTTATTTTAGTGATGAAAATAATGGGTTTGAGAGTTGTAAAAAAAAAAAAAGAAAAGGAGGCTATTTAAGATGAATCTTGCCCCGGGCGCCAAACACTCTAGCTACGCCTCTGTGTGACAGACCGGCATGGCAGGTGCTAAAAGTTCTACATTACAACTAAGTACCACTAGATGTATTTGTAATATGTAAGGTGTGGTTGATGTTGACCAACACAACTTCTTTCATGTGGAGCACTCTTTGCGACTTACAAACGTCCTCACATCTCTACGAATGAGACAGTACGATATAACTTACCGTTAGCGCCGTCCGGGTCTATGGGTCCCATGTGCCTGCTACAGAAATCGCTGTCGTAGACGCTGGTTACCGTGGCAACGAAGGTGGTCAGACAAATGACTCTAATAACGGCTGTCCGCTCCATGTGTTTTCAGGCTGAGGTTACAAACTGGCCCCCTATTTGATGATATCCTTGGTACAACTGAACCGGAGGTTTCTAAATCACAATCTACCCTTCTGCTGCTACATTCTTACGCCATGTTCTCATGTTGACGTCATCAATGTCTTTTTGAATATTGCTAAATAAAACACACCAAAAAAAAATAATTTTTTCTTGAAATTTAGATCATAATTTTTGCAAATAAAATTAAATTCGATGCGAAGATTTATTTAAAAGTATTCGAGACTAGAGGGTGTGTGCAGCACAATAGACGAAACTGTTTATCGTTTTTTGAGATCTTATCAACACGCATCAGTTGTGTCGCATTGATCTGATGGTCTCGTTCAGTTTCTTTGCGTGTTGTAGCGTTTTCATTACCTGTTGGCCGGTGTGTGTGTGTGTGTGTGTGTGCTTAGATAAGCTGCACGTTCTCTGTAGGTCGTCTAATCAGTGTAATGTGTGAAATTTAACAAAAAAATATAGGGGGGTGGAGCTGGCTTGGTTATCGTTACATCAAGGTCAGCGATTCTCAGTCTGTGCCATATGGACCGCTACCACTGGATTAAAGAGGTCATAGTTGAGAAAGCATTCTGTTACGTTGATCGCTAATTATTTCTAAGGAAAGTAAAAGGGCAAGACTCACGAAGCATTAATCAAGAGGGGATTAATCCGGTTTTGCAACCGGAAGTCCAGCAATGAAGATCTTCGCGGTTGTTATTAAATCTTTAAAATGGAAAAAAAAGAGGAATAATCGATTCTGTTAGAAACAGAACACGCGTATCATCATATGACTCTTTCTACTCCCTAAAAACCCAGGCTCTCTCGACGCCATAAACCCAACCTCTCTACTACATGAGCACATACTCTCTCTACTCTCTAGACCACACTCTCTCTCTACTACATAAACCCACACTCTACTACAATGACCCAAACTATTTCTACATGAGCACATACTCTCTCTACTCTCTAAATCACACTCTCTGTATCCCTAACCCAGTGTTTGTCAAATCGCGCCTCGTCAGCCTCATGCGGCTCTTTAACGACCTGTGTGCGGCTCGGCCAGTCGTCCACAAATCGGGTTTGACTCCGAAAAACATGGTTCTTGACAGGTTCTTGAAAAAGAATTTGGCTCTCAAAATTTTTGTATCGTCCTGCTGCTGATTTTTGGCTCTTTCGACTAATAAAATCTAATCTACTTTAGAAAAACAGCAAACTATTGAGCCGGAGCTCATGAAGTCTCCCACAATGCACCCTCCGCCAAACTCATCTGGTCATCAACTACTCCCCCCAGTAGTCTTTATTCCAGTTGGGTCGCGAAGCGGCACGCCAGGAGCATTCCGCCCCTGAGACAGCCTCACCCACCCTTCCACTCGATTGACTATGCGAGCGAGACGGCACCAGAGAAAGAACGCCTGGCCGGCCCGGGATGCTGCTTTCACACAGTAACCCAGCCGGACTTTCTAGGGCCGGGGTGGATATATTTTACGTCCCTGATTCCCCCTCCTACCCCGGGGGGACGCGTGGGTGTTTCACAGACGCCCTCTAATAGGGTTTACGTGGTTTTCTGCGATGTGACTAATTCACACCGTTAACTCTTTTGACTAATGAGTTAGCCGACCACTGCCATAACCCATATTCTCTCTATCCCAAACCCATATTTTCTCTACTTCCTAACCCATATTCTCTTTACTCCCTAACCCACATTCTCTCTATCCCAAACCCATATTCTCTCTTTTCTTAACCCATATTCACTCTATCCCTAACACATATTTTCTTTACTCCAAAACCCATAATCTCTCTACTCTCTAACCCATATTCTCTCTATCCTTAACTCATATTCTCTCTACTCCTTAGACTATATTCTCTCTACTCCCTAACCTATAACAATATTCTCTCTATCCCATATTCTCTCTATCCCTAACCCATATTATCTCTACTCCTTAATCCATATTCTCTCTACTTCATAACGCATATTCACTCTACTCTTTAGCCCATATGCTCTCTATCCCTAACCCATATTCTCTTTACTCCCTAATCCATAATTATATTCTCTCTATCCCTATCCCATATTCTCTCAATCCCTAACCCATATTCTCTCTACCCCTTAACCCATATTCTCTCTACTTCATAACCCATATTCTCTCTACTTCATAACCCATATTCTCTCTACTCCTTAATCCATATTCTCTCTACTCCTTAACCCATATTCTCTCTACTCCTTAACCCATATTATCTCTACTCCTTAACCCATATTCTCTCGACTCCTTAATCCATATTCTCTCTACTCCTTAACCCATATTCTCTCTACTCCTTAATCCATATTCTCTCTAATCCTTAACCCATAATCTCTCTACTCCTTAATCCATATTATCTCTACTCCTTAACCCATATTCTCTCTACTCCATAACCCATATTCACTCTACTCCTTATTCCATATTCTCTCTACTTCATAACCCATATTCTCTTTACTCCCTAATCCATAATTATATTCTCTCTATCCCTATCCCATATTCTCTCTATCCCTAACCCATATTCCCTCTACTCCCTAACTCATCTACTATCTACTCCCTAACTCATACTCTATCTCTAATGCCCAATTAGACTTCAATGCCATATAGTGTACAATGTCATGTAGCCTTTAAGGGCCCATTGGCTTAATGTCGATATAAAATGGAATACCCATGTAGCTTTTAATGCCCCAAAAGCCCAAGTAGGCAGCAACTGTAATGCCCATGAAGCCATGTCTGCAGAACAAATGCATGAATCAAAACCAAATTACAGAATTTAATCCTAATTAGAAGCCCCCATAGCAGCTGATATACCTAAAGATTGACTCAGTCCACTATTCTTTGATAACTTGTCAACTAAAATTAACATGTTTCGTTTAGGTAGACTTACTCATGCGCAAGGAGTGGGGGGGGGGGGAGAAGAATAGTGAGAAATAGAGAGGAGAGTGATAGAGAGAGAGAGAAGTAAGAGGAAGGGATTAGATATAGATAAGAGGAGAAAGAAAGGAATCTGCATGGAGTGTAGGAGTAAGAGGATATTATATTTTATTATGTTTAAGAAATATGACAAAAAATATTTAAATGCGCTAAATAACTTCAAATAATGAAACCAAAAAAACAATGTAAAAATCCCTTAATACCATTCAAATCACAAATAATTTACTGTTCATATACAATTGAAAACAAAATGATTCATATTTTTTAATAAATTGTGTTCTCGGAGTATAGAGCTCTCCATTGTGGAAAGGTAAACTTTAAAAATAAAAAGCTCAACAGGGGCGACTATGCATAATCAAAAATTACGTGGATTTTTCAATGATTGATTGAAATGTATGTACTATTAGTAATATTATACTTTTATTTTGTAATATATTATGTCTTTTCTGAGAAGATTCAAAAGAGAAGTACCAAAGTTCCAATTTTATTTCATTTAATATTAGACTAGTCCTCCATTACTATAATGGTCAATGGTTTATACTTGATGCCCATAATAATCCGAATAATTTTTTCAGAATAATCTAGTTCTAGTCACTAGTTTAATTCTATCCAGGATCCAAAGTTTTATCAAAATTATGGATTATTATAAAGTTATTATAAGTATAAAAGGTTTAAGTAAACTTGAAAATATGTTTGTACAGCTCTCATTTTTTTAATGGACATACTAAAGTTCTCGCGGATATTTACGGAAAAGTCATTTTAGTTGATTTTTTTACGTCTAATTTGTGTCAAATATTTTTTAGTTTAGTAATGTCATGTAACGTCATGTTAGTTTGTAAATTTGCGGACAATTGGCAACCCTTTTAAAAACTTGTGAAATTTGACACAGCTCACTCGAGTTGGTTTCATAACATTTCTAATTTTAAAACAAAAGCAGGATACCACCAGAACAGAGTATCCAAAAAAGGTTGCCACAAGTGTCTAGTGCATTTTACTATGAGATGAGTGATCATTTATGAAGCTTCCATTTGGGACGCTCATGTCTGGTCATGATTTAGCTGCTTTCACTTCAGAAAAAAAACATTAACAATAATCTGCTATGTATATTACATTTATATGTTGCTGTGTTAAATTAAGTACATAAGTTGCTGTTTTGTTTATAATAATAATTATAATAATTTTATATATAATATGTTCAATCTTTTTGCTCAAGGGTCTTTGACCCAGATGACTAAGCTAAAGATTTGTCAATATTTGAAGTATGAGAGTTAATAACTCAATAGGAAATCCTATAATCTCTTTCAACCCTCTCATTAAGCCAACAATTATCTCTCAGGATCTGTGTATCTGTAGCTTCATGTAAGAAGGAGCTTTTCAAAAATGAAACTCATATTTAGAGCTATTTGCAATCAAATATGAAATAGTCTAGTCTTTCTGGTATTGTGATTTTGTCAGTTGAACATAATAAGGTGAATAATGCTAACTTTGATGAAGTAAATGACGGGTTTGCATCTCTGTAGATCAGAAAAGTAAAGTTTTAACTGTAAATTTGAATGTTTCAAAAAGTATTTTGATGCATTTTAAGCAATGTACAGGCACCTCAAATTCTATGTTTTCTTTCTTGTCTTTTTTCTGTACCTTAAGTACTTAATTTACAAGCAATATTATAAGTGATTATGCATGACCTGGTTAAGAATTGCAAGGTATATATTTAGCCGGTTGGGGAGGGGGGGGGTGGGGGGAGATGACTGCTGTGACCATAAGTTTTCAGCACCTGGTGACACCAACCCTAGAAACACTTCTCAAAGTAGCCTAATGGAAAGGTAGTTATTTCCACTTTGATATATTGCTCAATTAGCTATGTGTGAGTAAAGATGCTAGGCTAATTATAGTTAAGAATAACACAGAAGTCAGCTGAATTAAAGTAATAATAGCATAGTTTATTTTCTAAACCTCACTAACTACTATCTTATCATTATAACTTAAAGAGCAGTGAAGGCCCCTTGGCTCCTCCTCCCCACAACCCTCCCCCTTCCTGACCTTGAAAATTTATTACCATATCCATCAATTTGAGTTAAAGTTAAAGTCAAACTTTAGTTAAATGTCGTGACTGACATATGAAACGTTCTTCTCTTTTAAATTTATAGTCGCTTATTCACTGAACTGAATAGCCGAAAGTGTCTGCTTATTTCTTTTAATCCCTACTCTCATAAAAAATGTCTCTCAAAATTATCCATGCCTGGTAAATAGCTTAGGAAAAGTTTACAAATTGTTGTGTCCCTCACATTTTATTTTCTTGCCATGTTTTAAACTTGTTATGTTTGTAACAATATGTAGATATCAAAGATATTGTGGGTCCTCAGGGCACATGCCTACTTTTCCTTTAAGTTAAACAGGCACTGATTACTATCTGAAGATGGCCTTCCATATTGTAACTATAAGTAATTCCTACTTAAGAAATAAATGGCCAATATACTTTAGGTTTAGGCCTATGAAGATTGAAGGGAAAAAGTATAATGTATCTTCTATTAGTAAATTTCTAAATCCATAGGCCCAACCACTTTGATCGTGTCTAGAATTCAGCCTGCTATGCTAAATCATAAGATTTGTTAAGTTTTGTTATCATTTCATTTGTGTAGCAGTGAGTCACAGGCCCAACTAAATAATATTTGAGAGATGCAAGATTTGAATAGTTTCAAATGAAATATAATTCAATAATTAACACATTATCAGAATGTTGGAATCTTTTGAAATTAATTTTTCTTGTAAAAGCTTGGTGAACTTTCATATCCAAAGTCGAAAGATTTTTTTTCATATGTTCCATGTAGAAAAAAAATAAAAGAAGATGGGTGCTACAAGCAGCAGTCTCAGTGAGCTGCCGAGCAATGAGTACTTGAAACGTCTTTCAAGCCAAGAAGCCATTGATCCCATGGATCCATTCTGGAACCAACTCTTATCATTTTCCTTTCAGATACCTGTGAACAGGTAAGACAGTCTATATATAAAATATATTATTTAAAATTCAAAGTACATCAAAAGGCTATCCATGCAATACCATTTCCTACACTTTGAGGGGGGGGGGGGGGAGAGGGGGGCTGAGGAAAAAGTAAGAGTTTAACAGATTTGAGAATTTTCATATAGGTCTCAGCAAATGCTTTTTATAATAATATCTATGAAAAAAAAGGCAAACATTTAAACTTGGCTGTCTTTATTGAAACCAAAAATTATTCAAATTTTATGTTGTGTCTAGAAAGTAACCCAATAATGGTTATCTACGTTTCTATAAACTAATAAATGGAAGTTTATCTCTAATTTAACATTTGGTTCAGATTGAAAATAATTAACAATTTCACTTAGTCATCAGTTATTAAAAAAAAAATTCGTAGACATCGTAAACATTTTCCAATATTTTCCTCTTTTGGGCTGAGATCACTCTCTTATAGCCCTTGCTATTAATGTGGCGGCCTGCCTCATCTGGTGGGCATCACCGTAAATCATATCTTCTGGGGCTCCACCCTCCGCCCCCTTCCCACCACCAGGACAGGCAGTCACCAAGTGAGCCACTGTTTCTTCTGCCTGGCCACAAAATTGGCAGTTTGGTTTCCTCCTGTTGTCACGTCTGTGGAGGTAGCTGGGCGTCGTGCAACAGCTTGTCCTCATCTGGGTGATGAGGCTCTGCTCGCCTCGCTTTAGCTTCCACCAGGGGTCACTCTTGTTCAGCCGTGACATTTTCTAATAAAGCTGCCGTCCGGTTTCTCCTGCGGCTCAGTCGCTTCGCTACTTATCACAAAAGTGGTCTTTCAACCAGGCCGTGACTCCCAACTGAGCCAAGGGCTTTTGGGGCTGCGGCTGGGCCATTTCTTCTTTGACTAGCAATTTGGAACTTGGGAAAGGACGTAACACAATTGCAGAACTAGCTGCAACATGACCTAGACCGAATTGAAGCCTATGCAAATAGGTAGAAAATGGCTGTGAATATGGACAAGACGGTTTACTTGTATTGTATCAGCATATCTATATTTGTTCTAGAAAAGTCCACGAATGGATGGAAGGCACTGAAAGTGGAAACCATCAATGGCAATAATCTAGCATGGGATCGGACACCAGTGTATCTGGGCCTGGTGAAAAAGCTAGCCTGCACCAACTGGGGTGCATACGCAACACTGCTAAGGTCCCTTTAGCTCAGCAGCGTGAGAGGGGCATTGGACTACAGCCTCCCGGTCCAGACCTTCGCAAGACGCATGGCTCTAGAGGGACTGGACGGTATACAGAGCCGAGCTCTCAGGTTCGTATGTGGGGTGATCCGCACAACACTGCGGCGGCGGTGGAAATCTTGGCAGATGTCAAACCACTCGAAATTAGACAGGAAAAGGCGGTCCTGATGATGGTGGAGCGATACCGACAAATGTACAGGCAGGAACTTACAAGATCAGTGGGTAAAGAAGACCAGATTAAAGACACCTTCCTTCATGGACACGGTCCACAGTCTTGAGGTAGACTTGGCATTATCCGAAAGCTGGGAAAAAGTAAGGGTGATCACGGCACAGGGACCCCACGAAAGACTTACCCAACCTGAAATACGTCTTGCCTTGAAAAACACCAAATGCCACAAAAGCCAGTCCTCAATCAGAAGTATCAGAGGCAGTGCAAAGAACAATTGATGCCCATCTGGACAGCTTGGTTAAAGTCTTCACAGACGGCTCATATTTCCCTAGGGAAAAATGCAGTATCCCAAAGAGATAGCTCCACCCGAGGAGATATCTGGACCCAGTGGGAAAAACAGAACAAGCCTTGATGCGGAGATAGAGGCAATACTGGTTGCAATGTGCAAGTAGCTTATTTGTATGTACAGCTAGCTTATTTCACAGGTAGCTTATTTATGCATACAGGTAACTATTTGTATGTAAAGGTAGCTTATTTTGAAGTACATGTGGCTTATTTTGACACATGAGTAGAGGGGATCATATGAAAATGTGAAGCAACATGGTGGACAATGAAAACCATTGGAACATTTTTTCAAGTTCCAAGCTAGAATGTCCCCCAAACCACCTTTCACCACTTTCTCTTATCTTATTTCTACTTGCATAAAGATGTAAATTAAAAGGATATTTTTCCATTCTTTTATTCTGTCTCCAAACTTAATTTTGTCTATTAAAAACTCTAAAACCAGCAGAGCTCATAATTTATGCAACAAATGCTATATTTTGTCACGTCTTCCTTATGTAGCTCAGATGCAAGATTGCTTGAAGAGTCCACAGCTGTTGTCGCAAGAAACTTTGCTCTGAACAATTGTCACACGGGCAATTTAAGATCTCTCATCTACAACTTCCTCATTAGAGCGTCAGAGCTCAAGGCTTCAGCACAGTGTGAAGAGTGAGTAGTTTTGCTGATGGGGACATTAGGGAATTCTGCCTTGATACTCATTGATTGGTTGACGGCTAAATTTATTTGCAGTTCATTTAAATGTATTTACCTCCCGGGGAGAACCCGACAGAAGAAGAATGTATACCATTAATGATAGACTTATCAGTGATATCAACTTATTCTAAGTAATGCATTTAACAAGATTTAACATAACACCTGTCCTCAATAATGCAATAAACTGTAGGTATAAAAATAGATAATAATTGAAGGGCTGCATTCAAGCTATGTGAATGAAATAGTAAAACAAGGTTATGTTGAAGCTAGAATCAGGAGACAGGACAATCATTTTGCATTCAAATAAATGGCCTTGTATATTTAACTCTCTGTTTTTTTTTATTTATTTTGGTAGTATATATCTATATATAATGTAAATTTGATTTATACTTATTTATATGTCTTGTTGTACTGATGAAGGCATGTGGCGAAACATTTACCTTATGTGTCATGTAGAATTAGTATTAAAGCTTAATACATATTGTCATATTGACACAGATTGTTCGTGTCTATGCAACCCTTGTATTTTTACCAGAAATTTAAATAATGGCTACTGTGTAATGCTGTGTAACATGCATCACTTCTTACTTATTTCTATTTTTCAGTAATATTTTCATCTGGCAGACATACAATGCACTGTTTATTATAAGAAGTTTATGCAAATACTTTGTGGAACATCTAAGCGAGGAGTTACTCTTGCACCAGTTCGACTGTCTCCCTCCTGAATCAGACGGTATTTGCAAACACGTGTCTCTTATCATAATGAAACAGAGTCATAACTAAGCAATGCTTTTTAAAATATCGAAGTGGCTATTCGCACCCGGGTACCAGAAGTTGAGTCTAATGGGACCCGGGTGCGAATGGCGGCGCTGCGTGTCCGGGTCCATTTTGACTACATGCTATTCGGATATCATTTGTGGTAGTTTATTTTAGTTAAACTCAAGAATTAATTTTGCAAGCATGTAGTCCATTCAATTGTTTTTCATTTGATACCAAATTTTGTCTTACAAACCCAACAATTATATTTTAAATAGTTTTTTTAATCCCAACCTCTCACCTCTGGTACCCGGGTACGGATAGCCAAAGCCTTAAAATTTTGAAATGTCTCAACTATTTCAAGCCTCAATTAGATTGCCTCTGTGCTTAATAACTTTTCAAATTACTTTTCATAAGATTAAAAAAAATGAAATTAAATTGGCTTAAGATTTAACTGATGAGTCACGCCATGACTACAGCTTGACTGATTCTTGACTGCAGGGAGCATTGCTCAGGACACAGCCGAGATCGGCTCGCAAGTGGAAGAGTTTATTAATGCCCTGGTTGAACTCATTGTTGATGTCCCTGTTCTGTAAGTCTTACCAGCACCACAATCTCTTTTTAACAGTTCTAACATCAGATCTGCTGGGCTCAGTTTAACCCTGATTTCAGGGTATTCCAGCAGAATTTTGTTATTATGAATTCAAGTATCTAAACTATTGTTGGCATAGGGGGTCCTGATGTCGATTAAAATACCCAACTTTTATATTACCCAAATTGGGATCCCCTTAAAATTTTGTTTTAAAAAAAAAAGATCATACATATTAAAGATTATGAACCACTGCGGTCCAGCTATGACTTGATCAATTATTCCTCTTTATCAGTTTTTAAGATTGAAAACCATCTCCAGCCTTATGTGGTTAGACGCATATTCACTTTTGGCTAATAATTTCTTTAAACATAGTCCATAAATATACTGTACTTCAAATGGATGAAGATGAAATGTTTTCAGGAATTTCACCTATGCCCTCCACCTTGAAACTTTGAACACCTTGCTGGTTCTGTTGTCCATACAAATGTTTCACTCACAGCCCGCAAGCCAGTTTGCCGTCTACAGGATCCTCATGCAGGGCAAATGGTAACGCGCCAGATTTTGTTTTAACAAGTTTTATTCGAGAGTTTTTTTGGTTTTTTTTACCTGTGGCGTATGATGGCAGGATGTAAATGATGTGAATATTTTTACAGGGGACTGTGTATGTTTTAATTGTGGATTGTGGATATTTTCTAAGATTGTTCATTCACATTCATTTGTTTAATGTTGGATATTTTCTTTTTGAATAGTGTTTTTTCCCCATTATTTTCTGTATTTTATAAGGGCACACAGCATAACCACTAAATGAAATGCTACCACACACTACTATAAGCTATTATCACTCAATGAAATATTCTTATTTTAAAATACCTTGCTTGTTTTTTTTATTACATCACATGTCTGATGCACTTGTTTCTTTCAGTGCAATCCATGCACCATTCCTGATCAAAGCTCTGATGTGGAACTACCTTAACCAGGAGAAATGCCCACCAGAGCTCTACAAGGGACACTCGGAGGATGGAAGCTTCATATACAACGCCACTGCTGCTCTGGCTTGTAAGAAACTGGGTTATCTGGCTTCCTAACATCCAGTTGTTTGATTATATATTTGCTTTTTTTTTTTTTCTATTAAAAAAACTCAAATTAAATTGTTGGCAAATTATTATTTTGTCTTATTCAAGTTGTTATCTTTCCCAAATCATTCACTGTACTTGAATTAAGGTAAAAAGGGAGCTCACTAAACACAGCTCAGTTTACTTATCCTTTGAACCAACCAACATTGCCGGACAACGAGTAACATATTATAATGGAGAGTAACATATTATAATGGGGAGTAACATATTATAATGGGGAGTAACATATTATAATGATATATTAGAATTTTATTTCACTTTTATACTCTCAAAATATTATCATAAAATTTATTTTTTTCCCCCTCGGTTTTATTCTATTTATTCATGTCCAATTAATTTTTTTAAATATGTATGAACTAACTTATATTGTTAAAACTATTGAATGAATATGTTCTTCACAGAGCATCCGAGTAACATATTATAATGATATATTAGAATTTTATTTCACTTTTATACTCTCAAAATATTATCATAAAATTTATTTTTTCCCCCCTCGGTTTTATTCTATTTATTAATGTCCAATTAATTTTTTAAAATATGTATGAACTAACTTGCATTGTTAAAACTATTGAATGAATATGTTCTTCACAGAGCATCCGTGTCCATAAAATTAAATGAGTAAAATTGACTTTGGGTACAGCTGAAAATGAGTTAATCATAACAATTTTTTTCTTATGACAGCTAGCTTATGGTCAGTTGTCACACTTGGAATGGCAAGCAAGGGCAAGAAGACAGAAGATGACCAATCGGAAACTCTCCTGGCCAATCAGAGCCTGCTGTTCATCCTGGTGCTGGCCAATCATTGCACTTGTGACAAAAGTGTCCCAAACCCTTACAGACAGGCCTTATTTTCATTCACAGATTCACAGGGTTAGTTGATGGTGTTCATATTTTCTATTCCTTTTTTTTTGATAAGCTAATATATCTGCTACAATACTTTTGCATGGCCATATATCACAATGAGCTATTGCTGTGTGGCCATATATTGCTATGAACTATTTCTGTGAGGCCATGTATCCCTATGAACTATTGCTGTGGCCATATTTTACTAAGAATAATTGCTGTGTTGCCTTATATTGCTATGAACTATTGCAGTGTTAACATACAGGCCGATCTCTATGAACTATATTGCTGTGTTGACATATAACACTATAAATAGTAAGCTATTATTGTTAAGCCATACATCCCCGTAAAATGCTGTTGCTGTTTCACAGAGCCTGGTGCCCATGCGCCTACCCACATTGCATCAACCTTCAAACTTGACATGAGCAAAGTCTACAACGTACTGTGCCAGACATTGCATGACGATCAGACGACCTTGTTGCTCTACCTGCTTCTGCACCAGAACGCCAACATGAAGGCATTCATCCTTTCCAGAACAAATATAGATATGCTGGTATGATACATTGACTTTTCTAGAACAAATATAGATATGCTGGTATGATACATTGACTTTTCTAGAATAAATATAGATATTCTGGTAAGATACATGGACTTTTCTAGAAAACATATAGATATGCTGGTATTATACATGGACTTTTCTAGAACAAATATAGATATGCTCGTAGGATACATTGACTTTTCTAGAATAAATAAAGATATGCTGGTACAATACATTATGTGAATTTTATTATTTAAAATATATAAATTTGTTGGTATGATACCTTCAGTAAATTTTCATGAAAACTATAGATATGATGGTATGAAATGTGAAATATTCAAGAACTAACATAAATATCCTGATGTGTGACTTTTTCATGCATATACATATATGCCGGTACACATATATGTTTCATGTAGTCATGCTTGTGGGATATTATACATTCTGATCTGTAACTTTTCTTCATTTGTGACACACAGTGAGAGATGACACAATCTTCAAAACAACATGAATTTAAATTGCTCTCAACACTGAAGTTTTGAAGAAAAATTGAATTTTTTTGCAAAAAAAACTTTTGGTCCTACTTTTTTTTTTATATAAACTTGTGTTGCATTAGCAGATGTTAAAAATAAAATAGTAACATGTGCTGGGCAGTAAAATATCGCCTGTGTTGAAGATGAAAGTTTATTGTTTGAACCCCCGCAGGTGATGCCACTCCTACAGATTCTGTACCACACGCAAGAGAAGAGCTCCCATCACATCTACATGGGGCTCATCATCCTGCTGGTGCTCAGTGAGGATGAAGTCTTCAACAAGGCGGTCCATGAGATAGTGAGTTGGGGGACATGGCGCACGAGTTAGTGGGATTAGAGGGCAGTCCATGAGATAGTGAGTTGGGGGACACAGCGCACGAGTTAGTGGAATTATAAGGCAGTCCATGAGATTGTGAGTTGGGGGACAGCGCACGAGTTAGTGGAATTATAAGGCAGTCCATGAGATTGTGAGTTGAGGGACAGCGCACAAGTTAGTGGAATTATAGGGGCAGTCCATGAGATAGTGAGTTGGGGGACAGCGCACGAGTTAGTGAAATTATAAGGCAGTCCATGAGATTGTGAGTTGGGGGACAGCGCACGAGTTAGTGGAATTATAAGGCAGTCCATGAGATAGTGAGTTGGAGGACACAGCGCACGAGTTAGTGGAATTATAAGGCAGTCCATGAGATTGTGAGTTGGGGGACAGCACACGAGTTAGTGGAATTATAAGGCAGTCCATGAGATTGTGAGTTGGGGGACAGCGAACGAGTTAGTGGAATTATAAGGCAGTCCATGAGATAGTGAGTTGGGGGACAGCGCACAAGTTAGTGGAATTATAAGGCAGTCCATGAGATTGTGAGTTGGGGGACAGCGCACGAGTTAGTGGAATTATAAGGCAGTCCATGAGATTGTGAGTTGGGGGACAGCGCACGAGTTAGTGGAATTATAGGGGCAGTCCATGAGATAGTGAGTTGGGGGACAGCGCACGAGTTAGTGAAATTATAAGGCAGTCCATGAGATAGTGAGTTGGGGGACAGCGCACGAGTTAGTGGAATTATAAGGCAGTCCATGAGATAGTGAGTTGTGGGACACGGCGCACGAGTTAGTGGAATTATAAGGCAGTCCATGAGATTGTGAGTTGGGGGACAGCACACGAGTTAGTGGAATTATAGGGGCAGTCCATGAGATAGTGAGTTGGGGGCAGCGCACGAGTTAGTGGAATTATAAGGCAGTCCATGAGATAGTGAGTTGGGGGACAGCGCACGAGTTAGTGGAATTATAAGGCAGTCCATGAGATTGTGAGTTGGGGGACAGCGCACGAGTTAGTGAAATTATAAGGCAGTCCATGAGATTGTGAGTTGGGGTACAGCGCACAAGTTAGTGGAATTATAAGGCAGTCCATGAGATTGTGAGTTGGGGGACAGCACACGAGTTAGTGGAATTATAAGGCAGTCCATGAGATTGTGAGTTGGGGGACAGCGCACGAGTTAGTGGAATTATAGGGGCAGTCCATGAGATAGTGAGTTGGGGGACAGCGCACGAGTTAGTGAAATTATAAGGCAGTCCATGAGATAGTGAGTTGTGGGACAGCGCACGAGTTAGTGGAATTATAAGGCAGTCCATGAGATAGTGAGTTGGGGGACACGGCGCACGAGTTAGTGGAATTATAAGGCAGTCCATGAGATTGTGAGTTGGGGGACAGCGCACGAGTTATTGGAATTATAGGGGCAGTCCATGAGATAGTGAGTTGGGGGACAGCGCACGAGTTAGTGAAATTATAAGGCAGTCCATGAGATTGTGAGTTGGGGGACAGCGCACGAGTTAGTGGAATTATAAGGCAGTCCATGAGATAGTGAGTTGGGGGACACGGCGCACGAGTTAGTGGAATTATAAGGCAGTCCATGAGATTGTGAGTTGGGGGACAGCACACGAATTAGTGGAATTATAAGGCAGTCCATGAGGTAGTGAGTTGGGGGACAGCGCACGAGTTAGTGGAATTATAAG
The DNA here is from genome assembly GCA_964017045.1 of Omphiscola glabra. Lineage (NCBI taxonomy): Eukaryota > Metazoa > Mollusca > Gastropoda > Lymnaeidae > Omphiscola > Omphiscola glabra. Next base: position 11,510,032 of record OZ024811.1, on the reverse strand, counting down.
TCAGTCCATGAGATTGTGAGTTGGGGGACACAGCGCACGAGTTAGTGGAATTATAAGGCAGTCCATGAGATTGTGAGTTGGGGGACAGGGCACGAGTTAGTGGAATTATAAGGCAGTCCATGAGATTGTGAGTTGGGGGACAGCGCACGAGTTAGTGGAATTATAAGGCAGTCCATGAGATTGTGAGTTGGGGGACAGCGCACAAGTTAGTGGAATTATAGGGGCAGTCCATGAGATAGTGAGTTGGGGGACAGCGCACGAGTTAGTGAAATTATAAGGCAGTCCATGAGATAGTGAGTTGGGGGACAGCGCACGAGTTAGTGGAATTATAAGGCAGTCCATGAGATAGTGAGTTGGGGGACACGGCGCACGAGTTAGTGGAATTATAAGGCAGTCCATGAGATTGTGAGTTGGGGGACAGCACACGAGTTAGTGGAATTATAGGGGCAGTCCATGAGATAGTGAGTTGGGGGACAGCGCACGAGTTAGTGGAATTATAAGGCAGTCCATGAGATAGTGAGTTGGGGGACAGCGCACGAGTTAGTGGAATTATAAGGCAGTCCATGAGATTGTGAGTTGGGGGACAGCGCACGAGTTAGTGAAATTATAAGGCAGTCCATGAGATTGTGAGTTGGGGGACAGCGCACAAGTTAGTGGAATTATAAGGCAGTCCATGAGATTGTGAGTTGGGGGACAGCACACGAGTTAGTGGAATTATAAGGCAGTCCATGAGATTGTGAGTTGGGGGACAGCGCACGAGTTAGTGGAATTATAGGGGCAGTCCATGAGATAGTGAGTTGGGGGACAGCGCACGAGTTAGTGAAATTATAAGGCAGTCCATGAGATAGTGAGTTGTGGGACAGCGCACGAGTTAGTGGAATTATAAGGCAGTCCATGAGATAGTGAGTTGGGGGACACGGCGCACGAGTTAGTGGAATTATAAGGCAGTCCATGAGATTGTGAGTTGGGGGACAGCACACGAGTTAGTGGAATTATAGGGGCAGTCCATGAGATAGTGAGTTGGGGGACAGCGCACGAGTTAGTGGAATTATAAGGCAGTCCATGAGATAGTGAGTTGGGGGACAGCGCACGAGTTAGTGGAATTATAAGGCAGTCCATGAGATTGTGAGTTGGGGGACAGCGCACGAGTTAGTGAAATTATAAGGCAGTCCATGAGATTGTGAGTTGGGGTACAGCGCACAAGTTAGTGGAATTATAAGGCAGTCCATGAGATTGTGAGTTGGGGGACAGCACACGAGTTAGTGGAATTATAAGGCAGTCCATGAGATTGTGAGTTGGGGGACAGCGCACGAGTTAGTGGAATTATAGGGGCAGTCCATGAGATAGTGAGTTGGGGGACAGCGCACGAGTTAGTGAAATTATAAGGCAGTCCATGAGATAGTGAGTTGTGGGACAGCGCACGAGTTAGTGGAATTATAAGGCAGTCCATGAGATAGTGAGTTGGGGGACACGGCGCACGAGTTAGTGGAATTATAAGGCAGTCCATGAGATTGTGAGTTGGGGGACAGCGCACGAGTTATTGGAATTATAGGGGCAGTCCATGAGATAGTGAGTTGGGGGACAGCGCACGAGTTAGTGAAATTATAAGGCAGTCCATGAGATTGTGAGTTGGGGGACAGCGCACGAGTTAGTGGAATTATAAGGCAGTCCATGAGATAGTGAGTTGGGGGACACGGTGCACGAGTTAGTGGAATTATAAGGCAGTCCATGAGATTGTGAGTTGGGGGACAGCACACGAATTAGTGGAATTATAAGGCAGTCCATGAGGTAGTGAGTTGGGGGACAGCGCACGAGTTAGTGGAATTATAAGTCAGTCCATGAGATTGTGAGTTGGGGGACACAGCGCACGAGTTAGTGGAATTATAAGGCAGTCCATGAGATTGTGAGTTGGGGGACAGGGCACGAGTTAGTGGAATTATAAGGCAGTCCATGAGATTGTGAGTTGGGGGACAGCGCACGAGTTAGTGGAATTATAAGGCAGTCCATGAGATTGTGAGTTGGGGGACAGCGCACAAGTTAGTGGAATTATAGGGGCAGTCCATGAGATAGTGAGTTGGGGGACAGCGCACGAGTTAGTGAAATTATAAGGCAGTCTATGAGATAGTGAGTTGGGGGACAGCGCACGAGTTAGTGGAATTATAAGGCAGTCCATGAGATAGTGAGTTGGGGGACACGGCGCACGAGTTAGTGGAATTATAAGGCAGTCCATGAGATTGTGAGTTGGGGGACAGCACACGAGTTAGTGGAATTATAGGGGCAGTCCATGAGATAGTGAGTTGGGGGACAGCGCACGAGTTAGTGGAATTATAAGGCAGTCCATGAGATTGTGAGTTGGGGGACAGCGCACGAGTTAGTGAAATTATAAGGCAGTCCATGAGATTGTGAGTTGGGGTACAGCGCACAAGTTAGTGGAATTATAAGGCAGTCCATGAGATTGTGAGTTGGGGGACAGCACACGAGTTAGTGGAATTATAAGGCAGTCCATGAGATTGTGAGTTGGGGGACAGCGCACGAGTTAGTGGAATTATAGGGGCAGTCCATGAGATAGTGAGTTGGGGGACAGCGCACGAGTTAGTGAAATTATAAGGCAGTCCATGAGATAGTGAGTTGTGGGACAGCGCACGAGTTAGTGGAATTATAAGGCAGTCCATGAGATAGTGAGTTGGGGGACACGGCGCACGAGTTAGTGGAATTATAAGGCAGTCCATGAGATTGTGAGTTGGGGGACAGCGCACGAGTTATTGGAATTATAGGGGCAGTCCATGAGATAGTGAGTTGGGGGACAGCGCACGAGTTAGTGAAATTATAAGGCAGTCCATGAGATTGTGAGTTGGGGGACAGCGCACGAGTTAGTGGAATTATAAGGCAGTCCATGAGATAGTGAGTTGGGGGACACGGCGCACGAGTTAGTGGAATTATAAGGCAGTCCATGAGATTGTGAGTTGGGGGACAGCACACGAATTAGTGGAATTATAAGGCAGTCCATGAGGTAGTGAGTTGGGGGACAGCGCACGAGTTAGTGGAATTATAAGTCAGTCCATGAGATTGTGAGTTGGGGGACACAGCGCACGAGTTAGTGGAATTATAAGGCAGTCCATGAGATTGTGAGTTGGGGGACAGGGCACGAGTTAGTGGAATTATAAGGCAGTCCATGAGATTGTGAGTTGGGGGACAGCGCACGAGTTTGTGGAATTATAAGGCAGTCTATGAGATTGTGAGTTGGGGGACAGCGCACAAGTTAGTGGAATTATAGGGGCAGTCCATGAGATTGTGAGTTGGGGGACAGCGCACGAGTTAGTGAAATTATAAGGCAGTCCATGAGATAGTGAGTTGGGGGAAACGGTGCACGAGTTAGTGGAATTATAAGGCAGTCCATGAGATTGTGAGTTGGGGGACAGCACACGAGTTAGTGGAATTATAAGGCAGTCCATGAGATTGTGAGTTGGGGGAGAGCGCACGAGTTAGTGAAATTATAAGGCAGTCCATGAGATTGTGAGTTGGGGCACAGCACACGAGTTAGTGGAATTATAAGGCAGTCCATGAGATTGTGAGTTGGGGGAGAGCGAACGAGTTAGTGGAATTATAAGGCAGTCCATGAGATTGTGAGTGGGGCTACAGCGCACGAGTTAGTGGAATTATAAGGCAGTCCATGAGATTGTGAGTTGGGGGACTGCGCACGAGTTAGTGGAACTATAAGGCAGTCCATGAGATTGTGAGTTGGGGACAGGGCACGAGTTAGTGGAATTATAAGGCAGTCCATGAGATTGTGAGTTGGGGGACAGCGCACGAGTTAGTGGAATTATAAGGCAGTCCATGAGATTGTGAGTTGGGGGACAGCGCACAAGTTAGTGGAATTATAGGGGCAGTCCATGAGATAGTGAGTTGGGGGACAGCGCACGAGTTAGTGAAATTATAAGGGAGTCCATGAGATAGTGAGTTGGGGGACACGGCGCACGAGTTAGTGGAATTATAAGGCAGTCCATGAGATTGTGAGTTGAGGGACAGCGCACAAGTTAGTGGAATTATTGGGGCAGTCCATGAGATAGTGAGTTGGGGGACAGCGCACGAGTTAGTGAAATTATAAGGCAGTCCATGAGATTGTGAGTTGGGGGACAGCGCACGAGTTAGTGAAATTATAAGGCAGTCCATGAGATAGTGAGTTGGAGGACACAGCGCACGAGTTAGTGGAATTATAAGGCAGTCCATGAGATTGTGAGTTGGGGGACAGCACACGAGTTAGTGGAATTATAAGGCAGTCCATGAGATTGTGAGTTGGGGGAGAGCGAACGAGTTAGTGGAATTATAAGGCAGTCCATGAGATTGTGAGTTGGGGGACAGCGCACAAGTTAGTGGAATTATAAGGCAGTCCATGAGATTGTGAGTTGGGGGACAGCGCACGAGTTAGTGGGATTATGTCATCATGGTCTCCTGGAGCAGGGCCTCTAAAGCTTTTCAGTGTTACATCTGGGCAAGAATCTTCCCCCCCCCTCTCCCAAGTTTATTATTGTTCTTTTTACAAGCTGGTTTGTCTTTAGCATATTTTGTGGACCCATGCCAGTCTGCAGACCACTAGTTTGAGAAGGGTTTCTCTGGACCCATGCCAGTCTGCAGACCACTAGTTTGAGAAGGGGTTCTCTGGACCCATGCCAGTCTGCAGACCACTAGTTTGAGAAGGGGTTCTCTGGACCCATGCCAGTCTGCAGACCACTAGTTTGAGAAGGGGTTCTCTGGACCCATGCCAGTCTGCAGACCACTAGTTTGAGAAGGGGTTCTCTGGACCCATGCCAGTCTGCAGACCACTAGTTTGAGAAGGGGTTCTCTGAACCCATGCCAGTCTGCAGACCACTAGTTTGAGAAGGGGTTCTCTGGACCCATGCCAGACTGCAGACCACTAGTTTGAGAAGCACTTTTGTGGACCTATACCAGCGTGCAGATCACTAGTTTGACAGGCACTTTTGTGGACCCATGCCAGGTTGCAGACCACTTGTTTGAGAAGTGCTTCTGTAGACCCATGTCAGTCTGAACATAAATACTTCGAGAAATACTTGTTTTAAAAATTGCAGCCTACCATCTATCGTCTTTTGACTTGTCTAAACATTATCTTAATGTTTTGTCTATAATGTGTCTTGGTTTCAACAGATTCTATCAAATGTATTGTTCAAAATGATTTTTGGCTTCAGTTAAACAAGTCTTCAAATCTGTTTTTTTTTAAAAAATCTATTACTTATGCAGACTGTGAAAAATGTTCAGTGGTATAAAGAAAGACAACTCTCGGAGGTAACTCTTGGCGGCCTGCTGATTTTGGTTGTGATAAGAACCATCCAGTACAACATGACCAGGATGAGGGTGAGCTGATGTTTTGTTGTTTTTTTTTTTTTTAAAGTGGTTGGAACAAGATAAGATCAATTAAATCTGTTTTATCTCAAGACCTGCTGGCCAGTCACCCCGCCTTGTGCTGTCAGTCTATCAAGTCCTTGTAGACCCCAAGTATGAAGTTGTCAGTTAATCCTTGGTTCTATGTCTGTCATCAGATATCTCCCTCCAAATGTTCTATTAAATAAATTTTGTTCTATGTCTGTCATCAAATATCTCCCTCCAAATGTTCTATTCAATAAATTTTGTTCTATGTCTGTCATCAAATATCTCCCCCCAAATGTTCTATTAAATACTTTTTGTTTTATGTCCATCATCAAATATCTCCCTCCAAATGTTCTATTAAATACATTTTGTTCTATGTCTGTCATCAAATATCTCCTTCCAAATGTTCTATTCAATAAATTTTGTTCTATGTCTGTCATCAAATATCTCCCTCCAAATGTTCTATTGAATAATTTTTCGATTGAACATTCGTTGCCCCCTCACTAGGACAAATACCTGCACACCAACTGCCTGGCTGCCCTGGCCAACATGTCCTCCCAGTTCACAAACCTCAATTTGTTTGTAGCACAGAAGATTATCAAGTGAGTGCCGTTTTTAATGTTATGCCTACCAATACTTTAAACAAAGATACAAGGGCAGACACATTTTCTTTCAAAGATTTATATTTAGATCATTCTTTAACCCTTTCATTACCGCTGGGTTTTGACATAGATTTTTGCTGACTCGGCAATAAAAAAACTTTTTTATTTAACAAATAAAAAAAAAAATTCCTGTGTTTTCATTCTCTATCCAATTTGCTTTTTAACTTCTCTATAGATTAACGAATAAAAAAATATATAGCATTGAAATATGACGTCGACGTGACGTCCTTGGTATTTCAGAAAAATTCTTTGCCATTTTGTTATGATGACTGTGTGACGTCAACGGTAGCGAAAAGGTTGTTTTTGTTGTTGATCTGAAGTAGTAGGTTTTTTTTTTTTTTTTTTTTTTTTAAACCTGCTGAATGCTTGTCAACTAGCAAAGAACCACTCGAGTCACTTGAGGGGAAACTGGGACTGGTTCTCTCTAGTGTGTAGAAAATTAATTTGTAAGAAAGCATTGTTCAATATTTATATTAAAATCTGTTATTTTTATTATTTTGTATATTATTAGATATTAACCAAACGAAATGTTTAAAAAAATATTTTTTTTCTCAAACATTTAGCATTGTTCCTGTTATATTTGTATTTAATTTTTTTTTAAAGTTTTAAATGCTTCAACTATGTATCAATATTTAAACTGCATTAACTAATCATGGTAGTTAGTATGTCACCGTCCACAGCAGCATATTCCACATTCAATGAGAAACCAAGCTACCTATGGTGTAATCTTTTCAAATGTGACTTACGGAAACCAATAATAAAGTCAAAATTTTACACTGACTCTCTACCTGCATTGAAAACTGTAACTAAATGATTAGATTCAATCGACTCACATCTGTCCCTGCGCCCTCCATCAACAGCCTCTTCTCCCAGCTGTGCAAGCGGCATTCGAAGCTCGTTGATCAGATTCGTGAGTCGGCCATGAACAGCCAGACAAGCGAACACACAGACGAGCAGATTGACAATGAACAACAGGATTATGTAAGGAAAATTCCAGCATGATCTAATTGGATGCCGGGGAGTTTAGTGTAAAGGAGGTGGATGCCGGGGAGTTTAGTGTAAAGGAGGTGGATGCTGGGGAGTTAAGTGTAAAGGAGGTGGATACTGGGGAGTGTAGTGTAAAGGAGGTGGATGCCGGGGAGTTAAGTGTAAAGGAGGTGGATACTGGGGAGTTTAGTGTAAAGGAGGTGGATGCTGGGGAGTTTAGTTTAAAGGATGTGGATGCCAGGGAGTTTAGTTTAAAGGAGGTGGATGCCGGGGAGTTTAGTTTAAAGGAGGTGGATACTGGTGAGTTTAGTGTAAAGGAGGTGAATGCTGGGGAGTTAAAGGAGGTGGATGCTGTGGAGTTTAGTGTAAAGGAGGTGGATGCTGGGGAGTTTAGTGTAAAGGAGGTGGATGCTGGGGAGTTTAGTATAAAGGAGGTGGATGCTGGGGAGTTTAGTATAAAGGAGGTGGATGCTGGGGAGTTTAGTGTAAAGGAGGTGAATGCTGGGGAGTTAAGTATAAAGGAGGTGGATGCTGGGAAGTTTAGTATAAAGGAGGTGGATGCTGGGGAGTTTAGTGTAAAGGAGGTGGATGCTGGGGAGTTTAATGTAAAGGAGGTGGATGCTGGGGAGTTTATTTTTGTTTTCGAGCATGAATTTAGCTATCCTAGTATTTTGGTGTAAGTTATCATGAAACATTTTATTTTCTTAGAGCCTATAATGATGGTCATTTTTGGTGCCCTCTTAGACCTCAGGTGCCATTGTACCCGCTGCCATGCCTGCTACTGCTAGGCCCCCACATTTACTGACCAATGAAACATAAACATCAAGTTGTTTTAGGTGTGTTTGTACCGTTCTCCTTTTTTTAAAAATTCAATGTGCTATTGATCTCTGGCTGCTACATCACACAGCTCCAGGACCTGTCTGTTTTGGAGGAGGTCCTGAGGATGGTCCTTGAGATCATCAATTCCTGCTTGAGCTCCTGCCTGCAGCACAATCCTCACCTGATCTACTCCCTGCTCTACCAAAGAAGTCTTTTCACAGCATTCAGGGGCCACCCAACGTTTCAGGATATTATACAAAATGTTGACACAGTAAGTTGGTGTGGATGTCAGTACAGCTATCATGGGATGATTAATGGGGCTGGGCTCTAGATATCATGGGATGATTAATGGGGCTGGCTGTAGATATCATGGGATGATTAATGGGGCTGGCACAGCAATCATGGGCGGATTAATGGGGCTGGCCTTAGCAATCATGGGCTGATTAATGGGGCTGGCCTTAGCAATCATAGGCTGATTAATGGGACTGGCCTTAGCAATCATAGGCTGATTAATGGGACTGGCCTTAGCAATCATGGGCTGATTAATGGGACTGGCCTTTGCAATCATGGGATGATTAATGGGGCTGGCCTTAGCAATCATAGGGTGATTAATGGGGCTGGTCTTAGCAATCATGAGATGATAAAAATTTTCTTTATCAACTCGAGGACCAACAAACACAAAGGTTATTGTGGATAAAGGATCATTTGTATCAGTCTATTTACAGAAGAGGACACCATAATCTTGAACAACAGAGACATTATTAATTTTTTTTCATATTGCAGACACATCAGATTTGTAAATGGGCTCAGTAGTTAGACTGAGGGAGCCCATTCTGACTACTGATATATTGGCTTATCATTAGGGGTCTTCTGCAAATTACGTCATGCTAAAAATGACCTTTTTAGACCCCCCCTGTCACAAAGTGTCACAAACTTCTTTTAACTCCTCTCGTCCCCAATGTCACGTCACACCTAAAAAAAATCAAAACTTACATAAAATTTGCATAACTAAACTAAGATTTTATTTTATTCTTTAACATTTTCCCCTAATGGATTAAGAAGTAGTATGTAAAATGGTCAAAACAGTTTTTGCATCATTTTTATATGTGTCCAGAAGGTGTGCACGACTGAGGTTCACGGTACCTATAATAGCAGAGGTTATTTCGACCTCAAATTAATGATTTTAAAATTAATTGAATAAAGATTTTTCAAATTAAGAAAATTTTAGATTTAAAAAAAAAATAAAAATGATGTCACAAAAATTTGTTCCCCCCCGCCCCTTCCCAGTCACAAAGTGTCACAAATTCTCTCTTCCTCCCCCCCCCCCCCCCCCCCAACTGAGCGTGACGTAATTTACTAACGACCCCTTAAGAATTTTTATGATGATTATGATGATGATTATGATGATGATGATGATGATTATTATGATGATGATGATGATTATGATGATGATGATGATTATGATGATGATTATGATGATGATGATGATTATGATGATGATGATTATTATTGGAACTCATATAAAGTGCGTTACTTGAATGCATGTTTTCTTAAAGTAAATTTTAGCAGATGGGAAGTTCACACATTGCCTCCCCTCATTGTTTGGTGGGCTAGAACTAGTTGTTAATAAAATCAATGAAATTCTGGACCTTGAGCATGTCACTGTCGGACGCTATGAGACTAGAGATGATTGTAAAAAAAAAGGGAATTGAATCAAACATCGCATTCAGTTGTAATGGATCAAATAAACTTCAAATTATTAAAAAATGAATTATTAAAATTTTCAGATTTTTAAGTTTCCAATTGAAAACTTTCTTCAATGTGAGACATTGCTGTAGTCTGGGTTGTCCAGATGAGTCTACTTGGTAACATGGTTAGATAAACAAAAGAGGATTTCTGTCTATTTTACCAAGTTCACCGACCCCCTGTGACCTTGATAGATTTTGTTAATGTCTGTTTTCCCCAGGTGTTGGCCTACTTCTCAGCCAGACTTGAGCATCTCGGGGCCAACCCGTCCCCCAGCCAGGTCCTGCAGACAATCAAAGAGGGCAGTATGGCCTTCAAGAAGGAAAAACTCAAGGTGAGTTGGAGCAGTGTGTGAGGTCTGTTTGAGCAGTGTGAGTTCAGCCTAACAAAGAGACCCATGAGAGTTGAGCATTGTAAAGTAAGTTAAACTGCTTTGTGCAGTAAGGCAGCCAGTTCAAATTAAGTGACAATGCCTTTATACAACAACATTAGACATATGAAAATGCCTTCATGCAACTGCATCAGACTTGTGACAATGCCATCATCCAACAACATCAGACATATGCAATACCTTTATACAACTACATCAGACGTATGACAATGCCATCAATCAACTACATCAGACAAAATGACAATGCCCGTTTTTTTTTTTCTTTTCAAATCGTCCAGAAATTCCCAGAGCTGAAGTTCAAGTATGTCGAGGAAGAAAGCCCAGAAGAGTTCTTCATCCCTTACGTCTGGTCCCTTGTTTACCACTCGTCACGTCTGTACTTTAACGCCAGCAGGATTCTCCTTTTCTCCCTCAATTCAGACAGTGAGGTCCATCACGTCTGAATCTAAGCTTTATAAAAAAAAATTCTTCTGCAAACTGCTTCAGACCGATGACCGTGTCCTGAACAAGTCAAGAGTCTGTGAATCAGCTGGTGTAAATCATGCTTGTACATAAGAGATTTTTTTTATTATAAAAGTCGTTAATACTTTGTAACAGATGGAATACCTGCTATTGTACTATTTATATCCAATGTTATTATAATCTCATGTTCAAGGGAATGAATGCTAAATTGTAGCTGAGTTATGTTCAATGTAATCCCACTGCAATTATTTTTTTTCTGTACAGTGTAGAAGAGAAAAACAAAATTTGACCGCATGATCTATGAATATAATTGTGGGGGTTGGAGGCCACTGCCCGCACTGGTCGTGTTTTCGGAGAGAAAACTGCACATGACTTAATGAACTTGATTGATTGTCGCCTTTAATTTCTAATCTATAGGCCTACATCTTGGCTCACTTGCAATGCTGCGTCCAAACTGTCAGAGAGAGGAGGTACTTCCACAGCAGATAAATTGTGCATTGTATTTGAATTTACAATGGTCGGTTAACCAAAAACTGAATGTGAATCATCAAGTCTTATTGAGCATTCCTTTTAAAATATAACACGAAAAACTCATGTTCTTTAATTGTAATGAATAGTATTACTTAACTAGTTTTACCCAAATTATAAAATAAATTATTTGCCTTGGGGATGTACATCAGATGTATGTTTGGGAATTCAATAGGTAGATTTATCCTATCAAAATAAGGGGAGGGGGGGGCACGCCACAATTTGTGTGACCTATTTTATAAGGACCCCATTGATTGATGGATTACCTCGATTGTAAGAAATGATATGATGTTATTTAAGGGCGGGATGTGAAGATGTCCATGAGGATGACAGGCTGTGATGTCATAGATTCAATGTTTATCCGGCAAGCATTGTTGTAGTGCACAGAGTAAACAACAAAAAAACAAACTCTTTGAGTCTACCATTTCAATATATAAGCTGCCACTAGCTTCACCCAGCAGTGGTGTTATATTATTACTTATAGACATTTCACTATTAGCTGCCACTAGCTTGATAAAGAGCAGTGGTGTTAGAGTATTACTTAAACTTAAAGACATTACACTATTAGCCACCACTAGTTTGACACAGAGCAGTGGTGTTAGATTATTATTTAAAGACATTTCTCACAATGAAACTGTGATTCTTTTGTAACCAGCAGATGGACTGGGTTCAAATCATTCAGTGATACTTCTTGTAATAAACTGTATTATATATATAACTTTGGGGACAATAAAAAAAAACCAATGGATTGACATTTCAACTTTGGTGTCCTCTGTTGCTGTTCGTTTGTTACACCAAATGTCCACACAAAAGTTGCCATGAAGAATTGATATTTACAACTGTGCTTCCAGGTAGCTTACCCGCAAAAAAATCTACCTTTTATTCCCTCTCTTACAGCTGCGGTGATTATTAGGCATCTGCAGTTAAGTCCCCTTCTATAATACCAAAAAAAAAAAATTATTTGTCTAATTAATATAAATATACTTGATGCTCAATGGGTCCTTGTTTAATATAGTTAATTTTTTTAATTATTGCTCTGGGAATGTGTGTGTGGAAAAGGTGTGTGTATGGTGGATGAAGGAATTCAGCTTAGATAATTTGGGTGGATGGGACTCGTCAACCTTGGACAGCAACTCGTCTAAGAGAAGGAAACTCTGAATTCAAACCCGGAGATGGAGTCCCGAAAGGCGGATAACATTGATACAATGAACAATTCCGACAACTCCTGCGACACCACTGGTGCCAAGTTGTATCATCCACATGATGTTCCTTTGGGGTTATCCAGCGGCGTGGAGAGAGGCGATTTGCTGTTGGGAACCAGCTTATGATCCTAGAAGAATAATCCCAGGCCTTGTGGATTTCATCCTGCGAACTTCACACCATCGTCACCTTGTGACAGACGGATACCAACAAAAAAAGAATGGCTTGGTCAAAATACATACAAATGAGTTCTGTCTCATCGTGTTATTGAACTGGTTAAAAATAAAAGAAAAGTTCCAACTCATGCTGAGGTATATACAAGATCAACCTCAGTGTTGTGTTACATATGAATCACATCTCAGTGTTGTGTTACATATGCATGCCATCTCAATGCTGTTTTATATATGAATCCATGATCCATCTGTGTTGTTACATATACATATCATAGCTTGGTTGTGAAAGTCCTACATATAATTTTGCCTACAATTCAACACTGTCAGTTTTATGTCTTAATTGAAATCTTAACACTGAACCTGTGTGGGAGCAACAGCTGTCACGTCATGCGTCAATCATAAGTCATTTTAAACACACTCCCACATGCAGAACATGCACACGCTCCTGTGGTTCACATATTTCAGGCCTGCACCATGCATTCCCGGGTTGGATTCCCGGATTCAGAATGCATTTTGTACCCCTAAGCTGTGCGCTGGTGTTTGTACTTTAACCCTTGAACTGTACAGTGGATGGTGTTAGTTTAAAACCAAAGCTGTGCGCTGGTGTTGACAGTTTAACCCTTGAGCTGTGCATTGGATGGTGTTAGTTGAAAACCAAAGCTGTGTACTGGTGTTGGCAGTTTAACTAAATCTTGAGCTGTGCATTGGATGGTGTCAGTTTAAAACCAAAGCTGTGTACTGGTGTTGGTTTTTTAAGGCCGAGAGAGAGGTAAACTTGATGTGGGGCTTAAACCTTAGAGTGATGTGCACTGGATGGTGTGTGTGTGCTGTAAACCCTAGAGATGTTCACTAGGTAAATGGTGTTCGCGCACTAGATATGTGAACTATAGGCAATGTGGTTTTACCACCCCTAGAGACATTCACTGGACGGTGTCAAGCCGTAACCTCAGCATCTTTACACCCCTAGAGACATTCACTGGACGGTGTCAAGCTGTAACCTCAGCATTCAACATCAAACTGGTTCTGTCCGAAAAAATACGTCACAGACCATCGTTTTATAGGAGACATAGGGAGAGACATCAAGCGTGGCATCTGCTACGGAGTGTCTCTACTTGAAGTATGAAAGAGTAGTATGTACAAGAGGAATGTCTCTTTATTATATTATAGATAGTGCAGACATCAGGCGCGATGCAAGCTACGGCATGCATATTCATTACATTCATACAGGGCCGACCCTAACAATTGCAGGCCCTATGCGAGACGGATTGCGCGGGGCCCATTCTGGGTAGAGGATAAGGATAATAAGTGAAAATTAAGATTTTGTATTCGAAAATAAATTCGGGGCGGGGCCTATGAAAGTGCGGGGCCCACTGCGGCCGCTTAGGTTGCAGTGGCCTAAGGCCGGCCCTGCATACATAGTACAGGCATCAGGCGTGGTACAAGCTACGCCATGCATATTCATTACATGCATAGAGTCGTCAGCCGAGGTATCATTCGTAAAAGTTTAGCCATGAACTTGGTGCCTGAAATGATTTTGGGAGATCCTCTAACTCTAAGTGCTCTTAGCTATAATGTTCCATAACAGCTTGCGCACAACCAATGTCTACCTTAGGTAAGATTCATTTTAGTCATTTGTTTTTGGTGTACTCGTGCCATTAACAAATTGCTCGGCGTGCCAGATCTGGCACACATAGCAGAGATTTCCGACGCCCTTCCTATATAATAATTATCCAGTTCGTCTTCCAGCTCACCTCTATGCGCACACAATCAAACACACCTGCTCTCTCATTTCCCGAAGATCCATCCATGGACCGCACGATTTGCACCTAAACACACAAATCATGCGTACTATGATGACACTGCCACAGGGAGCTGGGAAGATCTTTGGCTATCGAAACTAATATTTAAAAAAACAACCTAAACAACTCATCTTCTTTTGTATATGATCAAGTTTCGGGTTGTGTTTGCACCATAATTACAAACTAAAATTAGTTACAGAATTATGTTGGACTACTTAATACTGTATTGAACATTGTCTGAGTACTAATGGTTTTAGTTTTATTTGAGACGCATAGACGCGTTCGTTAACAAGTCAGTCGTGTCATGGTATTGTTTGACAAGGTTTGAGCCATAAGTTTGACGAGTATTAGTTCTACTAGTTGTATGCCTTCGAGTGTGCAGTAGCATAGCCTATAGTATTCAGGTGAAAGCCATTTGCTTCATGTAGCTTTAAAACACACACCCATGACCGTGTAATATTCTTATCGTTTCCTCTTTTCCAACTCGACGTTTTATAATTACAGTAGAACCCGGTTATGTCGACGGCCTCGGGGTTTGCCAAAAAGCGTCGAGATAACCGAGGATCAAGATAAACGTAAAACAATATGGCGGCAAAATTTTAACATGTGCTTGAAATTTCTTTATGTACACGATGTGCGTTAATAAATGAGAATGTACAAGCACGTGTTTTTTGAGGTTTTCTTTTACACAACAGCGTTGCCGTTATTTGTTTGATGAAGCGATCGGCATGCTATAAAAATGTACATACATGTTTGCTAACAACAATGTCATGTTAAATATTACCACTACAGCGATCTGTGTCACATAGTCACAACACAATGTAGTCCGCCAACACGTCTTTCCGTGCTGTGACGCCATTATTTCGCTCGGCGGAACCAACCTTCCCCCACCCGCAGATAGCTAGTTCACTGTGACACACAAAGCAATAATATGACCATCACAATCAATATGATACGTTGCGGGGATATTTTTATAACCTTTGACACACATACCAATCCCCCTACCCATGTGTCTCGTATGCCACAAATTTCCTTGACAACCAACAATGCACTGCTAAGATGGGGTTGTCGATACAAACGCGAAAATACGGTAGTGGCATCGATAACTAACATTTTCAAAAGCTGGCGATTGGTCATGGGGATCGAGATAACCAACGTTAAATGGCAAATTTGGCCCTCTTTTGTGCTCGAGATATTAGGGTTCGGCGGCGACATAAAAGAATCGACATAGCCGATGAGAAAATGCTAAGACAAAGAGAGAATTTGGCGGTTCCACTTCAAAAACGTCGACTTAATAGGGTTGACGAATTAACCGAGGTCGAGATAAGCGGGTTCGACTGTATACCGCTTAAATTATGAACAATTCACACATTTTAAAAAAGATTGTTTTTATGATTTTGAAAAAAAAAATAAAAATACATTTGAATATAAAATTAAACGCAGGTTCATAGCAAGATTTACGCACAGTTCACACGGTCCAATTTTTGTCAAATTTCTTTTTGAACGCACTATCACTATGTTGTAATAAAAATGTGTGTGTTCAAAAAGAAATTTGACGAATATTTTGATCGTGTCAGCTGAACATATCATAATTAGTCACACTCTCTAATGCAATCAAACAGTTCAATCACGTTTTCCGCTTTACTGAACGCAAGACACACATGGAGGAAGTGCTACTGTCAGTCCACAGAAGAGTTTCACCTCTACCATTTGGTACTCAGTACACCTCCGAACACCTACCCCCCCCCTCTCCCACACTCCCGATTACTGGGGAGAAAAAAAGGTTGGGAGGGGGGGGGAGCTTTTTATATTAGTAGTTAAAGACATCCGGCTAAGTAGTCCCACTGATAAAATTTGCCTCATGTGAACTTCCAACAATCACCTGGCTATTAAGCCCCCCCCCCCCCCCCCCCCACACCCACAATTTTTTTTTGACTCACTGCACTGAGAGGATCTTCTCCATCAGATAATGCATTACTAGAAGTAAGTGACACACTACTAGAAGTAAGTGACACACTACTAGAAGTAAGTGACACACTACTAGAAGTAAGTGACACACTACTAGAAGTGAATTACACACTACTAGAAGTGAATGACACACTACTAGAAGTAAATGACACACTACTAGAAATAAATGACACACTACTAGAAGTAAATGACACACTACTAGAAGTAAGTGACACACTACTAGAAGTGAATGACACACTACTAGAAGTGAATGACACACTACTAGAAGTAAGTGACACACTACTAGAAGTGAATGACACACTACTAGAAGTGAATGACACACTACTAGAAGTGAATGACACACTACTAGAAGTAAGTGACACACTAATAGAAGTGAATGACACACTACTAGAAGTGAATGACACACTACTAGAAGTAAATGACACACTACTAGAAGTAAATGACACACTACTAGAAGTAAGTGACACACTACTAGAAGTGAATGACACACTACTAGAAGTGAATGACACACTACTAGAAGTAAGTGACACACTACTAGAAGTGAATGACACACTACTAGAAGTGAATGAAACACTACTAGAAGTAAATGACACACTACTAGAAGTAAATGACACACTACTAGAAGTAAGTGACACACTACTAGAAGTGAATGACACACAACTAGAAGTGAATGACACACTACTAGAAGTAAATGACACTACTAGAAAGTGAGTGACACACTACTAGAAGTAAATGACACACTACTAGAAAGTGAGTGACACACTACTAGAAGTGAATGACACACTACTAGAAAGTGAGTGACACACTACTAGAAAGTGAGTGACACACTACTAGAAGTGAATGACACACTACTAGAAAGTGAGTGACACACTACTAGAAAGTGAGTGACACACTACTAGAAGTGAATGACACACAACTAGAAGTAAATGACACACTACTAGAAAGTGAGTGACACACTACTAGAAGTAAATAACACACTACTAGAAAGTGAGTGACACACTACTAGAAGTGAATGACACACTACTAGAAAGTGAGTGACACACTACTAGAAAGTGAGTGACACACTACTAGAAGTGAGTGACACACTACTAGAAGTGAATGACGCACTACTAGAAGTGAGTGACACACTACTAGAAGTGAATGACACACAACTAGAAGTGAATGACACACTACTAGAAGTGAATGACACACTACTAGAAGTGAATGACGCACTACTAGAAGTGAGTGACACACTACTAGAAGTGAATGACACACTACTAGAAAGTGAATGACACACAACTAGAAGTGAGTGACACACTACTAGAAGTGAATGACACACTACTAGAAGTGAATGACGCACTACTAGAAGTGAATGACACACTACTAGAAGTGAATGACACACTACTAGAAAGTGAATGACACGCAACTAGAAGTGAGTGACGCACTACTAGAAGTGAATGACACACTACTAGAAGTGAATGACGCACTACTAGAAGTGAGTGACACACTACTAGAAGTGAATGACACACTACTAGAAAGTGAATGACACACTACTAGAAAGTGAGTGACACACTACTAGAAAGTGAGTGACACACTACTAGAAGTGAGTGACACACTACTAGAAGTAAATGACACACTACTAAAAGTGAATGACACACTACTAGAAAGTGAGTGACACACTACTAGAAGTGAGTGACACACTACTAGAAGTGAGTGACACACTACTAGAAGTGAGTGACACACTACTAGAAGTGAGTGACACACTACTAGAAGTGAGTGACACACTACTAGAAGTGAATGACACACAACTAGAAGTGAATGACACACTACTAAAAGTGAATGACACACTACTAGAAGTGAATGACACACAACTAGAAGTGAATGACAAACTACTAAAAGTGAATGACACTACTAGAAGTGAATGACACACAACTAGAAGTGAATAACACATTACTAAAAGTGAATGACACACTACTAGAAGTGAATGACACACAACTAGAAGTGAATGACACACAACTAAAAGTGAATGACACACTACTAGAAGTGAATGACACACAACTAGAAGTGAATAACACATTACTAAAAGTGAATGACACACTACTAGAAGTGAATGACACACAACTAAAAGTGAATGACACACTACTAGAAGTGAATGACACACAACTAGAAGTGAATGACACACTACTAAAAGTGAATGACACTACTAGAAGTGAATGACACACAACTAGAAGTGAATGACACACTACTAAAAGTGAATGACACAATACTAGAAGTGAATGACACACAACTAGAAGTGAATGACACACTACTAGAAGTGAATGACACACTACTAAAAGTGAATGACACACTATTAAAAGTGAACACCACACTACTAAAAGCACATGACACACTACTAAAAGTGAATGACACACTACTAAAAGTGAATGACACACTACTAGAAGTGAATGACGCACTGCTAAAAGTGAATGACACACTACTAGAAGTGAACAGCACACTAATAGAAGTGAATGACACTGTCATGTCCATGAAATGTAGTTGTATTTTTATATTTCAATAACATTGGATACTTTTTGTTTCAGTTTGACAAGATAGAAGTTGTTAGAAAAATCATATGATTTCGAAATTAGAATTTGGTTGCTTTTCTTCTTCATTGCGAGTCGTAGGTGTTTGAGATTTTCCAAGGTGTCGACGCTAAATCACCGAAGTTCCCCGTTAAAAGTCTGCTTTGACAAGACAATAAATTATAAACGAAGCTCAAAGGGTAGACTTTTTTAATTGGCTGGAGTGGATTTAATTAATGAGTTCGTCTCAGCGTCATTCTTTGACAAACACTAGAGCATGTGATGGATCATTTTCAGGTGACGTCCTTCGAAGCCAAGGCTGTACACGAAGGAATCGTTATGCCAATGTTAAGGCTCAGTGGCAAGTTTATCACAGAATGGGAAGTGTGTTACCTTCATCTCAAAGAAATCTGTAAATCGTACAAATATATATTTTGTTGTAAAAACGATGAAAGAGAGGCGCTAATTCGTCTTAAAAAAAATCTTTACAGTTGTAATGTTCCGTTAAGTTGGTCAACTTCTAAAAATGCCTCCTGAGGACAATCCATACATACGATATTTTTAAACAGCGCTGGGAAACATTACGGAAGCACAAGAGTTTATTATTGTGATTCATGCGGACTTGTCCAAACATTTTATCAACCCCTATTTCAACCATTACATTGACCACTATGTCCAACTATTGCATCGACCCCTATGTCAACCATGACATCGACCCCTATGTCCAACTATTGCATCAACCCCTATGTCCAACCATTGCATCAACCCTTATGTCAACCATTACATCGACCCCTATGTCCAAAACATTGCATAGAGAGAACGTTGCATGAGTGTCCATGAAGACAAAATCAAAAAGTTTTGTTTGTTAGAAATTATACGCCGATTTCAACGTTTAAAATCTTCATGTGAATATGTTTGGCTTATGTAACCTAATGGGACTTAGTTGTTAAGGGATTCGCTTCTTGATGTGGAGACATGCGTCAGTGTGTTATAATCATACACTGTTACATCAGACTGTACCTAGACGTGCAGTGGGTTATAATCATACACTGTTACATCAGACTGTACCTAGACGTGCAGTGGGTTATAATCATACACTGTTACATCAGACTGTACCTAGACGTGCAGTGTGGGTTATAATCATACACTGTTACATCAGACTGTACCTAGACGTGCAGTGTGGTTATAATCATACACTGTTACACCAGACTGTACCTAGACGTGCAGTGTGTTATAATCATACACTGTTACATCAGACTGTACCTAGACGTGCAGTGGGTTATAATCATACACTGTTACATCAGACTGTACCTAGACGTGCAGTGGGTTATAATCATACACTGTTACATCAGACTGTACCTAGACGTGCAGTTTGTTATAATCATACACTGTTACATCAGACTGTATCTAGACGTGCAGGGGGTTATAATCATACACTGTTACATCGGACTGTACCTAGACGTGCAGTGTGTTATAATCATACACTGTTACATCAGACTGTACCTAAACGTGCAGTGTGTTATAATCATACACTGTTACATCAGACTGTACCTAGACGTGCAGTGGGTTATAATCATACACTGTTACATCAGACTGTACCTAGACGTGCAGTGTGTTATAATCATACACTGTTACATCGGACTGTACCTAGACGTGCAGTGTGTTATAATCATACACTGTTACATCAGACTGTACCTAGACGTGCAGTGGGTTATAATCATACACTGTTACATCAGACTGTACCTAGACGTGCAGTGGGTTATTATCTAAGGGTTGTAATGCTCGAAATCAAAGCCAACTATCCTTAAGTGGTGAGCTACGATTGGTGCCACCTGGGGCAGGCTAAGCTAGGACTGGTGCCACCTGGGGCAGGCTAAGCTAGGACTGGTGCCACGTGGGGCAGGCTAAGCTAGGACTGGTGCCACCTGGGGCAGGCTAAGCTAGGACTGGTGCCACCTGGGGCAGGCTAAGTTTTTGTTTTTTTTTTGACGCGCCCCCCCCCATCCCACACCGAAAAAACTCCCTTTTTTTGGCCACACACAAAAATCCGCCTTTCCATATACAAGAATAAAGTGACGCCTGGGGCGTAACGCCACCCCTCTCCGCACAACTTTCCTTCGCCACTGAACAATTTGCTCCCAATTTATTTTATTTTTCTTCCTATTGTTTTCATCGACAAAGACATCAAACATTGCGCCTAACTATTGCTTGTCGGCATAAAGGAATGTTTACCTATTTTGGCAGCTGTGTCGATAGGCCACCATGGGATTTCACTCCCCACTCCCCCCCCCCATCCCAATCGCTGGTCGTACAACTTCTTTATCTACAGCTACTTCTACTACTACTACTTATAATATTTGCAGCAAAAGATTGTTCGCTGGAAGCCAATGAACTATAGCTGCAGTTGCCCCTACGTTGGCAAAACTCACCAAAAGAAAGTGAGAGCTGAGATGCACCACTCAACAAAGCGCAAGAGGGGGCTCATGAATAAAGAAGCCAGCCCCCCATAAAAAGCCTGGCTGTCCGAATCTTCGGTTCTCAGAGAAAGCAAAAAGAAACCATCATCTCAGAAAGTCAAAACAAAATAAATTGTTTTATAATTTAAAATAAATAAATTTAGAAACTTATTTTAAAAAAACAACAACAGAAACGTGTTTTAAATAACGCTTTCAGAACCAAGATGTCTGCTCTTACCGACTTCCAACGAAAGAAAATACTCAACCTCTTTGAAAATCTTTATGGTAAGTTATATTTCTTTACCAGTTCTCTGCATATACCTCTTTTATAGTATATTTATTTACTCCAAATAAATGAGCTTTTAAAAAAACACTTCAAAGGTAGACCATATGAGAACCTCCCCACCCGCCACCCCCACACCACGATTTCTGCTCCTTAAAACTCTTCTTTGATTAAGGTCGAGTTTGTTAATGTACCTATATAAAACTCTTCTTTTATTAGAGTTAATTTGTTACTGCCCCTTATTTTGAGGTTTATAAAACAATATGAAGCTCAACGACATTTCAATAATTTATTTTAAGCTATTTGAAAAAAAAAAATTGTTATGGCGGCCATTCTGGCAACAACAAAAAAAAAAGTGGACGTCACAATACATTTGTCACGCATGTTAAAGTATTAAAATGAAAAGCTCATGGTTGCATAGAACAATTTTTCCCAAACTCGTGGTCCACGAGATGGATCGAGCATTACATTACGAGAACGTGAGCGAAGAAACTGGATAAATTAGTTAAATGTTTATTCTTTTAAATCTCGTATCAAAAAGGACTTTATAAAAAAACCGAGATTTTCTTGTGCGTGAAACATGACCCTACATGGCATAATAATTTTATCCCCAAAAAAATTTTTTTTTTTACATTCTTCCATATTACTTTTAAAAATTAAAATTATGAGTAAATTTTTAAAAGCTATTGTGAATTTTTAATTTTCTAAAAGCTTTGCAAAACGAAAAAAAAATAATAATAATAAAATCGTGCATCGGGCCGTGGTGCAATGGGAAACTTGACCAACGGTCAATGGTGTCATTGGAACTAGAAGAACAATTCATATTTGGAAGCTCGAAATAGAAAGACAGAACAATTTAAAAAAAAAGAACGTTTCGGTTAAGAGCCTTTCTCGGCAGACAGGACAAATGAAGAATCACAAGAACTAGAAAGTCATAATAAAAATCATATCTGAAGACGATTTTGGCGTCCCCTGATGTTGGCACTTGGGATGAGTTCTCTATCCATCCCCATCTTTTTTGTTGTCGCACGGCCTTATAATTATAACTCAAAATCATTTAGTTAGTAACCAACCTAAAAATTGACCAAAATTGTCAATTGTTGTATAAAATCCTATTTTACAAATTTGAGATCTAAAGTTTAAGACCGCCAACCAATTTGAAACATTCTATGAAGGTCTAAAAATTTTTGATTTTACTTGTTAAATGCACCAGCTTACTACGGCGTTATAAATCAATGTTGTATTTTGAAGAAGGAAAAATAGAATTCAGATAATTACAACAGAAAAAAACCCAGCTTATTGTAATTATTTACTTAAAATGATGAATAAGTGTTTCAATTAATTAAGTAAAGAGGCGCTATAAATAAAATTGATCTCAACATTTTAATATTATATACGTTGCCTTTTTGTTTCTGATGCATAGACACAATTGCCGGAAGAAAAAAAAAGAAGTATTTATTGACTGCTTGAATTTTCCAAGAATATTTACTAACTATTCACTGACACGTCGCCCTACTAATTGGTAATTATTAAAGAGTAAAATATTCGTGGATTCTATTTGAAATGTGTTTCGTTTTGGCAGAGCCTTATTCTGATGACGTATAGATGAGAAGTATACAATGTCATCTGTGCACAGCCTAGCAAATTTTATCCTATTTTAATTTTAGCGTTTTTTGCAGGTTGTGTGTATGATCCGAAAAGCGATATTTTGTGTCTCCTATAATAAGAGGTCGTTTAAAAAGAAAATCCCGGCGCTTATAGTCAATTGATTGATTGATTGATTGAATACTTATATACCGCTTGTATCCATGCTATTTTAGCATGCTCACTGCGCTCTCAGCGATGGCATCAGAAGTTGTCGGAATGATTCATTGTTTCGATGTTCGCCGCCCATGGGGGAAGCCATCTCCGGCTTTGAATTCAGAGTTTCCTTCTCTTAGATGAGTTGCCGTCCAAGGTTAACGAGTCCCATCCACCCGGGGTGCTGGTGAAGTTTTTTGGCTTTGGCGGGGATTGAACTCAAGACCATGAAAAATTCCGGGATTACTGTGTCTTTGTAGGTGTGAACTCAGCGATGCATATTAATGAACAAGTTTTCATACTGCTATACTTCAGTATTTTTTAATTTTTTAAAAAAGTGGGGGGGGGGGGGAAGGGGGCAAGTGTTGTTCGGATAACCTACGTTTAGAATAAGCGGATTTCGCACATTCGACGCTGTACTGGATTTCACAAATTAAAATGTGGAATGAATATTACATCCTTACCAACACGGTCAAAAATCGCTTCTATGTCCTTGCTAAGTTGTTGTTCTCCTTAATTCGTTTTCTTATTTCAAATAATTTATTCCTTTCTTTCTCTATTTTTTTTCAATCTTTCTTTCTTTCTCTCTTTCTCTTCTTTCTTTCTTTCTTTCTTTCTTTCTTTCTTTCTTTCTTTCTTTCTTTCTTTCTTTCTTTCTTTCTTTCTCTCTCGCTTTCTTTCTTTGTTTTATTTCTCCTTTCCCCCCTTCTTTCTTTACTTCTGTCCTTTCTTTCTTTCTTTCTCGATTTCTCACTTTTCTTTCTCAATTTTCTTTCTTTCTTTCTTACTTTATTTCTTTGTTTCTTTCTTTCTCAATATCTCACTTTTCTTTTCTTTTCCTTTCTTTCTTTCGTTCTTTTTTCTTTCTATTCTTTCTTTCTTTCTTTTTTTTCGATCCTTGCTTTCTTTCTTTTTCGGTTTCTTTCTTTCCTTATCTCTTTCTTTCTTTACTTTATAACAAAGTAAGAAATCAAACTTTCCCTGAAAAAAATATTTGTTGAAAATTGTGGCATATAAAAAAATAATTTTTTTTTTTGAAAAATAAGATTGACACGTCGTCCATGAAAACTCTTATTGATCTTGCTATTGATTCCTTTTCATGGTAAAATGGAAGAATTTCTACGTGAAGATATAAAAACAGAAGTGAAAGCGTCCATATTTCTATTGTTCAAGGACGAGACGAGTCCCTCTATTCGAATACACCTTTTTCGGTAACACTACTGATAGTACTCTTACCATGAACCGAGATTTCAAAGTTGCAACTAATTTTTTTTTCCCCTTGAGAAGGAACTTAGAGGAAGTGATCAAGCCAGTTATATATATCAGTTAATAGAAGCCCTTATATAAAAGGCATTATCATTATGGCTTTTATTAAAATAATTTAAAAAAACAAAAAAAAAAACAAAGACAAAACAATACATTCAGTCTGTGGTGGATTCTGTGGGCTGGAAGTATCCAGGCATTGGTGGTCTTTTTGATAGTAATACCTACTAGTAACCCCAGTGCCCCTATAAAGGTCCGTTTGTAAATTTTTTCTGGCTCTGCCACAGTACCAAATATTCACCCATAACTTAAAGAGTCCAGAGAAATTCTTGTAACTAAATCTAAAGATGAAGCTCTCGTGTCTAGGGCAGTGGTGGGCAAATCGCGGCTCGTGAGCAGCATGCGGCTCTTTAGCGACCTGAGTGCGGCTCGGCCAGTCGGACACAAATTGGGGTTGACTCCGAAAAACATGGTTCTTGACAAGTTCTTGACAAGAAATTTACCTCTCAAACATTTTGCTGCTGATTTTTAGTTCTTTTGACTAATGAGTTTGCCGACCAATGGTCTAGAGTAAAGTATGTTATGCTGAATCGTTCTGCTAGCAAAAAGTCACATGCATGGCGAGCAACAAGGTCAATGCAAGTAGTTTGACCTGAGCATGGGGGAGAGGGTAAGACCGCGATGCCATCCATAATTAAATCACCACCCCAATCTGTTGTATAATTACATCAGCGACTACACACGGTATATATTTTTTTTGCACAGGGCGCACAATTAAATCACCTAGTAACCCCGTTACATCACGACGTCTGAGGCTGCCGCATCACGGCACCCTCGGACTTCATTTGCTGCTCACTTTGCATGGCAACGTCAAACAGCGCCATCAGCGTTACGTCACACGGCTTACCCCCCCCCCTTCCTTTTTTTACCCCCTTCCCTCCCCCCGGCACGTGTTAGTCATTACCAACAAAGAGGAGACAAGATATCATCAAGAATGCAAGATAAATGTAACATTGGTTGTTTCCCCTTACCCTTGGACTGGTGGCTCCGTATTGGAGATGAAGGGGATTTTTTTTGGGGGGGGGGAGGTGGAATATTTGCTTACGCGGGGAAAAATCTCCTAATTAATTCCAGCCAAAGAAGAAATGTACATGATGCGAGCTTTCTTGGCAAGTCAGCGCTGTGCCGGTAATAAGTATTTTGCTGGAAGATAATCAGATTAGCGCACGGTGGTGCTTAATGCTGGCAGATACGGGCTCGCTAGATTCTTAGTACAGCTTCATTGTACATATCTGATCTCGGGGGGGGGGGGGATACGATAGTACGGGGGCTCTTAATGCTGGCAAATACGGTCTCACTAGATTCTTAGTATAACTTTATTGTATATATATTATAATTATCTGACCGAAGCTGTGACACTACGGTGGTGCTTAATGCTGGCAGATACGGGCTCGCTGGATTCTTAGTACAGCATCATGGTACATATCTGATCGGAGGGCTACTACAGTACGAGGGGTGCTTAATGCTGGCAGATGCGGTCTTACTCAATTCTTAGTACAACTTCATTGTGCGTATCTGATCGGGGGGCTACGAGAGTAGCACCAATAAACTTACGGGGGGTACGTTCATGCTGGCAGATAGCGTTAAAGTGCATCTGATCAGACTGGGACGATGAGACGCATTAAGACACAACATTGAAAAAGAAACACATAAAAAATGATAAAGGTTTATTTTTATTTATTTCGTTTTTTTTTAATATTAAAAGTTCGTGACGCTTGTTAATTAATTACTACAGTTTAAAAAAAAAATACATATTAGAAAGAAGAAAGGAAAAAAAAAGATGGAGAAATTGAAAACGAAACAAATATGTATGATACACACGACCCAACATTTGTATGATACAATGACCAAACATTTGTATGATACAACTACCGAATAGTTGGTTGCCATTAATTACTAACAACAATAATTATACGTTGTGTCAGAAGATCAGCACCAAGTTAAGCAGCACGCGGTTGCTGGCAGTGTTCCACACACACACACTGATACATACACTCACACATTGCACCGACACACGTAAGAACACGGATTATCTCCCATTAATTCCGCTGTTGCCACCATTTACCTGATCTATGGAGATTTATCCCTAGAGGAGAACATTACCCGTTAACACACAAACAAGAAGAATGAGATGAAAAAAAATTAAGAAACCGTAACAAAGGATGAGTTCGATCTCCGGCGCTTGTTTGTGCACAATGTTTCCAACGGATCAAGATGCATATCACATAGACCAACATTCTCAGGTGGTAGTTATTAGCAGAGATGTACAGCGCCACCGTGATACCAGTGATAGTGGCGATTTATGGTGTGTGCAATCATCGTGAGGGTGCACAACGGGTTTTTTAGGGGGGGGGGGGGGAAACGGGGTAGTTTGGGGAAGGTAGCGGGGGGGGGGGGTCGGCTGGGGGAACGGAGGGGGAGTTGGGGCAGGGACGGGGTTGCTGTTTTCTAACGACATTCTTGACATGCGCCAAAACCAACAACAGAAAAAAAAATGAGGATGTATGGGTTAATGTTTGATTACGTCGCCTGGAACAAGCACGACGATAAGACATGAGTACGCCTCCTTTCCTCCCACACCCCCCTCCTCCCATCCCCAACCTCATCGCACGCTAATGAGCGAGGAACGCATATTCCTACATGCTCATCGACACGGTGTAGGTGGACCGATATTTAATGGTTCATGATAGCTGATAAATAAATGATAAAAATATGTTTATCGTTAATAGCCCAAAATCACACGTAATAATTCTCTGGGGGCCGTAACGTTCTGTTCAATACGCACGTAAAATAAAACACTCCAGTAGCTAACGCTCAACGGGATTCTTCTAAAGTGCGTTACATGAATGCGTGTAACTTGAATGCGTGTTACTTAAATGAGTGTTTCGACAAGTAACTTTAGTAGATGGGAGGCTCATGCATTGCCGCCGGCAATGTTTGGCAGTTTTTTTTCTAGAATGACATTAACAGTCAGTGGCGTAGCGAGCTTAATTCGCGCCAGGGGCACAATACCTTTTTAGCGCCCCCAATACCTTTTTAGCACCCCCCAATACCTTTTTAGCGCCCCCCCCCTATTCGAAAACCATACAATATTATAGTAAAATATACCATTTGGTGCCCCTTTGTGAGAAGCGCCCGGGGCATGATGCCCCCATTGCCCCCCCTCACTACGCCACTGTTAACAGTGTACATTTAATTTGCTTAACTTCTGATTACAAATAGGCTAATATACATAACTTGTTATTTTTTTCCATAATATCGTCCGCTATAAAATAGTAAACCTAAAATTTAAAGAATCAATTGGCAAAATATAAGTTATATTTTTTGCCCCCCCCCCCTTTTTTTTAGTTTACCGTATTTAAGCATTAGCTTATTTAACATTGTAATCCTAAATCTGCCATTGGGTGCAATGGATACACAGTTCTTAAAAAAAAGGAATATTTGAAGTAATTCCAAAGTCAGTTTTGATACACACGACTTGGTCATGCACGGCATCACGAAGAGCTGTCTAAAAAAAGAATTATTTCGGTCACTTCTGTCTCAAATAAGATTACCGGAAGAAATAGAATGGGACATCAAGTTCCTCTAGTTTTAGATTGATAGAGTCATCTAGTAATAGCCTTGATAGAGTCATCTAGTAATAGCCTTGATAGAGTCATCTAGTAATAGCCTTGATAGAGTCATCTAGTAATAGCCTTGATAGAGTCATCTAGTAATAGCCTTGATAGAGTCATCTAGTAATAGCCATGATAGAGTCATCTAGTAATAGCCTTAATAGAGTCATCTAGTAATAGCCTTAATAGAGTCATCTAGTAATAGCCTTAATAGAGTCATCTAGTAATAGCCTTAATAGAGTCATCTAGTAATATCCTTAATAGAGTCATCTAGTAATAGCCTTAATAGAGTCATCTAGTAATAGCCCTTAAACTAAATAAACATCCTTCGCTTTAAGAAGTATTAGGGGAAAAAAAATTTGCTGTTGTAAAACTGAAGGAAAAAAAATTGGATGATACATCCCACCCTCTTAATCACAAATACCTGTAACTTAAAGCTAGGACCGAAAGAAATAAACATTATTTTTGTACCCAAGTCTGTACGAATTTACCAGCGTCCTCCCCAAAGTTACCAAATGTAAATGATCACTAATTAAGTCATTATTATCACCAAAAGGAGCTCATTCATGGTCGATTTCTACACTAGGGAAATACTTTAGATGCCCTTGTATTTAAATTGTAAATTTTTATCTCGGTTAAAAAATATGTCTAGATTTTTGTTTTCTGAAAAAATGAATATGTATCATGAATTAAAAAAAATTAATAATAAGTTTCCGTTTCTTTGGATCAATAATAAATCTTATCTTATCTTATCTAATCTTTATCTTATCGTATCTTTATCTTATCTTACATTTCTTTATTTTATAATATCTTATCTTATCATATCTATCTTATCTTAAAGATAACATAAGATAAGATAGATAGGATAAGATATTATAAAATAAAGGTAAGATAAGATAAGATACAATAAAGATATCTTATCTTATCTTATATTATCTTATATTATCTTATCATATCGTATCATATCCTATCCTATATTATCTTATCTTAAAATTTAAACAAAAAAATTGCGCAGAAAGCCCACACGATAAATTTTAAGTAAATTAAAAAACTAAACTTTTGAGGTGATCCCGTCAAGGTTTTTGACATACTTTTATCTTACATATATTATTAAATAAGTCTATTTTAATTACAACTTTATGAAACAGGCTACAAAATTTAGGCTTTACGATTAATCAGTGTGAATTTTCTAATTTTTCGGCAATTTTAAAGAAGATAAAATCAAATTTAGCCACACTTGTCAGATAAATCTTTTTCTCACTTGCGTGCTGTTGGTTTTTTTTTTTTACCGTTGTAGATTTTGTTGCACTTGTCGAAGTTTTATATAATTTTATTTCTTGTACATAGCATGATACATCGACAACATCAGCGACAGAATCAATTTAACTCTTGATATATGTATATATATATATATATACATACAGAGACAGAGGAGAGGGAGAAATGGATAGAGAGAGAGGGGGGGAGTGAGAGAGAGAGAGAGAGAGAGAGAGAGAGAGAGAGAAAGAAATAAAGAGAGAAAGAGAGAGAGGTGAAGAAAGATGGAAGGTGTTGGATAAAGGAAGTGACCTTGATCTGAAGAAAGGCGCCACGCCCATTTTTATGTGTTCATTTGACGTCATAAAATGGGCTGTCGTTAGGATGCACATTTATTTCGAAAGGGGAAAGCACCCGGGTAATTTAGTTTTATATATAGGCCTATATACAACTATCGGAAACTTTTTTCCTCTGTTTGTTTGTAATTATGGTAGCGACTGCTTCAGTGGCGTAGCTAGAGTTAGTGTGTCCCGGGGGGTCAGCAAAGACAAGCGATTCTACAAAAAAAAAAAGGACTTTTCACCGTAAATGACAACAACAAAAAATACAAACCCATCCTATAACTCAGATATGCTATAATGGAATTCTCTTCCACTACACATCCGCGATATAACAACCACCACAGCCTTAAAAACTGTCTCTCAAAACACATCTCTTTAAACTCTGCTATCCTGACTGATTGCCCCCTCTGGCCGATAAACGATGCTATTAACCCTTAAAACACCAGATAGGGTTACTGCCAATTAAACAACAAAACGTTTCGGTACTTGGATATCTTTGGATTATGTTCGTTGTTTTAAAAAAAATTAAAATGTTGAATATCGTTGTTTTTATTATTACCTTATAAAAACCGGTCAGGTATAATAGATTTAGTAATCACTTAGGCCGGGGCCGGACCGACGGCAGCACGCCACTGAACGACTTAGGTCGGACCGGACCGACGGCAGCACGCCACAGAACGATTTAGGCCGGACCGGACCGACGGCAGCACGCCACAGAACGATTTAGGCCGGACCGACGGCAGCACGCCACTGAACAATTTAGGCCGGACCGGACCGACGGCTGCACGCCACAGAACGATTTAGGCCGGACCGGACCGACGGCAGCACGCCACTGAACAATTTAGGCCGGACCGGACCGACGGCAGCACGCCACTGAACGATTACGAACTAAAATGAAAATACAGGTACTTTTTTAAAAGTACATACTGTAATGTCCCCTAACCCAAAGTACATACTGGAATGTCCCCTAACCCAAAGTACATATACTTGAATGTCCCCTATCCCAAAGTACATACTGGAATGTCCCCTAACCCAAAGTACAAACTGGAATGTCCCCTAACCCAAAGTACAAACTGGAATGTCCCCTAACCCAAAGTACAAACTGGAATGT
Organism: Omphiscola glabra; assembly: GCA_964017045.1. Classification (NCBI taxonomy): domain Eukaryota; kingdom Metazoa; phylum Mollusca; class Gastropoda; family Lymnaeidae; genus Omphiscola; species Omphiscola glabra. The sequence continues at coordinate 11,479,193 of OZ024811.1, read as the reverse complement.
CCCCTAACCCAAAGTACAAACTGGAATGTCCCCTAACCCAAAGTACAAACTGGAATGTCCCCTAACCCAAAGTACAAACTGGAATGTCCCCTAACCCAAAGTACAAACTGGAATGTCCCCTATCCATTTCATTATTTTGTTGTGGTCTCTCTTTCTTTTTTTCCCCAGACACAAACAAAGATGGTGTCATTGAGAAGTGTGACTTTGACAACGCACTAGAGGTAACCGTGGGTTTATCAATCAGCTTCTTCGTCTGTCTCGTTAAGTTAACTACACCAACATAGCGTCATAGTTTTATGCATGTCAGATAGTAAACGTATGTGTGCGAACACGAGTTGCCTGAAGGATTAGTCCAGGTAAAAAGTATTCTTAGATCCAAATTTTAGTGCAAATGATTAATTAGGAGGCTCGTTTCCCACGTGATGAGTCTTCTTACGCATCCCTGTTTACTAATGTAAAAAAAAAAATTATAATTTTACCTGTTACAAAAAATCAAATATTTATATTTTTTCAAATCAAATTTTACTTAAAAGCCGATTAAGTTGTTCAGATGTAAAAAAAAAAAAATTCTCTTCCACAACATATCCGCAATATACCAACCATCACAGCCTTCAAAACTGCACTCAAAACACATCTCTTTAAACTCTACTATCCTGACTGATTCCCCCCCTCTGACCGATAAACGATGCTGCTGGGTGCCGTCCATGGCACGACATATAAATAGCTATAGAATGTGTGGAGTGAAATCTTTTTTTTTTTTTTTTTAATTTAATTAATGTATGTTAATATTTAAGTTCATGCTTATGTTTGTTAAATTGTATGTACAGAGTGGTGAGCCCAGCCCTAGGCTGGGGTAACACGCTATATAAAACTACTAATACTACTACTAATAACCGCTAACGACACTGCGGTAATCCCCAGAAAATATCCAGTCTTCACCATTGGAAAAATAACGATGCGGCTTTTAAAGAGTCGCAGGACACATTAAACGTGATCTGGGAAGGTCTAAGGATAAGAGCGGACAAAAACAAAGTAAGTTTTAGGGGGGGGGGGGAGATTTGACCAAGTTTGTATTAAGATTTAACAAAAGACTGACCAAGTTTGTATTAAGACTTAACAAAGGACTGACCAAGTTTGTATTAAGACTTAACAAAGGACTGACCAAGTTTGTATTAAGACTTAACAAAGGACTGACCAAGTTTGTATTAAGACTTAACAAAGGACTGACCAAGTTTGTATTAAGACTTAACAAAGGACTGACCAAGTTTGTATTAAGACTTAACAAAGGACTGACCAAGTTTGTATTAAGACTTAACAAAGGACTGACCAAGTTTGTATTAAGACTTAACAAAGGACTGACCAAGTTTGAAATTAAGACTCAACAAAGTTTGCTAAGCATGTAAATAAGGCTTATAAATTTATTTTAAAAAATCAAAATTACAAATCAAGTCTATACACACAAAAAATCCAAGACTTGCATTTAGTTTTTTCTTGGACATACCCTTTTCCAGGAACCATGAACACCATCTATTAGGCATTGTCTTGACAAGAGCGATGATCTATGTATGCATAAAAAAAATATCTTCCTCTTCTTCTTGTTTAGGATGGTAAAATCACAAAAGAGGAGTGGACGAAGATGTGGGAAGAGTGTATCAAAGACGTAGTGGACGGTAAACAATTCCCAGAATGGCAGCAGAAGTACATGGAGTTTATGTTTTATGCCAACGACACGTCAGGTAGGACATAGTGGAATTTGAGTGTTTTATGCCAACGACACCTCACGTAGGACATGGTGGAATTGTTTAATTTCAACGACATCTCATGTATGATGTAGTGGAATTTGAGTGTTTTATGCCAATGACATCTCAGGTATGATGTAGTGGAATTTGAGTGTTTTATGCCAATGACATCTCAGGTATGCTATAATGGAATTTGAATGTTTTATGCCAATGACATCTCAGGTATGCTATAATGGAATTTGAATGTTTTATGCCAATGACATCTCAGGTATGTTGTAGTGGAATGTGAATGTTTTATGCCAATGACATCTCAGGTATGACATAGTGGAATGTGAATGTTTTATGCCCATGACATCTCAGGTATGCTATAATGGAATTTGAATGTTTTATGCCAATGACATCTCAGGTATGACGTAATGGAATTTGAATGTTTTATGTCAATGACATCTCATGAATGACACGGTTTAAGATTTCAAGCAAACTGCTATTTGTGAAACAAGGAAAATACTTCAACATCTCAGCTTTGGCTGGTATAAAGAAACAATGTACATAAAAATAACACTGCGCTGCGGATTGCCCATGTCACATACTGTGGCTCAGCAGATTAAAGCCAAATCCAATTTTGTCCCTTAAACATATGCGGCCGTATTTGCCCATTAAACCCATGGGGACATTACATTCCCCAATAAACACACGGGGCAGTGCATTGACCATTAAACACATGGGGGGGGGGGACAGTGTATTTCCCAGTAACCCCATGGGACGGTCTGTTGGCCATTATGCATACGGGGCATTACATTTCCCAACAAACACACGGGGCAGTGCATTGACCATTAAGCACTTAAGGGACAGTGTACTTCACAGTTAAAACGCAGGTTGCAGTACGTCGCCAACTAAACGCTTGTGTCTGTTTCAGGCGATGGTTTCATCGACCGTGACGAGTACACTGCCATCTACCAGCTGTTTGGCTTTTCAAGCGAGACTGTCAACCAAGCTTTCGACAAAATATCAGAGGTGAGCCTTTCAATGATGTTTTGGCTTGCAGAGGGGGGGGGGCGGGGGGTGTCTAACTAGTGATGTTCTCGTAAGGGGGAGATAGTTCTTCTTGTGATAGTTCAACAGAGGAGATTTTTCTTTTTGTCTGGATATTTTAGCAGGGGTGGTAGTCCTCTTAATGAGGACATATTACAAAGGGGGTGGGGTAGAACGCATACAATGTCACCTTATCAAGGGCGGTAAAGTCAAATTATAAAGGGAGGTAATGTCAAAATAAGGGGAGGTAATTTTTTTGCTTATCAGTCTTGTCTAAAATAATTTTTTGCGCTTAGGAAACATAATACGAAAAGTGTATCTGTGTGGGTTGGGGGTGGACAAGCTTGACATAGTTCTTACCACCAGCACCATGCACATGAAAATAGTTCTTAGCGAGGTAATTCTTATAGGGGAATTACCAGGTTTTTTTTTCTCGCATCTGCCTTGGATAAGAGAATAGTAGTTGTTTCAGATTTATTATTGACATAGCAACGAAAGCAATTTATGAATATATAATTATTTATTACAGAAGGTTCACATTGACCCGTGTTGATATGATAGTGGAGTAAGTTGATTTAAAAACAAGAAAGAAAGAAAGAACTGTCAACGTTTACAAATAAATATTTTTAAACAATACGTTTTTTAAAAATGTATTTATTTTTCTTTCCAGGGTGTTAAAGACAGAAAACTGTCGAAAGATGACTTTGAAGGATTATGGCGGGAATATTTCATATCGGAAGACGAGAATGCCAAAGGGAATTTCCTGTTCGGCAGACAAGGACATTAGCGTGGCCTTGAGTTCGAAACAGCATCCAATTTAAAGTCGTTATGTCTTCTTTTTAACCGTACAAACACCGAGAACTCAGTTCAGAGATATTTTATTTACAAATAACATTTATTCATCATTTGTTCACGTGTTATATAAATAACCAAGATGATCCATCAAAATGGCGGGCAGGTCATGGAAATGACGATAACATCTGCAAATAAGCATGTGTTAATAATGAAAACATATTTTTGAGCATTTGATTTCAACGGAACATGGAAGAGAGAAAAAAACAACAACATTAATTTACTATTTTACAAACGATTTGGATTTCTTAGTATTTAAACAGAACACAAAATTTATATATTCAATAAATATTTTGTCACGATAAAAATATCATGCGTGACAAAGTAGACGAAATACGATTGAGACCATGGCGAGAGAGATATACATGCAAGCTCAAATTTTGTGATATTTATTTAAGCGTATTATTATGATATACTTCCAATTTTTTGGGAAATATTTTTATTTTAAAAAAAAAAAAAGTGTCTTTGAGTGGTTAAAATTTTCACATGAAAACTTTAAACTTCCCCATTTGAAAATGTTGCTCACTTGCGACGTTTTATGAAGACCACTTTCTCCCAAAATTCCTTCGAATGTTTGTTTACATGTCAGACACATTTTTACCTGATCAAATATTCTGCTTACAATTTTTTTTTTAAAAACATTAAAATAAAATCCTTTACCTAAGCCTCTATTTTAAATAAAACTTTTATTTTTTTAAAAAGGAAAATTCGCTCAGAATTTTTTTTCCTACCTCGAGTGATTGCAAGAATAAAAATAAAATTTCCCATAATTTTTGAAAGTTTCATGCAAGCTGAATGGATTGAATGTTAGTAAATAAAATCAAGAATTTAAAAAAAAAGGATATTTTTTCTGTTTTTCTATTTATATCCGTCTAAGATATTTTATTGTTTAAACCCCCGTTTGTTTTGTCTGCCGACGAAGGCTTCTAGCCGAAACATTCATTTGACTGTCCTGTCTTTTTTTTTTCCTTTGCAAGATTTCACAAATCCTGTTATACTATTAAACTACAACCCAGCACATCTTCATTACCCTTGAGAAAATTATTGAAAATGAAGTCAGTTCTTGGAATGAACGAAAGCGCGATAGTACACAGTTAATTAAACGTAACTGTAGACGCCTTTGGAATCATAACAAGGGGGGTGTGCCCCCCTCCATCACCACCTAGGCCCTCTGTATAATGAGATCAAGCACATGAAAATCATTCATACAAATGTTTATGTCGCTGGGAAAGCTGGATCCCACATGAACGTTTAGTGGATGAACATTTATCGAATGAACATCTAGTGGATGAACATTTGGTGGATGAATACTTATTAGTGGATGAACATTTGGTGGATTAACATTTGGCGGGGAAAAATTTAACTGCGGAGAATTCTTAAAGGGGGTGGGCATATGATGGATGAACAATTACTGGATAGACATTTGCTAGATGAAAACTTAGCAGATAAAACTTTGGGAAATAAACATTCAGCAGATGAACTTTTGGTAGATGGACATTTACTAGGGGAAAATCAAGCAGATACACACTTGGTGCTTGAACATTTAGTAGATGAACATTTAGCAGATGAACATTTTGTAGATGAACATTTAACAAGTGAACATTTAGTAGATGAACATTTAGCAGATGAGCATTTAGTAGATGAACATTTAGTAGATGAACATTCCACAGGTGAAAATTTAGTAGATGAACATTTAATAAATGAACATTTAGCAGATGAACATTTAGTATATGAACATTTAATAGATGAACATTTAGTAGATGAACGTTTAGTTACAGAATGTTTCATAGATGAGCGTATTCGTTTTGATTATAATTACAACCCCAAAAAAAAATAATTAAAATTTGTGCTTTTTCAAGGAAACCTGAAAATCAACATTATTTATCAGATATTGCTATTGTAATGGACAGACTTGCAGCGAGCACATATCCTGGCACCACTCACTGGGACAGTTGAATTTACACCAGCCGTTCATGCCTGGGGTTTGAGTCCAAAGCTTAGTCGCCTTGTAGCACAGCGTCTTCGACGTCGCCGGGGCTGACGACGGCGACGACGCCACTGCCGAGGTGGGCACCGCCGACGTGGACAAAATAGTGTTGGCGGAGGCGATCCAGTCAAACGCCGATGGATCGATGTCGATTTTGTACGTTTGGTATTTGCAGTAGCAGGAGCAGAATTCGGGCACGCACCGTCCGGTCTGGCAGTTCCTCAGACACCAGTTGGCACCGCCCGGTATCAGTTTCTGGATGCCGCGTGGCTCGCACACGACGTGGTCGGCCAGCGGGGAGCAAGGCGCGGGGCCGTGCGGTGACAGCGTGCTGGTGGTTTGCGGAAGTGTTGTAGTGGTTCTCGCGGTGGGTAAAGTTGTTGTTGTTATTGCTGCCTGAACTGTGGGACGGCCTGTGCTGTTGACAGCAGTGGTGCTAGCTGTGGTTGTGGGTTTGTTGGTTGGGTAATCAGGCTCCATCTGCCATGTCGCACCTTCAGGTAAAATCTGTAAGAAAATTTAAAAAATATATATATATATATATATTTGGTGGTTGATTTACGTTAAAGTTATTATGATGACTCACGAAAATTAATATTGTAATGTGAATTGCCACAAAATACAATTTTGCTCACTGGAAGGACATTGGAAGGACATTGGAATGACACTGGAAGGACATTGAAATGACACAGGAAGGACATTGGAAGGACATGGGAAGGACATTGGATGGACACTGGAAGGACATTGGAAGGACATTGGATGGACAATGGAATGAATTTGTGAGGACATTGGATGAATATTGGAAGGACATTTGAAGGATATTGGAAGGACAATGGATGGATATTGGAAGGATATTGGAAGGATATTGGAAGGATATTGGAAGGACATTGGATGGATATTGGAAGGATATTTGAAGGACATTGGATTGACAATGGAATGACAATGGAATGACAATGGGAGAACATTGGATGTATATTGGAAGGATATTGGAAGGGTATTGGAAGGATATTGGAAGGATATTGGAAGGATATTGGAAGGACAATGGAAGGACAATGGATGGATATTGGAAGGATATTGGAAGGCAGTTAGAATGACATGAGAATGAAACTGAAAGGCTACGGGAAGGACATTGGGCGGACATTCAGATGAAATTGTAAGCAAATAACAGGACAATTTAGTAAAACTCCATCTACGCATTTCCTGATATTTCTATCATATCTCAAAAATCAACAACACTACTTTCCCCGGAACTTCTCTCCTATGAGACAACAAGAGTATATTTTTAACAAAAAAAGAAGAAATTTACATTTTTGCACAATACTATTAAAAAAAAAACACACACACATACAAAACACAAACATAATCTCCAAAGAAAATCTAATTTTGAAAACAAGGGGGGGGGGGAACCACACTAAGCAGCAAAGATGAAGGTAAAAGACAGAAGATGAATCTCACCTCTATATCAGCACAGTTGACGAAGTGTTCCTGTGGACCACACCCCAGACAAGACTCACACGGCGGTGTAGCCTTATTTTCTCTGTAACCTAAAAGAAATGAAACAAAAGCACAACTTTTATTGGATTTTCTAGTTTTGTTTAATTTCTTACTTTGTTTTACTTCAACAAATTTTATTGGATTTTCTCTAAGTGAAACAATGAGGGGACATTGATCACTTGCATCGAACAGTTACAACAAATTATAGAGACTTCGATCAAATACATCGATTAGTTACATCGGCCAATTATATCGATCATTTACAACAATTAGTTACATCCATCGATGGCGGCGACTAGTAAGCTGTGACAAACTTTCATCATACCTGTGACGTAGGTCCATTGCAGCAAACAGCTTGGACAGGACACGTTTTTAGGTAGCACGATGTGAAGATCGTGGAAGCCACCCTTACTGCCTGGGTAGTACTTGGTTGTTTGGGTCTCAGCGATAGTCAGTGGGCTCCGGCTGGAAGTATACAAAAACAACTATCGTCAAACTTTGGTCAGTACTATAATACACATTGCGGAATGAAGGAAGAAATGTCCCTTCCTCTCAGAATATATATACAAATATACACATATATAAATAAATATATATACATATATATACATATATACATATATAAATAAAGAGACTTAAAGCCACGCTTGTATGGGTCCAACTCTGTTTCGTGTGGCCAAAAATAAATGGTTTTTATTGCAGATTGTGGACACGTTTTTTGGTGTTAATGTTCTCATAGTAAGTGACGAAGGCTTCCTGCCGAAACGTTCGTTGTTTTGTTGCGTTCCTTTTTTCAGGTTTAACCTTTCTTTGATTTATTAATTTCCTACAGTTCTGATGGTTGGCCGGCCCACATAACTTTGATGGTTGGCCAGCATAATTCGTTGGGTTGGACTAAACAAAAATTATGAAGGTCGACTCTCATAATGTTTAAAGGTTTGCCTTAATAATTCCGATAATCGGCCTGAGGGTTGGCCAACAGAACTCTGAGGGTTGGCCAACAGAATTCTGAGAGCTGGTCTACACAACACTGATGATCGGCCAACAGAATGCTGAGAGCTGGCCTACAGAACTCTGAGAGCTCGCCTACAGAACTCTGAGAGCTGGCCTACAGAACTCTGAGAGCTGGCCTACAGAACTCTGAGAGCTGGCCTGCACAACACTGATGGTCGGCCAACAGAATGCTGAGAGCTGGCCTAGAGAACTCTGAGAGCTGGCCTACACAACACTGAGGGTTGGCCAACAGAATTCTGAGAGCTGGCCTACGCAACACTGAGGGTTGGCCTACAGACCCTGGGTTGGCTTTATACACGACTGCGACACAAGATCACCCCGCAATGTTCTTAACTTGCGGTGTTAAAACACCGAAAGAACACATCTGCCGTGCAAATGTCCCTCTCATCTTTCATGTTCGAGCTTGCCCCAGGTTTTAGCAGACATCTGCAGTGAAATTAGTAAACAGTGTAATGTTTATAATTAGCATACAGCGTTTCACGCAGCGAGCCTAAATATAGTAACCGGATCTTGCAGTGATATTTCTGTTTCCTCTTCCAAATGTCGTTAAAAAAAAAAAGTCCTCACAATAGATGACATAATTTTCTCATTTTATTCATTTTTTAGTAATCTCAACCTTCAAAAAAACCAACAAAAAAACCCTAGCTGTTTTCAACCTTTGAATTATGGCTATTTATAACTCCAATTTTGTCGAGCGGTACACATCTTGCGCTACGATCTATGCTCCAGCTCACCGAGTCCCCCTCCCCCCCAACCCAATACGAAAACCCATTTGACCCAAAACGTCTCATTGATTAAGTATAGAGTGTTAAACAGCTGTTCTGTCTCACTAAATTAAAAGTGGCAGGGCCTTTCGATCAGTGGCGGATCGAGAGGACATGGTCAGGGTGGTTTGGAGGGGAGGGGGTGGTGTGGGGTGACATCACGAGCCTTTGATTCTGACTAAAGTTTTTTTTTTTTTTTAAACAATACATATGTTTTGTGTATCTATGTAAGTTATTTTTGTAATTACAACAAAATATTACGTCAGGGTGGTAACGAAAGGAACCCGAGGGAAAAGATTAAGGGGGGCGGCTGGTTAGGGGTAAATGCTCAAAAGCAGTTCTTTCTGAATCCGACAATGCAATAACATATAGGCCTATGTTATCGTTTTTTCTGTTTGAGGTTATTTGCTTCCCCCCCCCCCCTTTCACCAATCCTTTTTTAAGTCAACACCCGATAGGTTGTTAGACCACTGGGGCTACTTCTGAATGCAGTGTTTAAATATATATATATATATATATATTTTTAGCCGTCTAAAATATTTCAAGATGATTGATATTTAACATTACTTCACTTTCTTCAGTCGGTGAGTTCCGATTAGCTGTACTGCCTTCAATTTAGACACTGTTATTAGTTGCTTGTTAAAAATGATCTAAACGTGTTTAAATAATATTGTTGGTGTGCAGTGGCGTAGGAAGAGGATGTGAAGGTGCTGTCGCCCCCTTGGGGAGTAATTTTTTTTCTTCTTCTTCTTTTTCATATTGAGGGGCGGCATTTTCGGGAAAATGGGGGATTTATTTTCGTAAAAATGAGCGTCACAAAAAAATATGCTTAACCCCGTCCGGGCGCCACTAACCCTAGCTACGCCACTGTTGGTGAGTACATAATTCTTGTGTAGAGTCTTGAAGAATGAAGTTGAGCAGGGTACCCCCTTGTCATATTTGACAATGCATTTGACTTTGTAGCATGCGGTTCTCAAACTAAAGACCAGCGGGCTGAATTTTGACCACCACGATTTTTCCTTCTGTCAGGGATCTGACGTTTTCCTCTTAGGATTAAATAGTGACCCACCTAGTAAAGAAATCGGCGAGTTCATGGATCCCCTATTCCAATAGGATTAAAAAACGACCCACCTGTCAAAGCAATCGGCCAGGGCAGGTACCTGCATCCCACCAAGACTAATGACCCACCAGGTAAAAGCACTCCGGCAGGTCAGATACCTGCATCCCACTAAAACTAATGACCCACCTGTCAAAGCACTCGGCCAAGGCAGGAACCTACATCCCACTAAAGCTAATGACCCACCTGTTAAAGCACTCTGGCAGGTCACAGCCCTGCATCCCACAAAAACTAATGACCCACCTTTTAAAAAGCGCTCGGCCAGGACAGATACGTGCATTCCACTAAAACTAATGACCCACCTGTTAAAGCACTCGGTCAGGTCAGGCACGAGTATTCCGTCTCTGAACGGACACAGGCGAAAGATGAAGAAGCCCAGGAGGTTGGAGGTCGTGTAGATGGTGACGTTGATCTCCTCGCCGTGCCGGTACGTCCGCTGAGACGGCAGCTGTGAATACTTTCCCGGGTACTCGTTCTCTCGGAAGCCGCCCATCCGGTCACCGCAGGCGCCACACTCGCCCTTAGCGGGACCCCACTGGTGCTGAGGGGGGGGGGGACATTTGTTTTATTTAATTAATATGTGTTAATTTTTAAGTTCATGCTTATGGTTGTTAAATTGTATGTACAGCGTGGGGAGCCCAGCCCTATGTTGGGGTACTAGGCTATAAAAAAAAACTTCTTATACTAATTATTATAATGACATCAGGCTTACAGTTGTATTGAAACAGCGTGGGATTATGGGGGTGCTTGTGCGAGTGTGTGTTTGTGATTGAAGTGATTGTATGTGCGATTGTGTTGGTGGGGGTGTTTAAAGGGTTGTCTGAAAGATTCTGTGAGCTATTGCGAAAGAGTGTCATTGTGTTGGTGATTGGGAGAGCGATTGTGTGAGTATGAGTCTATGGGTGATCATGGTAGTGATTGTATTTGCGATTGTGTACGTGATGTTATGAATGATTTAATTTGGGATTTACTTTTTGATTGTGTTTGTGATTGTGCTTTTTAGATTGTATTTGTGATTGTTTGAGTGATTGTGTGTGTGTGTCAGTGTGTTTGGAAGGAGTGTATATGTGTATGTGATAGTCCGGTTTCAAAGCTTGTGAGTTGGAACAGTATGTGTAAAAACAGTGTGAGTAACAACAGTATGTGCAACAACATTGTGTGTAACAACAGTATGTGTAACAACAGTGTGTGTAACAACAGTGTGTGTAACAACAGTATGTGTAACAACAGTGTGTGTAACAACAGTGTGTGCAACAACAGTGTGTGTAACAACAGTGTGTGCAACAACAGTGTGTGTAACAACAGTGTGTGTAACAACAGTATGTGTAACAAGATAATGTGTTACGACAGTAAATTCTACAATATAATTTACATATTAAACTATGTATATATATATTCATTATAAGAATACGTTACGCAGTATTATTAACTATATATCCAATTGTAAGAATATTTTACATATTAACTTCGAATCCATTTTTTGGATAAGTTACAGATTAACTCCATATCCACTGTCGGTGTAAGTTAAGGATTAAAGCTCAGGGGACAGAGCAGATCGTGACTCAGGCTTTAAACTTATGACGTATATGCCGTGAACTCGCTTACCTCAAACCCGCCGCAGTTGAGCAATTCATCATAGAAGTTGACAGACGCATCGGGCACTCCTTCCCGCCAATAGCTCGATCTCATGGGTGGCTCAATCATCCTCGCGCGAGAATTTGAGCTTACGTCACGCAGCAGAAGGCCGACCACGGTAACCAGTGCGAACAGAAGTGAGTCTATTTTCGGCTTAGGCAGAGCCCTCGAGTGTGACAGCCATGACGTCATAGTCTTGTTACAAAATCTTCATGCTACGTTGGCCCGGTGTGAAAATGGGGACCGGTCTCTCGTGAACCAAACCGCCGAGACAAACAGTTTTTCATCAGAATCAACGTTACAATTTTGGTCTGAAGTTCCAGCAGTGGTGTCACTCGTTCCTGAAAGGGGGTCACAGGTCCAAGCAATCTGGTCACAAGTTTCTTGAAAGGGGTCACAGGTCCCCGCAATGATGTCACAAGTTCCTGAAAGGGGGTCACACGTCGCAGCAAAGAGGTCACAAGTCCCAGCAATGAGGGTCACACGTCCCAGCAATAAGGTCACGAGCCACCAGCAATGATTTCAGTAGTTCAAATCGTCCAACGAAGTCAGTATTTCAGCGTCAGCATTTTGCTAATCCCCAAGTTCGGTCATGTGACAACTTAGTCCTAGAAAAAAGACAAACACAATGAGAGCACAAAGTCACAAAATCACATTTTTAAAACATATTCTGATATTTTTGTTAAAATGCTCTGTATTCATTTCATCACTAGCAGATGCTATAATCATTCTGAATTTTTAAAATTAAATATATATTTATATTTCAAAATACGAATAGAAAAAGTAAAGCTTAGTAGACGTTATAACACAAACTAGTTATTGTACAAACTATTCCCTAGTAGGTCACGAGTATGCCACTTCAAGTCTGCTCTACAAACAAGGGGAGACAACTGTGATGTAAGTCAAGGTATGTGACCACACGTTTTTACATAACCATAAATAAGACCAACTCTAGCTTTTGAGGGTACTTTTTTTTCCCTTTCCCCACTCTCTCTCTCTCTCTCACCCACCCACTCTCTTTTTCTTTCTCTCCGCCTCCGCTAAGTATATCTGTTGAAGGGCTGCACTAAGGTGCTTTAAAAAATTGCATCGTTTGAAAAAAAAATGAAATTACAATTACGTGAGTAGACACCGACGATATGTAAATATATCTATATATATATTGTTTCATTATAAACATGATGCATGACAGCAGCACCAGCGCTAACTTATTTAGAATAATGTGCTAACTCACTTAGAACGATGTGCTAACTCACTTAGAACGATGTGCTTACTCACTTAGAACGATGTGCTAACTCACTTAGAACAATTCGCTAGCTCACTTAGAACGACGTGCTAACTCACTTAGAACGATGTTCTAACTCACTTAGAATGATGTGCTAACTCACTTAGAACGATGTGCTAACTCACTTAGAACGATGTGCTAACTCACTTAGAGCGATGTGCTAACTCACTTAGAACGATGTGCTAACTCACTTAAAACGATGTGCTAAGTCACTTTGAACAATGTGCTAACTCACTTAGAACGATGTGCTAACTCCCTTAGAACAATTCGCTAACTCACTTTAAACAATGTGCTAACTCACTTAGAATTATGTGCTAACTCACTTTTAACGATGTGCTAACTCACATAGAACGCTTTGTCCACTCACTTAAAACGATGTGCTAACTCACATAGAACACTCACTTAAAACGATGTGCTAACTCACATAGAACACTCACTTAAAACGATGTGCTAACTCACATAGAACACTCACTTAAAACGATGTGCTAACTCACATAGAACACTCACTTAAAACGATGTGCTAACTCACACTGTGAATTTGAAACATAAAACGTAAGATGTTGTAACCCACACAACAATCTCATAGTATATAAGTCTTATAATAAATACGGATAAAATGGTGTATTAGCTAACAATCACGTTTTAAAAATACTTGCTACGCATACAATGTCATCAACACAGTTGTCGCTGTAGCTATATAACGGCACATCTACATTATATTTCACTATCACTTTTTCCTTATTCTTATTTTGTAAAGACAACCAGCCACTAGGCAAACCCTTTTTTTTTCCCCCAACTGGAATACAACATACTTTGGTTACCATGGCGACTTTGTAAACTTACCAAAAATAACGCAATTATTATTACCAACGTCGGTCTGACCACGCACCAAAAAACGTGTGTGCCGCACATGCACCTGAGCGTTCACTAAAAGTCTGCCGTGCCTGCGCCAGACTTTGTACTGTCCGTTCCGACCTCCTTCCGCCTGGCCATATCAACATCCCGTTGTTTGAAAAGGGTTCACGCTTGAATGAAGAGGAAATCAGCTCGGTAAAAAGGTAAGTGCACCTGTCATTGTCTGTCGGCTCCGCTCAAGACGATCTATACCAGCCACACTAAAACAAAACAAAAAAACAAAAAACATTGACAGGTCCTGACTCTTGAGAGAAGTCTTGACAACTCTCGTGAATCCACTTGGAGGACTTTTTTTTATTTTTTTTTATTTTTATTATTTTTTTTTTTATAACAAATTGGAGGAAGACTCAAACCAGTCAACAACAGTTTAAAAAAAAACAACAACAGAATAATGTTTTCCAATCATTGGACGAAAACTGTCCCACCACGCAACACCCCCCCCCTCCCTCCCACTTCCCACACTATTTATAAAGACAAACTTAAATAAAATGACGGCTTATATGGACTGTTTTTATAACATCAAGGATATACCCAGGTAGGTGTCTCTTGCGTCGCTTAAAAATGTTATTTTTGCTGGAGTTTCTGAGCTCTCTCTTGTGTTACGGAAATTAGTATTCGTTTATTTAATGACGCCATATTGTGACATAATATAAAAATTTACTTACACTTACAAGGAACATTTCAAATGTGATATGTGTGCGTGTTAGTCCAGGCTCATAAAGTAAACTTAATTTAGAAGGGAAGTAAAAGGAAAGTTAAAGTAAAGTTAAAGTAAAGTAAAATAAAGTAAAGGTAAAGGTAAAGGTAAACGTAAAGTACGTAAAGTAAATTAAAAGTACAAGAAAATTAAAAGGAAAGTAAAAGGAAAGTTAAAGTAACGTTAAAGTAAAGTAAAGTAAAATAAAGTAAAGTAAAAGTAAAAATAAAAGTAAAGTAAAGCAAAGTAAAAGTAAAGTAAAGTAAAGTAAAGTAAAAGTAAATTAAAGTAGAAGTAAAGTAAAGTAAAAGTATATTAATATATTAAAGTAAAGTAAAGTAAAAGTAAATTAAAGTAGAAGTAAAGTAAAGTAAAAGTTTATTAATATATTAAAGTAAAGTAAAATTAAAGTAAAGTAAAAGTAAATTAAGAGTAAAGTAAAAGTAGAGGAAAGTAAAAGTATATTACTATATTAAAGTAAAGTAAAAGTAAAGTAAAGTAAAAGGAAAGTTAAAGTAAAGTAAAGTAAAAGGAAAATTAAAATAGATTAAAGTAAAGTAAAGTCTTCTTACCAACTACTTAGAACGCCAAGGTCAGAAAAGTGCTTATTATAATATTTAATCTGTTTCAATAGGCCTGGCCATTGTGCACTGAATGAGCATCAACACGCTGGCTGATTTTTAATTTAAAAAAATTACTTTCTTTTCAAAGATGTGATTAGCGCACTAAAAAGTAGAAAATAATTTATTACACATTTCTTCAAATTCAAAACAGAAAGAAATACTTTGCAGAAGTTCAGATGCGCAATCTATGTAGCCAAAGTAGGACTTTAAAGAGGTTCAGATGCGCACTCTATGTAGCCAAAGAAAGACAGTGCGGAAGTTGAGACGCGCACTCTTTGCAGGCAAAGAAAGATTAAACAGAAGTGTAGACGGGCAATCTATGAAGCTAAAGGATTCGAAATGAATTTAGACGAAACTTAAATATTATTTTTTAATTAATTTTTAAAAACAAATATTTTATGCACATACTTTCTACCCTTAACACATTGTAAAAGATTTAAAATTATATACGATTTTTTTTTTTTGGGGGGAGCGGATTGATCATTGGTTGACCTCAATCATGAGGGAAATTTTGGCCAACAAAATAATTCGCGCTATGCGTGATTGAAAAGCCAACTTGAGTTTAAATTGCTGACAAAAAATGGGGTTACTGTGACGTATATCGTTATACGGCTGGACCCGTTCTGTAGTCTGGACCCGTTCTGTAGGCTGGACCCGTTCTGTAGGCTGGACCCGTTCTGTAGGCTGGACCATAGATGACAGTCAAAAGTAGAATACCTCATCCTACTGAAAAAGGAGGGTGGGCAATAAGGTGTGTTTACTTCACCACAGTAGAACAAATTGGAGTGTCTAGCCTGCTTTCACCACAGTAGAACAAATTGGAGTGTCTAGCCTGCTTTCACCACAGTAGAACAAATTGGAGTGTCTAGCCTGCTTTCACCACAGTAGAACAAATTGGAGTGTCTAGCCTGCTTTCACCACAGTAGAACAAATTGGAGTGTCTAGCCTGCTTTCACCACAGTAGAACAAATTGGAGTGTCTAGCCTGCTTTCACCACAGTAGAACAAATTGGAGTGTCTAGCCTGCTTTCACCACAGTAGAACAAATTGGAGTGTCTAGCCTGCTTTCACACAAGGCTTTAACAAATAATTTAAATATTAATTTACTCATAAAATATGCTCGGGGCCGTCTTAACAACATAGGAGGCCCTGGGCACAGCAATGCCCTGGAGCCCCCTAGAAAAACACAAAATACCTAGGCCATGAGAAGGGGGACCCTTTATGCTCAAAAAGCGGGGAGAAGGGGCGGGCAGTTTCTCATCATCATCATGTCCCCTAGTCCTTGGACCGTTGGGGCGCCACAGATGACATGAAAACTATCCTCCTCCATTCCTCTCGGTCTTCTGCACTACGTACAGCATCGCTTAGTTTTAATCCCGTCCACTCTTTGATGTTATCTTTCATCTTTTTCTCTGTCTTCCTGCTGCCTACCAACCCGCCAAGAGGAGTGAAAATGTAAAATAAAAGTAAAAATTCAATAAAAAAACAAAATCAATCAAAATCAATAATAGTTTTAAAACATTATTAGAAATAGAATATTAATGATCACAGAGGATGATCAATTATCCTTATTGACAGATAGATAAAGTATTTAATATAAATTAACATAATCGTTTGCGTAATTTTTTTTCTGTGAATTTTTTAAATATTAGTTTAATGTCAATGGTCTTAAGGATCTCTTTTTCCATGCACATAAATGAAAACCAGTTTCAAACGTTTTTGTCGTCCTATTGTACTGCGAATCTGTTTCTTACCTTGTTGTTTTTCGATTCTTATCTTGGAAAAGTAAAACTTATTTGACGAGAGTTATTCCCCTTTAAAAGTCTTGAAACTGTCCAACTTTGATTCGCATTTATAATATTAATTTTGGAATATGCTGGTATACATCGTGGGTTAAAATTGAGAATTTTAAATCCAATTAAATTGTCAAAGTCGTTCAATATTCATTAAAAATGTGTAAAGGACGATGCCTCTATAATAGTGAGTCTCCTACAAACGTGGGGCTCACCTACAAGCGCAGGACCTTGGGCCAGTGCCCACTGGGCCCATGCCTTAATTTTTTAACGATTAATTTTTTTTTTACAATTAATCGACCCATCACTTAACCCATCACTTACAAATGTACCGGAAGTCTAAAAGTAAATATCACTTGAACCAAATAATGTCAACGAACTTGTCTGTTTGCGTAGTTGGTTAAAAGATGACATATATAGGAGACGTTCCAGTGTTATTTCGATTTTCGACAAGTATGTTTAATAAATGTTACTTATGACACTATACATTTTAATTTTTGGATTTAATCGAAATTAACTATTAATTAATCGTTAATTTGTCAAAAGTTAACTATTAAATTTAAATTAATCGTTAACAGCCTTACTTAAGGTGGTCCACGGGTGAAAAAATCGATACTTTGGTTATTTTTTTCCAAAATGAGATTACGTTTTTTTCTGCTAGATTAACCTCTTATGAATACTTTTCTGTTAATGGTTTTAAAAAAAAAATATTTTAAAGATCTTAAATAAGTATTTAAAAGTGGTATGGTAAGACTGCATTTTCAGGAAAATTAAACTTGTGAAGCCAAAGTTTGTCTTTTTAGTCCTTAGTTACAGGTAGTTCGGAACAGCGCTACATACACATATTTGGTATCGATCGAAAGAGAAATGGAGCGGGAACGCGGTGGTTCAGTGATATTAAATAGCAAAAAATTAACATCGAAGCTATTCCGTACTTTATAAACGTATTTTAAGCTTTATGATTGGTCGAGGCATTGACCCCTTGACCTTTCCTTTTCTTACGAAGCTCATTGGTCAAATATTTTAAAATTTGACTTGGATTCCATTTCTACTTCCGCTTTCTTTCTGAAATTATGATGTTATTTTTCAATGAACCTATTATCGCAAATTTTAAATATAAATGGCAGAGGAGTGCGATTTGTAGATTTCGCCCCAGGCAGCACATAAAAACGCCAAAGTTTAGATGAGCGTATTCAGTGTCGAAATCTACGAATCGCACTCCTCTGCGCTATATTAACATTTTATTTCCGCCCTCATTGTGAGTTAGTGAGTGGTATTTTGGCATTGCCTTTTATTTTTGTTTTGACCTTAAGTTAATGGCTTGGCCGCATTTTCTTTGAAGGAATTTTTTTTTTTTCAAATTCTTTTTTTTTTGTTTTTTTTTTAAACTTTAAACTTGATAAATGCACATTTTTGGAATGAACAATAAGTAAATAATATTAAAGATGCAAGGCTAAAATTTGGTGTGACGCAGTGGCGTAGCGAGCTTAACTCGCGCCCAGGGCACAATACCTTTTTAGCGCCCCCCCCCCCATATTCGAAAACCATACAATATTATAATAAAATATACCATTTGGCGCCCCTTTGTGAGTAGCGCCCGGGGCATGATGCCCCCCCTTGCCACCCCTCACTACGCCACTGGTGTGACGTATTGACAATTTAAACATAAATCAATCATTTTTTAAATCATTTAATGCTAACTACGTTTCTGTTCATGGCAGGTTGAAAAGAAATACGATTTTATTCGGACGGCTAATTGACCCACTTCCTGTCAACCTATGGAGCTGCAACTCGGCGCATAGACCCGTTGCCAATGACGAAACGTTCTTTCAAATTTTCAGCCCCCACATTCCAACCCTAACCCCCGATAATCAGTTTCTCCGTTTAAAAAAAAAATAATTACAGGGTAGATGAAGGAAATATGATGATACTGATTTAATGAAAGAAAATATTTCCCGACATCTGAGCTAAATGAAATTTAAATATATCTATCTATATAACTCCAGTGTGTTTGTTGCGTTACATTTTATTTTGTTTTTCTGAAAAGTTGGGGAAGTAAATCCGCGGTACGAAAGCGGTGGGTCATTCAAATATTAATATAGTTCAGGGGGCGAGACACAAATGTGCACTAATTTGATATTACATTGTATAAAGGTTTATGCGAAAATGTTTGTTTTTAAGGGGTTGTTAATTTACTTATTATATTTTTTAATGGTGTTTTTTATTTTGGGGGGGGGGGGGGGCATTACATCATTATCAGTTTTGACATCCGTGTTAAATTAAGAAAAATTAAAGCTTGCGATTTGCGATTTTTTAAATTAATTTTTTGAGTTCAAACTAAAATTGTTGTTTATTGTTTGAAACCATGTGGTTAATTAGCATAAGTTTAAAAATAATGTCCCAATACTTGCAACGCCGTTCAAAGCGTCGGTCGTTCCAGTTTTCCCGACAAATGTGTTATTTTTCAACATATTCAAATAGAAAATCGATGTGATTGATTTTCTAATGATCAAAACGTATTTAAAAAAGTATTCCCTTTTTTCAAGTATTACATAGCCACGTTAGCCTATTCTTAAATATATATATGTTTATGTATATATATATATATATATATATATATATATGTTTTTGTGTATATATAGACATTACTAGCTGGGGCAATACATCTACATTATGTGTTTAAAGTTTTGGGGACCGATGCATAATCTATAATAATAATTTATGATGGCATCTATATACCAACGAGTGCCTAGTTGTGTTGCCTCTATAATTATAGACTTAAGAATTTACTAAATACCTTTTAGAAAGGCGTGTATAAATAAGAAGGAGGTTATTGAAGAATGTGTTCTTTTGAGTGCACTTGATGCGTACGAAGGATCGGTGGTAGGTATGGGGTAGGGGATACATCGAATGAGTGGTTCTCAAGCTTCCTAATGCCGCGAGTCTTTCATACAGATCCTCACGTCGTGGCGACCCAAAGCCACAAAATTATTTTTGTTTCTGCTTCATAACTGTAGAGTATATGCGTTTTCAGATGGTCTTAGGCGACCCCTGGCAAAAGGTCGCGTGACGCCTAAAGGGGTCGCGACCCACAGGTTGAGAACCGCTGCTCTAGGGAATTATATTATGTTTTCTCAGTGGCACAGCTAGGATAGTGCCGCCCGCGGGGGGTCCAAGCTTTTTGCTGCACCCTTCCAAAATATATATATGTATATATATATATATATATATATATATATATATATATGTTCATTCAACCAACAATGCTACATCAAAGGAAAAAAAAATGACTCCAGTGTCGTACCGTCCCCTCCTCATCTTCCTTCCTAAGAAAATATGCTATCTTAATCATAATGTAATATGGTGAAAATGAAAATGTACAACCAGGGCGTAACCGTGGCAGATTTTTTTTTACACTGGGTCCGAGCATTTTGAGAAAATACCAGGTGGGTCCATAATGTTACCAAAAATATAAAAGTTTCTCATTTTCTATAAAATATGCCAGTCTTTAAAAAATAATGCTACAGTAAGTCCTACACCCTACCTACTGGCCCTAAAACAATAGGCCTACAGATAGTCCTACACCCTACCTACTGGCCCTAAAACAATAGGCCTACAGATAGTCCTACACCCTACCTACTGGCCCTAAAACAATAGGCCTACAGATAGTCCTACACTCTACCTACTGGCCTTTAAAAAAATAGGTCTACAGATAGTCCTACACCCTACCTACTGGCCCTAAAACAATAGGCCTACAGATAGTCCTACACCCTACCTACTGGCCCTAAAACAATAGGCCTACAGATAGTCCTACACCCTACCTACTGGCCCTAAAACAATAGGCCTACAGATAGTCCTACACTCTACCTACTGGCCTTTAAAAAAATAGGTCTACAGATAGTCCTACACCCTACCTACTGGCCCTAAAACAATAGGCCTACAGATAGTCCTACACCCTACCTACTGGCCCTAAAACAATAGGCCTACAGATAGTCCTACACCCTACCTACTGGCCCTAAAACAATAGGCCTACAGATAGTCCTACACTCTACCTACTGGCCTTAAAACAACAGGCCTACAGATAGTCCTACACTCTACCTACTGGCCTTAAAACAACAGGCCTACAGATAGTCCTACACCCTACCTACTGGCCCTAAAACAACAGGCCTACAGATAGTCCTACACACTACCTGTAGCTCTTTATTGATTAATATAATAGTCACTTGCGCAAAAATTCAACCTTCTTACCTGAGTTCAACCATCACGCATAGTGCTTATTGCTTACAGGTTGTATTTTTGTTCACTCAGAAACATGTTGAGTTGGGGAAATTGTGCAAAGGAAGCAGCCGCGCCACAAGCAAAACATAATATGTAAGAGATGTAATAAAAAAAACACATTTCCATTTATTAGGATCTTAAAAAAAATCTTATCTTTACTTATCTTAAATTTAAAAAAGAAAAACAAAAAACAAAAAAAACAACAAAAAAAAACACAACAACCTTTCTTTTTATCACAAAATATTACACAAATACTTTCCTCTTTTATGAAGGGGCTATTTTTAGGTATTTATAAACAATTTCATGAAATTATTAGGTTAACACAATAAAATATTTTAATGATATGTTGTTTAGTACTAACATCCCGCATTTAATTAACATGAAAAGAAAGCAGTCATGGACTTGAATAATTGCTGCACTGTTTTAAACCGCATGCTGCTTAAACGGAAGTTCTACCTCCATCTTTTTTCTCGCTTCTATTTGGAATATTTAACCACGTCACAAACTGGTTAAAATCGTGTATGCAGCAAATCTTGATTGATTTAAAGTACCATTGATGGTGGATGTCTACAAGCAGCAGATCTTGATTGATTTAAAGTACCATTGAGGGTAGAAGTCTACAAGCAGCAAATCTTGATTGATTTAAAGTACCATTGAGGGTAGATGTCTACAAGCAGCAAATCTTGATTGATTTAAAGTACCATTGAGGGTGGATGTCTAGAAGCAGCAGATCTTGATTGATTTAAAGTACCATTGAGGGTAGATGTCTACAAGCAGCAAATCTTGATTGATTTAAAGTACCATTGAGGGTAGATGTCTACAAGCAGCAAATCTTGATTGATTTAAAGTACCATTGAGGGTAGATGTCTAGAAGCAGCAAATCTTGATTGATTTAAAGTACCATTGAGGGTAGATGTCTTATAGCAAATGTCAGTTCCCGGCACTCTGCCAACCAGAGTTGTAATATATTTGACGTGACACCCAAGCATAATTAAAATAGATAAATACACAGTATATCTCAAATAGCCTACATAGTAATATAATCAAGATTTGGTAAACAACTGTGTCACTCGGTGTGTTTTTAAACACCCTACCCTGTCCACCGTGACAATTATATGAGTGCACCTTACCCTGCCCATTGTGAAACTTCTATTAATGCCCCTGTCCTGTCCACTGTGACACGCTCATGAGTGCCCTTACTCTGTCCACTGCTATACCTTTATACAGGTATCTTACATTGTCCACCGTGACACTTGTATGAGTGCCCTCTGCCCTGTCCGTTGTGACGCTTTTATGAGTGCCCTCTGCCCTGTCCATCGTGACACTTTTATGAGTGCCCTCTACCCTGTCCATCGTGACACTTTTATACGCGTACCCTAAACTGTCAGCATAAGCACTTTTGAAAGTGCACCATACCCTATCCATAGTGGTACTTTTATAAGCTGCCCCTACCCTGTCCAATCGTGGGACTTCTATAAGCTCCCCCCACCCAGTCCATAGTGGTACTTCTATAAGCTCCCCCCACCCAGTCCATAGTGGTACTTTTATAAGCTCCCATTGTAAACGTTTAACAAAACATTCAGACCCATTCCCATCTTAATCCGTACCATCATCGACACATATAACCCCATTTCCCCACCTCAGCGATTCAGCAGCCCCCAACTATATCATCCTTATAGGTTGTGCCCAAAGTTAGTGTCACATTCCATGATGTCACAGGGATTAACAGGATTAAGACAAACGTTAGAACACAGACATCCATTACTTTAATTTTGACGGAGCCTTTGAGTTTGAGCCCAATGATGGCTGGCCATACATTTGCGACATTTATGCCCCATCCTCTATATGACTAGCCATAAAATGGCGACACGTGTGTCCCAAATGGTAAATGGCTGACCACACACAGGCGATACGTGTGTCCCAATTTGGCTGATCACACACAGGCGATACGTGTGTCCCAATTTGGCTGACCACACACAGGCGGTACGTGTGTCCCAATTTGGCTGACCACACACAGGCGATACTTGTGTCCCAATTTGGCTGACCACACACAGGCGATACTTGTGTCCCAATTTGGCTGACCCCACACAGGCGATACTTGTGTCCCTACCCGTAATTGGCTGACCACACACAGGCGATACTTGTGTCCCTACCCCGTAATTGGCTGGCCCCACACAGGCGATATTTGTGTCCCTGCCCCGTAAATGGCTGACCCCACACAGGCGATATTTGTGTCCCTGCCCCGAAAATGGCTTACCTCACACAGGCGATACTTGTGTCCCTGCCCCGTAAATGGCTGGCCTCACACAGGCGATACGTGTGTCCCTGTCCTGTAAATGGCTGGCTTCACACAGGCGATACTTGTGTCCCTGCCCCGTAAATGGCTGGCCTCACACAGGCGATACGTGTGTCCCTGCCCTGTAAATGGCTGGCCTCACACAGGCGATACTTGTGCCCCTACCCAGTAACTGGCTGACCACACACAGGCATTCCTCACCTATGTATCACTGAATTTAACCGGCGACCCCTTTTTTCACTGCAATTTTACATCAAAAGGGGGGTAAGTTGAAAAATGTATATAACAGAATAGCGTATCCTTGGAAAACACCCTTTTTCTGTAATGCTAATTTCCGGTTGAAAAAGTTACATTTATCTATTTCAACACTGTAAAATAAAACAAAACACTTTTTCCCACCATAATGAAATAAGAATATTGTGAAAAAAATTGCCTGAATATTTATTGACTCCACAATAGCTTACTGGCTGGAAATAAGAAAAGGAATATCGTTGCCAAGGGAAATCGCTTTATTTATATTACGCTTTTTGCGTGACTCGTGGACTGCTTCCATTTCCGACTGCTTCATAAAAAATGGCGGCTGATCTTGGCAAGTGGAATGAAATTAGCGATACCGCTGCGTGCATGTCTTTGCTATTTGCACATAACATTGAGTTCATGACACGCTGCGAGCGCATAGGTTTCCTATAGCAGAGTTCCCCAAACGGTAGACAGTGGACCGGGCGCCGGTCCCCAAGCCTTACATGTATTGTTATGGTCAAATAAAAAAGAAAATAAATCTGGCCACGGTCCTTGGTGCAATTTCAAAACTTGACCACCGGTCCGCAATTTAAAATTTTGGGAAACGCTGCGCCCCCCCCCATACCTCCCCCTCTCCCGTCTCCGACACACGGCAATTTTTTTTTACCATCTTCCTCTAAGAATTCTCTGCACAGTCCGGTTAACATACATCATTAATAAATTTTGTTGACGTCAATAAGTGCACCATACACATACATGCCAAAGTCCCTGGTTCCCCCCTACCCCACACACACACTTTTATCCCCTTCTTCATACTAGTTAACCTCTCCAAACTCACGTAACTGCACGGTTGCTTGACACACAGGACGATGTATCAAATAGGAAAAGATCTACTTATTTAACTCTTGTCTTATGTTCTCAAACTAAGATTCAAGCAACCATAGCGGTTTAAGAGAAGCAATCTGTTTTCGGGAGCCCTT
Source organism: Omphiscola glabra (assembly GCA_964017045.1). Taxonomy (NCBI): domain Eukaryota; kingdom Metazoa; phylum Mollusca; class Gastropoda; family Lymnaeidae; genus Omphiscola; species Omphiscola glabra. The sequence goes on along the minus strand of OZ024811.1, from coordinate 11,454,453 downwards.
AAAAATGAAATCAAATTTGCAATGTATTGAGATCACAGCAATAGGCGTACGAACTTTTTGGGGGCTGAATCTAATAAAGTTTGAGTACCGCTGTTTTTCGTCATGCCGCATCTGTTTTGATCAATTTTTATCTGATTATGCAAATTTCAGTTGCATTTCAAAGACCTGGGACGTGACAATGCGTTAGTAATCGCGCACCTAGCAACCCTGGCTGGTGTTAAAACGAGGGCACACATACACCAGTCCCCCGTAAATCTACTGTCCGTAAATTTCTTTTGTCAAGCTTGACTCCCAACAAAAACCTGAGCGCTGGCAGGACTTTTCTCGTCATTCGTCTATCTGTATCACAATCGTACGTCACAAAATGAGTTATAGCTATCCGGCGTAGCCAACGACCCTTTACTTTTTTTTTTTTTTTGGATTCCGTCTTCCTCCCTCTGCTCGGTTTTAATGTTATTGTATAGGAAATTAGGACCGCACAATTTCCGCCAATAATCAAATGATATCTTCTTATGTATCGGGTAAGCCAGTTGGATATTTATAGCCTGGATAGGAAGTGCACTATGGGGAAGTCGAAGAAATAATGGTCTCTCGCCCCATATCGTCCGACCAAATAACCATGCCACCTACGAGTCAAACGTTGTCTTGTCAATTATTTTAATTGCTTTCGTCTTCAAGGGCGGATATAATGTTGTTATTTCGAGTGGAGGAGGAACATGTACATTTCAAAAGAGCTATACAGACGGAGAAAAGGGGTGGCGGCGGGTTGCCTCACCAACCTAAAGAGTGTCTTGATTTCAAAAGCGGTATTTCTTGAGCTCTCCCTAACCCCACAGCGTGTAATTTGGGGGTGGGGGGGGCACTGGAACATGGAATTCGCAAGAAAGCCGGGGGGGGGGGGGGTTGGTGACGGCAAGGAGCTCCCTGTGTAAGAATAATAATTTGACCGAGCCAGTAACGTTGCTAGGATTATTTCAGCCAAGGGTGGACCGAGAATTTTGCTTTTGCAACCCCTTCTTTGGAAATAGCAGTAGGCTGAAAATCCCCCCCCCCCCCCCCAAACATATTTAAGAAAAAAAAAAGTGCCGTCTCAGGCGCAATCCCCATTCCACCTTCCTACGCCACTGGACCACGCCACGCCCCATGGGTTTCTGTTCACATTTCCAACTCTACTCAATCCGCCTCTGAACCCCCCCCCCCCCCTAAAAATAATTGTGTAACAACTTTTTTCAATCTTTGTTATTTCATTCTTGTTGTAATTGTTGATTTGTAGAGCCAGAGACAAGCCATATCTCATAATCCTTGTTTGCCTTGATCGGAGACGGAAAAAACTGAACGGACTCAATCGGTGACGGATGTTGGAACGGTCCAGGAAGAAACAATTAAAAAATCATGGCTTAACTCATTAGTGATTGGGGGAAATAGGTGGAAAAAGGGGGGGGGGGGAGTAAGGAAAAAAAAAAGGGGGCGGGGGGGGGGAAGCCTTGGTGAAAAACGTAAAGTGAATTCGTCTTTCGTCGTCTAATAAATTGCTTTTATTTTGTAGCAACATAAATATCGATTTAAGTTTAAAAATAAACCGTCTTTGTGTTATTTCGGACACTATTTTTAGAACGCGGCGTGCCAGCATTCGGCTGTAGCCAGTTTTGAAGTTTTACGACATGATTCCAAATGACGGACCACTTTTTAGTTTATTGTTTTAATTACTCTCTTTATTTTGTGGGGGGGGGAGGGGGGGGCATTACCATCAACTTTTAATTTCTTTTTTTAAATTGGCTTATTTTTTTAAAATGGAAATTATTTATGTTTCGTGAACTATTGGCGGCAAGGTCAAGGATCGTCTCGATGGGGATACGATCTCAAGTTACTTCACTGATTAGCACGTAGTTTACCAACTTCGGCCATGTTTTAAATAATTTAAATGCCGTTCAATAAAAATAATTTGGTCATGTAACACGGTTACCGGAAATTTGATCGAAAGAAATTTCGTCGACGGAAAATTGATCGACGGTAATTTGATCGAACGGACTATACTATATAGTAAAACAAAATAATGCGTTCAAAAAGAAATTTGACGCAAAATTTTAACGTGTAAACTAAAAAAAACGATTCGACCAAATTTCCTTTCGATCAAATTTCCGTCGATCAATTTTCTGTCGACCAAATTTCTTTCGATCAAATTTCCGGATACGATGTAACACAGATGACCCACCGGCTTTCAGGCATACTTATGGCATCAATTAAAAATAATTTAGTAATGTAACACAGATGCCCCACTGGCTTTCAGGCATACTTATGGCATTAATAAAAATAATTTAGTAATGTAACACAGATGCCCCCACCGGCTTTCAGACATACTTATGATATCAATAAAATAATGTCGCACTGAAAGAATACCAAATAATAAAAATCTGACAAAATACATAAATTTCTGTTACTATATATCACGAACTCTACCGGGTGGAGCTGGTTTCACTACATAAAATTCCCGATATTTGGGCTAAAGGAGATTCTTAAAAATAAACTCAAGAATATTTGGCGCGTAATATTTTCTTTTGTTTTACCGTAATGGTCTCAATTTATATTTATAAATCTCCGATATAAAACGGGGTGGTGACATTAGAATATAAATTTAGTTCAGGGGAGTGAAAAGGTGGCGGTTGCGATCCTGGGGGGAGGGGGGGAATGGGGGTGGGGGGGGGGGTCACCACAAATTTAGGATACTTATAAAGTCGTTCCTTAAATACATGTTTTGTCAGGTAACTTCAGTAGCCGGGAAGTTCTCAAACCACGGTATTGAAATTTGACGTTGACGCCTAAAAGAGGACGCGGGATAAGTATCAGATACATCAAACAAAATCCTATCCGAGCAACTTATGATTGAAATCTTAAAAAAGTGTTTACATAACACTTCACACCTGAAATTAATTACCAAAAAAAAAAAAAAAAAGAATTCCAAAGAACGTCATACGTTGTCAAAAATATATCTTTCCGTCCGTTCAGACGGGGTCATCATTAGCATTCATGTATGCAAAGGCCTATCTGTCAACCGATAAAACGAACACAGCATTGACGTAGCAGAGAACGAACATGTATCACAGCTACTGCCACGACCATCAAAGCCCCACAACCGGTGTTTGCCGAAAAAAATCGCCTCTCTTCCCCACCCCCCCCCCAACCCCACCCAGAGGATGAAATAACACCCTGTGATGAATAAATTCGATGAAAAAAAAATGAGACAAAGATTGTCCCATTAACAAGTAGTCACCGGCAGTGGCGTAGCGAGCTTAACGAGCGCCCGGGGCACAATACCTTTTTAGAGCCCCCCAATACCATTTTAGCGCCCCCCCCCCCCCTATTCGAAACCATACAATATTATAGTAAAATATACCATTTGGCGCCCCTTTGTGCGTAGCGCCCGGGGCATGATGCCCCCCCCTTGCCCCCCCCCCTTGCCCCCCCCCCTTGCCCCCCCCCCTTGCCCCCCCTCACTACGCCACTGGTCAACGGTGTTGAGTCAAATAACAAAGCACATCAACGTGTTTTAAAATTTACGGACCACGTAACAAACGAGTCAACAATGGACTCTTCGATTCGGTGTGTCTGAGGCAGCAGCCAGTTAACGTTACCATTGTCGGCTTTATTCGTTCGACCCATCCAGGGCCGGCTTAAGCCATTTTAGTGCCCAAGGCACAAACCCACATGGGTGCCCCCCTTCTGCCCGGGGGCCCCTGATCTTTCACTGACCGTGACCGCTGGTATGTTCCATATTATGCAAAGAAAACAGCTGTTAACAAATATGTTTGTAGTTTGTACTACTATCACTTATATAAAACTTACAATAAAGTATTTCTGTATTAAAATTAATAGTTAATAAATTGCACCAGACTTGAATGTGAATTTTTATTATAGTGTATTTCTTCATTTTCATAGCTCTTGTTCAATTTTCAGTTGTTTCTGGACTTAAATTTGTTCAAAAAAATATTTCTTGAGGAATTGTGGTTCCCCCAAACGCTTGGTGCCCAAGGCACGTGCCTTGTTTGCCTAATGATTAATCCGGCCCTCGATCCATCGCTTTCCAAGCAACTGTACTGTGAAGTACTTCGACTGCTATCGTATGCTGGTCTCATTTCATCCACGATTGGTGAAAACAACTCCGAAAACAAATGAAAAACACCACCTTGGTCAGCTTGAGAGTACCGAAGATCTCTCACGTCAGTTCGTGATACAGTCAAACATGTTGTGGATCTGCTAAAAAATTAGTTTTTTTCAGAATTGCCGTTGTCTTGTTATTGTGTCTTGGTATTGTGTCTTGGTATTGTGTCTTGGTATTGTGTCTTGGTATTGAGTCTTGTTATTGTGCCTTGGTATTGTGCCTTGGTATTGTGTCTTGTTATTGTGTCTTGTTATTGTGTCTTAGTATTGTGTCTTGGTATTGTGTCTTGTTATTCTGTCTTGGTAGTGTGTCTTGTTATTGTGCCTTGGTATTGTGCCTTGGTATTGTGTCTTGGTATTGTGTCTTGTTATTGTACCTTGGTATTGTGTATTTTTATTGTGTCTTGTTATTGTGCCTTGGTATTGTGTCTTGTTATTGTGTCTGTGTATTGCGTCTTGTTATTTTGATCTTGTTATAGTGCCTTGGTATTGTCTCTTCTTATCGTCTCTTGTCATGGTTAATACGTCTTATTATTGCTATTTTGTCTAACTATTATGTCTACTCATTGTTAGTGTGTCTTGGTATTGTGTCTTGTTATTCTGTCTTGGTAGTGTGTCTTGTTATTGTGCCTTGGTATTGTGTCTTGGTATTGTGTCTTGTTATTGTGTCTGTGTATTGTGTCTTGTTATTTTGATCTTGTTATTGTGCCTTGGTATTGTGTCTTGGTATTGTGTCTTGTTATTGTGTCTGTGTATTGTGTCTTGTTATTTTGATCTTGTTATTGTGCCTTGGTATTGTGTCTTGTTATAGTGCCTTGGTATTGTCTCTTCTTATCGTCTCTTGTCATGGTTAATACGTCTTATTATTGTTATTTTGTCTAACTATTATGTCTACTCATTGTTATTGTATCTTGTTATTGTGTCTTGTTATTGTGTCTTGTTAGTGTGTCTTGTTATTGTATCTTGTTATTGTGTCTTGTTATTGTGTCTTGTTATTGTATCTTGTGTTATTGTGTCTTGTTATTGTATCTTGTTATTGTGTCTTGTTATTGTGTCTTGTTAGTGTGTCTTGTTATTGTGTCTTGTTATTGTGTCTTGTTATTGTGTTTTGTTATTGTGTCTTGTGTTATTGTGTCTTGTTATTGTATCTTGTGTTATTGTGTCTTGTTATTGTATCTTGTTATTGTGTCTTGTTATTGTGTCTTGTTAGTGTGTCTTGTTATTGTGTCTTGTTATTGTGTCTTGTTATTGTGTCTTGTTATTGTATCTTGTGTTATTGTGTCTTGTTATTGTGTCTTTTCTTGTTTCTTATTATTGTAATGGTGTCTTGTTATTTTTGGGGTCTTGTTATTGTAATTGTGTCTTGTAACTGTATCTTATCATTGTGTCTTGTTATTGTGTCCTGCTATCGTTTTTGCGTCTCGCTGTAGAGTCTTGTTAATGTAATTTTGCCTTATTATTGTGTCTTATTTTTATTAGTGTGTATTTTTATTTGTGTGTATTTTTATTTGTGCCTTGTTTAGCTTGTGGCATTGAAATAAATATGTTAGCTTTACACATGAGTGTCATACATATTTAAGTTATCGCTCGTTGCTTTGGTTGGTATCCAAAAATACGGCCTTAATATTTTTTTAACGAATTTCAGTTTCTCAACATTAAATCAGTATACATAGAGAGATATCAGGGCATTCTTCAGTAGTAGAAAATACTCAAAAGTAAAAACGTTACAAGGGAAGCAAAGAAAACTATTTATAAAACTGTAATCAGACCAGTTGTAACGTATTATGCTAGTGAAATCTGGATTCTAACAAAAAAAAAAAAAACGGCAGGAAACCTATTAAACACATGGGAGAGAAAATTGCTCATGAAAATGTATGGGTCAACAAAGGATGAATAAGGATGGAGTTAACGAATCAACGAGGAATTGTACAGTCTATATCAGGACCCCACGATAGTAGCAGAAATAAAATGGGCAGGACACTCAGAGAGAATGCCAAATGACAGAGGAGTGAAAAGGATGCACCACCAAAACCCCAGATGAAAACGGCTCAAAGTCATACCTAGGCTTAGATGGATGGATGATGTGGAAAAACTGGGAATCCAAGCATGGAAAAGAAAAGCATTAGTTAGGTCTGAGTGGAAGGGAGTAGTGAGGCAGGCCAAAGCCCCACATGGGCTGTAGCTCCACAGGGGTGAATGGAAACGCCTATTAAGCCAGCATGTAGGCCTATGTGCTAATGCTGAAACATGTATTAAACGAGCATGGAGCATGAACATGATTCGAAAAATGGTTGGGACTAATCATACTAAGAAAGTAGAAAAAGTTTCATTATCAGCCCGTGGTGCAGAAGGGATTGCAGGGGGGGGGGGGGCGTGCTCCGCCCAAGGCGGCATTTTCTGCGCATCGATTTTGTTCATGGAAGGGGGTTCACATGGTCAGCACTAACTCTAGCTACGCCATTGCTATGAGCTGATACTGTTTAATGACGGGCGTATGGATATTATGTCAAGCCATATTTTGTAAACACTTTTTGAAAACTTTGACTTGCCCCAACAACTTTTCCACAAAAACATCTAACTTTGCCACAACACAAACTAAATTTGCCACAACAACATCTATCTTTGCTGCAGAAACAAATTATATGTAAATTTATTTACAGTACCTACAGGGCCGGATTAAGCCATTTTAGTGCCCAAGGCACAAACCCACATGGGTGCCCCCTTCTGCCCGGGGCCCCTGATCTTTCACTGACCGTGACCGCTGGTATGTTCAATATTATTCAAAGATAACAGTTGTTAACAAATATGTTTGTAGTTTGTATTACTATCACTTATATAAAACCTACAATAAAGTATTTCTGTATTAAAATTAATAGTTAATAAATTTTGAAATAATGATAGACAAAAATACTTTATTTTTTATTAGATGAAAAAATCAAAAAGATTTTGTCATTTACATTTAAAAGATTTTTTTCCTAGATTTATATCTAGCGAAGTTTTTGAGTATATCGTCAAAGTTAATTTTGCGCAACACATCTGCCTCGATCATAAGCAGAGATAAGGAATCGAGCCTTTCTTGTTTCATTGTTGATCTATTTGGATTTTTTGTACGTTTCAACTAAGAAAAAGAGCGCTCAGTTGAACAGTTAGTAACCATTAATTTTAAAAATATGCGCAAGTGATCTGCTAGTGAAGAATACAAATTAGCACACGTTTTCAAGTTAATATGCTCATTTTGTGTCTATTACTAAGGGGTTCCTGGTAGAATTAATTAATTAATGTTATTATTTTAATATTATTTATTGAAAATATAAAAATGGTTTAAATTTGGTTATAAAACTTCCCAAAAATTTATAAAATTCGAAAACGACCGTATTATTTATTTACAAGCCGAGTGAGTCCGCATGGTCCGCATTTTGCTCATTACCATTTACTAGGAGTTTTTTTTAATTTTTTATAGATAGATTGTACCAAACTTGAATGTGAATTTTTATTATAATGTATTTCTTTATTTTCATAGCACTTGTTCAATTTTCAATTGTTTCTGGACTTAAATTTGTAAAAAAAAAAAAAATTCTTGAGGACTTGTGGTGCCCCCAAACGCTTGGTGCCCAAGGCACGTGCCTTGTTTGCCTAGAGGTTAATCCGGCCCTGAGTACGATAGGGGAAAAAAGTGTGTGTTTTTTTTCGACGCCAAAAATTTAAAAAAAAGGACTCTGCCTCCAGGCTCAAGAGGAATTTCTGAAATTGACGAATGGCCGGACACTCAAATGTCTAACTTCACCTATGTTACACTGAATATTTACTGAGTTTTAGTTGAGGAAAAATATCATATAACTTCTAAAGGAGCTAGTACAGCTGTGCTACCATTTGCAACCACTTATTTATTATATGAACAACGTTTTTCTGCTTCTGTTTTAATTTTTGTTTTTAAAAACATATGACAGGCGGTCGTTCTCCAAAGACGCTGTTGATGAAACTTCGAGTTTCTCTATCAGTATATCAACTATGTTTTAAAAAAAAATAAACAGGCTCAAACGTCATAGTTTATTGCTAAAATAAAATCTTTAGTCTGTTGGGAGTTTTTTGTTTTACACCAACTTTTTCTGATCTATTGATTTTTTGCTCTTTAAAACAAAAAAGGGGGTTGGGGGGGGGACTATCTTATGTTGTGTGATTTCATCGTTTAAAAGATCAACTGGCTTATGTTGATTTCACGCCAAAACAACAGTAAATAAGTAGTTTTTTGAGTAAAAAAAAATAAAATTAACGACAATGTTTTAATTTGATCGCGCCTAGGGAATCTGGAAAGGGTCTATGTCAGCGGTTCTCAACCCTTTGGGGGGTCAAGTGACCCTTTAACAGGGGTCGCCTAAGACCAGCGCAAAACACAGGTACTCCACAGTTATGAAGTAGCAAAGAAAAATATTGTGGTTGGGGGTCACCACTACATGAGGGACTGTATTAAAGGGTCGCGGCATTAGGAAGGTTGAGAACCACTGGTCTATGTGACCAGTGAGTAAAAAATGTTACGTAGCACTGGCAATACGATACATTAACAAAGTAGCAAACTCATTAGTCAAAAGAGCCAAAAAATGAGCAGCAGGGCGATTAAACAACTTTTGAGAGCCACATTTCTTTTCGAGAACCTGTCAAGAGCCATGTTTTTTCGGAGTCAAAGCCGGTTTGTGGCCGACTGGCCGAGCCGCACTCAGGTCGCTAAAGAGCCGCATGCGGCTCACGAGCCGCGTTTTGCCGACCACAGCATTAAACTTATTTTAAAATCTAGACAACGACGAGAGACTATTCTTACAGTTTTATACAGCATATTTACTATATTAAAAACATTATCTGCAGTATAAGAAATACAAATAATTATTAGGACATAGTGCAGCGCCAAATTATAGATGTTTCTAAATGCTTAAATGATTTAAACATTTATTTTTTGTTAAAGTAGACCCTGTTTCAAATTAGAAGCAGATAGGCCTATTCATTTTGTGTCATGATTTCGATGTTGATATGATTCGGTTGCTTTACTTGAGAATGAGACGATATAGTTGTTTGTTTTTTTTTAAAGTAAAGAGTCCCAAACAACAAATAAATAACTATATTTTCGTATTTAGATGACAAGAACATGCGAAATTCTCTAACCCCTTAAACACAGGTGTATTGGGGGGGGGGGGCGTCGTGGCGTAGGCTACTCTTAAACGACATAGTGTTTTCTACACTTACACTGTTAGTTGTTTGTTCTATCCTCGTTTAATTAAAGTTAAAGAGAATGAAAAACACAGCAGTCATCATTTCACTGTGACACTGTAACACATTATTCTTAAATCATATATAAATAAATGAATCAAATTTGAATTTTAATTGAATATAGCCTAATTCATACTACCGGTATTTAACATTTATATAATTTAACAAAGTGCATAATATGTACCGCTCTGTTACTGAACGCACCGAGTAGGCTATTATATTTAACCCGGTTGTCGTTAGTAATTGTGGTCTAGTGACTCTAGTCTAGTTATTGTACGCAGTTAATAGTCGGTCTTAAAGTAAAACGACGTTAAAACGAATTACATCATTCTTTGGTCCCGAAAATGAAGCATGATAAAGAAAAAAAAATACCAAAAAACAACCCTTATTTTATTTTTTAAAAAGGACAAGTTGTTAACTTCTACAATATTTTTTTGACAGGTGTAAATTACTCGTAGAGTAGTGGGTACATAACCCCCCCCCCCCCAAAAAAAATCCTTAATCAACAATTCTGTATTTTTGAACTATGACCCGGAAATTCTTATGTGCCACATATCAATAGACACAGCATAATGGCGGCTGTTGTGATGCTTTCACAAACTATACATGTGTTATAGATACGTCATACTGACTTAAGCATAATACCATTCATATTTAATCATTGAAAAGGAAAATAAGGTGATATACCGTGATATTGTATTCCTCACTATAATTTCTAATTGATGCTCTATCGGTTGATCTAGTATGCGGACGGACTGAACGACCCGGTGACACTGACCGGAGTGATGAGTGACCAATAATTAAATAAGCCGATAATTAAATGAGTGTAACTTGTGTAAGTGCTAAGCATAAGCTAAAAGTAAAAGTGCAAAAACTATTACTGAAATTACTGCAACTGCTAGAATCTAGACTAGGCTAGTGCTGAGTAGACTAGACAGAGGATGGTGTTGACAAAACTGTAAAACAATGTCACCACACTCTGAATACTTGGATACTATACTACTGATACAGTACAGACACACACAGCGGGTCAGTCGATGTTGTTACTGTTGTTACCCACTTGATTTGAAGAAGGGCAGAAAATCATATGCTTTAAGGTGTTAAGTTACTGTAACCACAACATTGGGTGTGCTTTATTTAATTTTAATCTTAATAACTCACTGTCCAGATGCAGTGTTGTCACAGTAGGCACTCCAACTCAAATTTTCAAATACATCTGACACAGACAAAGAGCATATCATTGGAAAGAGCTGGCTTTAAGCTTTCCAATGACACCAAGATAATCTTTCTATCTTTTATAGGAGAAAAGTTATGAATTTTTTAGTGATTTATTTTCCCCCACTATTTGGCTTTGTATTTAATTATTAAAACTGTGATCGCATTATTACTCTTTTGGTACTATTTTGCTTGTATCTTTTTGGCTATTAAAGTTAGAGCTATCAAATTTGCAGGAGACATTTACAATACAATGTTTAACAAAATAAAACACATGAATTGTGAATTAACTTATTATATTTTATTAAATATGACATTATGAGCATATGTCGTGGATAACGACAATTGGCGAAAAATTTAATTTTTCAAGAAATAACATAATTACTAAACTAATAAAGCTACTGCTATAAAATTTTCAATACAAACAGATATTGTCCATCTAAAGGTAAGGTAAATTTAAAATAAATAAAATGCAGATCAGAAAAATGTATGCAACGTTATAAAAAATAATTCATGAAAAGCGCCAGCGGCCGAGACACTTTTTACACTTAAATAGATATCTTTTAAACTAATAAAGCTACTGCAATGAAATTTTCTATACAAACAGATATTGTCCATCTTAAAGCAAAGTAAATTTAAAATAAATATAAGGCAGAGCAGAAAAATTTATGCAATGTTAGAAAAAATATTTCATGAAAAGCGCCCGCGGCCGAGACATTTTTTACAATTAAATAGATAACTTTTAAACTAATAAAGCTACTGCAATGAAATTTTCAGTACAAATAAATAGTGACAATTTAAATGTAATAGAATATTCATATATTAAAAAAGTCAATTTAAATCATGCTATACAAAATTCAAAGTGTCATGTAAGTTGTCGTCATTGATGTACATTTTAAACATTCAGGATATGGTTCGCGGCTTTGGAGCTCTAGCTACTCTTCATCCTTATTAATTGGTAGATTAAAAACATCTTCCACCATTGTCAAAATAAAATTAGGTTGTGTGTTGATCTCCTCCAGGTTGGCAAAGCATGTCCTCATCATGTGTGGAATCCTATTGACAAACACTAAACAAATAAAAGAAGATATTCTGAACACATTAAAAAAAATCAATATTTTTAACAGGCTACACAATTTTCTTTAGTTGATGTACATTATATTTGTTAATAACTAGAGGCTATCTTAATTTCTTTTCATGTCACCTCACTCTAATCTTTCTATACTATAATAATACTACTACTATCAGAATCAGTATCATTTAATATTTTTGAAGCAAAGCCAAAGCCTACTCATGACTCATGTATGGACTATCTAAGGCCTTTAGTCAAATTATTATTGAAATCCTTTATTAAAAGTGTACATTTATTTTTATATAATCAAACTACTTTATTAAAATACAGAAAATATTTATTAAACTGTTTGAAAAACGTTTCTAATAATAATAATAATAACCACTGTTTACATTAGAGATTAACCTCTTCCGGTAACTCGAGTGGAAAAAAAATGGCCGCCACCGGCTGTTTCAAAATTTGTGTCACTTTTCGGGACCAATCCTTAATTCCTGCAATAATCTGTATTGTTTTGAATGAGTGATTCATTTTTTAATATATATGAACTAGGATATTAAGTAGTTTCCAAGTCTTACCCAGAGTTTAAAAAAGTAAAAAAACACAGCGAAATCACTTACCCTACTTTCACTTTCCAACAGATCGGCTCAGAGTAGTCGGATTTCCACTTTATTTATATCCTCGTAACCGTCATGCACCGCGGATTCAAATTAAAATAAGGAGGTTCGTCTATTTTAAGAAATGACGCAAAACAACGCTAAGTCCCAACAACTACCGAAAACAGCCACAGCCAACTGATCACAGCGATAGGCGGCGAGTAGCCCGCGTCTTCCTACCGCTCGCGAAGCGAGTATTGGGGTGCCTAGTCACAGTCACATCAAAAATAATCTCCCAAGAAGGAATTCACTTTTTATTGAAATGTATTTATTTCTAATGAGCCCATATTACCCAAGAGTTTCATTTTTAGCCCATTTTATCCCGGTTTTCCAACCCGAACCCATGCTCTATCATACACTAACTCAAAAATATGAAAGTTTAAAACCAAAATCAGTAGGCAGTATGTGAAGGTGGGCTTGAACTACATTTTAGCAAGATAAAAAATCTACTGAATCTCATTAGTGGTTAGGCTCATCTTGATTTAAGTTAAATTTAAACTTAAATTGATAATAATTATTTTACTTAGCTTAATAACTTATAGGCTATTTGTTTAGTAGAGGCACAGGTTATGACATATTTGATACAATGATCGGTCTACTGATAGTAGACACTAAATTACCCTTAATTATTCATTGTAATTAAAGTAATGAATCAAAATGTTGCTGTAACTTTCTAAACAATGAAGTTGGATTTTTGTTTTTAAATCCCTTTTTTACATATTTATTTTATCTAGGACTGCCCCATGTCCTGTGCCGGAAAATATTTTAAAAAATTGTATTATTGAAAGTACATTTTCTGTCACATGATCTAACCAAATGTTTAAAAAGTTGGTTTTCAAGCTGTTAGGTGTTTAGTGTCTCCTGTGTAAAATTTGTAAAACCTGACTTCAAGATTAGAGTGTTAAAGCATCAAAAAAGGCATTATCAGTTTATTACACTTTTACTACGCAACAATTCATGACGATATCTACTCTCTATGTTCAGCTGAAGAATATTTCAGGGGTGTGGATGGGTTGATTTATTGTTAATGTGTCAGTTTGTTAGAAATTGAAGAAAAAAAAAAGTTATTGTGTAATTAAAACATTCATTAACTGCCGTGGAAGAAAACAAACTTTTTGCACTCTTTGATTGAATGTTTGTTTTTTGAGAATTTTTCCTATATATGAGAAGAGTTAAAATTTGGAGTAAAAACGTTTCATTTTCATTTAAGTTTGTTTCTTTCTATAAAGTAATATAGCCTACATAAATTTCAAGGTAATTATTATTTTATTAAAAAATAAATAATATATTCAGCCTTGTTAGTTTTTCATTTTATTTTCCCTTATCAGGTAGCCTTTCAAGATGAAGAGATTTACCTTTCTTTGGGGGGCATTGCTGTTTATGGTTACCATGATCATGTTATACATGATGTTGGACACACTGAATACATATCCCAAATCTAACAATATAGATTCTGTAAGTATATCTTAAAAAAAATAGACCTAAGATTTAGTTGTCCTGTTTGTTCAATCAAATTAAGTTATTGATTTTAACTGTAAACATTTTAAAGTTTAGATAAACTAAGAGATTTGTTGCCCCCGTGGCCTGTAATGAGTTTAACCATTCATCATCATCACTCTATGAGAAATACAAACCAGTCTGATGGTCTATGTTTTCATTATAATATACCAAAGCATCTATTTCAGCTAACAGATTGCAAGATGAGATGAGTTGTTTTTTTATACTTTGTGATCTAGTTACAACTGATAGAAAGCAAGATGACTAAAATAGAGAGTGATATTGAGGTGAACAAGAAAATTGTGCAGCAGATAAGAGATGAAATAAATGATTTAATCAAAGCTGGGCCAGATGCCTTTACCAAGTTGAAACCAATATTAGAGGTGAGAATTTTAGTTTGTTCTCCCGCAAGTGTCCAACCTGTTGGCATATTCAAACTTCTGTATCCTAGGTGAAATATAATTGAGTTTTAAGTTTTTATGTTTATCATTATACACTATCCGTTACATCTTTTTGGATTTGAATAGAACTTTAAACCTTTTCGCTAGCTGGTTAACACAATAATTTTAGAATAAAGTTCAGTTAGTTTCATTGCAGTACACTAACGGATAGAATGTTGAATCTTCAAACATCAATAAAGTCTACCAACATCAACCCATTGCTGATCCATTTTCACGGATTCAAACTGAAATTGCATCAACTCCAGATTGATATTTCTATCGAGTAACAAGGTCTATTTTCTACCCTAAATTACATTTCTTCGTTATCACCAGGAACAAAAAACTCCATCTCCTGCCCAGCAGATAGCTCTACTTCAAGTTGACAAATTAAGGAGGGAAGAGTCCTATGAAGTGTCAGTGTTTGGTGAGACTCCTGTGTCAAAGGGTGAGTGCTTGCATTGCAAATAAAAAAACCAACAAAAAACTATTTGAATTTGTTGGGCTTCATACAGAAACTTTGCTTGTTTTTTTTAGTTGTTTTCCCTGGTTGTCTTGTAACATTTTTTACATAACATAAAAATTTTCTTACAAAGTTCCATAAAAACTCTTAGATTGGTATGAGTGACATTTGGTGGTTAGAGCAATCAGTCGTTAAGTCAGCACAGGTGCTCTGTATTATTCACAAGCCCATTTGGCAAATACTATCCATTTTGGCATAGCGGAGGGATGCCTCTAGTAAAATAAACCCATTTGTTGAAGTTATGGCTTGAATGAATGGGTAAAAGATTTTGGAGTTCTTTGCGCTAATTTTATCATTTTCTTAGCTCCTCCTTTGTTTTCTTCTTTCTTAACAAGTGGGGGGAAAAACTATTACACCATTTATGCATTTTTTACCCCCTAGTCAGTGATCTGAAATTCAAGTTCCCACTCCATTCATGCTTTAGGTCCTGCTTGTCGACATAGCAATGCTAACTGATGCATGCCCACCAGCCTTTACACTTATCTCCAGCATTACTATTTGTAGGAACCTCGAGAAGGAACTCTGCGGTAATTTGTGCTTTTAATTGTATTGTTGTTGGTACAAAATGAATTGTCCAGCTGTTTAAGACACTCATTTATTAAGATTTTCATTTCAAATATTTTATTCTTTATTACAGAGATGTGCCTTTGGGGCGAAAGTGCTTTTGCTCAGACAGACATAAATGTAAGCTAAAAGTTAAGAAACAAATGTAAGCTAAATGTTTAGCCACAAAAGTAAGCTAAAAGGTGAGCCACAAATTTAAAGCTAAAAATGTTAACCATAAATGTAAGCTACAAGGGTGAGTGTATCAGCTGATCGTTTATTGGTAATATTTTAGCCACATGTGATTACATTCTCCCACATCTGTTAGTGTTATTGTTCTTATACATTCATCTGGCTTGCCTTGCAATATACCTGACAATATTTACACATTTACTTAACAGACCTGTCTACCCCCAAACTCTTAAAAATCTTACAATGTCATCACAAAATCATTCAATACATTATCTTAATAGTAAAAAATAAACATCCAGTAAATATAATTTGTACACCTCAAAATTGTACATTGTACGCCAAAATGGTAAGAGTAAACAGGTCTGACTTAATGTAAAAGAAGCTTTGGTGAAACAGTGCCGGCAGTTTGTCTTTAAAAAAACCCACAAAAAGTTGGTCGTTTGTTTTAACTTAAAGTACCTCACCCTGCCTCACACTCCATAACAAAGTCCTGTAGCAGACTGTTGAGGCAGATGCCAGGAGGTTTTCATCTTGTTGTCAAGTAGAGTCTCATTGTTCTCACGACTGCAGGTCCACAAGGTTGTGGCAGAGATCCCCTTCGACAATCCTGACGGCGGGCCCTGGAAGCAAGGGTGGCAGGTTACCTACCCTTCTGACCGGTGGACCCAGGGGAACCAGCTCAAGATTGTCCTGGTGCCTCATACCCATTGTGACCCTGGTGAGTTTTCAGTGATCAAGTGAATTATCCCAGTTGTGATCCTGGCAAGATTATCTAGTACTTCATACCCAGTTAAATCCTGGTAAATTTGTAGTGATGAAGTAAATTATCCCAGTTGTGATCCTGGCAAGATAGTCTAGTACTTCATACCCATTGTGATTCTGATAAGTTTGTAGTTATCTAGTAAATTATCCCAGTTATGATCCTGGCAAGATTTTCATAGACATATCCAAGGCTTTAGTGAACAAACCAATTAATTAAAAGACAAGCAAAATAAATGAAATACATAATGCATAAGTGCAACTCATTAGTTTTTACACGGTTATTATATTATTCTCCAAAGAGGCAGCCGTTTTAATTTATTTTATTTCTTCATCTTTGCCAATGTCTTCAGTTGATTAGGTTTGATTAAGACTACTGACTTGAGTTATCAATATTCTTTTATGCTTACCTGAATGTCCTATCCATGTTTTACTATGCTGACCTGACTGTCCTATTAATTGATTTTATGCTGACCCAAATTTCCTATTAATGTTTTACTATGCTGACATGAATGGGCTATCCATTTATATGCTTACCTGAATGTCCTATCCATTTATATGCTTACCTGAATGTCCTATCCATTTATATGCTTACCTGAATGTCCTATCTATTCTTTATGCTGATCTGAATGTCCTATCAATTTTCTACTATGTTGACCTGCATGTCCTATCCATGATTTACTATGTTGCCCTGAATGTATAAAAATTTTTCTTATGTTGACCTGCATGTCCCATCTATATCTTTACTTAGGTTGGATCAAGACCTTTGAAGAGTACTACAGCACACAGACCAGGCATATTCTTGACAACTTTGTGCCCAAGCTTGAGCAGAACCCCAAATACAAGTTTATGTTCACTGAGATTTCTTACTTCTCGAGATGGTGGGGAGACATTGGCGATGACTTGAAGCAGAGGGTCAAAAGGTGCCTGTTTGTCAAAATAAATTAATGCACAAACATTATTAATGTCAGTTACACAAACATTTTATAAGAACGTAACCCTTTTATTGTCAGCAACGCAAACATTTTATAAAAACGTAACCCTTTTATTGTCAGTAACAAAAACATTTTATAAAAACGTAACCCTTTTATTGTAAGTAACACAACATTTTTGGGTCCTGTTAGACTAAAAAAACCAAGTTAGTTTGTGTGCCCATAAATATTGCACATTATGTAGTAAGCTCATATTGAATATCTTGAGAAATTAATATTATTTTAGCACTTCTAATTTCAGTAAGAATGTTATTATGTTATTCCTGATTTAGCCAGATATTTCTAAGGAGAAAACACAAATTAAATTTTATTGTATGATTCAGAAGAAATTTCTAATGACCGAACCACTTTATTTTTATTTTAGTCACATCACCTCACAGACTAAAAAAAAAAAAACCCAAAGAAACACACACAAAAAAACCCCCTAAAAAACCCTTTAAACTATCACAAACCTAGAAATATATGAAATATATTTTCATACATGTATTATCCTTACATTAGACATTGAAAATTTTTTATTTCCATTCCTCACATTTCTCTCCCATAACTACAAAATAGACTGATTGACAATGGTCAGTTTGAGTTCACCACTGGCGGATGGGTCATGACAGATGAAGCCAACGCCCACTATTTTGCCATGCTGGACCAGCTGATAGAGGGCAACCAATGGCTGAACTCAACATTGGGTTGGTAGTCTTTCACTGGATCGTTTTTTTAACTCGCTCACTTCCGTAATAAATTGAGTGTTTTTTTTAAAAAAAGGAATTGAGGAACACACCTCGATTAGAAAAACAACAAACGATCAAGAGCAACGAACGTGTCCGCCAAAATGCTTTTTGTCCATCAGACAGTCACAGTTTCTTACTATATTCATCGTCCCATCCTCAATCCTGAAAAAACTCCATCCCTTTTTCTCAGTTGCTAAGACTGAGAAGACTTTGTAGTAATGGTGAGGATTTTTGGGAAAGGACGGCTGAAATGTTGGATTTTTTCCGACGAAGGTCATATCCTGAGCAAATTTTAAAAGCAGCTGTCACTCGAGTTAAAGGCATGACTAGACAAGATTCTTTTAAAGCTACTCATTCTGACGCTAGTGATAGGTAAAAATTTATTTTTAACTTTTCATCCCCATAACCTTAAAGCTCTTTCTCTGGTTCTGAAAAACCGCTCAATTCTCATGGCAGACCCTGTAACCTCTGAGGTTTTCAGAAAACCTCCAGAAAACCTCCTCTTTTCGTTTTCCGGAGGGACAAGAGCCTTAGGGACATGCTAGTTAGAAGCCACCTCCCGTCTATTCAGGCACATAAAGGCACCAAAAGTTGCAATCGTAGCCGATGTAACACATGTCCCTACGTGATTCAAGTTGATAAGATCACTTTCCCTCTGGAAGTATTCAAAATAAAGGATGGTTTTACCTGCACAAGTCGCAACGTGATTTACACCATCCTTTGTAAAAAGTGTGGTAAATTATACGTAGGAGAGACAGGTCGTCGCCTTGGAGACCGATTTAGAGAACACCTCTATAATATAAATAAACAGGCTCTCTGTCCGGTCTCCAAACATTTCAATAGCACCAACCATGATGGCATTTTGGACATCGCAGTTACTGGTATACTGTATACTAGTAACACAATGGATAGGATCCAGATGGAGAATAAATTAATATCAAGATTTGGCACGTTAACTCCATACGGGATAAACCAAATCCACAATTTTACATAACTGCGATGTCTTTTTTCCTGATTGGGCTTTTAAATTTTACCTCAAGTCACTTCCTTTTCATTCTTCTTTTTTCTTTACCTTGTTTCTGTCTGGTTTTCTATTTTGTAAGTAGGATTTATCTCTCTCTATATATATTATGTAAATTTGATTAATACTTATTTGTATGTCTTGTACTGATGAAGGCAAGTGCCGAAACGTTTAATTATTTGTAATGTAAAATTATTATTAAAGCTCAATATATATTGTTATATCGACACAGATTGTTCGTGTCTATTTAATCTTGTTCATCAGAAGCGCAAATGATAAGTGGAAAAAATGAATAATAAAATAAAATAAATATAGCTTATAAAGCAGAATTAGCTATTTCTTGTCCAAAGAACAAACTGAGAAATATTATTGAGTTAAGAATGATGGGTGGGGTGGGCATGGAAATGTTTCATTATACAAGACCTGTTTACTCTTACAATTTTGGCATACAATGTATCTTTATGAGGTGTATACATTATATATACAGCATGTTTATTTTTTACTGTTAAGATAATGTATTGAACTATTTTGTGATGATATTGTACGATTTTAAGAGTTTGAGGGTAAACAGGTCTGTTGTACAAAATGAAAAATATATATTTTCATGCCATGTAGCGTCATTGTCTATTATTCAATCTCTTTGGTTCTCACTTTAGTTCAACGCAATTTGTTTATTTTGACATTATCACAAACTTGCGCTTTTAATGAATAGGCGTCACGTTAATCCAAGGCAACAAATTAATATCACAACATCATTCATGATTTTTTTTGTTTTACCCAATAAGTCTTCAAACTTGTACGTTTATGGCAGGTTACAAACCCCAGTCTGGCTGGGCCGTCGACCCGTTCGGCTACTCTTCCACCATGGCGTATTTACTCAAGCGCTCAAACTTCAACAGTATGCTCATACAGAGAGTGCACTACGCCATGAAGAAATATCTGGCCAAGGACAGCAACCTTGAGTTCATGTGGAGACAACACTGGGGTGAGTTATGTTACTTTGTACGTACTCTAGAGTTTAGGAGTATTTTTTGTGATTATTTTTTTTAACTCAGATGAGTTGGACCTGCCATTTATTTCAGGGAAGGAGATGTAATTCTAGATAAAACATGATTCTCTAATATTGAAGTTATTGCCCCTAAAGTGCGGTGCATTAAATTTTTTTTCAAATGTACTGTCGCCATAAAATTAACGATTTCATTAAAAAAAACTTTAAAAATTCATAAATTAAATTTTTTAATGGAAAAAAACAACATCAGTCTCCATTGATATAAACGTATCCCGAGATATTTTTAACACAAGAAATTTGTTCGAAGATTATAAAAAAAACCAAAACAACATAAGCTTGATTGAAAGGGGCCACAAGTGAATAGGCTCTAAATAAAAGTTACTTCCCCTTATTCCTTTATACATGATGTTGGTAAAAAGCTGAGGGAAAAATTGGCATTATTCAAAGTACTGCGCATTATAACATTTTCCCTTGACATTACATTAATTTTGATGACTATTTTTAATATTATTTTGTAAAAAAAAAAAAAATTTAAAAATTAATGTAATGCATTGCTTTATTTTTGAGCTGCACGGTTTTCCAACATTTTTACCTTTTAATAGTCTACTTACTGATTTAAATATTATTCTATTCTCCATGTGGCAGATTCCTCCGGCAAGACTGACATATTTACACATTTGATGCCATTTTATTCATATGACATTCCCCACACCTGTGGCCCCGAGCCCTCTGTGTGTTGCCAGTTTGACTTCAGGAGATTGCCAGGTAGTGCCTTCAGATGCCCATGGAATATTAACCCAGTTGCTATAAATGACATAAATGTTGAAGAAAGGTTTGTGAAATATTTTGCTTTCATCTTCTGTATGTGTTTCATTTGGTACTATTGCCCTACAGTTACAAGGCTGTAGAGTGTCTATAGTTTGGGACTGTAGCCCTAAAGTTTCAAGGGTAGAGAATGTTTATAGTTTGGGACTGTAGCCCTAAAGTTTCAAGGGTATAGAATGTTTACAGTTTTGGACCATTGCCCTAAAGTTACAATGGTATAGAATGTTTGGTATTATTGAACTAAAGTTACAAGGGTATAGAATGGTTGGTACTATTCCCCTAAAGTCACAAGGGTATAGAAGGATTGGGACTATTGCCCTAAATTTACAAAGGTATAGGATGCATATAGTTTGGGACTGTTGACCATTTAAGGGGTCTTAGGTGAGAGCAAGTTACTTGAAAATAAATGTCTATAAATGTGTGTTAAACATGTGAGGTAGAATTGGTCTGAAGTGGGAAGCCTGTTCAGCTCTGAGTCTTTGTTAAGAAAGTAGGATTTATAAATCAGTGTTGAAATTATTAACTCTATATTTTTGTGTGTGGTTATGCAGTCAATTTTTATTTGTGAGAGATAATATCACTGTTGTGCAAGGTGATACCTTCATCCCTCATGGTTACAATAGCCCCCATGTTTTTCCAACAGGACTAGATTAATCCTAGATCAATGGAAGAAGAAAGCCACGCTGTATAAAACCAATGTCCTCCTTGTTCCGCTCGGAGATGATTTCCGCTACATGCAGATGGAAGAGTTTGACCTTCAGTTCGGCAACTACGAGAAGATATTCAGCTATTTGAATACACATCCAGAACTTGGGGCCCAGGTAACCAGGAGTTATAGTGTCTCTGTTAGAGTATGGAGCACAGTTATGGTGTCTCTGTTAGAGTATGTAGCACAGTTACAGTGTCTCAGTTAGAGTAAGGAGCACAGCTATAGTGTCTCTATTAGTATATGGAGCACAGTTATAGTGTCTCTGTTAAAGGAGCACAGCTATAGTGTCTCTGTTAGAGTATGGAGTACAGTTATAGTGTCTCTGTTAGAGTAAGGAGCACAGTTATAGTGTCTCTGTTAGAGTAAGGAGCACAGTTACAGTGTCTCTGTTGGAGTATGGAGCACAGCTATGGTGTCTCTGTTAGAGTAGGGAGTACAGTTGTGGTGTCTCTGTTAGAGTATGGAGCACAGCTTTAGTGTCTCTGTTAGAGTAATGAGCACAGTTATAGTGTCTCTGTTAGAGTAATGAGCACAGTTATAGTGCCTCTATTAGAGACACCAGGAGCTGCTCAGTCAGTGTTTCACAAAAGTTTGCATGTAATGGGCTTCTACTGTTAGTTAACTTACTGTTGGATATTTTTAGATTTAAAAAACCTCATTGATTTTTAAAAATCACTTCTCAAATGATTGAATTTTTCAGTTGATTATAATATTTCTAGAAAAAAAAATCTGCTATTTGAAGGTCTATTTTGATCTGTGAGCGTCTATCAGTTAAGTACTCGTTTGATATTTAATTTTTATCCCTTCATGACTAGGTCAGCTTTATATCCCAGGTTAAATTTGTATCCCTTTATGACAGGGTCAGTTTGGCACACTGAGTGATTACTTCAATTTACTGTACACCGAGACGAAGACGGCACCGGGGCACGCCCCTCCAAGCATCCCCAGCCTCAGTGGGGACTTCTTCTCCTACGCCGATAGAGACGACCACTACTGGACAGGATATTTTACATCTCGGCCTCTTCAAAAAAATCTTGACCGTGTACTAGAGCATAATCTAAGGTGACACAATTTGCGTGCTGGAGAACATCCTATTTTGAACTGCTTAGGGTTGGGGTTTTTTTTTGTTTTTTTTGTTTCCACATTTAAAGGAAAAAAATGTGTGTGCATCATATTTTGATAACAATCAAATTTCAATAACATGCAAAGTTAAAATAATTTTAGAGGTAGCATTGGATTCATTTGAAGTCAATGAAGCTTATTTTGGAAATTAGTTGATTTTTTGGAAACTCCACCGATGGTCATTCTGCAATAACCAAAAGAAAAAAGTAGTTTAGTTCAACACATGAATAATTATTTTGTTGACCTTAGCCCCCTTTTTTACCAGTTTTTTTCCTAATCTTTTGATCACCAATGAACATAAATTGTAAAATATGCTGAAACATGAGTCATCCATTTTAAATCAGATCTTCAAGGTTTTTTTTTGGTTTATTTTTCTGATAAGGTGAGCTGAAAAAAAAAAGAGGGGGGGGGGTGCGGGTTGTAAGACAACACAAAGTTAACCTACCTTGTGCAACAACAATAGAATATCTAGTAGGTATGTAAGAGGTAAAAATTCTATTTGCACAGCATTTGAGGAAGCTCTTCCTAGGCAACCGTTTTGTTCCAGCTGCTTTGTGAACTAGTTGCGAGGTGGAAACCCGCTGTAGAAATGCCTATTAGAGGCATCTGGCGCTTCTCCTGGAATGGGAGGGGGGGAAGATTTTAGGACGTAAATATAACACCATGACCCGCTGGGGAAAGTCGACTGCTGACAGCATCACTGACCGACCCTATGCGCTTGGACTGGGATGGTCTCAGCTGGTACCTGATCGAGTGGGTGCTGGCCGGGGGTTGTCCTGGTGAAGGGAGATCTCCATCGTGCCGCATCATGGCCTGATTGGGGGGGGGTGTGTGCTTTGGGGAGGACATCAAGAGCTTGGTTTTTACACGACAGCCCGCTGAAGCCATTTCTCCTAATTTACAATTTCAGTAGGTATATAATATTTATATAAAGAAAGCCATTCCCTAGTAAGTTTTTATGATTATTTAGACTTCAGTTTCTTCATTCTGAAGGTCCCTCCAGAGTTTTTTAAATTTCTCTTAAAGCTCCTGCTTACAGGCAAGATAAATATGTCCGTGCCGATGCCTTTTGGGAATAATGTTGAATTAATTTTCTCATCAGATCAGCTGAAATCATATTCAGCTTGTCTCAGGTCCAGGCGAGGAAGCATTCATCCGCCAACTTCCCCAGTAAAGTCTTCATGCAGAAACTTGTTGAGTCAAGGAGAGGTCTCGGCCTGTTCCAGCACCACGATGCAATCACTGGGACGGCCAAAGAGCACGTTGTTGTCGACTACGGCCAGAGGTCAGTTCTGCCAGGTGGTCGGTATAAAACGGATGAATGCAAGAGACGTTATCCAACTTGACATAAGGATTAAAGATTACCAGTTTATGCTAAAAAAATCTTAATATTTATATTGCATCAAACCTTTGAGTTTTCACAAGTTCACCTCGGATATAAAATTTAAATTATCTGACTTCAGACAGGGAAGATGTTAAAATACATTACTTGACTTATTGTCTCAGAAAAGGATCATCTATATGTTATTTATTGGATGGATGAATATTTATGTGAAAAACTAAATTATTTTTGAACAAATCATCTTATCAAAAATGTACATCCATCCCTGTGGCGCTACAGCCCATGTAGAGCTTTGGCATTCCTCACCACTTCCTTCCACACAGACCTAACTAATGCTTTTCTTTTCCATGCATGGATTCGCAGCTGTTGTAGCTCTTTTTTGCACATCATCCATCCAACTAAAGCCTAGGTCTACCTTTGAGGCATTTTCCTCTGGGGTTTTGGTGTTGCATCCCCTTCATTCCTCTGTCATTTGGCATTCTTTCTGAGTGTCCTGACCAGCGCAGTATTTGGCATTTTTTCTAAGTGTCCTGCCCAGCGCAGTATTTGGCATTTTTTCTAAGTGTCCTGCCCAGCGCAGTATTTGACATTTTTTCTAAGTGTCCTGCCCAGCTCAGTATCTGGCATTTTTTCTAAGTGTCCTGCCCAGTGCAGCCTTCTTTTTTTTTATTTGTGCTACTAGCCTGGGCTTTATGTGTAATCCATACAAATCCTGATTGGTTACGTATGCTCCAGCCATATTCATCCTGTAACAAAATGTAAACAATACTATTTTTCGTTGGCCCTGCATGACACAGTACATTTATAATGAATCTTTAGATTGCACAAAGCCCTCGCAAATGCCAAGACCATCATAGCAGAGTGCAGTGCATTTTTGTTGATGCAGAAGAAAACCGACTACACGTGGACTGAGGACAAACTTTTATTTAACGCTGTAAGTAAGCTTTGTGCATTGTAAGTAAGCTTTGTGCATTGTAAGTAAGCTTTGTGCATTGTAAGTAAGCTCTGTGCATTGTAAGTAAGCTCTGTGCATTGTAAGTAAGCTCTGTGCATTGTAAGTAAGCTTTGTGCATTGTAAGTAAGCTTTGTGCATTGTAAGTAAGCTCTGTGCATTGTAAGTATGCTTTGTGCATTGTAAGTAAGCTCTGTGCATTGTAAGTAAGCTCTGTGCATTGTAAGTAAGCTTTGTGTATCGTAAGTATGCTTAGTGCATTGTAAGTAAGCTCTGTGCATTGTAAGTAAGCTGTGCATTGTAAGTAAGCTTTGTGCATTGTAAGTAAGCTTTGTGCATTGTAAGTAAGCTTTGTGCATTGTAAGTAAGCTCTGTGCATTGTAAGTAAGCTCTGTGCATTGTAAGTAAGCTTTGTGCATTGTAAGTTAGCTTTGTGCATTGTAAGTAAGCTTTGTGCATTGTAAGTAAGCTTTGTGCATTGTAAGTAAGCTTTGTGCATTGTAAGTAAGCTTTGTGTGCTGTAAGTAAGCGTTGTGTGTTGTAAGGAAGCTCTGTGCCTTGTAAGTAAGCTTTGTGCATTGTAAGTAAGCTTTGTGCATTGTAAGTAAGCTTTGTGCATTGTAAGTAAGCTATGTGCATTGTAAGTAAGCTCTGTGCATTGTAAGTAAGCTCTGTGCATTGTAAGTAAGCTCTGTACATTGTAAGTAAGCTCTGTGCATTGTAAGTAAGCTTTGTGCGTTGTAAGTAAGCTTTGTGCATTGTAAGTAAGCTCTGTGCATTGTAAGTAAGCTCTGTGCATTGTAAGTAAGCTCTGTGCATTGTAAGTAAGCTCTGTGCATTGTAAGTATGCTCTGTGCATTGTATGTAAGCTTTGTGATTGTAAGTAAGCTTTGTGCATTGTAAGTAAGCTCTGTGCATTGTAAGTAAGCTTTGTGCATTGTAAGTAAGCTTTGTGCATTGTAAGTAAGCTCTGTGCATTGTAAGTAAGCTCTGTGCATTGTAAGTAAGCTCTGTGCATTGTAAGTAAGCTCTGTGCATTGTAAGTATGCTCTGTGCATTGTAAGTAAGCTTTGTGCATTGTAAGTAAGCTCTGCATTGTAAGTAAGCTTTGTGCATTGTAAGTAAGCTTTGTGCATTGTAAGTAAGCTCTGTGCATTGTAAGTAAGCTCTGTGCATTGTAAGTAAGCTCTGTGCATTGTAAGTAAGCTCTGTGCATTGTAAGTAAGCTCTGTGCATTGTAAGTAAGCTCTGTGCATTGTCAGTAAGCTGTGTGCATTGTAAGTAAGCTCTGTGCATTGTAAGTAAGCTCTGTGCATTGTAAGTAAGCTCTGTGCATTGTCAGTAAGCTTTGTGTGTTGAATTTTTAATGTTGTTTTTATACTTGATGTTCTATTGCTCACCCACAATTGCTTTGTTTATAGATAGAGTCCGACCGTATCTCCTCATAAAATGAACTGTTCACTGTCATTCATTGTGTCTAGGACGAGATGAGGACATCACATGACAGCTTACCCACCCGACCAGTTCTAGAACTAGGTGAACAGCCAAAGTAAGTAAAACTACATTAACAGCCGAAGTTAGTGGAACTAAGTTAAAAGCCAAAGTAAGTAGAAAAAAGTTAACAGCTGAAGTAAGTAGAAAAAAGTTAACAGCCAAAGTAAGTAGAAAAAAGTTAACAGCTGAAGTAAGTAGAACAAAGTTAACAGCCAAAGTAAGTAGAACAAAGTTAACTGCCAAAGTAAGTAGAACCAAGTTAACAGCCAATGTAAGTAGAACTAAGTTAACAGCCAAAGTAAGTTTAAGTAGAGCAAAGTCAGTTGGGTGTTGACATATTTTTTAAAAACTATGGATCAGGGACTACAACTCTGATGACAGATTATTTCACCGTGTGAGTTGTCTCCCAGCTGAGGTTGAAGATTGATTGTTGAATGACGCCAACTTGAAAACAATGTTTTCAAAAATGTTTTCTAAATGTAAAATGGAATTTTTGTGTGACTCTCGATTCATGAAAATTTATTGATGCTAACTTAACAAAGTAAGACCATTTCACCAATTTAACTCCCTTTCCCCATAGTACTGTATGTCTCTTTGGACATTTATATGATGTGTCATACATAAGCAAATATAAGTATGTGATGTAGAGAGAGATTAGTATTGTGGTTGGCTCTTGGAATACCACATTGTTTGACTCACTCCATCTAGTTCCAGAGAGAGAATTGTCCTGTAGTTAACACTGGATTAACGCTGTTTGACTCACTCCCTCTAGTTACAGAGAGAAAATTGTCCTGTAGTTAACACTGGATTAACGCTGTTTACTCACTACCTCTACAAGCTAACTTTTTTTAGTTCATGTGGTTGGAAGGTAAATTTTATTTGTTACCTCAAAATTGTTCAGCCCTTGGCCGCCCACTACCACTATAACATTTGTTTTATTTTTGAATGAACTTTGCTCTGCTAGGCCAGTACTGCTCTACAACTCATTGGCCCAGACCAGAACGGAAGTGGTCAAGTTGTGGACATCCTGGCCTTTTGTTGAAGTGAGAGACTCCAATGACCAGATCATCCACTCACAGGCGGAACCACATTGGACAGACTTTGGCTCCATTTCCGCCGGGATATTTAAGGTTTGTGCTTAATAAAAATCATAATTTGCATTCTTTAAAAAAAAAATCCCCAGTTTTTTTGTTATGAGGCTTTTTGCCAGCACGCTTGTTATTTTGTTTTGTCTCCTGTCAGGTTTCCCCTACTTTGTGTTTGTTATTGCATAACCTGAATATGGTCTCACCGCTCTGATTATTTTTGTTATATCCAATTGAATAACCTGATCACAATCCTCCCCCCACGATTATTGTTATGTCCAATTGCATAAGCTGTTCATAGTCCCCCTGATAATTTTTGTCATATCCAATTGAATGACCAGATCTTTGGTAGTGCGAGTTTATTTCACACCTGTTTAATGATGATTTGACTATATGTAACTATAGGATTAGTGACTCTTGCTGGTACTGCATTTGATTATGAGGAATAAAGGATTAGATTATGAAACTTCTGATAATTGTGGACCTAATTGTGTTATTGGTGATCCTTAGCTGTCAGCCCAGTAGGGCATACCAGGACATAGTTGTAATCATAGACGTAATAAAGAATTCACACGCATCAAGAGAACCTAGACAACAGAAAGTAACAGTTTCTTTTCCCGCCTTATATCCACCAC
Source organism: Omphiscola glabra (assembly GCA_964017045.1). NCBI lineage: Eukaryota > Metazoa > Mollusca > Gastropoda > Lymnaeidae > Omphiscola > Omphiscola glabra. The sequence goes on along the minus strand of OZ024811.1, from coordinate 11,426,237 downwards.
TCACTTGTTTATTAATATTTCCCTGTCATCCAATGACCATTTGGCCACCACAATGCAATTCATGGCACAACCCATGGACCAAAAAAAAAGTGTTCACACAAACAACAGTGATTCTCATACAAACTCTCACCATGCATGAACAACTTTTCACACCCAAAACTTCACGCTACTAAATCTTGTTCACAACAGAAACAAATAAAAAAACCAAAACAAAATAACACCACTGATGCTGTGAGGGAGCTAGAGAAAATTCTACTCCACTTTCTAATTATTATCCTTTATTGTACACATGGGACTAGTAAAATTCAGGATGAAAAATATCCTAAATAGATTTGGAAGATTATTTGACCCAATGAAATATTTTGGTTCAATAATTTGACCCAATGAAATATTTTGGTTCAATAATTTGACCCAATGAAATATTTTGGTTCAATAATTTGACCCAATGAAATATTTTGTTCAAAAATTTGACCCAATGAAATATTTTGATCAATAATTTGACCCAATGAAATATTTTGTTCAAAAATTTGACCCAATGAAATATTTTGATCAATAATTTGACCCAATGAAATATTTTGTTAAAAAATTTGACCCAATGAAATATTTTGTTCAATAATTTGACCCAATGAAATATTTTGTTCAATAATTTGACACATTGAAAGTATTTTGTTCAATAATTTGACCCAATAAAGTATTTGGTTAATAATTCATTTTCTAATGTACAACATGAACAGATTTCATTTGTAGCTGACCTGCCAGGGTTGAGTATTAAAAAATTTACTATCAAGAAAGTTGGGGCTGGAGAGGACACAAAGAACCATCTGGTGTCCATAACGCTGCTTAATGCTGACAAGAACTATGGCATTAAAGGGTGAGTTGACAAGAACTAGGATGTTATAGGGTGTGCTGAGAAGAACTATGATGTTATAGGGTGATTTGACAAGAACTATGATGTTATAGGTTGAGTTGACAAAACTGTGATGTTATAGGGTGAGTTGACAAAACTGTGATGTTATAGGTTGAGTTGACAAAACTGTGATGTTATAGGTTGAGTTGACAAAACTGTGATGTTATAGGTTGAGTTGACAAAACTGTGATGTTATAGGTTGAGTTGACAAAACTGTGATGTTATAGGGTGAGTTGACAAAACTGTGATGTTATAGGGTGAGTTGAAAAGAACTAGGATGTTATAGGGTGATTTGACAAAACTGTGATGTTATAGGTTCAGTTGACAAGAACTATGATGTTTTAGGATTATTTGACAAGAACTAGGATGTTATAGGTTCAGTTGACATGAACTATGATCTTTTAGGATGAGTTGACAAGAACTAGGATGTTATAGGTTCAGTTGACAAGAACTATGATGTTTTAGGATGAGTTGACAAGAACTATGATGTTATAAGGTGAGTTGACAAGAACTAGGATGTTTTAGGATAAGTTGTCAAGAACTATGACGTTTTAGGATAAGTTGACAAGAACTATGATGTTTTAGGATAAGTTGACAAGAACTATGATGTTTTAGGATAAGTTGACAAGAACTAGGATGTTATAGGATGAGTTGACAAGAACTATGATGTTATAGGGTAAGTTGACAAGAACTATGATGTTATAGAGTGAGTTGACAAGAACTATGATGTTATAGGATGGATTGACAAGAACTATGATGTTATAGGGTAAGTTGACAAGAACTATGATGTTATAGGTTCAGTTGACAAGAACTATGATGTTTTAGGGTAAGTTGACAAGAACTAAGATGTTTTAGGATAAGTTGACAAGAACTATGATGTTTTAGGATAAGTTGACAAGAACTAGGATGTTATAGGATGAGTTGACAAGAACTATGATGTTATAGGTTCAGTTGACAAGAACTATGATGTTTTAGGGTAAGTTGACAAGAACTAAGATGTTTTAGGATAAGTTGACAAGAACTATGATGTTTTAGGATAAGTTGACAAGAACTAGGATGTTATAGGATGAGTTGACAAGAACTATGATGTTATAGGTTCAGTTGACAAGAACTATGATGTTATAGGGTGAGTTGACAAAACTATGATGTTATAGGGTGATTTGACAAAACTATGATGTTATAGGTTCAGTTGACAAGAACTATGATGTTTTAGGATTATTTGACAAGAACTAGGATGTTATAGGTTCAGTTGACATGAACTATGATCTTTTAGGATGAGTTGACAAGAACTAGGATGTTATAGGTTCAGTTGACAAGAACTATGATGTTTTAGGATGAGTTGACAAGAACTATGATGTTATAGGGTGAGTTGACAAGAACTAGGATGTTGAGAAATGAGTTCAGACTGTCATCAACAATGGTAAATATCTTCATCAAATGTAATTCATATTTTGTCCCCCCACAGGGGTCCCTTCCCCGTGGATTCAGTGACCAATGAAGCAGATTTCCAACTGGAAACTAAGCTACATGAAAGCACCTTCTCAGGAACCACTGGACTACTAAAGGTTTGGATGAGAAATTTACTTCACACATTTTATTCTGTGTTCATATCTGGTGTGTTCAAAATAGCTTACAGTTTTTAGTGTTGGGGGAGGGGGAAGGTGAAACATTTCATCTAGGTTCTAAATACACTTGAAATATTTGGACATGTTCCCCCCAAATCCCTCCACATCACAACCTATCGCAGTGGACTTACTTCTCCTCTTTTCTTTCCCTCTTCCCTATTTAACCTTTCTCCCACTTACTTTCTGTCACAAATCATTTGCTGCTCTCTTGGATACTACTTCTCAGCTAAGTGCTATTTTTAATTTTATTCCTTTTTTTCCCTGTTTGTTCGCTGATGAAGGCTTCCTGCCAACACGTTCGTTATTTTATTGCATTCCTTTTTTCAGGTGTAACTTTACTTTGTTTTACTCATTTCCTATTTTGCTAACCTGATTGCAGTCTCTCCCCTTATTACACTTCCCCCAACCCCCTATCTTACATGTTGTAAAACTGGCACCTGTGATATTTGTTTAAACATTTTTTTTCTTAGTTGTAAAAGGGCCAAGACCAAATGATCCCTTTTAATATTGTGGATACAGTCTTCAGTTAGCTTATTGAATGATGAGATATTGTTAACATCTTTGTGATTATCTTTGTGTGAGTGCCTGGCCATAGCACATCTTTGTGATTATCTTTGTGTGAGTGCCTGGCCATAGCATGAATGGAGGGCAGAAGAAATCTTACCTTCCGGCCGCGTGAACCTCCTCCACTTCTTCTCTTTGCTCTTCCAGTCTGTCAAAGTTCTCAGCAGCGGAGAGACATTCAAATCCGAACTGGAGTTTATTCAGTACGGAACCAGACTGGCCAATGACAAGTCAGGTGCCTACCTGTTCCTACCTGATGGTGACGCCAAGGTAAATTTACCTCCTCCATTATCTGTTACACCAATTTTGTTTTTACACCTTATGTTCTATTTTGCCAATTATAACATAGCTATATTGTTTGGTGTTTTGCCTACATTGTAATGACATTGCAGTTGCAGTGAAGAAAATTAATTTCAAACACCATGTCTGCAGCCACTGCTTACATCAAGACCAAATCTCATCAAGATCATCAAAGGTCCCATAACATCAGAAGTTCATGTGTCCACTCAGTACATACAGCATGTCGTGAGGCTTCATAATTCCCCTGGTAAGCCTCACCCACCGGCCTTGTTACATCTGACACACAAGGAAGGTTATGTGTAGATGTTTTTGTTTCCAGTCTCATCATTTTTGTTAACATCTTATAACCACATAGCCCAATAGAATAAAAAGGAAAACTTCTATCTACATGACACCCCCCCCCCCCCACAACCCACCCACCCTCCCATGGTGAAATATAAGGATTTTAGCCTGTAAACTCAATAACTTTATCAAGGCAATATTTATTACACTTTATTAAGTTAAATACAGGTATATGTGTAACTAAAACTACCATAAGCTTTGTCTGTTTACTTAGGCTATAAAGAAATTGAATTATTTCACCTTACTTGTAGGTTTTGGGATGTCCTTGGATGTGTCCAATAATGACTTGTTCAATCTTTCTTGTAGGCACTGACGGTACATCCATAGATATGTCCAATAATGACTTGTTCAATCTTTCTTGTAGGCACTGACGGTACATCCATAGATATGTCCAATAATGACTTGTTCAATCTTTCTTGTAGGCACTGACGGTACATCCATAGATATGTCCAATAATGACTTGTTCAATCTTTCTTGTAGGCACTGACGGTACATCCATAGATATGTCCAATATTGTAGACATCAGAAGTACACAAAACAAAGAAGTTGGTGTCAGAATACACACCAACGTGGAGAACACAGACCACACTTTTTACTCAGATCTCAATGGGTTCCAGGTAAATGAAAATTGTCTTGGCTTTAGATCCCACACAGGTCCTCAAATGTCCCATAATAGGTCTGATAATGAATTTTACAATATAAATTTTAGAATTATTTAAGCTAAAATATTGTTTCCAAGCGTAGTTCTAAAACCAGGGGCCAGCGGATGTATTTATAAGGGGGTGAGGCTCTACAAAACTTCAATATTTTAAATTATTATTTAAATCGGTTATTTGCAAACGTTACTTGATTCTCTGCCCTCGTGCAGAATTCAGGATTTTCCCAAGGAGCCCTCCTATGCCAAACACTACAAAATTGTGAATAATTTTATTAAGGTTTAAAAAATGCAAAGATTAGATAAAAATTAGTGAAACACAGATTTAAGATCACTAGAGCTCATTTAGTTTTAAGTGTTTGAAGAAGCCTCCAGAGCAGTGGTTCTCAACCTTCCTCTTGTCGCGACCCTCCTATACAGTTCCTCATTTTGTGGCAATTTCCCCCCCCCCAACCACAAAATTATTTTTCTGTAGAGTATATGTGTTTTCCGAGGGACTTAGGTGATCCCCGAGAAATGATCCTTCGACCTCCCCCAAAGAGGTCGCGACCCACAGGTTGAGAACCGCTGCACTAGAGGCTTCTTCGAACACTTCAAACTAAATGAGTCTCTGGTTTGCACAGAGTCCCGCTGAATGTAACATCTTATCTCATTGAATTGAATAAAAATTTAAGAAAATGTGGTAATATCTCATGGTGCAACTGTGATTAGGAAAATTGCTGTGCCAGTGTCAGGGATAAGGTGAAGAAGAGATTCCAGGGGTTAAGTTGGGTGTAGTGGAAATGGACTTGTACTATGTTCCATCATTTTTTTTAACAATTGAATGAAATCCAGCACAGGTTATATCTTGACATTACTGACAGTTCTAAAGGTTTTAAAACTATTTATTGTTTTAGGTGTTCAAGTCGGTTTCCTAAATATTTTTGTTTACAGATGCAAAAAAGGAAATACTATGAAAAGCTGACACTGCAAGGCAACATTTACCCCATGCCAACCATGGCGTACTTACAAGATGGCAGCAGGAGAATTAGTGTTTTATCAGCGCAATCTTCTGGTGTCGGCAATATACTACCCAGTAAGTTGGCAGTAGATTTGTGGCAACTTTCTTAGCTCTCAATTTCAGAGTTACTGTTATTGTTCGTAATTCAAAACTTTGGTCCAGCAATATCTATTTATATATATATATATATATATATATGTGCTGGCTGTCAGAGTGGTTAAAACTGGAGTTCAATCCCCCGCCCAGACAAGCAAAAACAACACCGGCACCCCGGGTAGATGGAACTCGTTGACCTTGGATGGCAACTCATCAAAGAGAAGGCAAACTCTGGAATCAAACCCGGAGACGGAGTCCCGGCGTCACTATGACACTGACACAATGAAAGTTTGGATAACTCCTGTGATGTTGAGCGCGCAAGAGCACAGCGAGGCACAAGAAACACTTCTTGCTATCCACAGCATCCTGGTCTATTCCCAGTTGTCTTTCCATTGGATCAAAGAGGCAAGGATGAGAGAGTGAGGCTGACAAATTGAGCAGCTCGAGTCAAGGCTGCTACTTAAGTCAAGGCCGCTGCTCGAGTCAAGGCCGCTACTCAAGTCAAGGCCGCTGCTCGAGTCAAGGCCGCTACTCGAGTCAAGGCCGCTGCTCAAGTCAAGGCCGCTACTCAAGTCAAGGCCGCTGCTCAAGTCAAGGCCGCTACACGAGTCAAGGCCGCTACTCGAGTCAAGGCCGCTACTCAAGTCAAGGCTGCTACTCAAGTCAAGGCCCCTGCTCAAGTCAAGGCCGCTACTCAATTCAAGGCCGCTACTCAAGTGAAGGCCGCTACTCAAGTGAAGGCTGCTACTCAAGTCGAACCCTTGGTCATCTTGACATGCCAAGGATGAACTATATTAATATTATACATGTTAATCTGTTTGATAGGCTCATCTATCACAGAGGGACACATCAGCATGTCACAGTTGAAAATGTAATTAGAGTTTTTTTTACAAGAGATGATGGCTGTAGTTTTTTTATGATTATTGATCTGTTACTACTCAGTCTCCTTGTCATGTCCTTACTTATTATCCACATTACATTCTAATTTACAAGAAATGGATTGTCGTTTCCTGTTGATTCACTGATAACTACATGTGTCGCCACATATTCCTCTCAGGTGCCATAGACGTAATGTTTGACCGTAGGTTAAACCAGGATGACAACAGGGGGCTGGGTCAAGGCGTCCTCGACAACAGGCCCACGCCGAACAGGTTCAGGTTGCTGTTTGAGAAACGGTCGACAAATGTGGAGGTAAAACAGCCATGGGTGTGTGTGTCTCTCTCCTAAATGTGGAGGTAAAATAGCCATGAGTGTGTGTGTCTCTCTCCTAAATGTGTAGGTAAAACAGCCATGGGTGTGTGTCTCTCCCAAATGTGGAGGTAAAATAGCCATGAGTGTGTGTGTGTCTCTCCTAAATGTGTAAGTAAAACAGCCATGGGTGTGTGTGTCTCTCACCTAAATGTGTAGGTAAAATAGCCATGAGTGTGTGTCTCTCTCCTAAATGTGGAGGTAAAACAGCCATGGGTGTGTGTGTCTCTCTCCTAAATGTGGAGGTAAAACAGCCATGGGTGTGTGTGTCTCTCTCCTAAATGTGGAGGTAAAACAGCCATGGGTGTGTGTGTCTCTCTCCTAAATGTGGAGGTAAAACAGCCATGGGTGTGTGTGTCTCTCTCTCCTAAATGTTGGAGGTAAATCAGCTATGAAATATGTCCATAACTTTCTGTACCAGATACGCAAGCTGTTCACAACAATGTAAGGTAACAGCAATCTGTCCTAGCCCTTTATATGCAAGCTACCAACAACAATGAGATGTCTGTCCCTCTCTGTCCTAGCCCTTTATATGCAAGCTACCAACAACAATGAGATGTCTGTCCCTCTCTGTCCTAGCTCTTTATATGCAAGCTACCAACAACAATGAGATGTCTGTCCCTCTCTGTCCTAGCCCTTTATATGCAAGCTACCAGCAACAATGAGATGTCTGTCCCTCTCTGTCCTAGCCCTTTATATGCAAGCTACCAACTACAATGAGATGTCTGTCCCTCTCTGTCCTAGCTCTTTATATGCAAGCTACCAACCATAGCTCTCTGTACCTGATGTCCCAGCTATCAACAGCCTGCTAGCATTTTATTTTGATACAATTTGTTTTTTATGTTATAATAGATATGATCCAAACATTTACTGATGTGTTTTACAAATGCATCTAGCAGCTGTACAATTATTCTTTCATTAAATTTATCATACTTACAATCATTTGGATTGAATCTGGAATGATTGAAAAATGCTTTTCTTGTTGTTGTTTTTTCTTTAAAACATCAGATAGTTGACCCAGAAACGTCATTCCCGTCACTACTAGGACAGCTGTCATCTTTAGCACTCATTCACCCCATGTTTGTCATGCCAAGGAGTTTTCACGGAAGGGAGTTAACATTAGACAAGGAATTCTTACTACTTACCGATTCCCTCCCCTGTGAGCTTCATATGCTCAACCTCAGGGTGCTGCAAAACAGTGATGACGATAAGGAGGTCGGTATAGTTTCTTTCATCACATAAAAACATATGTTCTAATAAAGAGTATATATTTCTTTTATCCAATAAAGAGCATTTATTTCCTTTATCCAATAAAGAGTATATATTTCTTTAATTCTAGAGTATATATTCTTTTAACCAATAAATATTTTGTATTTCTTTTATCCAATAAGGAGTATACATTCTTTTTACCAATATAGAGCATATATTTCCTTTATCCAGCAAAGAATATATATTATTTTTTCCATTAGAGTATATATTTCTTTTATCCAATAAAGAGTAAATATTTCTTTTTTAATATTATGTTTATATACTAATATCAAATTTAGGCACTTAGTCTTTTATTTTTAACAAATAAATGATTCACTTTATTTTTTTCAAATCATGGATTTATAATATTTTATCAAATAATGGGCATATATTCTTTTAAATTCTCTTTTGGAAAATTCTGTATACTTTGGTTCATCCATCAGCTCCAGTATGTTCCCAAAGAGTCCAGTCTCTTATTACTTCGTCATCTCCCAAGCGACTGCAGTTTTCCAAAACCACACCTTTCATGCCTGGCGCAGGAGGGAAAGGTAATCACACTCAATATTGACTTGGTTATTTTACTGTAGTTTTGTTCTTTGCTTACCTAAAATGATTTTGTGGACATGGTTGGCATAAACCGAGACGTATTCATGTCCGCCATATTGGAAAAAAGGATATGCCATCTTGTAAATAAAATGGCGAAATCAAAACAACCATCCAAAGGCAAAAGGAGTGTCCCCGATGTTGTAAAAAAAAAAAAAAAGAGAGAGAACTCCATTGAAACAAAAAGCCAAATCTCTGTTCATAATTACAACTCACACTCAAGAACTCAACAGTTATTCTTACCGCACAATTATTGGACGAAAGTCTTGCTAAAGACTAATTTGAAATAACAACGAAAAACTCAAACAAGGATTTTCAAGACTGAAAACAATAGGTATGATGACTGAAAAAACCCCAACAAATTTCAATTTATTTGGATCAATGAAAATATCTTATCTTTTCTTATCTTAAAGCATTATAATCTCTATAAATTTATGTATACGTTTAAATGCCACCTTTCTGTGGTTATCACAATAACCTTAAAACTGAAAGCCAGTTTCAAAATTTGATTAAAACAGCAAAGCAATTATTTTTTTTTTACTTGTACAACCCCGGGGTTTGGGCAGCCCAAGGGCTTTGGACAGTGAAGGGTTTGGGCAGCCCAAGGGCTTTGGACAGTGAAGGGTTTGGGCAGCCCAAGGGCTTTGGACAGTGAAGGGTTTGGGCATCCCAAGGGCTTTGGACAGTGAAGGGTTTGGGCAGCCCAAGAGCTTTGGACAGTGAAGGGTTTGGGCAGCCCAAGGGCTTTGGACAGTGAAGGGTCTGGGCAGCCCAAGGGCTTTGGACAGTGAAGGGTTTGGGCAGCCCAAGGGCTTTGGACAGTGAAGGGTTTGGGGAGCCCAAGGGCTTTGGACAGTGAAGGGTTTGGGCAGTGAAGGGTTTGGGCAGCCCAAGGGCTTTGGACAGTGAAGGGTTTGGGCAGCCCAAGGGCTTTGGACAGTGAAGGGTTTGGCCAGCCCAAGGGCTTTGGACAGTGAAGGGGTTTGGGCAGCCCAAGGGCTTTGGACAGTGAAGGGTTGGGGCAGCCAGCAGCTGAAACCGTCCCGTCAACTAATGCTTTTGGAGCAGCTGAACTTTTTAATTGGAGTCTTACAGTTTGGTTGATAACATCAGAAAATTCCCAAATGTTGGGAGCCGCTCGAGGTTAGCATTAACAAAACAAAAATTTAAATAGGAAATTTTGAAGCTTGTTGACAGGTTGCAATGTCAGTTATGGCTTGACTTATGTTGTAAGTTTATGAAAGGGTGGATTGTATTATGCCAAAATATTGTGTTTCCACCAATATTGGTTTCTAATGAGCCCTGCCATTTCAGACATTGGAGTCTATTGAGCCCTGCCATTTCAGACATTGGAGTCTAATGAGCCCTGCCATTTCAGACAGTGGAGTCTATTGAGCCCTGCCATTTCAGACAGTGGAGTCTATTGAGCCCTGCCATTTCAGACATGGAGTCTAATGAGCCCTGCCATTTCAGACAGTGGAGTCTATTGAGCCCTGCCATTTCAGACATTAGAGTCTAATGAACCCTGCCATTTCAGACATTGGAGTCTATTGAGCCCTGCCATTTCAGACAGTGGAGTCTATTGAGCACTGCCTTTTCAGACAATGAAGTCTAATGAGCCCTGCCATTTCAGACTGTGGAGTATATTGAGCCATGCCATTTCAGACAATGAAGTATAATGAGCCATGCCATTTCAGACAGTGGAGTCTATTGAACCCTGCCATTTCAGACAATGAAGTCTAATGAGCCATGCCATTTCAGACAATGAAGTCTAATGAGCCCTGCCATTTCAGACAATGAAGTCTAATGAGCCATGCCATTTCAGACAGTGGAGTCTATTGAGCCCTGCCATTTCAGACAATGAAGTCTAATGAGCCATGCCATTTCAGACAATGAAGTCTAATGAGCCATGCCATTTCAGACAGTGGAGTCTATTGAGCCCTGCCATTTCAGACAATGAAGTCTAATGTGACATGCCATTTCACCTACCCGGCAGTGAAATTGAAAGTTACATTTTTTTTAAAGTGTTCAAATAACAGTATGGTGCTGTTTAAATTTAATCCATTTCAATTCTTCTCTTCTCTTCCAGGTCACTCTTTCCGGTTTGTTCACCAATGCAGAGGTGAAAAAAAGCGTTGTGACCTCTTTGAACATGAATCGTCAACTGTCTGTGATCAATCCCAGCTCATTCCTACAAGTGCCTCCCATGGAGATCACAGCAGTTCAACTGGAGATTTCATGAGAAACTTACATTGTTGTATGCTATTGTATTTTTTTCCCATTATCTCCCCAAGCATAAGTTGAATTTTATTTAAGTACATAAGTGTATAAATGTTTCACCTTGGTAGTGAAATTTGCAATCTTGTGGAATGTGCAAATTTTTTTAAAATCCATTATCTTCATTTTTCTTGCCTTCTGCCCAATTTTGTTCTTCACTTACCTGTTTATAATCTGATTACATATTCAATTAATGACATGACTAGAATTGGATTGACAGCAGACATGAAGTCCCATCCTTATAAGTCTCTGTAATTATAAAAGTGTTGCACAGCGAATTTTTTTATTTAATTTCAACAAATTCATTTTTAAAAGCAAATATTCATTGCTGGCCCTTGCTCAGCCAAAAACATTATTTCTTAACTCATACACAAATAAATATTGTTTAACTCATACACAAGAAATAATCATTGCTGACCCCTTGAACAACCAAGTAATCATTGCTCATCCCTTGTAGAACCAAAACTGATGAATTAATTTTATTTGAAATCAAATCAACCGGTTGGTAAATTAAATGAGTGCAATGCTTTTCTCTTACAGAAAATTTGTTGATGAAAATACTACCGGAGCACCAGTTAATTTTATGATATGCCGGGTAATTTTTTGATAAAGCGGGTAATTTTGTGATAGGAGTATCTTATGTCCACTAATCTTTTCAATCTGTTTAATCATGTGAAATGATGTGATTACCTTCTTGACCATTCATCACTTTCAAATACCAGATGATGTTTCAGTCTACTCATGATATGATTCTCTTTACCTCTGTCTAGCCATTCATCATTTGTTATGATACATTTCAAACACGTTTAAATCACAGGTTATACAAGACTCGTAAAAAAAGGCTTAAACCATTGGATTGCCAGAGTCATCGACACAGCCCCGCATCAGGTCCGGTAGTGTGAAAGGCTTGTTGTGTGTAGAGTGGAACAAAAATAAATTGAATAGATCAGAACAGAGTAGAAATTTAACTAAAAATTTGGATTTTCTTCAATGTGTTTTTAACTATTAAATTTGGTAGGTTGTTGAAATCCCTTCAAGACCTGTAAAGTCATTGTCCCAAACACACGCGCACTAAATGTTTTGGGTTCAAGACTATTTTGACAGTTTACGAGCGTTAAAATATCCATTGATCATTATTTCCTATTTCTTAAATAATTTAAGCTAGATTTAGCCATGCAAGTGCCATAGATCTTAAGCAGCTAAAATGTAAGTGGATTTGTGTGGGAAAACTGCATTAAGGCTTACAATGTATGATTCTTACATAAAGGCCTTCCAAAAAAATGCTGAATGAGAATACAGTTGAAAACTGATTTAAAACGATATGTGAAGTATGGGGTTCCACACCATGAGCGATTTAGCTGGTAGTTTTATGTTAAAGCGGGGCCATTGTAATAAGGGGTTTGGCATCTGCTAGCTTAAGGTTATAGGCAGTGTTATTTGCTCCTGGAAAGATCAGCAGGCCATGTTATTTGCGTCTGGAAAGATCTAGTGGTTGAAGTGTGAATCAAAAATAAAGCAGAAACTGGGATTTCTTCCACATTTGTGGAAATCTTGTTTCTTGATAAGTTTTTTGATGTACTGTTGATGATGTCCCTTTGCTAATGTGTTGATGATGTCATTTACCTAATTTTAATAATGTAATTTTCCTATTGTTGAAAGCTGTGTATCAGAAGGAATGATGATGTTTACCCATTGTTGAATGCTGTGTATCAGAAGGAATGATGATGTTTACCCATTGTTGAAAGCTGTGTATCAGAAGGAATGATGATATTTACCCATTGTTGAATGCTGTGTTGGAGACTGTTTGTTGATATTTCTCTAATGTTGACAGTTATGCACTGGAATAGTAACCACACTCTGATTTCTCTTGGGCACTTTATATGTACACTGTACTTGCTGTTTGTATCCACAATATTCACATCGTTACACACAGGAATCATTGCAAGGGTGAGAGGATGTGGTCGATTTATTTTTAGCCTTGAGGTTCCTGGTCAGGCTCAGCAGCTTTGGGTCCATAATGTTAATGTTACACAATGTGAATGCACTGCCCAGGGATATGTATCTGTTCGCTATCTCCTCCAAAAAAGATAACCATTATATTACATGAACTTGTTTGGAGGGGCTAGTTTTACTTCCTGAATGTGTCCAGTGGGGGTCATTCATTGCCTAGCTGAAAGCCTTCCTGGCAATGTGTGATCAGTCTAATGGGGACATTGCCCAGCTGAAACCCTGCGACAAGCTGAAACCCTGCGGCCAGCTAAAACCCTGCGGCCAGCTGAAATGCTATGGTCAGCTGAAATGCTGCGGCCAGCTGAAATGCTATGGTCAGCTGAAACAATGGGACCAGCTGAAACACGGACCAGCTGAAACGCTGCGGCCAGCTTAAACTCTGGGACCAGCTGAAATGCTGCGGCCAGCTTAAACTCTGGGACCAGCTGAAATGCTGCGGCCAGCTTAAACTCTGGGACCAGCTGAAATGCTGCGGCCAGCTTAAACTCTGGGACCAGCTGAAATGCTGCGGCCAGCTTAAACTCTGGGACCAGCTGAAATGCTGCGGCCAGCTTAAACTCTGGGACCAGCTGAAATGCTGCGGCCAGCTTAAACTCTGGGACCAGCTGAAATGCTGCGGCCAGCTTAAACCCTCGGGACCAGCAGACCAGCTGAAACTCTGCGGCCAGCTTAAACTCTGGGGACAACCTTGAGACCAGCAGAGTGGTCTCATTACTAATAGCTGAAACACTGTGGCCAAGGGGTTGTTTTTAAATGATGAATATTTGCTTCATTGTGGCTTCATCTAACAAATAATATGTTGGGATTCCTCAGCCAAAGAACCCTGCTAAAGAAAAAAAAACTAATTCAAGACAACATACAATTTTAATATAATATATATATTAAGAATGGGAGGTTCCAAAGGTAAGTGATATATTGTACATTTACATCAATCTATGCAGACAAAAGATAGGAAGGTGTATGGCAGACTAAAGATAGAAAGGTGTGCGGCAGACAAAAGATAGGAAGGATGTGCGGCAGACAAAAGATAGGTGTGCAAAGTTCAACAAGAAATTCCATGGGAGATATGTTTCGATTTTTAAAGTGATAATAAATATGTAACTTGATGCTATTTAGCAAATTTGTTGTGTTGTGTTTATATAGCAACTAAAAATGTTGCAATTGATGCCAATATTAATTAATATTAATAATACATTAGAATTAAGCCTCCTTCTTTGTTGTTAGCCGGGGTTAATCTTTATTTCGGAGATGGATTCCCGTTGGTGGTATGACTTTGACACGATGAAAAATCCTGCTATGCTGCTGGTGCTAAGCTGTATCCCACATATGATGTTCCCTTGGATTACCCAGATTCGCGGAGAGAGGTGATATTGATATGCTATCTATAAGTGTATAAGGAAACCAGCTTACCCCCCTAAAGAAAATTCCAAGGCCTTTGTGATTTCGTCTTGTGAAGTCTACAAAATAATCACATGATGACGGATGGATGCCAAATTATTTTTGCTAAAAATACAATTTTGTTTTAATAATTAATCATTTGATTTAAGTCATAAGCTTAAAAAATAGTTTTTTGGACTGAGATAAAGCTTTACAATAGATTAATAAGACACGATCAATTTGTGTCACTAAAACAGTATTTGTTCAGCTTTAATAATTATTTTACATAATACACGAGTAAACGTTTCGGCAAATGCCTTCATCGGTATAACAACAGAACATTTAAATAATTATACATTAAATTTACATAATAATATATATTCATATGTCGTAGGCCTAATTCTGACCTGTTTACTCTTACGATTTTGGAGTACAAAGTAGGCAACGATTTTGAGATGTCTTTTACTTTTACGATTTTACGCCGAGTCTTGTCAGTACCACGATTTTAAGAGTTCTGGCGTAAAAAATATTCCCCACTCCTTTTTCACCAATGAGGGTTGGGGGGGGGGGGGGGGAGTTGGTCGCCAAACGAAATGATTACGTCCCCAGCATGGAAAGACTAATGTGTGTTGAAACTAAATATTACTAGAACGATATCTAGCCAGCTTTTTAAGAAAACACAAAGCATTTGTATGCTGATAACCGCGAAACAATTTGGTGATATTTGTGTAGCCTTAATAGATCTTAAATCATAGGTGTAGCAGATTTTGATGACAAGTTGGTTCTATTAGAAACTGCCAGGAAAACTATTGTAGAATTTATGCATAAATTTAGGTAAATTCTGATGACCCCCCACCCTTTTTTTCCCCCCTTTTCCTTTACGCTGTTATATACGCACGTATCTTCAGTGCGAAGTGGCTATTGGTACACGGCTACCAGAATTGAGAGGTTGGGATTAAAAAACTATTTAAAATATTGTTGTTGGGTTTGTAAGACCAAATGAGGTATCAAATGAAAGATAATTGAATGTACTATACGTTTGAAATTTTAATTCTTCATTTTAACTAAAATAAACTACCACAAATGACATCCGAATAGCATTGTGTTTAATTTAGTTTTATCATCGGCGTTTATTCAGCGTTCTTGTTTCAAGACAACGAATTTTTGTTTTGTTTTAATGCACCCCCCAATACTCCGCACAGCGGTGTTAGATTTTGGCTCATTCTATAAGATCGAGTAAGCTGCATGTGAAATCTATCTTTAAAAGTCACCAAGCCGCTGTACAATTTTAATACCCCACTTTGGTTGAATCACTTCTCTCCCCTTCTCCCAATCCATCTTGCTGGAGTTTCCTTTAGACCCCAATATGTTAACAGACAATAAATTCAGGCTTCTATGCTTAATGCGGGGTGGCAATCCCGTGCCCCCCCCACCCCCACTTTAAATGTTATGCTTCACCAGCTGTATATCCAATGGATTTATTTCTTCATTCATATGTTGACGATAATGTGTATCATATACGCCAATTATCTATATATATATATAAATATATTCATCATATTATTTGGATGGTACGCTCTATTTCTTTATACCCGCCGGCGATTTGGACTGGTAGATTAAAAATATGTATTGAAATGATCAATAAATTACAAAACAATTTTACCATTTTTAATAACTACTAACATAAAAAAGGAAAACAAAGGTATGCAACGGGAGGCTAATTTTTCACAAGCAACACGATTAAGTCTAGAATGATGCAAAAATATATTCAGATATTCACAAAAGTGCATCCCTGCGTTTTGAATTTATAATTTTTTTTAAAATATGGACAGGGGGCTGAACCTCCTCCCCAAACCCCACCCCCACTTTTGACCGGCTGACGTGGTCGGGCGTCATCCAATTTTTGCCCCCACCCCCCACCACATCTTCGGCTATCAAAGTGTCAAATGACGTGTATATTTTTATTTGCAATGATGCACTGTATATAAATATATGAAAGTCAGTAAACTAATTTGAGAAGTGACCTTTATTAGACATGCGATGCGAATAGCTATTGTATAGGTTACATTAGAACGTATAATTTACTCTTACACTCGGTATTGTACGATAATGAGATGGTAAAGTACTACTCTGTAATATATTGATGTTCTAGTGTAACCAGGGCTGCTACTATATTATCATACTAAACGTTGTTCAAAATTTGTTAGACTTTTTTTTTTAAAATCTGGGTCAAATATAAAATTAAACGATCAATAATAATGGTGGATAAACGAAACATTGATATGTATACCAATAAGAAAGCGTGGTTCGATGTAAATGTATGGTTTAGTGGAACAAAGAGTTCCTTGCGCCAAGGTTTATATCTGGACATTTTATTGGCCCATACCAATAAAAAAAATACAAAGGTTATCTTTCTATCGATAACAAATGTGTCTAGGTAGCATTGTAATTACATTATAAAAGCAAAGGGCGCCCAACGGTCTATTTTGCACTAACTTTGCCATCACCCATGTCAAAATTCACTCTTACTATATTACTTTAAAATAATTTTGTATGCACTTTAAATTACTTTTTAATTCAAATATGAAAAGCCAAAGTATTCATTTGATGTTTATCGATTAAAAATCACAGTAATCTCTTCCACACCCCTTCCGTTTTCGATGTATACATAACGTATGCACTAATACTACTTAAGAAAATCAGCTAACTAACTATCCGAGGCTCATAAAGTCTTCCCCAGCGCACCTCCGTCACTCCCAACCGGCATTCAACCACTCCCCCAGTGGTTATTCCAGACAGGCTGCGAAGCGGCACGCCGGAGGCTCGCCGCCCCTGAGACAGCCTCACCCACCCTTCCAATTGATTGCTATGCGAGTGAGGCGGCATCAGAGAAGGAACGCCTGGCCGGCCGGGGTCTTGCTTTAACACAGCAACTGGGCCGGACTTTCTTGGGCTGGGGTGGATATATTTTATGTCTCTAATGCCCCCCTTCCCACCCCGGGGGGACGCGTAGGTGTTTTACAGACGCCCTCTAATAGGGTTTACGTGGTTTTCTGCGGCGTGACTAATTCACGCCGCAGCTGGGAGAGAAAAGGGTTACCTAGGAGCAGTACCCTCAAAGACTGCATATTTGGAATCATCGGCTAGAGTCGCCACATTCCTTCGCCTCATATCCATGCGGCAACTGTAATCATGCCTTGAACTGTATCTACGTTATTTTCAACTGCATTTGGTAGGAAACCATGCAGCCGTGCTCTTTCTAACGCAGTTTCCGTGCGTTACCTTTGCCTTTCGGCGCAGGTCCCTTACACCTTGATCCTGTACCCCGGGTAACGTTTTCAGGGGGTATGCACTAAAGAGTTTTGAAATAGCTAAATATTTCGGCTTCGGTTTGAGCCGAAAGTCTCGTTAATCTTTTCGTTTCTGCTTTGGTTTCGGCCGAAAGTCATTTTTAACTTTCGGCCTTGTTTCGGTTTCGGCCAAAATAAAAAACAACAACTTTTGAAGAGCGTGGAACATGCGACTACAAATTTGATTCCCAGAATGAATTTTGGGTGTCACTTGGAACGACAACAGCTGTGTAAAGCTACTCAGCATGGAACGACAACAGCTGCGTAAAGCTACTCAGCATGGAACTACAACAGGTTTGTAAAGCTATGCAGCACCCATGAAACCATCGACCCAATGTCACAAGTTAAGCGATGGAGTAGGTCTAACAAGAAAGACATTTCAAGTATCCCAAACGAAATTAATATAAAAATATAAAAGTCGCTTGAGTGGGGACTCTTAGATGGATTGGAAAGTCCAAAAAAAAAAAAAACAACCATAATAAAGGGTTAAAAAGTGATAATTTCCGTTTGCTTACCAATGCCATTGATGTAGCATTGGGGAATTCAACGCACTATTTTGTCTTTTCAACGTTGCAATTCCTCTGTTAGATTTCAGAAGGTATGTTGACAGAGAGTATTTTGCTCTTTCTTAACCAATATCCGACCTCCACTCCTCCCCCCCCCTCCAACCAAAAAAAAAAGTCTGGAAGAAGATTTTTACACAAGCGCTATATAAGTAATCAATCAATCATCATCAACTTTCTCGAAACCATCCAGGAGTGGTGTTGATGTCAGAGCACCTGGAACTGGTCACTACATGGAACGAACATACATGGGCAAACAAAGCAAGTTTGCAGTGTATAAGACTACCGTAAGAAATCAGTGCTGCCATTGTATTATTGGACTACATGTTAAGTGCTTTTTACCATGCTCTCAACACTAGACAGTATCTGCAATGATCCCCATTAGGGGTTGGCCCGAAATTTTGGAATTTTGGAAAAAAAATTTGGTGATATGATCTATAATACATGTTTTCCTTATTAGGCAGGTGTAAATGTATAACAATAAAGCAATTCTATTAGAAAAAAGAAATTGGCAGTTAATTGGTTAATGCAGGCCTGCACAACATATGGCCCGCGGGCCGCATTATGAGTAACGAAATATTCTTTTTCATTATTATTTTCTTAATAGTCCGTCCCCCCCCCACCCCGGTCCAATTTTCTTTTAGGCCCGCACAAGTTTTTGTTTAAAAAGTATTACGGTCCGCCTTACATTTTGAGTTGTGCAGGCCTGCGTTAATGAGTTATTGAGTATACCCCTCCTCTATAAGAATTAAACACAGAAGCACACAAATAAAAGTGAAGTT
Source organism: Omphiscola glabra (assembly GCA_964017045.1). Classification (NCBI taxonomy): domain Eukaryota; kingdom Metazoa; phylum Mollusca; class Gastropoda; family Lymnaeidae; genus Omphiscola; species Omphiscola glabra. Next base: position 11,407,290 of record OZ024811.1, on the reverse strand, counting down.
AATGTAACAGATTTAAAATAAAACGAATGATATTTTAAATTATGTTCCAACCTTAAAAAAAATATAAAAAATTATGGCATGGCCAACGTTCAGCACTGAACACTACAAGCCTTCAATTGCCAGGCGTCAATACATAATTTTAACCACCACTTTTAACTACCAACAAAGACATCCCCACATTTGATTATCAGTCTCTAAATGCCAAACTTCAAGTACAGTACCTTTAATTTTTGGGGTCTACGAATTTACTTCAACTGCATTAAAATTTAATTAATTATTTTAATTTAAAAAAAATTGTTTTTTGCAACTTCTCGATATACACATCTCAAGAGCCTCTAAAATCGACCACATACAAATAGCTTAAATGTTGCCGCGAACTTTGAACTCACAGTGACGTAGATGACAAAATTTGATGACGCGTAAATGCAAAAGCACAAATCGATGACCAAGCGGCTAGTTCTGATGGAAAATTGTGAGAAATTATATTGATAAAAAAAATACAGCATCGGTTTAGGTAAGAAAGTGATCAAAGCCAAACAGGAGACGACAGATAATAACTTGAACGCTTTCAGCTCTTTTTTCTGCTTCGACGATTGACAGCCAGATGCATGGGAAAATTTCTTTGACGTTAAATGTATCTTCACAAAGACTGCCGTGTTGCACACTAAAAGTACCACAAGTGTTAGCAGAATAATAAAAATGTTACACAAGAAAGCCACGATATCTCTTTCCAGGCTATCAGTCGGAATTTCACTGCAAAAAATATAAAATATGGGGAAAATGATAAGATATATGTAGATTGGAACAGCAGCGATAAGACATTTCACGCGAGACGTAGTGAAAACCCGTGAGATGATAAAGGGGAATACGATTGCTACCATCCTTTCTACTGAAAGTATAGCTACGAGGATAAAGCTGGCGACCACGGGCAGTTCCTTCATCATGAAACGAAGCAGGTTGTAATCTTTTACCGTTGCCGACTTAACGAGATCGGGATAAATTACGATGATGTAAGCGAACAGCTCATCTAAAATATCAAAGAGAAGATACACACAATCGCACACAGCAATGGATATCAAGAGCATGTTTGTTGTGTGTTTAAGCCCGTGGCGGTTTAAAACCACAACGGTTATAATGTTGCCGATGATGCCCCATAGACCTATGCACTGTCGTAGGAAGAAATAGAGAAACATGTAAATCAAGAAGCATTCGACACAGTTGAGAGTCGTTACATCTATCTGATAGCAAACTGTTTCATTCAAAACGGTGTTGATCGCTTGATAGTCGTAGACGTCAAAGAGTTCTGTTCCCATCCATTCCATTATGTCCGCTGAAACCGGTCTAATCAGTGTAGTACTGTGTTTAGACTTCTGTCTCTGATGGTCTCACTAGTTGTAGGACCTTGTTGGTTTAGATGTCTGTCTCTGATGGTCTAACTAGTTGTAGGACCTTGTTGGTTTAGATGTCTGTCTCTGATGGTCCTAACTAGTGTAGGACCTTGTTGGTTTAGACTTCTGTCTCTGACGGTGGAAGTAATTTAGTGCTGTGCTGGTTTAGATTTCTGTCTTTGACCTGTGGAACTATTGTAGTACTGTTTTGGCTTAGACATCTGTCTTTAACGATCTAAATTAGTGAAGTACTCGTAATGGTTTGGACTTCTGTCTTTGACGGACTAACAAAAGTCGTGCTAGTTTTTTGGTTAAGACTTCTGTCATTGTTGGTATCAAATGATTTCTTATTTCTTCTCAATTCTTCTGCAAGAGCCTCGAGCTCAGTGCCGCAACTGCCGATTGCTTCTTTGTCTTTGCAAAGCGCAAATTTCTGCAACTGAATTTTTCATCAGATGCCAAACTATCTTCGAATACATAAGTCATTATGTGATCGCGGCCTTATAAAATGTTGATTCTTTTTGAGAAATTTCAGTAATCAAGACTGCTATGTTATTTGTTTTAATTTTCGTTGCAACGGAGCTCGAAGTTTAATAATAAAAGCAACACTTATTTGAAAGTTTTATTGTTAAAGTAATTCAGAAATGAATAATGTATTATTACACACAGAAAAGTGTCTTTTTGTTTAGTTTTGTAAAAAAAACTATATCTTAGAATTGTAGCTATTTGACTGCGTAATTTGCATTCATTTTTAAAGCAATATTAGGAATTGAATTGTCTTGGAAAATCCGACAGTAATCCACATACATACAGTTCCATAAAAGAGGCTAAGTAAAAAAACGTTTAAAATTCTGAAATGATTTGAATGCAAATCCCTTTTAATATTATGTCATTTATAATATTATTTTTATGACATTTGTTTCAGATAATTAATTTCATAAGTAATAATGAAAAATCTCTGCGAGTCGCTATGAAACTATTTTAGGACAAACCCAAAATGCTTCTGCATTTCCAGGCAACACTTGTCACAATACGAATTTGTGCCTTATTTTTTGTGATAATCCAAAGTAATAGAAACGGTATTTCATTGCGCGCGCTATGGCAGCGTTTATTTCCATGGTCGCATTCGCCTGTACCGGGAGAGTCGTTTTGCTTGGACATTAAGCACAACGATATATTGGCACTGTCAGCATTAAGAAAACCAATAACTCTGAACACAGCTGGTAGTAGCGCCGTTAATAGCTCCGCGCCTTTTTTTTTGGCCGTAAAAAAAAATGATTCACAGAGCTTAAGGTGTCTTAACGCGTCCGCTTAGTTTAGACATGACATCGGTAGGGCGAGGTCTAGAAAATTCGTTCACCGCTTTGTTTAATATCCCCGACAATTAAATTATTCTTACAATTCCGACATGTTTCTGATTCTATGGGGGTCATACCTGCTGTAGGTCATTCGATACATCCATTTGAGAAATTCCAACTACTTTGCTGCCTCCGGTTTCGCGATATTGAGACCTATCATTTCACAGCAACTTAATATCTTATTCATGGGACGCGTCTATAATTGGTTATGCCTCAGAATGCCTGCACAATAAGTATCTATATTAGCATTGGCTTTCAGTCTGTGTAGCTTTCTCAGCCGAATCATCAGCTTTTGTTGTATCGCCTTTCTTCAGGCTTTCCTCTTGCCTGTGTAAGTGTGTGCATTTTTTTTTATATTCAGGTTTATGGCGTTCGAAGATTTCGAACGTTGTAGACAAATTTGCAAGATAAATATATATGTTAGATACGTGCTTGAGTCTGGTTTGAAGGAACATGGTCTCATGGAACATGGTCTCAGGGAACATGGATCTAAATTAGTCTGTATCGGAATAAATTATAGCTGCGAGTAAACATAAGATGTAACAATGTGCACTAAGTATGAAACATTTACTCTAACGAAGTGGCTATTCGCACCACGCTACCAGAAGTGAGAGGTTGGGATTAAAAAACTATTTAAAATATTATTGTGGGGTTTGTTAAACAACATGAGGTATCAAATGAAAGATTGTAAATATTACATTCACCGAAAAGGACCGAGCTATTGCTCTTTAATGGCCCTGGCAAGAATGGTGCAGGCCTTCCTCATCTGAAAGATAATTGAATGGACTATATGTTTGTAAACTTACTTCTTCAGTTTAACTAAACTAAACTACCACACATGACATCCGAATAGCGTTTTGTCAAAATGGACCCGGACACGCAGCGCCGCCATTCGCACCCGGGTGCCATTAGATTCGATGAAGAAGTAAGTTTAAACGCTATAGTCCATACGATTATCCTTCATTTGATACTAAATTTTGTCTTTCAAACCCAACAATAATTTTTTAAATAGTTTTTTTTAATCCTAACCTGTTACTTCTGGTTCCCGGGTGCGAATAGTCGCAGACTTATTCTAATGTACAAGCAATGAATAATCTTCTCTCTTTAAAAAAAAACGTAATGATTCGCAAAGCTTAAGCTGTCTTAAAACGTCAGCAAAGCTTAGACATGCCATTGGAAGAGCGTACGTATTGATAAGACGTAAGAATACCGAAATAATGAAGAAATTTCTAATTAAATATATCTAAATACTCCGCAAAGAGTGTGCTAAAAAGTGAGTCGGTTCTATATTATATGTTGTAAATTATAATTTTATATTATATGTTGTATATTATATGTATTATTTAAATTAGATTACATCATATTTAAGACTGACTGTGTGGGAGAATTACATTAACATTTATTATAACATCAACTGATCGAATATATATTTTTTAAATAAATTTTTTGGCGTTAAAATTTGCTAATTTCATACTTTTTTAAATTAAAATTAAATGAAATAGAGGGTTAAAAAAACGGTCGATGTGATGGTACAGGAGTTAACATAGAACTGTAAACAACGAAATAGTAAACCTCTATTTTGAATGGCTCTCGGAGATCGGGAAATTTTTATAAAAAATGTTTAAATGATGGTTCTTAAAACTAAGATTGGGCGGATCCTGTCTTCCGAGGATCATTTAATTAGCCCGCCTAGTCGCCGTCAAATACATGGCAAGCAGGGACCACATATGGAACCAAACATTGAACATGTCATCAGCCAAACTTCCCTTTCAAATAATATTAATTTTATTTTGGAAATAGTTTTCTTTTCATTTTAAATATGTTTTTGTTTTTTCGAAGTATAACCTCCCCCCTTTTCCGTATCTTGATCAATACGGTTTTGTATTTATTTTGAGAGTTAACTGTAGAATATAACTATTGGTAATACAAAAATTAACGGTTAAAAAATTGTAAGGACATTTTTTGACTGTTAAATAAAGATGTTGATAGGAAACGATTACAATGTCTCAAAAAGTCTTTACATTTATCCGGAAATATAATGATACATTCCAGAAACAGTTAAAAAAATAAAATCCATTTTATTATCTCCTAGTCTACCCCAACACCATGTATAGACGCCGATGGATCACATGATGTATATTCAGCTTTTGATGCCATTGTATAAAACCAAGCAGGTAAATTTGAGTGTGAGAGAATGTCTCAGCAGGTCAGTTTGAGTGTGAGAGTATGTCTAAGCAGGTCAGTTTGAGTGTAAGAGTATGTCTCATCAGGTCAATTTGAGTATGACAGTTTGACTCAGCAGGTCAATTTGAGTGTGAGAGTATGTCTCAGCAGGTCAATTTGAGTGTGCGAGTATGTCTAAGCAGGTCAATTTGAGTGTGAAAGTATGTTTCAGCAGGTCAATTTGAGTGTGAGAGTATGTCTCAGCAGGTCAGTTTGAGTGTGAGAGTATGTCTCAGCAGGTCAATTTAAGTGTGAAAGTATATGTTTCAGCGGTCAATTTGAGTGTGAGAGTATGTCTAAGCAGGTCAATTTGAGTGTGAAAGTATATGTTTCAGCAGGTCAATTTGAGTGTGAGAGTATGTCTCAGCAGGTCAATTTGAGTGTGAAAGTATATGTTTCAGCAGGTCAATTTGAGTGTGAGAGTATGTCTAAGCAGGTCAATTTGAGTGTGAAAGTATATGTTTCAGCAGGTCAATTTGAGTGTGAGAGTATGTCTCAGCAGGTCAATTGGAGTGTGAGAGTATGTCTCAACAGGTCAATTGGAGTGTGAGAGTATGCCTCAACAGGTCAATTTGAGTGTGAGAGTATGTCTCATCAGGTCAATTTGAGTGTGAGAGTATGTCTCAGCAGGTCAATTTGAGGTTGAGTGTATGTCTCAACAGGTCAATTTGAGTATGACAGTTTCTCAGCAGGTCAATTTGAGTGTGAGCGTATGTCTCAACAGTACAATTTGAGTTTGAGAGTATTTCTCAACAGTACAATTTAAGTTTGAGAGTATTTCTCAACAGGTCAATTTGAGTTTGAGAGTATGTCTCAACAGGTCAATTTGAGTTTGAATGTCTCAACAGGTCAATTTGAGTGTGAGCGTATGTCTCAACAGTACAATTTGAGTTTGAGAGTATTTCTCAACAGTACAATTTGAGTTTGAGAGTATTTCTCAACAGGTCAATTTGAGTTTGAGAGTATGTCTCAACAGGTCAATTTGAGTTTGAGAGTATTTCTCAACAGTACAATTTGAGTTTGAGAGTATTTCTCAACAGGTCAATTTGAGTTTGAGAGTATGTCTCAACAGGTCAATTTGAGTTTGAGAGTATGTCTCAACAGGTCAATTTGAGTTTGAGAGTATGTCTCAACAGTACAATTTAAGTTTGAGAGTATTTCTCAACAGTACAATTTGAGTTTGAGAGTATTTCTCAACAGGTCAATTTGAGTTTGAGAGTATGTCTCAACAGGTCAATTTGAGTTTGAGAGTATGTCTCAACAGGTCAATTTGAGCGTGAGCGTATGTCTCAACAGTACAATTTGAGTTTGAGAGTATTTCTCAACAGTACAATTTGAGTTTGAGAGTATTTCTCAACAGGTCAATTTGAGTTTGAGAGTATGTCTCAACAGGTCAATTTGAGTTTGAGAGTATTTCTCAACAGTACAATTTGAGTTTGAGAGTATTTCTCAACAGGTCAATTTGAGTTTGAGAGTATGTCTCAACAGGTCAATTTGAGTTTGAGAGTATGTCTCAACAGGTCAATTTGAGTTTGAGAGTATGTCTCAACAGGTCAATTTGAGTTTGAGAGTATTTCTCAACAGGTCAATTTGAGTTTGAGAGTATGTCTCAACAGGTCAATTTGAGTTTGAGAGTATGTCTCAACAGGTCAATTTAAGTTTGAGAGTATGTCTCAACAGGTCAATTTGAGTTTGAGAGTATGTCTCAACAGGTCAATTTGAGTTTGAGAGTATTTCTCAACAGGTCAATTTGAGTGTGAGCGTATGTCTCAACAGTACAATTTGAGTTTGAGAGTATGTCTCAACAGGTCAATTTGAGTGTGAGAGTATGTCTCAACAGGTCAATTTGAGGGTGAAAGTATATGTTTCAGCAGGTCGATTTGAGTGTGAGAGTATGTCTCAGCAGGTCAATTTGAGTGTGAGAGTATGTCTCAGCAGGTCAATTTGAGTGTGCGAGTATGTCTCAGCAGGTCAATTTGAGTGTGAGAGTATGTCTCAGCAGGTCAGTTTGAGTGTGAGAGTATGTCTCAGCAGGTCAATTTGAGTGTGAAAGTATATGTTTCAGCAGGTCAATTTGAGTGTGAGAGTATGTCTAAGCAGGTCAATTTGAGTGTGAAAGTATATGTTTCAGCAGGTCAATTTGAGTGTGAGAGTATGTCTCAGCAGGTCAATTTGAGTGTGAAAGTATATGTTTCAGCAGGTCAATTTGAGTGTGAGAGTATGTCTAAGCAGGTCAATTTGAGTGTGAAAGTATATGTTTCAGCAGGTCAATTTGAGTGTGAGAGTATGTCTCAGCAGGTCAATTGGAGTGTGAGAGTATGTCTCAACAGGTCAATTGGAGTGTGAGAGTATGCCTCAACAGGTCAATTTGAGTGTGAGAGTATGTCTCATCAGGTCAATTTGAGTGTGAGAGTATGTCTCAGCAGGTCAATTTGAGGTTGAGTGTATGTCTCAACAGGTCAATTTGAGTATGACAGTTTCTCAGCAGGTCAATTTGAGTGTGAGCGTATGTCTCAACAGTACAATTTGAGTTTGAGAGTATTTCTCAACAGTACAATTTGAGTTTGAGAGTATTTCTCAACAGGTCAATTTGAGTTTGAGAGTATGTCTCAACAGGTCAATTTGAGTTTGAGAGTATGTCTCAACAGGTCAATTTGAGTTTGAGAGTATGTCTCAACAATGTCAATTTGAGTTTGAGAGTATTTCTCAACAGGTCAATTTGAGTTTGAGAGTATGTCTCAACAGGTCAATTTGAGTTTGAGAGTATGTCTCAACAGGTCATTTTGAATTTGAGAGTATGTCTCAACAGGTCAATTTGAGTTTGAGAGTATGTCTCAACAGGTCAATTTGAGTTTGAGAGTATTTCTCAACAGGTCAATTTGAATGTGAGCGTATGTCTCAACAGTACAATTGAGTTTGAGAGTATGTCTCAACAGGTCAATTTGAGTGTGAGAGTATTTCTCAACAGGTCAATTTGAGTTTGAGAGTATTTCTCAACAGGTCAATTTGAGTTTGAGAGTATGTCTCAACAGGTCAATTTGAGTGAGAGTATGTCTCAACAGGTCAATTTGAGTTTGAGAGTATGTCTCAACAGGTCAATTTGAGTTTGAGAGTATGTCTCAACAGGTCAATTTGAGTTTGAGAGTATTTCTCAACAGGTCAATTTGAGTGTGAGCGTATGTCTCAACAGTACAATTTGAGTTTGAGAGTATGTCTCAACAGGTCAATTTGAGTGTGAGAGTATTTCTCAACAGGTCAATTGGAGTGTGAGAGTATGCCTCAACAGGTCAATTTGAGTGTGAAAGTATATGTTTCAGCAGGTCAATTTGAGTGTGAGAGTATGTCTAAGCAGGTCAATTTGAGTGTGAAAGTATATGTTTCAGCAGGTCAATTTGAGTGTGAGAGTATGTCTCAGCAGGTCAATTGGAGTGTGAGAGTATGTCTCAACAGGTCAATTGGAGTGTGAGAGTATGCCTCAACAGGTCAATTTGAGTGTGAGAGTATGTCTCATCAGGTCAATTTGAGTGTGAGAGTATGTCTCAGCAGGTCAATTTGAGGTTGAGTGTATGTCTCAACAGGTCAATTTGAGTATGACAGTTTCTCAGCAGGTCAATTTGAGTGTGAGCGTATGTCTCAACAGTACAATTTGAGTTTGAGAGTATTTCTCAACAGTACAATTTGAGTTTGAGAGTATTTCTCAACAGGTCAATTTGAGTTTGAGAGTATGTCTCAACAGGTCAATTTAAGTTTGAGAGTATTTCTCAACAGGTCAATTTGAGTTTGAGAGTATGTCTCAACAGGTCAATTTGAGATTGAGAGTATGTCTCAACAGGTCAATTTGAGTTTGAGAGTATGTCTCAACAGGTCAATTTGAGTTTGAGAGTATGTCTCAACAGGTCAATTTGAGTTTGAGAGTATTTCTCAACAGGTCAATTTGAGTGTGAGCGTATGTCTCAACAGTACAATTTGAGTTTGAGAGTATGTCTCAACAGGTCAATTTGAGTGTGAGAGTATTTCTCAACAGGTCAATTTGAGTTTGAGAGTATTTCTCAACAGGTCAATTTGAGTTTGAGAGTATGTCTCAACAGGTCAATTTGAGTTTGAGAGTATGTCTCAACAGGTCAATTTGAGTTTGAGAGTATGTCTCAACAGGTCAATTTGAGTTTGAGAGTATGTCTCAACAGGTCAATTTGAGTTTGAGAGTATTTCTCAACAGGTCAATTTGAGTGTGAGCGTATGTCTCAACAGTACAATTTGAGTTTGAGAGTATGTCTCAACAGGTCAATTTGAGTGTGAGAGTATTTCTCAACAGGTCAATTTGAGTTTGAGAGTATTTCTCAACAGGTCAATTTGAGTGTGAGCGTATGTCTCAACAGTACAATTTGAGTTTGAGAGTATGTCTCAACAGGTCAATTTGAGTGTGAGAGTATTTCTCAACAGGTCAATTTGAGTTTGAGAGTATTTCTCAACAGGTCAATTTGAGTTTGAGAGTATGTCTCAACAGTACAATTTGAGTTTGAGAGTATGTCTCAACAGGTCAATTTGAGTTTGAGAGTATGTCTCAACAGGTCAATTTGAGTTTGAGAGTATGTCTCAACAGGTCAATTTGAGTTTGAGAGTATTTCTCAACAGGTCAATTTGAGTGTGAGCGTATGTCTCAACAGTACAATTTGAGTTTGAGAGTATGTCTCAACAGGTCAATTTGAGTGTGAGAGTATTTCTTAACAGGTCAATTTGAGTGTGAGCGTATGTCTCAACAGTACAATTTGAGTTTGAGAGTATGTCTCAACAGGTCAATTTGAGTGTGAGAGTATTTCTCAACAGGTCAATTTGAGTGTGACAGTTTTGGATTTCAAAGAATAGTTAAGGTGCGGCCGTAATACTATATAAGAATGAGCTATGGGGACATAACGCTTAAAACCCGAATATATTTTGATACGTCCGGACTCTTAAAAACAAACATAGTTATTTTCTATTATTTTACGGAAATCGAATAAATTTACATGCGCACAAAATATTATATTTCCGCTTTTATTTGAGCAAAGGCTTAAGTATTAATATTATAAATTACAATTACATATAAAGACACAACTAAGGAACTATCTTAAGCATTTTATATGCGTTTGAAAGTTATGAAAAAAAAATTAAATAGAAAAAATATGATAAAAGAAATACACAGTAATCATATTTATCGGGAAAACCTAAACATCAGTTGTTGTTAGTGCGTTCTTTAGCGCGTTACCAATAAGGCGAAATAAAATTAAAATTAATAAGTTCTAAATAATCACACAAATGACGTCATAGTGCGAATTGCCTATTTAGCCAAAGCTAAAAGTTATCTGATTTAATAAACGAGCGTGACAAAACTGATGATGTACATTCCCCTTCTTATAAGTAAAATTAATAAATTGCATTGCAACTTAAATACTAATTTAGCTTTGTATTTTTAACATTTAATAAGTTTGTACTTTTTATTCATTCCAAAAATAAACTTTTATGAAATGTAGGCTATCTATAAAGTAGTAAAAACTCTACATTTGAAAATAATTTTAATAAGAATATGCCTTTTAATTAAATTGGTGTAGCAAAACTAAATAGCCAAATAGCATTTTTAATGCACTTATCACTGATCTAGATAAGAAATAAGCATATTAAATGCAAAAAAAAAATCGTCTGCGTCAGTAAGGGGGCTACAATCCAGTGGAGGATTTTAAATTTTTTTTTAAAATTCTGTGTAGCCCACTATACACTATACATTCATTTTACCAAGTGCAGCACAAGATAAGCCTCAGAATAAATTTGATCAATAATTAACCTTCTTCGATACATTTATATCGATGGTAGGAAATTGAGTTCTTGCATTTTTACTTGGATGACAATATTTTTCAATCCAATGACATTTTAGATGTAAAAAAAAAAGAAGCTATATTCTCATTTTACATATGAACATATGTTAACCAATTAAGAAAATCAATGAATTTAACAAAACATAAAAATATTTTCATAATTATCCCCAGGGATATCAAAACCCAATCACTTTACACAAGTGAAAATTTAATTTTAAAAGTAGAGATTTTGTTAGATAGAGAGATAGAAAGACAGACAGACAGGCAGACAAATAAACAGATAGATGATAGATAGATAGAGATGTAGATAAAAGATAGCTAGACGGATGGATGAATGAAAGGATGGATGGATGGAAGGGTGGGTGGGTGAGAGGATGAATGTATGGATATATAGGTATGTAGAAAGGTATGTAGGCAGGTAGGTTGGTAGATAGGTAAGTAGGTAGATAGATATGTAGGCAGGTAGGTAGGGAGATAGGTAGATCGATAGATGGGTAGATATATACAGACCTGTTTACTCTTACGATTTTGGCGTACAATGTACGATTTTGATGTGTATACATTATATATACTGAGTGTTTTTTTACTATTAAGATAATGTATTGAACGATTTTGTGATGAAATTGTACGATTTTAAGATTTTGATGGTAAACAGGTCTGTAGATAGTAGCTGAATTGGTAGATATTTAGGTAGATAGGTAGGTAGGTAGTTAGGTAGGTAGGTAGGTGGACAGGCAGGCATGTAGATGGTAAATAGGTAGATAGGTAGATGATAGATAGATAGGTAGATAGATATTTATAGATAAACAGACAGACAGACAAACATACAGGCAGTCAGACAGACAGAGAGACAGAAGGAGAGACAGAAAGAGAGACAGTCAGAGAGACAAACAGACAGAGAGACAGACAGAGAGACAGACAGAGAGACAGACAGACAGAGAGATAGACAAAGAGACAGACAGAGAGACAGACATAATGACCGAGAAATAGACAGAGAGACAGAGACTGACATTGAGACAGACTGAGAGACAGCTTGAGAGACAAACATAGAGACAGCTTGAGAGACAAACATAGAGACAGAGATACAGACAGACAGAGAGACATATAGACCGGAAGAAAAACAGAGAGACAGACAGAGAGAAAGAGAGACAGACAGAGAGAAAGAGAGATAGACAGAGAGACAGACAGAGCGACAGAGAGACATACATAGAGACAGACAGAGAGACAGACAGAGAGACAGACAGTCAGACAGATCATCCTTGAATAATTGCAAAAATAATTGAGAAGAGTGTGTTTTCAAAAATGTTTGGACAAATGTTGCCTGTTCACGCGTTGAAAAAACTTCCAATTTATTTGTGTACGCACTCGATGTAAAAAAAAAAAAAATATTTTCTATTTAAAAATTACTTTAAAACTTAATACAAACACTTTTTTCATTGAGTTGCATGCAACGCATGCCGGGTTCTCGCTAGTATATAAAAGAATGAACTATGCTGAACGCAACGCCAAAGAACAGAAAATATTTGGATGCGTTCGTATTCTTAAAAACAATCATAGTTATTTTCTATTACTTTACGGAAATCGAATCAATTTAAATGCACAAAAAATATTATATATTCGCTCTTATTTTAGTAAAAGTTTACTCATTATTGTTAGGCCTATAAATTACTAATACGTTTAAAGTAACAACTAATGAACTATTTTAAGCTTTTTATATATGTTTGAAAGTTATGAAAAAAAAATTATGATCAAAGAATTACACCGCAATCACATTTATCGGGGAAACTCAAACATCAGTTGTTTTTAGTGCGTTGTTAAAATTGTGAAATAAAATTAAAATTAATTTATTCTAAATAATAACGCAAATGACGTCATAGCACGAATTGCCTATTTAGCCAAAGCTAAAAGCTTTCTGATTTAATAACCAGGCGTGACAAAACTGACAATGTATTTTCCCCCTTTCTTAAAAGTAAAATTAATTCAAATTAATTGCTAAAGTTATATACAAATTTAGCTTTTTATTTTTTAACATTTAATAAATTTTACTTTATATTTACTCCAAAAATAAACTTTTATGAAATTCATAAATTAGTTAAACGTAACCTTTAAATGTACTTTTAATAAGAAAATAACGTTTAATTCAATCAGTGCAGCGAAACTACATAGCTAAATAAAATTCACTAATGCATATATCACTCATCCAAATAAGAACAAATCATAAGAAATGCAAAAAAAAAAAAAAATGTTTTTGCATAAGTAAGCTGGTTACAAGGGGATTTTATTATTTTTTTTAAAAACTCTGTGAGAAGGTGGGGGAGGAGGAGGAATATGATACTTTCATTTCTACATAATTATTCTAATAAATATCAAAACTTAATAATTTTACACAAGTGAAAATTTAATTTTCAAAATAGAGATGAGGTAATATTTTCTTAGATAGATAAATGATAGATAGACGGACAACAAGACGGTTGGATGGACGGACGAATTGATGGACGGACGGATGGGCGGACGGATGGGCGGACGGATGGACGGACGGATTGACGGATGGACGGACGGAAGGTTGGATGGATGGATGGAGAGAGGGAAAGAGAGAGAGAGAGAGACAGATAGAGAGACGGACTGATAGACAGATATACAGACAGACAGGCAGCAGGCAGGCAGACAGACGGATGGATGGACGGGAAGATGGACGGGCAGATGGATGGATTGATGGATGGATTGATGGATAGAATGAGAGAGGGAGAGAGAAAGATAGACAGAAAAACGATAGACAGACAGAAATATGATAAATAGACGATAGACGGACGATAGACGAACGATAAACAAACAGACAGACAGACGATAGACAGACGATTAACTGAAGTTAGACTGACGATAGACAGATGATATATTGATTTATAGATAGATAGTCAGGAAGATAGATATATATAGATAGATGATAGATATGAAAATATGTAGTGCACTACCTCCTAGATTCAAGAGTATACGCACCTTGAAAACGTGCATTAAAAGACTGTTATTTTAAAAAATCCGTTATATTAAATTCACTGTCGATCGTAAGTAGCTGACTGGCTTGATGGCGGGCTTGCTGGCTGAATGGCTGGCAAAAATCTTCGGACGGCTAATTGACCTACTCGCCGTCAACCTAACGACATAAAACTTGGAACGCATACTCGTTGCCAAGGACAACACATTCTTAAATAATTTTTACCACCAAAACCCAACCCGAACTCACTAAAAACCGTTTTTTTAAAAAACGTGTTTTGTAAAGGAAAGATTAAGGAAATATGATGCCACTCATTTCACAAAATAAAATTCTTGATAACTGATATAAAGAGAGTCTTAAAAAAAATTGCGTAATATTTTCATTGGTTTTTCTGAAATAGTTGGTGGAATAATTCTTCGGTGTAAAAGGGGATGATTGGTTATTAGAATTTTTAGAAGCGAGGGGGAAAAAATGCGGTTACAAGCCTTGGGGGTGGGGGGGGGGGGGGTTGCGGGCGCTTAGAGGGAGCACTCATTTGAATTCTCATAAAGTGCATCACTTGAATTCTTGTTTGGTCAAATTTCCAGCCTCAATCTTACTGCTCGATGTTTTAATTTGTGAAGGATGCAGGGCCGACCATAACAAATTGCGGGGCCTTATGCGAAACGGATTGCGCGGGGCCCATTCTGGGTAGAGGATAAGGATAATAAGTGAAAAATAAGATTTTGTATTAGAAAATAAGTTCGGGGCAGAGCCTATGAAAGTGCGGGGCCCATTGCGACGCATAGGTTGCAGTGGCCTAAAGCCGGTCCTGGAAGGATGTATATGAAAAACGTTGTTCTATTATTAACAAGTAATACATCATTAAAAATGGAAATAAAAGAATCACGTACAAAGTAAATAAAATGAAACAAACTTTAATGCTTGGTTTTATTTATTTCCATTACAGTAGCTGCTGTTTGGCTGGACGTAAGAAAACGAAACTAGGGGCATATTTTTTGACACCGTATCATCCATACAATATTTGACATAACATCGTTTTAAATACTATGTTTAGCTGGACACTCGAGCAGCGGAAAAATGCATTAGAAGGTTCTGTAACGATAAGCCCCGTCCTGCGAAAGCAGGAGCGTCTCCGAGGAAACTTAACGGCACCTCGATTTTTTTTTCCTCTTCGTGGCGTGGCTGACTCGTTGGGTGGACCTGACCGGCCGCCGGGCACCCAACTCAATGGGAGTAGTAACTCAATACCATGATTACATTTTGCCGTTAATGGATATGAGGCTTGGGTGGTGGTAAACCCATGCCCATGATTTTAGCTACGCAGCCTTGAGAAAGCTGCTTCGAGGCATCCGATTCATTCGAGTCTACCGTCCCGACCGAGGAACTCCCCGGGTGGTGGGGGTGGTAACGCTACATTATTTGCCCCCCGGAGTGGAAGCAAACCCGCCTTGACTGTCTGGGAGAGTTGGCTGCGAACGCTTTAAACGAAGCGTTTTCGTCTAACCGGGTGATCCCCAGATAAGGAGGGGGGAGGTTCCCGGCGTTCCGCCGCACGTTCTGGCGGAAGAGAGCCCCGGCGCGGGCCGTATGGAGGTATGCCAGGGGGCATTAATAGCTCACGCTCGACGGCCCACTGACACCATTTCCCAACGTCACAATGTGGTTAGTAGACGATTGTCCTGTGTTGAGTTGGGCACATCTAAATTGCCCAAAGATCTTCCAGTTGAATAGGTTTCGTACAAATTCCTTTGACCTCATGTCATCGAGGTGATTTTCGGCAAGGTCTAACACTGAATGATGATTACACTTTCATGTCAGCAAGTAAATGATTAGCAATCAATTGTGTCAGCTGAAAGATTTGACTGTTACAAAAAAAAAATTTTGTCCGTAGGACTGATAATTAGCTGGTTATTATATGGTTTTTTTTTTAAAGCTGTATCTTTTTAAATTAATTATCAAGATGTTGGCGTTTAATTTTGGAATATTACTTAATTGACAGATGGGCCCTTTGCGCCATTAATGACAACATTTAATTTGGGGTTTTTTGTTTTCGTATAAAAATTTGTTCAACAGTTGTTTTTGTTGTAATACAGAAAAATTGTGTTGAATGACACAAATCATATAATTTATAATTACATATGTTAATTCATTTAGAATATGACAATGATAATTTTAGTAGTATAATAATTATACGATTTTTTAAAAAAAAAACACTCAGGTTTACTTACATAAGAACTAACACATCTCTTAAACATTATTCTTAAATGTCTTTACAACTTAAATTCTTTCCTTTCTAACATCTGCATTAAATCCTGATAAGTTCCACTGTATTAATAATAATAATAATAATAATTTAAAACTAAAAAAAAAATATCATACACAAAGAAAGGAAAATATGAAATGTTATTTTAATGAACTCTTTGAATAATCTTTAGGTATAAGGCTAGGACGTTTTGCGGCTCTGTCAAGATATTTCACTCCAGTCTTATGACTCTGTCAATATATTTCACTCCAGTATAGCGGCTCTTTCAAGCTCTTTCCCTCAGGTATTGCGTTGTCCCGTAAAAGCAAGTCCATCAATGGCTTCAAGAAAAAAAGAGTGAGTTCCAAGTATCAGAGGAATCAGATTTTGAAATGCTACATTATGAATTAGAGCTGTTTAGCACGCCCCAATGGGAGGTCGTCAATCTTCTCCTCAACAAAATTATCATCCCTATTCTTTGTGTCTGGGGAGTTGCTGGAAACGTCATACTTCTCAAGGTTATCAAACATCACCTATTCAACGACTCCACCGACATCCTCCTGTACGCCATGACGGCTTCGGACGCGATTCTGGCCATTACAGAAGTCATGGATCAGGTATTAGTAGTCATGCAGGAGTTTAACACAACCGTCTTCGATGACATGGCGTTATTTTTTAAAGTGTTCATATTTAGATGGAATCAGCGCGCCTTCTATTTCAGCATCTGTACACTTGCCCTGTTGGCGCTGGAAAAATGTGTGGTGCTTTCTTTTTCCCAATTAGCAAAACGAAGTTTTACATCCTACCGCTTGAAGTGGTCGTTGACTTTGCTGGTCACCATCAGTTATGTGTTCACGTTTCCGAAACTGTTTTTGTATTATCATTATGGATATTCAGACGGGATGTTCGTGAAACGCGATACGATATTGTTTATAAAACACACCGCAGTGGTTAAGTATATTCACGAGATATGTATCACTGTTGTCCTCTACCTGCCCTCCGTCCTAATTCTTGTATTCACATCCACTATAATTGTAAAACTAGTGACGTTTTCTCGTAAAAAAACAAGAATTTCCTCATCACTTGATGATGTAAGATTTAATGCAAAAGAACTTAAACATTTCAAGCTATTTGCTTGTATGTTTACGATGAAGTTTGTTAGTCTTTGTCCCTACCTCTCCTTTGCTCTGATAAATACTCTCAATGTCCCATTCAACGCCACCTTCGCCACTTACAATGTATTGGATTCCTTGGTTAGACTCTTTGCGGTCAGCTTCAGTGCCTTCAATGCTTTTATATTCGTGGGTCTGAGTTCGAAAGCGGTAAATTCGGTAAAAAAAGATTTTTTTTCTAAAGCTAGGAAGAAATAAATAAACTTTCACCACAACATTCTCATTGGGATGTACTATTTGTCGCTTCAATATTGTTTATTGGGAAGCTTTTCATGGTTTTTGTGTGTGTGTGTGCGCGTGTTTTTTTTTTGGTGTGTGTTGATAATGTCATAAGGGTCCAAGAAACAATATAAATATATATATAGTTCGTCAATCGAAATCGACCAATACCCCCATAATCGGCGCTCAAGTGATATTTCTGAATTTGGCTTTGAGTGCGCATTATGGTTGATGAGACCGATTCTGGCACAAAATATTATTGCGCAACAAGTTAAGGGATGGATTGGTCATTTTCAGTCGCAGAATTAAGCGGGTCGTTGTCTGGCATGTATTTTGACCTCTACAGCCACCATTCTGTCGGCTGCATTTTTGATTGAGCCTTTGTACACAGAGGAGCGCCAGGATGTTCGATTCTTTAAGGATATATCTATCAGTACTCCTCCGTACGGTAAAAATACACATTTGTGGAGTAGTGAAGATTTAATGCAAAAGAACTTAAACATTTCAAGCCATTTTCTTGTATGTTTACGATGAAGTTTATTAGTCTTTGTCCCTACCTCTCCTTCGCTCTGATAAATACTCTCAATGTCCCATTCAACGCCACCTTCGCCACTTACAATGTATTGGATTCCTTGGTTAGACTCTTTGCGGTCAGCTTCAGTGCCTTCAATGCTTTTATATTCGTGGGTTTGAGTTCGAAAGCGGTAAATTCGGTAAAAAAAGATTTTTTTCTAAAGCTAGGAAGAAATAAATAAACTTTCACAACAACATTCTCATTATTAAACTACTTGGTAGGTCACTCAACGAGGGAAATATTGCTTTTTAATCGGAGTGGAAAAAGAAATATTTTCCTCTCCTAAATTAGAATTATCTTCTTTCTCTATTTAAAAATCTGCTTCAAATAGTATCTTGATTCTTGGCAAACCTGCGGGTTTACTGTCATGCCAAAAACTTTTTTACCAGTATGTTACTAGGGTGATTAGTTACTAGGGTGATCGGTTACTAGGGTGATTGATTACTAGGGTGATTGGTTACTAGGGTGATTGGTTACTAGGGTGATTGGTCACTAGGGTGATTTGTTACTATGGTGATTGGTTACTAACGTGATATGTTACTAATGTGATCGTTTACTAGGGTGATCGTTTACTAGGGTGATTGGTTACTAGGGTGATTGATTACTAGGGTGATTGGTTACTAGGGTGATATGTTACAGTATTTGGCTGAAAGTCTGGAATCATTATATGTTTTTTATGTTCTTTTTTGGATTCGCTACAAATAACTCTCAACTGAATTATGTGGGGCATTCATTTGCGTCATCGGATTATTGAAAAGTGGTATAGTATGTCGTTGTAAGGTATTATTTTGGAGGCTCTGGGGGCGCAAGAAAATATTTGCGTGCCTCCAGGCGCAATGGACATTTTGGAAGGTCATGGATCGATAAATTAAGGGCTTTTAGTTGTCTAATTACTTTCAATTTGATTTTAAGTAAATATCTCCTTTTGTTGTGTAACATGGTTTTAATAACTGTTTTGTGTGATTTAAAAAAAAAAAGTTGAGTCAGTTTTTAATGAGTTAATTTGAGACTAAATCCCTTTGACGGTGCATTTTTAATATGGATTTTGAATTGATAGTCTTGTATGACAATTAAATATGTATTGAGCATATTGATTATTTAATTAGTGATCTTGTAGTAGGAAAAGTTTATTTAAAATTTATTGAGTGGTAGTCGATCTTGCGCTACTCATAAGAGTTTATTTATTTATTATTTTATTTTTTTTATTAATTGTTTTGTAGTGTAACGGTTTTTAATAAGTTTATTGAGTGGTTCTCAGTCTTGGGTTTGGGGTCACTGGCGATTTCATAAGGAATGTACTTTATTTATTTTTGTATATCTTAAAATTAATTGTCTTGTAGCATGATACTTTTTAATACGATTATTTTATCTTATTTAGTGATTCTCAATATTTGATTCCGGGTTGCTCTAAAAGATATTTTTAATTAATTGTTTTTCTAATTATTTTTAAATAATTTGTCTTGTATAATGATATTTTGAATTTTATTTAAGATTATTATTTAAATAAGTTTATTTTAGGTCATTTACAGATTCTGAAACTTAGCTTAGGGGTCACTAGTCATAAAGGATCTTTTTTTCTTCTTTTTTAAAAAAAAATATTGACTTGTAGTATTGATACAGTGAATGTTATTTAAGTTTATTGAAGGTAGATTTCATAAGGGACTTTTTAAATTTAAGTTTTGTAATTTTTAAAAATAAATCTCTTGTAGTGTGTATAAATTGACATGCATTTAAAGATTTTAAAAAAGAATGTGGAATTGAGAATAAAGGCATTTTCTACACCGACCACAGTCTCGAGTTAATATCATATTGTTCTATTACAGCCGATAATAATCCGACAATTTTAAAATCGTGAAATGGAGTCAAAGGAGCTGACTTTTCAAACCAAAGTCAGAAATCTCCACACAAATGTCAAAACCTTCCTACTCTATGGCAGGCCTGCACAAAATACGACCCGAGGGTCGCATGCGACCCGCCAGCAAACACTTTGCGGCCCACGAAGTAACACAAATTTCTTTTTGTATTATTTTTTTCTTAACATGTTTCACCCTTGTCTTATTTTTTTTTCGGCACGCATAAGTTTTTGGTTTGGCAGGTGTCTTCTATGGAGCTGCAACTTGGAGAGCAACAGCGAGCATTTTGCGGAAAGTACAGACCTTCATAAACACTCACCTTAAAAAGATCCTGAACTCGCATGGCCAAACCTCATCATCCATAAAGACATACTGGAAAGGACATACCAGGAACCTATTGGTTAAGACATCATATGGAAAAGATGGAGGCAGATAGAGCACACTCTTTGCAAACCCCCATAGAACATGACCAGACAATCCCTAACATAGATGCCATAGGAAAAAAAGAAAGAGAGGACTGGGGAGCCTTCTCCAGAGGATTGTTTTTTTTTTTCAAAATCATGAGGTGCCTTTTGGAGAATAGTTGAACTCAATGTTTCTATTCTTTTTGGGATCGGGGAGAGCATTGTTTTGTGCCAGTGCCATACATAAACTACATTCAACCGGTTTTGGCTTGCCGCCAGTGCCATAAATAAACTACATTCGACCCGGTTGTGGCTTGCAGCCAGTGCCATACATCAACTACATTCAACCCGGTTGTGGCTTGCCGCCAGTGCCATACATCAAGTACATTCAACCCGGTTGTGGCTGCCCCGGGGGTTTATCTGTTGACACAAGTTTATAATCAAATTCATACAGTAACATTGATTAGCGTGAGGGAATGGGGTGAATACATCGAGGGTGTTGAAGAAAGTCGCAGAAATTCAAATTGCAGGGTTGAATAATTGGGGAATACTTGAATTCGGTGCTTCTTTCAAATAATTTTGAGGTGACGTTTCAATACTTTCGTGTGGGAACCGCCAAAGACATCATTAACGCCGCACCAGGGGAGACAAGAACTAAATTCATTCCAGTCGTGGTGCCCTTGGGGGTATGCATTTTCCCTAGCTTATTATCTCCTCTTAAATTTTATAGACTCCAGAAAATTGTTGATAAATTCAAAATACTAGAAGGCACTTTAGTAAATAATTTAATTTAGTTTTGCAAAATAATACACTTAATTGGAAAGCAACGGAAGAGATGCCAGTTTGAAAAAATGTAGGTGTTACTTAACTATAGAAAGATCGCGTGAACCCATTAAACCCTACGACTGTAGTGGGTCTGAAATATTTTAGGTACTTAAAGATGTGAATTGATATTCTCTCACTTACCACATTGTAATGCAATATATGGGGAGGACTCCACCAAAAAGTGGCAAAGATGGCCTCGAAAAGTCGAGCGACGACAGTGCTTGAGTTATGCAAAAAAAAGTATTTTACTAAATAATAATGTGGCTTTCAATTTTTTATTTGAAAATAAAAAAAATGAAAGCGACATTATTATTTAGGGCTTAACTATATAGCTAATATAAGAATTTTTTAAAAATTTGTTGGGGTCAAACACAAAAAGCATTTTACATGTTGAACGTTAACGAAACAAAAATTATTTATAATAATTACTTTTTCTAAATATTTCAACGTTTTACGTGAGTCAGAAAGAAAAAAAATAACTGCTAAGTGGAAAGGTGTATAAATTTGTATGGATTTTAAAAACGGGTCATTTTCATAAAATGTATGTGTACAACATTATTATGTAAAGAAAACATGAGTTGTTTACAAAATAACATTATATATTTTATAGTATGTGTTTTTATCTGAAGGAAATCGTGTACAAAAAACGTATAGATATCCTAATATTCAGTTGATTGAAATATTTATTTGGAATATCAAAATACTAGAATTTTTTTCAGAAAAAATACAAAATGCAACTTAGATATACTTTAAAACAAGGTGTTTTTTTTAAAACCAAATCCACATATTTTTTTTTATTAAACAAATGAGAGAAACATTTTTTTTCCTATAAAACTAGTACCAACAACAACAAAATTATAGAATTTGCATGATAATAGAATTGGTAGAACACAAAAAATATATACACATTTTTTTTTTTAGCTTTCTGGTGGATTTAAAAAGAAATATTAATTTTAAAAAATCTGTGCAAAAAAGGTGGGGCATAATAAATATAGGGAAATACTTTTTTAAACCACGGTTTAAACAAAACACAAACGCTTTCGATATATAATTGATGAAATGCGCACTTTTTGTTTGCGCCCGTTCAATTCTTATTTTTAAAAAATCTAATTTTTTAAAATTAGTTTCCATTTTAAATCACTCAACATTCAAGGAATCGATCAAATTTATAGTTTATATTGCTAATAGCAATTTAACCTTTACAAGCTAATGACAGACAATTTATTATTAGCACCTCTCGCTGCTTTAAATGGTATGCTTTTATGATGAAATATAATTTGAAAATAGATTTGATGCTTCGCTAGAACTATTATAAAAATTGTAGTCCGTCATATTGATGTAATGATAGTTTGATACGGTGTTATTAAAGTTTTTAAATTTGTGAAGTTGCAAAAAATAAATCAATAAAAATAACGATTTGAGAGAAAAACAGGAAGTAGGCCTTCGGCTTATAATCTGGAGTGGCCAGTGCGTAATAATATAATCGAACACTGTACGCCGTACGCCTTTAACAAGATTAGCCTTAAATATACCGACCATCAAATATATCGAGCGTACGATATTTCATTATTTCACTGGTTTGTAATCGTTTTAAAGACATAGAGAATCAGGTAGATGCATGAGTATGTAATAGTAATGAATGATTCCAACTCGTCTGTGTTCCGTGTAACAGCGGATCTTTATTCCACATTCTACATGTCTTTAATGCCTCACATTACATGATCACTCACTCCAGTTCTCCAACTAATATTCACACTTTTTAAGTTTAAACATTCATGAATGAATACAACTTACCACGTCCAGTCATGCCACATGACAATAATACAGGCCAATCAGGTCACACATTTCACTCAATACACACAAAAATATCGTATCCGGAAATTTGATCGAAAGAAATTTCGTCGACGGAAAATTGATCGACGGAAATTTGATCGATCGGAAATTTGGTCGAATCTTATTTTTAGTTTACAAGCTAAAATTTTGCGTCAAATTTATTTTTGAACGCATTATTTTGTTTTACTGTATAGTATAGTGCGTTCAAAAAGAAATTTGACGAAAATTTTAACGTGTGAACTGAAAAAAAGATTCGACCAAATTTCCGTTCGATCAAATTTCCGTCGATCAATTTTCCGTCGACGAAATTTCTTTCGATCAAATTTCCGGTAACCCAAAAATATACGTCATTTATAATACTATCACAGAGTACAAGATGAATACATGATAAAAATAGCCGTTGTGCTCAAAATTTATAATGGAAAAAAGCATGTTTACAACATATAGAGCTTGTGTTTTCTTTACCTGCAATTTGTGTTTATGTATACTTATTAACACACCCAGCAAGAGATTATTATAAGTGCTATATGCTCTGTTAATTTCTGGGAAATAACATTAAATTCACACTTATTTTGTTCTTCTTTATTTTGATGCCCCACGATCAGAGAATCGATCGTTATGGCTCATATGTTTTAGATGGGTTCAATGCAGAGAACAATAATGTTCATTTTAAACTAGCCGTTAAAGAAAAATATGTGTGTAAAAAATTTGTCTTTATGGTCTACCTATTGTCTCTTGTATTTTGTTATTTATTGTAAATACTATTCCTATATCAAAAACAACAATATTTGTTTATAAAAGTATATTAGTAATTTTTATTTAGAGTCTAAATTAGACCCAAAAAAAAAAAATATTTCAAATACCAAATCTTTAAAGTAACACAAAAGTATAATATATACAGATATAAAAATGTTTCCTCACAATTTTAAGAATCACTTCAAATCCCATGGAGTCTGAAAACTGAATTTTAAAGATTAGATTTAGTACAAGTTCAGTGTTTGGTATATATGTATGTCATGGGGAGAAAAGGTGCAAGTATTACTATAGGTGTTAACACTTTCAACATTGTATGTGTGTGAGGGTAAAAAGTTTACCGTTGTGTGTATGTGAGGGAAGAATTGTACGATGGTATGTGTGTAGGGATTTGAGGTAGAGATTTTAAAATTGTGCTTTAGGGTACGAAAACATAATGGTTCGTCCGTAATGAGGTAAGTAATAATTTTCTATCATGTATATGTGATAACAAATATGTGTCTTTGATATGTTAAGGTGAGAACGTAAAATGCTATGTGTGTGATGAGTTAAGGCAGGGCTTTCCAACCTGTTCATAAGGGTGGCACACTATTTTGATACGCTGAATTTCGCAAATTGTTAAGCAGTTTCACAAGTATACCGTGGGTTAAACTAAGACATCTTGAGACATACGATTTTAAACGTACACAATCATCAATAAATACAATTCTCTAGTGGATCTTATCCGCCTCGCTCTAATGCGCACTGTGATGCACTCTCATTTGCCCCTTTACCCGCTCTAAATAGTCTCAATACAACTATGCACTTGTGGAGATATGGAGTGCCATCTGGATTTATTATTATAGATTATGCACCTCTCTCCTGTATATTTTATGTTGATGTAGGCAGTATATATTGTGTTCAATGGACACACATGATAAAGAGCAAGTAGTTTAATTGTTCCATTCTCCTGCCGTAAAAAAAAACATTTTTTAAAGTTTAAAAGTTTCCGCAGCTCTCATACTAGACTAAAGTTTAGAAATCACGACACACCATTTTTTTGAAGGTGGCAGCGAACTTTGAACTTAAAGTGACATAAATGACAAAGTTTAGTGACGAGTAAATGTAATCACAAAGCCTTATAACCATTCGGCCAGTAAAAATGAAAAGATCAGTGTCAGGAAAATCATTCATGAACAAAATGCACATGACAGGTTTTGGAGAAAAAGTCAACAAAGCCAAACAGGAGATGACAGATAATAATTTGAACGTCTTCAACTCTTTTCTCTCTTTCGAGAGACGACAACTGGGAGCATGTGAAAATTTCCGGGACATGAGATAGATCTTGACGCCAATAGCTGTGTTGCACCCCAATATCACTAGCAGCGGCATCCAACTAATAAACATTGTAAATACAATGTGGAGTAGGTTCCTTTCATATCTGAATAAAGTCCGTGAGGTGTCAAATAAAAGATGTACGGGAAGTAGAATAAGGTATATATATAAGGGGACAGCAGCTAAAATATATTTCACCCTAGTTCTTGTAAAAAGTCTGGAAATAAGAAAGGGGAACAAGACGGCAACCATCCTCTCTATTGAAAGTGTTGCCACAAGAGTATAGCTGGCAAACAGATTGAAGTCGCTTAAGATGATCTGAAACGCGACAAACATTTGTACGGAGCTGCCGTAAAAATCGCTAAAGAAAAATACGAATGTTTTCAAAAAGTCGAACACTAGATGCATGCAATCACATACAGTAATGGATATCAAGAGGATATTTGTTGTATCTTTAAGTCCGTGGCGAGTTAACACAAAAACAGTTATGACGTTGCCAACTATACCCCATAGACCTATACTCGAGCCTAGAAAGGCAGACAAAAATGTGAACAATAAGAAGCAATCGATACTTTTGTAAAAGTAGTCGTTACTTTTGTAAGAGTCGATCGTAATTTGATTAAAAGCTGATTGATTCCAGTTATGAGAGTCCTTGAATTCCTTAACGAAATCTGTTGTGTTTCTAAAATCACCGCTTGTTGTTGATCTAATTGCCATATCCGACGATTCTGCAAGTATTTTTACCAAATAAAAAGGTTGTACTTGTTTTTAGCTATATCCCCTAACCGTTCTGTCTTTTTATGCTTGTAGTCTTGAAATGTACCAGTCTACCTTGGTGATAGATATATGACTGGTTATCCTCAAAGGCTGAAGTGCTGAGAAATCAAATGTAAAACTATCAATAATAGTTTCGTTTCTTTGGAAAAAAGCTTGTTTCTTCTGATCTAATCACATCTTAGAAATCTTCTGGCTATATTTGATGGGCAGTCTTAGGTGGGATTAGCTGTGCAATTTTGATGAGCAGGATAAAGTCGGATTAGCAGCAACTCTTTGATGAGAAAAACGAAGTGTGATATGCGTCTATCAATATTTAAAAAAAAACGAAGTGAGATTGGCCGTCTATCTTCGATGACCAGCCTGAATAGTGATTGGCCGTTTTTCTTTGATGACCAGACTGACGTGTGATTGGCCGTCTATCACTGATGGCCAGCCTGAAATGGGATTAGCCGTCTATTTTTCATGACCTGCCTTAAGTAGGATATGCCGTCGATCTACGATGACCAGCCTGATGTGTGATTGGCCGTCTATCTTTGATGACCAGCCTGATGTGTGATTGGCCGTCTATCTTTGATGACCAGCCTGATGTGTGATTCTCCGTGTGTCCTTGATGACAAGGCTGAAAAGGGATCGGCCGTCTATCTTTGATAACCAGCATGAAGAGGGAGTGTTCGTCTATCTTTGATGACCAACCGGAAGTTGGATTCACCGTCTAATTTTGATGACCAGCCTGAAGTGGGATGGACAACTGAAATTGATATCCTTTTTTACTTTGTGAGTATTATTGTTTTATGAGACTAAAGATATCTCCATGACTCGGAATAAGATTCACGTATCCCAATAGCTTGCATTCCTTTACCTGTAGAGAAATGTAATTATAAATTTCCATTTATACGATACATAAAAGAATTTGTGAATATTAGAATTAAACATAAGTATACATGATCCAACGGTGTCGTCTACACTGACGCTCCCACCGTTTGCACCCTAGTCCCATTAGACTCAATGCAATTCGGATGTCCTTTGTGGTAGTTTATTTTAGCTAAACTGAAGAAGTAAGTTTACCAACGTATAGTCCGTTCAATTATCTTTCATTTGATACCAACTTTCGTCTTACAAACCCAACAATAATATTTTAAATAGTTTTTTTAATCGCAATCTCTCACTTCTGGTACAGTACCCGGTACGAATAGTCGCAGCCTTTCAAGCCACTGAAGCAAATGATAACAATGAATCGATGCAATCAATGTTGTCAGAACATAAAAAAATTAGTTGGACTATGATATGACAGCCGTTCCACATTGGCAAAAAGGAAAGGCGGTGTTCAGACTAAAATAGGAAAGATTTTTTTTTACAAAAAGCAGCTTTCGTTCCTTGCTCTGCGCATCGGCTTTAATCTGGTGGTTAAAAATTTGACTTCATTTGTTCAAGTGCGTAAATCCACTGCTGCACTCAGAGCTTTCATTAAGTATTTTTGATGAAGAATAAAGAGAATGTCGTTAAATATCTAAATTTCCATCGGTCTGCGAAACTCGAAGGTCCTCGAAATATAAAAGCATTCGCATTTTGAGTGAGAAATTTGAAGTGATGGGCAATCAAATGCACAAGCTGGCAAACAAATAATTCTCGCACAAGTGACAGTGGGCTCACATGCTATTGTGTTCATATTGTGTTCATGTTGTGTTCATGTTGTGTTCATATTCTTCGCCACATTTACTCGGCTTTCTTCTGATTATATTTAAATACTCAGCGATAATGGTACCAGTAACTCAATCATTACAAGTCATACACCTGGATTTCGTAAGTGTACACAAACACATTTGTAAAGTAACTTACATTTTCCGTGAACATCATCATACTGTTGAAACTCGGTTTAAGAAAAAAAGGTTTATAACAAAGTCTTGGATTTGGAAGCTTTAGTTAACACCGAGATGAAGAGCCCTCGTATCAGTGTAGTACAAGTATATCGTAGCATCTTTAGAAACTCAAACGAGTGAAGACCCCCGACTCGGAAGAAGTCTACTTTAGACAAGCAATATCTGTTTTATGTATACTTGGATTGTATATCATCTCTGACAAACCATTCTTCTGGAGACACCGTTCCCCAGTTCCAGCAATTCAGACTTCAGCATGCTATCACGGCATGTCTTGATCATGTCCAGGTTAGGAAAAGAGCGTAGCTATCATTACTATTGTGTGTTCATTTGACAACTTTGAGCTTGAGGCAGTCAATGGATCACGCGGCAACAATCACAAGATATTGCAAATGACTTACAGATCATCGACTTGCTTCCAAATACAGACGTCTTCCCATCTACTCGCAACGCTATACTTGTTTGCACACACTGTACAAAAAAAACAAGGTGCACAGTGGTGCGTTCCTTCAGTACCCTAAGACGAGTCAAAACTTGGCTTCGTTCGACAATCACTGGCGAAATGTCTTTTCGGGATTGTGTTAGCCTAGTGTACATCGTTTAAGTGAGATCAGAAATAAGGCAGAGTGTTTATGCAGAAAGTAAATGAAATATTTAGAAAGGATAAATGCAGACCTCAATTACTTTTCAAAGATTAAAACTAAATAATATCCAAAAAATATCTCAGTCTATTAATTGTAAGTTTAGATATAAGCTTACTAATATATGACAAGAAATGAATGAAAAAATTTCAAACTATTTGCAACCAAAAAAATCCAATTTAAAAAGCAGGCTATTATTAATACAAATTCCTACGGCCTTTAGCTTTATACTATATGTTTATATTATATGTTTATATTATATGTTTATATTATATGTTTATATTATATGTTTATATTATATGTTTATATTATATGTTTATATTATATGTTTATATTATATGTTTATATTATGGAAAATAAACTCCGAAGTTTGTCGACCCGCGCCCCCATAGAAAAATACCTTGCGGGCCCCATACCCAAAACTTAGACAGGGGAAAATATAGGATACGATTTTCTTTAAAACTGGGCTCATCATATTTTTTTTTCCAAAGTTGCAGTTAAAAGAGGTTGGCAGAAAAAGTCCCCCAAAAATGTCCATCGCCTCTCGGCCTGTTGGCTTAGATCAGGATGTATTGTCTGTTCTAATCCTGCCGGGATACCAAACCTAGTTGGGGACACTTGATATCTCGCTGAGTTTTCAGCTTTGCACGGGACGATCTTTAAGAACACATGAGAGAGAGAGCCGCAAGGTATCTACCAGCAAGGCCAGACTTTGCTTTACTTGAAGAGATCCTCTATAAAAAAAAAAAAAAGGACACATTCAAGGGCCAAGATAAGGCAGTGGGAACAACACTATTTTATATTAAATATTTATTGTAAATATTACGTGCTAAAACATTAAAAAAATTTGAAAGAACGAGAGCGGGACATTTTTGTTTGGATAGCGAAATCTAAAAAAAAAAAAAAAAAAGAAACATGGAAATTCAATCTTTAAAAATAAATGAAAAAGTTTTCTTAACCAAAAACACATTTCATGTGGCTTGAATAAGTCAGCGTTAAGAATTTATTTACGGTAAGGATTTTTGGTTTTCGGTTTTGAGCAAAGTACAGTTAGTGGCATTGACTTTTTTTAATGAGATAAAGAGTAATTATTTAAAAAACCCAAACATTTTATACTGGAATTATGAATAAATGTAAGAATTCTGTTGTAACTTTTTTTTTCTAAATATATAGATGGGGGCGAAGTAGAGATTGGTCAAATTTTCCTCAAGATACCAACACATGAAAATCCTTTAATGCTACAGATATTGAAATGGTACATACATATTTTGTTGTTTTACAGTTAAGTACAAATCGTTCGATTTCTTTGTAGTAAAGGCTCCTGAAAATTGCTTTGTTGACGTATTATATTGAGAGGAAAATAATCTTATGAACTGAAATATCTTCTCATAGATTTGTTTTTTTAAATTTTAGAATGTATAATTACTTACTTCCTAAATAACCAATAAAAGGACGCTGAAATTGTTGTAATTTTAAAAAAAAAATTTAAAATACATTACATCAAAACTGAAATCAGTCACTTAGGTATGTCAAGCATGCATGTGAGTTCATTCATAATTAATGGGACTGGATATTATGTTTGATTAAGCGCGGTGTTAGAGTGTGAGAGAGATTAATTAGTTAGTGAACGCACTCCCCCCCCCTCCCCCGCTTGACTTGGTGACGTATTTTTAAGTTATTTTGACGTATTGTCAAGTCTGTTTTGTGACGTACTTCTCAGTCTTCCGGCAGTCGTGTAGAGAACTGTGTGAAAGAAGGTCGTATTTCATTTCTCTCTGATAGCGAGCTGCGCTATGCACGAGTTTATTGAATGAACTGTCTGTGTATATAAGCTGACATTAAAATTGCATTTGTTATGATAGAGGACTTGAGTTGATTCAGTGCTAGTGCGCCGGATTACAACGTGTTAAAGAACGTGATAAATTAACCAATCTAGTATAAACACGAGTCTGACTATGTAAAAATAGGTTTTTAGATATTGAGACTTCGACAAAAACAGGTGGAAGGTAACGCACTATGCCTTCAAAAGGGAACGATGGGACTCGTCAACCTTGGAAGGCAACTCATCTAAGAGATGGGACTCGTTAACCTTGGATGGCAACTCATCTAAGAGATGGGACTCGTTAACCTTGGATGGCAACTCATCTAAGAGATGGGACTCGTTAACCTTGGATGGCAACTCATCTAAGAGATGGGACTCGTTAACCTTGGATGGCAACTCATCTAAGAGATGTGACTCGTTAACCTTGGACGGCAACTCATCTAAGAGATGGGACTCGTTAACCTTGGAAGGCAACTCATCTAAGAGATGGGACTCGTTAACCTTGGATGGCAACTCATCTAAGAGATGGGACTCGTTAACCTTGGACGGCAACTCATCTAAGAGATGGGACTCGTTAACCTTGGACGGCAACTCATCTAAGAGATGGGACTCGTTAACCTTGGATGGCAACTCATCTATGAGAAGGAAACTTTGAATTCAAACCCGGAGATGGAGTCCCGACAGGCGGATAACATTGATACAATGAAATATTCCGACAACTCCTGCGACGCCACTGGTGCCAAGTTGTATCATCCACATGATGTTCCCTTGGGGTTATCCAGCGGCGTGGAGAGAGTCGATTTGCTGTTGGGAACCGGCTTATAATCCTAGAAGAATAATCCCAGGCCTTGTGGATTTCGTCCTGCGAATTCCACACCATCGTCGTATTGTGACGGATGGATGCCAGCATGCCTTCAAATATCCTCCCGGTTACGTCGGGTCATGCATTCTAGTTTAAAATAGGAATATTGTAATATGAGTTTCGTTGAGACTTTAACCTTTATTCCATTGAGATGTATAACAAAAGTTGCTATATTTTCCCCTGTGGTATGAGCCTAACCCGCTTGTACCGCGCTGTAACCGAATCAGCCCAACACGTATGTAAGTCTCTGTAACTGAATAAACCCACGTACCATGCTGTAACGGAATCAGCCCAACACGTATGTACCGCTAAATTATTTAATCAAACCTACTGGCTATACCACTACGTTACTTGACCCACCCAATTCCTATGTACGGCTCTGTTACTTTTTTAGACAAACACATGTGTATTACTGCATTTCTCCACCAGCCCAACACGTTTGTAACTCTCTGTAACTGTATAAACCGAGCGCGTATGTACCGTTCTGTCACTGAATAAACCCAGCGCGTATGTACCACTCTGTGACTCAATAAAGCCAGCGCGTATGTACCGCTCTGTTCGCGAATCAGCCCAACACATATGTGACGTTCCGTTATTTAAAAAAAAATATAATGGTTTTCTTTAAAAATAAGATAGAACAATTTATGTGAGATAATTAATAATGATGACCCTTAAAAACTTTATGCATAAGTTATATTTTTACACAGCCATAAAAAAAATGGCGGTCACGACAACAGCATACTGCCGATTGTACAGAGATGTACCGGTTGTATGTGGCTCATCTATTATATGAGAGTTTAATATACAAAAATAAAATATATATAGTGCGTTATTTAAAATATACGTTCTTGAATGTTCAACATTGTTTTAGTCCCTTTTATATTTATATATTATTAAATTTTAACTTCAATATTTGTTTTCTTATAATTGTCAATAAACGGCAGGGGCGGAATGTCCTTGGGCGAAATGGCGGCGGCGACTAATCCCAATCCACCTATCAAATCACTTTATCAGACAAAAACGAATTTACCACTGTTTTTTTTTTATTGTAACCAAATAAACGCCTTTATGAGTTGAGAGTGTTGCCCCACCCCCTATTTTTTTACCCCCCACCTTTCTTTTTTTACCCCCCCCCCCAAAAAAAAAAACCGCCATTAAATATTTTTTTTGGTAAGATTCCTGGTTTCAAAACAAATGATGACAAAATACTTTAGCCATCAGAAAATTACCAAACTATTACATTAAGGAATCATGAAATATTCTGAGTCATGAAACAATGGAAGCATTACAATCTCCGTAAGAAAAAAAAAACCCAACCTTTTTTAACCCTTCACGACTGTACGGTGATTCATACGTTGTCAAAAAAATGAACATTTTAACGTTTATGTAAACCCTTATTACAAATTAAGATAATTCACTTGTATTTGAATGGGGGCCAAACGAAAACGTCTACGAGAGAATGTGAAATCTTGGCATTACATTTAGTGTTCTATTTTGAAATGAGTTTTGTGATAAATTACGTTGAATGACTATGGACAGTGGATGTGGATTCTTAAGCTTAAACCACCGAAGCAGATCCACAAGAGCTTCTCTTACAATTAACTGAATAGTTCAACAGAAATGTTTTTTTAGTATTGCAGTAATTTAAAACAAAGCAAGTACTTCCATGTTGTTGAAACTGCTATTCGTTTCTGTGGAAATATTTAGTGAATCTTTTAAGAACCAGACATCACAGATATCATAGGAAAGAGTAAATTAACTCTCTAACACAGAATGTCCCATTTTTGCGTGCGGAAACGCTTTGCAGTGCCACAAACTATTTGTCATTATGCCGAGTTTAGCATCTGCTGGTATTTCGTGACGAACAGTTTTATTATGTCATCAATCTTAAGTGTTTCGGTGTTCCAGCAGGGGCATAAAAAAATGTATTTAACTTTTTACTTATGACCCAGGATTTCCACTGAAACAAATAAAACTTTGGTTGTGGTTTATTTCGATAAAAAAGACTGAATGTTTTAAAATGCCTGTATTTTCTAACTTCTATGTCAAGGTAAATCTTGGAGCGAGGTTTAGACGATGAAATATGATAGAAAACCTAAGACACATCTAGTGTACACCTTGTTACTCATCCGGTTATTAAAAACTCGCTTCGGACCATTTCAGAACGAAGTGGAACGGGCAGTGGGCAGACAATACGACCGCCAGAGGCGTCTTCGCTAACTTTTTCAACTCCTAGCAGACATGACCCATGGTGTTGGTTTTTGCCGCAGGCAGTAGAGTTTTGTGACACAGATGTGTATCGAGCACTGTTCCATCGGCACATACTTCTACAGGTTAGATAACAACGAGTGACCATACCTGCCAAAATAGCAGCCTGGTCCCTGATACACTAGCGCATCTGCTGACCGAATGCTCCTCACTAGATGTTTCGGGGGGTGGGGGTTGGGGGAGGGGGAAGGCCAGGGCGGCCCGAGAGCTCATATTAGGAAAATTTTATAAGGCTCTTCTCAACAGATGGAGCAGGTAGCCAATGTACTAGCCGGGGTCATTAAAGAGTAATCTCAGTAACCTCACCAGATTATTAGTGTTAATTTGTAGACTCTGTGAAACAGTCTCGTCATCGTGTGATTGAATTGACCCGAAGACATTCGATGATTGAATTTATTTCCTTACCTTACTTACATTTTCTTTTACCTTTGCATGGGAAATTATATTTAAAATTGAATTTTTTTTTCCAGTAGGGGATTCTTTTAATTTTAGTTGGAAAATTTAAAATTATTTATGTGACTGGCGTTATAGACACGCATGATTCGAGACTCGAGATATGTTAGAAAACATTCTACATATTGCCTTTTCTTGCTTTTCATTGTGATGTTGGGATTATAGGCGACCCAGAAGCGACATTAAAGCAGCCGTCCATTCGGTGCCTGGTCAGTTGTACTACGGGGCATTCCTATATCGAGTCTTTTTTTTGTACGCTGGGATAGTCCGGTGCCGGGTCATTTGTTCGTTGGGATATTTTGGTGCCGTCGCATTTTTGCATTTTGTCACCGGGATATTTTGTCACCGGGACATTTTGTCACCGGGAAATTTCGCCGTTTTGCCGGCGAGGATAAAGACACTATATAAATATAACATTATATTAAAAAGGTTTCTGTTCCCTTAGCAAATTTAGCAAGAAGATTATATCTTTATGTGAATTTTTTTCGCTTTATTTAATTAAGTCGGTGATACATCATAACTTTAAAGAAAAGGGATGATGGTTCGATAAAAGAGTTGAGTTTTCTATTAAGTCGCTTGCCTTGACTAAATGCCAAATGAGGTGAATATGCACCAGTGAGGCGATCTTTTTCCTCCCCAACCGACCCCCTCCAAAATAATCAATATAATGTCCACTGCAAGTATATATTATTGTTTTAACGATATACACCATTCAACAGCAGTTCTGCCATTTCAATAGATGAACAAACTTCTCAAGTTCAGATTAAATCCTGAACAAATTCCAAATGAGCAAATCCTGCTCTTGATTGCAGTTATTTATTTAATGGTATCTGATATCTCACAAAAGTCTACTTTGCTATATTTCCTTCTAAGGTATATTTCATCATAAAGAATGTCTGCGCCTAACGCTTTTATTTAATACCGTCTGAAAATTTTTCTATATCCTTTACTTACAAAAGACTACCTTACTGTATTTCATTCTAAGGTATCTTTCATCATAAAATGTTTAGGCCTAACGCTTTTATTTGACACGGTCCGAATTTTTTTATATCCTTTACTTAGCACATGCTGTTGTTGAGATGCATAATATTTTCATTTTGACAGCACCACTAATTTGTTCAACAGTTTTGTGACGATTAACATTTAATCAAAGTTTATAAAAGTTAAACTATCCATGAAGTAAATAGTATAATTTCATCTACGAAATATACTTCGTTGCATTGGACGTACATTTACAAAACGCAAATCAAGTTGTCCTAAAAAACATTAACACAGCTCATAAAAGTGTTACTTAATTAAACGATCTTACTAAGTAACCGTTTTACTAGGTAAGCCAACTGGACAAAAATGTCTCCTAATTCAACACATCCATTCTACCATGTCTATACAGCATCGGAATATTCCAGTTTGAAAAGCTTCATATTTATCATAACAGAAATTGTTCCTCCCATTTTATGTGTCTATGGAGTGGCTGGAAGCGTCACGGTGCTCAAGGTTCTCAAACATCACAAATTCAACCCCTCGACAAATATACTCCTGTACGCCATGGCAGTATCGGACACAGTTCTTACGACTGCAGAAGTCATATCTAACAGCATACACCTCCTGGAAGGCTTGGACCCTGACATTACAAACATCTTGGCCGCATTTTACAGGTTTTGTATTTTCAGGTGGAATCAACGCGCCTTCTACTTTAGCCTCTGTACACTTGCCCTGATTGCACTAGAGAGACTTGTGATGCTGTCTTCCCCGGGGCTGGCATCAAGATTGTTTACGCCATACCGCATGAAGTGGTCCATTCCCGTGCTGGTGACCATCACTTTTGTCTTCACATTCACTCGCGTGTATTTAAAGAATGCATTTGTAAGGATTAACCGCAGAATTATGTGTGTAAACTCTATTTTTATGATTCGCCATATAAATGTCGCTACATACTTGAATGAAATTGACAACCATGTTATTCTCTACATACCTTTACTCATAATACTCATATCTTCTATCATTGTAAACATTTATTTGCTTTCTCGTACAGAAGAAACACCATCGTCTGCTTGTGTCACTCAAAGTAATGTCAGACAACTGAAGCATGTCAAGTTACTTTCTTGTGTTTTTGCGCTAAGGTTGATCAGTTTTATCCCAATCGTTTCTTTTACCCTGTTAACAACATATAACGTTAAAGTTGATTTTAATACGCCAACTAACTCTGTTTTGTATTGTATGAGTATAGTTGCCAACAAATTTTTTTACTCAATAAATGCTTTTATATTTTTAGTCATGAGTTCAAAGGTGAAAAGCTTCATTAAAAAAAGACCATTTTTTTTCTTGTAAGGTGGGGTAGGGTGCACTGACTTGGTATTCACTTCTCAGAGTTAATCAGTTTCTGCAAACTGTTAGCATTTCTGTTAGTAAATTATATATTTACACAAACACCCATGTACCCAAACATGCAACTACCCAAAGTGCTCATTCCTACCAAAGACAATCAGGGACTGGAACAATCTTTCAAAAGTAACAGTTGAGGCGACAACATTTGTGTCTATTGCCTCAGGCCTTCCAACCCCCAGTGCATGATACCCTCACACAGTTACTCTTGTAACCAGTGAAATATCCTCATCAACACCAGGCACAGAAACATTGCAAATCCCATCTACATTCATACGAGCCATAATGATCAATAACTTGATCGTGGGCCCTTAATATATAGAAGAAGAAGAAACTAAATATAGAGTCAAATAAATTCATCTTCCTAAACATGAATTTACAATAATTGAGCTGGGTGCAAGTTGTTTTTTTTACCCGCGGTTAGTGTCCGGGTATTTTGAGACAACACCCAATATGTTCTTGTCCGAGTGGTAAAAAAGTAGACATAGTTTCGTTCGGGAATCGAACCGAACCCTAATGACGAAAAGACCCGAATTGAACCAAACCCTGCCGTCGACAGGACACGAACATAACCTAAACTTCGACGTCACACAGCGTACACATAAACCACAACTGACACATTCGATTTTTCTTATTTCAATCACAAAGTTTAAACGAATGTGACACATCACAACTTATTCACAAATGATTAAATTTAAATTGACCCAAGAAAACCCAATCGGAAAAGATTCTTAATTTTTTTCTTTTCTTTTTCCCTTTTTTTTTTTTTTTTTGTAACCGAAAATGATTTTAAAAAATAAAATGTTATGTAACCCCAACCACCACCCCCCCAAGCCAAAACACTTTCCTTTGTATGATTGATTTATGTTAAGTCTTAAAACTTGACATAACACTCTGAAATCGACTTGCTTTACACACTGTCAGACATTTGTATAGTTAAACAAATAAGCAAAATTACAATTGTTTATACATCTAATGCACATCGTTTAAGAGATGACTGAACAACAGTTCTACGTTAAGAAGACTGATGTGCCATTTCGTATTGTCTTCAAAAACTGATTAAATTTTTTTTTAAAAATTAATTCAACTGTTTGTTTTTCTTTATTTTCAGTAACTTCTTAGGAACCTCGACTTTTTCATAGTGATCTAAAGTCTTGTACAATGAAAAACTAATTTCACATATTATAATATTCACTGAACGCGGCAAACTTCAGTGGGGGCCAAGGAGTCCCTGACCAGGGAGACCTTTTGTTCTTACCGAACCAGAACTTTTAAAAGATTATTCGAATCCTGTCTGTAGTTTCCAACCCCCCCCCCGCCCCCATTGGGAGACGTGATAGGCATTTCTATAACCTGTAGCCATCATGGAGGCAGCAAAGCTGACGATTCTTGAAACACTAATAGCTTTATAGCATAGTAATGGCTCATCGGTACATAAACATTTAGTACGGCTAGGGAGCATGATTACAAGTTGCCGTTAAGGGATATGAGGCGAGAGGCTGTGGTGGAAGTCTCTGACCGATGATTCTAAATACGCAGCCCCGAGAAAGCTGCTCCTAGGCAACCGTTTCGTCCCAGCTACTTTGCGAATTAGTTGCGAGGTAGAAACCCACTGTAGAATCCCTCTTAGAGGGCGTCCGATGCTTTCCCCGGGACGGGTGGGGGGAGATATTAGGACGTTAATTCACCGTCCCGGCCCCTAGGAGAGTGGACTGCAGACGTTTTAAAAGGCAGCGTCTTCGGTCGACCAGACGTCTGCGGACGGGGAGGGTCTCCGTCGGTAAGCCCGATCGAGTGGTTGCTGGTGGGGACGGTCAACGCCCGGGTAGGTCTCTGGCGTGCCCCCGCACGGCCCGACGTCGGGGAAACCCGGCGGCTGGCAGGTGTGGGGGAGCGCCAGGGAGGGCATAAGGAGCTTTAAGCTCGACTGCCCATCGGCGCCATTTCCTAATGAGACATTTCATTTGATGGATGGCTCACCAGATTCGAGTTATTTGCTAAGACCAGCAATTGGCCGGTAAGCGACTGGGCGTTGTCGCTTAGTGCGCTTCTGTCTGGGCGTGCTTTAGAAGAGTATTCAAGAATGTCCTATGAAGATGCACTAGATTATGAAAAGGTGAAAGAGGTGCTGTTAAAGAGGTACAACCTTACAGAAGATGGATACAGGATCCTATTCAGAGAAAGTAGGCCACAGGCAGATGAGTGTCCGGCCGTATTCATTGGAAGATTGAAGAATTACCTCAAGAAATGGATTAGTCTATCGAAAACAGAGAGTACTGTGAAATGTATTATGGAAATGTTCATCAAGGAGCAATTCATGAGTGTGTGTCCCGTTGATTTGGCTACTCACTTAAAAGAGAGAGGGATTAATAGTCTTGATGAAGTAGTAAGAGTATCAGAGCTATTTCTTGATGCAAGGAGGAGACGCTTCAATGATCAGCCTCACGTGATCCAGTTGGAGAATCGGAGAAACGGCACAAACAATAGAGAAGAGGAAGAGCAGAAGACATGGCCTGGTCCAATGAGAGATTATAGTGGCATTAGGGGACAGGTGAAATCTGACTTTAAGTGTTTTGTGTGTAATAAGAGTGGACATATAGCGAGAAACTGTCCTAATGTATGTGAATCGGGTAAAAATGATTAAAAAATGGCTGCATCAGCAATATTTTATCCTGGAAAGCAACTTTCGGGAAACAGCGACAAAATAAAAACAGATTGCCAAAAGAAAATAAAGAGATTGCCACAAAGATAGATATCAAATGTTGCGGAGAGATTTGTAAGCAGCACAATGAAATGAAAAGAAAGAGGAGATTGTCGATTTTGGAAGGCTTTGTCGGGTCTACTAAAGTTGAGGTGTTAAGAGACACTGGATGTGAAGCAATAATTGTTAAGCGAAAGTATGTAAGGGATGACCAGCTAACAGGTGGAGTAGGATTCATTGAGCTAATGAACACAGACATTGTAAAAGCAGAAATGGCTATCATTGACATAGCAACACCATACCTTAGTGGAAGAGTAGAGGTGCTCTGTGTTTCAAAATCTATAGTGGACTTATAGTGGGGAATGTGGATGGCACGAGGGGCGCTGATGACCCAGACAAGACAATGACGGTGCCCATGGTGACTACCAGAGCGCAAGATAAAAGGGCTGAAGATATATCTCACTTAAAAATACCTGTGGTTGAAAAGCACCCGGGGGTGAGTCGCGAGACTCTCATACAGCTGCAACAAGGCGACCCTGTTATTCGCTCATTGCCACAAGAGAAAGATTCGGAACAAAAGAACAATTCAATCTTTGATTTTAAAGATGGCATAGTTTATAGAGTTTTTAAGGACAAGAAAAGAGGAAGGACAATCAGACAAGTTGTATTACCAGAGTCTCTCAGACGGCAAGTCATGTCAGTTGCCCATGACAGTATGGTGGGTGGTCATCTCAGAGT
Source organism: Omphiscola glabra (assembly GCA_964017045.1). Classification (NCBI taxonomy): domain Eukaryota; kingdom Metazoa; phylum Mollusca; class Gastropoda; family Lymnaeidae; genus Omphiscola; species Omphiscola glabra. The sequence goes on along the minus strand of OZ024811.1, from coordinate 11,367,776 downwards.
TGGCAGGACAAAGGAGATGATCCTGAGCAATTTCTATTGGCAAGGAATGAGCAATGACGTAAAGGAATACTGAAGATCATGTGATATTTGCCAGAAAACTACCAAGAAATGATAAGTATCAAAAGTTCCAATGCAAAGATTCCCTGTGGTTGATGTTCCATTCAAGTGGCCATCGATCTGATAGGACCTATTGTGCCGGAGAGTGAAGCCGGTTATCGTTATATTTTGACACTTGTTGACTATGCTAATAGGTATCCGGAGGTGGTACCGTTAAAAAGAATCGACAAAGAGACCGTGGCTGAGGCACTAGTTGACGTGTACAGTCGTTTGGGAATCCCTGAAGAAGTTTTAAGTGATCAAGGTTCCCAGTTCACATCGGAGTGTATGAAAGAGGTGAGCAGGATGCTGGGTATCAAACCACTTACCACCACACCCTACCACCCCATGTGTAATTGATTGGTCGAGAGATTCAATGGGACATTAAAAACCATGCTAAAACGATTGTGTCACAAACAGCTAAGGCAGTGACATCGTTTTATAAACGCAGCGCTGTTCGCGTATAGGGAGGTGCCACAAGAGTCAACTGGATTTTCTCCTTTGGAGATGCTTTACGGGCGTAGCATCAGAGGCCCTATGCATGTGTTGCGACAGTTGTGGACCCAAGACATTCAAGATGAAGAGGTGAGAAACAACTACCAGTACGTAGTTGATCTACGAGAAAAGATAGATGACACACTAACGTTGGCTCAGGAGGAGCTAAGCAAAGCCCAAGGAAGATACAAACATTACTATGATAGAGGAACGAGAGATAGAAAGTTCGTGGTGGGTGACAAGGTTTTGATATTACTTCCAACTAAGGTAAACAAGTTGTTGATGCACTGGAAGGGACCATATCTAATTACCGAAGTCGTAGGACCCTGTGACTATTGTGTTGACATGAAAGGGAAGAAGAAGACATTTCATGCAAACCTCCTCAAGGAATACGTGTCTCATGGCACAGATCACAGGAAAGATGAAGTTTTTAAGAACATTGATAGCGATAAAAGTGAAGAGAAATCAGAGACATTGATTGTAGCTGGTGTCGGGGTGCTAGAGGATTATGAAGAGGATGACGAAAGTGCAAGCACCGAGCTTCTATCAGAACTTGGTGTGTGGTCACAAAAGGAGTCACACCAAGATGTACAGTTTTGTGAGCAGTTAACGACCGAACAGCGTCAACAAATCACTAAATTGGTAACAGAATATCATATGATCTTTACTGACCGCCCAGGGGCCACCAATTTGAGTGTACATTATATCAAACTGACATCAGATGCCCCCGTCCGATCAAGGCCATACTCAATTCCTTACGCAGTTCGTGATGCCCTCCAGGCCGAGATGCTTGAAATGGAGACTCTAGGTGTTATCCGCAAGAGCACATCACCTTATGCATCACCCGTGGTTATTGTGAAGAAGAAGGATGGATCAAATCGAGTCTGTGTTGACTATCGAGGCCTAAACAAGATTACTGTTTTTGATCCAGTGCCAGTGACGTCACCGAACGAAATATTTTATACCACTCCAGAGGCTAAATATTTCAGCAAAATTGATCTTAGGAAAGGGTATTGGCAGATTCCCGTTGAACCTAAGGATATCCCAAAAACGGCATTCGTGACTCCGGATGGCCATTATGAATTTTTGAGAATGCCGTTTGGAATGATGAATTCAGGAGCTACGCTGATTCGGGCAACTCGACAACTGTTAGAAGGAATGAAAAATGTGATTAGTTACGTAGATGATTTGCTTATCTACACCAGCACTTGGAAGGAACATTTAGAGACACTGTCGGAATTATTTAATCGATTGAGAGTGTCCAAACTGACTGGGAGGCCCACCAAATGCGTATTTGGTGCGGTCGAGGTGGACTTCGTGGGACACAGATTATCACTGGGAACGATAGGGCTACAGGAAGATAACGTTGACAAGATCAAGCATGCCCCTCGACCAACTACGAAAAGGGAGGTCCGTTCCTTCCTTGGTCTCACGGGGTATTACAGGGACTTTGTACCAAACTATGCGACCCTTGCATCCCCATTGACGGCTCTAACTAAGAAAGGTCAACCAAACAAATTAAAATGGGGAGGAGACCAGGAAAAAGCATATGAAGCCTTGAAGGGTGCAATCACCACACGTCCAATTTTACACATCCCCGATATGGGTAAATCATTTGTTTTGAGGGCTGATGCATCGGATGTGGGACTGGGAGCTGCCCTGCTTCAAGAAGGTGATGACGGGGTACTTCATCCCGTTGCCTTCGCCAGTAAGAAGCTATTGCAAAGGGAGACCAGGTATTCAACTATCGAAAAAGAGTGCTTGGCGATAGTATGAGCTATCAAGAAATTTGAACTATATCTTTACGAAAAAAAAAGTTCATTCTACAAACTGACCATCAGCCATTACAATACATTGGAACGGCCCGATTCGTGAGCGCCAGGATAATGAGATGGGCTATGTTTTTACAGAGTTACAGTTTTTGTTGGCAGTCCATTGTAGGAGCCAATAATGTGGAGGCAGACTTTCTTAGTAGACTTTGCTAGTATTATTAAATTGCTGTGTTTTATGAGAATTATTTCTATAGTGTCATCAAGGTGATTTTCTGAAAGAGACATTAGGCATGTTTTTTAGACTCTGGTGTAACTTTAGATAATTTAGTTGTGGTATCTTCATTTAAGTTTTCAGTTTCATACGTGCATTTAAAAAAAAAAAAAACCTGTGTAATTTAAATAATGCCGATAATAAGTATAATCATCATGTTTTTTAACATTTGTTGGGTTGTGTTATACATATTTGTAATGAATTATATATGCGAGACGCTGCCCATGTGCAATTATTAAGAAGACAGTGTGGGTGGATTTATAATGTTTCAGTTATGTTGGTTATTTATATCATCATAACAGGAATGTTGGTATGCACATCACCGGTACTCGTCTACACAAGAGTGTGCAGGGCACATAATGGCTTGTGGTGTAGACGATGTTTAGGGTGTCAAGTAGAATTTGCTATTTTGTGTTGGTGAATATGTTAATTGGATAGTATAAGTTGTATGGCTATTTTAATTAAACTAAAACAGCATTGGAGATAGAGTTGGTCTAACTTAGAGAGGTGTGAGACAGCTTAGGATGAATAGTAAGCCTACACTGGATAATGTGTAGAGTAGCATGAGGTGGTCAGCTATAAACTACACTGTAATGTTTATGATAGCTTGGTTAGGTTAGCTATTTCCCACGCTGGGTAATGTGTGGGTATAACATGGGTAGTGCGGCTATACCCTACACTATGTGTGAATGTGTGAGTTAGAAATGGATAATCCGTCGACCAAATCCGTGGAATCGGATGAAGAGATTAAGACTTAGGGGTTAAGTCTTTTATGATAGTAGTTTAGAGTTACCATGTTAGAGACACATGTTCAGAGGTTGCATAGAATATGGTGATCTTTGATGATGCAACTAAGGAAGATATTGTCAGTGTGGAAATTGAAGATGATGTTGGTATCTGGTTATTGCAGAGTTAACCAGGATTCTGAGATCAATATATCTTAATGACAGAGCAGAATTGTTTAATTAAGTTTTCTTGGTTTAGCTTCGAGTTTTTAAGGTACAATGTTCACGCTGTTGTAGACGATTATTAATTTTGTTGCTTATTATTGACATAAGCATGATGTTTTGTGTTGCTAAATTATTTTGGTGGAGAAAAACTGAAGATGAGTATAGGTGATAATGGGCGTAGCGAAGCATAGACAAAGAGCTGGACCCATGTGATGGTGTTATGCATAGAGTTGTAGGGTGGTTATTTGTGGAGTTTTTGAAATTTGTCAATGTATTGAAAAATTTCTTGAAAGGGGGACATATGTCACAAATGACTGGGTTGGGATTGAACTACGGCGCACAATTAATTACTCATGTAACTTATAATGTGTTTTGTTCGGGACTTTCCGATATGTAGCACCACATTTATTTGATGAAAAACGTGCTGGGGTGCGATTTCCGGGGGAAGTGAGGAATGTTTTGGAGAGCTTATGGAGGTTGAGATTAATGGACGTTAACGTTGCGTTTGAAAGTTGAAGAAACATTACTAGACTATATTAATCTTTCTATCAATACATTCTCTTGTTTACAATTGTTAATGAGGAATTCCTTGGTTATTCATTAACGTCTGTGTGGTCTTCGTTAAAATCCTCAACGTCTGGATACTGAACTTTCACAGAGAGGAACAGCCCCGCACTAATCAACACCAATATTACTTGGTACGCGAAGGGCCATACCTAAGAAGATCCCATTCTGTGACAATTGTGTCTTATACAAGATGAGTCTGAAGGTTTCCATCATATTTCTATGTCTAGCTGGCAAGCTATCGAAGACGCCTCTGGCGATCGTATTGTCTGCCCACTGCCTGTACCATCTGAAAAGGTCCGCCAGCCAGTTTTGAATAACCAGATATGTAACCAGGTGTATATTAGATGTGTCTCAAGGTTTCTATCATAGTTTATTGTCTAAACCGCGCCCTTAAGATTTACCTTAACATAGAAGTTAGAAAATACAGGTTTTTAAAACACTCGGTCTTTTTATCGAATCCAAACCTAAAGTGGAAATCCTAGCTCGTACTTCATTTCTCTAAAATTGCCTTTCAAAGACATTGCGAAGGAAATAAACATTGTACGCGCGTGTGTGTGTGAACACTGAAACCGTTAAAATTGATGACATAATAACAGAGGCGTAACAACTGCTTGGCATTGGGGCAGTTGCCAAGGGCGCCGGCCTACGCCAGTTCAAGAGGGCGCTGCTAAATCTCTAATTTTTAAATTTTTATAATTTAAAAAATAAATTAGCCAAGGGCGCCAAAAACCCAGTTTCGCCTCTGCATAATAATACTATCATTATGAAATACTAGTAGATGCAAAGCTCGCCTTAATGGACAAATCGTTCGTGGCACAGCAAGGCGTTTCTCCGAGACAAAAGGGGACATTTTGTGTTAGGCAGTTAATTTACTCATCCGGATGACATCTACAATGTCTAGTTCTTAGAGATTTGCAAAATATATTTCCATTGCAAGAAATAACAATTTAACTAGCGTTAAAGTATTTGCTTTGTTTTAAATCTAATACACGTTTCTGTTGAATTATTATGTTTATTGTAAGAGAAGCTCCCGTGGCTTTGCTTTCAATAGTTTAATAACAAATTCAACTACATTGCATGGTGCATACATATTCAAATGAATTTATGGCAAAACACTTTTCAAAATGGAACACTAAAAATAATACCACGACGTCACTTTTCCCTCAAAGGGCTTGTCATGTAGCCCCATTCAAATACAACTGAACGGACATAAAATTTGTAATAAGGTTTCCACAAACTTATACATTTTCAATATTTGTCAACGTATGAATCACTGTAATTGAAATGTTTATAATTTTATTTAATACTGTTAAACATAATGTCCCCCATTGTTTCTTGACTAAGAATATTTCATGTCTCCTTGATGTTAGCCTTTTGTTAATTTTCTGGTGGTTTATGTATTTGTGTCATTGTTTGTCTGGAAACTAGGATTCTAAAAAACAAAGCGGTTTGGGCGGAGGGGGAGGAGGGTGGGGGTTAACTCTCTTGACCCACGAAAGCGATTATATGGTTTCGGTTGTGATAATAGTTTAGAAAAGTTGATGGGATTCTTTCTGGGTTTAATGTAAACAAAAAAAAAAACACAAAATAAAAATAAACAAACACACCGTAGTGGTAAATACTTTGTCGTCTGATAAAGTGATTAAATAAGAAGCGTGGGATTATTCGCCGCCGCCATTTCGCCCAGATAATTTTTTTTGACGAATTATTGAAATACAAAAGGGATCATTTAAATTTGAAGTGCATTAAAACAATGTTGAGAATTCTATACCGCGTATTTAATATAATTCATAAAAAAATATTTATCTCTCATATATGAGAGAACCCCATACAACCGGCACGTCTCTTTGCAATCGGAAGTATGTTGTTGTCGTGACCGCCTGTTTTGTTTTTCGATGGCTGTTGATGATAGTCGATGGTGATTTATAATAGAACTCTAGATATAAATATAATGTAACGGTTCTAAGCGCTCCTCCCTCGTAAACACTTGAGATTCGGGTGACACAAGTGAAGTTAATTCAGCTGACAATGTATCTGTGGATGATTAAAAAAAACATAAATGTTTAAAAGATACGCGTTCGGTTTGTTAATTTATTTTAAAAAATATATTCTTTATTTAATAAATAAATTACTCACATAAAATGATCGCTTTAATTGTAAAAGAATTGTAAGCATATTTTGGGCTGATCGATAAAATACAGTGATACACTGTTGGTCTAAAGAAGTAACAGAGTGATGGATATGAAATTGGGTTGGTCCAGTAACGCAGTGGTATAAGGAGTAGGTCTTATTAAATAATTAAGCGGGATACATACGAGTAAGGCTGATTCAGTTACAGAGTGGTACATACGAGTATGGCTGATACACCAGGAACAAAATAGCAACTGATGTAATATATACGCATGGAATAAAAGTTAAAGAAGCAAACAAACTCATATTACAAAAGTTCATATTTTTAAACTAGAATATATGACCCAACGTTACCGGGATAATAATTGAAGGTGTTTTGCGTTACTTTTCACTTGTTCTTGCGAATTCTCTGAAAATCTATTTTTTTACAGGGACTGAAATGAGCTTTGATATAATTTATCCTTAACTTTTTTAAAAATTCGAACAATTTCAGCCTCTTTCTATTTTATATTTATGAAGTAGTTAATTATACATTTTGTAATTAAAAAAGATCCATGAAAAGATATTTCAGTTTCAATTGGTTTTAAGAGTTATTTTCTTCTCAATGCAATACGTCAGCCAAATTAATTTCAGAACCCTGAGCTTTAAAGAAAAGGAAAAAAAAAATGTCCTTAACGTTACAACAACAAAAATAAAAGTACCATCTCAATATCTGTATAGTTAAAGGATTTTGATATTTTGGTATCTGGATTAAAGCGTGCCCATGCTCTTCTTCGCCCCTGAGCTATACAAAATGATTATAATATACTTTTTATATTTCTTATAAATCTTTTCTTCAATATTCAAGTGTAAAATGTGTGTGCTTCTTTTAAGGAATTATTCTTTGTCTCATCAAAAATGTTCATGCCACCAGTTGTATTTTGCTAAAAATAAAAACAAAAAATCTTTACTGTAAAGTATAATCTTAACACTGACTCGTTCAAACCCCATTACCTTTTTTTTTTTGTGGTAATGAAACCTTTTTTTTTCATTTTGTAAAAAAAATATTGAATTTCCATTTTTTGCTATGTATCTTTAGATATTGCTATCCACAAAAAATGGTTCGATTCTGAAAGATTTAAATTTTAAAATGTTTTTGCAAGTTACATTTACAACAAATATTTTTATAAAATATTAATGTTCCCACCCTTTATCTTGGCCCATGAACTGCGCTTTCTTTTGTTAGGTTTCACCACACACCGATGTCAGCATTGGGGGTAATGTCTGTAGAAAAGTCTGCATTTTCTGGTAGATACCTTGCGGCTATCTCATTTGTTGTTACTGATCGTCCCGTCCAGAGCTGAAAACAAAGCGAGATATCAAGTTCCCCCAACCAGGTTTGGTATCCCGGCAGGATATGAACAGACACTACATCCTGATCTTAGCCAACAGGCTGAGAACTTACGGAGTATTGAGGGGCGGGGTGGGCTTTTTCAGCCTTCCTCCTTAAACTGTATCTATCAAAGATAGCCAGCAGATTTCTAGGAAGCGATTGCATCACACGTAACCAGTTTTTTTCCCAAGGAGACGAAGCTATTATTGATAGTTTTACATTTGATATCTCAGCACTTCAACCTTTGAAGATAACCAGCACTAAATCTATCGCCACATTAGATTGGCTCATTTCAGGACTATACGGGTATAAAAAAACAGGAGAATTATGGGATACATATAAAAAGAAGTGCAACATTTTGATGTGATATAATACTTACAGAATCGTTGGATAAGGCAATCAGATCAATAAAGAGCATTCGTTTTATGAACACAATTAATTCCGTAAAGGAATTCAAGGACTCTCATAACTGGAATCAATCAGCTTTTTATCAAGTTCCATTCGACATTCACAAAAGTGTCGAATGCTTTTTACTGTACACATTTTTGACCACCTTTCTACGTTCATGTGTTGGCCTATGTGGTATTGTGGGCAACGTCATAACCATTTTTGTTTTAACTCGCCACGGAATTAAAGATACAACAAATATCCTCTTGATATCCATTACTGTATGCGATTGCATCCATCTAGTGTTCGACTTTTTGGAGATGCTGATCCATTTTTTTAGGATATTCTTCCGCACTTCCGGTGTAATTTCGTTCGTGTTACAGATGTTCTTGAATGACTGTTTTGCCAGCTATACTCTTGTGGCTATACTTTCCGTAGAGAGGATGGTAGCCGTCTTATTCCCCTTTCTTATTTCCAGACTTTTTACAACGACTAGGGCTACATTTATTTTAGCTGCTGTTCCTATATATATATACCTTTTTATAGTTCCCGCATATCTTTTATTTAACAAGATACCGCTGGTTTTATTCTTCAATGGAAGAAACACTTTTAACCTAGTATTTACAATATTTATTAGTTTGATGCCGCTGCTAGTGATATTGGCGTGCAACACAACGATTGGCGTCAAGATCTATCTCATGTCCCGAAAATTCTCCCATGATCCCCGTTGTCGTCTCTCGAAAGTGAGAAAAGAGTTGAAGGCGTTCAAATTATTAACGGTCATCTCCTGTTTGGCTTTGTTGACTTTTTCTCCAAAACCTGTCATGTGCAAAAAGGCCTTTTTTTCATGAATGATTATCCTGACAATGATTTTTTCATTGTAACCGGCCGAATGGTTGTGAGGATGTTTGATTACATGTACGCGTCACTAAACTTTGTCATTTACGTCACGTTAAGTTCAAAGTTTGCTGCCACTTTCAAAAAGTTAGTGTGTGGTCATTTCTTAACTTAACTCTTTGTCTGAGAGCTGTTGAAACTTTAAAACTTTAAAAAAAAAAAATCAAAAAAAGTTTATTTTAAGCAAGGAGGATCGAAATATGAAACGATTTGTTCGCTTATCATCTTTGTCCATTCAACACAATATATTCTCTCTACAAAAACCAAACATATACAGAAAAAGTTGCATCATCTATAATAATAAATCCAGATAGCCCTCCATATATCCTCCAGTGCTTAGCTGTAATCAGACTATTAAGAGCGGGTGTGCAGGAAATAAAGTGTGAGATGTGTTTAGAAGCGAATGAGAGCGCATCACTGTGCGCAGTTAGAGCGATGCTGAGAAGATCCAATAGATATTGTAATTATTGATGATTATGTATGTTTAAAATCGTATTTATCAAAATGGGTTTGTTTAACCCGCGGTAGACTAAATTAAAAAAAAAAAAGAAAGAATTTAAATATAGTACAACCCCAGGCGCTCTGGAACACAGCACTTGAAATTTGCCACACTCAATGTATGTATAGGCATTATAACCTTTTAAGGGTCACCCAAGGTAAGTAATTTGAGAAAGGATTTTAAAAAAATAAATAAAAATAAATTAAAACCAGCTTTATGTAACGTAGTGTAAAGCTAAAACTAGTTTGGAAAAGAAATTCAATGTCACGTGAAAGTCAGAATTTAAATATAATCGTCCCGTTCAGAAACGGGAGACAGATCTTTGATAAGGCTTAAGTACAGATAGTGCATGAAAGAACCTATTTAAACTGAACGGTGCACATTTCAGCGGCATTGAAGAAACTTGTGGAACCGTGACAACATAAAAATATAAAATTTACAAGCCGTTTCAGGTAGCTTACTTAAAGTCTGTTAGCCGTTGCCATTAAAAGACTCATTTCACAAGAATTGTGAGAATTATCTTAAAAACCATATTTATATATATATATATTTGCATGTATACGATCCAAAGCAAGTTGTTGTAAATTGCAGTTGTTATTGCTGTTTGGAAGTTTAATCAAAGTTTTTATCTCTCCACTGTTATCTGGTGAAAATAGTACATTATGTCAGTCGGATCTCTATTCCACCACACCAACCCCCCCTTTTTAGACTTCTTGGAATCCAACAATAAAAATTGGTACATCATCTATCTATAAATATACAGTTTTAAAGAAAAAAATATTCCTAGTGTAGTTCCCAAGATCCCACGTTCTACATCCCAACGAAACCCCCCCCCCCCCGCCCCCCCACATTCCTTAAAAGATATACAAAACCTTTTAAATTGCCTCTGATTTTGAGGCGATACCGCCCAATTTGAGAACCACTGAGCCATATCATTCTATCGCCTTCAATTATTACACTACAAAATTCATTGACCTGTAGCGATGGCCTACATATTCAAATGATGTTTTGGGAACGTGATAATTTTATGACTTGCTGTTTTGACTTTTATAATGCCACGACCTACAGTAGATCACTGTTGATGAACGTATGTCGATAAGGTCAGTAGTAGTCACGTGATTGCAGAAATCTAGCTGAATCAAGATAAGGTCTGTTGTAGTCACGTGAGTGCAGAAATCTAGCTGACCCAAGATAAGGTCTATTGTAGTCACGTGATTGCAGAAATCTAACTGTCCCAAGATAAGGTCTGCTGTAGTCACGTGAGTGCAGACATCTTACTGACCCAAGATAAGGTCTCTTGTAGTCTCGTGATTGCAGAAATCTAACTGTCCCAAGATAAGGTCTGTTGTAGTCACGTGATTGCAGAAATCTAACTGTCCCAAGATAAGGTCTGCTGTAGTCACGTGAGTGCAGAAATCTAACTGACCCAAGATAAGGTCTATTGTAGTCACGTGATTGCAGAAATCTAACTGACCCAAGATAAGGTCAGTAGTAGTCACGTGATTGAAGAAATCTCACTGCCCCAAGATAAGGTCTGTTGTAGTCACGTGAGTGCAGAAATCTAACTGATCTAAGTATCTGGTGTCAATTTTGATTGTGATTTACATCATTCCGACAGAGTCCCAGAGAATGAGCTACAATGAGTTATGACTTAAGAAACACATTATAGTAAAGAACGGCTCTAATTCTGATGTGGGACACAATCATTCCAGCATTGCCCATTTGACTTCACGCAAATTAGTGTCTAATACACATATGAAAACATTTTTAAAAAATATATTTTTCTACAATGAATCATTATTGTACCATTGAATACATTGGAAGTACTTGAGTAGATATTGGGCATAGTAAGGTGTAATTGTAATACAAGGGAATGAATATTTCATTTTGTGTTGTTGTACTATGATGTAATATGGTGTACATATGAAATGTTCTTGTGTTTTGCCGGGTTGAACTGGAGGTGGTCCCAGGTGCTAATCATTTTATAGTTAATGTTATGTGTTTAGTGTGGGATGTGTTACATATGACTTTTTGGGATAGATATGAGGGTTACCGAGGTTAATAATTGATGGACTGCATTCAAGTTGTGCAAATAAAAATATAAGACTTAAGATCTTTTGTCCTGAATAAATTCAAATTTAGCATACCCTATTCTTATATTTTATTTACCGAGGGTTATTATGGGTTGTACTTGGGTGTGTATTATAAATTAGGTGTTCTCGGGTGTTTACTGGGTAAGTGGTGAGTGTCTTGGGTGACATACACACATTCACCTGTCATTTTAACATAAACACAATTAATCAACAACCCACACTAGACATATATCTTTGGTACAATATTAACATATGTTCAGTTATACAAAGTTCAGTATATACATTACATAAAATAAACAGATTACAACGTAGGGCGATATAGTACTATAATTCCTTTACATACAATTCAAACAATATATTAAAGATATTTCAGTTTCGCTACTACAAATAGAAAAATGGTACATTAAATTCTTCATGACAAATTTAACAGTAATTTAATACAATAGGCTATAATACAAAACTGAAAGTAGGCTGGGAGATAACACAAGGAGGCATGCGGTGACCTTTGAACCAACATTATTATTAGATACCCGCAGTGTTGTGGTAATCAGACGACTGTGCTCCGGTTGGATTGGCCGGAAGTCATCAACAAGATGCGCGTGATTGTCGTCACTGAGGTTCCTGAACTGACTGAGCTGAGGACAAAGAGAATGTGAAATAGAAGTTTGAATGTAGCTTGTCGAAGATTTAGGTTATATATTTGAATACAGCATTGGCGAAAGTTAGGGTTAGAGTTTTGGGTAGACGTAGGGATATATATGTATAGAGCTTGGGCCAAAGAACATGTATAGTTTTTTTAAAATGCGATAGAGATTGGCAAAATGTTTTTGATTGAGCATTGTTCTCAAAGTGGGAGGTACCTTGACCCAAGGGGCGTTGGGTATGGGTATGGGTTTGGGGGCGTACAAATTGGCTAAGGTGAAGTCAATCAGGGAAACATTTTTGATCTCCATTTAAAAAAAAAAATATATCTTTATGCTGATGTCAGGTATCAGAAAAGTTATTGTATAGGCACTAGTAGCTAACATAAGTTATTGAACAGACCGCCCCAGCGCACCAACTTATACCCACAAGACATGACTACCTAGTGTGACGCAATGAACAGACAGCGCCAATATACCAGTTTAAAACCACAAGACATGAATCCCGGGCGCAGCGCAATGAACAGACAGCGCCAATATACCAGTTTAAAACCACAAGACATGAATCCCGGGCGCAGCGCAATGAACAGACAGCGCCAATATACCAGTTTAAAACCACAAGACATGAATCCCGGGCGCAGCGCAATGAACAGACAGCGCCAATATACCAGTTTAAAACCACAAGACATGAATCCCGGGCGCAGCGCAATGAACAGACAGCGCCAATATACCAGTTTAAAACCACAAGACATGAATCCCGGGCGCAGCGCAATGAACAGACAGCCATAGCACAATGACTCTAAAGAGGGGCCGGCGAAGGATTTTTAAATATGTTCACTTTGCTTGAGGTTATTTGTTGCATCATAAAAGTTATCTTTCTTTCTTGGCGAAATGTCATTTCTAGAGCAATCAGTGTGAGGTAATTTAACGAACTATGTATATGTATATCTATTATTTTATTGATAAAATGTATTGTCATGTGAGATATGGTCATTGCCGTTCAAAAGACAGCAATGCCATGGATGTTTTGTGTAGCAGATCTTCTTTGTTAAAGATTATCAATTCAGAGTTGAAACAAAAAAACAATGTTTATAAACTGATGAAATCACGAGAACGCACACTGCTTAATGGGTTTTCTTTTCAGCTCTTAAATATTAATAGCTACTGTTATCTGATAACGGAAAGTTACAATCATCTTTTGATTAGTCTCGTAGTTTTCTTGATTTTTATTTTTTAAATCATAAATTTTTTTTTTTTTACTATGTATTCACTTTCATTGATGAGCAAATTCTGGTTTCGTAAAACGTACTGACAGCCTGCGAAAATTATTCAAACGAAATGATGTTTGTAGTTTGCGAATTTAATTCCAGTGATATCTTTTTTTCCGACGTTTCGTGAAGCTCTGTGCCCAGAAGAAATAAGATTTTGAAACTTTTGCGCCTTCTTTGCTTTCTACTAGTTTACTGGAGACTGCCAAAAATGCGGGTGCATTCTTTGGAAGCTTATGACACAGTTGTTTAATTTTTCAATGCGAAATATGCATTTTCAAATGTTGAAATTTAAAGATATCAGACAAGACTTTGCATAGTATCCAAATATTATGTAAATTCAGAAGATAAAATCCCAGAGGAAACAAATTTAGTGTCTTAAAAGGATGAAGTATTTCTTGATGCATTTTTTGGCATAGATATTTGGGATAGTCTTTGAGATGAAATTTGTTTTTGAATGGTAACCTTAATACTGGAATATGTGGTTTAATAGATGCTCTCGTGGAATTTGGTGGGATTCTATACAATTTGAGATAGAGGTTAGGATAGACTAAGGGATTGCGTTTTGCGATAAACAGTGGGAGAAATGTTTGGGTAAAAGAAGGGATAACAAAGAAGTTGGGATAAATCTTTAGGTCAAAGCTGAGATAAATTTGGGATAAATGTTTGTATACATATTGAAATAAAATATGGGGAAAAGTTTTGGGTAATGTTCGGATAAATATTGGGATAACTGTTTGGATAAAAGTTGAAAATATTTTGGGCTAAATGTTTGGATAGCGTGACTGTAAATCATAGTCATGTAATGTTCATAATAATTTTTTTTAATGCAGAATCAATCACCTGGTTCTCCGAGATTTCAATGTTCTCCACGGCCACCGACCAAATGACACTTTCAAAACATGGTGGCGATGTCAGGCTGCCGTCATAGCGGTAAAAGTCCAGATTTTCCAAATCAGGTAGAATGTCCCTCACCATAAACGTCTCGATTTCAACCTCTATGTCTGTAATTGAATTATCTTAAAATAGTGGGCTTAACAAACGAAACACACAGCTAAAGAACACACTGTAACTTTGGGATGTCATACTGGCATACTGTTTGGGAGTAGTCAGACAATATACACCAGACTACATGCCGACCCATACTGAAGCTGTACACTCATTAGTCATTGTTGATTAGCGTGCTGGTCTACTTACTTGGGTTAACAATCTTAGGAAAATGCTTCAGAATGCTGTTTAATTTGATGTTATCTTGTGGTACAACCTGAAATACAAGCATGCATATGTGATGTGAACGTGTTGTACAACCTGAAATACAAGTGTGTATATGTGATGTGAACGTGTTGTACCAACTGAAATACATGTTTGTGAATGTGTTGTATATTTATGGTGCAACCTAATAATAATAATAATAAAGTTCATTTGAAAAATCACGTTTCATCCCCGAAGGCTCGAAGCGCGGTACAAAGTCAACCATATTAAAAGAGAAATGAAACAATCGATGTTTTACCCAATTTAAATACAAAACGCAGCATTACAAAAACTAACAAATTCTTTATCCCTTGCAACCATAAACACAAGCCAATATACACCTAGAAGATAATAGCTAGCTGGAAAAGATGGTAGACAACATCACCCCAGCAGGTGTTTGCGACATAGATGTGTTTTCAAATCGGTTTTGAAGGACTCCAGTGTCTGTCTGTTTCTGAGAGCGACAGGAAGGTGTTCCAAATTGTTGGGCCAGCAAATGCGATTTTGTTTTGGGTGTAGGATGTGCAATCATAACTTTTAATAATAGTTGCCGTAAAAACGATACAGTTTGTAACCTACAACAACACGGAATATTTATTTAAGCTAAAGTTAAGAACAGTGATTTTCAGCACGAAACTCATTTTATTCTTTGCAATATTAAGTTGGCCAACAATGGCATAACCAATGAATCCATGAGTACGTTATGGGGGTACCTTAAAGAGAAATGCAAAGACTGCAAGGCCGAATGGATGATTTGAGGCGGCTGTGAAGTTGTCAAGATGATGTTGGTAGTGAACCAGGTGCAACTGAAAATGACACGAAAAAAATGATTCAGACATGAATTTCAGCTTTTAAAAAAAGGATTTTGTTTTTGTTTTTTTCAATCAAAGTTCACAAACTCTATATTTATACCGCTTTCAAATACATCTCAATGTCAAAGGTCATCCCACAAATACTACGATGTTCTCAGCGTATTTACATCTTCTACCTCCTCACACAACCATTGCTATGCTCCAATAACTCAAAAGATGGACTCTTCATAACAGCCAATGTGCACACCGTTTAGAATAGGGCAGTGCTAACATAAGATTGGCTGCTCAACACCTTCAGCAAACTATGTCAAGGGCGACACAGCAAATCGTTTCAACATTTTTTTTCCTTTGTAGGAAGCTTATGGAAGATTATGGTGAAGTTTTGCATCCCACTATTGTGTGCCCTTCGCATGCGAAGATGACAAGATTTCTACTTTGTCCACCAGGGACGTGTATCCGTTCCACGTCCCAGGACGTGCCGGAGTTTTCATTGCACCAATGTCATACCGCCAGCGGGATACCATCTCTGGTTTTGAATTCAGAGTCTCCTGCCCTTAAAGTGATCTCCATCCTAGGTTAACGAGTCCCAACCATCCGGGATTGTTGTGGTGATTTTGTTTGTGTGGTCGTATTCTGGTCATTGAACTCCAAAAGCCTTGGATTAAATCACTTTTACCACTCGGCTACCTGGCTCACGGTTCCCCTGGTTCAGTACGTTCTACCATAGCATTCTCAATCATGCTGTTTGCTATTGGACATTGATGACGGCATCGCACTTAGATCCAGGACAGACGAATTTATTTTCAATTTTTAGGAGAATGCAAGCCGACCACAATAACTGTTATTAGTGACCTGTTTTTGGCAATTTTTTTTGGTCTAATCCCCTAAATGATATCGTAGAAGTGAAGATGCGGGAAATAACCACATTGATCACAAGGCTTTCAACACCTACCGTCTCGCCAACAAAACACGTGTGCCTTAGAAGCGGGTGAACTTTTCAAGCACAAATAGGAACCACAATATGCATGCGAACTCACCACTGAATAAGACTTGACCATCTTTGCACGGATGCGAAGAACGAACAATAAACAACAAAATAAGGGAAAGCATACCCCAAAAAATTACATATTCTTAAATCTTCATCAGCCCTTATGCAACTACTTCTATGCAATAGAACTCCCCATTGATGCTATGTTCCCATCTCTCCTATCACCTTCTAGGCACCTACCTCCATGGGATAGAACTCCCCATCGATGCTATGTTCCCATCTCTCCTATCACCTTCTAGTGCACCTACCTCCATGGGTAAAACTCCCCATTGATGCTATGTTCCCATCTCTCTTATCACCTTCTAGTGCACCTACCTCCATGGGATAAAACTCCCCATCGATGCTATGTTCCAATCTCTCCTATCACCTTCTAGTGCACCTACCTCCATGGGATAAAACTCCCCATCGATGCTATGTTCTGAGCCTCTGTTATCCTCAGCCCCCCAATGAAAGTGAAACTGCTCCAGTTTGTAAACATCCGGCAAGCTGCCTTCTTGAATGTAAATCGGTTTTCCCGACAGTACGACTTCCGCTACAACATGAAAGGTTACCAGATTTTTTTTCAGTAGTCATTGCATAGAGATTAAATGGCAGATATTCATAAGTAGAGGGTTTCATAGAAAGTTTCATAGAGAGTTTCATAGAGAGCTTCATAGAGAGTTTCTTTTAGAGTTTCATAGAGTGTTTCATAGAGAGTTTCTTTGAGAGTTTCATAGAGAGTTTCATCGAGAGTTTCATAGAGAGTTTGAAAGAGAGTTTCATAGAGAGTTTCATCGAGAGTTTCATCGAGAGTTTCATCGAGAGTTTCATAGAGGGTTTCATAGAGAGTTTCATAGACAGTTTCATAGAGAGTTTAATAGAGGGTTTCGGCTGAAAATAATTTTCAGACAATGTTACGTAACGGTACACAGTAAAAGCACTCTTGGTCGCACGCACATGACGGCTGGAGAGATCAACACGAGTCGTGCTTAACTCATTGGCGGAATCAGACCACAATTGCCTCATTGGGTAACCCGAAAAGTGGACAGTTTTTTTGGTTTGTTTTGCTTATCCTTTCACAAATTGTAAGAATACAATAACTTAAAGTATTTAAAACATTTTTATTAAAATGAAGAAAATGATTTCAATTTTCTTAAAATGCATTCCGCAAAGTAAGTCTGAACAGAAGGGTATAAGACAATATAATGAAGCAAAAGGAATCAAATTGATTGTAGAATAAACTCAAACAGTTTTACGTTACTATCTATATGCACAGAATTAAAATTATATATACACTGCATCAGGCATATTTCTGTGACAGTACATATAACAGAAATGACCGAGGTCAAAACTGTATCAACCGTTGTGTACATGTATAACCCAAGTCATATGACATTTCGCTATGGCCCTAGTTTTTAAGTTTCGGTTTATTATCCTAGTTAAAGCGTGACTAGCCAATCTATACCCGCGTGACCTTAGCCTTTACCCGTGTGTCCGCGTGACCTTAGCTTTTACCTGTGTGTCCGCGTGACCTTAGCATTTTATCTGTGTGTCCGTGTGACCTAAGCTTTTACCTGTGAGTCCGCGTGACTTCAGCTTTTACCTGCGGGTCCGCGTGACTTTAGCTTTTACCTGTGTGTCCGCGCTACTTTAACTTTTACATGTGTGTCTCGGTGACTTTAGCTTTTATCTGTGTGTCTGCGTGACTTTAGCTTTTACCTGTGTGTCTGCGTGACTTTAGCTTTTACCTGAGTGTCCGCGTGACTTTAGCTTTTACATATGTGTCTGCGGGACATTAGCCTTTACCTGTGTGTCCGTCTTTGTTCACTAGATTCATCTTCACACCATCCGTCATGGAATAGTTGTTGATATTGATGTACTGCAACTTGTGATGGTACACAGCATCCTTGGTGACAATGTTGATGGGTGACTGCAGCAGCCCGGCACAATCTGGGTAGGAATTCTTCCACACGTCAGGACCTGAGAGATGGTAGGCAAACACATCGGAGCAACCAGCATAACATACAGTCTGTTGTTATAAATGTACGTGTGACATATAACACATCAGTATAACATACAGTGTGTTCTTATAAATTTTTACTTGTGACGTAAGTGCAATAACATTGATGTGTTTAACGGAGGCATCACCGGGGTTGACGTCACCCGGTGCGGTAAACGCATGGTGTCGTCCTAACTTCCAGATTCCACGCCCCCCACCCACCCGTCCAACCCAGACCTGCATATACCACAATTTTAATCAGATCAGGTCACAATCATTTCTTGTCTAGGGTTTTCCAAAAATATTTCAAAAATTGGATGCCAGAAAAGAGAATTTAAGATGCGAGGAAATATACGGTTATTATAAAAAGTAGTGTTTTTAAAAAAAAAATTCTTTATAATTTTTTTCTTTTATGTGTAAATTAAGTCTAACATTTATTTCTTAAATTCTACTTTTCTCTTTGCTTTTCGGTAAAAACATTGGAAGTCAAATATTTTTTTTTTAATTTAAAAGGATTATTACCCTTCAAAAGCAAGCTACACGCAATAGAAAATAAAAAAAAGAACTTGTTTATAAGACTGTATAGAAAGTCCTCAAAAGCAAATGACATAAAGAGAAAACATGGAATTTTATGTAACACATTTTCATTTTTAAAAATTAAGTAATACATATTAAAACGGTAAAGACCTTCTGTCAAAGATCAGCAGCCCTCAGATACTACTTTTAAGCCAAGTGCTATTTTAAATTTAACTCTTTTTTTTTCTGTTGTGTGTTCGCTGACGAAGGCTTCCTGCCAACACGTTCGTTGTTTTCTTGTTTTCCTTTTTTTTTCAGGTTTTCACATACTTTGCTTTACTCATTTTCTTCTTTAATCTTTAGATTATCGACAAAATTATATTTATTTACTTTTCTTTTAAAAGAACGAATGCCTACAAAAGCAAGGTTAAAGTACCTAATTTTGTAACCTAGTCAAAAAACTAACAATTAGATCTGAGCTCACCCACCCACCAGTTCCCTCAACGAAGCCGACGCGATCAACCAGGATCTGAGCGACGGTGTTAACTCGCCACCATCGACCCAGTATTCTTTTCCAGCATGCTCACCAGGCGAACACTGCACGAGAGAAACTTAAAATTTCGCGCGGCTAAAAAATAAATAAAAATAAAATAATTTATTTTGTAAAAATTACGGCCAACAAGATGGAAATGCTACGCTGCAATAGAGGCAGTTAAGAATTAAAGAGATGGTCTATAACAAACATTTGATAACATTTTTTAAAAATAAAAAAAACAAATATTACAATTTAACAACGATACATTTTCAAATATACTTCCTGGTCTTCCCTGATGCAAACGACTTGGTTATTTCAAATACTTAATTCTTTATTTCTGCGTCAGCCACACACCCCCCCTCCCCGTCTTACATGAATGTGTCACCAGTGTGGCCCGATGATCATAATAAATGCCAGAGTCCTTAAAGAAATAGCTTTAAAAGGCACCTGGCAGTGGAAATATAAAATTCAGTGACCTAGATTTTTCAAAACTTCCCTATCTGATTTTCCAGAAAGCCCCTATTAGAAAGAGATAACACTTCTATTAAAAGAGATAACACTTCTATTAGAAAGAGATAACACTTCTATTAGAAAGAGATAACACTTCTATTAGAAAGAGATAACACTTGTATTAGAAAGAGATAACACTTGTATTAGAAAGAGATAACACTTCTATTAGAAAGAGATAACACTTCTATTAGAAAGAGATAACACTTCTATTAGAAAGAGATAACACTTCTATTAGAAAGAGATAACACTTGTATTAGAAAGAGATAACACTTCTATTAGAAAGAGATAACACTTCTATTAGAAAGAGATAACACTTCTATTAGAAAGAGATAACGCTTCTATTAGAAAGAGATAACGCTTCTATTAGAAAGAGATAACGCTTCTATTAGAAAGAGATAACGCTTCTATTAGAAAGAGATGACGCTTCTATTAGAAAGAGATAACGCTTCTATTAGAAAGAAAAAAATGGCTCAGGTAGAAGAAGATAACATCTCCCTTAAACAGAGATCACGCCTTTAATAGAAGGAGTAATGACTCCGACTCTATTTAAATGAGAAGTTGCCCATCTATACATACTAGAGTTTAAATGTCTAATAATAAAAAAAAAAACATGGCGACCTACCTCCACGCTTTGGGTCATAACTCCATCCTGCAACACAAGAAAAGGTTTCAGATACTTGACATTGGATACTAGCATTGTATTCTAATAGTTTACACCCACATCGGATACCAACATTGAATCTATATACATTGGATAGAAGCATTGGACAAGAAGCATTAAATATCAACACCGGAATCATAAAGATCATTTAAAAAATTGTATCGACGCTTTCTATACTAGCATTTGGATAGTAACATTGAAAAAATTCATTGGATTTTTTACAATAAAGGTACAAATATTGGGCACTAACATTGGATACAACGTTTTTTTTACTTTACAGTTTTTTTTCCTCGCACCTGAAATATATTTATAATCTAATGACCTATCCGCTTTTACACCGCAGATTTACTTCACCAACGTTTTCAGAAAAAACAAAAGAAAATATTACTCAAAAAACTTACTTGCGAAATTTTTATAAAAAAGATTCGCATGTAGCGCAATTATCGGGAATTTTATTTCGTCAAATCATTGCCATCATTTTTCTTTTATCTTCCCCTTGAAAAATAGCAAAAACTGAATGTTTGTGAGTTGGGAATGAAGATTTGGAAGAAAAAAAAATTATGTTGTCATCGGCAACGTGTCTATTTTCCGAAATTCATTTCGATTTTTTGGCGGGAAGTGGGTCAATTAGCCATCCGAAGATTTTTTCCAGCAACGGATTTTTAAGAAAAAGTGTTTTGAATAAACCACATCACCTGAAAGGGAAGCGTGTCAGTCACGTGCACTTAAGTATACATTGCCTAGAAAGAAGGGAAATGTTTTTTAGCAACTCCCAAACTCTTGATTACAATCAGACTCAGGATATAAATGAACAAACATCTGCTTACCTACAACATCTGCATCTACCTGCTCGATAAAGAAACTTGCCAATATCAACCACGTTATCAATACATTTAGATGTGTGTATGCTCTAGCCATCTTGAAATGACGATCTATCTGTACTCGGCACTTCTCTGTTACCCAAACTGTTATCTGTAACGCGCCGATTCACCCTAAAAAATTCCCGAACCATTTCAAGTCATTGTTAATTTCCAGCGCCGTTTTTAGTAAAAAATTAATGTAGTCCAGTGGTTCTCATATGTTTATAGGATCGTTCACCACGGGTAAAACAAAAATAATTTTCTTTCAGGATAGCAGATTGCAAGGTTAAATTAATTAAGTGAATAGGGCAATAGAAAATGAGTGACATCAATTGGAAAATAGTGGCACAAATTGTGTCGAGTGGCATGCATTGAGTGGCATAATGGGTTAAAAAGTAAACAGAGTGAGAAATAATTTTATTTAGTGGCATAGAGGGGCATTGAGATACATAAAGTGGCATAAATAAACGTAGCAGAATGATTCATATGGTCATAGAGGGCTTGAAGTACAATAGACTGACAAACAATGGTATAGAAAGGCATTCATTGGCATAGAAGGGCACAGCGTGGCATAGATTGACCAACAGTTACAAAGAGTGGTCTAGAGGGACAAGTAGTCAAATATAGTTGCATATATATAGAGCGATTTAGATGGCCAAACAAAAAAAAACCTTTAATAAGATGAGGCAAATGAAAGTATATGTACGCACGTACATTTTAAAATGATGTAACATTTTGGTATAAACGTAAGGCATTGCTCAGCGTGATACAAAGCTGTCAAGCAAAGCGGGAACAAACAAAAGACAAGGTGTAATCTGATATCTTCTATAGAACTAGAAGTCACCATGACTGTCAGCGATATTCTATTATTAGATATAAAAGATCCTCTCAAGCAGGTAAATTTCAGGTATGCCCTCTTTACTTCAATATTTTGCTGTAAAGTTTTTTTATTTTATTTCTGGTGTGCCGTGGCAGTTTTGAAAAAGGCTAGGGCAAGGTGTTCTCAACCTTTTTTGTAGTCCTCTCATCCACCCCATCCCACCCGTTCTTGATTTCAAAACATTTCCCGCATTGATAACTCAATTTCAATTTGAGATCTGTAATCTGGTGTTTCCCCCAGAGGGAATCAACAACCATTTCCTTTGTTTTTGAGACATTCAGCTGGACAAAATTTTCATCGCACCTGAGGTATCACGATCTTGATGGTATCCCGATTCCGGTGGGATCCCAATACCGGTGCGTTCACGATCCCGTTTGGATACCGATCTCGGTTGAATCCCGATCCCGATAGGATTGAGCTTCCCGAATAGGATCCTGATCCTGGTGGGATCCCAATTTTAATAGGATCAAGATCCCGGTAGGATCAAGTTTCCCGATAGGATCCCGATCTCGTCAGTATCCCGTTTCCCGGTACGATAGGATCGAGTTTTCCGATAGGACCCCGATCTCTGTGGGATCCTGATCCCGGCGGTTTCCCGATCGCGCTAGGATCCTGTTTCCCGGTACGGTAGGATCGAGTTTTCTGATAGGACCGCGATCCCGTTGGTATCCCGATCGCGCTAGGATCCTGTTTCCAGGTCGGATCGTCTTCTCTATTTCCCAATAGGATCTCGATCCCTTTTACCCGATGGGATCGAGTACCTGGTGGGTTCAATATAATGTTGGATCTCGCTAACATTATAATAAGCTGTTATATCCTATCATATATCCCTGTAGAACAATATAGACATTTCTGGAACATTCTAGATTAAAAATAATATCCTTCTCGAAACGTGCAAAAAATGACAATTTTAAGTAATTATTTTTTTAATAAGAAAAATTGTAAAACTAAATGCACTTCTATAACTATAGTACATTTTAGTTGAAAGAGGGTTTCCATTGGTGGCCCATCCATAATTGCATCGAATTAGATTTGCATTTGATTGGGGGTCCTATAAAAATCAGTCAGATAATTAATGGAGTATAAAATTTGTCTCATTAAAATCTATTTAAAACTGCCATAGTTATAGCTTTTTAAAAATTATTGAACTTTCTGGAAAACTTCTAGATTGGAAAATTATTATTTTAAAATCCACTTATATTTCTATACGACACAATGAAGGGTAATGCTAACAAGCTAGGTCTAGATCCATCAATTCACATAGAATCTATAGTGTTGTCTAAACCCTTTTGACATAATAATATATTAGCTTAACATATGAAAAATGAAATTGGGCCCCGGCCCCAGAGGAGTGTATATTATGAGTTCAATACCCTACGGTATTTGAATATGGATTATCACGTGTATGTGTACTAAGTTTGATAAAAGATCCATCTATTGACGTAGGAGTGTTTAGACTATTTACTCTTATATAGTTTATATAATGAAAAAAATAAACGTGGACCTGGCCCCAGAGGTTAGGTAATATGAGAGCTCTGTACCCTTTGTTTTTTAATAATGGATAATCAAGTTTATGGGTACTAAGTTTGGTCAAGATCCATATATTCCCATATAAGTATTTGTTTGTCATTATATTTATATAGCTAATTTAAGAAAACAAAATCCGGGCTCCCAGTCCCAAATGGAATGTTATAATAAGTTCATAACCCCTCAAGAGTTCCTTCGGATAATGATGGATATAAGTGCCAAGTTTGGTCAAGATCCATCAATCCATGTAAAAGCCTTTATGGAACAAACAGTCAAACAAACCCACACATTTTCACTTTTATATATATAAGCATTGCAGTCCAATATTCATCATACTATGTGTACTCAATTTTTTTATTATATTAACAAACAAAGAAAATGACAATTGAAATGACAATCAAGCACATTTATTTCTTATGATTTTCTGCTGCTCAGCTGTTATCTGTCTTCAGCAGGGGCAGTCACCGCACTATCAGCAATAGTTAGTTTCTCCACACGCTAGTCAAATTTTGTCTTTTAAAAAACAGAAAGTTTCCAGGAACTGACTTCAAATGGAGCTGTTGTGTCTTTTGTGCTTTTGTTGATAATAATTCTCAATCCGTCTTTTCTCCCGGTAAATGTCTGTCAACTATGTTCCTGAATTGAATCTAAAGGAACGTATCTCGGTAATTTTCCCAAAAAAATATTTCATCCATTCGTTTCCCAGCAATTTAATGATCCCCCCTCCCCCCTTCTAAATTGTATCTAAATTATTAAACATGTTTCTCTTCATCCTTACATATTCGTTGCCAAAATGGTTCAAGTTGTCCTCTAGATAAATGATGTATAAATAATATTAAGAAAATTGTTATGTTTTGTTCCGTTAACATGTTAAGACAAATTATCAGGAAAATATAATTTTTCTTTTACCTATAAACATTAGACTGATGTAAAACTTTTCATATTGTTTTGTAAATGATGGTTGAATTCAAAAAGATAAGTTTTCTATTTGTGTTAATATTTTGTTTATTTTAAATCCTGCCATCTGCATTGTTGTCTGATTCGTTATATTCATATAAGTTAAAGTACACATTTTTAAAATTGTAATCTTGCCATAGGGAAGATTATCTAATTCAGTTACATCAGGTAAATGGACAACGCGTTTAACTTAAAAGTAAAAAGGATCCGGGAGAGCACGTTTTTTTTTATTCATCAGAGACTTACAATGGGTTCTGTTAGGCATATCGATTTCATTTTTAAACAAGTAATATATTTATTTATAGCAACAAAAGCTTTTATTATGTTACGAAACAATTTATTTAAAAATTTCTGTAAATAATTCTTTTAAAAAAATCACTTTTGTGTATATTTTTTAAAGGAAGGGGTAAATTAAGGGACATAAAATAAATGAAAGACCAACATTTGTCCCTAGACTTAGAGTTGTGTCCCTTCATTTGAGAATAAAACCATACCATCTGAGGCTTTGGCTCATCTTAGACCTTATATCACCGGAATCCAAAACTGACGGACGAGACCGGATCCAGTGAAAAAAAACCCAACCAAACTAACAAATGTAATAACAAAGTGAACGTGGCTACATTTGCTCAGGCAATATCGGTGACAGGCGGTGCTTCACAGAGATGTACCAACGATCGGCCGTCGAAATCAGAATATTCCGATTGAAGTTAAGAAAGCAAATAAAATTGCGTCTCAATTCGAATTTTTATGCCATAACTCCATCGTAGAAACTTCCAATATAGCATTTATAGATTTTTAGTGAGTAGTCATGCGGTTTGCGCTCTTTTGAAGCTATAGCGCCTACATTTTGGAACTTAAGAAACATTAAACGATTTTAGGGCATCAGAGGGCTGAGCATGCTAAAATTGCCTGAATCCAAGCACTATAAAAGTCTCCAATCCTCATCACCATCAAGGCAATCCCTGATTCAAACCAGGAGCCACAGCGATCGATTAATTGACAGTGAGCCCTCAAAATATGGAAGAAATATGGCTACGATACTTGCCATTCTAAAGGAGGGTGTATTCTCGACAGAACTATGAAAAGATATAAATAAATGATATATATTAAAAGATTTCTGAACTCAGCAAGAAAAGGTTCTATAACAAAAAGGAATGTTATCCAAAGTAAACTAAAAATAAGAAGAAATTACTAGAAAGACTTAACGTACTTGAAATGACAAGTCAAATCAATTGGTCAAATGTCGATTGATTTTTAAGAGTTTGTTACAGATTTGTTAGCGAAAGACAAAAAGTATATCAGTGTCAAAGTAGTCATGATATATTGTCAAAGGGCATAATATTTTAATATATTTATATTCACTTATTTTTTAGAGTTTAAATACATTCGGTTTATTACTGATTTACTATTCATTATACGTCTCAAATATTTATTGAGCAAAACACAGCTTGATTTACTTATAAAGTTCGCTTAAGCCCATACAAATTGCACTGGCAAATCTACAGTCTTTAAAAAAAGATAATTTATAACTTTATAAATACAATTAATGATGGTTATAACGTATATTATAAATTTTTTTTTACAAAATTGTAACATTTTTTTGCATGTTTATTTTGATATTTTATTTTAAACTTAAAATATTGATTAATTTTGAAAGCTCATTACAATTTTTAATAGTCTTGTTCAAAAATGAATTTATTTTGCTGCACACCTTGACACCGCTTTCCCCCACCCCACCCCCCCCAGCCGATTCTGAGAACACTTGGTTATGAACCGGTGAATTCTTTTTACTAAGTTATATTTATATAGCTATTAAGTTGATGGATGGAAAGATCTCGTTGAGGACAAATTCTACTTTTTTTTGCGTTCCCTTTTAAAAACTTAATGCTTAAAAAAAGGGTCTGTTAGTTAATGATCAACTAAACCTCAACCACGATTTTTGTTTATTCTTTTTTTTTTTTTTTTTTGTTATGTAGCTACATTGTAAATCGTTCATTCATGATTTATTTAATTATTGATTCATTTACTTTTTAAGATACCAAACATTCTCTACACAAAATATTGTTAACTGTGGGTCACTTTGCTTAAAGTGGGGTCGCGACAAAAGAAAAAGTGTGGGGCCTTCTAGTTGAGACTAGATTTTTCAATCAATTGATTTACTTGCTCTTGTTAAACATAGTGGTATATCATCTATGATACCCTTTGTTTAACATACTGATATCTCCTCTATGATATATTCCGTTGGCTTCTCCGGAACTAGAAAACGGCCCATCAGTTCCCAAGTTCACAGTTATCGATTTAATTATGTTAGATTATGAAGAGTCATCTATTGGTGGATATTTATTGATGATCGGCTTTGAACGTCTGTTTGCGTTACGGTATCAAAGGACAGATATTCCCTGAACCAGGAATGGCTAGATTTATCAAGGAAAAAACATGAAAAGACCAACTAACTTGATGGTTTGCAATCAGCAGGCGCCTACGTGATGTTGTGATTGTAGCGTGAAAATATGTTCACACAAGGTGCAGAGTTTTAATGAGGAAATCATTTTGAATTATTGTTAACATAACGTTAAGTGAGCAATGGAACTCGGAATGACCTTATATAATTTTCGAGCCATGAGCGAAAATTTCCATCTTGTTCATTCATGATTGAACAACATGTATTAATTTTTTGAAAAGGTCGCGCGCTTAATGACAACCCAGTTTGAAAGATTGTTAAAGGGCTCTCACTGTCTTTAAGTATCGATGAATTAACAATTATGTTTATAGTAATGTCTATCTTACATGCCATTTTTAAATATTGATGTCATGGACGCTATTTACCCGTGATCATCAGAGTGGGAAACAATGAAACAACGTATCTGTAGTGAATAAAACATCTTGTATGTTTAAAAAAATACATCTTTCCTTTGAGGGACAACAGTTTAGCACCGGGCCTTGTTGCAAGTACTGAGTAGAAATATTAGTGTACTTGGAGATTTAAAGTAAGAATATTTAAATAACAACACAAATTAATCTTAATGTTTGATAATGATCTACCGGACCAGCAGCTGGTGGGGAACGTACTCTACACAGGAGACCTTGTGATGCTACACACCTGTAGACACATAGCAAGACGTCTCAACCAAGAATTGATCAGGCTCCGAGAATAGTGTGACAAGTGGAAACTGATGGTAGACAACACCTAATCGTCAGTCCTCACTAAAAGTCACAAGCTAGCCAAACAGAACATTACACTATACCTACAAGGTACCCAAACAGAATATTACACTACACATGCAAAAAAAGAAAAAAAAGAAAAGACCAACGAAAATAGCTGGGTGTCCGGTTAGATAGGAAAATCAATTTAAAAAATAAGGTTATGTTCAAAACAAGAACTGCAAATCATCAAGACGTATAAACTTTGTTTGTTAAACGATGTCCATTACTTTATGACACAGTGACACGATACAAATGCGCAACTGGTACATAGGATATGTTTTGCACAGTACCAACAAGCTTTGCCAGGGTGAACTTAAGAGATCAAAATGATTCAGAAATGGGACATTGACAGAAAATGGCTTGAATGTAACGTTCTTATTCACTCATGAAATCTTTTCTCCGCTCCTTCTGTGTTAAAATAAATAGCTGTGGAATTTTCCCTGATGCTATAATAACTCTCTTACCTACCAATGGTATATCACATATCTCGGATACTACATTGCAGCTAAGGGTTTAATTGTGTTTATTGGTCTCACTGCTGCTTGTTCTTTAAAGAAGGCATCTTGCCTGATGTCCATGATCGTGTTTGTTGGAACCTTGTGTTAATGCTGTTGTTGGACTTTGCGCGTAGGAAGCTACGTGTTGCATTTATATTCTCCTATTTGGTGGAACTTTGTTTATATCGTAGTGGTTTTGAGTACTGCGTCCTAGCAAGTACCAAAACAAAACAAAAATCTAAAAAATTCCAGATATCTGAATGGTGTTTAGTTATTGGAAATTGCAGAGGGGGTTTCAAGTCACCAAGTCAATATAAAGCTTTCAAAATAGTTGACAACTGAAGACGCTCGATTATTCTGTTAAGAGGAGTATTTCAAACACTTGTTACAATTTTTCATAGTTTTAAAAAAAAAATATGATGGTGTTGTTGATTCTAACGAATAATTTTGTCATTGAGTTAATTCAACTTATACATTTCAGTTGTATGTTTATTATAAAGCTTTACACGTATATTACTCTTTTTCTATAGTTAATAATGTTAACATTTATATGTGACATAAAAGCTATAATGATATATAATGTTTATTATGGATTAAGACAAGGGGGGCCTAGTGAATCGTGTATATCGCAAAAAAAAAAAAAAGCTATGGTTGCCGAGATCATCTTGTTTGAGAGCCACTGAGGCAGACTGTGTGGCCAGTGTAAACACTCCCCCTGGACAGCACATGATGTCCATTAAGCTTTCATTCCAACACCTTCAAACAATAAATATTTATTCATTTAATTGTATAAATTACGTTCCAGCCTTTGTTCGCAATGAGCATAAAAGATAAATTGTGGACTGGAAAAGTGTCATTTGATATATAGTGTTGTAGTGGCATCTTCGTGATTCGTAATAAATGTGTTAACGTGGCATCTTCGTGATTCGTAATAAATGTGTTGCAGTGGCATCTTCGTGATTCGTAATAAATGTGTTGTAGTGGTATCTTCGTGATTCGTAATAAATGTGTTGTAGTGGCATCTTCATGATTCGTAATAAATGTGTTGTAGTGGCATCTTCGTGATTCGTAATAAATGTGTTGTAGTGGCATCTTCGTGATTCGTAATAAATGTGTTATAGTGGCATCTTCGTGATTCGTAATAAATGTGTTGTAGTGGCATCTTCGTGATTCGTAATAAATGTGTTGTAGTGGCATCTTCGTGATTCGTAATAAATGTGTTATAGTGGCATCTTCATGATTCTAAATAAATGTGTTGTAGTGACGTAATTCGAATGTGAAATTATAAAATTGCTACTGTTAAGTTAGGAGTTAAAAAATATATTTAAGTGGTGATTGGCAACTAGTTGTATTGAAAGGCTGTTCTAAAGATATGTAATTATTGTGCAGTAGTAACTAATAATATTGATGTCATTTGTGGTCGTTTATTTTAGTTATACTGAAGAAGTAAGTTTACACAAATATAATCCTTTCAATTATCTTTCATTTGATACCTCATTTTGTCGTTCAAACCGAACCATTATATTTTAAATAGCCTTTTTTAAAATCCAAACCTCTCACTTCTGGTACCCGGGTACGAATAGACACTTCGTCTTTTTTAATGACCAGCCCACTAAGCTAAAAAAAACGTCCTTACATTTTGCCAAAATGCTGCCATAAATGTGGTTGCAAAGATTCAGATCAGAATGTTAAAATTGTATCTAACATATAATTTTCCTCCATTTAATTTTTTTTACAAAAATAATAAAAAGAAATCAGGCAATTAAAAAAAATTAATAACATCATACGTCTATTAGTAGACTACTTAGCCATATCATATTACATAGGTCTACTAGTAGACTACTTAGCCTTCGCATATTACATGCGTCTAGTCTATTAGTAGCCTGCTTAGCCTTCGCTTATTACATACGTCTAGTCTATTAATAGACTACTTAGCCATAACATATTACATAGGTCTACTAGTTGACTACTTAGCCTTCACATATTACATGCGTCTAGACTATTAGTAGACTACTTTGCCTTCACTTATTACATACGTCTAGTCTATTAGTAGACTACTTAGCCTTCACTTATTACTTACGCCTATTAGTAGACCACTTAGCCATCACTTATTACAACCGCCCATTATTAGACCACTTAGCCATCACTTATTACAACCGCCTATTATTAGACCACTTAGGCATCACTTATTACAACCGCCTATTAGTAGACCACTTAGCCATCACTTATTACAACCACCTATTAGTAGACCACTTAGCCATCACTTATTACAATCGCCCATTATTAGACCACTTAGCCATCACTTATTACAAACGCCCATTATTAGACCACTTAGCCATCACTTATTACAACCGCCTATTAGTAGACCACTTAGCCATCACTTATTACAACCGCCTATTAGTAGACCACTTAGCCATCACTTATTACAATCACCCATTTGTAGTCCACTTAGCCATCACTTATTACAACCGCCTATTAGTAGACCACTTAGACATCACTTATTACAACCGCCCATTATTAGACCACTTAGCCTTCACTTATTACAATCGCTTATTATTAGACCACTTAGCCATCACTTATTACAACCGCCCATTATTAGACCACTTAGCCATCACTTATTACAACCGCCCATTATTAGACCACTTAGCCATCACTTATTACAATCGCCCATTATTAGACCACTTAGCCATCACTTATTACAACCGCCTATTAGTAGACCACTTAGCCATCACTTATTACAACCGCCCATTATTAGACCACTTAGCCATCACTTATTACAACCGCCTATTATTAGAACACTTAGCCATCACTTATTACAATCGCCTATTAGTAGACCACTTAGACATCACTTATTACTTACTCCTATTATTAGACCACTTAGCCATCACTTATTACAACCGCCCATTAGTAGACCACTTAGCCATCACTTATTTCAACCACCTATTAGTAGACCACTTAGCCATCACTTATTACAACCGCCCATTAGTAGACCACTTAGCCATCACTTATTACTTACTCCTATTATTAGACCACTTAGCCATCACTTATTACAACCGCCTATTAATAGACCACTTAGCCATCACTTATTACAACCGCCTATTAGTAGACCACTTAGACATCACTTATTACAACCGCCCATTATTAGACCACTTAGCCTTCACTTATTACAATCGCTTATTATTAGACCACTTAGCCATCACTTATTACAACCGCCCATTATTAGACCACTTAGCCATCACTTATTACAACCGCCCATTATTAGACCACTTAGCCATCACTTATTACAATCGCCCATTATTAGACCACTTAGCCATCACTTATTACAACCGCCTATAAGTAGACCACTTAGCCATCACTTATTACAACCGCCCATTATTAGACCACTTAGCCATCACTTATTACAACCGCCTATTATTAGAACACTTAGCCATCACTTATTACAATCGCCTATTAGTAGACCACTTAGACATCACTTATTACTTACTCCTATTATTAGACCACTTAGCCATCACTTATTACAACCGCCCATTAGTAGACCACTTAGCCATCACTTATTTCAACCACCTATTAGTAGACCACTTAGCCATCACTTATTACAACCGCCCATTAGTAGACCACTTAGCCATCACTTATTACTTACTCCTATTATTAGACCACTTAGCCATCACTTATTACAACCGCCTATTAATAGACCACTTAGCCATCACTTATTACAACCGCCTATTATAAGACCACTTAGCCATCACTTATTACAACCGCCCATTAGTAGACCACTTAGCCATCACTTATTACAACCGCCCATTATTAGACCACTTAGCAGTCACTTATTACAACCGCCGATTAGTAGACTACTTAGTCATCACTTATTACAACCGCCTATTATTAGAACCCTTAGCCATCACTTATTACAACCGCCCATTAGTAGACCACTTAGCCATCACTTATTACAACCGCCCATTATTAGACCACTTAGCCATCACTTATTACAACCGCCTATTATTAGACCACTTAGCCATCACTTACTACAACCGCCCATTATTAGACCACTTAGCCATCACTTATTACAACCGCCCATTAGTAGACCACTTAGCCATCACTTATTTCAACCACCTATTAGTAGACCACTTAGCCATCACTTATTACAACCGCCCATTAGTAGACCACTTAGCCATCACTTATTACTTACTCCTATTATTAGACCACTTAGCCATCACTTATTACAACCGCCTATTAATAGACCACTTAGCCATCACTTATTACAACCGCCTATTATTAGACCACTTAGCCATCACTTACTACAACCGCCCATTATTAGACCACTTAGCCATCACTTATTACAACCGCCCATTAGTAGACCACATAGCCATCACTTATTACAACCGCCTATTATTAGACCACTTAGCCATCACTTATTACAACCGCCTATTATTAGACCACTAAGCCATCACTTATTACAACCGCCCATTATTAGACCACTTAGCCATCACTTATTACAACCGCCTATTATTAGACCACTTAGCCATCACTTATTACAATCGCCTATTAGTAGACCCCTTAGCCATCACTTATTACAACCGCCCATTAGTAGACCACTTAGCCATCACTTATTACAACCGCCCATTAGTAGACCACTTAGCCATCACTTATTACAACCGCCCATTAGTAGACCACTTAGCCATCACTTATTACAACCGCCTATTAGTAGACCACTTAGCCATCACTTATTACAACCGCCCATTAGTAGACCACTTAGCCATCACTTATTACTTACTCCTATTATTAGACCACTTAGCCTTCACTTACTACAACCGCCCATTAGTAGACCACTTAGCCTTCACTTACTACAACCGCCCATTAGTAGACCACTTAGCCATCACTTATTACTTACTCCATTTATTAGACCACTTAGCCATCACTTATTACAACCGCCCATTACTAGACCACTTAGCCATCACTTATTACAACCGCCCATTAGTAGACCACTTAGCCATCACTTACTACAACCGCCCATTAGTAGACCACTTAGCCATCACTTATTACAACCGCCCATTAGTAGACCACTTAGCCATCACTTATTACAACCGCCCATTATTAGACCACTTAGCCATCACCTTTTACAACCGCCTATTATTAGACCACTTAGCCATCACTTATTACAATCGCCTATTAGTAGACCACTTAGCCATCACTTATTACAACCGCCCATTAGTAGACCACTTAGCCATCACTTATTACAACCGCCCATTAGTAGACCACTTAGCCATCACTTATTACAACCGCCTATTAGTAGACCACTTAGCCATCACTTATTACAACCGCCTATTCGTAGACCACTTAGCCATCACTTATTACAACCGCCCATTAGTAGACCACTTAGCCATCACTTATTACAACCGCCCATTTGTAGACCACTTAGCCAACACTTACTACAACCGCCTATTATTAGACCACTTAGCCATCACTTATTACAACCGCCCATTAGTAGACCACTTAGCCATCACTTATTACAACCGCCTATTATTAGACCACTTAGCCATCACTTATTACAACCGCCCATTAGTAGACCACTTAGCCATCACTTATTACAACCGCCTATTATTAGACCACTTAGCCATCACTTATTACAACCGCCTATTAGTAGACCACTTAGCCATCACTTATTACAACCGCCTATTAGTAGACCACTTAGCCATCACTTACTACAACCGCCCATTATTAGACCACTTAGCCATCACTTATTACAACCGCCCATTATTAGACCACTTAGCCATCACTTATTACAACCGCCTATTAGTAGACCACTTAGCCATCATTTATTACAACCGCCTATTAGTAGACTACTTAGCCATCACTTATTACAACCGCCTATTAGTAGACCACTTAGTTATCACTTATTACAACCGCCTATTAGTAGACCATTTAGCCATCACTTATTACAACCGCCCATTATTAGACCACTTAGCCATCACTTATTACAACCGCCTATTAGTAGACCACTTAGCCATCATTTATTACAACCGCCTATTAGTAGACTACTTAGCCATCACTTATTACAACCGCCTATTAGTAGACCACTTAGCCATCACTTATTACAACCGCCTATTAGTAGACCATTTAGCCATCACTTATTACAATCGCCTATTAGTAGACCACTTAGACATCACTTATTACTTACTCCTATTATTAGACCACTTAGCCATCACTTATTACAACCGCCCATTAGTAGACCACTTAGCCATCACTTATTTCAACCATCTATTAGTAGACCACTTAGCCATCACTTATTACAACCGCCCATTAGTAGACCACTTAGCCATCACTTATTACTTACTCCTATTATTAGACCACTTAGCCATCACTTATTACAACCGCCTATTAATAGACCACTTAGCCATCACTTATTACAACCGCCTATTATAAGACCACTTAGCCATCACTTATTACAACCGCCCATTAGTAGACCACTTAGCCATCATTTATTACAACCGCCTATTAGTAGACTACTTAGCCATCACTTATTACAACCGCCTATTAGTAGACCACTTAGCCATCACTTATTACAACCGCCTATTAGTAGACCATTTAGCCATCACTTATTACAATCGCCTATTAGTAGACCACTTAGACATCACTTATTACTTAC
Organism: Omphiscola glabra; assembly: GCA_964017045.1. Classification (NCBI taxonomy): domain Eukaryota; kingdom Metazoa; phylum Mollusca; class Gastropoda; family Lymnaeidae; genus Omphiscola; species Omphiscola glabra. Next base: position 11,332,459 of record OZ024811.1, on the reverse strand, counting down.
TCCTATTATTAGACCACTTAGCCATCACTTATTACAACCGCCCATTAGTAGACCACTTAGCCATCACTTATTTCAACCACCTATTAGTAGACCACTTAGCCATCACTTATTACAACTGCCCATTAGTAGACCACTTAGCCATCACTTATTACTTACTCCTATTATTAGACCACTTAGCCATCACTTATTACAACCGCCTATTAATAGACCACTTAGCCATCACTTATTACAACCGCCTATTATAAGACCACTTAGCCATCACTTATTACAACCGCTCATTAGTAGACCACTTAGCCATCACTTATTACAACCGCCCATTATTAGACCACTTAGCAATCACTTATTACAACCGCCGATTAGTAGACTACTTAGTCATCACTTATTACAACCGCCTATTATTAGACCCCTTAGCCATCACTTATTACAACCGCCCATTAGTAGACCACTTAGCCATCACTTATTACAACCGCCCATTATTAGACCACTTAGCCATCACTTATTACAACCGCCTATTATTAGACCACTTAGCCATCACTTACTACAACCGCCCATTATTAGACCACTTAGCCATCACTTATTACAACCGCCCATTAGTAGACCACTTAGCCATCACTTATTTCAACCACTTATTAGTAGACCACTTAGCCATCACTTATTACAACCGCCCATTAGTAGACCACTTAGCCATCACTTATTACTTACTCCTATTATTAGACCACTTAGCCATCACTTATTACAACCGCCTATTAATAGACCACTTAGCCATCACTTATTACAACCGCCTATTATAAGACCACTTAGCCATCACTTATTACAACCGCCCATTAGTAGACCACTTAGCCATCACTTATTACAACCGCCCATTATTAGACCACTTAGCAATCACTTATTACAACCGCCGATTAGTAGACTACTTAGTCATCACTTATTACAACCGCCTATTATTAGACCCCTTAGCCATCACTTATTACAACCGCCCATTAGTAGACCACTTAGCCATCACTTATTACAACCGCCCATTATTAGACCACTTAGCCATCACTTATTACAACCGCCTATTATTAGACCACTTAGCCATCACTTACTACAACCGCCCATTATTAGACCACTTAGCCATCACTTATTACAACCGCCCATTAGTAGACCACATAGCCATCACTTATTTTAACCGCCTATTATTAGACCACTTAGCCATCACTTATTACAACCGCCTATTATTAGACCACTAAGCCATCACTTATTACAACCGCCCATTATTAGACCACTTAGCCATCACTTATTACAACCGCCTATTATTAGACCACTTAGCCATCACTTATTACAATCGCCTATTAGTAGACCCCTTAGCCATCACTTATTACAACCGCCCATTAGTAGACCACTTAGCCATCACTTATTACAACCGCCCATTAGTAGACCACTTAGCCATCACTTATTACAACCGCCCATTAGTAGACCACTTAGCCATCACTTATTACAACCGCCTATTAGTAGACCACTTAGCCATCACTTATTACAACCGCCCATTAGTAGACCACTTAGCCATCACTTATTACTTACTCCTATTATTAGACCACTTAGCCTTCACTTACTACAACCGCCCATTAGTAGACCACTTAGCCTTCACTTACTACAACCGCCCATTAGTAGACCACTTAGCCATCACTTATTACTTACTCCTATTATTAGACCACTTAGCCATCACTTATTACAACCGCCCATTACTAGACCACTTAGCCATCACTTATTACAACCGCCCATTAGTAGACCACTTAGCCATCACTTACTACAACCGCCCATTAGTAGACCACTTAGCCATCACTTATTACAACCGCCCATTAGTAGACCACTTAGCCATCACTTATTACAACCGCCCATTATTAGACCACTTAGCCATCACCTTTTACAACCGCCTATTATTAGACCACTTAGCCATCACTTATTACAATCGCCTATTAGTAGACCACTTAGCCATCACTTATTACAACCGCCCATTAGTAGACCACTTAGCCATCACTTATTACAACCGCCCATTAGTAGACCACTTAGCCATCACTTATTACAACCGCCTATTAGTAGACCACTTAGCCATCACTTATTACAACCGCCTATTCGTAGACCACTTAGCCATCACTTATTACAACCGCCCATTAGTAGACCACTTAGCCATCACTTATTACAACCGCCCATTTGTAGACCACTTAGCCAACACTTACTACAACCGCCTATTATTAGACCACTTAGCCATCACTTATTACAACCGCCCATTAGTAGACCACTTAGCCATCACTTATTACAACCGCCTATTATTAGACCACTTAGCCATCACTTATTACAACCGCCCATTAGTAGACCACTTAGCCATCACTTATTACAACCGCCTATTATAAGACCACTTAGCCATCACTTATTACAACCGCCTATTAGTAGACCACTTAGCCATCACTTATTACAACCGCCTATTAGTAGACCACTTAGCCATCACTTACTACAACCGCCCATTATTAGACCACTTAGCCATCACTTATTACAACCGCCCATTATTAGACCACTTAGCCATCACTTATTACAACCGCCTATTAGTAGACCACTTAGCCATCATTTATTACAACCGCCTATTAGTAGACTACTTAGCCATCACTTATTACAACCGCCTATTAGTAGACCACTTAGTTATCACTTATTACAACCGCCTATTAGTAGACCATTTAGCCATCACTTATTACAACCGCCCATTATTAGACCACTTAGCCATCACTTATTACAACCGCCTATTAGTAGACCACTTAGCCATCATTTATTACAACCGCCTATTAGTAGACTACTTAGCCATCACTTATTACAACCGCCTATTAGTAGACCACTTAGCCATCACTTATTACAACCGCCTATTAGTAGACCACTTAGCCATCACTTATTACAATCGCCTATTAGTAGACCACTTAGACATCACTTATTACTTACTCCTATTATTAGACCACTTAGCCATCACTTATTACAACCGCCCATTAGTAGACCACTTAGCCATCACTTATTTCAACCACCTATTAGTAGACCACTTAGCCATCACTTATTACAACCGCCCATTAGTAGACCACTTAGCCATCACTTATTACTTACTCCTATTATTAGACCACTTAGCCATCACTTATTACAACCGCCTATTAATAGACCACTTAGCCATCACTTATTACAACCGCCTATTATAAGACCACTTAGCCATCACTTATTACAACCGCCCATTAGTAGACCACTTAGCCATCATTTATTACAACCGCCTATTAGTAGACTACTTAGCCATCACTTATTACAACCGCCTATTAGTAGACCACTTAGCCATCACTTATTACAACCGCCTATTAGTGGACCATTTAGCCATCACTTATTACAATCGCCTATTAGTAGACCACTTAGACATCACTTATTACTTACTCCTATTATTAGACCACTTAGCCATCACTTATTACAACCGCCCATTAGTAGACCACTTAGCCATCACTTATTTCAACCACCTATTAGTAGACCACTTAGCCATCACTTATTACAACTGCCCATTAGTAGACCACTTAGCCATCACTTATTACTTACTCCTATTATTAGACCACTTAGCCATCACTTATTACAACCGCCTATTAATAGACCACTTAGCCATCACTTATTACAACCGCCTATTATAAGACCACTTAGCCATCACTTATTACAACCGCTCATTAGTAGACCACTTAGCCATCACTTATTACAACCGCCCATTATTAGACCACTTAGCAATCACTTATTACAACCGCCGATTAGTAGACTACTTAGTCATCACTTATTACAACCGCCTATTATTAGACCCCTTAGCCATCACTTATTACAACCGCCCATTAGTAGACCACTTAGCCATCACTTATTACAACCGCCCATTATTAGACCACTTAGCCATCACTTATTACAACCGCCTATTATTAGACCACTTAGCCATCACTTACTACAACCGCCCATTATTAGACCACTTAGCCATCACTTATTACAACCGCCCATTAGTAGACCACTTAGCCATCACTTATTTCAACCACTTATTAGTAGACCACTTAGCCATCACTTATTACAACCGCCCATTAGTAGACCACTTAGCCATCACTTATTACTTACTCCTATTATTAGACCACTTAGCCATCACTTATTACAACCGCCTATTAATAGACCACTTAGCCATCACTTATTACAACCGCCTATTATAAGACCACTTAGCCATCACTTATTACAACCGCCCATTAGTAGACCACTTAGCCATCACTTATTACAACCGCCCATTATTAGACCACTTAGCAATCACTTATTACAACCGCCGATTAGTAGACTACTTAGTCATCACTTATTACAACCGCCTATTATTAGACCCCTTAGCCATCACTTATTACAACCGCCCATTAGTAGACCACTTAGCCATCACTTATTACAACCGCCCATTATTAGACCACTTAGCCATCACTTATTACAACCGCCTATTATTAGACCACTTAGCCATCACTTACTACAACCGCCCATTATTAGACCACTTAGCCATCACTTATTACAACCGCCCATTAGTAGACCACATAGCCATCACTTATTACAACCGCCTATTATTAGACCACTTAGCCATCACTTATTACAACCGCCTATTATTAGACCACTAAGCCATCACTTATTACAACCGCCCATTATTAGACCACTTAGCCATCACTTATTACAACCGCCTATTATTAGACCACTTAGCCATCACTTATTACTTACTCCTATTATTAGACCACTTAGCCATCACTTATTACAACCGCCCATTAGTAGACCACTTAGCCATCACTTATTACAACCGCCCATTAGTAGACCACTTAGCCATCACTTATTACAACCGCCCATTAGTAGACCACTTAGCCATCACTTATTACAACCGCCTATTAGTAGACCACTTAGCCATCACTTATTACAACCGCCCATTAGTAGACCACTTAGCCATCACTTATTACTTACTCCTATTATTAGACCACTTAGCCTTCACTTACTACAACCGCCCATTAGTAGACCACTTAGCCTTCACTTACTACAACCGCCCATTAGTAGACCACTTAGCCATCACTTATTACAACCGCCTATTATTAAACCACTTAGCCATCACTTATTACAACCGCCTATTATTAGACCACTAAGCCATCACTTATTACAACCGCCCATTATTAGACCACTTAGCCATCACTTATTACAACCGCCTATTATTAGACCACTTAGCCATCACTTATTACAATCGCCTATTAGTAGACCACTTAGCCATCACTTATTACAACCGCCCATTAGTAGACCACTTAGCCATCACTTATTACAAACGCCCATTAGTAGACCACTTAGCCATCACTTATTACAACCGCCCATTAGTAGACCACTTAGCCATCACTTATTACAACCGCCTATTAGTAGACCACTTAGCCATCACTTATTACAACCGCCCATTAGTAGACCACTTAGCCATCACTTATTACTTACTCCTATTATTAGACCACTTAGCCTTCACTTACTACAACCGCCCATTAGTAGACCACTTAGCCTTCACTTACTACAACCGACCATTAGTAGACCACTTAGCCATCACTTATTACTTACTCCTATTATAAGCCCACTTAGCCATCACTTATTACAACCGCCCATTAGTAGACCACTTAGCCATCACTTATTACAACCGCCCATTAGTAGACCACTTAGCAATCACTTACTACAACCGCCCATTAGTAGACCACTTAGCCATCACTTATTACAACCGCCCATTAGTAGACCACTTAGCCATCACTTATTACAACCGCCCATTATTAGACCACTTAGCCATCACCTTTTACAACCGCCTATTATTAGACCACTTAGCCATCACTTATTACAATCGCCTATTAGTAGACCACTTAGCCATCACTTATTACAACCGCCCATTAGTAGACCACTTAGCTATCACTTATTACAACCGCCCATTAGTAGACCACTTAGCCATCACTTATTACAACCGCCTATTAGTATACCACTTAGCCATCACTTATTACAACCGCCTATTCGTAGACCACTTAGCCATCACTTATTACAACCGCCCATTAGTAGACCACTTAGCCATCACTTATTACAACCGCCCATTAGTAGACCACTTAGCCAACACTTACTACAACCGCCTATTATTAGACCACTTAGCCATCACTTATTACAACCGCCCATTAGTAGACCACTTAGCCATCACTTATTACAACCGCCTATTATTAGACCACTTAGCCATCACTTATTACAACCGCCCATTAGTAGACCACTTAGCCATCACTTATTACAACCGCCTATTATTAGACCACTTAGCCATCACTTATTACAACCGCCTATTAGTAGACCACTTAGCCATCACTTATTACAACCGCCTATTAGTAGACCACTTAGCCATCACTTACTACAACCGCCCATTAGTAGACCACTTAGCCATCACTTATTACAACCGCCCATTATTAGACCACTTAGCCATCACTTATTACAACCGCCTATTAGTAGACCACTTAGCCATCATTTATTACAACCGCCTATTAGTAGACTACTTAGCCATCACTTATTACAACCGCCTATTAGTAGACCACTTAGCCATCACTTATTACAACCGCCTATTAGTAGACCATTTAGCCATCACTTATTACAACCGCCTATTAGTAGACCACTTAGCCATCACTTATTACAACCGCCTATTAGTAGACCACTTAGCCATCACTTATTACAACCGCCTATTAGTAGACCACTTAGCAATCACTTATTACAACCGCCCATTATTAGACCACTTAGCCATCACTTATTACAACCGCCTATTAGCAGACCACTTAGCCATCACTTACTACAACCGCCTATTATTAGACCACTTAGCCATCACTTATTACTTACTCTTATTAGTAGACCACTTAGCCATCACTTATTACAACCGCCCATTAGTAGACCACTTAGCCATCACTTATTACAACCACCTATTAGTAGACCACTTAGCCATCACTTATTACAACCGCCCATTATTAGACCACTTTGCCATCACCTTTTACAACCGCCTATTATTAGACCACTTAGCCATCACTTATTACAATCGCCTATTAGTAGACCACTTAGCCATCACTTATTACAACCGCACATTAGTAGACCACTTAGCCATCACTTATTACAACCGCCTATTAGTAGACCACTTAGCCATCACTTATTACAACCGCCTATTAGTAGACCACTTAGCCATCACTTACTACAACCGCCCATTAGTAGACCACTTAGCCATCACTTATTACAACCGCCCATTATTAGACCACTTAGCCATCACTTATTACAACCGCCTATTAGTAGACCACTTAGCAATCACTTATTACAATCGCCTATTAGTAGACCACTTAGCCATCACTTATTACTTACTCCTATTATTAGACCACTTAGCCATCACTTATTACAACCGCCTATTAGTAGACCATTTAGCCATCACTTATTACAACCGCCTATTAGTAGACCACTTAGCCATCACTTATTACAACCGCCTATTAGTAGACAACTTAGCCATCACTTATTACAACCGCCCATTATTAGACCACTTAGCCATCACTTATTACAACCGCCTATTAGTAGACCACTTAGCCATCACTTACTACAACCGCCTATTATTAGACCACTTAGCCATCACTTATTACTTACTCCTATTAGTAGACCACTTAGCCATCACTTATTACAACCGCCTATTATTTGACCACTTAGCCATCACTTATTACTTACTCCTATTATTAGACCACTTAGCCATCACTTACTACAACCGCCTATTATTAGACCACTTAGCCATCACTTATTACTTACTCCTAATATTAGACCACTTAGCCATCACTTATTACTTACTCCTATTATTAGACCACTTAGCCATCAATTATTACTAACTCCTATTAGTAGACCACTTAGCCATCACTTACTACAACCGCCTAATATTAGACCACTTAGCCATCACTTATTACTTACTCCTATTAGTTGACCTCTTAGCCATCACTTATTACAACCGCCCATTAGTAGACCACTTAGCCATCACTTATTACAACCGCCTATTAGTAGACCACTTAGCCATCACTTATTACTTACTCCTATTATTAGACCACTTAGCCATCACTTATTACAACCGCCTATTATTAGACCACTTAGCCATCACTTATTACTTACTCTTATTAGTAGACCACTTAGCCATCACTTATTACAACCGCCTATCATTAGACCACTTAGCCTTAACTTATTACTTACTCCTATTAGTAGACCACTTAGCCATCACTTATTACTTACTCCTATTATTAGACCACTTAGCCATCACTTATTACTTACTCCTATTATTAGACCACTTAGCCATCACTTAATACTTACTCCTATTAGTAGACCACTTAGCCATCAATTATTACTTACTCCTATTATTAGATAACTTAGCCATCACTTATTACTTACTCCTATTATTAGACCACTTTGCCATCACTTATTACAACCGCCCATTAGTAGGCCACTTAGCCATAACTTATTACAACCGCCCATTATTAGACCACTTAGCCATCACTTATTACAACCGCCTATTATTAGACCACTTAGCCATCACTTATTACAACCGCCCATTATTAGACCACTTAGCCATCACTTATTACAACCGCCCATTATTAGACCACTTAGCCATCACTTACTACAATCGCTCATTAATAGACCACTTAGCCATCACTTATTACAACCGCCTATTAGTAGACCACTTAGCCATCACTTATTACTTACTCCTATTATTAGACCACTTAGCCATCACTTATTACAACCGCCTATTATTAGACCACTTAGCCATCACTTATTACAACCGCCTATTATTAGACCACTAAGCCATCACTTATTACAACCGCCCATTAGTAGACCACTTAGCCATCATTTATTACAACCGCCTATTATTAGACCACTTAGCCATCACTTATTACAACCGCCCATTTGTAGACCACTTAGCCATCACTTATTACAACATACCATTAGTAGACCACTTAGCCATCACTTATTACAACCGCCCATTAGTAGACCACTTAGCCATCACTTATTACAACCGCCTTTTAGTAGACCACTTAGCCATCACTTATTACAACCGCCTATTATTAGACCACTTAGCCATCACTTATTACTTACTCCTATTATTAGACCACTTAGCCTACACTTATTACAACCGCCTATTAGTAGACCACTTAGCCATCACTTATTACAACCGCCCATTAGTAGACCACTTAGCCATCACTTATTACTTACTCCTATTATTAGACCACTTAGCCATCACTTATTACAACCGCCTATTAGTAGACCACTTAGCCATCACTTATTACAATCGCCCATTAGTAGACCACTTAGCCATCACTTATTACAACCGCCCATTATTAGACCACTTAGCCATCACTTATTACAATCGCCCATTATTAGACCACTTAGCCATCACTTATTACAACCGCCCATTAGTAGACCACTTAGCCATCACTTATTACTTAATCCTATTATTAGACCACTTAGCCATCACTTATTACAACCGCCTATTAGTAGACCACTTAGCCATCACTTATTACAACCGCCCATTAGTAGACCACTTAGCCATCACTTATTACAATCGCCCATTATTAGACCACTTAGCCATCACTTATTACAACCGCCCATTAGTAGACCACTTAGCCGTCACTTATTACTTACTCCTATTATTAGACCACTTAGCCATCACTTATTACATCCGCCTATTAGTAGAACACTTAGCCATCACTTATTACAACCGCCCATTAGTAGACCACTTAGCCATCACTTATTACAATCGCCTATTAGTAGACCACTTAGCCATCACTTATTACAATCGCACATTATTAGACCACTTAGCCATCACTTATTACAACCGCCCATTATTAGACCACTTAGCCATCACTTATTACAACCGCCTATTAGTAGACCACTTAGCCATCACTTATTACAATCGCCCATTAGTAGACCACTTAGCCATCACTAATTACAACCGCCTATTAGTAGACCACTTAGCCATCACTTATTACAACCGCCCATTAGTAGACCACTTAGCCATCACTTATTACAACCGCCTATTAGTAGACCACTTAGCCATCACTTATTACAACCGCCTATTAGTAGACCACTTAGCCATCACTTATTACAATCGCCCATTATTAGACCACTTAGCCATCACTTATTACAACCGCCTATTAGTAGACCACTTAGCCTTCACTTACTACAATTGCTCATTAGTAGACCACTTAGCCATCACTTATTACTTACTCCTATTATTAGACCACTTAGCTATCACTTATTACAACCGCCCATTAGTAGACCACTTAGCCATCACTTATTACAACCGCCCATTAGTAGACCACTTAGCCATCACTTATTACAACCGCCTATTAGTAGACCACTTAGCCTTCACTTACTACAATCGCCCATTATTAGACCACCCAGCCATCACTTATTACAATCGCCCATTAGTAGACCACTTAGCCATCACTTATTACAACCGCCCATTAGTAGACCACTTAGCCATCACTTATTACAACCGCCTATTATTAGACCACTTAGCCATCACTTATTACAACCGCCTATTAGTAGACCACTTAGCCATCACTTATTACAACCGCCCATTAGTAGATCACTTAGCCTTCACTTACTACAACCGCCCATTAGTAGACCACTTAGCCTTCACTTACTACAACCGCCCATTAGTAGACCACTTAGCCATCACTTATTACAACCGCCCATTATTAGACCACTTAGCCATCACTTATTACAACCGCCTATTAGTAGACCACTTAGCCATTACTTATTGCAACCGCCTATTAGTAGACCACTTAGCCATCACTTATTACAATCGCCCATTAGTAGACCACTTAGCCATCACTTATTACAACCGCCTATTAGTAGACCACTTAGCCATCACTTATTACAACCGCCTATTAGTAGACCACTTAGCCATCACTTATTACAACCGCCCATTATTAGACCACTTAGCCTTCACTTATTACAACCGCCCATTATTAGACCACTTAGCCATCACTTATTACAACCGCCCATTATTAGACCACTTAGCCATCACTTATTACAACCGCCCATTATTAGACCACTTAGCAATCACTTATTACAACCGCCCATTATTAGACCACTTAGCCTTCACTTATTACAATCGCCCATTATTAGACCCCTTAGCCATAACTTATTACAACCGCCCATTATTAGACCACTTAGCCATCACTTATTACAATCGCCCATTATTAGACCACTTAGCCATCACTTATTACAAACGCCCATTATTAGACCACTTAGCCATCACTTATTACAACCGCCCATTATTAGACCACTTAGCCATCACTTATTACAAGCGCCCATTATTAGACCACTTAGCCATCACTTATTACAACCGCCCATTATTAGACCACTTAGCCATCACTTATTACAATCGCCCATTATTAGACCACTTAGCCATCACTTATTACAACCGCCCATTATTAGACCACTTAGCCATCACTTATTACAACCGCCCATTATTAGACCACTTAGCCATCACTTATTACAACCGCCCATTATTAGACCATTTAGCCATCACTTATTACAACCGCCTATTAGTAGACCACTTAGCCATCACTTATTACTTACTCCTATTATTAGACCACTTAGCCATCACTTATTACTTACTCCTATTATTAGACCACTTAGCCATCACTTATTACTTACTCCTATTATTAGACCACTTAGCCATCACTTATTACTTACTCCTATTATTAGACCACTTAGCCATCACTTATTACTTACTCCTATTATTAGACCACTTAGCCATCACTTATTACTTACTCCTATTATTAGACCACTTAGCCATCACTTATTACTTACTCCTATTATTAGACCACTTAGCCATCACTTATTACTTACTCCTATTATTAGACCACTTAGCCATCACTTATTACTTACTCCTATTATTAGACCACTTAGCCATCACTTATTACTTACTCCTATTATTAGACCACTTAGCCATCACTTATTACAACCGCCCATTAGTAGACCACTTAGCCATCACTTATTACAACCGCCTATTAGTAGACCACTTAGCCATCACTTATTACTTACTCCTATTATTAGACCACTTAGCCATCACTTATTACTTACTCCTATTATTAGACCACTTAGCCATCACTTATTACAACCGCCCATTAGTAGACCACTTAGCCATCACTTATTACTTACTCCTATTATTAGGCCACTTAGCCATCACTTATTACTTACTCCTATTATTAGACCACTTAGCCATCACTTATTACAACCGCCCATTAGTAGACCACTTAGCCCTCACTTATTACTTACTCCTATTATTAGACCACTTAGCCATCACTTATTACTTACTCCTATTATTAGACCACTTAGCCATCACTTATTACTTACTCCTATTATTAGACCACTTAGCCATCACTTATTACAACCGCCCATTAGTAGACCACTTAGCTATCACTTATTACAACCGCCCATTAGTAGACCACTTAGCCATCACTTATTACTTACTCCTATTATTAGACCACTTAGCCATCACTTATTACTTACTCCTATTATTAGACCACTTAGCCATCACTTATTACTTACTCCTATTATTAGACCACTTAGCCCTCACTTATTACTTACTCCTATTATTAGACCACTTAGCCATCACTTATTACTTACTCCTATTATTAGACCACTTAGCCATCACTTATTACTTACTCCTATTATTAGACCACTTAGCCATCACTTATTACTTACTCCTATTATTAGACCACTTAGCCATCACTTATTACTTACTCCTATTATTAGACCACTTAGCCATCACTTATTACAACCGCCCATTAGTAGACCACTTAGCCTTCACTTATTACAACCGCCCATTAGTAGACCACTTAGCCATCACTTATTACTTACTCCTATTATTAGACCACTTAGCCATCACTTATTACTTACTCCTATTATTAGACCACTTAGCCATCACTTATTACTTACTCCTATTATTAGACCAACTTAGCCTTCACTTATTACTTACTCCTATTATTAGACCACTTAGCCATCACTTATTACTTACTCCTATTATTAGACCACTTAGCCATCACTTAATACAACCGCCCATTACTAGACCACTTAGCCATCACTTATTACTTGCGCCTATTATTAAGTAGTAGTACGCTAACTGGTTAGGTCACATGCACATTATTTTTAAAAGCACTAAGCGGCACATCTCTGTCATTAGCGTGATCCGGGGCGGGGGGGCTAGGGGGGGAGAACCTTTGTATCTAAGCTTTAATTATTATGAAATGGAGTTTTTTTTTTAGCTGTATAATGAAACAGTAACGTTTGTAATTCGGAAGATATATTATTTTACATTGGTAATTGGATTATTATAATTATTTATAATATATCGATCTCATGTTTTAAAATGCATTTAAAGTTAATGTTCATGAGTGATTTCAGCACATTATTACCGTCTTATATTGTTCGTTCAAAATAAATGTCCAATATGTCTCCAGATGACCACGATTCGCTGCACTCAAATTATGATACTAAACAAAAACTAACTATAGCTTGATTACTAATATACATTTAAAAAATCAACTAGCTGTACCGTGATTGTTGAGGATTTTTGATTTGTTTTCCCGGAAAATCTAAATTTAAAACAACAAAAAAAAAAGAAATCAATTAATTGATTATAATCAAAGTGTTACAATCAGTTACGTTGTAGATTGACTGGACGTGTAAGCTGATGTTACGAGATTGTGTTCAATTTCTACAACAAATGCATTGATGTATTCAGCCAAGATGTTATTATACTGGGTACTACAACTGTCGCTAAGTAAGTACATTTGAATGTGTATCAAATTAACATCATATATATAGATATAGTGTGTTATTTTAACCTACAGACTAGGCTAAATATTTTCGAGATATTTTATGTTGAAACGTATTGATTGCATTGAAAGAATTTTTGAAAATTTATTAAAATGTGATTTTTTTTTAAAAAGTAAATATCCACATGGATTTTATAACAAAAAAAGAAGCTTTTCTTAGTATTCATTTAAAGATATGGCAATAATTAAATATGTTTTCTATTCAATATTTCTAAGTTGTTCCTGGCGCTGCTGAACTTACCAGGAAAAGATGCAACACAAGCGAGGACAACGTGTACATCATCCTGGATAGCTCAGTTGACCTAGATTTAACTATCACACGAATAAATAATTTGGTTAAATATGTTATTCCCAAAAGTGATAACTCATTCAAATCGCCCATTTCTTTGATAGAACCATTTCAACAAAAAGTCTTGCGGTGTTTGATCGTCGGTTCAACTGAAGAGTTACTCGAATCCCTGGTTGAGTTTAAACTATTAATAAGCTTAAGTCGATCCTCGGGGACCAACTTGTTAACACTCCATGACGCTGTATCGTTTGCATTTGAAACTATAAAACATGATAGCGGTGAAGAGGAAGAGTCGTCAGTTATAATTGCTTGGTTTTCTGCTTACTACAGAAATTGCCAGGAAATCATTCAATCTTTGGTCAATATCGATTTTAATTTAGTGATAAACAAAAGTCTGCTTGTTTTACCATGTTCAAGAAAAGGCTTTGTGAGCATAATTAGCAATTTAATGGAAAACGATATCGGATTTGATTTGTTTCTTCTCGATTCTGTGGGTACATCAAGTGTTTCATATTTTATTTCTATAAACCTATTTCGCAAATGTCCTGCTGGATGGATTGACTTTCGCTTTCGGAATTCTTTTTTAAATTTAAAGTGCTATAAAATAGACATTTCACATATTAAACGTAACTGGATAGACGCGTCAAAGCGGTGTAACCAAGTCTACTCAGAGTTACCTACACTGGAAACCGATGAAGAGTTACAATTCTTAAGAGCAACTTTAAACAATGCAATAAATGATACAACAACTGATATTTTCGTGTTTGTTGGACTCACCAAAACAAGTGTTGGACTAAACACACTTCAGTGGACTAATCAACGGCCATTTACTTCAGGACAACAAATTAAAAGCAAGAATGACAATGACAAATGTGGGGTCTTAAAATATTCCATCCTTACAGGAGAGAAAAGTGAATCGATCGGAAAACAGGATGACATCACATGGGAGCTGGTTGACTGTAACAAAGACATGACTCAAATAGTTTTGTGTAAAACAGAAATAGGAAATAGATTCTATAGAGCATCCCAACCATTTCCACCTGGAAGCCGGGCATTAAAGGAACAAATGTGGCTGAAAAAAGAATTTATTTTGGACTTAAACAAAAGTGAAATTTATTCGAGAGTGAAACAATACAGGAGCTTAGAAACACGGATGATTGCAGATTACAAAGATTTGTTGTTTGACTGCGAGGATGGTACAGATCCCGTCGTGTATTCTAAAGTGTGTAACTACTTCACAGATTGCTCCAATGGTAGAGATGAAGCATATTGTGCGGTTTCAAATATTGACCAGAAAAGTTATTTTTTCTGTGTGAATCCAAATGGAAATCTTATTATCGAACCGATACAAAAAATTAAAACTGTTAAAAAATGTAACATTTACCAAGATTGTCCTGATAACAGTGATGAGGAAGGATGTGATGAATGTATGGAGAGACGCTGCTCTGATGGCACATGTGTACCTCGGCACTGGTTATCAAGTGATGGGGAGGAATGCAGATTATATAACAATAGTAATGGGCACACATATATAAATATAAATGTAGAACGTTTAACACCAAAACAACATGAAGTCGTTCCTTGCAACAAGCTAGAAGATTTAAATCCAATTTATAAACTATCTTATAACAAAGAGACATACAATTGGGCTCCTAAATGCTTGTTTCTTAGAGAACGAAGTGGCCAACCGATTGGCTGCAATGATATGTCACACTTACAGGGCTGCGGAAATTTTACATGTGCTGAAGAGTTCATTAAGTGTCATGATTCTTACTGCATTCCCTTTTATCTCATCAATGATGGCGTCATGGACTGTCCACATGGCGAAGATGAAGAGGAGTACACATTTTATAACAAGAGCGGATATTTCATTTGTAACAGTGACAAACACAATTTTATTCACCCTGTTCATGTTTGTGATGGTGTTGCCCAATGTCCACACGGCGATGATGAGCTAAATTGTAATGTCACGTGTCCACCCGGGTTCAAATGTTTTGGCAATGCAGTTATGGTCAACAACATTTCGGAAGTTGGGGAAATTAAATCATTTCGAATTTTTGACATCCAAACTAAATTTTTGAAGCTTAGCGGCCTTGACCTCTCTCAGTTAAGTGAACCTTATATTTTACCAAATTTATTGGAGTTGCACGCGTCCAACTGTAATTTAACAAATTTACAATTTATTGTTGGGAGTAAATTAAAAACGTCATTATATTTCTTAGATTTAAGTTACAATAAATTTACTAGCCTCGACGATTATGGATATAAAGATTTTGAAAATTTGCACTTTCTAAATTTAACCGGAAATACGTACCTTGATCGTTTTGATTTATTCTTTCGAGGTTTAAGCAAATTTAAACAACTTGATTTATCCGAAACAAATATTTCTAGTTTGCCAGTTGACAACATAAAACTGAGTAATGCATTGAGATATTTAAACATAGCGAATACTAAAATAGAAAGCCTTGAAGCTATGTATATTTATAAAGTTAGCGTTTTAGATTTTTTAAATATTCGCAATACATGCCTGAAAGACAGTGACACCGTTAATCTCTTAAGTAAACTAACTATCACGACGGCTTTGTACGTGGACAATTTCAAATACTGTTGTCCTCAAGTCGTTGGTACTGGGATACCAAAACATGTGTGTCATGCACCATTTGACGGCATATCGTCTTGTGAAGATCTTATCGGTGACATCCTTAAACGTTCACTTCTGTGGCTTGGGGTCCTTATGTCTCTAGTTGGAAACATAATGGTGTTGGCATTCAGGATTCATTATGAACGTGGAGTGTTAAAGAAAGCTTATGGCGCCTTTGTTACTAACCTTGGAATTGCTGATCTTATCATGGGCGTCTACCTGACAATAATTGCGTCTGTGGACATTTACTTCAGAGACAATTATGTCATTCATGAAACAGATTGGCGTGAAAGTGTTTTGTGTAAGTTGTCTGGGTTTTTATCAACACTGTCAAGTGAAACCTCAACTTTCTTTGTTTTACTGATAACACTGGAAAGGTTTTTGGTGATACGATTTCCGTTTGGAGAGTACAGACTAACAAAGTTGGTTATAATTGTTTTAGTTGTAACCACCTGGACCACGGGGTTCACACTGGCTTTAATTCCTCTTCTCTTTCCGCAATGGACAATCTATTCCTCAAACGGAATGTGTGTTGGTTTACCACTGACCACAGACCGACAACTCGGTTGGCAGTATCCATTTGGGGTTTTCATTGTTTTTAATTGTGTTTGTTTCTTAGTTATTGCATTTGGACAAGTTCTAATTTTTATTTCCATGTCAGGTCAACGATTCATCGTCACCACCCTCAACGCTACAAGAAGACTGCAAGACATAAACGTTGCTAAGCAACTATTCATTGTTGCCATGTCCAACTTCCTGTGCTGGTTCCCCATCTGTGTAACCGGTTTAATGTCTCTGAATGGATATACAGTCAGTCCTGAGTCTTACGCCTGGTTCGTTATATTTGTCCTACCACTGAACGCCGCCATCAACCCAATGATCTACACAATACCAGCAATATTGAAAAAGTGGATCGCAGTGAAAAGGGTTAAACATTCTTCAATGTAAATAATTTCAGTAATTCCATTATGTTTCTATTACGTTGCAGCCATTTTCTTTCCAATATTGTATAATCTTTGACATTTATGAAGGCTTCCTTAAGAAATTATTACAAATTTATAACCACTTTTTTTTACTAGTCATCGCATTACATTACAATAACATGGAAATGAAAAAAAAAAAAGAATAAAGGGACACATTTGTAATATTTATTCGGCGTCCAATTGTTTAAAGTCTTGTTTTCTAAATCGCCCATCAAGAAAACTTCTCATTGCATCTCAATTTCGATAAACTTCAATGAAGTTCGATTGAGCTTAATCTTTGTACGCATGCCCGTCACCGATTGCAATACAAATCTGCATGATCATTAGATCATCAGTTACATCCACTGACCATTAAGTCACCTGTGCGCGTCAAATCCTTCTACTTCACCAATTTCCTGATGTTCACCTGAGTTGACAAATGTACACTGATCCGCCCCCGATGACAATGCATCCCCTTGATGATCACGTGGTAACTACTGACCCCCCACTTACCCTTGAGCGACCTCTTGCATCCCTATTTGATCCCATGATCTCCAACTGAACTGAAACTTTGTACACTTACCCGACCCTGATGACAATACAACACTTCATGATCAGTAGGTCAGTGTCCCCCAATGACCATTGAGTGAACTCTGCGGAAATCTCAGGAACAGAAATAATTATGGACATAAAGTGTGCACTACAGCGTTTCCTTATGCATGATAACTCCTTCCAGATAACAACCAGCTTTGACAACAAAATGTTTATCACGGAAACGTCACCACTGACATTACTCGTTTTTGTTTCATGAATGCCTCACGCTTTCATAGTCATATGTTTCTAGCTACTTCATGATCTCCTTTTACCCTTTGTAAGACTAAAATTAAAAAACAAATTAATTTTTTTTAAAAAATCACGCTTTTTCAGTAAAAGTATAAAAAAAATTAAAAGTTCTCTCCTGACCCCACCTCAGGGATCACAAAAAATCGAAAAAAAACAAAGAATTCGAGACAATCAATATCATCAACATTTCCTAAATTTTTAATGTGTCAGTTACTAGTAAATACCCACACTCGACCATGGCCTTCTGTATTAATCGAAGTCTTACGTTCAGCTGATACGTAAAAGACCTGTGAATGCCTATTAAAAAGAGTTAATGATGTAACAATTGGCGTGTTAAACAGATTTCATTTTTTATGAATGGTCTTTAGTAAAAGAGAGTTCATGATTTCGTAGCCTGTTATACAGAGTTTACGATACAACAAATAGCTTTGTAAAACAGAATTTAGGATACGATACATGCATTCTTAAACAGGGTTTATGATACAACAAATGGCCTTGTTAAACAGAGTTGCATGATCTATTAGACGGAGCTTATGATATAAAAAAAATGGTCTTTAAAACAGAGTTAACGATTCATGTAAACGCATAAAACAGTATTAATCGAAGCGTTCAATGGGCCATAAACAAAAATCTGTAATTGTCAGGAAGTAGATGATCACCGAAAAGGTTCTTTGAGATAGCTTGAGAAATAAATGGTCAGTAAAAAAATGTTTTTTTGGTGTCCATTTTTAACATATTTGTGTAATTTAATGATGAAGGGGAAATAAAACTTAAACTTAAATTAGAGTACAATTAATCAAATCATCGTTATATAAATACACATTTTTTGACTGATGTATTTTTACATATTTAAATTAAGTTTAAGCTTAGTTAAGTAGGTAAGATATTGAACATGATCGATTAGATTTTAGACCGCTCGTCTCAACCCACGGACACCGCGCTGACTGGAGACTCACCAGTGTCATTGTCTTGACGTCAACAGTTAGTTTTACAGAGTTTGAAAATACAAATTGAAAAAAAAAAATAATATACACATTTTTTTAAATGAATAATTTAGATCTAACTTATATCCCTAAAGGAAATTTAAAAAGAAATGCTATATTTAAAAATATCCGACCAATTTTTCCATGGTTCTATAATGCATTACATTTTTATGAATAATAGCGTAATTATTAAACTAATGATTAATGATAAAGAGTGAGAAGTAATCGGAAATGTTTTAATAGGTCAAATTTTTTTCCAAGTTAATTTTGAATTGATACCGCAACAACAAGGGAACTCAACTCGAAGGCGAATTTTTCACTGCGGATACAATACTGCTGGAGTTCCCTACCTTTGAATTTTAGAGGAATTAATGATGCACTTAGTCCTCTCCCTACCTTAAACCCGTTTTGACATACGGGTCCTTTGATAAATGAATGATGGCTGACATTAACTTGATCTTCATAATCATCATCAGTATCATCATCAGTGTGATCATCATCATCACCATCACTATTATCATTATTAAAATTAGCATCATCATCATCAGAATCATCATCTGTATCATCATTAGTATCATCCTCATCATCATCCTCATAGAGACGATGATGATGACGATATTGATGACAACCAGTTCTGTAGTACATGACCACTCTTGACCACATATATCTGTCGCTCGTTAAATCTAAACCTCCGGAAATCCCGTACACGAGAAGATTGTTTGGAACTCGATATATGACAACAGCGGTAGGTCGATTGATCCTTTTGTTTGCCCAGTCCTGTGCAGCTTCGAAATCATCTGATAGGTAAAAACCATACCCGTCCGAAAAATCCTGTCTTTCCGCTCCACTTGTTAATAATATTCCTCTCCTCAAAATGGCGTCTAAAAAACTTGCCTGTTTGGCTCCGTGGAAAAGAAGCTTGTGACCTTTCTGATGAAACTTTCTTTTTATTACCTCAGAAGTAAGACACGTTTTTGTAGGGCCTGTTCCAATTTTTATCACCTGAAAATTGAGTTTTATTGTGTTTTCCTTGCCTCCCGCACGTTGGTCAGTCTCAGCATCGAACCACTGATTTATTGGTTGGTTCAGATACTTATCAAGAAAAGGCATCTCTGAGTTATTGCAACTATATTCTCCTATTGCTAGCGATATTTCTTGACTGTTTGTTGCTACCGTAGTATTGTCTTCCGTTGAAACTGTTAAATGAACATTTTTTTGGCCATTAATTAATTATTATTTTTATTATAAAAATGTCTCTAAAAATTCCTTCAATTATATATATATATATATATATATATATATATATAAATATATAAATAAATATATATATATATATATATATATATATTATACATATGTGTAAAGTACATTTGGTAAAAATATAAAGTAAACACTTTCTACAGTAATTGGAAGTACACAATATAATAATAAATTATTATTTATGCAATATCTTTATATTATACACTATGATGTAGGACCCGCTGTTACCAGGGTATTAAGGAAAGCCATATCGCGTAACCTTCTACCTGTTGTTTGTAAGACTTGCTTGGTAAAAATTTTTTATTAAGTAGTGTCTTAAATTTCCCACCTAAATTCAAGCTTGAAACATAAACACATAAAACCCAATTTTTACTTAATGTAACTGGATAGTAATATTTAGTGAGATAGATAAGCATACTTAAAAAAAATATATATAAATAAAAATATTTTTAGAATTTTTAAATATAATTTAAAAAAAGAATAACACATATATTTTTTATTAAATATTATAATAAGTGGAGTTTTTAGATATAGAAATGTTTATTAAAATTATACCTAAGCGTTTGACTCGCTCTTGAACTTAGTTTTTCAGAAAATCGTTAAAATAGAATACGTATAATACACAAAGGATAATCAGTTTATCCATCTCACGTCTTTAAAGCTTAAAATGATTAAATGTCATTAATATTTTACACGCCCTTCTCCTGAACCATAAAAGTTTTTTTGCGCAAAACTTAAAGACGAATATCTTCTCAATTGTAAATTAAATCTTAAGTCCTATTATCCTCTCTCCAATCTTATTGTGTTTTGCGATTTCAGCATCCCTTTATATAAATGCACCAATAGTATGTCCATACCCCTGTACTGTATTTGTTATCCATATAAAATATTTCCATTTTTTTCATCGCTCCTGAAATGGATTGTCCCGAAATGTTTTCAAAAAATTTTCAATGCATGTTGTGTTTAAAAAATGATTTATATATGGAGCTCTATCGTAGTAACATTGTACTAGTGTAGTGATATTGTCCTATAATCATATATATATATATCAATGTTCAAATTAGCAACTTCTTTGAATTTAGCGATATTGTGCTAGTGTAGCGATGTTTTTCTAGTTTATTGAGATTTTTCTAGTGTAGCGATATTCTTCCAGTTTTGTGGTATTGTTCTAGCTTAGAGGCATTGTTCTAGTTTGGGGATAGTGTTAGAGTTTGATTATATTGCTTTAGCCAAGTGATTATGTTCTACTTTGGTTATATTGCTCTAGCTAAGTGATATTGTTCTACTTTGGTTATATTGCTTTAGCCAAGTGATATTGTTCTAGATTGGTTATATTGCTTTAGCCAAGTGATATTGTTCTAGTTTGGTTATATTGCTTTAGCCAAGTGATATTGTTATAGTTTGGTTATATTGCTTTAGCCAAGTGATATTGTTCTAGTTTGGTTATATTGCTTTAGCCAAGTGATATTGTTCTAGTTTGGTTCTATAGCGTTAGCTAAGTGATATTGTTATAGTTTGGTTATATTGCTTTAGCCAAGTGATATTGTTCTAGTTTGGTTATATTGCTTTAGCCAAGTGATATTGTTCTACTTTGGTTATATTGCTTTAGCCAAGTGATTTTGTTCTAGTTTGGTTATATTGCTCTAGCTAAGTGATATTGTTATAGTTTGGTTATATTGCTTTAGCCAAGTGATATTGTTATAGTTTGGTTATATTGCTTTAGCCAAGTGATATTGTTCTAGTTTGGTTATATTGCTTTAGCCAAGTGATATTGTTATAGTTTGGTTATATTGCTTTAGCCAAGTGATATTGTTCTAGTTTGGTTATATTGCTTTAGCCAAGTGATATTGTTCTAGTTTGGTTATATTGCTTTAGCCAAGTGATATTGTTATAGTTTGGTTATATTGCTTTAGCCAAGTGATATTGTTCTAGTTTGGTTATATTGCTCTAGCTAAGTGATATTGTTCTACTTTGGTTATATTGCTTTAGCCAAGTGATATTGTTCTACTTTGGTTATATTGCTTTAGCTAAGTGATATTGTTATAGTTTGGTTATATTGCTTTAGCCAAGTGATATTGTTCTACTTTGGTTATATTGCTTTAGCCAAGTGATATTGTTCTAGTTTGGTTATATTGCTTTAGCCAAGTGATATTGTTATACTTTGGTTATATTGCTTTAGCCAAGTGATATTGTTATAGTTTGGTTCTATTGCTCTAGCTAAGTGATATGGTTCTAGTTTGGTTATATTGCTCTAGCTAAGTGATATTGTTCTAGTTTGGTTATATTGCTTTAGCTAAGTGATATTGTTCTACTTTGGTTATATTGCTTTAGCCAAGTGATATTGTTCTAGTTTGGTTATATTGCTTTAGCTAAGTGATATTGTTATAGTTTGGTTATATTGCTTTAGCTAAGTGATATTGTTCTACTTTGGTTATATTGCTTTAGCTAAGTGATATTGTTATAGTTTGGTTCTATTGCTTTAGCCAAGTGATATTGTTCTAGTTTGGTTCTATAGCGTTAGCTAAGTGATATTGTTCTAGTTTGGTTATATTGCTTTAGCTAAGTGATATTGTTCTACTTTGGTTATATTGCTTTAGCTAAGTGATATTGTTATAGTTTGGTTATATTGCTTTAGCCAAGTGATATTGTTCTAGTTTGGTTCTATAGCGTTAGCTAAGTGATATTGTTATAGTTTGGTTATATTCCTTTAGCTAAGTGATATTGTTCTAGTTTGGTTATATTGCTTTAGCTAAGTGATATTGTTCTAGTTTGGTTATATTGCTTTAGCCAAGTGATATTGTTATAGTTTGGTTCTATTGCTTTAGCCAAGTGATATTGTTCTAGTTTGGTTCTATTGCTTTAGCCAAGTGATATTGTTCTAGTTTGGTTATATTTCTTTAGCCAAGTGATATTGTTATAGTTTGATTATATTGCTTTAGCCAAGTGATATTGTTCTAGTTTGGTTATATTGCTTTAGCCAAGTGATATTGTTCTAGTTTGGTTCTATTGCTTTAGCCAAGTGATATTGTTCTAGTTTGGTTATATTGCTTTAGCCAAGTGATATTGTTCTAGTTTGGTTCTATTGCTTTAGCTAAGTGATATTGTTCTACTTTGGTTATATTGCTTTAGCCAAGTGATATTGTTATACTTTGGTTATATTGCTTTAGCTAAGTGATATTGTTATAGTTTGGTTATATTGCTCTAGCTAAGTGATATTGTTATAGTTTGGTTATATTGCTTTAGCCAAGTGATATTGTTATAGTTTGGTTCTATTGCTTTAGCCAAGTGATATTGTTCTAGTTTGGTTATATTGCTTTAGCCAAGTGATATTGTTCTAGTTTGGTTATATTGCTTTAGCCAAGTGATATTGTTATAGTTTGGTTATATTGCTTTAGCCAAGTGATATTGTTCTAGTTTGGTTATATTGCTTTAGCCAAGTGATATTGTTATAGTTTGGTTATATTGCTTTAGCCAAGTGATATTGTTATAGTTTGGTTATATTGCTTTAGCCAAGTGATATTGATATAGTTTGGTTATATAGCACTATTTTGTTGATTTTGCTCTTGGTTAGTGATATTTTTCTAGTTTAATGATATTGTTCTATTAATAAATATTTGAGTACCCTTTTTTTGCGCACCTAAAATGTATACTTGAATGGGAAAAAAATCAATTTTCTTACATTTATAGACAATTTTAAACTTTCTATCCCCTCCCTCCCCAAATTTTGTTTTTGTTTTTCAACACTATTCTTTATTTTTTTTTTTGAGTTATAGTTGAACGCATTCATGTGTCCACGTTCTTAAACTGTATTTTCCCCAGTTTGTAAAATCCCTATTTCTAGCCGAACCAAAAGTGCCAATTAGACCTGGAACGCCCCGATTTAACAAATGTTGTCCTATTATTCAGACCCGTTTGATTTTGTTTTCTGTTTTGAATTAAAGTTTACATTTTGAATGTAACTAAAAATGAACCCGTCTTTGTTAGATTGTTAGAAAGGTATCAGTGTAAGACGTTATCTTACATATTGGCATTAGAATTTAGTTTGGTACAAATACGACATACATTTAAAACAAACCTAAGCATTGGTTAAGTGGCACTTCATCGACAGACACTTCTTCGACAGACACTTTATCGACAGACACTTCATCGACAGAGGCATCATTGACAGGCGCAGCATCATCGACAGACACTTCTTCAACAGACACTTTATCGACAGACACTTCATCGACAGAGGCATCATTGACAGGCGCAGCATCATCGACAGACACTTCTTCGACAGACACGTTATCGACAGACACTTCATCGACAGAGGCATCATTGACAGGCGCAGCATCATCGACAGACACTTCTTCAACAGACACTTTATCGACAGACACTTCATCGACAGAGGTATCATTGACAGGCGCAGCATGATCAACAGACACTTCTTCGACAGACACTTTATCGACAGACACTTCATCGAAAGTAGAAGCATTGACAGGCGCAGCATCATCGACAGACACTTCTTCGAACGACACTTCCTCGACAGACACTTCTTCGACCGACACTTCGTCGACAGACACTTCATCGACAGACACGTTATCGACAGAAACGTCATCGACAGACGCATCATTTACAGACGCAGCATCATCGACAGACACCTCATCGACTGAAATAGAAAAAAAAACACAACAAAAAAAAATCAATATTTTTATCGCCTGCCAGAACATCGACATGGAAACTTAATCGCCAGACAATTCACCGACATAGTCACAATTAAAGAAAATAATCAAATTAGCATCTCTTATTCTAATATTGCAGATTCATTTTGAAATCTTTAAACAATGACATTCGGATTTTAATAAAAGTATAGCAAATCACAATTATTTATACAGTTCTTTACATCGAAAGAATAGTGAAAAAAAGTCAATTTTTTTTTAAAAAGTGTGTGTAAAAAAATATTTAAACTTAAAAAAAACCGCCTTCTGGGGTGATGGGCACCTTTCGTTACCCCACCCTAAAGCCATTACCAACCGTTGGAAAGGATAACACAGCGCGTCATTCTAAACTAATGAGATAAGTTTACCTCTTGGAATCTTTCGAGCGATTTCATTATCACCGGAACTTGTCTCTGAAGGTGAAAAAAAACCCCCAAATAAAATAAATGAATGTACATTGGAAACTATTTTTTTTAGCTAATTCATTCGGTGAAATTAAAAAAAAAAAGTAAGGCTTCAAAACTTACATTTTAACCTTAAAAAACATTATGACCCTGTTGTTAAACGCATGATCTTTTACCGGATACATGCTAAATTACCATTTCTTTTATTTATTTGTCATGCAACTGCTTAATGTAAAAATCAATATTTATTTCAAACTCTTGGTTGTTGGCGACCTACGTGCTCTTTATTGACCTAACAAATAGTCAGAAAAGCTCAGTATAACTGACTGTGCTATGGTTAATATAAGCAACCACAGAACATTCACGCCGCGTCCAATCTACGAAATCAATAAATGTTTAAACGCTACTGGGTCCAGTATGACTGGTTCTGACAGTTTTGGTTCCTGTCATGTTCCAGCCTGTTAAAGAAGAATTTATTTGTGCAGTGTTCCAACTCTAATCTGAGTTGGCAAACTCTGGTGCTTGCATTTCCATTTCTCAAAGTAGCCGACCAAAACTTAAAAATCTAGAAAAATTAGATTTTGGCTGATGAATTTAAAGCAAAATTTTGCCATTTCCCAATATAGTTGGAAACTTAAAAGTTAAAGTTTAAGCTAATTTCGGAATAACTTTTACATAAAATACAGTGTACCGGAAATTTATTTTAAATAATTTTTTTTCCGAACGGAAATTTGTTTGCAATGGAAAAATGAGTATGAAACCAACAAACGCATATTTTTTTAAAATCTGTATCTTAATATCAAACTTAGATTTTTATCTATTATATTTTTAAAACTGCAAACGCTTACAAAACCCCATTTAAAGATGTTTAATTCTTGATATAGTTAAAAAAAATAAAAAGTAGTCTTTAAACGAACGAATCGTTGTATAACCATTGTTGCTTGCCATCCGTTGATCCGTTTCTCAATGCTGAGATGCCCTGCCCCTTCTACCATCACCATCCCACCCCACCCCCAAAACCCCACTGTTATTTTTTTTGGCCACATTACTCACGACCCTCAACCGAGGTAACCGAAGCTCTTCGCTGCAAGTCAGCAACTGGGTTGCGACGTTACTGGTAATAACGAGTTAGACGTGATTAGCTACAGGAGAGTGGGTCGTGTGTGTGTTACAACAAAGTTGGATGCTACAAACCTAACGGATTGGCGAGCAGAAAGTCTTAAAAGTCTTAATACAACTGCACAACTAAATGACATCGCTACGACTGCAAACCTAAATGACATCACTACACCTGCACAACTAAATGACATCACTACAACTGCACAACTAAATGCCATCAATACAACTGCACAACTAATTGACATCAATATAACTGCACAACTAAATGACATCGCACAACTAAATGACATTCTTACAACTGAACATTTAAATGACATAATAACAATGGCGCCAATACAATTTCCCATCTAGATGACAAAAACATTTCTGCACATGTAACTATGATAATTACCTCCATCCGTGGAATCTTGATGCTTTCTTTTCAAAGTTGATGATTCAATTTCTTTTTAAAAGATAAGAAATTAGTTCTAATTACAACTTGTCTATAAATAAAAAATAAA
Source organism: Omphiscola glabra (assembly GCA_964017045.1). NCBI lineage: Eukaryota > Metazoa > Mollusca > Gastropoda > Lymnaeidae > Omphiscola > Omphiscola glabra. The sequence goes on along the minus strand of OZ024811.1, from coordinate 11,304,836 downwards.
TAAGAATTACACATTGATGATATTTCTACGTGATGTAATTTCTAATTCTTTTTTTTTTTAAATCTAGTTCCTTAAAAAATATACAAATATTTCAACATTTTAAAGGTAATTAAAATGTATGTTTTACCCTTTTCTACTTCTTCTGTTTCTTTATCTTTATTGCAATCGGTAAGTGAAAAGGACATATGTCTTTTAAATATATCATTTTTCTTTAGGTACATGATAATTATTTATTGGATTCAATGCAATATATAGTATAAATGTTCCACGCTAACGATTTTAAGCATTTCTAAAGTGTTTATTTTTGGAGAGAAAGAAGACCATGTTTATTAGCTACACAAAGTGGTTACGACTGCTACACAACCAGAGTAAATCAGACGTATTATCACTTCATAGGTAGCCATGCAAACCGTCTCTACTGTATACCATATAGCTGAGTATGAACTGCTGAAAATAATACATTTTTACTTTCCAAAAGGGATCGGTTAACTTCGATGTTAACTCAATCTAGGTCAGGTGTGGCCAAGTCAAATGGCTTCACTGGGCCATTTCGATCGCGGGTCAAATCTGTGCGGGCCTCAGGGCCTTTTGTATATCAAATGAAAGAAACACCTTATAACAATGTCCATTAATGACAATTAACAATAATCGCTTGGAACCACCTGGACAATGCCACAGTGGACTCGAGGTCAATCGAGAGCTTCAAGGCTGCCCAGGCATCAGCTAGGAGCCGTAAGGATACCATCATCGCTTCCCCCACCGTTGCAAATATGCCAGTACCCTACCACAACCAGAATCATTCATATTATATTTAATCATATTGCATATATTTCTCAAAAAGCATAACAAATATACGCGGGCCACACAGACACCTAAATGAGATTTTCGATTTGAAATACTAAATATATATACCTGTGCGTATCTACATATATATAGGATTGAAATTTGAGAAGGACTAGGGCGGGGATCTTCCCGAAAATTTCTTTTTGCCATTTCAAAATTCAGTGAGGCGTTGAAACTCATGCTTTAATTGTTTGACCAAGATTCATCACTTAATCGATGAAATTCAAGTGTGAATATAAGTGTCATTTGATCTGGTTGCGTTTATATAAATACTATACTTTCAGTTGGTATGATTAGCATTGTTGTTATATCATTTTTCTTTAGATTTGAGCATTTCTTTAATTTTTTTTAAAGAACTAAGCAATTGTCACGGTACTAACAGCAAAAAGCACTGTGCATGCATAAATGTTAGATTATTAATATAGTTCAGGGGCGATGGCGTACCGGTGGGTGGGATCCTTATGAAATGCGTCACTTGAGTGCATGTTTTTGTAAATTGTCTTTAGTAGACAGTAAATACGCGCATTGCAGGCCGTCATTGTTTTGTGGGCAATAGCTAGGAAAAGATATTAATCCACATGCGCACACACATCATCCCCCGGGCAAACATTGTATGTTAAGATTTGTCCTCATTTGTTCGGCGGACGATCATTAGGTGAGAGATAATAAAATTATAATTTACCATGCAAAATTAATAAGCAATTGTAAATTAAACAATACGTAACACGCGTGTAGAACGTAAATACTGCCCTTAATAACTTGTAAAGTTTAGGTAATCAAGGTAGTTTAAAAATATTACCTTACCTTTGCCTACATTGTTATTGTTTTCTTGTTCACCTAAAAGTAATTTTGTAAAAAATAAATTAGCCTTAAATGATTTGTTTAGGCTACACAGAGTCTATACAGCTTCTAAGGCTGCTATGTTTTTCTAACTGATAGTGATGTTTCCAAAAGTTTAATGGTTTTTGATTAAACATAAGGACATGAATTAAATGACGAATATGGAAGGCAGGTTGATTTAACTTCCATGAATATGTTCGATCTCTACCCACCCTGAGCAATATTTTATCACGGTCTCACGGTACCCACCAGCACACATAGCAACAATCTTCAAAACGTACACGTTCTCCAAACATTGTATTTATTAGAAACAAAATGTCGAAAAAAAGGTCACCACAAAACATACCATAATAAAGCATGGCTGCCAGCAAACAAATCATATTGAACAGGCGCCTCAATAAAAAAAAAACACACGTTTGAAGCAAGGCAGCCATCACTCCTACACTATTGAACAATTGTACCAATGAAACACACAAAACTGAAACATGGTCCCAAGCAAACACACCATACAAAACCATGGCATCCATCACAGACCATACAAAACCATGGCATCCATCAAACACACCATACAAAACCATAGCATCCATCAATCACACATGGCCCTCATGGATCATACCCAATGAAACAATGGTCCTTATTTCAATAAACATCAAACATAAAAAGACTGGTAACTACAAATACGTTGTGTTATTTTACATTACCTTTCTTCTCAGTGCAATTAGCAGAATCCTTTGTTTCCTCAACTGGATCTAAGTGAAAAATAAATAATAATTCGTATAATTTTTAACAAAATTTAAAAAAAAATATTCTTCTTTTTATTAAAAAAAGGAAATATAAACTTTTTTTAAAATAAGTTTGCTATCATTAACACCGCCGTTGACGCTTTACAAAATGTGATTAGCGTTTTTAAAAAAAGTCAATTGTGTATTCCAGATAAATCTTTTTTTTTTATATATAAAATAAAATTATAATTAAATTTTAGAATGACATTAAGTTATTTTGCAATGTTATATGTTAAATTATATTAAAATAATTACCCATTTTTCTTTTAGATTTTATTCACATGCAAGTCGTGTGTCTGAAAGTAAATAAAACGTTTTTTTAAAAAAAATATGTGAATAAAATTTTCCCGCTGAAATGTCGGCATCATAAAAATCAGTTATTATAAATTTGTCCAAATTGATGTAAGATCACAGTATTAAATATTTCATAACTTAAGTTCCCGTCTTCAAGACCCGTGTTTTGTACTGTTATCCATTATGGAGAAATAATTCCCTAATTTAATTGTATCGCTCGTTCTAAAACAGTACACAACAAAAGACGATACCAGATGATAAATACAATAACAAAGAATACGATACTCAAAACACGGCTAATTACAATTAATACGTTTAAATTTTCTAATTATAATGAATTATAACGATTGACTTACAGTATATTGTTTGGCTTGTACCGGTACGATTTTACATAAGACACAATGCGCAAAAAGGGTAAAAGGATAAATAAGAAATCTACACACACTGTGTAAACAAAGCTCTGTCTCGTTGCAAAAATAACACACTCCACATATGTCGTGATGAAATGATCTGGTGTCTAAAATCTCTCGTGTCCTATTTTATAGTCTGTTTTACTCATGTTTCGAGAATCGCCTTACGCATTGTTTTCCTTTCCAGTTTTCTCCTGTCTTTTCTATCATATTCTGAAGAATACGAACTATTTTTATTTCGTTGTAAACAAGGTCAAAGAGAGACTATTTTTAGCTACCCACACCTTAAATGCGGTCTCGAGTTTTGTTGTCTGCTAGAGTTCATGACGTAAACACGTCGCCTACATAACACCCCCACTTAAAGAGCTGATTTCATGGGTATATGTTGCGAATGTTATTCTTCGAATATGTGTGGCATAGTTTTAAAAAAAAAACCTCTAAAAATGAGGCATTAGTTACAAGATATGCATGGGGTTATAAAGCAACTTGAAATCGTTGTATAAAGTTCACTTCTAGTGTCAAATAACTTAAGTTTACATTTGTTTCTATTATAGTGATTACCTTGACGAAATGATTTTTAAAAGGAAATTTTGTTTTCTTATCGTCTTTTAAAAGTTTTGTCATTGAAATCAAATAAGCACTCGGATGTCATCTATTCAATGTTTACAATATAGCTATATCTATATCTATATATATATCTATATGTATAGATATGAATATATATGAAATATATCAATCTATCTGTACATCTATCTGTCTGTCTGTCTATCTAATGTCTGTCGTCTCTCTGTCTATCTATCTAGCTAACAATATATCTATCTATGTATCTTAAACTGAAATAGAGATGAGACTTCTACAAATGACTTACATATGTTCCCTGTTCTCGTGAAATGTGGACGTATTTTCATGTAACTGGGGGATCTAACGATTCTGAAGCTTTCCTTGTCAAATTCAAAATCGATAATTATATTTAACTTTGATACCGCCTTAAACAAACTCCATTTCGTTCATTGAGAAGTGTTGACTTTTGGTCAGGTTTAAAGAAATCTTTATGGCGTGTTATAAAAGTGTAATTTGGAAGCGTCGATTGCGTAATAATAGGCGTTTAAGACATTTAGTCAATGAGGGAAACTACATATTATCGCATTATATAAATGATAAAATGCACTTTTAGACGGGTTGGATAATAATTTCACCTGTTGGAAATATATATATATACACATAAAAGCTATATAAAAACATATTATTATTTGTATTACTTTTCTTTTTGTGTGTGTTTCAAACATTTTGGTAAAATGCCTTAATTTGCGTTATGTTCTTTAGCTGTAGCATGAACATACTTTTAAATCTTTAACTTGAGTACATTAGCATTATCGTTTGTTACGTCACTTTAAAAAATTGTCCACTTGTTTAATCGATATTTATTGATTTTAAACACAGTTTTCGCTCTTAAAGAACAGAAACTAACTTCAGTGAAGGGAATGTCATACTGTAAAAATAATAGTAATTTTAAATGTTTTCAAATATTGTTAAATGACATCCTATTTGGAAGATTAAAACTAGCAACAACGCACTTTGTATTTTTAAAAAAATAATTAGCTACATGTAATGAATCGATAATGTATTCTAAGTAAGATTTTTTAAAAAAAATGTTTTTCTACTAGGGTGTTAAATAAACTACATAATGTCGAATGCATATCGCCCTTTAATTAATATTTTATTATATAATAACTTTATTAAATGGAAACATTCTTAAAAGTGTTGAATAGTACTATGGCATAATACTTTGTAAAGAATATCGTTGTTATAAACTTTGAATTAATCATTTATTTTAGTTCGATTTTACTTTAAATAAAATATCGATTTTTTCCCCCGATGATGTTCTTTTAAAAGATTGAGATTATTCACATTTCAACCATTGCGAACTCGTGCGTACGAAGTAGGCCTAACCGTTACAGGAATCAATATTACTTCGTAGAAATTGACTGAAGCTATCAGGGGGGCAGTTTATTTACACGACTGCCTTTGTTCCTTGAGACTCAAACTGAAGGACATGACCTGTGGGTTAGACACAGTAGTAGCTGTCAAAATATAGGATTCTCTTTATCATAACGTGCTTGAGCCCTATTGTAGACATTTGTCGATTTTATTTCCAAGCAGCCATACGTGTAATGGACATATTATAAGGCATTTTAATTTAGAACATGGACGAGGGTATGGCAGGAGTTTACTGCCCTCACCATGGTAGAAAATTAGAAATTTTCTGCATATATTTTCTAGACATAGTTCTCTTGTACCTCCTTATTCTCATTCAGATGTACATCACCATTCTCAATTAAAGACTAAATCTACGTTTAGAAAAGATATTTAATTGTCTTTTACATTAATTGTATATTATAAAGTGTATTCATTAAATAAATGTAAAGTTATGAATATTCCTACTATCCGCAGATACCAAAAACAAAGGATGGGACTTTCCAGACCTTGCTTGTTACCCAGTGGCGTAACTTGACTAAATCTCACCCGTGAAAAACTACCGAAATTGAGCACCTCCCACACATCTTTAATAAATGGTCGGCCTTTAATATTGACGTAGACGTAGATTTTGAATGTTCCTGCTCAGATTAAGTAATTAAACGCACCTTACTGTGATACGTTGTAGCTCACTGCACACCTCTGTAAATCAATGTACCGAATTGCACATCACCTCACTTAACTCACTGTAACATACTTGAACTGAATGTAAACCATTGTACCTTGTCAACGTTTCTGTTCTACTAGGTCAGTTGATCCATCAAGTTCTTCCGTATGTTTTAATACCTCGTACTATATTGAATCAACTCAAGTCGTTTATCGCAATAAATATAGCTTTAATATCTAATTATAGACACCGGCGGTAAATTCTATAAACACATGCATATAGCGCAGCACCCTTTCAGACGAGAATACATCAGAACCTCCTTCCACAAAGTTCCTTTCAAAACAGTCAGACGAACAATACGCCGCAAGGAGCGTAAAAATACGCCGCGAAGTCAAGCGCGGGATGTATTTTAGCGAATACACCTCTAGCCTTTGCGCTGTCTGCCCACTGCCTGTATCATTTTATTCAAAACTTGTCTGCAAACCAGTTTTTGATAGCTAGAAAAACTACTCATACGTCTGGTTGAGGCTTGGTAGCCACAATTTTTGCCAGAGTGTCTCCTTCTTCATTGCCGCCTGACGTTAAAGTTCCATGAAATCAACTGCACTATTACAGCTCCCCCGATCTCACCGATGGTGTCCACGTCGTTCAGTATGACGCCAACAAAGGGAGTGGTACCCGCCTCCTTAATTCCTAGATCCCTAGAGCAGATCTGGAGTCGGAGAATATGCCTACGTCGAGTCCCACAAGTTCCCACCTCTGCGGAGTGTGGTGCACGCTTTTAACACCCTGTGCAGAGCCTCGAGTTCCGCATCTAAATTTGATGCTGCAGTCCCACGGGGGGTCCTGAAATCTCCTCGTTGGGTGTCCCTCAAGTTGGGAACAGGTTCAGCACACCATAACCTGCATTTCTTTCTCTCGTATTGGCGGACCCTTCCCTTAAAACTTTCACAGGGGGTTTCCCAAATCTTTTCATTGGTATCCAAGCACAGCCTTCTGGACATGTGCAGGGCTGCCATCCATCACTGCTGTCGATGGAAGCCAAATGTATAAAAGGACATGAAGGCTCCGCAGACAGTGGATTGGCTGGGATATGGCTCAGACTTTTTAAAATTTCGAGGTAGTTTGGCTGTACTCTCCAGCTCTGCAACTTAATGTATATAGGACACGCATTTCAACCACCGACCTCCCTGGATCCCAGATTGTTTTACATTTCATATGACCGTTCCTTCCTAATTAACCACTTATGCATTGCCACGGAAGTTAAAACAGCTTTTTCGATTCTTAGACTTAGCGACTCTACATTGGCTAAGACTTCCACGGCAGCTGTGGTTTGGCTTTAACTGCACGAGGGATGAATCTCAAAGCCTTATTCTGGATTCGGCCCGACTTTTCCAATTGAAATGGGCTTGGAAAAGCTTGGACGTGCATATCGAATGCGATTCTGCTGACAAAGCTTGGTTACACACATCTGAAATAATTATTATTTTTTAAATGTATCTTTAAAAAATAGCACATACAACTTTATATTTATCCACTCTTACTTGAAAGCAAAAAATTCTGAAAAATGACTTTCAAATAATGGGAACACCGAAAATCAACGTACCATGAAAGTGACAGTTTTTTTTATAGAACTGAATTTTCAAGCCTCATGGAGAATATTATATTTTCTCCCCTTTTGTAAGCATTTCAATTTTATGTAACAAATGATTTTGGGATAAGGTAATTTCGACACAAATGTCCATTGATCACTTATAGTTCAGAAAGTCTGAACATATACATTTAGCTGCGATAGAATGTTTGGTTTTCTTGTTAAAAATATCAATATAAAGTAGGCCAAAAAAACAACAACATAGAAACTTAATCTCCATTAGCTGTATGTAGTGGATTAAAGAATCGCCCTTTCAAATGTAATAGTTTAAAGATCATACATCATTATAAAATAACACTATTCGTCCATGTAATTACATTAATAATAAATACGCGAGCGATCTTCGCAAAAGCTCTATTTCCAAAATTGAACAGCGATTCATTAAAAATATTACAATACAACAAGAAAGTCAGTTCAGATTTAAAAAAAAAAAAATAAGCAATTTAAAAAAAACAATCAAACGAACATTATTTCTTAATAATAATGGAAACACATCAAAATTGTATTTTATTGTTTACCATACAAATCGAAAAAGTTTCGTGTATTATACAATTGATGTCAGTATGTTTATTATAATATTTAATTCAAAATGTATATTATAAAGCTTAAGTCAGTACGTATTATTACAAACGAGGTAAGTTTGTATTTCAAGAAACCGAAAAGAGTAAATATAACAAAAAAGGAAACAAAAACATATAATTTTTTTTTGGGGGGGGAGGGGGGGGGGGAAATAAACTTTCAAGTGGATTCAAACGAGAGAAGTAAAACATGTCTGGTATGTACTTTAGGAAGGGATAATCTTCCAAATTATCAAGAGTATTAAAAATAATGGTTTAATTTACATACCACTTAACATTTATTTCATAATACATTTATATTGTGTAATTTTACAATCCTATAATATTACACTATTGGCTAATAAAGTAACATTTTATCGGAAAGAGGACTACATGTGCAATACATTTATTAACCTTAAAATAATAATGATGTGTTTCACTTTCTGGTGAGCTTCCAGCGATGATTGACAATTGCATTTTTTATGAATGCATGTTTGATATATGCTTGTTAGATAGATGTATGTTTGAGTAGATCAATAATAAGGCATATTCCTGTTTGGGTAGATTTATATTTAGGTATATGCGTGTTTGGGTTGATTCATATTTGTTTGATGCGTGTTTGGGTTGATTCATATTTGTTTGATGCGTGTTTGGGTTGATTCATATTTGTTTGATGCGTGTTTGGGTTGATTCATATTTGTTTGATGCTTGTTTGGGTTGATTCATATTTGTTTGATGCGTGTTTGGGTTGATTCATACTTGTTTGATGCGTGTTTGGGTTGATTCATATTTGTTTGATGCGTGTTTGGTAGATTCATATTTGTTTGATGCGTGTTTGGTTGGATTCATACTTGATTGATGCGTTTGTGGGGTAGATTCATATTTTTTATGCGTGTTTTGGTAGATTGACATTTGTTTGATGCGTGTTTGGGTAGATTCATATTTAGTTGATGCGTGTTTGGGTAGATTCCTATTTGTTTGATGCTTGTTTGTGTAGATTCATATTTGTCTACATGCATGTTTAGGAAGCTTCATGTTTGGGTGGATTTTTATTTGGTGTGTGCATGTTTGTGTGAATGCATATTTGGGTAGTTGAACAACCCTTTATAAAGTTATTTGCAGTGGTTGGACTATATTCTTTTTGTTACTGCACTCTGACTACACTGCAGTTTCATAAATATATAGTTTAAAAAACCAGCATTCATTTGACAGACGTCATCGGCAGCTAATTTAGTATAAATAGTTCCGCAGTTTCTTTTGATTTTTCAAAATGCAATTTTTTTATCTTTTCAAATTGATTTCATATTCTTCCATTCTTTTATTCTCAGCCTGCCCGCAAAATTAGAACAAAAGTGTGTTTAAATTATTTCTGTGTATTTTCTTACAGAAAAGCCTCTACAGGACCCCAACCTTTTTTGCCCTTATTTCCCCAAGTGAAGTTAGAGCAGCAATACTTTTTATTTCTACAAAAAAGCTCTGCCCCCCCCCTCCCCCCAAAAAAAAAACCTTCTCAACTCATGATTCAAGTTACAAAACATGCTATTGTTTTAAAAAGATTGCGGTTCTTAATAGGTTGTTTACCACTGTGTTATAACTCTGCTATAGAGTTGTTAGTGTTTCAGAAACAATCAAGTTTGATAGCCTTATGATCGGTTCGATCCGAATTCCATGTAAAACGAAGCAAAGAAAATGATAAGATTACTTCTTTTTTTTTTTATCACACGGACACGGGCTTGGACACACCGGGTATAGTTTCAAAATACCCGTTCTCAGAACGGTTGTTAAAATTCTGGACCTAGCTAAGCAATTGTAAATGCAAGTTTAGGAAGATGAATGTTTTATATTTTTATGTTTTAGTATTTGCATGATTGGGTCAGCTCACGCTTAGGTGGATTCATGTTTAGATGTTCGCCTATTTGTGAAATTATATTTACAACCAGGAATACAAGCTATTTTTATTTTTTATTATTTTTTTTTTGCAGAACCTGATGAACTCTTAGAAGCGATCATTCCGTTAATCCCCTTTCTCCATGTTTACATGACAAAAATCGTTTAATGAACTTTTTCACCTTTGAACTCATAGCTAAAAAAATGAATGCATTTACTGAGTAAAAACTTTTGTGTGCAACCATACTCATACAATACCAAAGATAGTTAGTTGGCGTATTATAATCAACTTTTACGTTATATGTATTTAAAAGAGAAAAATAAAGGAACGGGAAAATACTGATCAGCCTTATCGCAAAAACACAAGAAAGTAACTTGACAAGCTTCAGTTGTCTGACATTACTTTGAGTGACACAAGCAGACGATGGTGTTTCTTTTGTACGAGAAAGCAACCAAATGTTTACAATGATATAAGATATAAGTATCATGACTAAAGGCATGTAGAGAATAAAATGGTTATCAATTTCATTCAAGTATGTAGCGACATTTATATGGCGAATCATGAAAATAGTGTTTATAGACATAAATTTGCGGTTAATTCTTATAAATTCATCCTTTAGATATAAACGAGTGAATGTAAAGATAAAAGTGATAGTCACCAAAACGGCCACTGACCACTTCATGCGGTATGGCGTAAACATTCTTGATGCTAGCCCCGGAGAAGACAGCATCACAAGTCTCTCCAGTGCAATCAGGGCAAGTGTACAGAGGCTAAAATAGAAGGCGCGGTGATTCCACCGGAATATACAAAACATGTAAAATATGGCAAAGATGTTGTAAAGGTCAGGGTCCAAGCCTTGAATGAGAAGTATGCTGTTAGATACGACTTCTGTAGTCGTAAGAACTGTGTCCGAAATCGTCATGGCGTACAGGAGAATCTTCGTTGAGGGGTTGAATTTGTGATGTTTGAGAACCATAAGAATGATGACGCTTCCAGCCACTCCACTGATACATAGAATGGGAATAATAATTTTGTTTATAATGGATGTGAAGACATACCATTGTGGAACATTAACACTGGGATACTTAGATGCTGGATGGATATAGTCAAATGAATGTGTTGAATTAGGAGACATCTAGTCCAGTTAGATAGATGATAGAACGATTATTGGTAATATCCTTTAATAAAGCAACACTTATTCGAGCTGTGTTATTTTTTTTCTAGAAAAACGTGCTTTGCGTTTTGTAAATGCACATCCCCTGCAACGAAGTATGTTTCATATGGGAAGTTACGCTAATTACTTCATGGACAGTTTAAAATTGTTTATACCTTGCTTAACAGGTAATTGAACTCAACTGTTTCAAATCTGAAATAGATTTTTAGCATATTTACATCATTATGTTCAAAGCAAAAGATACAAAGAAAATTTTCTGAACGCATCAAATAAAATTGTGTAGCGTAGACATTTTTTGAGATGACAGATCCTTTCAAATGAAACAACGAACGTTGGTCGTTTGTAAGGTGACAGATACTATCAAATAAAATAGTGGCGGGTTAGATTTCAGAGACATGTTTTTTTCATTAAAAAAATACACACCTTTCCTTTAGGAAAGATTTTCATTATTTAATGTAGATTAAATTTCAAACAAAGTCGACGATGCCAATATATCGTGTTTTGTGAGATAAATTTCTAAAAATACATCTCATTAAAAAGTATTTTTCAAATCCTTAAAAAAAAAAAAACATAAAAAAAAAAAAAAAACAGCCGGTGTAAATTTGAAAACTCTGTAAATTGTAAGACATAATATGAAGTACTGAGTCAAAATGAATAGTATAAAATTTCTAGCTCTTTTACACGACTGTAAATGAAATTTGAATCTTATAAATTCTCTTATCCGAATACACCAAATCTTTTTTCTTCTCTAAATATGAATTGCCTTTGAATTTACTTGTGGAATAAAGAAAATAAATTTGACACTACTTTCTAAACGATTTTGGATCATTAATCGCATTTCCCCCCCCCCCCCCCCCTCTCTTTTTGCGTTTCTAATATTAAAATTAAAAATTAAATTGAGTGGAAAAAAAAATTGTTATAGAAATAAATATCCTTAAAAAAAAAACCAAGTTTCTCGTAAAAATCATTAATGTAGATTTCTGTTTGCGTTTATGCCATTGTATGTTATTTAATCCTTTGCGTGATTGCAGCTACAGATTTTTTGGCATGGGAACGGTTTTGATCTAAACCTATATTGCATTTAAAACCTGACCGACGAAAGATCTCTCTAAAGGAGCGGGGGGGGGGGGGACCTGAAAGTTTAACCGAATGTGTTGTCGTCGGAAAAAGAGTCTATGTGCTAAGATACAGCCCGACAGAATGACGGAGATGTGTTCAAATTAGTTGCAGAGATAAAAAGAAACACACGGAGACAACCGAAATGAATAAATAAGGCATTAAAAAAAACGAAATGTCTTTTATATAACGCTTACTTTTGTTCTAGATCATTCCTTTTCAAAAATTACGTTTTCATCTGTACGCAGAAAAAAACCTACTCGTTTGTGGAAATTCTTCTTTTAAAATAACATTTGAATTCGTTTTTCCATCATTGTAAATATTTTATTTTTATTTGTCATAAAATATGCTTGCTAAAAATGTTGGATTCTAAACAGTGGTATTTACTAACCTTTCTAAAACATCCCTTTGGAATAATTTTTTTTTTTTTGTGTGTGAATTTCTGAAAATGTTTTGTTTTTTTTTCAAATTCTTAAGTTACGTCCAAATAACAAAGGCAACAAAACTTTATAATACTTAATAGGTAGCAATCTTTGGACAAGAAATACTCAAATGTTATTATAATTTCCCTATCCAAAGCCAAAAGAAAATGTCCCTAAGGTAACGAAATAAATTGAATCATCGCACGTCTTCGGATTGATTAAATCACACGATAAAGAGATTGTCTCATAGTGTCTACTAGATGTGTCTTAAGGTGTATATCATAGCTCAGTGTCTACTAGATGTGTCTTAAGGTGTATATCATAACTCATTGTCTACGCCTTGCACAAATATTTACATTAACATAGAAGAGACCGGGTCTTATAATATGTAGTCAAGTTATCGAAAAAACTTAGGTTATATTTGTTTCAATGGAATTCCTGGGTCGTTAGTAATTTCTTTGAATTGCCTTACGAAGACATTGAACTATAAACAAACAGTATAAGAGCATGCTGGAACACTGAAACCGTTAAAATTGATGAAATAATAAAACTGTTCGGCACGAAATACCAGCAGACGCAAAACTCGTCTTAATGACAAATCGTTTGTGGCACAGCAAGGCGTTTCCCCGGGCTAAAATGGGACATTTTATTTTAGAGAGTTAATTTACTCTTTTGTATGATATCTACAATGTCTACATCTCAGAGATATACTAAATATTCCCATAGTAAGAAACATATGTTCCACTTACATTAAAGAACTTGCTATTGTTTTAAAACTAATCAAAAGATTGGGTGGAATTATTATATTTATTGTAATATAATCTTTCGGGCCTTGCTCTGCATTTTATAATTGAGAATCCATGAACATGGTCCAGAACTGTTCAATCTAATTTATTATAAAACTCATTTCAAAATAGAACTCAAAATGTCAATCTTAGATTTTACTTTTCCTCCAAGCGTTTTTAATGTAGCCCTATTCAAACTGAATGGACTTAAGTTTGTAATATCTACACAAAATGGTCGTTGTTAGACAACGTATGAATCATTGCATAGGAAATGTTTATAATTAATTACATTTTGCCGTTGATCATAATGTTTATATTTTCTTTTTGACATAGGAAATTCCATGCCTCTCAAAAGATTCTAGCTGTAGCAATGTTATATTTTGCTAATTTGCTGGTACCTCAAGTGTTTTTGTCAGTATTTATTTTGAAACTAAGAACCTAAAATAAGGGGGTTAACTCTCATGAATCATATGTAGTTATAGTTATAGTTTAGAAAAGAGAATGTGATATTCTGAGGAAACCCTGGTGTAATATGAAGTAACAGAGCTGAAAATACTGGGACGACAAATAAAATCGTTTTAAAAGGATGAGGTGACAATGCGCCCCGGCAGTTTGATGACAAATATAAAAATTATAAAAATACAAAAGTGATTATATAAATGTAAAGGTGATCAAAACAATGTTGAACATTCAAGAACGTATACTTTAAAGGATACATTTTAAAACTACAATTTCTTGATCTCATAAACTAGATGGGGCACATACAACTAGCAAATCTCAGTGCAATAAGAGGAATGTGGTAGTGGTGAACGTCTGTTTACATCGTTGGTTGTCTAAAATGTAGCGAATATGCAACGGCGTCTAAGGTCCTGGCTTGTATTTTCGAGAATTGGCCAACACATGTGACGTTAGTTCATCACGCTATGTCATTGTGGATGGTTCATCATGAAATGTGATTGTGGATAGTTAGAAACATAAAAGTTTAATCCTAATTCTTCATTTTAACTAAAAGAAACTACTACAAACGACATCCGAATATCATTGAGACTAATGGTACCCGGGTGCGAATGGCGGTTCGTGTCCTGTTCCATTTTGACTAATGCTTTTCTGATGTCATTTGTAGTAGGTTTATTTTAGTGAAGCCGAAGAATTAAGTTTACAAGCTTATAGTTCATTCAATTATCTTTCATTTGATGCCTCATTTGGCCTTACAAACCCAACAATACTATTTTAAATCGTTTTTTTTTTTAAATCTCAACCTCTCACTTCTGGTACCCGGGTACCAATAGCCACTTCGTTTTGTTAATATAATGAAATGAAATTAAATTAATTTTGTCTAAATGTCTTCAAAGATTATTAAATAATATTTTTCGCTGGAACTGAAATAAAAACAAATTATCATAATTCCAGTCGAGCTAAATTGTAACTTGCACATAGAAACGCAATAACCGGGTGAGACAAAACTGATAATTTATTTCCCACTTTTTAAAAGTAAAACATACATTATCAAGAACGTGAATTATATTCATGTTTTTTTGTTTTTTAAAACACGAAAACTATTTCAGTCGTATACGTAAAAAAGTTGGATTATTAGGAGTTGTCACTTCGAAATAGCAGGTAAAATGTATTGCAAAATGCATACCCTTATTGTTACGTTGAAATCTGGTCATGCCTTTTTATTTATAACGTCAGTGTCTATGAGAATGGGCAAGGCTGGCCATGTAAGGCTGAATAAACAAATTGATTTAAATGTAAATGCACGCGAATTTTTAAACACAGTGATTGTGATCTTCTATTATTTTACGGAAATCGAATCAATTTAAATGTACAAAAAATCAGATAAAAACAGCATTTGCTTTAGTAAATGGTTAAGTAATTTTATTAAAATATTTATTACAAATAGTTTAAAAATAACAATACTATAACGATTTTAAGAATTTTTTCTGGATTTCAAAGTTATTATTTTTTTTTAATCAATATATTATGATCTAAAACCGCGTTTCTCAACCTGTTGGTCGCTTCTCATTGATCGCCTAAGACCATCTGAAAAACCATATACTCTACAGTTATAAAGTAGCAATGAAAATAATTATGTGGCTGGGAGGTCGCTAAGACATGAGGAACAGTATGAAAGGGTCGCGGCGTTAGGAAGGTTGAGAACCACCCATCTAAAAATAATTTTTATTAAATCATAAAAACATTTATCGGGAAAACCAAAACATCGTTTTTTTTGTTTTTTATGCGTTTTTAGTTCGTTGTTAATATTGAAAATTAAAATTAATTTTATCTAAACAACTTCAAACAATATCGAGGTAAACTTTTTAATTGAGCTGAAAAAGAAAATAAAAATATAATTAAATTCACAAGAAATAAGAAAATTTTCATTAAACAAGGAATTGTTATGCGTTTTCTCAATAGCAGGTAGATATTATTATTTATTGCAAAGTGCCAGCCATCATTATGTCGATAATAACGTGTGATATCATCCATTATATGCAAATGATGTGTTCATTTTTCATAATTGCCCTTGTATATCGTTTAAGAAATTAATCCTTGAATTTGTATCTACAGATTGTAGGAAGGCAATCTATTGGAAAAAGTAAATGATCCTCTCAGATTCATGAATATATCTCTAGTTTAGTAATAACAAAAAGCCCTAAATAAAAAGAATATCAATTAACGAGGACCAACCCCGGTAACTGTCCATCCCACTTCAAGTTGGTCATCAAAGATAGACGGCCAATCTTACGTCTGCTTGCCAATAACTAAAGACGGCCAATCCGATTTCAGGATTCTCATCAAAGATGGAATGATAATGCCATTCAATCTTTTTCATCAAAGAAGACAGCCAATCCAGCATCAGGCTAGTCATCAATGATTGACGTCAAATTCCACTCCATCTTGCTCTTCAAATATAGCCGATCAACCACACATAAGACTGTCCATCTAAGATGTTATTTACATGACATTTACAGAATTATCCAGCATTTTTTATATTTTAAAAATTAACGTATTACGTATAGAAGATTTATATCTTAGCACTTAAAGCATTACAGATAACTAGAAATATATCTATCACTACAGTGAGACATATAGGCCTACATTTCAAGACTGTACAAATATAAAAGAGAGAGAAGAATCCTTGGTTGTAGAGAAAAACAAGAACACCATTTACTTAAGATTACCTGTTTGCAGAATCGTCGGATATGGCAATCAAATCAAAAACAAACATTCATTTTGCAAACACGACAAATTTCGTTGAGGAATTCAAAGACTTTCATAACTGGAATCCGGCAGCTTTTTATCAAGTTCCATTCAACATCCACACCAGTGTAGAATGATTTTTACTGTACACATTTTTGTATACCTTTCTGCGTTCGTGTGTAGGGTTATGGGGTATTGTTGGCAACGTCATAACTGTTTTTGTTTTAGCTCGCCACGGACTTAAAGACACAACAAATATCCTCTTGGTATCCATTACCGTATGCGATTGTATGCATCTAATGTTCGACTTCTTGGAGAAACTCCTACTGTTCTTTTGCAAGTTTTACGGTGAGTTCTTAGGGGACTGGGGAGCGTTTCAGATCATCTTAAGCGACTTCAATCTGTTTGCCAGCTATACTCTTGTGGCTATACTTTCAGTAGAGAGGATGGTAGCCGTCTTGTTCCCCTTTCTTATTTCCAGACTTTTTACAACAGCAAGGGTGAAATATATTTTAGTCGCCGTTCCTTTGTATCTATACCTTTTTATACTTCCGGTAGATCTTTTATTTAGCAACAAACCACGGACTATATTCGTTTATGAAAGAAACCTATTCAACCTAGTATTTACAATATTAATTAGTTGGATGCCGCTGCTAGTGATTTTGGCGTGCAACACAGCTATTGGCATCAAAATCTATCTCATGTCCCGGAAATTTTCACATGCTCCCAGTTGTCGTCTCTCGAAAGAGAGAAAAGAGTTGAAGACGTTCAAATTATTATCTGCCATCTCCTGTTTGGCTTTGTTGACTTTTTCTCCAAAACCTGTCATGTGCATTTTGTTCATGAACGAATTTCCTGACACTGATTTTTTCATTGTAACCGGCCGAATGGTTATAAGGCTGTGTGATTATATGTACGCGTCACTAAACTTTGTCATTTACGTCACTTTAAGTTCAAAGTTCGCTGCCACCTTCAAAGCGGTAGTGTGTCGTCGTTTCTAATCTTTGCTCTTGTCCAGGGCTGTGGAAACTTAAAAGATTAAAAACAAATAAAAAATTAGATGACTCTTTTACGTCAGGAGGATAGGTATATGAAATTTATAATTCCTTCAACTATGACATTTCAACCCCCTATATACTCCCTACATCAACCCATTATATACTCCCTAAATTAACCATTATATACTCCCTACATCAACCATTATACACTCTTTACATCAACCATTATATACTCCTTAAATCAACCCATTATATACTCCCTACATCAACCCATTATATACTCACTACATCAACCCACTATATACTCACTACATCAATCCATTATATAATCCTTACATCAACCCACTATATACTCCCCAAATCAACCCACTACATACTCCCTACATCAAAAAAAAAGCATATACTCCCTACAACAACCCAATATATACCCCGTTCCTCAAACCAGTATAAACTCCTTACATCAGCTAAGCATATACACACCCTAGATCAACCCACTATAAACTCTTTAAACCAACCCGCTATACATCCCTTACTTCCGCCCACATGGAAGTGCTCGCCCTAAAAATCCCAAACCCTCCCCCTTATCGATGTATTTGTCCTCTCTAAATACGATCACTAATTCCCTGTAGCCGCTGAATAATGAATAACTATCTACAGCCCACTTTTCAATGAGTGAAACCCTCGTCCTTGTATGTGCTTTATTTTTAAACAAATCAGGTATATAAGGTGATGCCCATATTTTGGAAATGGTATTCATTAAAATAATACAACACTTACACAAACCATGAAATTGTTTGATTTGTGTGTTAGTGCAGGAAATTTGTTTCTTAGCTCATTGCACACATAACATTGTGTGTTCTTACCATCTTTAACACATCAAAGATATATCACTTTAAAACTCCTACCTTATCTCTTCACACATACCACGTTGCAGTTCTTCACTCACACACACACAACTGTTCAATTCTTAATCTCACACGAAAATACCATGTCACAGTTATTAACATAGCTCGTCACATATAAAATATGGTACAAATTCCTAACCTCTATATTATTGCTCACACCTTTTATCTCTTATCGCATACATATTTTTTGAAATGTTTCTCTCACATTTTTATTCCTGCATAGTTGGATATTGTATATTAGCTGAACTTTTCCTTAATAACAATCAACCGTATTGAAGCTCTGAGGTGGCAGTGTGTAATTTCTTAACAACACTATGTAGAACGCTGTGCAGTTCTCACTCAAGTTGTTGTGGCAGTCTTAGAAATTAACTTGAAAGAATTGCCCCGCTTTCACTACTCATCGACTAGACTGCGTCAGCTGTGTACCTTTGATGGCTATCTCTTTGGTAGTGAAATTCTTACACGATGTCGAACACTTTGTTTAATAAAAATAGAAAACTGCAAGAGTTTTTCGTGGGGGAAGAAGGAAGATGGGATCTGGACACTCAGCTCCCACAAAGATAGTGCATCAAAAGACTGGCGATGTCACCATTGGGCTCATTAAGGCGCAGGCATCTGTCTCTCTATGATGAAATTTCACGCGCACCTAACAGGCAGCAGTGAGACCTCTCGAACATTTTCGCACATCGGAGCGCCGTAAGCATGCTATCATAGCATGGAAATGAGCGCTGTATAAGTACTCAAATCAATCAATCAATATATACTTGACATTGAATTTGTACTAATTTTAATCTAAAAAATTTTTTTTTTCAGATTTAATGGGACAAGAAGTGATTTTTTTTAAAGAATGAGGGAATTTTTTAAAATCTATATATAATGTTTCTGTGGGTCTCTTTAAATATGTGGTGTTTAAAATAATTACAATTAAAAAAAACATAAATCACTTGAAACAACTTTAGCGTTATTGAAGAGCTCACAATAAATAACTAAATGTAAGAGATAATAGGTAGGCTTAAGTGAAACATTTATGTACATCAACATTTTTCATTTGCAATACATTAAAGATTAAAATAATTGTTCTCTGAAGTGAAAATTATGTGTGACTTCAATGAGGTCACGTCTTAACTAGTAGGGTTTAGAGCAGCGTTTCCCAACGTGGGGTCTACGCCACACAGGGGGACAATTTGATTGTTTAAGGGGGCAATTGGACAATAAGCTGTCTAGAGTTTGCTCTATTTACAGCTCTATTTACTGCTCTATCTACTGCTCTATCTACTGCTCTATTTACTTCTCTATCTACTGCTCTATTTACTGCTCTATCTACTGCTCTATCTACTGCTCTATTTACTGATATATTTACTGCTCTATTTACTGCTCTATCTACTGCTCTATCTACTGCTCTATCTACTGCTCTATATACTGCTCTATTTACTTCTCTATCTACTGCTCTATTTACGACTCTATTTACTGCTCTATTTACTGCTCTATCTACTTCTCTATATACTGCTCTATTTACTGCTCTATTTACTGCTTATCTACTGCTCTATCTACTGCTCTATCTACTGCTCTAGCTACTGCTCTATTTACTGCTCTACTTACTGCTCTATTTACTGCTCTATTTACTGCTCTAGTTACTGCTCATACTTCAACTGTCCATCGTACTCTTGAGGTTAGTTATGGAATTTCCACACTCATCTTGGAAAAAATCGTACTATAGGAGAGAATTTAATTAAACTATCAATATAATCATTAGTTAAAACGGTTCTGGAAAAATTTTGACAAAGACGTGAAAGCTATGCCACTGAGAACAATACTGCTAGCAGAAGAATGGATGAAACTATTGTAGATATTGAAACACAATTGTTGAAAAGCTGAACACACAAAATTAGCAGTGCAAATAGATGAATCAACTTTGAGAGACAGTGAGGCTGTATTTATACATAAGATATACTGATAAAGGGTATTTTCCTGAAGAAATGTTATTGTTCTGTAAATCATTAGTAAGCACCACTTCCGCCATATATATATATATATATATATATATATAATATATATATATATAAATACTTATAAAATACGCTAAAAGACTACTTAGATTTCAATAATATACGAATGAAAAATATAATATCTTGTGCTGCAGATGGTGCCCCTAATAAGATGGGCAAGAAAGATGGATGCTTAAAATTTATGAAAGATGAGATTCCAGAAATGCTTCTTGCGCAATGTGTTATTCATAGGGAAAACTTAGGAGATAAAAACACTTCGCGTGTTCTAAATGAAGTACTAAATTCATTTGTAAAGTGAATGAAATGCTACTGAGGCTAATGCCCAAAGTAAAAGTCAATTCAATCTATTTTGTGAAAAAAAAAATGCAGACTATGTGAGACTTTTACATCAATAAGATGGTTTTCGAAAGGGAATTGCTTGAAAAGATTTATGGAACTATTTGATTTTCTAAAGAGACACGTCTGATATGAAGTATATGTTAACGGTCGATGGTAAAACATTTGTGAGTTATTTAGCCGATATCTTTGAAGAACTGCATACACTTAATACCAACTTCAAGGAACAAATAAAACTCTTGTCGATGCAAAAGCGAAGATATTTGGTTTCATTACCTTAATTGAATTATGTCAGAAAAATATTTACAACAAACTTTTGGAAAGTTTCATTGGCTCCAAAAATGTGGAGTGACTGACACCCTTTACATGTTAGTGTCGATTATCTGAAATTGTATTGGCCGATTTAAAAGAACGACTTTCTGATTTTAAACAAATTGATTTTCCAACTTGGATTATGCAGCCCATATTAGTGGATTTGTCTGCTATTTCAAATATGCAGTATCAAGAAGAACTTGCAGAAATGCAAAATGATGAGTCTGTTAAAACTTTATTTTTTATAAAAGGAGCGATGACATGGCTTTGTGAAGAATCCGAAATCAAATATCCAAATTTAACCAAAATGTGAAAAAAACTATTGTTACCCTTTTAATCTTCGTAATTAGCAGGATGTGAATTTAGTGCCCTACATTTTTTGCTGCAAAAATATAAAAAATTGGCTGGATATAACACAACGGAGAGACTTGAGACTGAAATTAACTAAAATGGAACCTAACATAAAATCTCCTTGAAGCAAGCATCAAGCATAAACATCTCACTAAATTTAAATAATAAATAATTTCTAAATACAATTATTTCGTACTAGAACTTCAGTTCTCCGTTAAATGTTTTGAAAATTTACTTACTATGTTTCCTCACCAATTTAGTAGTGATTTCTTCCTAAAACCTATCATTTACGTTTCCTCAGTGATCAAACATATTTTTGAATATGAAAAATTATGTATATGATACATGGGGGGCATACCAATTTTAGAAAGGCCTAGGTGGGGCATGGCACAAAAAAGGTTGGGAAATACTGCTATGTATATCTATGTTATTGCTGGTGATATCCCCCCAAAAGATGCTACTTTAATTTGAACAAATAACTTGATGGTTTACGTTTTTTTTAAAATAAATAAAATAAAATTGGCTATCCTTTGATTTAGTACAAACAGATTGATTTTTGAGTAAAGTATTAGTTCAATTTATAAAAAATAAATACATTATTGGGCTTTAAAAAAAAGTTATTACTTCCAATACTTCCATTGCTGCAACATTGATATGAGGAGTAAAAAGTATAGGAAATCAATAAAAATTCCCCAAACTAACGCATTTTGAATCGAAGTTAAGATTATAACAAAAACAATGCTCTATGAGCTTTTAATTGATATTTATTTTGATGATTATGAATTTGATAAAACTTGTTCTAAGTTAAGATAGCGGAAAATACTTTATTTTTAAACAGCCACAGAAATTCCCAAATCTATTTATAGCCGTAAAATTCCCAAAGTTTATTTGTGTTTATTCTTGATGAATGCAACGTTGATTAACAGCTCCCGGATCTTATTCAACTAATGATGTGTGAGGTTTCCGACATTTTTTATGACAAGATATATACAGAAGGTGAGGACATTGTTAGCCATGTTTATATTATTTGTAATAAAACAAAATTTAATTGACACATTACATGTCGTCACATGAATTTTACGAATGAATTGAGACAGAAGATTTGAGAAAGTTAAAAGCTTACGCCTACACACTTCTTACTTTACAAAACTTGCCACCAGTGCTTACACATTACAGTCGTTTTTATAATATAATTTGGATGTATCTTTCTAAATTAAATGTTTATTTATTTTTTGAAATTACATTTAAATTTAAAGACAATAAATCAATGATGAAATAATGGTAGTTTATGGTAGTGATCGGTTTACATTCACACATTTAAATTTAGATGTAAAGCCGTTACAAAATGCTGCGACATTACATTACAATAATTGTATGGGGAAACTCCATCAAATCTAAGCGGGTATCCATAAAAAGTATGTTATCCAATTTTTAGTATCTTACCTTTTACATGACATTACTACCTCCCACCCTCCATTTGTTTGTCTTACTTTTGTTGACAACTTTAAAACTTTCCAATAACTCTTGCAAATATATTTTTTAAAGAATTTCCTAAAAATGACGGCTGGTCCAAGTCAAAGGGATTAAAATACAAAGTTTTTTAAATAGGGAATATGAAAGAAGTTGTAGAAATAATTAATAATTTATCTATTTTTTTTCTCTTGTTTAACATATTTTAAATAGTTGAAATTTTTTTTATGGCATAATTTGTAAATATATATGAAATACATGTAAAAAAGGAGTTTATTTCTAGCTGCTGTCATCTTCATCAGTTGTTAATTTTTATGGATACCTTTTAAGAGCCCAATGTAGGGACTTTTCTGACCATTTGAATTTGAAATCTTTTGGTACTGATAGCCAATTAAATGTAGGCCAAACATTATAATAATGATTAATTTTCTTATATGATTTTTTTTTCAATTCATTTATAAAATTAACATTAGGGAAAATATCATCTTTGACGATAAATCTTTTCATTCCCCCTTCCATCCATTATTTATCAAACTATTTACTTCTTCACCCCGAAGCCTAGTTTGTTGATTTAATTTAGGGCCTTATCTTGGAGGCAACGTACATTTAAAAAGTGCTTTTTTTTTTTTTTGTAGACATTTTTATTCTAGGTGTAGGCGCTATATTAAAAAAATGCCCTATTTTAAAAAAAAATGAAAGTGAATGAAAATTACTAAATTTAATCATGAAAAGGGATAAAAAGAAATATCCACACAGCTTTAGAGCTTTACCAAATGGATTGCCATTCTGGATCAAAGCTGTGGATGTTTCTAGAAAACCTAAATTAGTGCCTTTATCCAGTTGCATTTTGTCTTGTATATCATAAGCCTACCATGTGTATGTTTTGGAAGGGGGGGGGGTGTTAGTTCGTCTCTAGCAGCATTTTGTCAATGTATGCCACTGCTCTTCACTTTAACGCAATGACTACTTCTCCAATACTTAAAGTTTGGGTCAACCTTTTGTTAAATATTATGACAATAAAATATATATTTTTTAAATATATATTTTTTGTTGCACAGTTTTTGGTCCCTTATTCACTGACAAAATTAGCTCACTTTCCCATTTTAATCCCTTACTTAACACTCTATATAAATTTATAAAATTTTATTCTTTGACAGATTCAATAACAGTAATTGTTTAAATCAAGACATCCAAAATGGATGTAAGTATTGGCTTATTTATACATTTACTTTGCCATTTGAGTTTAATTAATACAGAAAACAACATGTGTTTTAATTGATTTGTTTATAAATCTCATTTGTGAATACATTTTTTAAAGTAAAACATGAAAAAAAAAACTACATATTATAAACAATATCACAAACCAGTGCTGCATTTAAAATTAAATGTTGTAACATATGTTGAACTGAGTGTACTTGTATTCCTACAACATCCCCTGTAGGTGCCCCTCAAATAATGAATATCATTGCAAATTTGTTGTTTTATGTTTGCCAGCTGCTCATTTGCATCCCTCTACAAAAAAATATGTTAAAGTATAAGCAAATGTATACCTCTTGGGCAACCATTTATGTAATATTATAATATATAAGAAAACAATCTTAATGTTACCCTAGGGCATCAACTTATCAAAATTATACATTTTCACCCAAGTCACCAACTGAACAACATAATGTCCTTATAAAATAACATTGACCGATTAAGAAATTGGCATTATATTAATTTTAACCCTTTATGTTTCATTTTTATTTAAAACAAATTAATGCTATTCTATGTGTTCCTTAAACTTTTCATGTGTTTTAAACTAATTATATTTCATGTTTAAATTGTTGAGAATAAAATCTCTATCAATTTTTAAAAAAAAAAAAACTGGAATTTAATAATATATAACAGTTTTTTTTTTGGTTGCTTTTTTTTTAAATTCAATGTTTCATTCAAGCCAGATCTAAATGCCTTGCTTGGCGAATAAATTTATTCCACCAAGTTATTCACTCATAGCTGGACACAACAAGATATTTTATAAAGATACTTTTTTATTAAGAGCTGGAATGCAAAAAAAAAAAACCAAACAACTAAAAGCTGAGAATCACACACTAAGTAAATATATGCTAGTAAACAGACACACAGCTTAACAAGGTTGATAAGAAAGACAAACAAAAATCATGTTCACAGACACACAACTTAACAAGTTTGATAAGAAAGACAAACAAAAATCATGTTCACAGACACACAACTTAACAAGTTTGATAAGAAAGACAAACAGAAATCATCACAGACACACAACTTAACAAGTTTGATAAGAAAGACAAACAAAAATTCATCACAGACACACAACTTAACAAGTTTGATAAGAAAGACAAACAAAAATCATGTTCACAGACACACAACTTAACAAGTTTGATAAGAAAGACAAACAAAAAATCATCACAGACACACAACTTAACAAGTTTGATAAGAAAGACAAACAGAAATCATCACAGACACACAACTTAACAAGTTTGATAAGAAAGACAAACAAAAATTCATCACAGACACACAACTTAACAAGTTTGATAAGAAAGACAAACAAAAATCATCACAGACACACAACTTAACAAGTTTGATAAGAAAGACAAACAAAAATCATGTTCACAGACACACAACTTAACAAGTTTGATAAGAAAGACAAACAAAAAATCATCACAGACACACAACTTAACAAGTTTGATAAGAAAGACAAACAAAAAATCATCACAGACACACAACTTAACAAGTTTGATAAGAAAGACAAACAGAAATCATCACAGACACACAACTTAACAAGTTTGATAAGAAAGACAAACAAAAATTCATCACAGACACACAACTTAACAAGTTTGATAAGAAAGACAAACAAAAATCATGTTCACAGACACACAACTTAACAAGTTTGATAAGAAAGACAAACAAAAAATCATCACAGACACACAACTTAACAAGTTTGATAAGAAAGACAAACAAAAAATCATCACAGACACACAACTTAACAAGTTTGATAAGAAAGACAAACAGAAATCATCACAGACACACAACTTAACAAGTTTGATAAGAAAGACAAACAAAAAATCATCACAGACACACAACTTAACAAGTTTGATAAGAAAGACAAACAAAAATCATGTTCACAGACACACAACTTAACAAGTTTGATAAGAAAGACAAACAAAAAATCATCACAGACACACAACTTAACAAGTTTGATAAGAAAGACAAACAGAAATCATCACAGACACACAACTTAACAAGTTTGATAAGAAAGACAAACAGAAATCATCACAGACACACAACTTAACAAGTTTGATAAGAAAGACAAACAAAAAATCATCACGGACACACAACTTAACAAGTTTGATAAGAAAGACAAACAAAAAATCATCACGGACACACAACTTAACAAGTTTGATAAGAAAGACAAACAAAAATCATCACAGACACACAACTTAACAAGTTTGATAAGAAAGACAAACAAAAATCATGTTCACAGACACACAACTTAACAAGTTTGATAAGAAAGACAAACAAAAATCATCACGGACACACAACTTAACAAGTTTGATAAGAAAGACAAACAAAAATCATCACGGACACACAACTTAACAAGTTTGATAAGAAAGACAAACAAAAAATCATCACGGACACACAACTTAACAAGTTTGATAAGAAAGACAAACAAAAAATCATCACGGACACACAACTTAACAAGTTTGATAAGAAAGACAAACAAAAAATCATCACGGACACACAACTTAACAAGTTTGATAAGAAAGACAAACAAAAAATCATCACGGACACACAACTTAACAAGTTTGAAAAGAAAGACAAACAAAAAATCATCACGGACACACAACTTAACAAGTTTGATAAGAAAGACAAAGAAAAAATCATCACAGACACACAACTTAACAAGTTTGATAAGAAAGACAAACAAAAAATCATCACGGACACACAACTTAACAAGTTTGATAAGAAAGACAAACAAAAAATCATCACGGACACACAACTTAACAAGTTTGATAAGAAAGACAAACAAAAAATCATCACGGACACACAACTTAACAAGTTTGATAAGAAAGACAAACAAAAAATCATCACGGACACACAACTTAACAAGTTTGATAAGAAAGACAAACAAAAAATC
Source organism: Omphiscola glabra (assembly GCA_964017045.1). NCBI lineage: Eukaryota > Metazoa > Mollusca > Gastropoda > Lymnaeidae > Omphiscola > Omphiscola glabra. The sequence goes on along the minus strand of OZ024811.1, from coordinate 11,277,698 downwards.
ATCACGGACACACAACTTAACAAGTTTGATAAGAAAGACAAACAAAAAATCATCACGGACACACAACTTAACAAGTTTGATAAGAAAGACAAACAAAAAATCATCACAGACACACAACTTAACAAGTTTGATAAGAAAGACAAACAAAAATCATGTTCACAGACACACAACTTAACACGTTTGATAAGAAAGACAAACAAAAATCATGTTCACAGACACACAACTTAACAAGTTTGATAAGAAAGACAAACAAAAATCATGTTCACAGACACACAACTTAACAAGTTTGATAAGAAAGACAAACAAAAATCATGTTCACAGACACACAACTTAACAAGTTTGATAAGAAAGACAAACAAAAAATCATCACAGACACACAACTTAACAAGTTTGATAAGAAAGACAATTAAAAATCATGTTCACAGACACACAACTTAACAAGTTTGATAAGAAAGACAAACAAAAATCATGTTCACAGACACACAACTTAACAAGTTTGATAAGAAAGACAAACAAAAATCATGTTCACAGACACACAACTTAACAAGTTTGATAAGAAAGACAAACAAAAAATCATCACAGACACACAACTTAACAAGTTTGATAAGAAAGACAAACAAAAAATCATCACAGACACACAACTTAACAAGTTTGATAAGAAAGACAAACAAAAAATCATCACAGACACACAACTTAACAAGTTTGATAAGAAAGACAAACAAAAAATCATCACAGACACACAACTTAACAAGTTTGATAAGAAAGACAAACAAAAATCATGTTCACAGACACACAACTTAACAAGTTTGATAAGAAAGACAAACAAAAAATCATCACAGACACACAACTTAACAAGTTTGATAAGAAAGACAAACAAAAAATCATCACAGACACACAACTTAACAAGTTTGATAAGAAAGACAAACAAAAATCATCACAGACACACAACTTAACAAGTTTGATAAGAAAGACAAACAAAAAATCATCACAGACACACAACTTAACAAGTTTAATAAGAAAGACAAACAAAAATCATGTTCACAGACACACAACTTAACAAGTTTGATAAGAAAGACAAACAAAAATCATGTTCACAGACACACAACTTAACAAGTTTGATAAGAAAGACAAACAAAAATCATGTTCACAGACACACAACTTAACAAGTTTGATAAGAAAGACAAACAAAAAATCATCACAGACACACAACTTAACAAGTTTGATAAGAAAGACAAACAAAAATCATGTTCACAGACACACAACTTAACAAGTTTGATAAGAAAGACAAACAAAAATCATGTTCACAGACACACAACTTAACAAGTTTGATAAGAAAGACAAACAAAAATCATGTTCACAGACACACAACTTAACAAGTTTGATAAGAAAGACAAACAAAAAATCATCACAGACACACAACTTAACAAGTTTGATAAGAAAGACAAACAAAAAATCATCACAGACACACAACTTAACAAGTTTGATAAGAAAGACAAACAAAAAATCATCACAGACACACAACTTAACAAGTTTGATAAGAAAGACAAACAAAAAATCATCACAGACACACAACTTAACAAGTTTGATAAGAAAGACAAACAAAAATCATGTTCACAGACACACAACTTAACAAGTTTGATAAGAAAGACAAACAAAAATCATCACAGACACACAACTTAACAAGTTTGATAAGAAAGACAAACAAAAATCATGTTCACAGACACACAACTTAACAAGTTTGATAAGAAAGACAAACAAAAAATCATCACAGACACACAACTTAACAAGTTTGATAAGAAAGACAAACAAAAAATCATCACAGACACACAACTTAACAAGTTTGATAAGAAAGACAAACAAAAATCATCACAGACACACAACTTAACAAGTTTGATAAGAAAGACAAACAAAAAATCATCACAGACACACAACTTAACAAGTTTGATAAGAAAGACAAACAAAAATCATGTTCACAGACACACAACTTAACAAGTTTGATAAGAAAGACAAACAAAAATCATGTTCACAGACACACAACTTAACAAGTTTGATAAGAAAGACAAACAAAAAATCATCACGGACACACACCTTAACAAGTTTGATAAGAAAGACAAACAAAAAATCATCACGGACACACAACTTAACAAGTTTGATAAGAAAGACAAACAAAAAATCATCACGGACACACAACTTAACAAGTTTGATAAGAAAGACAAACAAAAAATCATCACAGACACACAACTTAACAAGTTTGATAAGAAAGACAAACAAAAAATCATCACGGACACACAACTTAACAAGTTTGATAAGAAAGACAAACAAAAAATCATCACGGACACACAACTTAACAAGTTTGATAAGAAAGACAAACAAAAAATCATCACGGACACACAACTTAACAAGTTTGATAAGAAAGACAAACAAAAAATCATCACGGACACACAACTTAACAAGTTTGATAAGAAAGACAAACAAAAAATCATCACGGACACACAACTTAACAAGTTTGATAAGAAAGACAAACAAAAAATCATCACGGACACACAACTTAACAAGTTTGATAAGAAAGACAAACAAAAAATCATCACAGACACACAACTTAACAAGTTTGATAAGAAAGACAAACAAAAATCATGTTCACAGACACACAACTTAACAAGTTTGATAAGAAAGACAAACAAAAATCATGTTCACAGACACACAACTTAACAAGTTTGATAAGAAAGACAAACAAAAATCATGTTCACAGACACACAACTTAACAAGTTTGATAAGAAAGACAAACAAAAATCATGTTCACAGACACACAACTTAACAAGTTTGATAAGAAAGACAAACAAAAAATCATCACAGACACACAACTTAACAAGTTTGATAAGAAAGACAAACAAAAATCATGTTCACAGACACACAACTTAACAAGTTTGATAAGAAAGACAAACAAAAAATCATCACAGACACACAACTTAACAAGTTTGATAAGAAAGACAAACAAAAAATCATCACAGACACACAACTTAACAAGTTTGATAAGAAAGACAAACAAAAAATCATCACAGACACACAACTTAACAAGTTTGATAAGAAAGACAAACAAAAAATCATCACAGACACACAACTTAACAAGTTTGATAAGAAAGACAAACAAAAATCATGTTCACAGACACACAACTTAACAAGTTTGATAAGAAAGACAAACAAAAATCATGTTCACAGACACACAACTTAACAAGTTTGATAAGAAAGACAAACAAAAATCATGTTCACAGACACACAACTTAACAAGTTTGATAAGAAAGACAAACAAAAAATCATCACAGACACACAACTTAACAAGTTTGATAAGAAAGACAAACAAAAAATCATCACAGACACACAACTTAACAAGTTTGATAAGAAAGACAAACAAAAAATAATCACAGACACACAACTTAACAAGTTTGATAAGAAAGACAAACAAAAAATCATCACAGACACACAACTTAACAAGTTTGATAAGAAAGACAAACAAAAATCATGTTCACAGACACACAACTTAACAAGTTTGATAAGAAAGACAAACAAAAATCATCACAGACACACAACTTAACAAGTTTGATAAGAAAGACAAACAAAAATCATGTTCACAGACACACAACTTAACAAGTTTGATAAGAAAGACAAACAAAAAATCATCACAGACACACAACTTAACAAGTTTGATAAGAAAGACAAACAAAAAATCATCACAGACACACAACTTAACAAGTTTGATAAGAAAGACAAACAAAAATCATCACAGACACACAACTTAACAAGTTTGATAAGAAAGACAAACAAAAAATCATCACAGACACACAACTTAACAAGTTTGATAAGAAAGACAAACAAAAATCATGTTCACAGACACACAACTTAACAAGTTTGATAAGAAAGACAAACAAAAATCATGTTCACAGACACACAACTTAACAAGTTTGATAAGAAAGACAAACAAAAATCATGTTCACAGACACACAACTTAACAAGTTTGATAAGAAAGACAAACAAAAAATCATCACAGACACACAACTTAACAAGTTTGATAAGAAAGACAAACAAAAATCATGTTCACAGACACACAACTTAACAAGTTTGATAAGAAAGACAAACAAAAATCATGTTCACAGACACACAACTTAACAAGTTTGATAAGAAAGACAAACAAAAATCATCACGGACACACAACTTAACAAGTTTGATAAGAAAGACAAACAAAAATCATGTTCACAGACACACAACTTAACAAGTTTGATAAGAAAGACAAACAAAAATCATGTTCACAGACACACAACTTAACAAGTTTGATAAGAAAGACAAACAAAAAATCATCACGGACACACAACTTAACAAGTTTGATAAGAAAGACAAACAAAAAATCATCACGGACACACAACTTAACAAGTTTGATAAGAAAGACAAACAAAAAATCATCACGGACACACAACTTAACAAGTTTGATAAGAAAGACAAACAAAAAATCATCACAGACACACAACTTAACAAGTTTGATAAGAAAGACAAACAAAAAATCATCACGGACACACAACTTAACAAGTTTGATAAGAAAGACAAACACAAAATCATCACGGACACACAACTTAACAAGTTTGATAAGAAAGACAAACAAAAAATCATCACGGACACACAACTTAACAAGTTTGATAAGAAAGACAAACAAAAAATCATCACGGACACACAACTTAACAAGTTTGATAAGAAAGACAAACAAAAAATCATCACGGACACACAACTTAACAAGTTTGATAAGAAAGACAAACAAAAAATCATCACGGACACACAACTTAACAAGTTTGATAAGAAAGACAAACAAAAAATCATCACAGACACACAACTTAACAAGTTTGATAAGAAAGACAAACAAAAATCATGTTCACAGACACACAACTTAACAAGTTTGATAAGAAAGACAAACAAAAATCATGTTCACAGACACACAACTTAAAGTTTGATAAGAAAGACAAACAAAAATCATGTTCACAGACACACAACTTAACAAGTTTGATAAGAAAGACAAACAAAAATCATGTTCACAGACACACAACTTAACAAGTTTGATAAGAAAGACAAACAAAAAATCATCACAGACACACAACTTAACAAGTTTGATAAGAAAGACAAACAAAAATCATGTTCACAGACACACAACTTAACAAGTTTGATAAGAAAGACAAACAAAAATCATTCACAGACACACAACTTAACAAGTTTGATAAGAAAGACAAACAAAAATCATGTTCACAGACACACAACTTAACAAGTTTGATAAGAAAGACAAACAAAAAATCATCACAGACACACAACTTAACAAGTTTGATAAGAAAGACAAACAAAAAATCATCACAGACACACAACTTAACAAGTTTGATAAGAAAGACAAACAAAAAATCATCACAGACACACAACTTAACAAGTTTGATAAGAAAGACAAACAAAAAATCATCACAGACACACAACTTAACAAGTTTGATAAGAAAGACAAACAAAAATCATGTTCACAGACACACAACTTAACAAGTTTGATAAGAAAGACAAACAAAAATCATCACAGACACACAACTTAACAAGTTTGATAAGAAAGACAAACAAAAATCATGTTCACAGACACACAACTTAACAAGTTTGATAAGAAAGACAAACAAAAAATCATTGTTCACACCAACACACAACTTAACAAGTTTGATAAGAAAGACAAACAAAAATCATTCACAGACACACAACTTAACAAGTTTGATAAGAAAGACAAACAAAAATCATCACAGACACACAACTTAACAAGTTTGATAAGAAAGACAAACAAAAAATCATGTTCACAGACACACAACTTAACAAGTTTGATAAGAAAGACAAACAAAAATCATGTCACAGACACACAACTTAACAAGTTTGATAAGAAAGACAAACAAAAATCATGTTCACAGACACACAACTTAACAAGTTTGATAAGAAAGACAAACAAAAAATCATCACAGACACACAACTTAACAAGTTTGATAAGAAAGACAAACAAAAAATCATCACAGACACACAACTTAACAAGTTTGATAAGAAAGACAAACAAAAATCATGTTCACAGACACACAACTTAACAAGTTTGATAAGAAAGACAAACAAAAATCATGTTCACAGACACACAACTTAACAAGTTTGATAAGAAAGACAAACAAAAATCATGTTCACAGACACACAACTTAACAAGTTTGATAAGAAAGACAAACAAAAAATCATCACAGACACACAACTTAACAAGTTTGATAAGAAAGACAAACAAAAAATCATCACAGACACACAACTTAACAAGTTTGATAAGAAAGACAAACAAAAAATCATCACAGACACACAACTTAACAAGTTTGATAAGAAAGACAAACAAAAAATCATCACAGACACACAACTTAACAAGTTTGATAAGAAAGACAAACAAAAATCATGTTCACAGACACACAACTTAACAAGTTTGATAAGAAAGACAAACAAAAATCATCACAGACACACAACTTAACAAGTTTGATAAGAAAGACAAACAAAAATCATGTTCACAGACACACAACTTAACAAGTTTGATAAGAAAGACAAACAAAAAATCATCACAGACACACAACTTAACAAGTTTGATAAGAAAGACAAACAAAAAATCATCACAGACACACAACTTAACAAGTTTGATAAGAAAGACAAACAAAAATCATCACAGACACACAACTTAACAAGTTTGATAAGAAAGACAAACAAAAAATCATCACAGACACACAACTTAACAAGTTTGATAAGAAAGACAAACAAAAATCATGTTCACAGACACACAACTTAACAAGTTTGATAAGAAAGACAAACAAAAATCATGTTCACAGACACACAACTTAACAATTTTGATAAGAAAGACAAACAAAAATCATCACAGACACACAACTTAACAAGTTTGATAAGAAAGACAAACAAAAAATCATCACAGACACACAACTTAACAAGGTTGATAAGAAAGACAAACAAAAAATCATCACAGACACACAACTTAACAAGTTTGATAAGAAAGACAAACAAAAAATCATCACAGACACACAACTTAACAAGTTTGATAAGAAAGACAAACAAAAATCATGTTCACAGACACACAACTTAACAAGTTTGATAAGAAAGACAAACAAAAATCATCACAGACACACAACTTAACAAGTTTGATAAGAAAGACAAACAAAAAATCATCACAGACACACAACTTAACAAGTTTGATAAGAAAGACAAACAAAAATCATGTTCACAGACACACAACTTAACAAGTTTGATAAGAAAGACAAACAAAAATCATCACAGACACACAACTTAACAAGTTTGATAAGAAAGACAAACAAAAAATCATCACAGACACACAACTTAACAAGTTTGATAAGAAAGACAAACAAAAATCATGTTCACAGACACACAACTTAACAAGTTTGATAAGAAAGACAAACAAAAATCATCACAGACACACAACTTAACAAGTTTGATAAGAAAGACAAACAAAAAATCATCACAGACACACAACTTAACAAGTTTGATAAGAAAGACAAACAAAAAATCATCACGGACACACAACTTAACAAGTTTGATAAGAAAGACAAACAAAAAATCATCACGGACACACAACTTAACAAGTTTGATAAGAAAGACAAACAAAAAATCATCACGGACACACAACTTAACAAGTTTGATAAGAAAGACAAACAAAAAATCATCACGGACACACAACTTAACAAGTTTGATAAGAAAGACAAACAAAAAATCATCACAGACACACAACTTAACAAGTTTGATAAGAAAGACAAACAAAAATCATGTTCACAGACACACAACTTAACAAGTTTGATAAGAAAGACAAACAAAAATCATCACAGACACACAACTTAACAAGTTTGATAAGAAAGACAAACAAAAAATCATCACAGACACACAACTTAACAAGTTTGATAAGAAAGACAAACAAAAATCATGTTCACAGACACACAACTTAACAAGTTTGATAAGAAAGACAAACAAAAATCATCACAGACACACAACTTAACAAGTTTGATAAGAAAGACAAACAAAAAATCATCACAGACACACAACTTAACAAGTTTGATAAGAAAGACAAACAAAAATCATGTTCACAGACACACAACTTAACAAGTTTGATAAGAAAGACAAACAAAAATCATCACAGACACACAACTTAACAAGTTTGATAAGAAAGACAAACAAAAAATCATCACAGACACACAACTTAACAAGTTTGATAAGAAAGACAAACAAAAATCATCACAGACACACAACTTAACAAGTTTGATAAGAAAGACAAACAAAAAATCATCACAGACACACAACTTAACAAGTTTGATAAGAAAGACAAACAAAAAATCATCACAGACACACAACTTAACAAGTTTGATAAGAAAGACAAACAAAAAATCATCACAGACACACAACTTAACAAGTTTGATAAGAAAGACAAACAAAAAATCATCACGGACACACAACTTAACAAGTTTGATAAGAAAGACAAACAAAAAATCATCACAGACACACAACTTAACAAGTTTGATAAGAAAGACAAACAAAAAATCATCACAGACACACAACTTAACAAGTTTGATAAGAAAGACAAACAAAAAATCATCACAGACACACAACTTAACAAGTTTGATAAGAAAGACAAACAAAAAATCATCACAGACACACAACTTAACCAGTTTGATAAGAAAGACAAACAAAAAATCATCACAGACACACAACTTAACAAGTTTGATAAGAAAGACAAACAAAAAATCATCACAGACACACAACTTAACAAGTTTGATAAGAAAGACAAACAAAAATCATGTTCACAGACACACAACTTAACAAGTTTGATAAGAAAGACAAACAAAAATCATCACAGACACACAACTTAACAAGTTTGATAAGAAAGACAAACAAAAAATCATCACAGACACACAACTTAACAAGTTTGATAAGAAAGACAAACAAAAAATCATCACAGACACACAACTTAACAAGTTTGATAAGAAAGACAAACAAAAAATCATCACAGACACACAACTTAACAAGTTTGATAAGAAAGACAAACAAAAAATCATCACAGACACACAACTTAACAAGTTTGATAAGAAAGACAAACAAAAATCATGTTCACAGACACACAACTTAACAAGTTTGATAAGAAAGACAAACAAAAATCATGTTCACAGACACACAACTTAACAAGTTTGATAAGAAAGACAAACAAAAATCATGTTCACAGACACACAACTTAACAAGTTTGATAAGAAAGACAAACAAAAAATCATCACAGACACACAACTTAACAAGTTTGATAAGAAAGACAAACAAAAAATCATCACAGACACACAACTTAACAAGTTTGATAAGAAAGACAAACAAAAATCATGTTCACAGACACACAACTTAACAAGTTTGATAAGAAAGACAAACAAAAATCATCACAGACACACAACTTAACAAGTTTGATAAGAAAGACAAACAAAAAATCATCACAGACACACAACTTAACAAGTTTGATAAGAAAGACAAACAAAAAATCATCACAGACACACAACTTAACAAGTTTGATAAGAAAGACAAACAAAAAATCATCACAGACACACAACTTAACAAGTTTGATAAGAAAGACAAACAAAAAATCATCACAGACACACAACTTAACAAGTTTGATAAGAAAGACAAACAAAAAATCATCACAGACACACAACTTAACAAGTTTGATAAGAAAGACAAACAAAAATCATGTTCACAGACACACAACTTAACAAGTTTGATAAGAAAGACAAACAAAAATCATCACAGACACACAACTTAACAAGTTTGATAAGAAAGACAAACAAAAAATCATCACAGACACACAACTTAACAAGGTTGATAAGAAAGACAAACAAAAATCATCACAGACACACAACTTAACAAGTTTGATAAGAAAGACAAACAAAAATCATGTTCACAGACACACAACTTAACAAGTTTGATAAGAAAGACAAACAAAAATCATCACAGACACACAACTTAACAAGTTTGATAAGAAAGACAAACAAAAATCATCACAGACACACAACTTAACAAGTTTGATAAGAAAGACAAACAAAAATCATGTTCACAGACACACAACTTAACAAGTTTGATAAGAAAGACAAACAAAAATCATCACAGACACACAACTTAACAAGTTTGATAAGAAAGACAAACAAAAATCATGTTCACAGACACACAACTTAACAAGTTTGATAAGAAAGACAAACAGAAATCATCACAGACACACAACTTAACAAGTTTGATAAGAAAGACAAACAAAAATCATGTTCACAGACACACAACTTAACAAGTTTGATAAGAAAGACAAACAAAAATCATCACAGACACACAACTTAACAAGTTTGATAAGAAAGACAAACAAAAATCATGTTCACAGACACACAACTTAACAAGTTTGATAAGAAAGACAAACAAAAATCATCACAGACACACAACTTAACAAGTTTGATAAGAAAGACAAACAAAAATCATGTTCACAGCATATAAAATTAAAAATAAATAAAACCATGTTAAGCATGTTCTTTTAAGCCCTGTATTAAAACATAAAACTGATTTGATTAAATGTAATGTACTATATCATCATTAATTTTATCTCAAACTGCATTATTTTTTTTAATAAACAGAATGTTCTTAATAAGATGTTATATTTAAATATATGTACATATGATTAGTTTATGTTAAAAACATGCTCTTTGTCTAATCTTCAAAACAGACAATTTCTATTTTCTGTCTATACATACATTTTTTCTTAAATTTTAGGAAACAATTTTAATTTGTTATAAATATTTATTATAAAACTTATAAAAGCAGAAACTTCTTAAAACAATACATTTTTTGGGCACAAATTTGAACTTCTATATCATTAATAAAGTTTTTTTTTTCAAAATCTGAGACCTACATTTGACAATACTACACAGACATTTTGTTTTTAGTTTTAATTTAAAGCTTTTACATTTTCAGTGTGTTTGAAAAAACTTATGTTTCTTTATAATATTATTATAATGACTTAAAAACACAAGAGATACATGTTATCTCATTAACAAAATGTTATATATATACATACATATTTATTTATTTTAACTTTATTTATTTACTTATTAATTTTTTAAATTTATTTAGTTATTTATTTGTAAAACTTTCAGCATTCAATGGGTTAATTAGAATGGCCATTTTTTTAACTTGCATGTTTATTATCTAACCCTAGGCTGGGGTACAACGCTAAATAAAACCACTAAGAATAATAATAATAATAATGTTTTAATTGATTTATTTTAAAGTGATCCATTATTTGGTTACTTCTAAAATATGGAGTGAATGAAAAAGTTATGGTCTTTAAATACATCAGTATAATTGTTAACAAGAGGATTATACCATTTAAAAAATGTCAAAATTGTGCTGAAAATGGTATACTGAAAACAATGCATGCATTATTAAGCTTATAAAGTGCATAATTACGTGCATTATTTCCCATATTTTGCTAAATCCCATTGTTACATGAATGATGTGCTCTTTGTAAAGGATGTTATCTATTAAATAATTATAAGTAAGATGGGAGGAAATACAGAAAATTATTTCATTTTTATAATCAATGCTAAATTTTCAAATGAAATGCAATATTAATATTTTTTTTTAAAAAAGTAGAATAATTAATAATTGAAGCATTTTAATTAATTATGAAATATTGCCTTGAGGTACAGCTCTTTAATATATGCCCTTACTTACAAACATTAATAAGGGTTCAAATGTTGGACACCTAAAATAAAAGTATCAATCCATTTTAGGAGATAGTGATCTCCATCATATTAATTTATTACATCTGTAGTTCTCTGCGACAGACAGATGTCTGCAAGATTTGGTGAAATGCACAAATCAACTATCAGATCAGCCAATGATACCATAACATAAAACGATGTATTATTAATTTTTTTTCTAAACAACAGATGGTGTAGCTATTAAAATTACTCTACTGCTCTTTAGTTATCCTTTTAGTTTCATCATGATGACCACTTATTCACAGATACATTGATGTGGCTTATCGAGTGGCCGTTGCGTAGCTAATGTTGGTACAGACCATGAATGGGCCAAGCTTGTATCTACCCTCCCCCTCCCTTTTTTTAAACACAGAACCAGCCACACACTCGACTGTACAAGCACAGAACCAGCCACACACTCGACTGTACAAGAAAAGAACAAGCCACACATTCGACTGTACAAGCACAGAACCAGCCAGACACTCGGGGTTCAACAAAGATTGGCACATTACTTAGGATATTTACATTTGAGATTACAAAATAATGTCGATTTTCTTTCATTTTTTTTACCCTGTAGGTGTAAATGAAATAACTTTTAATATTAGAAATTGCCCATAATTACGTTTAATATAAAGCTATCAAATTGTGCTCGAGAAAGTCTACATAAATTAAATGTATTTCAAAATTTTCTTTTCACAATAAGTTTATGTACTTTTAATTTGAGTAATTATGGTTCTATCATTAATATTTCCAAAAGGCCGGGAACTCGGTTAACAGAGCCAAACAACCACTAAACACTAACTATTCAAGTCTCGCAGACGACAATCGTTTTCAAAGTACATGTTGAGGAATTTGTTTATATGTCAATTGCTACTTTCTTTTTTTTTATTACATGTTTTGTGCGTGTATTTATTTGTTTTATTTGTTGTTTCTTTTAGTTTTATTTTGTTAAAATGTTAACTATTATCCAAATTAGTCTTCAATAATTTTTCAAGATGCACATTGAGCAATATTTAATTAGGAATACAAATTCGTTATCAAGTTAAATGCTTTCTTTCTAGAATGCGTTCACAAGTTTAAAATAAGTTGAAAGGGAAGTAAGCTTTAAAAGTTGTGAAATGAATTACATGGGCGACAACATTAAATTCTGTACCAGTGTTAAAATCTATTTTATTTTCCAACGGACATTATGATATCTCAATATTGACGCAGATTTTTAAGAATAAAGCTTTTGTGAAATAAATAATTATTTTTGATCAATTTCTAATTTGCTTCGCTATCATTTTTTGTTGTTGTAATTTGCAGATATTTCAAAGTAAATCAGGGATTCTCACAGAAAAACCAACATTTAAAACAAAAAACGGTAACATTTTAAATTTATTCTTTCCCTCACCCCCCCCCCCCCCGGAGCATTACCTAGATACCTCTTTAAAGAGTTTATATAAGAGAACGTTGAAAATGGAAGTAAGAGACAAAAGACTGAAAAGGGAAGTAAGAGAGAAAAGACTGAAAAGGAAAGTAAGAGAGAAAAGACTGAAAAGGGAAGTAAGAGAGAAAAGACTGAAAAGGAAAGTAAGAGAGAAAAGACTGAAAAGGGAAGTAAGAGAGAAAAGACTGAAAGGGAAGTAAGAGAGAAAAGACTGAAAAGGGAAGTAAGAGAGAAAAGAATGAAAAGGGAAGTAAGAGAGAAAAGAATGAAAAGGGAAGTAAGAGAGAAAAGACTGAAAAGGGAAGTAAGCGAGAAAAGATATATACAAAATATGGAAAAACCCTGAAAAAAATTACGTAACAAAACAACGAACTTGTGAGAGAGAGAGAGTGTGAGTGTAAGAGAGTGGAAGAGAGAGAGAGAGATGCATAAGGAGAGAGAGATTTTTAAAAAAATTTTTTTGGTAAAAAGATTATTAGATAAAAATTATTTGAGAAAATGAGATTAACAATTACATTTATATTTGTTAATCATTCTTAAACAATTTCAGAAAATTATACTTTTGACAGCCAAGAAGCAGATGGAACATGCAAGTGTCAAGAAGAAGATGTCATAGACCAAATTCAAGAAGAATTTGGGACCGGCAATTTTAAAGAAGAAATTGGCACAGCTGACAGTTGTACAAAGGAAGATGAAGCCAGTCTTTTATATGGTAAATCTATGTTCCTATGTGTTCTCATTTATGTTCATTGATAGAATTAGGAAAAACCCATTTAAGATGACATATCGAATACATATTTCTACGTCCGAAAAACTGCCATTTTTTGACCGAAATTTCATATCAGTAAAGTTATTGTTTTAAAATTTTAAATTATTGAACTGTTGAATGTATAAACTTGATCAAATAAGTTTCCATAACAAAGCAACTTTAACAAATAAATTAAACAGCTATGTTTTTGATGACCTTGCCAGGTACACACGAAACACAGGAGTTAGAAGGAGGAGAGGGAGACCTAATACAAAATGCCATTAGCTGTAAGAAAAATCCAGGTCACACACAGTTTATACCTGTCAACGATTTCAACTTAAGTCACCTTCCCAAAGGTTACCAAGACAACGACATTTTTGAATTCATCAAAGCTGTAGCTGACCTGACTTTTAGGGTAGATGTAAAAATGACCAGTACAGAAAGGCCAGAATTTTTGCCAAACACCAATCAAATGTATGCATTTTACAATAAGAGAGGAAGTAACACCCTGAGACTAGGGACTGGAATGGTTTGTAATGTGACCAAGTGGACAGAGGAATACAACATGGGAGCTTGTAAATGTAAGAGATGTGGACAATCGGACACACCCAGCAAAGTGTGGGGCAAGGTATGGATATACACGGCAACACACGTGGTTTTCGATGACCTTGAGGCAAGAGAAACCTCGTGCAGATTGTTCTACAACAGACATGACAGTCCACTGGTCACTCTTGATGGCTGGAGAGTTTTTGAGGCGGACATCGAGGAAGACAGGTGTGTATTAGAATGCATGACATGCGACGTAGACTTACTGGATCAGCTGGAAAGGATGTGGTGCCACTGGCACGATCTATGGAACAAGCTAACCAGAAAATACAAGAGTTTCAGCGATAAAGCCAAGGTGGCATTCATTGTGTCACATCCACATGGATGTCCTAAACAGGTCTCCGTAGGACAGTGGCTAAACAGATACATTGTTCGGGATCATGGCACCAAGTACACGCACACGGCTTGCACGTGTCCAGGCAGCAGTGGGGCCAACATCCACTCACTGGGTTACAACGCTTCCTACTATGTCCGCCACGTCCACAGTGGGGTCACCTCCGAGGGAACACATTTTAGTGGCACTGCTTGGGACTTGTCCTTAGATTAATAATGTAAACTATTATATATCATTCAAATCATTTACACCAAGTATTTTACTGTAGTATCAAACAAAAACATTACAAGAACATCTCCAGCATCAGTATCGACATCGTTAAATATAACAATCTCATCTCAAGTAATTTCTTATCTATATTACGCTTCTGGTGTGACTGCATCCGTTTCCTGCTGCTTCCTATTATTCCTAACAAGCTGGCTTCTTCCTACGCCGCGTATTTGATACTGGTAATGTATATTTGCGTATTAGAAATAGCCTTGTCAATGTTCTAATGTTTTAGCAGGAGCAGGAATGATAGCGTAATTAGTAATGGTGTGTTAGTAATGGAGATCATTATTTCATAAAGAGACGTTTGCTAATTCTCTCTGTTTGAAAGAAAGTATGGTTCAATTATAAGTTCAATAGAGCGCAAAACATAATTCCCGATAACTACGCTAAATGATATTTTAAGAAAAAATGTGTGCAAAATAACTTAGAATGAAATCGTCTTATTTTAAATATTTGAGTAGTAAATATTCGTGTTAAAAGTCGTTGGGACATAAAAAATATTAATAAAGCTCATCGGTGTGAAATTAAATGTGTTCAGTGACTTCTTGTGGGGGCAAGGGGTTTAGCAAAATGTGGGATTCTTAAATGTGCTCTACTTGAGTTCTAACTGGTTATAATATATTTATTTATTATAAAGAGTTTTATTTCCTTCACATTTGTCTCTCTTTAAACGACACTTATTGCATCACATTTGAATTTTGATTAAAAAAACAAACAACATGTATCAAGTGTTTTTCTAAAAATATTTCTTTTATTATATAGCATCTAAAGATTGTATGTCCATTCAGGTTATAAGGTAAAATAAGGTAAAAAAAAACATGGGAAAATGAAGTTATTGTGTACTTATTGAAAACATGGACGAGTTATTTTATAAATCATTAACATTAAAATATTTTAAACAAATTGACTCTAAGACAGACGAGAAAATATACGCCTAACATACTTATAAAAAGTGGTCATGGGGCTAGTGCCGGCCATCCCAGCAAACAATTATCTCCCCCCCCTCCCCCCAACAGAAGCAAGGTCGCTTAATCAGAGCCAAACGCTCACTAAACACTGACTTAACCGCTGACAACCCCATGAGCAATTACATCCTGAACAATAGCAAATGCTTCACTGTGCCTCGGAGTAACACAGTGCAACATAAACAATATTTCTTCCCACGCACAATTATCGCTTGGAACCACCTGGACAATACCAGAACCAGAAATATTTTCAATAAACTTCGATGAGTCACTTCTTTGTTTTGTCACGTGATATAAGTAAGCCTTCGGTGGGCTGTCTGCTACACAAAACAACACATAACAACAGATAACAGCTGATCAGCCATTATCATTAATTTTTAAGCAAAATGTTTGCCACCATCAGCGCTTCGCCCAGTGTTAATTAAAAATTTTACTTTTCCAAATATTCTTGAATACACGTGTTTTTTAAATGACATTTATAAATGTGACAAACATTTAATTCAGTTATGATTAAAGGAAGAAAGTTGTTTGAAGAAAAATTTGTGAGCGACTAGTGTGTTGCAGACAGCCTCCCGGAAGTCTTACTCGTACTTACTCTTATCACATGACAAAACAATCGACTCATCGTAGTCCATTGATTTGGCGATTTGTTCTCTCAAAGTTTTATCAAGGCCGTTTAATATAAATACTTTTTTGTTGCATATACTTTTAATAATTTGTTTCTCAAAACGTGAGGCTGCAAAGATGCAGTGCGGTGCGCATTTAAATACAAATTAAAATAACGCGTTGAAAGTATTGGTAGCATAACATTCTGTCAATATCAACAGATGTAATTCTTAATGTATGAAAGATGGTATGATGTAATTGTAAGTTTAATAGTGCGCAAAACAAGATTCCCGATAACTGCGCTAAAAAATATTTTTTTAAATACAAGAGTAAATCTTTCCAAATTCAATTTTAATAATATCATTATGTCATAACCAACGTTAAACGATTAGATGTACCGTATCTTAACGGTATAAACCGAGACCTGTGGTTGAAATTGGAACCGTTGGAGTGCCTAAGGGGGGCAAAAAGTGTCGACCTCTCGGTTCGTCCTTTTTGAAAAACGTCAATTACAATAATTTTTTTTTTTTTGCGTGGGCGCTATTTCGTGAGTTTGACCAGGGTGAGAATTAATCATGGTAAGATACTGGTTAACACACAGTTAACGTCATACCCAAAGCATGATCTTGAGGAGGCCAGGGCGCTGGGAGAGTCACATGTCAGTGAAATTACGGCCCACCATATGGACCTGGTCGCCACAGTAACAAAAGGATCTTTGAGGAGCGAGAGCTCAAGCGACCCCTCGCCTCCCAAATCAGCCATCAGGGTATATAAATTAATGACTTATAGTTTGTTACAAACATACAGCTTTATTTCTTTTCGTAAAACATTAGGTTCTTTAAAAACAATTGTAATACTGTTTTTTTAACAAAAAGTTGGACTGTTTGATGCAACCATATTCTTTAAATGTACGGAAATTCATTTACGGTTACAACAGTTCATTTCATGATATACGAAGTGTAAGACATTACATTAAATCGTTTGTGGGGCGCATTGAGAAATTGAATTGCCCCGTACAATTGCAATGGATCGGTCGGGCCTCTCAGGACATTTTGACCTTTAATGGATAATATTTCATTAAGTCCAGTTGTGTTCAAATAAACTTATTTGATTATTTTTTTTCTGTATTATTAATAAAGGAAGAAAAAATAGTTGTTTTTTTTTAAAATGTATGAGAAATAACATGTTTGAGTGAGGACAAAAATAATATAATGGAATGTCATCATGTTTTTGAGGACATTTCCATATATCTTTGCTATGGTTCGCAAAGCAACCAATTGTTTTTCCCACTTACAGGTCTTCTGCAGTGCCTGGTCACATTTCTTGAGGACTAGGGCTTCTAGTTTGTTTCCAGATAAATACGATTTCAACAGACTTTTTATAAATTTCTGTTTCGAGAAATTTCGAACAGTTAATGCTTATAAAATGTAAATTATACTGAATATGTTCCTAAGTATAAATGATAATTTTTCATTATGGTATCTGAAAAGAGCAAAATAAATTATGGGAAGAAATGAAAAAAAACGTAAAAAAAAAACCAACGAACGTGTCGGCAAGAAGCCTTCTTTAACGAAGTGATAACAAAACTTAAAAGGAACAGCTGCAATGTAATCGCTATGATATTGCAATATATGGCCCAATTGTTAAAAGTACTAATGCGTTCTGTAATTACGTTTGGTATTTACAATTTTTGAATCCATGCCCTTATTATTATAATTATCGTCATCCCTTGTCATGATTACTCCTGGTCCTATTCCGGTGTGCTTATTAAAATTGTTCTTTAAATTGTTATTTTAAAATTCAGAAGCAACAAAATTAGAATCAATTCACCATTTTTGCCATTTGTTTCGGATTCAAATTGCAACATATTTTTGCTAAGAAATTCGAACGTCGAATGCGGGGCTCAATTCAGTTCAATGAAATTCTCAAATCGAGACATGGCATTCTTGCAACTCGTCTTTTCCTATAAATCATTTGTGAAGACTGATCATATTGTCTTTAAAAAACCCTAGACCATTTTCATTGGCACCAAAACTTTGATTTGGATCAAACATTTGGTTCATCATACACAATTATTTGTTGATTAAAATAAAAGCTCTGTTCAATTTCTAGAACGCCCAGGCGGTGCCTCAGTTTGAACTTCAAAATCCTTTTGTTGTTATCAAAAAGTTGCATTCAGCAATTTGGTCAATATATATATATATATATATATATATATATATATATATATATATATTTAAGCTTC
Organism: Omphiscola glabra; assembly: GCA_964017045.1. Lineage (NCBI taxonomy): Eukaryota > Metazoa > Mollusca > Gastropoda > Lymnaeidae > Omphiscola > Omphiscola glabra. Next base: position 11,258,643 of record OZ024811.1, on the reverse strand, counting down.
ACTATTTGCAACAACGAAGTCATGTGGAATGATTCTCTTTGTTTGTACATATCTTTTAATCAATTTACATCAATGGGATAAGTGCAGTTTTATAAATGAAATCTTGAGAGTTTTGGAACGTGTTTTCTAGGACTTATAAACCAACCCATGGCCACAGCTTTGGTTCAGTGAAAACGGTGATTAAGAATAGCTTTTACGGTCAGAGGATGTGTCCGCTGAAAGTAGGTCTGGCACGTTCAGTACCCGGTAATGTATTAGGTCCTTTGGCACTGTACAACTAACGTTGTCTAGAATAGACACTGTGTAACACACCCGGTTTATAATTGACACTGTATAACAAACTGCCTAGAATAGACACTGTAAAACTAGCCCGGTCTATAATTGACACTGTACAACAAACGTAGTCTATAATAGACACTGAATAACCAAGAGGTTTTAGTATCGTTTATATTGTATTCTACGGACCACTTGATCGTTCTCAAACACTACTTACTGTACACTTCATACACTTATATTGATAAGTAACAGTATGATGAAGAAGCATACATGTTCATGCACAGTGTTTCCCAAATATGTTAAGAAATATTTTTAAAACATTAATATTTAAGATGACGGATGAAATAGTTTTTTTTTAAAAGAAAAAAAAAAAAAGAAAAAAAAAATACTATTAAAAAAAAAAAGAAAAACAAAACTAGATGCTAGATTCTAAACACTCTAACGCCGAATACAACTTTCCACCTTAATATATGCAGTTGGCTGAAAATGGCACACCTCCATATTAAAAAAAAAATGGGCGCCCCTGGCGGCACGTTCCATAAACACCATTCAATACGCCCATGGGGAATTTAGCTATGTCTCGTGTCATGCCGTATGCAAAATTATGAAGAGAATAAACTCTCAGGAAAAATTAAAATTGAACCCTTCAATTTACACCCTGTCCGTTATGGTTGAGCGTTGTTAAGCTTCCCTTCAGGTTGCATGTGTGTCGCGTGACAAAATAAGCGATACAAGCCTGAAGAAGGATTTTTTTTTTTTTTTAAATTTAAAAAAAATTAATGAAGCGAAAAAGATTTTACACACTAGTGCTTTCATCCTTCATTAATCTTGAAATTGTTTTGCGCAATTTTCAGGCAACTTAAGAGTTCTTTTTATTTGTTTCGTGTAACGGGGGTGGTAAAAACCTTGTCCCGCTCTGCCCAATAAACGTCCTAGTTACGTCACTGAGTTCGTTTTACTTGTTGGATCTACGGTTTAGTTCTATTTCACGTAAAAAGAACACAAAAAAAGCTTTCATTATTAGATGTTAATGATTAGTCCAATGCCATTGCTTTGGCTGTTCACGCTTTAAAAAAAATATATATGACTTACGACATATTTAAGGTCAAATTAAAAACCAAAAAAAAAAATTTAAAAATTGCTTAATAAAAATGGCATTGTTCCCTGGTACAATTGGAATCTTGTCCACTGGTCTGCCATACTTAAAGTTTGAAAATCGTTTCTTTATCAGACAGAGGCGTAGTTAAAGTGTTTGGCGCCCGGGGACAAGATTCATTTTAAAGCGCCTCCTTTTCTATTTTCCACTCTCAAAACCCATTATTCATCAATGCAATTATATCAAAGCACAATTTTGCGCCCCTAACTACTCCGATGCCCGGGGACATCTGTCCCCCCGGCCCTTACTTAGCTACACCTCTGCTTGCAGACGTATCACACGCAACAGCCAACAGGACAGGTCTATTGACTTTACTTTGTGTTTCTATTTCACGGTTAGTTCCAACACGGCGCATCGACTTTCCTGGAATGGCAGCGTGACACGACAGCCCCGTTCTTCTAGCCACTTGTTGTTTCAAATCAGGTCTGATTAACTGTTAAGTTAAACTTTTATTTGTCTTCTGGCTTCTAAATAGGCTACTAAAGTTAAATATTATTATTATTTTTTTTTAAATTGAATGGGTGCCTACCCGGTTGTGAATTATTCTCTCACTGCATTTGTGTCCAACAAGGGTAAAGGTAAGACACATTGATTGAATAAATGGTGGCTGAGGAAACATGTTAAGCGACGTTGAAGTGGGCAGATTTATACATTGATATGTGTCTGTGCGTATATTATTTTATGTGTCGTTCTAGCTGATGGAATATATATATATATATATATATATATATGCTTATCGTTTTATTTCTATGCGTCTCTCTAAAGATCTATCGATGCATTATGTGTGGTACTAAAATATAGTTTATGTAAATAAAAGCAATACTGATGACACTGTAATGATCTAAGTAAATTACTCATAACCACAGTGGATGTGATTCGATTTTGCAGCAAAAGGCGAAACACGTTGAAGGTTCTGATGTTTTTTAATACGATGCTATACATTTTTAAAAAATGGTTACAGGTGTCTTTGAAGGGAAATATCAAGCTATTTTTCTGAATTCTTAGCAATTTCACCAAATCAATAGTCGTGAAATATCGGGACATGTCTGGATTTGTGTTAATTTATTGGTTTATTTATGTTTACAGTGTATTTATCTCACTGGCTTGGTATAAACACTCAGTGCTCCTCACGCTGAATAAATCCATCCACCAGATAAACTAACTGAAATATCAGTTGAATTTTTTAACCCACCAGTTGTGCTAATTGACCAACAATTTGCACTAATTGGCCCACTAGTTGTGCCAATTGACCCATCATTTGTGCTAACTAAACCCTGATTTTGATGAAGTTGGTTGTGCTAATTGACCCATTAGTTTACTAATTGAAACATCAGTTAAACTAATTGACTCACCAGTTGTGTTAATTGACCTACCAGTTGACCTAACTGACCTACCAAGTGTGCTATTTAACCGACCATTGGTACTTATTGACTCACCATTTGGGCTAAGTGACCAACTAGTTGAACAAACTGAGCCACCATTGCTACGAATTAACCCACCATTTGTGCTAATTGACCATTTTTTACTAATTGAACAACCAGTTAAAAAGATTGACCTACAAGTAGAACGAACTATTCCACCAGCTGTACTTAGTTATCCTACATCCAAAAGAATTGATCCACAAAATAATATAATCAATCTGACAAGCTAAACTAATTGATCCATAAGATAAACCAAGCCATCCAAAAGCTAAACTAATTGTTCCATGACTTTAACCATGGCAAGTTATCCAAAAGTTAGACTCATTGATCCATGAGATTAACCAAGCCATCCAAAAGAAAGCTCAAATAATTGATCCAAGTCTTTAACCAAGCCATTAAAAAGTTAAACTAATTGATCCACGACTTTAACAAAGCCATACAAAAGCTATGCTAATTGATCCATGAAATTAACCGAGTCATCAAAAAGCTAAACTAATTTGATCCATGAGATTAACCAAGTCATCTAAAAGCTTAAGTAATTGATCCATGAGATTAACCAAGCCACCCACAAACTAAACTAATTGTTCCATGACTTTACCCAAGTTATCCAAAAGCTAGACTCAGTGATCCATGAGATTACCCAAGCTATTCAAAAACTAAACTAATTGATCCATAAGATTTACCAAGCCACCAAACAGCTTAATTAATCTAATCACAAAGGAATGCAACAGACCGTCGAGCCAGAGCTCTTTAGGTCTTTCCCAACATACCCCCTCCTCCCCTCCCAGCCCATTTAAAACTAATCGGGCCACGAAGCGGCACTGGGAGAATTCCGCCAACTGGAAAAGACCCACCCGCCGTCCGTTCGATTGATCAAGCAAGTGGGGCGTCCGAAGAGAGCGCCTGGCCATCTGGTTATGCTGCTCTCACATCACCAGCAATCGGACCTTCTGGGAACTGGGCTGGATACATTTTAACGTTCCTAAAAACACCTTTCCCTTCCCGGGATGGCGTAAGGCGCCATCTAAAATGGATTCCTACAAGTGGTTTCTACTTTGTGAATAAGTCATATTGAAATTGGGATAAAACGCTTGCCAGGAAACAATTCCTTTAGAGACTGTATGAACGAATCATCGGCATCGGTTGCCACAACCCATGTCATGCTTCATATCCATTTCATTGTACTCACATCTCCATCTCGTCGGCTTGTCTGTCCAAAGTAATGTTTTTGTTTTGTTTACAAGTTTCTTGTGGCCACCCGAAAGCTTGATTCTGGTGTGTCGACATCGCATCTGCTTCGTTCAGGGAACGGTGTGAGGAAAAAAAATTTTGGTGTGGCAAATCCGAGTATATTTTCATGTTCACAAATAAATTGATTTTTTTTTCTTCTTTCCATTCACAGACACACATTACATTGGATCTTATAACGTTTTGAAAGGAAACTGGGTAATTTAATAAATATGTGTTTATCTTATTAAGAAAAAAATTAAATACCTTATATTAAGATTAAATATTATATACCGTGCATAACACCAAAAGCAATGCCAAATAAGGAAATAATTCGATTTGGGACATTTTCCCCTCAAAAATAAATTACTTAAAAAGGGGCTGCCAGTTATAAAACATATTAATTTTTTTTTTTTTGGATAGGCCTATCATTTCGTTTACCTCGATACTCTTTTGGGGGAAACGATTTTTACGATTTAATTGAGGCAATGTATTACTAAATAGCATTGTTAAAAAAATATTGCATTTATCTCGTTATTAGGTAAATATCAGTCACACACTAGCTCATGTTATTTCATTAGAACCACTATTTTAACTTGTTATATTGTATTCTAGTGATTTTGAAAATAAGAAATAATTACCACGTCGACATGGTAACAAAATTTGCTTTTGTTATACTTCTTAAAACAGTACACGCATAACGACCTCATAGCTCTGACCTATTAATAAAACATAGGACGGAGATGTGGACCACAAAAAAACAACAACAAAACACGTTTTCCAATGAAGTTCGATTTTATTTTAATTCAAAAGTAAAAACAACAATTAGAGCAAGTTTTTATTAACAACTCTAGGAATTATTTTTTTTTGAAAGCACCATTTCATAGACGATGCACATACCATTTATCACAGATGGGGCGTGGCTATACGATTTAGTTATCATTCTGTTATTTTGTGTTGTATGTGGAAGGGGGTTTTTGCAAAAAGGGGGGGGGGTATCTAAAAAAATATTTTTATTTGTTGATTTTTAAAAATTAGTTCTTATTTTCGACAAAAAAAAATCTGCTTAACAAAATGTATACATTGATTAACTTGCCCCAATGCAACCACGAGTCTACTGTTTCTCACAACTTTTTACAAAGTGAAAAGAAAATAAATAATTTAGTGGTTGCTTAAAGGGCACCAAGTGAAATCACTGACTTGGCAGTGTTTAGAGATGTTCTAACAGATAACTAGCATAATAATAAGGAAAAATGCTGGTGTCTGAGTAGCCCCCTTAAGCAACCACCTGCCCGCCCCGCAACCAGTGATTAGCTCTAAGTGCAACCGGCAAGAAATCGGACTTGTCGATCACATTTAACACATTTCAAAGTGTTTACTGCCTATTTTAACCTGAACATAACCTTATCTTAATGTTAGCAACTCATTCGCGCCAAAACCTACTGATAAATAATGATACATAACATAATCAACAATTTTACTTTATAATTTCACTAAGGGGCTTACTCATATTTTTAAAAAAAATCAGTTAAAAGTTTTGAAATAATATTGTTAGTTTTGGTTCGTTTTTTGGTATAGACTGGGGTTTCTTTTTTTTTTACAAACATTTTTATAAATAGTAAAAGTTGTTTTTATTAAAATGATAAAATAATTTTTTTAGTAAACTGTATTATGTGGGGGAGGGGGGGAGGGGGGAAGCCCAACGGGTCTGAAACCTTATGTCAAAGGCATTAGACAATTTATTTCCGCTTCCGGTTGCACGAATGAATTACTAATTTACACAATCATCAGACAATTAGTTTTTTTAAAAAAATCCTTTATATTAACTTCACTTTTATTTGTGGGTGACTGGCTGGCTGCCTGACTGGCTGTCGGGGGAGGCGGGAGGGAGGGAGGGAGAATCATTTCGGACGGCTAATTGGCCCCATTCCCGTCAAACTATCGAACTGAAACGTGGTACATAGACGCGTTAACGATGACAGCACACTCTCTCAAATTTTCAGACACAAACACAACCACCCAAGAAAATATGTTTTCCTGTTTTCCAAGAGGAAGATATAATAAAATTCTCGATGACTGTGCTATATGAGATTCTTTAAATATAATCGCAAGTGCGTTAGGTACGTCATATTTTCTTTTGTTTTATCTGAAATACTTGGTGAAAATATTCTGCTATGTAAAAGTAGTGGGTCATTAGAATATTAATATACTAAGGGGGCGTGAAAAAAATGTGCCTTAGGATGGGTGAGGGCACTAATTTGGATTCTTATAAAGTGCGTTAGTGGTATGAATCTTTTGTTAAATTTTTAGCCTCGCTTCCATCGCTCCATATTACATTTTATTTAAGGATTTATGCGAAAAAATGTCTTTTAAGTTTTTTAAAAATGTATCCATCATGTTTTTATTTTTAAAAAAACAAAATAAAACTAAAATCCCTCTTTCAAACATGTATGGTTTGAAACCTCCCCACACACTAGATATAGTACTTTTACTTGTAAAACGATCTGTTTCTTGTCATCGAGGGGTCATATACAACCAAATTTGAGAGCCCTTGTTCTAAAGTAAGCTAACCTCGTTGCAAAATTTATTTGTTACATATTCTATAGTATACAACGTCTAAACTTTAAACTTTAACTTAAGTTTACAGCTGAACACATTTACAGCTGACCACATTCACAGCTGGCCACATTTACAGCTGACCACATTAACAGCTGACCACATTTACAGCTGACCACATTTAAGACTGTGGTATCAGCTTATATATTCGTTTTTAGACAGGTAAACTTCAAATTCACAAATGTCTCCCAAAAGAAGTTGTAAAAAAAAGTTTTCTTATCAAATTTATGAGGTGAATGACAGCCCACGTTTTAAAAGCTTACAGTAGATTCATAAAGGGCCCTTCTCATTTTTTTGGTCTTTTATACTGCCATCTGAGCCAAGTGTTTCCAGTCCTGGTCACATCATTGTTGACATCTCTTTCCCCGTGTGTTTTTGTGTGTCTTCTTGGTCCTCTTGATCCTTGACGTGTCTATACAATCTTCTCATTATATGGCTTAACATCTCCACCCCCAACTCCTTGATAAAAGGCTCAGTATTAATGTATTACTCGACTTCGTATTAGTATTCGTATTATCCGTTTTAAATTAAATACACATTGATTAAATGGCCAAGTTTTTTTTCTATTTTTGTTTAAATATATCTTTTTTTCTGATATATAAAATACAACATACACATCTCAAGCTTAAAATTGAGTTACACATGATCCTCATTCAAACTTCAATCGTTTGTCTTAATAATTAAACTGTTTTTTTTTACTAATACATGTTGAAACACAGCTTCATGTTTAATAAACTGTTATCTCGTTAATTACACATGAGCTATCTTTGAATTTCAAGCCAATTTGGTTTAAATATTTCAGTAAACTTTTTACCCTAATTTTTTTTTCAATATTTTCCTATTTTATAGAGGGCATACGACTGTGAATGTACCCCATTATATTGTGTTATTTAACTTATGTCCTTAAATTAGATTGACACATTAAATTTAACATCAAATATACATAACGATATCATGAAGTCAACGCTGCTCATTATACATTTGTATCTCAAGAAAACACAATGTATTTAATACATTTCTCAAACATTATTCTTTTAAGCTAGTTATGGCAATGTCGATTTTAATTACTTACATGATACATTTTAATCAAAACCAATTGTTTTTACCTCAATAGTGACATCGGAAGACAACTCTGTTTCAGGGGACACCATCGAGGTATTTATTATATTTTTTAAAAAGACATTTTGCAGCATTTCATTTGAAATAACTTATTAGGATCTTATACGACATGAGAGAATGCCTAATTATATTCTAAATATATCGAATTGAGGTTTGCTTAATAAGATTAAGACTAATAATTTTTCAGGATCTCATATCTGAAGGTAGCATGCTACAATTTGTTTCTGAAGTCGAGAGAATCTGGAATGTGGTTAACTCATTAACGGGTCTCGAGTTTGGTATCATACCACCTATGAGTCCATCCCCAAGTCAAGAAGTCGGACATTGGCTAAAACTTAGCAGGGACATCATCCCGTTTGTGTATGTGACTCCAAGAGGAGAAAAAATTGATGGAGATAGATTGAATCAAGATGGTCACGATGACGTCAGATTAAAGTTCTATACAGCTGCACTGCTTATCACCAATTACATAAATTGTGTGATAGAACAGTTGAAGATAGAAGCCTTCGATGTAAGTCAAGTGCTGAAAATAGATGCAAATGAATCGTTTGGGTAACATAGACCCCTTCCCCACCACCCAGAGCTAATGATTTATTTGTACCCACTCAGATCAGCCGCAACACATGGTCATTTTAAACATCTTTAAAAACTGCTTCATGCGTTTATATAGTACTGAAAATTCCAGTTGTGGTAAAACGTATAAAATATTTTCCTTTTACAATTTCAGGAGGTACGCAAAGTTACAGAAATGTTACAGAAGTTATACTCTATACTGTCGTCCTTCGTGAAAGATGTGGGCACTTTCATGGTATCAATGAGAAAGCAATACATTTCTTTAACAGTTTCAAAGATCGAAAAGCTTAGATTAACAATTGATCAAACATTTCGGGATGGTCAATTCGGTCTTTTATCAAGAGATGGGGTGGTTACAGTTACAGAAGGGGAACTGCTGTGTAGCATTTTAGGATTGTGCCCTAAGTTAACAAAGAAGATAGGACGCATGAAGGACGACATGAGACTGCAAATTTCACCATTTTGTTTCATTACGAAAATCATGGAAGATAAAATGGAAAATATGCTCTTGAAGAAAACCTGTACATTCGAATTGGATCTTAAGTTCCCTTTGTCGTCGCTAGGTTTCTCACAAGAAGTGTTCCAAGAAATATCAAAGAGCATCAGTTCTCAAAACGAAAAAGAGCATTCCCCCATTCACTGGGCTAAAGTATATCTGGAAAATCTCTTTTCAACCCACCCACTACTAACGATGTTGTCATTTTTTCCTAGGTATGCCGATATAGAAATGAATCGTTGGTTTGATGCCCATGCTGAACAGCGTGCAGCAGGAAATGAAAATACAATACAAATCTGTTTCCAGATGATTAAAGTCGCGACTGATGATGGTAACAATCTTGACTTAACATCTGATTCGATAAACGCTATGTTTAACCTTGACGGTCACACACTTTTGTTCCACGGAGCTAAGCACGCAATGACTATCGACCTCATCTAAGGTACGGTGGACGCAGACAAGATTTTTCTCACAGAGACGGCTTTACTTGTCCGATCACTTCAAAGCTGCCAAGAAGTTGGCCACCAGAAAGGGAAGTCGTCCCAACGCTGTTATCGTGTATAGGGTCCCAGACAGCCTGCTCACGCTTGGAGAAACGTCGGGTCTAGATTTAAACGAAGACAGAGATATGTGGTCAAGTGTTGTTAAATACCACAGATCTGGCTGTAAGGTTGAGCTAGACGTTCCACATACGGCTAATCTTTATAACCGATCATTCATTAAAGGTCCCGTCTGCAGAATCGGATATTGTAAGAAAATAAAAGGTATATTGCCTACTATTAAAATAAATCGTAGGAGGGAGGCCCTGCAATATTGTATTCGAAATGAAAGCTTCGCTCTTGCTGTTAGTTCGTGTTAGACAGCTTTGTTATTGAAGGTTGGACATTATCAAATTTGAGAATCAATATTATTTATATGCCCATGTGACCGACTTCTACATGCCTTCAAAACTGGCGCATTAAAATGTCTATTAACTTTAGCAACAAATCATTTTGCTTTCAATGTACATGAACCAACATATTTTTTAAAATAACTTCAAATGCCCGGTTAATTCTCAAAAATGAATTGTCCATGTTGCACACACTTCAATAATGTTTTGTAAACGTACGCATGTTATCTTTGATCGTGTTTATCTCCCTTCCGCTTTTTAACTAAAAACTCGCGTAATCGTTCCTTTTTAATTGCAATAGTCCTAAAGCTCTCGATTGTTCTCGAGAGAATTTCCTAGAAAGTTCGGGGAACAAATAACTAAAATAAATTTAAATTGTATCAACACCTGGTATTTTGCTAATATTTTTATGTACAGTGCGGTGAGCCCAGCCCTAGGCTGGGGTACCGCGCTATATAAGTCCACATTTTGATAATAATAATAATAGTATTTTCGTGCATCTTTCTGAGTTTTATTTAGCCATCATTTCATTACATTTACGTATGACAATTATTATCTTTTGTTTCGTTTTTGTTGTTTTTTTTAAATAATGTTTTTCTGCGTGTCAAGCTTTAAGATGTAAAGAAGTCAAAAATTCCTCATATTGCATGCAACAATCGCGTAAAATAACTTTCTCTATTTGACAAATGGAAGGAACCAAAAACGACCTTCAATATGCTAGAATGTGCCAGTGATCATACCCTGATCTTCTTCCTTCAGCCATTACACATGCTCTGCTTTTCGGATTCATTATCTTTTGATCAATGTGTTTAGTTTTACAATAACATCTTTCTTCAAATAGTTCTTCAAGTGAAGGATGTTTAGTTCCTAGCTTTCTTGATTAGTTGGTGTATTCGGTATTTAATATCAGACGATGAATTCCCACAACAGCGGGTAATTCTTAAATCATGTAGGCTTCCAATTGTTGCACGGTAGAATAAGTTAACGACTTGTTTGTTTACGCCGAAATTGTGCAGTTTTGTGAGGTAGAACAGTCTTTGGTTGAATTTCTTATACAGCATTTGGCCGTGCTCATGCCATGTTAGCTTATTATTAATGGTGACACCTAAGTTCTTATATGCCTCTACTTTCTCTCCACTTTTGTGTAATGATGGAACATTATTCCTTATAATAACACTTTTTGATAAAAAAATTTTTTACATTAATCATTGGAAATTTATAGAGATATCCATTGTAATCTCAAATTAAGAAGAATATTTAAATTTGATCAAATGCTAATGCAATGCTATCATTTAGTTGTGTTTTAATTTTTTTTTAAATTTTTCAAAATTAAAATTATAATACAATGTAATGATAAAACTGAATAAACAGATGACATAACACTGTTTGAGAAATTATATATTTATTTGTTTATATTAAACGTTTTTAAAAAAGGAGAAGAATCTATTTGTATTTTTAATTTAAAATATCTTTTAAACAAACAGCATAATATTATGTCTTTTAAAATGTCTCAAAAAATATTCGCAGCCAACAATCAATGGTAATGATTAATCGAATCCTATCCATTTGGATGATTAAGGAATCAAAAGTATTCTGTGCCCTATTTAAAGTGAAATATAAAGAAAAAAAATTCTACATAAATCAAAGCCTAATAGATCTGTTAAAAAGCGCAAACTTGAGTGGTATGGCCAAGTGACCAGAAAACATGGGCTCGCCAAAGAGATCTTGCAGGGCACTACTAGATGAGGAAGAAGAAGAGGAAGACAAAGAAAAAGATGGGAAGATAATATCAAAGAATGGACGGGATTAAAACTAGGCGATGCTATACGTAGGGCAGAAGACCGAGAGGAATGGAGAAGAATAGTGTACATGTCATCTGTGGCGCCCCAACGGTCGAAGGACTACGGGACTTGATGATGATGATGATGATGATGATGATGATGATGAATAGATCTGTAATCGCTTACTGGTACGATGTAAGTAAGAGTTTCGGTGTGTGATAACGATATAAAGGAAATTAATGAGGAACCAATTAGTTGTATGAATAAAACAATATCGGTTTAGCTATAACAGCGGTTACACATAATACAATTCAAATGTTAACATTTTGTCAAAAAACAAAAAAACAACAACAAATAACAACTACACATTCAATATGAGAAATTTGCCAACCAAGTCTGCTAAACTTAATGTTTCAGAAACGTTGCCTTAGACCACATCGGACACGCTCTAGCCATCAGCACGCATACTCCAGTAAACATAAGTTGTATCATAGCAGACACCATACATGCTCTAGTTAACAGGCATACACGTAAGAGCATGATAATAATATATCTGGTCACTTGTGTATTTCGTTTCGTTTTCACTATAAATTCACAGAAAGAGCTTCGATTTTCCTGGAGCCGTAACGAGGAACGAGAGCGCCTGTACATTTATTCATCTGTACTTTAAAATGAGTTCTGATAAACTTTTAGTTAACTTGATTTGTCTTCTCGATGAAGTAAACAGGTTATAGTTTCATTTTTTTTAGTTATAAGTGTGTCCACTCTTCGGTAAATTATTTAGTCATTGCATTTCTTACAAGGAAAAGGTAAGACACATTATTAATTGAATAAATAGTGCTTTGGGGGGCGGGGGGGGGGTAGTCGGCTATTAAGCAACGTTAAACTGGGCAGACATATACCTTTATATTTATGATGGACTATTTATATGTGCTTTTATTTCCCTATGTATGTGAGTATCTATATGTCTATCAATGCAATTTGTGCTGTTTTTATGTTATGCCTATAAAACAATATTAGAGTAGCTATTGTAATGATATTGCTTATTAGTAAATTATGTATAGCAAATGTGGTGTGATACAATGCTGCAATTATAAGAGAAACAATTTAAAGTATTAAAAAAATGTCAATATGGCGCTATTGAGATATAACTAATTAAATGTATCTTTTTAGGGAAGGAATGTGCTTTTTTCCAATAAGATAAGTTAAGATGAGATCAGATAAGATCGTAACAAATCTAGAATTTTATTTTATATTTTAATTAACTAGATCAGTCGTTCTCAAGCCTACACATGTTGTGACCCTTTAATATAGTCCATCAAGTTGGGCGACACCTCAACCACATTTTTTTTCCGTTGCTACTTTTAGCTGTAGAGTATATGTGTTTTCCGATGGACTTAGGAGAACATTGTGAAAGGGTACGTTAGACCCTAAAATAACATGTGGGCCGCGACCCAGTAAAGGGTCGAAAGTACCCTTTCACAGGGTCTCGGCCTACAGTTTGAGAGCGGATGAACTCGATGGTTTGATATAACGACCTAGTCGTGCATTGGTCTCCAAACTAAATCAATTGATTCACCTATTAAACTAATTCACCATTCAAATACATTAAGTAATCAACCAACTGTTATGTTTTTACATGTTTTATTTCCAACAATAAAAATTAACATAAATATATATATATAACGTTCTAAATAATGTTGACTCTATGTTTGTCTCCGGAACACACTGTTCATGCACACACTCACCACAGGCCCTGCGCATGCGCGCCGCTCCACCTAGTTGGCTATCTGTACGGTACAGTCCGCTTGTCCACTATAAAACCCCCCCACTAACAATTACAAGTCCAGTAACAATGGTGCTCGACGTTGTCTTTGAGACTTTCTGTGTAAGTTACAACCTGAAGGACTTGGGAGTCCAGAGTTTATCTTCTTCTTGGGTGAACTGGGAGTAGCTGGGTGTTGAAGGTTGGCGACTCACGGCTGTCGGAGTCATTGGGTAATGACATAGTGTCATAATACCCCGACCTGTTTCTGAATCTTCTTCTGCTCCGTACAGGGGGCGAATTTAGTCTAAATGTCTCCTATATATGGGAACATGCGTTAAAATATTTTCCTTATAAAGCCCCACCCCCGAGGCGCTAGTTGGCATGTCCGTCCCAAAAATGGCGTGTCGATAAAGTGGCGTTTGCCACCAACCCCCTGAAACGTTACCCGGGGCACAGGACCACCGTGTAGGGGACCTGCGCTGAAAGGCAAAGGTAGCGAACGGAAACTGCGTTAGAAAGAGCACGGCTGCTAGAAAGAGCACGGCTGTTAGAAAGAGCACGGCTGCAGGGTTTCCTACCAAGTGAAGTTGAAAATAACGCAGGGCAGTGGTTAAACAGGTACATGGCACTAAATACACGCACACTGGTTGCACGTGCCCAGGCAGAAGTGGGGATAAACATCCACCCACTGGGTTACAATGCTTCCTATTATGTCATCCACGTCCCCCAGTGGAGTCAACTTCAAGGGAACACATTCTAGTGGCACTGGACCGAACTTGTTCTTACATTGATAACTTAAACTATTATATTATATGAATCATGTATACAAGTCTTTTAGGGTAGTATTCGATTTTTTTTAAAGTCCACAAGAACATTTCTATAGCATTTCTATCGGCATCCTTAACTATAATAATCTCATCTTTAGAAATTATACGTTCATTGGGAATTGGCGTCGACAGGTTGTCGAGCGTGAGCTCTTAATGCCCCCCCCCCACGTCGCACCTCTTAAAAGCCCATACGCCGGGTCTCCCTGACGCCAAGGCGTGCGGCGGCACGCCAGGCCCTTTCCCGAACCTGGACTGCCCCCAACCACAGCCGCTTGGTCGGATTTGCGAATGGAACTGTCCCAGCCCGTGGACGACTGGTTTGACCGAAAACGCTGCATTTAAAGCCAGGGGAGTCGAGATGGTAAATTTACGTCCCACTATCTTTCCCCAGCCATCCCGCGGAAGCGTCGGACACCCTATAAGCGGTTTTTTTGTGTGCCTACAATGGGTTTTCAGCACGCAACTAGTTTGCGAAGTAGCTGGGAGGAAACGGACACCTAGGACCAGCTTTCTTGGTGCTGCGAAGTAATAATAATATAATTCTATTTTATTTATTTCTAAGAGTTTAAATGTGTTAAAACTTTAAGATTTAATCGTTAAACCAAATTTTGCTTAACGTTCACAAATCCTTAGATACGATGACATAATCTTAAATATGAAACGCCGTGGCGAATGAATGATATGTGATCTTTTATGGCACATACGATTTTAGTTAATTGGACTTGTTACTCTGGGGAAATTGGGATTGACCTTAAATTTATATATATTATTTATAGCCTCATAACGTGGAAACGGCTACTAACTATTACATAATGTATGAATGGTAACAAAAACACAAGTGGTCTTCTGTTTAAGATAAAAAAAAAAATTACTGAATAAAATAATAGAATTTTAAATTAAAAAAAAACATTTCTTCTTTTTTACATATTTTGCGTAGTCATGAAAATAGCTGTATACGTTTTTTGATGTTCCTTAAAATTAATTTATTGACAACAATATGACTCTCGTGGAATAATTGTGCGATTTGAATAACTGTTGCGTTCTTGCTGTAAGTTCTAAAAAAAACACAAGAATATCAGTCACATTAAATCAAGCACATACAACATGACTTGATTTTAAAAAGAAACAACAAAAAAAAAAAGGTTAAAAAAACGTTAAAAAAAATACACACAAAACAAAAACAAATGTAAACTGTATTTTTAAAAAAGGAGCAGAGCGGTGACCTAGATTCTAAAAAGGAAGATCAAGTCAAACTGGCAGGTGATGATATTAGGCTTTAGGTTTTTACCCGAGTAAGAAATCTTTTTTTTTTAAAAATGTATTATTACTTTATATAAGGACAATGCACCGTTTTACCATGATTCTTTCTAATTGATCAATTTAATGAATTTCTTTTACACCTAAGGCGAACTGAAAAGTACCTCAAAAACTATTTTTGTTTTTAATTATCTGATTAATAAATTGCTTATAAACCGATTTTAAAAAAAAGAAACAAGATTCCCATGGCAGTATTTTAAATTATTTAAGTCAAAACAAACAAACAAAAACTTTTATGTAATGATCAATTTCTTATTATTTTTTTTTTTTAAAGAAGAATTTTCAAAAATCACTGCATAATGAAACGGAGAAATTCAATGTTTTCAAATGAGAATGAGAAGAACAAGTGAAGGTTCAATATATTACTTCTAGACATGTTTTATACAACACTTATTTTTTTTTCTATGAATGAATGTTAGATATCCTACACAAATAGTCACCCCCTCCCCTTTTTTTTATATTTCATGGTAAATTTTATAATTTGTTGGCTAACATAACGTTTTTTTTTTTTTTTTGTAATTAAAATAGATTTTAAAGCCAACTACAGTTCTCCAAGCTTTTATGTTAAAGAAAGTTATATTTACAGACAGCTTATATTCCGTCTCGTTCTCGTGATAGGTCAAACAGTTGGAGAATAAGGTCACACGGGCAGTCAAGTAGATATTATGCAGGCTAGATCTCTAAACTTTACAATTTAATATGGACTCTAGTTCGTGATTCCAGAGTATGCACCACTGCCAAAAGTTTTATTATATATATATGTTATATATATATATATATATATATATATATATATATATATAAGAAACATGAGTTAACTTCGATCTGTTCAAAAGACTTTAAGCGAAAAAAATCGATTAAAAGAATAAAATTAATAATACATACACTGAGAGTTTAACGCAAATACAAACTTAAAGATCAGAGAATCTTATAGCTAACTGGGTGTGTGCACATATTGATCTCTACGACGTTGGTACAATAATTGAACCGCTCGGGAGTGAAGGAAGTTCTGGTACATACACGAAGTAGTCATTTGGGCGTTACTTTAACGTGGGCAGTTTTCTCTGAAAGGAAGTTTTTTGTCTTTGGGTGATTTTCTTTATTGCTAGTATTAAATTGTTATGAGATTGTTATACAAAATAATACCTCTATACGTTTACGTTCAAAAACGATAACCAATATTAGGAAAGGAAAACAAAATGTGTATGCTGATACGAGAAATGTCTTTGAAACACCGACAGGAAGGAGGGGAGATATATTTTGTTTTTGCTATGACTATAGAGATTTGCTATACCAGACAGAGATTTGTTTGTTATCTTTTGATGTGTGTTCGTAGATTTCTTTTCATCATTGTACCTTTTACAACCTTTATATATATATATATATTTAAATTGGTGGCCATCCCTGATAAAGCAGTTTGTTAATGCTTTAAGTAAAGACGGTTCATAAGATAGAGAGGACACATTAGGACACATTAAGACACATTAGGACACATTAATTTCTCCAAACTGAAATTGAAACCCAGGAAAACATTACAACCAGCCGGGACATGGTCGCTAAACCGGGACGATTCTCGTCAAACATAGAACTATATTGGTCAAACCGGAACACACTGTTTGTCTAACAAACGTGTGCCGCTCTTCACGCAATTGACTTAATTTTTTTTTAACGACAACACGAGACAAGAGTTTGATGACCTTAAAAAAAACGTTATTTGCTTTCGTTATTAATTAAAATGTATTCCGAAACTAACTGTTCGATTTTATTTTGTCCGATTCCACAGAGGAGACCTCGCGGGTTCTGTTTAAAGATAAGAAAAATTATTCCTTCACTGTCAGATCTTCATTCTCATCTTCAGAAAACATTCCATCCAATTTTTTATATTATACAATTTTTAAAATATTTTTTATTAAATTGATATTAGATGTAAATAAATTTTGCCACTGTACACTAAAAAGTGTGTGTGCAATTGTAATCTAAAAAGGGCAAAAGTTGTTATTTTTTAAATTTACATTTTGAAGGGGCAAATACTGTTATTAGACTAGAGCCTCTTTTATATCTAAATTTGGATCGGTTGATAAAAATTATTTTTTCTGACTGAATTGTGAAAGAACACGCTGTAAATGCTTGTGCGGATTTGAAAACAAAAAATGTCTCATGGTACATTCACAGAAAAGGATGATCGCAATTTTATAAATAAAATCTTTAGACCTTTGAACTTGTTGATGGAATTTCTGCAAAACATGTCAATGCTTCGGTTCAGGGCACACATAATTTATAAATAGCTTCTTTAGACAGAGAATAGTTGTGCTCTGAATGTAGACCGTATAAGTTCTGTACCCGGTAGTGCTTTCTTTGATTTGCATTGCCATTTTGAAATAAAAGTATGTTTAGATCCATAGCTGGTGGGATGGGGCAGAAGGGGGAAATATGTCCCCAGACGCCAAATAAGTGGGGCGTCAAAATGGAGATTTGGCATAGCTTTGAAATGTAACTTTCATAATACCCGATAAGATATCGTTGGGGGCCTGTAGAGATGAAGTTAGACGGGAACATACGCTAGACGGGAACATAAGTTTTATGGGATCAAAGCCATTGGGCGGGAACACAAGTTAGACGGGAACATAGGTTAGTCGGGATCAAATCCATTAGACGGGAACTCAAGTTAGACAGGAACATAAGTTAGAACTATTAAAACAATTGGTTCGTGGACTCGGGCCTCCGGAAACAGATCCTTCAATCCAGCTGCTAATGTGCGGTTGACTGTACTGCGGCAATACGGCGATCTAGTTGTGAGTACATTGAAATTTTAAGCTCAGCCTCATTTCGGCACAACCATCAACTTGAGAAATGCTCAGCTTAGGCCACACAGCACCCTAAGCCTTATATAAGGTCAAATACAAAGAACAACTACTAAATAAATCTAAGCCTAATAAATTTGGCATCGCTTACTGGTACGATGTAAGAGTGTCGCAGTGCGATAACGATTTCAAGGAGAAATGAGACACAAATAATGTGCGAAAATAAAACCATTAAGGTTGAGCTTTAAAAGTGTTGACACAGAATACAAATGCTAACGTTTTGGCAAAGAAAAATTAACAAAAAAGCACTTTCAGTATGACAAAAATGTCAACGAAGTCCCATAAACTTAAAGTGTGAGAAGCGTTGCTATAGATGACATCGCACACCCTCTAGCCAACCACACCCATGCTCTAGTAGATATAATTTGTACCATTTGTGACATGTATGCACTAACAAGTCTCTCGCAATCTTGCAGACATCACACATGCTCTGGTTAACATAATTTTTGCCCTAGCAGACAGGCGTGTACTAAGAAGTCACGTGCACTCTATCAGGCACCACATATGCTCAAGTTAACATAATGTGTGCCAGAGCAGACATGTATGCACTAACAAGTCACTCGCACTATAACAAAAACAACACTTGCCCTAGCAAACATAATTTGTGCCATGGCAGCCATCCAGACACTAACAAACAGATTAAGTATACATTTCCTTACAGTGAATTTAGTTTCGTTTTCACTATAAATTCTCGGAAAGTGCATCGCGTTTCCTGGAACCGTAGCGGGGAACGAGAGCGCCCGTTCATTTATTGACTCGTAGTTTCAGACCAGGTCTGATAAACTGTTAGTTTAATGTTATTTGTCTTCTGGCTGAATTAAACAAGTCATCTTTTCATTTTGCTACTTAAAATTGTGTCCACCCTTCGGTGAATGATTTAGTCATTGCATTTTTAACAAGGAAAAGGTAAGCCGTATTATTGTGTGCGTCTCTATGTCTATCAATGCATCTTGTGCGGTTTTAATGTTTTGCCTATGAAATCATATTAGAGTAGCATTTGTAATGATATTGCTTATTAGTAGATTATGCATAACAAATATGGCTGTGATGCAATTATGAGAAACAATTTAAAGGTTCACATATATGTTAATACGACGATATCAAGACAGCAATGCTTACTTGCATCTTTTTACAGAAGGACCGCGCGATTATTTCCAATAAGATAAGGTATGATCAAATAAGATATGATCAAATAAGATAGGATCAAATAAGATAGGATCCGATCAAAACACATCTAGACGTATACTTCTTACATTTTAATTAACTAGACCTGCACAACATACGGTCCGCGGCTGCATGCGGCCCGCAGGCCCACACTTTGTGGCCCGCCAGCACACACTTTGTGGCCCGCCAGCACACACTTTGTGGACCGCGAAGTGACAAAATATTCTTTTTTTTTCTTATTTCCTATATATTTTTCTCCCCTGTCCAATTTTCTTTCGGCCTTACATTTTGAGTTGTGCAGGCCTGCACTTATAATGTTACATCCTCTAATCTGGTCTGAGATTATTCTCTTATAGACCTGGCTAATATTCCAGCGGCTTGTCTCATCTGGTGGAAATCGCCGTAAATCATATTTTCAAGGCAAGTCTCTGCATCCTGACCTTCCTACCCCTCCGATTGCTGGGGCAGTCAAACACCACGTGTGATACCGTCTCCTCGGTCTGGCCACAATATCGGCAGTTATGTTCCCTTTTTTCATCGAATCTATGAAGGTAGCTACGCGTCGCGTAATGACCTCTCCTTATCTGGGTGAGGAGGCTCTGCTGTCATCTCTTAAGTTTCCAACACGGATCGCATTGCTCGGTCGCGGCATCTTCCGGTAGAGCTGCCGTCCAGTTTCTCCAGCGGCCCAATAGCTAAGCCACTTCTCAAATAAGTGAGGAGTCTTTTAACCAAGCGTGGACCCCGAGCTGGGTCATGTGTTTATCGGGTTGCGGCTCAGCCGCGCCTTCTCTTGCCAGACATTCCGTCCTGTCGTTCTGCGTCATCCTCCAATGTCCTGTAAATGAACTGCAGGATTACTTTGCCGCCTTTGGCATTGATGTTACCGTGCGGCTCGCGAAGGACTGGGCTGGAACGCTGCAGTCCATTGCCCCTCTCACACTGCCAAGGTAAAGGAACCTTAGCAGTCTTGCGTCCTCGCTCCAGTCTGTGCAAGCTGGGCCCAATTTTCGTAAGGTCTTAGCGTATAGTTCAAGTATGTGGGGCTAGAGTTTCTGATCCAGCTTCACCACCAAATACACTGGTGTCCGATCCAATTTTAGAGTTTTGAAACAGGTTAGTTTTAGCACATTCTGCCGGTTCGTGAATAATGACTGGACTGCCTTATCTTTACTCACGACCATCTTCCACATGTTCGTGTAAGCTTCGATACGATCGATGTCGTGCTGCAGCCAGATCTGCAGATGTTTGACATCTTTCCCTGATCACCAGATTACTAGATCATAACCGATTCCCCATGCAGGTCATGCGTCGGTGGTAAGCACTTGTTTCGTTATAGAAAGCACTAGAGTCTTGCAGTTACCATTCTTTCTGCGACTTTAAGTAAATTGGTCGGTGGCTGGGCCTGTACATGCCCTGGTTTTTCCATCTTTTGCTACTGTGATAAGCATCGATTTTTTTCTACTCTTTCGGCAGTTTTCCTGCAATCCTGGTCCTGTTAATGAGAGCCAGCAAAATTTCTCTCGCATGCTTACCCAGGTGGGTCAACATATTGTCGTTATGGACCTCATCGGGACCTTGTGATTGTGCCGTTTTGCCCTTTTCATAGAGTGGTACGCAATTCTTTCAATTTTAAATGGGCTGTGAAAACCTCTTAATGGGGCACAACATGGTGGGCACGAACTCGCTTCTTCCTCGGGTTCTGATGGTGCGACGTCTCTCTGGTTCTCTTATTCACTTCGGTGAAGTGTTTGTTGAGAAGTTTTAAATTCAACAATTGAACTAAGTAATCCACCACATGAAAAGAATTAATCAATCAACTGAACTAATAATCTACCGTTTGAACTATTAAATCCACCAATTAAACGAAATTAATCCAACAACTAAACAAATATATCAAACAATTGAACAGTTGACCTAGCAATTGAACTAATTAATACACCAATTTAAATAATTAATCCCTAAATTAAACTAATTATCCACCATTTGAACTAATTAGTCCACCAATTAAACTAATTATCAAACAATTGAACTAAGTAATCTACCAATTGAATTAATTAATCAACGAATTGAACTAATTAGTCCACCTAATGAACGAATTAAACCATTAATTGAGCTAATAATCCACCCTTTGAACTTATTAATGAACAAATTATATTTATGAATCTATCAATTGAACTAATTAATCCACCAATTGAATTTTTTAATCAACAAATTAAACTCATTAATCCACCAATTGAACTAAGTAATCCACTAATTTAACTATTTATATCCAATTGAACTGATTAATCTCATTGATCAATTTTTTGAATTAATAATCCCTCAATTGAAATTATTAATCCTCAAATTGAACTAATTAGTCCATTAAATGAACAAATAATCCTCCAATTGAACTTATTAATCCAAAAATTGAACTAATTAATTCAATAATGAAACTAATTATTTCAATAATTGAACGAATTAATCCACCAATTAAACTAATTATTCCAACAGTTGAACTAAGTAAATCAAATATTTAACTAATTGACCCATCATTTGTCTATATATGGAGTAAATTACCTTTTTAAATGTACGTATTAAATGTGCTGGCCCCAAGACATAATTAATCTTTCCATCTTCATGAAGATTAGTTCTTAAAGTAGGCTTCGCCCTGAATAAGCCTGCATTCAAACAACCGTTCTACGATTATTAAAGTCATCTTAGAATCATTATAGCCTACATAAAACTATTTATGAAATTTTAAATGTGTTAATAAAAAAGCAATAACTACATTATGCTATTTTAGCAGCCGAGAACAAAACCATGTTACACATATAGTTGGGTTTGTACTCACTTTAACTCCAAGGGAACTTGACACATCCCGGTCCTGTTCTGGCGGCTGACATCATTTGAAACTTCGCACTATTTAAAGTATTAATCTTGAAACACATATTTCGTTTCAACGTTCACTTCTTATTAATTATGAATTTTATGTTTGCTCAAAACATGCTTAAAAGAATATTTGCTAAATTATTCAAACTGGGCTGGAACGAAAGCATTAAGCTATGACGAGTCCACTTTTGCCAGGGTTAAAAGGCTGATAACAAGTCACCAAATAGTAAATTCTTTATTTCAGCGCCTCGCGTGTGCCATGAAAGGCTTCTTATTCAAATGTTTATTTTGCTTTACGATTTTGAAAGTATCGGCCGGAAAGTTGACATGGCGTCGTTACTAGATTTAGTCCGCTGGTCAGAATACGAGAACTCACTAGACAATTTTATTTAAATTTAGTATAATAAGATAAAAGAAGTATGTATACATGTCTATTATATAAAGCCAATTGTGATTATGTTTGGTTCTATGTATCAATTAGCCACTCCATACCAAGAGAAAACAATAATGGATCGCAAAGATATTTGACATGAACGATTAACACCTGGTTTCGGTTCAGTTTGTTTGAAGTTTATCTCAAAAGCCGTAATTAAAGATTCTTAGTGTAGAAAATGTATATATATTTTTACTTTATCTTTTCTTTACAGGCCCCTTAATACCGATGTTATCTAAAATGGTGTAGAAGTTTTTTCTGAATGAAATTCCGGGAAACGCCGGATAAATTGGCTAGTTAAAAAAAAAAATTGAAACATATTTTATTCTTTCATTCACAGACAAAGATTGCATCGGATGTGATAGTGTTCCGACAGAAAATGGGTAATTGAAATATGTGTTTGATTTTTTAAAAAAAAACGGTAAATAACATGTATCAAGATTTAATATGGCTGATTTTGAATTGTTTATCCGTGACGTCATTTGCGTGGATTCACTCCCCTTATTTTTTAAATATTTTTTTAAATAGAGTTATATTTTCATTAATATGACGGAGGCAAATTTTTGGCAAAATTTTTATTGGTTGATTAATTATAATTTTTAAAATTTCATTGGTTGGCCTATTAAATATGTTAATAAGCGCCGCCATTTTTTAAGATAATCTTACAGGCTGACCACGCTGTGTTTCATTAATTTTTGGATATTCTTTTCGTTGGAACCTGAAATAAAGTGTGTAAAAGTGTAACCACTTATTAATATTTTAAATTATTCGTTTCGTATCAGAAAGTAAATAATTTTATAGATACAATTTTCTGTATCTAGACACTCCTTCGACCAAAACATATATTACTCAAATTTAATTAGACAATTATTTGTAAAAATAATTAAATAAATAAATAAATTAGCTTTATGCAAGAATATTGTTTTGTTAATTCTTTTAAAAAAGGGGTGGGGGGTGGGGTATATATTCGGTTTACTTTTGTTTTACAAACATTTAGTTAACAGTTGTTAACATTAAAAAGCTATACACTAAATTTGTGTAGTAAATATGTTTTATAAAAAGGGGGGGGGGGAGTGGTGGCTGTGACTGAAGGTACGTTTGTCTAGGAGTTAGGTCCCTTCTATAGCCACAGACAAGTTTTTCAGAGTCAAAAAAACTTCTGTCCTCCAGCTCCTGCAGAGCTGATATTTGGAAATTCTGCTGGCTCCTACAAAGCCGATAGGGTGAAAAGAAAAATCACAAGGCAGTCCAACAATTCATCGAACTATATTTAATTCCTATTGTGAGTTGTAAGTCTTCCAAAAAACATCAGAAATCACAGCTACTTTATCCTTATAAAAAATCACATCCTATTTCACGAAACGACCAAACCACACACTCCGTTGGACTCAACTTTTCAATAATATCCTCTCTTCCTCTAATAACAATCCCTCTCTCTCTCTCTCATATATACCCTCACAGACCATGTACTCGTGATATCAAAAAATTGTTTATATTCGTTCACCACTTTCATTTTTCCCCAACTCACAACACACACTTCCTCACCTGGGGTCCCCCCCCCCCCCACCACCAAGACGGTTATCCATGCCTGAGAAAACTCGTTGGAAATACAGGCAATACCACGAGCGCTCTCTTATCGTCATACATGCCTGAGAAAACTCGTGGGAAATACAGGCAATACCACGAGCGCTCTCTTATCGTCATACATGCCTGAGAAAACTCGTGGGAAATACAGGCAATACCACGAGCGCTCTCTTATCGTCATACATGCCTGAGAAAACTCGTGGGAAATACAGGCAATACCACGAGCGCTCTCTTATCGTCATACATGCCTGAGAAAACTCGTGGGAAATACAGGCAATACCACGAGCGCTCTCTTACCGTCATCCAATCATACACAGAAAAGGTAAACACATGATCTGACCGTGACGTCGGCTGCAAGAAATATTATGTAACATTAGGGGGTGGTCAATACAATTTGTCTATAATTTTTTAAGTGTTATTGGGCTGGGGAAAAAAAAATACAATTTGTGTGATTTAATATATATTCATGAATTCATGAGAATAACGCATTATCGATTCTCTGCAGTGTAATTATTGCTAAGTCATCTTTTTTTTAAAAAATCAAAGAATGAAGATAGAGAGGAAAATTTTAAAATGTGAAAACAATATTAGATAAAGTAATACAATTTAGTTGATTTCCCTTTTCCTTTTTTTTTAGTGAAGATATCTATGTATCTCGTTACTCTTGATTGAATGGTTCATTTATTTGTTTTCAAATAATTTTATATAAGCAAAAATAAATATATTAAATCGTGCTTGACTTCTGCTGTGCGACCCCGGCGAAATACAGAATGGGAAGGAATTTTTATTTGACAACTTTGGTGGGATTTAATGACACTTTGTCTAACTGATATATTCTATTATACAATATTTAAAATAAGTTATTGCAAAAATAATTATATTCATTTATACGTTAACTTTTTGAATAAAATATACGAAGCGGGGGATAATTGTTTTATACTTTATTATATACATACTTCTTACTGATAAAAACTAATTCTTTTGATTGAATTGATAATCAAGT
This sequence comes from Omphiscola glabra, assembly GCA_964017045.1. Taxonomy (NCBI): domain Eukaryota; kingdom Metazoa; phylum Mollusca; class Gastropoda; family Lymnaeidae; genus Omphiscola; species Omphiscola glabra. Next base: position 11,233,261 of record OZ024811.1, on the reverse strand, counting down.
AACAATATGATTGAACTGTGGTTCTCACCAGTATGCTTGTAATGTGTGGTTGAAAGATTGTGACGTATGTCGTCGTTGCCTTTTAGAGGAAATAATATAATATATACATAAATAATAATTAATTATATATATATATATGTATATATATATATTTATAATATATATATATAGAGATAGAAAATAAAAACATAATATCTTTAATGTATTGTTTAAATAATCGTACGAATAGCAGTAAAATTGATTAAACTTATAATAAAATATTGTTTTTTCAGATAACGTTATTTATTCAAGTATTTCCGTCTATGAAGAAGGTGATTAAATTAAATCAATTTATCTAACTTCACATTAAGAATAGCGAATAAGGCAGAACCAGTTAATTCCTTTATATATATATATATATATATATATATATTTATATGTCTATATATATGTATACTCTGCAAACGAAAATTCGCCATTGATGTCAACACAAAACAATTAAAATTCAAAAACATGAACCAAAAATATATTCACAAAAAAATCGTTACTATCTTTAATTACTTCCATGTTTGGACATTTTGGCAATTACAAATGATTTTTTTAAAATTGCAACTGTATTAGTAGAAGAGAAATTACCATGCAATATATATATTTATTTCTCATTATCACAGCTAGTACAAAGGACGAAGAAAAAGAAGCTATGGATATAATAGGTAAGTTGAATTTTTTAAAAAAATGTATTGGTTTACTTCAGTTGAAAACTTAGCACTTAACTTTACCAAATACATTACATGTATTTAGGATAAGTGTCCAAATCAGAATTGTTTTGTTTGAATAAATGTTATAATTAGCGTTGACTTTCTGTTTGCTTTTATTTTAAAGCCGATGAAAGATCTTCTTGCAAAAGAAAACGGCAAGACTCAGCAGATTCAGGTATTGATCTCATCTTGATTTGTAGTACTATAATTTTTTATATTATTCTTTTCAAATTGCATCCTTATAAAATGTTTAATTTGTTTACTAGCAGTATGGGAAATTGAAAATGTAAAAAAGGAAAAAATACTAAAAGAAAATCCTCCCATTGTCATAAACAATATAAAAAAATTGAAATATTTTGTCTTAAAGAAAAATGCCTTAATTTTTATTATCTTAAATATGACTCCTTCTCATTATACACGCATATATGTATATAACTTTTTAGAATGTTGACATAACTTAATTTATCAACAGTATGTAATAAAACCTCTATATCAAATGTCTTTTTTTCAGACTTAAATTCTGATGACAATGAAGTCGCTCGAAAAATTCAAAAAGGTAACCAAAAAAAAAAAACTCAACAAATGACCCGAGCAAAGTAATAACTCTTCTTTTAAAGCATTAACAATAAAAAAAATAATATTTTTCAAGCTTCTTCCTTATTATTAGTGTAATAATATGTTTTAACAAAATATCTTCTTAAATTTTAGAATAAACCTTCCCATAAAACCCCCTCAAAAATAATAAATAAATAAATAAATATATCACTTTAACTTCCTTTGTTAGGTTTTTGTTATTATGTGACATAATAGTTATTCTGAAACAATAAATTAAGAAAAAACATATGTAAGTGTTCATTGCGATCTTAAAAGAATACGTCTTTTAGCATATCATTTGCTAAATGTTTTTAATGTGAAAACATTTTAAATGTAGATTTCCCCTTATTTATTTGTATATTCATATACCGTACTAAACGTGAGAAATACGTTACTTGTATTATATTTTAACTAAAACGTTAACTAATTAATGTTGCACCATTTATACAGCAACGAAGAGTAAAATCTTGATTTCTTATTCAAATGATGATTTTTTTTTAAAAACATGTATATATCAATTCAGATGATTTTTAAAATGTATTTCATTTAACTAATGTGTGTTTAAAAAATGCATTGAAAATACTAATATATTTATTTCAGAAATAAACAATCTAGAAAATCAACCCTTTTCTTTTAGTATAAATCCTTTATAAAATGTAATGTTTACAAGTGAGGGTGTGGCTGAAAATGTAACAAATCATCCATGCAAGTAACTGTAACAAATCATCCATACAAGTAATTGTAACAAATCATCCATGCAAGTAACTGTAACAAATCATCCATACAAGTAACTGTAACAAATCATCCATACAAGTAACTGTAACAAATCATCCATACAAGTAACTGTAACAAATCATCCATGCAAGTAACTGTAACAAATCATCCATGCAAGTAACTGTAACAAATCATCCATGCAAGTAACGCACTTAATAAGGATCACAAAAACTCGCAATAACACAATGTGTTCACGCCCCAGAACCATATTAGTATTCTTAGGACTAACCCGTTATTATGTCGCAGATGTATTTCACCAAATATTTTAGAAAATTAAAAGAACATATTACGAACAAGCGAACTAGCGATATTTTTTTCAAAACAATATCATTTAGCGCAATCATTGGGAAGGTAACTTCGTGTAATCAGTGGCATCATAGTTCCTTCATTTTCCTTTTGAAAAACATGGAAAAAAAAGGTTTTCTGGGAGTGGGGCTGCAACTTTTATAGAATTTGACTTCATCGGCATTAAGTTTGTGTACCCATTTTCTGCTCGATAGATTGAGAGGATATTGGTTAAACAGCCACGGAACAAAGACGAAGTTAATATAAAGGTTTTAAAAATAAATACTTTGAATCGTATAAATGTATAGTATTATGCCCTTTTAAAAATGCTGACAGCTTAAAATTTAAGCAAACCTAATGATTTTTAATCCATCAGTATCCTCAGAAGAAGCATCTACTCTACCAGAAGACAATAAAAACATATTATCAAAAGAACGGGAAGAAAAGTGTACTATATCAGGGAGCCGTCAAGAACCTGAAGACGATGCTATTTCCCAAGAAAGTGGTCAAGCAACGTTGACATCAGAATATGAAGAAAATTCCCAAGTACCAGACCATGGTCAAGAAATATCAAGATCAGAACAAGAAGACAATGCTACGGTACCAGAATGTGAACAAGAAATATTAACATCAGAACTTGAAAACGAGTCTACTGAACCAGAAAGTGGGCAGGACATTATGACATCTGTACTTGAAGACATTTTTACTGCACCACAAATAAATCAAACATGTTCAACATCAGAAAATCAAGACAGTGCCACAGTACCAGAAAGTGATCAAGAAGTATTAATATCAGAACTTGAAAACGAGTCTACTGAAGATAAAAGTGGACAGGAAATGTTAAAATCAGAAAGGGAAAACAAGTCTATTGCACCCGAAAGCAGCGAAACATGCTTAACAACAGTAAATGAAGACAAATCTACTGCATCAGAGAGTGGTCAAGAAATGTTGACATCAGAATATGAAGGCAGTTCTAAAGTACTAGAAACTGGCCAAGAAGTGTTGACATCAGATCGTGAAGACGATGCTACAGTAGAAGAAATAAGTCAAGAAATATTATCATCAGAACATGAAGGAAATGCTACAGTACCAAGAAATGTTGAAGAAATTTCATCATCAGAAGGTGAAAACAAATCTACTGTAGCAGAAAGTGGGCAAGAAATGTTAACATCAGAGCAGACAGAAGGCAAGGTGGGAAATTAATTAAGTGTCTCTTGTTGATATATATTTTAAAAAATAATTCAAATAATTAGATAAAAAACTGTGTAAAAATATGTGTTCTATTAAATCTAAGTGTACATGGAAAATGTTGTTTTGTTTAATAATTACAAATTCAAGAGGTTTTCATTTCCGAATTTTAGAGTGAACAAGATTGTGAGAACATTCCTACAGTACCAATCTCAGAACGAGACGTCTTACAAGGTTTCGTAGTGGAAGTGGAGAGAGCGTGGAAGGTGGTGAACACACTGACAGGTTTCAAGCTCGGCATCATTCCCCCAATGTGTCTATCACAGGGTCAAGAAGTCGGACATTGGATTAATCTTAGTAGGGAAGTCATCCCATTTGTGTATGTGACGTCAACAGATGACTCTATTAATGGGATAAACGAGCACCCACTCTTCTCAGACGACATTAAAGCCAAGACTTCTACAGCTGCCCTCTTGATCACAGAATATGTCAAGAGTGTGATTGAACAGTTGGAACTAGAAGTAGACGATGTAGGTCAAACAATTAATCTTCAAATACTTTGCTGGAGTCAATCAAGACAATTTATTTTTTTCAATTTTTTGTTTGTTTTGCATTTCCTTTCACAACTTTCTTTTATCATTTCTAAATAATACAATCCCATATTTTTATAATATGCAGAACATATACTGGATAATATGCTACCATTTAAGTCCTTACTACACTTTAAAAACTGATATAATTTATTATTTCAGAACCTGGGACATGTCAAAGAAAAGTTGAATGAGTTGCACACTTTTCTACAAACTTTTACGATTGATATTGACTCTATGATCCTGTCAAGTAATTCACCTGATCTGCTACTAACAATGTCAAAGATCAAAGATCTTGCACTTAAAGTTGATCAACTTTCTCTAATTGAGACAGTCGTTCAGAGTAAATCTAAAGACAGCATGTTGACTGTTACAGAAAGTCATTTATTGTGCTGTATTTTGGGACTTGACCCAAAGTTCGTACAAAAAATTCTTGATATTAACGACAACAGAGTCCTTCATATATCATCATTTTACATCGTTGAAAACTTAATTGGGGATGAGATGAGAGATATTGTCATGAACAGTTGGAATATTTCTGAAGACAGCATAACTTTAGATTTGTTATTGACATGTTTCTCAAAAGGAAGGTCCCAGGACATTGTAAAAAAAATCAAATCCCAAAATGACACGACCCATTCTCTTATTTACTTAGTTCAAGACTATCTTGAAAATTTCTTCACATTTCACCCACTGCTGAAGATGATGACATTTTTGGAAATGTACGCTGATAAACCAAGGAATGAGTGGTTTGATGCAGAGGCTTACCTTCGTGCGGCTTGCAGTAACAACACAATAAGAATTCATTTTCAAATGATTAAAATTGATAGACATGGAGATCTTCTTGTCTCTTCTAAATCAGTAAAAAATAATTTTGAAAAACATGGTCACAAACTATTGTATCATGGAGCTAAGCAAGCCAGTGCCTTAGACGGATTTTTGAGAAAAGGAATAATGTTAAAATATGGAGGAAACTATCATGATTTTTCTCATGGAAATGGCTTTTACCTGTCAAATGGATATGACGTTGCCAAAGCTTGGGCCTTGAAGAGAAAAGAACGCCCAAGCGCTGTTATCGTGTATCGCGTACCGGACAGTCTCCTTGTTTTCGGAAATACAGCAGGACTAGATTTAAGCGTCAACAAAGATTTGTGGTCACGTGTCGTTAAACATCACAGAACTGGCTGCAAAAATAAAGACGATGATCCAGGCGTAGCTAATGTAAGCCAGCGATCATTTATCAAAGGGGCCGTCTGCAGAAATGGAAGAAGTATTTTAAGTGGTAAAAGTACCACACCCATTCCTTTGGAAGACAACGGGGCAGAAATTCAGCAGTATTGTATCCGAAGTGAACCGTTTGCTGCTGAGTTCAGCTCCCTGGTTGTGGCAGTTGTAATCTTCTATTAGCTGGAAGAGCAACTATGAAAGTTTTAAAAAAAATATAAATTTATATTTCTCCATTATCCAAAAATTGCAAATAATAGGTTTTAAGAAGTGTTTTTTTTCTTATCGCATTTTTCTTTTTTTCAATCAAATTTTTAAATCTACTCTATTTTAAATTTAAGTATATTAATAGATACTAACTAGCCATTGGCAAAGATATATATCTTTCTAGAGTAGTGCCATCATACTAAAAATTAATCTGATGCTATGAAAAATTGTACATATTATGTTAATTATAGATAGATGGATATATATTGTAAAAATCTTATGTGGGTTTAGTTAGTGTTTTTTTGTGCCTTTTATCGTGCAATTTATTTGACCATGCCCTTTTCTTTTCTTTTGTTTAAAATTCTATTGCTATGGACTTATTATCTTAGAGATTGAAATATTTGCAGCTAAGGAAGAAATAATGAGATTGCAAGTGAATGACATCCTCATCGGCAGATGTATCACGAGAGAAGGGAAAATAAGTGCTACAAAGATCTAAACGAAAAAAAAAATTAGTTATTAAAAGTTTATAGTAAAAAGTAAAACAAATACTTTGAACTATAGGAAATTTATTTCCGAATTGTGTTAAAAATGAAACCTTAAAAATTGTTATTTTATTTTAACTTCAGATTTAATATTAAGACCTAAGCTATCTCTCTCATTTCTTTGTACAATTCCCTTTTTTTTTAAAATTCATTTTTTCAAGTATGCGAATCGAATACATAAGAGATATAGTGGTCTAACAAATCGATTGCAGTCAAACTATAAGGACGGAAATAACACAGCTATAGTATTCAATTGTGACAAAGAATATAATAAATTTATAAACAAGGATGAAGACATGATTGGAGTCAACAATATAGAAGGCATGATTCGAATCTGCAAAGTAGGCAAGTCACACAATAAAAAATACATAAACAAGAATATGAGCAACAGCGTAGAAGAATATCTGCCGATTACAGCCCACCAAGAATCACACATGAGAAAGGTGGCACATGCAACTTTCATAGTGTAGCTACTATAGTGAACAATGAAGGATGGTTAAGCTTTTATTTGTCTTATGAAAATAAACAAGAAACATTATGTCTCAGAGGCACTGGATGTTTAAAAAAAATTGTTGACAGAACCCTAGTAAAACAAGATCAATACACAACATCAAGGGAACATATCAAGTTGGGAGACGGACAAAAAATGAGACAAAATCGAGATACACATTTGTTTAAAGGAAATATCGTATTTGCTGTAATGGATAAATCTATTTAACCACTGGTATCTGGCAATATTCCGGCTCTAAAACGTGATGATTCAGATATTTTAATGAAACACTGGTTAATGAGAAGACAACAGAGTAACCTTCATGCTTCCATCCAGTCAAAAAATGATGCTAGTCAACAGCATAAAAATGAAATAGAAGAAAAACATGATGATGTTATGACTCGAATTACAATGGGCGAATGAATTGCTCTGAAAACACAGAAGAAGAAATATACAGGTGTAATTTATTAGCCTCAAAGAAATCACAACTAAAAATGATAAAAGATTGGAAATGACAAGAAACTGTGAAAATATGAAAGAATAATTAATACACAATCTACGACAGAATGAATAATGCAAAGAAAGAAACAACATCAGCAACATATGATAACAAGAGCACAACACAACAAAAGGACAATGTTCAACCGGAACCACAATCTAGTGAACTACATGAAAAATGTGAAACCATTATGAACATAATTAAAGAACAACTAGCGAAAGAACAGAAAGAGGACAAAAACTTATACAATGACATCAAAATCGTAGACAGCAAGCACAACTCATCGGAGACGGACAGATTACTAAGTGAAATACAAACATTGAATGAAAATGAAAGTAGATCACAGATTATGCTTGATACAGGAGACATTGAAACAATTGGTATTACAAATACACATGCCAGTCATTTGGCTTGACATATAGGTCTAGACTGAACAATGCAGATAATTTCTAATTATTGTTTTTGGCCTTATATGAGAAAAGTTGTAAAGCAATACATAAGAGTTTGTAAAGAATGTCAAAACTTAAATAACTTAGGACCAAAACACAAGGCTCCCCTGCAAACGGTGGATCTGGCATCTAGAACAAAATCTTAAAAAATTGAAATATATATCATTGGGCAGGTAACATCATCAAAAAGACAAAACAAGTATGCCTTAAGAATGATTGAATTTGCAAAACGATGGATCAAGGCTATACCATTAAAATAAATTACAGCTGAGGGCATGTGCCATGCACTATTATCAATTTTGACAAGATTTGTTTTTTCCTGACACAATTTTGACAGATAATGGAACTCAATTTAGTCACAAATTACTGAAGCTTCCAAACATAGTCTAAAAATAACAGAGTCCTTTGCAACAAGATACATACCTCAAGAGAATGGCGCAGCAACAAGATATAATCAATCAATGAAGATGACGTTAAAGAAAAAAAGTGCAAATAAAAAAAAAAGCAGATAGGGGCAGGTTACCCTTTGTACTTTTTGCCTACAGAGGAATACCCCATGAAACAACAGGTTTCTCCCCATTTGATCTTGTCTTTGGAGCGAATCCTGAAAACCCTTTAGAAACATTTCATAAGGAATAGTTATTGAATAAAGAAAAACGTATTTCTCCAAATGATCTTGTAACCAAGACAAGAGAAGATATTTTGTACGCAGTATAGTACGCTGAGAAAAAAGGTACACAATACAATCAGTAAATATAGATATATAGTCGAGAGGCGTATTTAAGAGAACTTTAACCTCAAGTTTTTTTCTAAAACAAAGTATGGTGTGAAAATACGTGTCACGGCCCACCCACCGCGATAAAGAAATGCAGTAAAGTAGATAACTAATAAAGATCAAATGAAAAAAACGAGTAATTTATTTCACATTGAATAACTAAGAGAGTTTGATGAAACACCTACACCTTTAAAAACTATTATAGAGGAAGTTATAGAGAGCAAAGAAACGGCATCCTTTGAGAATGAGAAACAGTGTCATAAATATAATTGCACATATCACAATTTGCAGAAGAAAATGAAGAATTCAAAATGTCTATGTTAGAATTAGACAAGCATGGTATGCTAGAGAATAGCAACGTATCTAAGGATATACCTAAAGAAACAGGACTGAAGCTAAAAAGTTATATTTCAAAAATACAGTTCAACCATTACAAATACACCAAGCATTACAGAAGTAACAAAACATGACATCAGAGCAACAGATGATACTCCGTTTAAGATGAAGCCATATCAAATACCTTATCATTACAGAAATGCTGTTGCAGAAGAAATAAAGAATTTATTGGAGCATAATTTGATCAGAAATTCAAACTCACCATATTCTTCTCCTATCGTCATTGTAAATAAGATAAAAGATGAAATTAGACTGTGTTGTAATTACAGATGATTAAGTTACAAAAATAGACAAAGATTCCTTGTCTAACACAGAGCATCTTATCAATGATGTAGCAGGATACACTATATTCACACATGTAGATATAACAAGAGGTTTTGGCAAATCAACATGGAAGGGTAAGCTAAAAACACCTAACAGCATTTGTAACGCACCATGGTTTTTATGAGTGGAATATTATGCCTTTTGCACTAGTGAACCGTACTGCTACATTTGTAAGGCGACGAACAGGATATTAAATAATGTACCAGGCGTTTGACTCTATATTTAAAACATATGTGTGTTCACTAAAGACTGGACAACACATATATCAATCTAAGAATTTTTTTTTAAAAATTGTAACAATGGTCTTCAAAGAATCTTATTATTCAGGTTTCACCGTAGGAAACACTCGATTTAAACCCACTAAATAAATTGTATAAGAACATGTTGAATTTATCAGTACCAGTAATCAAGAAACAAGATTATTGATACAACTGTGCAATCTACTTTAGATAGTTCAGTACTGAGATAGTTCATACCAAAGTTTGCTCAGATTTTACATCCTCAAATTAAATGTACAAAACAGTATCAAAAGGATAACGATGCGATTCAGCCTAACAGCAAATAATATTACAATCTTAAATCCAAACATGTGACAAACCCTTAATTATAATTGTGGCAACAGATGCTTGTAGAGAAGGAATATGGGCTGAGTTTACTACACTCCTACAATAATTTTAAAAAAACCTGTATCATACCTTATCAGAAAATTGACACATGCTGAAACACAAAAAAATACCATTAAAAAAATTAGAAGTGTAGGCAATATTGTGAATTATAATTCGACTAAAAAAGAATCTATTGGGTACAATTAGTACACAATTCAATGCATTGGTAGATCACAAACCACTATTTCATTTCAACACAAACAAAATCAATATATCTAGGATTACTGACTTTGCTTTCAATTTGCAAGATTGTAAATTTGAGAATAAATGATGATTCAACAATGTTTGAGGAATTTGAGTATACATGTAGTAATTTACAAGTTTGGCTACAATTTAGTTTGAAACTATACCTGAGACAATTTTGAAAACTAATTTTTCGACACAATGATATTTAGCAATGGAGATGATATGTGTTTATTATAGTTTTTCTATAGACATAACATTTTCTTGAATAATGCTTTTTCATTAAAAAAAAAAAAACCTGTGTTTGTGTGTCACACATCATATACTGCAAATGTGTATAACTTTTAAAAACTTTAAGCTTATTGTTATAAAAAAAGATAATATTCATGGTGACCTTAATTGCCTGTAAACAATGATGTAGCTATATTTTTTAAAGATTTGTGGCATCAATAAAGATTTTTAATTTATTAAGTTAATAATTATTTGACCTGTACGTTACTATATGGAACATTAAAAAAAATTGCAGTTTTTTAATGAAGGGAAGGATGTCACATATGTTATAATAATGTGTGAACCTCTTAAGGGAGAGAATTGAGATAGTCAATTTTCATCCCTTGCATAGTATACGGAGTATTGGTTCTTACAAAGACTGGCCATTAAAGTGCTGTATGGGCTATGTGAGGATAATAGGTGGGAAAGAAAACAGCCTTGATAGAAGACTATGATTACGCCATTTTACGGATCAGCATTTTGTTCATAAGATTTTTTAGGAATTGCGAATTATATGATGTGAAACTGATACTTCTTCCATTGGATATTATGAATGTTGTGTTTAAAACAGTTATTAAAACAGTAGCGTCTGGACTATAATTATTATTTATTACTAAATACAATATTGAGGAAATGAATATTGCATATTAAGCTACACTTTTATGATTTAGTTTATGATGCTTCGTGCACATTTTGCCTGTTGCTTTCTTTATGCGTATATTGAAAATAAATATTCTGGGATCCTACCGTCTAAATGAGATGTTCTTTTATTATTAATATTATTATTATTGCAGCATCAGCAGCACCGCAACGACTCTTGATTTCAAAATGTTTATTTTCCGAACCAAAGTTTATGATTAAAATAAATCAATTTTAGTTTCCTGTTAATTAACCTGCTAGAAACACACAAAAAAGCAACATCATAAACAATGCGGAAAGAATGTTCACCACAAATTATCTGGTACTTGTATTTAAGAATTCGTAATAAAAAATTGCATCTTATTTTTATTTTTAAAGCATCAACAACAAAAGCAATTATTGTAAATAAAAATGTAATAATTTTCTGCAAGCCCTGGCAATGCATCCCGTACCCCATTTGGATGCGTGTACTTGTGGTTAAGGCATCATTGTCTATGAATACGATATTGTAGGTTCTGATTGTTCTTTTTAACTTCCTTGAGTATTTCAAAATAAGACAAGATACACGAATTTCAAATATTGCCCAATGATGTCTTTTTTCCCATGTTTCCCTGCAGACGTAAAGAAAAAGTAGGAGTTGCACCAACAAACGAGTGAGAAAAAATAACCATGCTATTGTATATTTGTATCCTTGCTAGTTAAGGCAAGCTCGTAAGATATTTAGTGTCATTCGAAAGTTTATTTATAGACGAATTACGGCGGGCACATACATCGTGCATATCTTTTATAATACTCAAGTAGAGCATGACAACGTGCAATTGAGGATGTTCGACACGTGCTTGATGCGATACTGGTGCTTCTTTATAATTTCTAGCATTGCTATTCAAAGTTAAGACTCAATAGCTTAATAAATTTATCGCATGCTAGTGATTCCCAAAGAGTGCCCCGCACACGGCTTTCTTAATAGAAGTGCCCCTGAGATATCACAGACTATTCATATTATATATCTGAATAATATATGGCAGACTTGGTAAAACTTAAGCCCCAAATATAAGATAGTTCAAAAAACGCTGTTAAGTTCATGTATTACAAATTACAGTTTCAATACCGACCTGATTACCCCTCTCAAAAACGTAGTTTCAGGATAAAAAAGGTAGTTTTGTCTATTAGCTTTTAGCGGTGTGGGGGTGCTGGTTCACTGGTTTACAATAGAAAAAAAAGATGTTTCAGGAAATCCACTCAACTTTTCTTATAATTTAACACAAAAACATATGCCGTACATAGTCCTCCAATTTGTTTCTTAAGGATGAGAAGAGATCTTAAGCAAACACAAAAGGCGCTGACGACACAGACTTGCTTGACTGATATGTATATCTGAGCTAAATCTTATGGCTATTGAAACAAAATTTTTTTGATCGCAATATGAAAACAAGTATGAATTTGTTACATTAAAAACAATATTGAAACACAAAGCACAAGATAAAAAAAACCAATACAGGTGTTTACAAGTATACATTAATTGAGTTTTCTAGCAATTGTGCAAAGTTTCTATCAGTAAAAAAGATTTAATGATTTTGTTACCTTCATTTAAAGTCCTGAAACATATTAGGAATGAGTCTAATTACTGTGGGATTCTAGAACATGGGCACAGTGTCTTTTTCTTGGGAGGAAAAGGGACAAGTTTTGTAAAAACCACCGTAGTGACTACTATAAAATCTAGGTAATTAAGGTTAACTATTTGGATACATAAATTGAGAGCTTAACTGGCTAGATGGCAACATTTTTGGGGTGGCTATTTGACCCACTTTCCGTCAAGCTTTCGAGCTGAAACTTGACACATGGACTCATTACCGATGGCAACACCCCCTTACAGGTTTTCAGCCGCACCCCAATCCCCAAACCTAAAATATCCGTTTTTTTCTTGTTTTTCCAAGAGGAAGTTGAAGGAAAAACGATTTCAGCAAATAAAATTACCTATTATTGCGCTGCATGAGATTCTTGAAAATCAATTTCAATTGCGTTTGGTGCGTGATATTTTCTTTTATTTTTCTGAAATATTTGATTAAACCAATCTGCGGTGTTAAAGGGGGTGGGACATTAGATCAAATAAAGTACAATAAATCCATATAAAGGATTTATACGAAATAATGTGTATTACGGTTTGTTTTAATGTAATACAAATTGAGTGAATTTCATTCAAAAATTTGTTGACGCACAACTCTTACAGCAGAAGTTCCCAGCCTGTGGGTTTGCAACCCTTTTGGGGATCGAACGACCCTTTCACATGGGTCACCTAAGAACATCGGAATGCAAATACACATTTTAACAGTAATTAGAGTGTATGCCATTACTTGCTAGTTAAATGTATTCTCAAAGACATATTTTTCATTACAATATATTTTTGTGTTCATTATATTTTGAGTTCTTATAATGTGAACGTTGTGTAAAACATATATCTCCAGCTCTACAAACGCTAGAGTGGGACGAATATTTTCTCGCCATTTAATTTTGATGACTTTCATAAGCATCCTGCTGTCCCATGAATAGAATATATATATAGTTCACATGTGTGTTGAGAGTACTTAGTACAGAAGGTTATAGTACATAGCCCATTTCGGTAAATAGACGGATTCTCGGTTCATTCTAATTAAAATGTGTTGTCATTCAAGTAGTTGGATTACATGCTGTAAGACTTAAAAAATATGTGTAATTAATTTGTTTGGTTTGCACAAGTCATAAATACAGGTTTCTAAAGGTCCTATTATACTCTATAAAAAATGATTATGATGTAACTCTATAAAAATGAGTATGGTGTAATTGGCGTAATGTGTTATATTAATACCTTTGCACGTTGGCAATACTTGAAATTGTTAATTGGTGGGAAACTACGGTTTGATACAGCATAGCTGTAGATCATTACAGTACTTCTTAATCTAAATGTATGAATAATTGTTAACAGTATTTAAAGGAATTCCTCTCAAATCAAGACAACACGTCTTATTTAGTGCTGATAAAAAACACAATTTATTCAATTACGGTGATGCACACAAAAAATTGCGTTTAAATTAATTTAACACGTGTTCTCTACGAAAGAAATACATATAGCAAAAATTATTCATATTAAAAAAAAATTCAATTGTGTGGTCTATTTGATAAACTTTAGTCGATAAAGATTAATTTATAAAAAAATAAAATGGAAAACATTATTAATAATCAACTTTCTGGTGAACATTTCAAAATAGCTGAACTAGATCAAAGACACTGAGATGTTGTGCAGGTAAATATTGTAGATTTAAATAACGTAGATCAAAGACACACCATTTTTTCGACTATATTTAATCAAATACCTTGAAGATGCCACGAAGTTCACAGAAATAATTTTTTTTTTAGAAAATGACGCTGATCTATGGATAACATTATCACATTTTATGCTCTCACAACATAATCCCAACTGTGAACCAAATTATGATTGTGAGATTGTCAGATTACCTGCCACTAAATATTATAGAAAAATAAATTAATATAATGATTGAGTATAATAGAAACGGTATGTAATATATAAATTAAAGTAAACTTTAGCACAAAATTGAATACAAGTTTTAAACTAGATTCACACAGTATTTGAATTAAAAAGAAATTGCTGAATTTACAGCCGTCAGGGACGAACCCTGTTCCAAATATAAGCATTAAATAAATAATTAAATTGTATTTTTGTATTTGTTAAAAAAATGTAGCAGGTTTTCGGGGACAATAGTAATTAGATCATTGCTCGGGAATAAAAGTTAAAATAGATAAACATGATTACAAAATTATAAAGAAACAATTCAAAGAGGTAAAGGTGTCACCAGTTTTTAAAATGCACACAACTCCAATATTGAATGTATGTATATCTTAATTTTTGTAAAGGCTAGATAAAAATATATATCACATTTTTGGTTTAAGGCTATTACTGAAAATTTATGGTAAAAAAGGTTTAAAAAGCCATTTCCATGTGATGTTATAATTTATTATAGACACAATCTATTAAACATTCTTGCGGTACCATGGGAATGTTTACAATTGTGGCAATCTTAAGTTCTGTTTTTTAAAAAATTAATAAATTAATTAATCCGGATATGTTAAAATTAACTGTTGAAAAGATTAAAATTAAAATTTTCGATTTTTTAATATTCCCATCTGGAGCTCCAATGTTTACGTTTGACTTTCAAAATAACGATTTGTGTTTAAATTTGAAGGGAAAATAAAGACTTCGTATTTGTTCACTGAACTGCAAAGATAACTTTAGAACATGTTCATTATTACAATTAGAAAATGTAAGTGAAGTAAAATTTAAATATAGTATAAATATGTATATCATAACTAAAAAAAAAGGTTTCAAATTTTCGTTTTAAAACGTTTCCTCGCACTGCCTAAAATGCCACCTCACAGACGGAAGGGATTGTGAATCGCTTGTCTTAAATTTGAAAACGGTAATTATCTTAGATAATTATTTCTAAAGGTTCCGGTTATACCAAATACCACTTTAAACTACCGTTTACATGAATTGGTATAAAATTATGTTTACTTTTAAGATATTTTCTACACTCTGATTTTTGCTAAGGCTATGCAGGCTACCGGATACCCTGTGGCGTTTGCAAAAATATATTTTAAGATGTGGCTTGTTAAATAAACAATTCATAAGAAACAAACCGAAAATCTAGTTTTAAAAAAAATGATACGAAAGCCGGGGATTTTTATCAATATTCAATATAATTATGCTATTAATAAAAATTTAAATATACACAGTGACAAATTTATCATCCTACAGCACAGCAAGTGAAAACATAAAATCCATATAATATATACATGTATTTCCTTACACACACATACACAGAAAGCACAATTTAGTAAATAAAGTATGTCTCACAAATGTGTATGAAAATTTGCAAGAATCTCTCGGCTAGGATACTGCTTATAAGAGGGACACAATTAGAACTCTCTATAGCAGGCCTGCCAACTCAAAGTGTAAGGCGGGCCGTACTACGTTATGAGACACTTGTGCGTGCTGTTATACTTTATGAAAAACGTGTGCGGACCAAAATATAATAGGACAGGCGTGAAAGCAATTAAGAAAATATTTATTATTAAGAATATTTCGTTACTTCGCGGTCCGCCAATTGGATGCTGGCGGGCCGCATACGGCGCGCATGCCATATGTTGTGCAAGCCTGCTCTAGAAAATTAATTCTAGAAATTGCATCACCTGATACCATTCAAGCAAGGTGTGGGTAAAAGGAATGCGGCTACACTTTTAATCGGGGACGTCAATATCAAAACAAAAAAAAAGGGGTGGAGAAGGTGAGATGGAAAGCCACGGCTTGTGGGGAATTAAAACTATGTCAGCTTCCAGGATTCAACAGGAAATTAATGTTCAGAGCTCGATCAAGTCGGTTTCATAGCGGATCTAAGTTAAGTAAAGTTGTAACACCCGATCGGTGTGTCCTAAGAGCAGGCGTACTCTGATGAAGTCCGTGTAACAGTCTGGGCGTGGTGAGTCCATGAGTTTAACTCATCTATTTCGCAAACACCTGCTGGAATGATGATGTCTACAATCTTTTCCAGCTTGTTATTATCTCCCAGCTTAGTTTTTGTACCGCGCTTCGAGCCTTTGGGGATGAAGCGTGATTTTTCAAATGAACTTTATTATTATTATTATTATTATTATTATTATTATTATTATTAACCCACAACTCACCAACTTTAGTGACGCCACTGAGCATAAGATAAAATAAGAGAATGGGTCAGAATAAGGGAAAAGAATATGACACTTTAGCCGCTTGTATACACACTGCCTTAAGTGCATTACTCTATTACATTGTCCTGGAAGAAACCGTTATTAATGACTTAGTTATGCTTTTAACCCCGTCCTGGGGCATAGGCAGTCTATAAGAATTTTTCCATTCATCTTGGTCCTGTGATTTCCTTGCTTTCACGTGTATCCCATGCTTTGTGTGCCTGCCTCTAGTTCGCGTCTCCAGTTATAAGTAGTCAACAGAAATTCGCTTTAAGGATTTTAAAATGTCCACTGTGCTCTAATTAACCACACGATTCTATTTTTTTACTCCAGTTTTGGGGAAATTCGGCCCCCATTCACCGACCGATGGCATATAGCTCCGCTCCATGTTTTATTTGTATATGTTTGTGTGCTTTGGGTCACCATTTTCTCAATTTCCATGTATAATTATAATTGTTAGTAGCTACCACATCGCAAATGTAACATAGGGATCCCGGCACTGAGAGCCGCTAGGCTAGAGTTAAATTATTAGGCTCTCATAGCTTAGGAGCGCCTCTAGCTTTCGCGGTTTTGTAATAGTTACGGGTTCTATACATTCACGGCTCACTTCTCTTCACTGGGTGGATCGCATTACGGAAAATCAGAAGATACCGATTTTTTACCTCCAGACTCGGACACCCACCCAAAGGCTATTGTCTCAAAATACACGGACATCGTGTAAATTAAAAATACATTCGGCTAGTTTTTTCGTCTAGGACACTGAATCTACACACTGTACCCAACATAAATATAGCGCCCTGTGTCCAGCATAAAGATTATTTAAAATCACCACCTTAAGCACAACACAAAAGCAAATAGTAATTGTTATAACTCACATATATAATACAAAATCATAGCACATAACTTAGTTGTTAAAATCTTAAAGAAATAATCTTAAGAAAAATCAAAATGCATTATCATAAAACAGATACATAAAACATACTCATAAAACAAATAGATAATACCGCATCATATGATTTCACAATAAGGCTGCAATCATATGCCCAGATCAAAAGACCTCATCATAAGATTATTAAAAGCCTTAATCATTAGCCTTTATCATAATACAGCATCAGAAGACCTAATCATAAATCCTAACCATGCGATATAATAAATAAACATAATCATAAGACTTAATTGTAGGAGCATTTCTAGTAATCACAACAAATAATAACAGATTTTTAGATATATAATACTTAGAGATTTTTTGTAAACTAGAAAAAACTATACACGCATAAATTAGAAATTGATTATTGAAACATACAAAGCGGCCGACGATTAAATATTCTCTCGTTTCGTATTAAAAAGCGAAAACAGATATGATCATGAAGTTTCTACACAATATTTTCAATATTTCTTTTTTTACTACATTCTAAGAAATGGTTGAAAGAATTTGAATCAAAATAAGAAAGCAACAAAAAGAAAACGCCCCTGTCATTTTAAATGAACAGCTAGTAAAGTCATTTCTTGATCGCCTTTGAAGGAAGTGCCTTTTTTATCTAAAGAATTAGGACACACTTTCTTTACGTTTCCATTATAAGGGGGAACTCCATTAAAGGGGATGTCTTGTACTATGTAATGATGGTCTGTACTGTGTGTGGCCGAACACTCTCCATTTCCCCTTCTGATTCTTGACTCACGTGATCATTTCCTAATGTCTGCCACTTTATTTCACTTAAAATGTTTTCAATTTATTTCATTTTATTGTATAGACTTGATAGATAAAGAACAATATTTATCTATATTTCAGATAGTTTTTTTTTAGTAGTCCCCTAGATAGCTATACTCTTGTTGATTGTCATCAATGGCTCCACTCAGAATATTAATGATATTTCGGAACTAGATTATGTACCTACTTCATCGACTTGTATTTTCGCGGTGCATTTTAATTGCTCTGCACATTGTACAGTACAACGCCAACAACAAGGGAACTAATTGATTGGGCAAGATGTTGGCTACGAATACAATATTGCTGCAGTTCCCTACCATTAATTGATACCGGATCAGGCAAAACATTCCGGTTTCTTTCAATTAAATATCCATTTTTACAACTTGGACCTTTGATAAATGTCCGCTGTCCTATTTCAGGCACACCTTCTTCCACATCAAAGCCAGTTCTGTGGTATTTCACTACACTTGACCACAATTCCCTCGAGTCACTTAAATCTAGACCCGCCGCATCTCCAAACACGAGGAGATTGTCTGGGACTCGGTAAACGATAACAGCGTTAGGACAATTTTCTTTTAGAGTAGCCCAATCTGTGGCGGCTTCAAAGTCATCTGACATGTAAAAGCCACTGCCGTGAGAAAAATCAAGATTATTCTTTCCATAGCTTAGGATTATCCCTTTCCTCAAAATGCGGTCCAAAGAATTGGCATGTTTAGCTCCATGGAACAACAGCTTGTGGCCGCCCAGTCCAAACATTTCATTTATCACCTCAGGAGTGACTACATGGTTGCCATCATTCCCAACTTTAATCATTTGAAAAACAAGTTTAGTTGTGTTTTGATCACCTGGAGCCCTTTGGTCAGTATCAGCCTGAAACCACTGGTTAGCTGCTTGACTCGCGTACCTATCGACATACGGTATCATAGTTAGGAGGGGGTGGGTTGAAAAAGCATGATCCATATATTTTATAGCCCTGTAGATGGGGGAGTGCTGTTTGTGATATTCTAAACTGATACTGTTTGCTATTTCCTGCGACTTTTCACGTGAAAACCCTAGAAATAACAAAGAAGTTGATAGATCTTCGTCGAACTGAGAGCTGCTATCCAGGATCATTTCTTCCATCGCCTCTTCCATAACGTTTTCTATGAAGTAAAGTGGAGACGCATGCAGTACTTTATTGTCGTCAATATCAATCATCATCTGTGTGAACTTATCGTCCAATCCTAAAATACGGCATATCAAATCACTTTCTGTAACGAAAACCATACCATCTGTTGATGAGTGATGGATTTTATCAAGAATGGAGATTTGGTCAACTTTATTTTTAAGATCTTTGATCTTTGACATTGTTTTTGTCAGATTTTGTGTAGCACTTGAAAAAATGAGACAGTTCATTTTGTTCATTAAAGACAGCAGCAAAGTGCTTAAGTCCATCAACATATCTGTAACTTTTCTTAGTTCCTGAAATATGCAAATTATAGTTCTTTCATGAGATGTATTAAGTTAGCCATGTCTAGTAGGTATTTCGATAGTCGATTTCAGTTCTTTTAAAGAATATTTTCGTCAACAAAGCTTAGCTTTAATGAAAAGCTAACTTTCAAACGATTTCATTGGATAATTCCTTTTACTTGCTAATTAACACTTAATCACGATACATTTCTAAACACAAACTACTTGCACATGTGTGAAATATTTAGAGCCCATTTCGAATAACGCAATTCAACATATGACTTTTAAGTTTAGTTATAATGTTTTTAATTGGGTGCATATTAAAATAAAAGTTAACTTAATATAATCGTCGAGACGGTTAAATAATATTTAAAAAAATACAAATCAACAGGATTGTACACATATAGGCAAATGATGGATACAATCTAAGTAGTTGGGCAGGTACTTAACTAGGAAAGCAGGTGTGCAGGAAGGTAGGTGGGTAGGTAGGTAGATAAGTAGGTAGTTGGAGACAGTAAGACAGATAGTCATACTGAAATAAGCCCGACAAAAGACACGTAGACTCGCCTTGTATGGTTTCCGGGGGCAAGATCCTTGTATACATTTCCTCAATTCTAAAACTAATCATTTTCATCAATAAACTCACCATCAAAGCTCAATTTGTCGCCCCCTACAAGCAAATCGCACAAAGAGACATCTGCCCCTCTGTCCTCTTCATAGCTACGCCTTTACTGATGGTTTGTTGGTTGATTGATATGCCGTTAGATATTTGTGTAGGTAGGTAGATCCTATAGATTGCCTTTTTATTTTAAATAATAGTCGGAAGTATTTATTTTAATCATATATATATTCAAAATTACAACTTACAGTGTGTGCTTCTAGTTCCAACTGTCTAGTAACTCGACTAACATATTCGGTAATCAAAGGTGCAGCTGTTAAGTATGTTAGTCTCATGTCTTTTTGACCATCTTGACACTCGTCACTTCCTTCTAAAATTTCTGCTTTTGACGTCACATAAACAAAAGGCATGACGTCTCTAGAAAGTTTGATCCAATGTCCGATTTCTTCATCACTCATTGGTGGTATGATACCAAACTTCAAACCAGTCAATGTGTTGACAGCCTTCCAGGTTCGCCGTACTTCCAATAAATAATGTTGAAACAAGTCATCTTTTGAACTGATTTCTTCAAGAATGACAACTCTGTCTTGTTCAGTCTACCATTTGGAAAAAAACCAACAAAAACATATAAAACGTATCGTTAGAAATATTTTTTATTATTTAATAATTAATTGTACATCAGATTATAAATACATAAATTTATTCACGGAACCCTATCCTATTTGTGTTATGTTATCCACTAGATATAAGCACGTGACAGGAGCGTGAATGATTGTTTAAGAAATTTGACGATGGTGAGCTGGTGAGAGTTTTTTCTCTTTTTTCTTCTGTTCATTTTTGGGAGATACGATGGGCCGGGGGAGGGGGGTATGCTAGGTCAGGTCATTGTGTTATTTCGTGGATTTCAGTTTTTAAAATGTGCTGATTGATCATTGCTGTGAGAATGTACAAGTTAGTTCGTCGGTCGGTTAAGATGAGAGTTGTCTTTAGTGGCATCTGCCAGTTGCTACGATATAAAGCATCGACATTACTTACATTAAACATCAGTCATTGATCATAGGTTTGGAACAAGCATGGCTGTGTGTATAGTGAAGTAAGACAATGGTACGAGATATATCAATTTTTTTAATAATTGAAGCAAAACACGTCAAACAGAAATAAGATCGTTACTGTGTTTACAAAATCAGTATTAGCCTACCGTGCTTTTGTTTCCTGGTGTAATTTCTTTACTGCTAGATGGCACTGTAGAGTTGTCTACCGCTGATACTGTATAATATCAATTCAATGCTTTTATTAAAGCCTTTTGTAACTGAATTTTCAACAACAAAAAATGATTACATTTTTAATTTCAGTTCTTATTTCGGAAATTTTATAATGTTTAAATTTCAAACACGATAAAAATCAAAATTGCGTTCATGTCTAGATTCAATAATCTGAGAGATGAACATGATTTGAAGCATTTTATTCATCAATTAAGTCTACCAGTTTCATAAATTTATTTTTTAAAGTATTTCTATTTACACATATTATAGTAGTGCTTGAATGAATTAGGTTACAAACTTACTTAATAGCAATAAACGTGCATAACAATTATTTTAGGATAAGACAATTTTACTTTTGCTTAAACAAAATTAGGTCATCATCTTTTTTGTGTTATTTTGCTCGTTTTACCTTTTGGCATCTTTCGCGTGACTTCATTTTTATCAGAGATTTTGTCTGAAAACATTAAGAAATATTTGTTGCAAAGCTTTATAAAGAATATTTTAAAAGAATAGTGTTAAGAAAAAATATCTTAAGCCTCACGCATGTGTTACTATTTATTCTGATCCGAGTAAAAACACAATTTTAGAGTTTAAGAAAATAAAATAAGTGTTCTAAAATAAGGTTGCTCTGATTAAGTAAAAATGAACAAAAAAAGAGACCATCAAGGCAACAGAGCACCATGAAAATGAAAAGAAAAAACACTTGCGTTTTCCCTCCTCTGCAACTGTTATTAAACAATATGTTAATAGTAAATACATATTTCGTAAAAAAATTAATATGACTTTTGCTACGTACCGCTATGTGGTTTTGAAAATTTAATATGTTTTAAAGATTAAGTCTTTAAATGTAAAATGTGTAACAAAGGACTGAAAACCTAGTGATATTAGCAATATTCAATTTAATTCATTACTAAATGAATATTATAAATTTTTTAAAAAGGGAAACAGAAAACTATGTAAACTTACGGGAAAGAATGTGAACAACATAATTCTTGAAAGATACAAAAGTTCATTTACACACACACACACAAAGAATGTAATTTTTCAAGTACATTACGTCTAGTAAACGTCTAGGAATATTAGTAAAAATGTCTTCTGACAAGGCCAGCTTCGGGCTTAATTAAATGTAGGGATTTAGTCAGAATGCTCTAGAAAAGAAATTCTAGAGATTCCGTCATCTGATATCATTCTTTAGAAGTAATACATCGTATTCGAATTTAAGCAATATTTTCCAAATCTATGCCCCACCTATTTGCACAAATCTTTTTATTATTATTTTTTCATGATGGGAATCTATCAGAAAGCTTTAAAAAATATAATAAAATATATTAAAGTTTTTTCTGAACTAGCATTTTGGTTGTTTTTTTTTTCCAGACCCCTCGATCGACCAAGATTCATCAGAGCCATCAAATTACGCCATCCTTCCCGATGAAAATGATCGCAGATTTTGGTATCGATAGATAAATTGCCTAGTTTCGCAGCTATTACTGCCGACATGGGCCGTCCTCCCGTTCACGATACGAAATCTGCAGTTGTCCGAAAATGCCACACCTGCATATAAAAAAAACAACATGACACCTCGGTGGACCCGCCCTATTTTGAAGACACTAGCAGGGGCGTATCTACAGGGTTTGGCGTGAGGGGCAAGATTAATTTATACGTCCCCACCTCAACTCTGAAACTAATAAGTTTCAACCATTTTATATCATCAAAGACCCCCCCCCCCCCCCGCTAGTCTTGCGTCCGAGACATATGTCCCCATCTGCCAAACCTTAGCGGCGCCTCTGGGCTTTGGCAAATGGCACAGCCCCCCCACCCCCACGCCAAAAAATATCTTAAGTGCCCCCTGGGGAAAAATGTCTGAAAGAAACACTGAATCTGACCCACATATTACTGCCAACAACCCTTACCCACATATGACTGCCAACAACTCTGACCCACATATGACTGCCAACAACTCTGACCCATATATGACTGCCAACAACTCTGACCCACATATGACTGCCAACAACTCTGACCCCAATATACAACTGCAAAAGTTAGTACCCCACAAACATCTGCCATCAATACCTGTGTCCTTAAAAAGTTGTTGATATTTTCTCTCAACCGATGAGGCTGCAATAACTTTAAAAGATATTTGATGATCATTACAATTTGTATTTATTTAAAAAAAAAAGATTAATGAAAATGTAAAGTTATTTTTAGAGAACTTTTTATTTGTTATTTTATTAAGTATAAATAATCTTAGAAATATTTTTTTAGAAAATTAAATATAAAAATATAATGCAAAATTTAATTTAAAATAACAATATACTAAAATATTCAAAATCATTTTAATACTGTGTTTTGAGTATGGTGTCAGGGTAATATATATATATATAAATAAAATATATGTATATAGTTAACATGATTTCTAAAGTGTATATATTATAAATGCATACATTTTTAGCACCATTTTCATTGCGTTATTGCAAAATTTGAATTGAAAAAAAATTTAATCTGACTTAGAGAAAATATAACAAAAAAGAATCACTCAATATTTAGATGATAGGAAATTTAAGCGAAGTGCTAATTTACCTCTTTGCATATTTTCTGATTCATCCTCGAAGCTACTTTCTGCCAATGACAAACACCACAATAACATAAATTTGTATATTTCTAATATACTTTTATTTTATTAGGTACATATTGATACTTTTAAAAAAATCGTAAATTTTCTTTCTGCGTTTAGTTGTTTTTTTAATTATATTTTACATTTGCATATTAAGATATTTAATTGTAAGGTCATCCCTACGCTAGGAATGACTTTGCAACCAAATTTGTTTAATTTCATATATTAAGCTTTAAGGTATCAGGTGTCATTAAATTTTCAAATATTCTCTACAATAATTTTATTAACAATTACATAAACCTTGAAAATAAATAAAATTTACCTCCAAAAATTCCTAAAATGTTTGCTTCTTCTTGTTCATCATATATGTAATTAAATTTAGGATTCAGTTTAATTAGTTACAGTATTTAGCTTAATTAGTCTCAAAGCCTAACATTATATTAATTATGTATATAATTATATAGTTTACAATTTAATGATATATCGTATTTAACTTAATTAGTTGCGCGGCTTTTAATATATTTATAGCATATTTAATTACAATTATATGATTTATATTTTTTAAATAACTTTTTAAAATCAGAGCTACTAGAATCATCAACATCTGTGAAAAAAAAGGATGATTTTTACAAGTCAGTTTTTTAATAATTTTATTTTAAAGTTGTAAAAAACGTTTGTTTATCCCATTTAATTATATAAAAAAGATAAATGTTCCATTCCTCATCCCTGGAATATCCTTCGATATATAGCAAACATTTTTGAGTCGAAATTGAGACTAGGATATATGCCAGACTGGCCTTAAATTCATTTTATTTCAGTATTGCATCATTGAGCTTGATATTTTTGTTCATGAAATGTAATTCACCGAATCAAAGAAATCTGGAATATAACCAAACAAAACAAATAGTCTCCCATACTCTGTGAGTGATTTTTAATATCTCCTCATTCTGAATGCAGTCCTTCATATATTTATATTTAGTAAAAAAAAAAATGCCACTGAAGCTACTGTTCAAGAAAATTACAAAATTTTTATTTTTTTTGAAATTGAGAACTTTTAACAAAAAAATTTAAGTATGTAAATTCATCTCTATCATATATCATATCATATCATATCATATCATCTATATATATAAAAGTGAAAATTTGTTTGTGGGTTTGTTTGTGGGTCTGTTCCACAAAGGCTTTTACACGGATTGATAGATCTTGACCAAACTTGGCACATATATCCATGGTTATCCAGAAGGAACTCTTAAGGGGTCGAGAACTTTTAATAACATTTCGTGTGGGGCCGGGGGCCCCGAATTCGTTTTTTTCTTATATGAGCTATATAAAAATTGTTCAAACAAATACTCCTACGTGAATGGATGGATATCGATCAAACTTAGTACACGTACACTTGATTATCCATATTCAAATACCGAAGTGTACTGAACTCATAATATCCATTCTCCTGGGGCCGGGGGCCCCATTTCATTTTTCATTATATGAGCTATATAAATATCGATAGGCTTAATACTCCTACATGAATGGATTGATCTTGACCAAACTTAGTATATATACACTTGATTATCCATATTTAAATACTAAAGGGTACTGAACTCATAATATCCATCCCTCTGGGGCCGGGGGCCCCATTTCATTTTTCCTTATATGAGCTATATAAATAGCGATAGGCTTAATACTTACTACATGAGTTGATGGATTTTGACCGAACTTAGTTCACATACACTTGATTATCCATACTCAAATACTAAAGGGTACCGAATTCATAATATCCATTCCTCTGGGGCCGGGGGCCCCATTTCATTTTTCCTTATATAAGCTATATAAATACCAATAGACTTAGACAACACTATAGGTTCTATGTGAATTGATGGATATAGGTTTAGCTTTGCTGCAATACACTTCTTAGTCCATATGGAAATAACGGTGGATGTAAAACTAATAATATCCAATCTAGAATTTTCCAGAAAGTTCGATAACTTTAAAACGCTATATTTATGGCATTATTCAATATATTTTAATGGGACAAATTTAAAATTGTAACTTCATAACTTACCTGAATGATTATTATAGGGCACCCATCTCAGGAAAAACTAATTCGGTACAATTATGGAATGGGCCCCCGGGGCCCCTCTTTTAACTTAAATGTACTATATTTATAGAAATTCATTTAGTCGTATAATTTTTCGTATTCGAAGAATAATTATTACTAATAAAAGACTGTTTTTACACAGTTCGGGGAGGATAATAATACATTTAATCTAGAATGTTCCAGAAAGTTCTATAGGTCAATAGGCTTAGATAAAACTTTAGTTTTTTTTGTGAATTGATGGATATAGGCCTAACGTGGTAGCAATACACTGCACTGTCCGTATTGAGATATTAGTGGATATAAAACTAATAATATCCAATCTAGAATTTTCCAAAAAGTTCGATATCTTTAAAAAGTAAATTCTATGTCACGACAAAATCAGGAAATGGGATAACATTGGAAAGGTAGGTCTCTAGATGGAACAGGATTTCTCAGAGAACAGTATCCTAACGGGATCTGGAGGCCACCGGGATCGGGGTCCTAATGCAATCCCGGGCCACGCCGGGTATATCAGCTAGTATATATATAAAAATGAAAATTTGTTTGTGGGTTCGTTTGTTTGTGGGTCTGTTCCACAAAGGCTTTTACACGGATTGATGGATCTTGACCAAACTTGTTACATATATCCATCATTATCCAGAAGGAACTCTTAAGGGGTTGAGAACTTTTAAAAACATTTCGTTTGGGGCCGGGGGCCCCGAATTCGTTTTTTTCTTATATGAGCTATATAAATATCAATAGGCTTAATACTCCTACATGAATGGTAGGATCTTGACCAAACTAAGTACACATACACTTGATTATCCATACTCAAATACTAAAGGGTACCGAACTCATAATATCCATTCCTCTGGGGCCGGGGGCCCCATTTCATTTTTCCTTATATAAGCTATATAAATATCAATTGTCAATATGCTTAGACAACACTATAGTTTCTATGTAAATTGATGGATATATGCCTAACGTGGTAGCAATACA
This sequence comes from Omphiscola glabra, assembly GCA_964017045.1. Taxonomy (NCBI): domain Eukaryota; kingdom Metazoa; phylum Mollusca; class Gastropoda; family Lymnaeidae; genus Omphiscola; species Omphiscola glabra. Next base: position 11,205,933 of record OZ024811.1, on the reverse strand, counting down.
CTGTCCGTACTGAAATATCGGTGGATTTAAAACTAAGAATATCCAATCTAGAATTTTCCAGAAAGTTCGATAACTTTAAAACGCTATATCTATGGAATTATTCAATAGATTTTAATGGGACAAATTTTAAATCTTAACTTCATAACTTACCTGAATGATTATTATAGGGCCCCATCTCAGACAAAAATAATTCATTACAATTGTGGAATGGGCCCCCGGGGCCCCTCTTTTAACTTATATGTACTATAGTTATAAAAATGCAATAAGTTATATAATCTTTCGTATTGGAAGAATAATTACTTAGAAAAATACAGTTTTTTTACACATTTCGAGGAGGATAATACATTTAATATAGAATGTTCCAGAAAGTTCTATATGTCAATAGGCTTAATACTCCTACATGGATGGATGGATCTTAACCAAATTTGGCACATATATCCATCATTATCCGGAAGGAACTCTTAAGGGGTTATGAACTTTTTATGACATTCCGTTTGGGGCAGGGGGCCCCGAAATTAATTTTCACTTATATGAGCTTTATAACTAAAATGATATACAAATACTCTGACACGTGCAGATGGCACTTGACCAAACAGTACACTTACACGTGTAGATGGAACTTGACCCAACAGTACACTTACACGTGTAGATGGAACTTGACCCAACAGTACACTTACACGTGTAGATGGAACTTGACCAAACAGTACACTTACACGTGTAGATGGAACTTGACCAAACAGTACACTTACACGTGTAGATGGAACTTGACCAAACAGTACACTTACACGTGTAGATGGAACTTGACCAAACAGTACACTTACACGTGTAGATGGAACTTTACCAAACTTAGTACACATACACTATATTATCCATATTCAAATACCGAAGGGCACTGAACTCATAATATCCATTCCTAGGGGGCCGGGGGCACCATTTCATCTTTCCTTATATAAGCTATATATAAATTATAAATAGGCTTAGGTAGGTCCCTAGATGGAACGGGGTTCCATAGAGAACAGTATACTAACGGGATCTGTAGGTCACCGGGATCAGGGTCCTAATGCAATCCCGGGCCACGCCGGGTATATCGGCTAGTATATAGTAAATATCCAACATTGAAAGGTTGATGATTATATAAATTATGAATCATTTTAGAAGTCGATGCTTGTAAGATATGTAATTTGAATAGTGGAAAAAATTATGTAGTGAGATTTGTTAGTAAGCATATTTGGTGTAAAGATTAATTGTGTAACTGTTGCTATGTAATTTGCATTGGTGACGTTTATCTATTTCTTTTTTTGTTTTCTTTTTTTTTTAATGACATGCTCAATTTTTAAATGTCAAAATGCTCATGGCAAGTCGGAAAATTCGAACGCCAATTGAAATAAGACATGCCCTTTTAAAATTTTTTTTTTTATTATTATGTCCATGGTGGCAGAATCAACGCTTCCATTGCCTGAGGAGAAATAGCTACCGTTTTTCATAGGGCAGATGATGCCCCCCTAAAAAAGCGGAATTTTACCATATCTATCTATTCTGAGTAGATTCTATTATCATTTGTGCTACCCTTTGCTTTTTCCAAATGGGCACTCAGGGTGGACAACAGATCTGTTGAAAGCTGTTTGTTAAAAACATGCGTTACAGCTTCATTGGTATTCATACAATTTGGCGATTCGTAATAGAAACTCTAAACAGTTCCCCAACACAGGAAAGCCGACCTAAACATTTCTTCCTTGATACCAAATGCAAGACCGAGGAAAACTGTAAATTATTTTTTTTTAAATAAATAATAATAATAAATAATATTAAACAATTTAGAGCTGGAGACTATAATGTCCTATGTAGTTTGCGTAACCACAATTTTGAGCACGTTAAAATGATTGCCTGAAAAGAAAATGGAATTGCCTTTAACCTTCATAAGGAATCCTAGACATATGTTTCAAAAATACCAAGATGATATGGTCATGGTAATGAGATATGGCAAACCTGACTTATTTCTAACATGCACGGGTAATCCTAAATCCTTTGTACTGCTTGCCATCTGAATTTACTTCATGTGCTTGGGCCATTGCAGCTTCATACCTGATAATCCTTTGGTTTCTTTTCATTTCATTCGCCATGTTAATTCCACATCGAACATAACAGATTAATGTTTCATCTATAGCAGTATGCAACTTGAAAAAAATGATATTAGTTTTGGCTCCTTAAAAAAAGGCTACTGTGCCTATAAATGTATACGTCAAGACTGATTCATTTTGAGCAACTGATATAATGCATGATTGTGTTGTAAAGGAAGGTTTTTAATACTTCCGAAATAAAGAATATATTTTAGTGTTACTTCGGTTTTTCTAATTGTTCTCCTAATGTTGCCCTTGTTGGATATGAGGCTTGGGCGGCATTTAAAACCCATGCCGATGATTTTAGCTACGCGGCCATGAGAATGCCGCTCCTAGGAAACCGTTTCGTCCCAGCTTACCGTCCTGACCGAAATACTTATTGGGCGTGGGAGAGGGGTTAACTCAACACCTTCTCTCCGGAGTGGAATCAGACCCGCCCAGACCCTAGGGAGAGTGGACTTCGAACGCTTTAAACGCATCATTCTCTGTCGACCGGACGTCCCCCAGGCCAAAGTTTCCGATTCTGCGTTATCATCATTAAATCCCCTTGCAATGCATGCTTCTTTTAAATGTGCAAAGAGTATACAATTTCCTTTCACGAATATAAGCCGTAGAAGATGATGCGCCTCTAAAATTGAGAAGGAGAATTCGGTTGAAATATTTTTGAATAACCGTTGGACTTACGGTAGATTTTTTTTCTTTCAATACAGACTTAATCCTTTCAGTGACTTGGTTTACTTCTTGATTTTCTTTTTCAGTATCAAGTTTAGAGTTTGTGAAATTCAATATATAAATACTCTTGTATATTCAATATATAAATACTCTTGTATATTCAATAAATAAATACTCTTGTATATTAAGGTATCCCTGATTAAATTAAAAAGACTGACATTAATTGTTAGGCTACTTTGCTATATATAGCTTCAGATTTCTTGCCAGATTTTAAACGTATTGAATAGTTGACCTTAAGGTAGAGTTTCAATATTTCCTCATGGTCGGTTTGGTAGTTCCTTTTTTTTTTTTTTCCATGAAGACGCCAACATGCTTAAGATATCCTTACATATCAGGTCACAATTCAATAGTAGCCTCCTGTTCAGTGGGGAAAAGTAACGAAATGAATAATTGCACAGTCATGCCCCCTTGTGCGCGTATTTGAAGAGGTATTCCACGCTTTGAATTGAACTAACAATATTATCGTTTTATGTGAGCGGTGATATTCAGAGACATGTATGGGTTCTATGATGACATCGCACATCTGTTATCAATTTGGTTCTTCCCAAGTTCAACAAAGACTCCATCTGCTAAGCGTTGATATTTCGGTTAACAATTAACCTTGCTGTTGGTCTCGACACAAAGATCATTTGGTAATAGTTATGTGACTTTGCAGTTTTCATGCGAGGCATTTGGATTTAATGGACCTCGTGGACCGTGTATATTACAGGTTTTTAAAATTAAAATTGCTAACCGAGAAGTATGTTTTCACTGATTTCCTTCCATTTCTTTATTTTCGTGTGAAATTTTGGACACATTCTCCTAATTATTCAACATTGCAGTAGAACCAAAATACATTCTTCATGCATGAAACGTAGTATGTTTAAATATTCATGTCTTATGTGACACGAAAAGAAAATTGAGGCATTTTTTCGATAGGCTTTTAAAACTTGGGAATGGGAAACTACAAGAGGCTTGATTAGAAGGAGGCATCTTCGAAAATTCTACAGTCTTGATTGAAAATGGATGAATTGTACATGCTGTCTTTCTTATTGTCATTTAATAAAGATATTAAAAAAATTTCTAAACGCGCAATCTTAGCTCTTTAAAAAAAATGAATCACTTGAAATAATTATTGACAATGTTCTTGGACGAATGCAGTCTTATTTGAAAAGCTGATAATGCAGAGATATATTCAATAAGACAGTGCAAATGCCGAGGAGGCATCAATCTATGCAATGGAGTTTTATAACAGCTTAACATCTGAAAGTACGCCTCGTCAATGACTTTATATTAAATTTGGTACAGTGGTAATTTTGCTGCGAGACGTTGACTTAACAAGAGGTCTTTGCAAAGGCATCAGAATCATCGTCATGCAAATAATGTCACAAGTCATTGACTGGGAAAATCTTGCCAGCTTTTTCAAATGTACTAATTTATTAATGTCAAGAGTTATTCTTGTACCCAGCTAGCCAGACCTTCCATTTGCATCAAGAAAAAAACAGTTTCCGTTGAGTCTAGCATTTTGCTATGATCATCAACAAAAGCCAAGGACAAACATTTAATTCAGTTGTATATGTTTGAAATCTCCTATATAAAGTCGTAGACTACTTTTTATTGCATTTTTAAGAACAAAACCCATTCAGTAAGTATAGGTAAAATTTAAAAGAAATAAGAAAGGAGGCAGCTTAAAGACAGACACAAATTGTACACAAAGAAGTTTTTGCCCAATAATTAAACTGAATAGCCAGCCATGGCTTTATCAATAAGTGCCAATCAAATAGATTACCACCCGGGCGTTGAACGGGTACCTCAGATAGTATTTATTAATGCACCTAAATAAATCCCTTAAATGTAGAAAGTAGGATACTGTTATCAATCTTTCTTTGCTTAGATCTATATCTACTGGGGTTTTTTGCTATGAAAAATTTTAATCTTTGTCACGTAGGGAAGATTTTTAATACCAATACTGATGTACTATTAACAACAATAGACACATTTCTATATAGTAGATATATATTTTTTAAATATTCAAAATGTGCGATTGGTGAGGAATTAGGAAACTTTTTTATATAACCATAGGAAAATTGAGAGCATTCATTTTAAACATTTTCTTAAGACTATAAATTCAAAATTATATCATGAATTTATATTACAATTATTCAATTCGTGTTCATTTTTGTTTATCTGTTTTATTTTGCAAAGCTATATTGGAAACAGTTATAATATTTATTTTATGCCACTATCATAAAACTACATCAAATAGAATACATACGAAACATTTGTTGATTATAAAAAAACTTAAATAATGTGTTTTGGAATTTTAACATCTGCCTAAAAGTGATTTTACGCACGATTTCGAATTAATCCAAATACACATTTTTTTAGTTTTCAATAAAAAAACTTACAAAATCTGATGTTTAATTATCTATGTACATTAATTAAATACAAAAAAAATATGCATTATATTTAAATTGCAGTTAACAAAAGTATTTGCAAGTTTTGTTTTTAAATATTAATATTTGTTTTCACGAACTGCTTTATACTATTTTTTAATACCCTTCGTCCTAAATAGATCTGTCCGATCCTCTTTTCTCTGAAGAGTGGCTAAAATAGGGACGGAAAAACGTCAATAATTAATGCATTTATCACGTGATTAAAATGTATAAATAAATGAACACTATTGTATCTTGGTCAAACTCACTTTTGCAAACCAAAAAATGTAACCTTAAAATCGAATTAAATAGAAATCTCATTATTGGGTAAATAATGGCTGTAGCAAAGAAATTGCAGATGGAATATACACACTACGCAAAAAAAAAAGAATACCGAGTGGCATAAAGACATACATAAACATACACACACATACATACATACATAAATACGCATACACATACATACACACACACATATACACATACACATAAAAACATACATAAATAAATACATACACCCATACATACATACATGCATGCATGCATACATACATACACACAATAATACATACATAAATACATACATGGATGCATGCATACATACATACATACATGCATGCATACATACATACACAGATGCATACATACATACACACACATACACATACATACACACATTCATACATGTATACATGCATGCATCCATACATACAAACATACATACCTACATACATACATACATACAAACATACATACATACATACATACATACATACATACATACATACAAACATACATACACAAATACATACATATATGCATAGTACTCAGCAATTCTTTATGGTATTATCCAGCCTTTCTTAATTGCTTTAACTACATTTATTAAGGGAACCATATGGGTATACCAAGCAAAATTCAAATAAAATATATTTATGGCTTTTCTGGAGGGTCCATGCAAATAGGCTTGTGCGGGAAACGTAATTGAATATTTAATAAAAATGAAAGTAAGGGAGCAAAACGACGGTATCGTTATCCATGAGAGAGAGAAGGTAGCGGTTTATTAGATGTGGGGTGTAGAGCAAGGAAGAGTTACAGAGGGTTTCTATGGTTTTTGTTTTAAATATTTTTAAAATGAACGAGGGATTTAGGGGCCGGTAGCTTTTTTGATATTTGACTTTAAGGCTGCTGTGAAGGGATGGAGTAAGCTGTTAGGGGTCGTTTGAGATTGAAAAGCCATTTGAGATAGGAAACGAGTTAGTGTTACAAGAATGAAATTAAATTCAAAATTAATTAATCTTCCTTAGAAATGTATAAACTAATTCACAGCAACTAGCTAGATTCAGCCAGCAGGCCTTCTAATATACTTCAAATAAAAAATTGTAATGGACAACACTTTGTAAATTAGAATTAATTTTTGTTAGCAAAATGGCCGTCGTCGAAACGGCGGTGACGAAACAGAGGCTGGATTTACGATGGCGACAAATCGTCACGGACCACGTTACTCGGATACTGGCTCACACTTAATTAGTTAACTTAGAATTTTTTTTACGATAACTTAATAACCGATTTTTGAAGCAGTTATCTTTTTGAAGATTTAAAAAAAAAAAAAAATATTTCAATTTTTATGTCAAAAGGATGAAAGAAAGTTCGTACATTTATACTACATCACTTCAAATCCATTATTATAAAACACACTTAAGATTGACATAATACTTCATACTATAAACTATTCACTTATTCAGTTTTACCCATTTAGAATGATCTCCTCTCGATTGGTAGTTTATTGGTCTGTGGAGAAAAATAAAATCAATCAAAATAATTGTAAGTAAGGTATTCTAACAAAGGCATTAAGCTTTTAGGAATACAATTTCATGTTATATAGTTTAAAATTGAATATAAAAATGTGTGTTTTAAATTAGTCCTTGCTTTTCTTGGCAGCAAGCAACATTTTCGATTTTAGAAATCGTTTTTTCGCGTGACGCAAACTTTACAGAATATTAAGAGATTTTTATGTGTCTGCTGTGTCTCTTTTTTAAAGAAAAGTAATTCATCATAAAGACACGTGAGGGTAACGGTGGATCATCAGAGAATATGAGAGAACAAAGATAATCAACATTAAAGAGCACAGAGTATATGAAAGAATATATCTTAGAACATGAGGGAATAATAACAGGCTCTTGAAGAATGTGTTAAACAATTGAAATTATACATTAATAAGGGGAAACGAACGTGTATGTGACAACCTTAATTTATTATTGTTTTAATTAACAACTGTTTAAATGGGAACTAGTTAAAAGTTTAAGTAAAACAAGTAACGAGCTACTTATATTACCTCCAACAATCTGATCCTTCCAAAATAATATTCTTGTTAGTATGGCGAGAATTAAAATGAGAACCAAAAAACCTGACAGGCTATAGCCAATATATATAGTAAAGATTTAGTAATCGCTTAATATAGATTTAAAAGAAAAAATACCTGGGGCATTTCAGAATTTATATAGAAAAATATTTTATTTGATTATAACACTAACAATTGTTTCGATCAAAATTAATAAATATGCTATTTAAAATTGTACACGATATATTTTAGCCGAATATAGAGATGAAGTAATATAAATATCACAATACTTTGTTGAATAAAGTGGATTTGTAAGCGTGATTGTTTGTGAATGAAAGAACTGTAAACGGCTTTGTATGGGCCAGCAGTGATTGGTTGGGATCGGCCAGGCTATGCGAGGTTATTTGCGACGAAGTCTCTTGTGTGTGACGGAGTCTCTTGTGTTTGACGGAGTCTCTTGTGTGTGGTGGGTAAGTGTTTGAATGCATTTGTGCGCATTGTACTTAATAATTCAACTTATTGATATGTCTCTCTCTGTCAGGAATATGTTTAATACAATGTATTCACCTTACTCATTTTAACGTGGTCAGATCGTCTGTGCAAAAATAAGGGGGTCTAACATTTGCAAAGTAACAAGAATTATACACATTTAGTTCTTGCAACATGTATTTTAAAATATTTTTTTGCTCATGAAGTATAGTTTCTGGAAACAAATAATCAGAAATTTACGCCTCTGAATCGCCGTTTTAAGAAGAAAAAAAATTTCTTGACCCACACAAAGGTATTTTTTATTTAATGTTTGTTGAAAAATAAACGACAAAAGTGCATATCTCATAAAGAGGTGTTGCCTGTGAATTGTCGTCATGATTATTTATAAAATCATTCAAACGGATCAAAGAAGTTGAATGGTTTCAGCCTTTCAAAAAAAAAATGTATGGTCGTGAAAGAATATAAGAAATGCCTTGGGGGAAAAGACTTAAGCAAATTTAGCGAGTATTTTCGATAATTAATCCGTATATGTTAAAGAGTATCTTAATCATTGATTGCAACTGTAATCATGGTGTAATTATTGTCGAGACGTTTTGACGAACATACATGTCTTTGATTTAAATATTTTTAAGTGACAACATATCCTAAACTATCAGCGCTACATAATTGAAGCGCAAAAGTTTGAATTAACACGAAGTGTAAAAATTATAAAGACTGAAGTCATATGGTGTGTACAAAGTATGAAGTGTGAAATAATCTGAGGGGTAAAAACATTGAAGTGCAAGTTATTTAATGTAAAATGTAAAGGGTAAATCAATGACCAAAATCGTTTTAGTTATGCGCCACCCTTTTTGACAAGACGACAGCAACCACAATGCGATTCACATTCGATTATAAAGTGATGAACAAACTTGCTTTATAACTTTTTCTTTCCAAAACAGGTTGCTCCCGGTGAAACTATTAATGGTTGCTAATACTTTATAACATAATATGTGTCTATAGACATTATTTAATGACTTATTTGGTTTTAAATAAGGTTGAAGTAATTTGTTCCCACTTTATTGTTTTCTTTTAACAAAGTTTGACATTTCAGAATCGTACGTATTCATATACTTCAAATGATATCAAGTGTGACGTGTTCATGTTAAGCCTGCTAACTTCCCTGTTCTACTACTTAATTAACTTACATGTTTCAATCGATTTTATTTTTTCAATGTTCTAAAAGCTTTTTTTTACAATCATGAAATTAAAATAAATTATTTTATGCATATTATTAAAAATCCAAAATGCAAGTCAATGCATGTACAATAAAATGAGGAATATACTACAATAATATTTGATTATGTCGAAATAATCCCTTTTGAAACATGGCAGTATAGAATAAATATATGAAGAGGAATGTCACGACGGCTTGATCAATAGGTCATTAAGTGTATATATATTTCATGCATACAGATTTAATACTAGCTTTGAAATCACGGTTGGGGTGTGCCAAAAGGTATCTGACGCCGTTGCAAATTAATTGGGTGCACAACTATCTGCCAAAATATAAGTTTGACGAAAAATGTATTGGTACTCATATATTTATATATGTATATACATATGTAATTATATATATACATTTATAAGTTTCTTGTTTTTAAGAGGTGCCTTTAAAAAATACAATATTAAATATATAATTTATACTGAAATTTAACTTTTTAAGTACGTAATTTTAAAATCAAAAAACAATATTATAACCTAATTGTCTTTGCTGCTAAATATCAATATTAATTTTTTTAAATATCGATCTTTAACCTTTATATAAGAATGTTAGGCGGATCTTTTCTCGTCTGTCCTTGAGGGAGGGGATGTCAAATCTGTTTAAGAGGCCAGTGACGTAGCCAGGAGTGATGGTTTATAGTCACGTGCCATGAAGCGCATTGCGTTACGTAGGATTCGCTCCAATTTGTCCACGTCTTACTTAAGGTATGGATCCCAGATGATTGCTCCATATTCTAGTATCGGACGAACGAGTGCAAGATAGGCATTTCGTTTGCAGGATGTTGGGTAGTGCCGCAGATTTCGTTAGTGCACAATGACTGATTGCCAGAGATTCCTTTTGAAATTAAAAATATTTAGGCAGGGTGTGGGGCAGAACGAGAATATGTGTATGAATACCTAGACGGTCTTTTGTCGTAGGGAAAATGTCGTGTAAAGGCCGTTCTGCTCGCTCCATTGAGCAGAAATTTTTATGTGGAACGGAACACTATTTAAGCATACGAGGTATTTTACACGACATTGTCCCCACGACAAAAGACCGCACTCTGTTGACCTCGAGCTATACAACCTCGTATCATAATCTCCGCGAGAAGTCTGTCAATCTGTCTTTGGGACAGCCCAATCTTTTTTTCTTTAAAGGAGTTTATATATATTTCTCTCCATATGTAAATATACAAGTGTAGTGGTATGAGTAGTGAGCTGTGGAAGGTAGTTAAATATTTGAAAACAGTTGCAAATAAGGCGATATCATTTAATAAACTTGTGCAATCTTGACAACTCTATAGACATATTGTTTAGTGTAATTCTTTGAAATTCGATCTCACAATAACTACTCTATACCTCTCACATATATGTTATAATTAATTGTTTGTTATTATTGTTCATTTATCACCTCTATCCCACTCATTTTCTAATTTATTTTTTGTATTAATCCTTATCTCAACAGAGGCCCATCGGCTGTGTGGCTTGGCCACACTTTAAAAGACCACATTTTGAACCATGTCATGTGACACTAACACATCCACTGCTCTTCTTTGAGCAGATATCTTGCCTAGTATTCATCCTACTTCTGTAAATGTTCACCTGTTGTTGACCTAGAAGTTGTTTTCCTTTATTTCATGTAAATATTATTATGTCTCCATTATCAGAGCTTTTTTCTGAAAACAATCCTGACCTCCTGGAACCATTGCCAAATGAATGATCAACAGTAGTCTGTGCAGATGCTTAGAAGCAATTGGTTAACTCGGTCAACACGAAGCTCGGTTCAGAGCTGGATTCCATACTGTGGATCAACTTCTACTCCTGATCCAAAACATCATTGATGGTGTACACGACTATCAATACGCCCTGGCAGCGTTCCTCGATTATCAACGGGTTTATAATAAAACTTGATAATTGGAGTACTCTTGCAATTGAATAACGCAGGCATTTAGGCAAGCTGATTAAGTCACTAAAATTACTCTTTACTAATCGTAATATCCTAAAATAATTTTATAATCTTACCTCAAAAATGTATCTTCGAAAAGAAAGTCGCCTACTTACTAATGAACGTATGGATGAGATTCAGGTTGAGACGGCACTGAACACAAATGACCTTTTAATGTGGAACACCTGACGTTACAATGGTATAAATGCAAGACATCGTAATGCAAAAACCAATCTTGCTAATTACATATTGTGAAAAGTGGAATCTCGAAGTAAACAGTACACAGGTAGCCACAAAAGAAAATCACACACTACATAGAAAGCACCAACAGAAAGACCCCCCCCCCCCCTCACGCCTGAAACAGAAAATTAAAACGCATGACGGCTAAACATTGTGAAAATGCTGGTCAGAACCTGATGGGATAGTGACGAAACCACACTACGCCAGTTGTACACATGATGTGTGCAGTTAATGATGGAAAACAACAATGTGGTACGCCAGGATTCAACATGTAAGTGCATGAGTGTTTATAAGAAATACAAAATCAGACAGGCCAATTCATCTCAGAGGCTTAATATATACTCCATCAGGAACATGGGAACACATTAATATTTAGTCTTTAATTCTAAGAAGAGAAACCGATTATACAATCTAACGAGCCAGAGGACTAAAGGGCTGTCCATTAATTATGTCAACAAAATAGGGGGGAGGGGGGTCTGAAATTATTTTGACAATTGTTGACAAGGTGGAGGGGGGGGAGGTCAAGAAAAGTTGACATAAACAATGTTACTTTTTTAAATAAAGTTAATTTCATAAGTTAAAAGTTTATTAATTTTTTTTTTTCTAAACATTTTACTTTTATTCACTTTTTTGTTGTAGTTGTAAACTAGTCTATTTAAGATATTGTTGTTTTTTTTCATTTTATTTTTATTTTGGGGGGGGGGGTGTAAATCAAATGTTGACGTAATTCTATAGGGGAGGTCTCTGGAAGTTTGACAAGTTGTTGACAAGGGGGAAGAGGGAGGTAAAAATCGCCAAAAATGTGTTGACATAATTAATGGACAGCCTCTAATAAATAAATAAATGAGCTGAGGTCTCAACGTGAATGTGTGTTTTGACACACATCCTCAGCCCAGAATCTAAAGATATAATGTCTCCAAAGGTCACAAGATTTAGAATGTTCTCAGGACATATACAAACTTAATATCACATTGAAACGCATACAAACCAACTAAAACATAACTAATTTGACCATGTGATGACAGACACATTGTTCTTAGCACAACCTAGGCTTTCACGGTTCAGCTAATTATAAATGACATCTGTGGACAGTGTGCAGATTCCTGTGCACGACTTCGGGTAAAAAGTCACATGATCCTTTTCTTATCGACTTCAAGATTTGAGTGATCCAAAAAATAGTCGACTTAAAAAAAAAAATAATTATACGTTTAAAAAAAAAAAAAATTAATGAACCAATCAATTAAAATGATGGTTTGTCCAAAGAGTAAGTATATATATAAGAATGAGCTATAGGGACATAACGCCAAAGAGCCGAACATATTTTGATACGTTAGGACTCTTAAAAACAAACATAGTTAGTTTCTATTATTTTACGGAAATCGAATAAATGTACATGCGCAAAAAATATTTATATTTCCGCTTTTATTTTAGCAAAAGTTTAAGTATTATTATTATAAATTACAAATACTTATAAAGAAACAACTAAAGAACTATCTTAAGCATTTTATATGCGTTTAAAAGTTATGGAAAAAAAATTAAATAGAAAAAAATATGATCAAAGAAATACACAGTAATCACATTTATCGGGAAAACCTAAACATCAGTTGTTTTTAGTGCGTTCTATAGCGCGTTGTCAATAAGGCGAAATAAAATTAAAATTAATTAGTTTTAAATAATCACGCAAATGACGTCATAGTGCGAATTGCCAAGGCCAAAGCTAAAAGTTATCTGATTTAATAAAAGAACGTGACAAAACTGATGATGTACATTCCCCTTCTTATAAGTAAAATTAATAAATGGCATTGAAACTTAAATACTAATTTAGCTTTGTATTTTTAACATTTAAAAGTTTGAACTTTTTATTCATTCCAAAAATACACTTTTATGAAATTTATAAAGTAGTAAAAACTCTACATTTGAAAATAATTTTAATAAGAATATGCCTTTTAATTAAATTGGTGTAGCAAAACTAAATAGCATTTTTAATGCACTTATCACTGATCTAGATAAGAAATAAGCATATTAAATGCAAAAAAAATCTTCTGCGAAAGTAAGGGGGCCAAAATCCAGTGGATGATTTATTTATTTTTTTAAACCCTGTGTAGCCCACTATACACTATACATTCATTTTTCCCACTGCAGCACAAGATAAGCCTCAGAATAAATTTGATCAATAATTAACCTTCTTCGATACATTTATATCGATGGTAGGAAATTGAGTTCATGAATTATTACTTGGATGACAATATCTTTCAATCCAATGACAATTCAGTTGTAAAAAAAAAAGAAGCTATATTCTCATTTTACATATGAACATATGTTAACCAATTAAGAAAATCAATGACTTTAACAAAACATAAAAATATTTTCATAATTATCCCCAGGGATATCAAAACCCAATCACTTTCCACAAGTGAAAATTTAATTTTAAAAATAGAGATTTTATTAGATAGAGAGATAGAAATACAGACAGACAGACAGATAGACAAATACACAGATAGATGATAGATAGATAGAGATGTAGATAAAAGATAGCTAGACGGATGGATGGATGAAAGGATGGATGGATGGATGGAAGGGTGAGTGGGTGAGAGGATGAATGGATGGATGGATGGATGGATAGATAGGTAGGTAGAAAGGTAGGTAGGTTGGTAGGTAGGTAAGAAGGTATATATATATGTAGGTAGGTAGGTAGGGATATAGGTAGTTATATGGGTAGATAGATACAGACCTGTTTACTCTTACGATTTTGGCGTACAATGTACGATTTTGATGTGTATAAATTATATATACTGAGTGTTTTTTTTACTATTACGATAATGTATTGAACGATTTTGTGATGAAATTGTACGATTTTAAGATTTTGAGGGTAAACAGGTCTTTAGATAGTAGCTTGATTGGTAGATAGTTAGCAAGATAGGTAGGTAGGTAGGTAGGTAGTTAGGTAGGTAGGTAGGTGGGCAGGTAGGTAGATAGGCATGTGGATGGTAAATAGGTAGATAGGTAGATAAACAGACAGACAGACAAACAGACAGGCAGTCAGACAGACAGAGAGACAGAAGGAGAGACAGAAAGAGAGACAGTCAGAGAGACAAACAGAGAGACAGACAGAGAGACAGGCAGAGAGATAGACATAGAGACAGACATAATGACAGAGAGATAGACAGAGAGAGAGAGACAGGCAGAGAGAAAGAGAGACATACATAGAGACAGGCAGAGACAGAGAGACATAAAGAGAGACAGACAGATAGGGAGACAGACAGAATGACACATAGACAGACAGATAGACAGACAGTCAGACAGACAGACAGATCATCCTTGAAAAAATGCAAAAAAAGTTATCTTAATTCGGTAAGCTATATCTATACATTTATAAGTATATCCCGTATGTGCTTCCATATACCATCAATCCAAAGTGATGAAAATTGTGTGAATTGTAACAAAATGCAAATGTTTCTGAATTTTTACACACATTTTACAATATTCCGCTTTGGGACCGTGGACCTAAATTCTTTTTTCCCCTTTTTATGAGCTAAATATAATTTTCGTATGCGTTCCTATACCATTCATGCGATTGCGATAAAACTTTGGTAAGTTGTTGTGCGCACCAATGGTTTCTGAATTAGCTTATCCATTTTGAAATATTCCTTTTCGGGCCGGAGCCCCAAATTATTGTTTTCTTATATGAGCTATACAAATATAATTTCACTCAGTGCTATTGCATGAGTGGCTAGAAATCAATCAAATACAAACGACATTTCAGTTTGTGTGTGACATAAGTACAACCATTTTAAAATTTTACGTTTGGGGCCGGGGGCCTTATTGTGAAAATAATAAATATTTGAGCTATCTAAATATAATTTAAAACAGAGCTACTGCGTGGGTGGATCAATCGCTCTAAGTGTGTGGACTAAATTTTGAAAATACACGCTTCTCACGTAGACAGCTATATGTTGCCTGCTCATGTGTTGAAAAAACTTCTAATTTATTTGTGTACACACTAGACGGAAAAAAACAATAAATATTTTCTATTTAAAAATTACTTTAAAACTTAATTAAAACACAAACACTTTTTTCATTGAGTGGCGTGCAACGCATGCCGGGTTCTCGCTAGTATATAAGAATACTTGCATTTTATTTCTAATTGTCTGCTACAACATATTTATTAACATATTTATTTTTAAAACAAATAAGAGAAAATTAAAATAAACATAAAGGATAAGAACATTTTTCAATTTAATAGTGCTCTTTCTAGTACCATAAATCTATTATATATAACAAATTCATTTTGGGACAAACAGTATCTTGATGATCATTTATTTCTTGAAACTAAAAGTAAGGTTATGTTAACATTATGTATGATCACATTAAGTCTATTCACAATCAATGTTAATATTGAAACATAACATTGGTGCCAACGGGCAACGTTAAAAAAATGTTCATTTGATCGGCTATAACTGAAACAAACATGAACAAAGACGTGTCGGATTGGTGCTGGTAAAGTGCTCTTATTATTCAAATATTAAATAGAAATTGTAACCTATTGAAATTTGTAGTAAGTGTCATGAACAATTAAATGTATATTCATTGCAGCTCGTACAATAGAATGTGCATATCCATAGCAACACTCAAGAAGGATATAAAGGATATTAATCACATTTGTCTTATAATACAGACATCTTGTCCTCCGACAGGGACATTCAAATGAAACCAACAAATTGGGTAGTGTAAAAATCATTAAAAAAAACAATTCACCGAGCGACAAAGTGGTGTGCGAAACTTAAGCTGTACTGGATTTCAATAGGCTTTACAACTATGCCTCAAATACGTCATACCAACACAAAAAAAAAAAAAAAAATTCTTTGAAGTCAAAGCAATGAAAAGGGCGCTGGTATTGAAATGACGCACACAGAACAGCGGGTGACATTTCTGGAGACGGTTGATCATTTAATCAAAAATATTCTTTAAAAAGACCAAAGGTCGACGCCTACTTAACATGTATCTCAGTATCGAGTTGCTGATGTCATTGTAATATTGATTGATCTATCACTTATAAGGAAACAATTAGCTCTGTACTGAGCCCATTTCTAGTATATATATTTTTTTAAAGTTCACATATGTTTACTGTAAAACCATCATTATTTGGCGTGATACTGTTACATTTACGTGCGAGCTGGATGTAATAATTTGCATCTATCTTCTAATCCGTTAATCACTTTCTTTGTCAGCCTCATCTCCTCAATAACACGAGACAGAAGTGTAGACATTACTATAATATTTATTTATTACTTGGCACAATAATTATAAAGTCTCATACAATTGGAGAAATATAATGCATATTGCCATATTCCCTCACTCTTGAAATATATATCACACAATTGTACACGATGCCTTAAGATCGAATTATTACTAAATATCAGAACGTCCATACATCCATTGTCTATCTCCTGTACTTCTGCGCGTGACATTTATTATCACTTGACCCTAATTATCACATTTACTTCCTGTACATCTTATTTACCAAAAACAATACATTGTCCGAAATGAAATTATTATGTTTACATTATACCTGTTACATTTGCCATACTTTGATAAACAGTTAATTGCAAGTAAACAACCTTTGGTTATTTATCGTAACACACTCACAGAAATAGCTTTGTTTACTTCTAATTTCGACGAGCTACTCTTTGGTGTCACGTTATTTCGTGCCATGTGGTTGCTTCCATTTTCATTGATTTGATTATGACACGCAGTGGTCTTGTTTTCGTGATGCAAAACGAACGCCTCTTCATTCTTAATACTTGAATTAGGTACAGTATGGTGTTTAGGTTTAGAAAGAAATGCGTAAAGAAAACTTATGACGTATTTGTGACGCTTTTTAAACATCTTTCTTTTTTCTTCTGAAGAGAGATTGCAGAAAAAAAAATACATGCAGGAAGTGCTCAAATATTTTTTTATCATTTTATTTAAATCGATCTGGAGGGGAGAAACGAACTTAAATATGTAACTTAAATATAAATATAAATATATAGGTATAATTATTTATATAGTATATATATATATATATATATATATATATACACACACACTAAAATAATATATTTTTTTCTAACTATACATAATGCATAATCAGTTTTGTTTTCCTTATTTACATATTAGTGCAATGGTGATGATGATATTTGTTGCTATTTTTAAATCCTTTATCGCATTTGTTTGTGCATTAGTTTATTTAAGGCAAAATTCCTGGACGGTTAATAGAGCCTCTTCCGTCACAATATGGAATTAAATTTTGGCACAGAGACTCGTAGCCGATGACAACATATTCTTTCTAAATTTCAGCCCAACTACCAACTCCCAAGTATCCGTTTTTTTCCCTTTTTTGAAGGGGAAGATGAATAAAATTGGATTTTTTTTTCATTGGTGCGTGTTTTGGTGTGCAGATTATTTGTGCCGCTGTATATTTGTGTGTTGTATTTATGACGTAGGTGGGTATGCATTTTAAAAAAAATGTTTTTTTAAAAAGGAAAATGATGGGAAAATGAGATGTGTTTTTGCCAGAAGTATACCTCAAAAACAGTCAACCCAATAAACAAATACTTCCGGTTCACGAGTCGCTTGATATGCAGCAGTGAAATATCTCCACATCTTCTCCTGTTTGGAATGTTTCTGTCAAATTTTTATTCCTGCATTGTTGGATATTGTTTATTAGCTTAACTTTTCCCTCATAACAATCAAATGTGTTGAAGCTCTGAGGTGGCAGTGTGTAATTTCTTAACAACACTATGTAGAAAACTGTGTAGCAATCACTCAAGTTGTTTTGACAGTCTGATAAATTAACTTGAAAGAAATACCCCGCCTTCACGACTCATCGACTAGACTGCGTCAGCTGTGTACCCCTGATAGCTATCTCCTTGGTAGTGAGCTTCATACACGATGTCGAACACTCTGTTTAATAAAAAAACAAAACTGCAAGAGTTATTCGTGGGTAAGAAAGAAGATGGGATCATGACACTCAGCTCCCACAAAGATAGTGCATCAAAAGACTGGCGATGTCACCATTGGGCTCATTAATGCGCAGTCATCCGTCTCTCTGTGTTCAGAGTTCACGTGCGCCTAACTGGCAGCAGTGAGACCTCTCGAAAATTTTCGCACATCGGAGCGCCGTGAGCATGCTATCATAGCATGGAAATGAGCGCTATCGAAGCACTCCAATCAATCAAACAAACCTCTTTACATAATTACTTCTTTAAAAATGATTCATCACGATCAATTACATAAATGTAAACAAAAATGCCTATTATTCATTTATACGAAAAACTTTTGTTTTAGAAGTTTTTTAATTTTGTTTGTGTGTTCCTGGGGAAATCTTCTAAAACCTACATGCAACACTTGCAGTTAATTCCATCGAGCTGAACTTTGCCGCGTATAGTTGACGATGACAACCCACTCTTTCAAATGTGCAGCATATACTCCATCCCCAAACACCATAAAATCAGATTTTACTCTACCAGATGACATCGATTTCATGAAATAAAAGAGCCGATACATGTGCGAAATGACATTATTAAAAAACAACGCAAGTGTGCTTTGTGCATCTTATTTTCTTTTGTTTTATGGCAATAGTTGGTGAAATAAATATGTGGTGTAAAAGAGAGTGGGACATTAGAATATTAATATATTTCATCGGCGTGATTTTTTTGTTTATGGTTGCTGGTATTGAGGAAGTGGGGCACTAAAAGGGATTCTTATTAAGTGGGTCATTTGAATGCATGTTTTGTCAATTTCGAAGTCCCACCACAACATTAAAATAAGTGTATTCTCTTTGCTATTGTTCGTGTCTTTGTTTCTTTCAAAATTTTCGAAACGCTAAGTGACCCACATCCGGTCAACCGATCAAGCTGAAACTTGGCTCATAGACTTGTTGCCGATGGCAACACATTCTGTCACATTTTCAGCCCACCCAGCCAACCCCAAAACACTTTTTTCCTGTTAATCAAGGGGAAAGGTGAAGGACATATGATGAAATGATTTTTTTAAGAACAGTAGCCATCGCTAATTCGCACAAAAGTTGACATAAAAGATGCAGACTAAAAACGTTGTTTTTAAGGGTTGTTTCATTAAGTTGTTTAATACTGAAATAACTTCAGCAAATGGATTTTTTCACTTAAAGAAGTTGAAATAACGCAAACAAACTAAATCTCAATAACAATATATCGTTCGTGTTTTTATTTTTAAAAACATTTTACGGAAAATTGAAATACACAAAGTAAACTTTAGCACTGATATTTTTTTTTAAAGAGGAATAACTAGTAAATCTTGATCTTTTAAGAGACAGTGACATTTTAGAGGCATGGAACGGAACAATTTTTTACCTACAAATGAATTGCGCCATCGGCTAATCTGGATGCATTTGAGCTAGTCCAAGATAGTGTTTGGTAGGTCAACTGCAGATCTGACATTGCGGCTAAAAGAAGCTTAACGTAAGGTTTAACATAACTAGTGTTCCGTTTGTGGTTCTAAAAAAATATTGACAACGCCTCTAAGAAAAGGTAAACTCTCACAAGAAAACAAATATGTGAAGGTACATAATTTCCAAGCAGTTGGAATCTCGACATTTTGGGGAAGCACTCTCTTTAGGTAAGTAACCATAGATTATGAGATTAACCACAGAATTTCAAAGAAAATATAGTGTATGGGTGCGAAAGTGTCTCAGTCTTGTAAAAAAGCTGAAAATATGTAAGGCAATGGTATGAACATATGTCCTGTATGTTAGGGAAACTTGAACAGAGTGCAGAAGTCCTATTAGGCACGTTTTCCGTCTACTTAAACATGTTGATTTCGTTTTGGATACTGCATTACAGCTAAGTGTTATTTTTTTAAAATTTAAATATGTTTTCATGTTGTTGTTTCGATGATGAAGGCTTTCTGCCGACACGTTCAATCCTTTGATGCTTCTTTTTTGGTGTGGGGGGGGGGGGTTGAAGAGGTTCCAATACTTAACTCATTGATTCTCAACCTTCCTAATGCCGCGACTCTTTAATACAGTTCTTCCTTTTTTGGCAACCCCCAGCCACAAAATGATTTTAGTTGCTACTTCATAACTGTAGAGTATATGTGTTTTTAGATGTTCTTGGGCGACACCTAGGAAAGAGTCGTGTGACCCCCAAAAGGGTCGTGACCCACAGGTTGAGAACCGCTGACTTAACTGAACTCAATTACTTTGTTTTTTTCTAACCTGATTGCAGTCTCTACACCAATTACTTTTGACATAAGGGGGCAGGACAAAGTCCCTGATCCTGAAGTTCTACAGGAGGCTGACTTTATCAGCATCCATACGCCCTACAAGAAGGAGGAACGTGTGGGCATGGCTTGTAGAACTAGCTGAAATGCATCCAACCTGTTGTTCGGTGAACTGCTCCCGGGCGAAACGCTCAGCAGGTGGGCAGAAAAAAAATGCTTTAAGGAAAGGTTAAAATCTTCACTCAAATCGATGAAATATCGACCTTAATGAGAAGGAAACCTATGCCATCTTACACACAAGCTGGCGAGGCAGATTCACTGTTGGAGCACAATCCTCAGTGAATACGTGCACCAAACCAGCCCAAGGCAAGGAAAGCCAAAATTGAGTAAAATCACACTAAGATCCAAAACAACCTGTGTCTTACGTGCAGGAAAGCTTTCCAGGAACAAATAGGACTTGCAAACAATCTTCGTGCTCACTGTTATATATAACTCTGGTCATCATTGTAATTAAAGTATAAACAGCAATTTGTTTAAAATGTCTCAAATTAAAGGTATTTAATCACTGATGTAAACACAAATATGTTATTTCTGGTTATTTCCTCTCACACATTATTTAATTGTTACCTCCTCTGTCCGGGAAGTTAAAAAAAAACAACATTGTGGTGACGTTATTAAAATATTAAAATACACTTTGATATTTATTTAGTTCAATTTGATTTTTAATTTAGATTTACAACACCAACAAATTAAAATTATATAAAATGAGTATTCATTTATTTCTGTCAAGCAGAATTTTAAAAAAAAATTCTTCATGAAGAATACCCTTCTGACAGAAAAAGCATTTATATAGCCTGCCATAGACAACAAATAGTGCCATTAGTGACATACGATCGCTTTTTTAATATCGTTTTTAATTGTTGCTTTTTTTGTACAATGCTTTAAACGATTGTTAATTTTAACAAACAAACAAAACCAACAATTTTTTTTATGTAATAAAAAAACTGTAATTACTGAAATCATTCATAAACAAAATCAATTTACCAATTTATTTTTCGGCAATATATCTTTTTAAGAAGCTTTGTAAAATATAGTTTGGTTTCATAATAAGAAGCGTGCGAAGAGGTAACCAATTTTTTTAATCATATTTGCACATATCCCCGCCAAAGCCCGGCCAAGCAAAAACACCACCAGCACCACGGGTGGATGGGACTCGTTAACCTTGGACAGCAACTCATCTAAGAGAAGGAAACTCTGCATTCAAACCCGGAGATGGAGTCCAGAATGGCGGATATCATTGATACAATGAAACATTCCAACAACTCCTGCAACGCCACTGGTGCCAAACTGTATCATCCACATGATGTTCCCTTGGTGTCATCCAGCGGCGTGGAAAAAGGCGATTTGCTGTTGGGAACCAGTTAACAATCCTAAAAGAAGAATCCCAGGCCTTGTGGATTTCGTCCCTCGAATTCCACACCATCGTCACCTTGTGACGGACGGATGCCAGCACTTGCACATATATACTAGCAAATGTAACCATGCTTCACTATGGAAAGAGGAGGAGAGCATTTTTGCTGTGAATGATTGATGTAAAGAAATAATGCCATTATTTCAAGTTGATCAATGTCTACAGGCTAGTTATGTGCTAGCTATGTGCTAGCTATGTGCTAGCTATGTGCTAGCTATGTGCTAGCTATGTGCTAGTTATTTGCTAGTTATGTACTAGTTATGTTACATTAAATTAATTTTGTCAGCCAGTGAATTTGAAATTACAGAATGAACAAAGAAAGTAGTCTGTGTTTAAGGAAATGTCTACCACTAAACGATAATCGCCCATTATTTGATTTCTCTATCATTTCCTTCACTCGTGCTCCTTTTGCAAACGTCCTTTAATCGTAGCCGCTGTCTTCCAAAAAGGCTTGCCCCCTTCTACCAACTCTCCATGCATCATATCTTTTGGAATGAGGCCTTCCTCCATTCTGTTTACTTGGCCTAACCAGGGAAGAACGTGCAAAACATTTTGGAATTTTCAAAAAAAAAAAATCTTCGTTAGTCACCTTCCTCTGCTATCGAATGCGCAAAATGAGACGCAGACATATTTGGTGGAAGCTGTTGATGCTCGGCTCACGACTTGTGTACGTGGTCCACACTCCACTGCAACATAGGAGCGTAATTAACATTAATGCCAGATAGACGTTTAGTTGTGTGCTTTACATCAATTAATTTTCTGATAAAGGAAGAAGCGCTAGGTATATAAAAACAGAGACGAGAAGAACATTTAGGAGTAGAGAAACAGAGAAAAGAAGCAGCAATAGGTCTAGAAAAACCGTGGCAATAAGAAAAGTTAAAGCAACAAAAAATGACGAAATTCAGTAAAAGCCTGATTTGCTAAAGTTAAATTAGAACCTGAAGAAACAATCTGGCCAGCAGATCTCGAGTCTGGAAACAGTGAAACACTGGCGAGAATCATGAGCATCATCAAACTAACGAGAAACGAGATCGTGAGAACGAGACAGATGGCGATACCAGTAGTGTCTGTTAGAACTGGTGTAAACTAGTTCATATTAAATAACTCTTCAACTGATATTAACTTGGGCATTAGATTTACATATGACCCTTACATTATGGTGGAGGCGTCAGCAACGTCATTTGACTGTATGGTTGTTGATATTGTGGGTGCCAATATGTGTATCGCCTTCGCTTATAATTAGAGTTATGGATAGCTCTAACGGTATTGATGAGTGTGATAGAGGATTGATTATTCATCAATCCATCAGATGACGTCAATAGTAACAACGATTTTCACTGAAGTGTTGACAACGCGTTGGCGGTGAAGGGGGAAAGTTGTGAACGTAAATAAAAAATATCCATGTATTGAGATTTGAGATTACGAATTTGTCCCAGGAAGTCCCATGGAGAAGAGAAGGGTATGTAAAATGAGTAAGTTGAAAGTATAAGGAACGATTTTAAGATGACTAGCCAAAAGCAATGTCGTAGAGCCACTGGTAATGATGTTGTTGAAATTAGAATTTATGGTCAGTTTCTGTATCATAACAGGCCAAGGTGTAGCGTATGGGGTTAGTATAGGCAGGGTTGTTATTGTTAATGATGCAAATTATTTTATTTAATACTTTTTAAGATGTGAGTTTATTTACTGAGGTTGGGGTAGGGAAATTTTGTTGTTTTTTTTGGAAATAAATTTTGTGATACATTTGTTTGATTATTTAATGTGAGGCAGAGGCGCATACATTTTGAGAGCCATGAGTGCGCCGGGAATAAAGTAAGACAAAATCTTTGATTTTCTGATGCTTATGTTCCTCGCCTAGGATAAAGGAAAAATTACATATGTATAAAATAATCAAACATGTTGTATTAGTTTATTTTTGGAGCACAGACATAATTTATGACTGTAAATCATCTGTATTAAAAATAGATAATTTGAGTTTGAATTATCTGCAAAATTAGATGCTTTTTCTTTAATGTCTTTTTATTATCTCTCGTTTCTCTGTTTCTCTCCTCTACATAAAAATAATTGAAAAAACTATACTGCTGTTTTATTGCCGTGGACTGCTGTTGCTCACTGTCTACTGCTGTTTCTTGCTTTTTACTGCTGAAGCCCATTAATGCTGTACATTGCTGTCTCTTGCTTTCCATTACGGTAATTCTCGAATGCTGTCTTCTGCTAACAAAAACTGCCTCCTGACAATATATTATTAAAATGCCTACATCTCAATATCTAATTCTGTCACTAACTGAAAAAGGCCGTCTCATAATGCATATTGCTGTCCTCTGCTGTATATGGCTGCATCTTGTTGTCTTGTTGACGACTCCTGCTAAAGAATGATGTATCCTGTTGTCTAGTGTTGTATAACGCTGTATCTTGCGTTTACATCCTGTCTTCTGTTGACATTGTGTTTCATTCCTTCTCCCGCAATATAAGTATCTAATTGGTGCATCCCGCTGTTTAATGATGTCTCCTACCAACTATTTAACACACGTATTCTGGTGGTGGTTGGAGCATACGCTCTTAAAACACCGGCAAGTATAATTTGCAACCAGCTCCATCTGCAGGGCAGTGCCGGCGAGAACATGGGCAACCAGCTACGCTCTGCTGGGCTGTGCTGGCTAGTGCACTGACAAACAACGCCATCTTTTGGGCTGTGCCGGCTTAAATATTGGCAAACAGCCCCATCTGTTGAGCTTTACCGGCTGGAACATTGGCAACCAGCTCAATCTGCTGAGCTGTACCGGCTAGAACATTGGCAACCAGCTCAATCTGCTGGACTGTGTCGGCTAAAACATTGACAAACTGATCTATCTTCTGGGCTGTGTCGTATAACAATGTCATAACGTAGGACTCTCACGTCGCCATTGCCTTCCCCGTCGCATCTCTTTTTACCTGAAATTGTCTGCTGCTGTTTCTCTGACTCACCCTGAAACTGTCTGCTGCTGTTTCTCTCTGACTCACTCTGAAACTGTCTGCTGCTGTTTCTCTCTGACTCACTCTGAAACTGTCTGCTGCTGTTTCTCTCTGACTCATTCTGAAACTGTCTGCTGCTGTTTCTCTCAGACTCACCCTGAAACTGTCTGCTGCTGTTTCTCTCTGACTTACTCTGAAACTGTCTGCTGCTGTTTCTCACTGACTCACTCTGAAACTGTCTGCTGCTGTTTCTCACTGACTCACTCTGAAACTGTCTGCTGCTGTTTCTCCCTGACTCACTCCGAAACTGTCTGCTGCTGTTTCTCCCTGACTCACTCCGAAACTGTCTGCTGCTGTTTCTCCCAGACTCACTCCGAAACTGTCTGCTGCTGTTTCTCACTGACTCACCCTTGTATGTTGTTTCGTACCCCGCCACTGGCTATAAAAAAATAGGTCTTACAATTGAAGGCATTAAAAGGGTTTTGGTGTTGCCTACGGCCGAACGCTGCACGCTAAAAGCAATGTTGATTGACGTGAAATCGATGCTTATTATCGATTTTGTTCATGCGATAGGAAATTTATGAAATATATCTGTAATCAATGATTCCCTGTAGAAGGGAAAAGACTGATTAAATACAAAACCAATTCATCAAGCATGAAAGTCATTTTAAGGTTGACGTTCAATCTATAGTCGCTAATCCATCAACTTGAACATACTTCAAACATAATTGAAATGACAAAACAAAAAAAATGACAATAACAACTTAATGCTTCCAATTCAAATATGAGTTTTCTGTTTTTAATAAAATAACGTATCATAATTGTCGACCAGTTCATTTTCGGAAAGTTTAATAACCATTTTTAGTTTAATTATATCTTTGCGACAATATTATTGAAAACCAATTCAGGATAAAAACTTTTGAAGGTAAAAAAAAAAATAATCTAAATGCCACAGTATACAGAAAATATCAGGCAAGAAATACAAACCAAGCTACTTTCAATTTCTTTTTGGTAAATAGATACGTATTTTAACTTTAACGTGTTTCTTTGTCTTTCGGCATCGATGTAGAGAATATTACCGTAGCGTATCTTAAATAGAATGTAGCTAAGGGACGAAACAGAAACTAAATGACTTGACAACAATTAATGGACGTATTCAGTGTTAGAGATGTAGTGAGCGATAGTAGAGAATATCTTTGTTTCTTTTCTCCATATGTCGATTAGGGAACATTCAATTAACGTACTCATGCATACATATCTCACAGAAACTCAAATA
Organism: Omphiscola glabra; assembly: GCA_964017045.1. NCBI lineage: Eukaryota > Metazoa > Mollusca > Gastropoda > Lymnaeidae > Omphiscola > Omphiscola glabra. The sequence goes on along the minus strand of OZ024811.1, from coordinate 11,179,477 downwards.
CAATAGCAATCTTAACCGTAACAATGACTGTGGTAACTTATCTGGCCACATATCAAATGCCATAGCAATTAGAATGACCGCGGTAAAATTGTTTAAAATAGACTAGGTTCCAGAAAACTTCATTATGGTACCATAGGGGTTCTCAATATTATTTCCAATACTTAGAATAACATTCCTCTATGACAAATCAAAGTTAAACCTAGCTTAACTAACTTCTATTGGTAAACGAAGACGTTAATGTGATTGCAGGTTTCTAGGCTTGGACTCACTACAGAATACAGTCAGCGAAAATAAAAACACAACCCTGGTCCTTCAAGGTTGAGGTGTAGAAGACGATAAAATAATATAATGATGAAGTGGCTTCATTGAAATTAATGATAATTAAAATATATGAACGATAAAATTGTATAATTTAACTTGATTTGGTTATAGACATTTATATATTTTTTAAAATCCCTTATGATAGTGCTCCTCCATTTCCCAAATTTTTTTTCGTATTTTTATATTTAAGACATTTTAAAAAAAAGATTTTGTTCATTCAAATAATTTTTTTTTTTATCATAGCAATGATGCATACTTTTGTTTCGTAAACTAATCTTGTTTTTTTTTTAAAGGAAAAAAAAACAGATTCCAACAATAAAATAAATGGCTAAAACGTATCTTTTTGGACTGGTTTATATATCTTGTTGTTTCTTCATTTGTTCCGTCTGCCGATGAAGGCTCTTAGCCGAAACGTTATTCTTTGATTGTGCTGTCTTTATATTTCAAGTCTCCACATACATTTTTTTCACTATTAGCTTCAAACAGTTTGAAAGCACACCTTAATTTTTTTTTAGTATAATTTATTTATCATTATTATCATCATCATTCACTTATTGTCACGACATCTCAATGCACTGAATAACCAATCGTCAAACGAGTGCACTATATTGATCGTGACTTTTGATATGTAACTTGACTTTAATATTAGATCATTTATTCTTCCGATTTCTGTAAGTGACTGATATCTGAATAAAAACTCTTAATTTGTACACTTTCTCCCTCTGCCCTGTCCCTTACAGCAGTAATATATACGGTATCTTATTTAAACACAGATAAATTGTTTGTAAAAATATATTAAAATGATATGCTTGCAATGATTTTATAGTCATCTGTTTATATTTGTAAAAGCAATTACCAAATTTGAATTATATATCCTAAATACTTTAAACATTACTCTTAACATGCGAGTTCAAACAAACAATAATAATGGGTATATAACATATTAATCCGTAAATGATCAAAAGCAACACATCGTGATGAATTAATTGATTCACTGTTCACAGTGGCGTAGTGAGGGGGGGGGCAAGGGGGGCATCATGCCCCGAGCGCTACTCACAAAGGGGCTCCAAATGGTATATTTTACTATAATATTATATGGTTTTCGAATAGGGGGGCTCTAATAAAGGTATTGGAGGGCGCTAAAAAGGTATTGTGCCCCGGGCGCGAGTTAAGCTCGCCACGCCACTGACTGTTCATGCATAACTTTTGTGTTGTTGTTTTTTTTTTCTGAACACTTGCCAATTTCAAATCCCTACCAAAAACGTATTCTACGAGACAGTTACAAATTGCATTGACAATCGAAAAACGTAAATGCTTATGAAGAGGTCTTTCGTTAGTTAACTTGTTCATTGCAAAAAGTACAACAATTCTAATCTTTAACATAAAAATACATTGACTTGAACTGAATAGCAAGCATCAGAAGGTATGAGTGGAAGGAAGTGGTGACGCAGGCCAAAATCCTATATAGGAAGTAGCACCACATGGATGGATAGCTCTACTCGAACTGAATATCAAGCATCAGATGGTATGAGTGGAAGGAAGTGGTGAAGCAGGCCAAAATCCTATATAGGAAGTAGCACCACATGGATGGATAGCTCTACTCGAACTGAATATCAAGCATCAGATGGTATGAGTGGAAGGAAGTGGTGAAGCAGGCCAAAATCCTATATAGGAAGTAGCACCACATGGATGGATAGCTCTACTCGAACTGAATATCAAGCATCAGATGGTATGAGTGGAAGGAAGTGGTGAAGCAGGCCAAAATCCTATATAGGAAGTAGCACCACATGGATGGATAGCTCTACTCGAACTGAATATCAAGCATCAGAAGGTATGAGTGAAAGGAAGTGGTGAAGCAGGCCAAAAGTCTTACATGGGCTATAGCGCCACATGGATGGATGGATCTACATGAACTGAAAAGTAAGTGGTACAACTCACCGCTAGAAACAGACAGAATATGCTGTAAATCAAGAGTCTCAAACTCCAATTATCTGAGGGCTGCTGGAGGTAGTGTCTGAGTCAGACTGGGCCGCATTAAGTATTCCACAAAAAAAATGTGATTTCAATCCAACAAGACATTAAAACTCGATTAAATTGAGCTTCGTGTCACCCTTAAACTCCACAAGTAGACCCGGCGTCATATCGCGGCACCCCTTAACTCCACAAGTAGACCCGGCCGTCATAGCGCGTCACCTATAAACTCCACAAGTAGACCCGGCTGTCATAACGCGTCACCTTTAAACTTCACAAGTAGACCCGGCCGTCATATCGCGTCACCTCTAAACTCCACAAGTAGCCACGACTGTCATAACGCGTCACCTTTAAATTTCACAAGTAGACCCAGTCGACATATACCGTCAACCCTAAACTCCACAAGTAGACGCGGCCCTCACAATGCGTATTATATCCTTAGTAAGAAAATGAAGTTGCAGGTGATCTAAAGTAAAAGTATTCATCTAATAAATACTATGAGAATGATGTGCATCTGGTACACGAAGACGAAAAATTATTTGTAAAAAATACACAAATGCACATTCACCATCTAGCTATTTTACAACTTAAACGTCTTCAAACAGAAGTCAGGGGTAGGCAATATTTATTAATTGTTGTTGCGAAGGACGATGCTATAGCAAGAAGAATGAATTTTGATTTTTTATCGTAGACAAGGCCATTTTGACCAACCCTATTTAAAAGTAACCAAGCTCATGGCTCGGAATTTTCCTCAGTCTTAAAAACTAGCGGCAATTTAAATAGGGATTCTTTGATACTGTGTCAGATTGCTACGATTTACATAATTTTTGGTGTGCATTACCCAGTAAATGACTTTTTAAACTTTTTGAACATTTGTATATACAATATTCGGAGCATGTGTTCGCAAAACCTCACTTTGGCCACCATGTTTGTCTCATAAAATGCTTTAGAACAAAAACTTTTAGTCTGATTTTAAAACGTTTTTTACCATTATAATCAACGTCCAATCCAATACACAGAGAATACGAATCAGAATTAGACTAGTCGGTGAGATGCTACTGAAACCGTCGCTGATGGTCACATTAAAAATATGAGAGTGGGGGAAAACGAGCGGGCCGCATTAACACTAAACGTAACTATCAGGTATCGGGGCGCAAAATATCGTCTTGCGGGCCGCAGATTTGAGATTCCTGATCTAAATGATACTCTTCTCTGAGATAGTCAATAAGAATTGAGAATTATCATACCATGTTAATATTGTAATTGCGTTTTTAAAGAGATGAATCGCCAAAAAACTAGACCATTCTCAATTTTCTTCTTTTTTAAAACAACAAATTATGCTCAGATTGGGGGCAAAATTGCTTTTTATATAATAATAATTTTATTTTATATTTACTTTCTGTTTAAACTCAACTCAAAAAAAAGAAAGAAACTTTCTAATAGCATTCGGGTGCCGAAATTTAATTATGTGCACTAGAGAAGGAGTAAAAAAAAAACCTCATTAACGCAATTTAGAAATTTATAGATACATGACTTTTTTAAATGTTTATATCGATACAAAACAAAAAACATTTTATTATAGTTATTAATATTATATATGAATTTAAACCGGCCGTCGTTCAAGTTCACACACTCAGTTTTTCTTTCGTGCATCTCTCCGTGGGGGGGGGGGGGGGGGCTGTCAAGACAACAAAAAATATCCGTTCTTTACTCTTATTGCATCGAAATCGTCCTTTAGACCATTATATGTAATGAATTTAATAAATTAGAAAAAATTATTTTTTTTTCAACATTAACGATAAAAACGATAGTTATTTCAAATAATAAATTCAACATTTTTTTGGTATACACACTTTTTAATTTTCCATTTTGACCAGATTTATAATGAAATTGTGTTATTTATGATTCAGTAAAATTGTGTACGATGCATGAATCACCTGAAATTCAGAAAAAAATTTTCAGTAGAAAAAAACGTGTTCATTCACTCAGAATACCTCCATTAAACATCAAGCAGTAAATAAATATTTCTATATTTAGAAAATCACCACGCATGGATATTTGTCAACTTAACTTGTGCGTCTTAGTTTCTACGGTGAACTACTGGAAGGAAACAAAAATCATTAAAATTTAATCATTATTATTTTTAATTCTTTTTTGTCGTAAACTGACTGACACAGTCAATTTCATACCACAATAAAAGTGTATCATATATTTTTTTCAACAAAAAAAAACACATAATATCCTTTAAGACAAAAGACGTCAATTCACACAAGCACAACGATGTATTCAACGCTTCTGCATAACTGTCATGGTCAGTGCACTTGTTCTACATTCGAAACTAGAACTGCTAGAGGGAACATGAATTTCTTAGAAGTGGATGATTGGGTGATGCGGAAACAGGCCTGGTGGATATTTGATGTGTGCTTACTCTGGTTGCCATGGGTAGCAGCTATTGGGGAAAAAACTAATCATCGATAAACTCATTCAAAAGCATCGTTCAATGTTCGAAAAGACATTGATCTATTCTGGGTTTAAACTTATGTTTGCTAACTATGTCCAACAAAAGATATAAGAAGTAATTTAGAATTTCATGTAACAGCGTTTAAAAAACTGAATCAAAATTACTTTTTATTAAAATATTCGACTTAACAACTAAAAATGTATTCTCCTGGTCTTCAAAAAAATATAAAGAGGTCGATCCTTTTATCAGAATCAAGATCTTTCACCTTAATACTTTCAATTTACAAACATGGCAAGAGCAGAAAACCTAGGGCATTTCGTGGTAGAAGGCAAAGGTTATTTACACGTTCTGTTTTGAAAAGCTCCTCTCACATGAAGTTACAATTAAAAATATAGTGAGAATTAATTTTAGGCTAAATGAGAAGCTTTTTGGGTTATTTTAGGAAGTCTCATTCACATATAAATGTTCAAATATCTTCCAATCTTTGGCTTCGTCGGGAGTAATTACTATTCCTTTTAGGTGCCTTCAAAGCTTGGTATTTTAATAAAAATTTAAATTTAATATTGAAAGTGGTAAGTTTCTGTAATGACATATGTAACATTTCTGCAGTCGCCAAAAGCATGCAATCTATTACCCCATTGATGAGTCTATATCTGATTTGGAGTTCACATTAATAACTATCAATGCGCGTATGCATCTGCCACTTAATCTCTTCTCGAAAACAGAGTCAATCGCCTCTTGACTGCCCTCTTGCCATTTCTTCACACCCTCTTTACTTCAACATAGTTCAGCAGGAATCCTCCCTCCATGTCTCCCTACTCTGAGGCACTGTGTTCTGGTTGCACCAAGTTCTGTTAGCGACATTCTTATATCACTCCTTCCTATGTCTGAGGGCTTGCATTTTTTAGTAAGACGCTTTTCTGGTTGCAACCTTATTCGATGGTACCTTATTCTGGATGCGCACTTTTTCCGATGGCACCCTGCTCTTGTGAAACCCTGTTGGTACGTTCCTCTTGTATTTAACCATATTATGGAACAGACTCGAGCACAACCTCAAATTTATAATATCCATTTTGCGTTTACCCCTTCCCAAATGGTGTTCTTCTATTTGGACTATGGGACATTTTTTGTTTAAGAGTTCAGTGTGTAAAAGCCTATGACTAGTCGTACATTCTCATCGCACAGATCCAAAATTCAAGCCATCCCAGGAAAAAAAACAAAATTAAATTCAGGAATTTAGCGTACACACTTTTGTCAAGCTGGCGGTGGCTCAAGAGAAAGAGAACAAAATATTTCGGCTACACCGCATAAATAATAAAAAATTGATTGATCAAATTTCGTTACATTTCCGGAAAATAAAATAAATAAATGTCAAAGATAAGGTATCATTCTAATTACAAAAGTATTAATTTGGGTAATTATTAAAAAAAAAGTATAAAAGAAGATAATAATTTTTAAATTAAGAAAAAATGCTTAAAATATTTCTTTAATTGTGGTTGTTTTTTTTAAAATTATAAAAATACTCTTAAATAATTCATTCTTTTATATATATGGAGATTTTTGAAGCATATTTAAATATATGCCATTTATGTTAAATAATATCTGTGTTTTTAAGAATCCAAATGTAATTCGATAGATTTGTTTCAGGGATACTTTTGCTCATTTATTGGTATACTATCTAATATACCCGGTGTGGCACGAAATTGAATCCGTAAAAAAAAAAACAACTTCTACAGCCCTATAGCTAAAATCGAAACTAACTGGCCTGTAAAAACACATTTATAAAATACATGTAGACACGTATGTGGAATAAAGCCACAAATAAACCCACAAACAAATGTTCACATTTTTATTATACATATGTATGTATTTATGTATGTATGTATGTATGTATGTATGTATGTATGTATGTATGTATGTATCTTTGTATGTATGTATGTATGTATTTATGTATGTATGTATGTATGTATGTATGTATGTATGTATGTATGTATGTATGTATGTATGTATGTATGCATGTATGAATGCATTTGTGTGTGTATGTATGTATGTGTGTATGTGTGTGTTTGCATGTGTGTATGCATATGTGTATGTATGCGTGGTTTAGGGTGTGTGTCTGTATTGATGTTGTTGTTTTTGTATGAGATTCCCAAAAGTACTATAATGCATTTAGTAAATAATGCTTTATGTTGATTTAAGGATATGCACTAAATTTCAATATGGTGTAATGAATGTGCGGTTCAAATGTTGGTGGGGAGATTATAATATTATTATAAATCAGGGTGGGGAAAAAAAGTGTGATGTGGCGTTAATGGGCAGGGGGGCTACACTAATTGCATTTCTTTTATAGAGCGTTTGTATGTAACAGTAATGTTTTAATATATATATATAATTTAGTTTTCAATGGAAAATGCCTGGCATTGATTGAAAAGTAATGAAATAATAGCCAGATAGCGTATCGCAATGTTCGTATTTTTATAATAAATTAGATGGGAAATCTCATCGAATTAAAGACGTTTACCTATCTATCTAAATGCGTGGAATAATATTTTGGTTTAAGGTATATACATTTTCCTTTTGTTATTACGCCTAAACTTGAAATTTGGAGAAACAAAGTAGTTTTGATTCAAAGTTCGGAATAATCCTGAATTTTGGGATTTAGCTAAAAGTGAGTTTTGTTGTTTTGTTATTTTCTTCAAATAGTAAACCCGATTTTTCAAAATGATTTTTATGCTGTAATATTTTAGGGGGAAAATATAAATCTTTTCCTTTCATAAAATTAATACGGATCGACGTTTTAAAGTCCCTAAAAGCGCCGCTTGAGCAGACAACTATTGCTGAGATGGAGAGCTAGACAACGCCAAGTGACATTTGACCGATCTCGAAAAGCGAATGTAAAGACTACAGAACCCGTTTATACAAAGGAAGCCCCCCGATGTATTTCATTGGCTCGATATTTAAAAAATTCGAGTTTTAGATGTTTACTTGAGTGAGAGACATTGCAGAGACATTCAACATGTCGATATCAAATACGTCAATTCAAGACACAATAAGAAAAGCAGCTTTGTCAAGTCAAAGTACGTGAAACATCCTGTATTGGGCCGACCTGGCTCTAGGGGCCAACTCTAAGTAAGGTATACCTGTTTGAAACATCCTGTATTGGGCCGACCTGGCTCTAGGTGCCAACTCTAAGTAAGATATACCTGTTTGAAACATCCTGTATTGGGCCGACCTGGCTCTAGGTGCAAACTCTAAGTCTGGCTCTAGATGCCAACTCTAAGTAAGATATACTTGTTTGAAACATCCTGTATAGGGCCGACTTGGCTCTAAGTTCCAACTTTAACTAATATAATAGTTCAGCAAAAAAACTAGACATGCTCTAAAAACCCAACACATGTTTATTTCAATAAAACAGGAAATCAATATCTAGGAAAGCTGCTTGCATATAGTCGTTATTTTAATCACAGTATAGATTATTTTACGATTTGATCTTCTTGATGTTAAAAAAAAGTGGCATACATTAAAAGAGTTGATAATTTAGAATTATACAATTTCTGGCAGATTTCACCAAGGGACACAACTAGTTAAAATAAAATAAACGATTGTTGGCCATTCCCTAGTCGTCATGTCTGAATTAGCCTGTCGGTCATGAGGCGCTGCCAAAACCTCCCCTGGCGTTACCTGAAGTACATCACCACCATATATTGGATCAGATTGGGAAAACAAGGGACAAGGTCTTGAATAATATCTGCATCAGAAATTCACAGCTTTAAGGTACATACCAAATTACGTTTGAAAATAACCTCAACAAATGTTGCTAAAGTGATTACTTGTTGCCACCAATGGATATAAGGCTATGCCGATGATCCTATCATACAGCCTTTGAGAGGACTGTTACTAGGCAAATGTTTCGTCCCAGTTGCTTAGTGACGTATTGACGAGGTAGAAAACCACTTGTAGAAACCCTCTTAGAGGGCTTCTGGCACCACACGAGATGGGAAGGGGTATTTTTTTCGGATGTTAAATTTATATATCCCACTATTAAACAGTTCATTTGCTAGTGTTGCAATAGCAGTACTACCAACCGGCCAGGAGTGTGGATGAGCCTTTATCATAACTCAATGTAGCCAAAGATTTCGAATGAGTGTGAATAAAACTTCAAAATATTGTATTTCCTTTTATTAGTGTTGAAAATATGTTGTGCAGTCTTTCATTTACGTGAGTAACAAAAACTATACAAACAAAAAACTCCCTCCCCACATCCACAAGATAGAAATGCAAGGAGAATGAACGTCTTTTCGAAAGCAAGCATTAAGCGGACATCAATATTTACATATTTACACAAACGTTTTTGACGTGCGTCCGTTCATTGTATCATCTATTTCTTCTTCTATGGACTGTCGTTCTACAGGGTAGATGAGATTGATTTCTATTCTGTGACAACAGTGGATATCACCATTATATTTACCAGGTATCAATAGATCGATTGAGTTCAACGAAGACAAGTTCAATGAAGTTTCGTGTGGCCATAAAACTTTTTTACCTTGTGACGTCAGTCAGTTGTGCTGTTACTTGACACTATTGAACTATGGCTTCCACATCCCATGGCAAGGACATGTTTTATTCAAACCAATTAACTGGGGAAAACAGGTACGACAATGAAGTCTGATGCTTGAAACCCAAGAAAATTAGTTTTCGAATCTTCAAGATCCAAGACAATTTCGATTTAACTTGTATCAACAGAAGAAGAAAATGAAACTTTCCTTTACCATATATATATATAAGAATGAGCTATACTGACGTAACTCCAAAGAACCGAACATATTTTGATACGTTTGGATTCTTAAAAACAATCATAGTTATTTTCGATTATTTTACGGAAATCGAATAAATTTACATGCGCAAATTTCTTTTATATGTCCGCTTTTATTTTAACAAACGTTTTAGTATCATTATTAAAAATTACAAAGACATGTAACTACTAAGGAACTATTTAAACATTTTATTCGAATGTAAATGTTATAAAAAAATAGTAATAAAACAATTATGATATCAGAATTGCTCCGAAATCACATTTATCGGGAAAGCCCAAACATCTGTTATTTTTAGTGCGTTCTTTAATGCTTTGTTAATAATACGAAATAAAATAAAATTAATTTGATTTAAATAAATACACAAATTACGTCATAGCGTGAATTGCCTATTTTAGTTACAGCTCTAGGTTTCTGATTTAATAGCCGTGTGTGACAAAACTGATAATGTATTTTCCCTTCTTAAAAGTAAAATTAATAAATGACAGATTGCATTTTAAATTGATCAAATGTACTTCAATTAAATAAAACTTTAGCTTTGTCTTTTAACATATTATAAGTTTTTACTTTTTATTCTCTCCAAAAATATACTTTTATTAAATAGTATTACAGCTCTTAGGAGGAATATCCTATTAATGATGTACATATATACAAAAGCAATGACACGTTGAACTGTTGCATTTGTTAAAACTCTAGCTCACTTCAACCTATACATATTTGTATATAGTAAGGAAATTTGTACAGATATCATCTTGTAAAAGTCGCTTGATATCTCACTGAAAAAAAAAGTACTTTATTTTTCCAAGCTCCTTGATCTCTTCATAACATCAGGAAAGGCCAGCAATAGTAATAACGTCTTTTTACACCCTTACCGCAGTTATCCATTTTGAAGAAATACATTACTCTGTAAAGAATTGAGGATGTTAAATGAGTTCTTCGATTTTCATGTTAATTCCTGAAGTTGTCAAAAATTAATTTCAATAGACATTGTATTTACGTGTATTAAAACACAGCATTGCAACAACAACGAAAATGTCATCACCGCCAAAGCAATTTTATTGTATTAACTCTCCGCGTGTATTTTATTCATATGAGAATTTCATAAGCTTACTTATTGCTCATAAAGTTGAACAAAGGTACTAAACACAACTACTTATTATTACTCATTATACAAGCAATCTTTTGGCATAGCGACGCTTAATTACACCAGGTCAATGCTTTCAAACTGTAATTAATGTTAGTGACACACGTTTTAGATTTACAACATTTCGTAACGCCGCGGGTCAGGTTTACAAGTATACCGGATTCTGTAATAACATAACATTTTAAGCCGTCCGTGCACCAAAAATTAAGTATAATAACACCATTCAAAATAGCATGACATATCTCGTGTTACCTTTTCATTTATATTTTGGATGAATTTTTTTTTCCTTAAACACAAATCCAAAAGCTAAGTAACCCATTTCGACATTCATTTTTAACTGATTCAAAGCATTGTTAGTTCAGATGATTATTTCATGTAGTGAATGAAAATTTCTTCACTCCATTCATTATTTTTCTTCGAACAATTGTAAATGGTCCTCAATTTGAGATCTAATATTACATTTTAACTCTCATTTAGCTGTTGTAGATAGGTTCCAAAATTATTTTTTACACGTTCCATTTCAAAATCAGTACAGTGTTTCCCAACCACCATTGAACAAATTTGATATGCTTCTACTTTTTCCATCTTCATTACATAATGGTGTTTACTTATTCGAATGTTGACCACATATGACAACTTTGTTTTAAAATTAAAAACAATAATTATTCTGCTTGTTTCCTTAAATAAAAGTTGATTGAGATGAGAAAAAGAAATATTTAAGAACATGGTGCGTTTATAATATGAATTCGCGTTTTAGAAATACCACAGAATTAGTAAATGCGAGGTATAAAATAGATTTTGAGAAATTTTGTATCTTTCAAAGATCCAAGTATAAGGCAAGCTGATACCTTTAAACTAAAGAATAATTTGAATGACTTTTTTCGAAATTTCCATGTAATTTGTATGTGTGCTTATGTGTTTGTGAGAGCGTGTGTTTGTGTGTTAGTGTGTGTGTGAGTGTGTGCTAAATATGATTCTTATTACCAACTTTTGAAAACTACTTAGAAAATAACCATTTTTGTTTAACCTGTAGAAAAATTGGTGTAGTTACGGGGAGATAAGAGTAGTGAAGCTTTTGTCAGGGAAGGGCATTTTTGGTGTCTTTTTTCTAGTCACGGGGGGGGGGGGGGGCGGCGGTGGTAACAGTAGCTTTAGAGCGAGTGTGTGGCGGTAATAGTAAATAGTGATCTTGTTGGATTGGACCCAGCTATCGGCACCGCGGGCTACATTACTCACTTCTGGTAACTTCTATTACGCCTTTGGAATGAACAGCTCTTGGACCAGTTATATCGACTGTTTTCTTTGAACGGATAACCTCAAACCAACTAGTCCCTGTGAAAATGACTATTGCTGGCGGCTGCGTTAAGTAAATGTCACGTGAGAGTAGTGGCTCTAATCTTGAACCAAGAAATTTTTTAGAGGACTATAGAGGATAAAGTTGGAAAATATTGTATTATAGACTTTTACTTCAGTAAGATGGAAGAGTTTTCAAAGCAACAGGGTATTGAATTTTTTGAAAACAAATTTTGTATTTAGTGTTAGATTTTCTGAAGACATTTTAATCTCATTTATTTCTAACATAATATATATATTTAAATTAACATTTTAATGTACATTAAATACAATTTTTAAAAAGTACATCTGACGATTAATTCAATTTATCTCACTTTAATTAAAATTAAAATTAATTAAATTTTGTGCAAAAATGCTACTAGATTTCATACAAGGCCAAAAACAGAAAAACACACACACTAATTGTACTAACGCTTTTAGGATCAACTTTTTTTATTTTAATTTTTTTTTTCTGCATTTGCTGATGGGATTACGCTATTTCTGCTTTGAAGAAAAAGAACCCAAATATGTTTATAGCCGTCTAAACATGTCTTAATCTAAGTATGTAGATCATCCCATTTTGTTAAAAGAATTCATTTCTTCAAAACAGTTGCAGGTACAGTATCCTCCATTCGACATTTAAAACTGGCTGGCTATAAAGTTTATGTATTGGGTTAAAATTTCTGCTGTCATGTGGAACAGCAGTGACAATTGGTCTCTAATCTCCACCAAAAAGAAAGCATGCACCCCGGATGGTTTTTAGAAGTAAATGTTGGATATTCGGCTAAGAGTTCTCTACCCAGTGTTCCATCTGCTTTAGCTCCATGCGGTAGGGCTAGTAAAGCATCAGAGTGTCACTTTTGACTTTTTCATTCATTTGCCGTATTCGAACCATCTCGAACATTAAAGTTTGATGTTTCATTTATTGGAATGGGCAGCTTGAAATGAATGTGAGAAGTTCTGCATCCTTCCAGCAAAGTTATCGTTATGTTTGTAAATGCACAGGGGAAAAAAACTAATTCGTTTTTGATGAAAATGATGATGATGTTTGACTACTTTTATAGCACCTGTGTTCATGCTATTTTAGCATGTTAACAGAACACTGATATCCTAAAATCTATTGAAAGAAAAAAGTCGTGCAATATTTATTAAATGAATTGTTAACATTTTTAATTTCCCTCAAACATTGAGGCAAACTGTTCCATAATTTAGGTGAAATAGCTTTAAAAGAGCGCTCTTCCCATAATATTTGTCGGTGCCTAGTGCATGCTTGTGTTACAATGGAAGGTCCTAACACTTCCTAAAATGTACTAAAAAGTTTAAAATGTATGGTCCAAAAAACTTCAAAAAATTCATGATGCCCCTTTAAAATAAAATGAAGTTGCATGACATGACAAATACAATATTGGACTTATGTATGAGTTAACTGCTGCAAATAAGCGTTGAGTAATACAATTACCCTTATAAAGATTATTTAATCATCAAAAGTGAGTTGTCAAAACTGTCTTGCATTACTGGTGTAGCCCCAAACTGATCGTGACTTTCACATGTGGAATGAAATTAGCGATACCGCTGCGTGCATATCTTTTCAAAAGGCAAAGAGCTTTGACTTCATAGGCACACTGCCATTATAAAGTCAAATAACTGTAAAACCTCTGAAGTTTTGTGGAATATTTATTTTACACTTTTTAGTACATTGTTTAAAAAGTAATAGTTTTTTAAAAGTTGAAATTAAAGTACCCTTGCAACAAAGGTTTTAGTATAATTCCTTTTCACAACGTATTATCGAGCATTGTGGGTAGGGAGGACAATTTGACAAAACATGCATATAAGTGATGCACTTGATAAGAACTCCAATAAGTGCTCCCTTTCCCAAAGGCAAGCAACCACACTTTTTTTTTCACGCCATTGAACTGTATTAATATTTTAATTTCCCACCCACTTTTTGCACGGCAGATTTATTTCACTAACTATTTCTTAAAAACTAAATAACGTATTACGCACCAAACGCAATACTTTTTTTTATATTAAAAAATTAAGTCATTTAGCACAGTTATTGGAAATATTTTTTTTCGTGAGATAAATGTTATCAAATTTCCTCCATCTTTTCCTTGAAAAGGGGTGATTTTGGGGTAGGGAGTTGAAACAATTGATAGAATATGTTTTCACCAGCAGCAAGTCATGTGCCAAGTTTCAGCTCGGTAGGTTGACGAGACGTGGATCTTATAACTATCCGAATATTTTGACAGTCCGCTACTCAGATAGTATGCCAGCCAGCCATGCATTCACGAGTAAAATCAATGTTTGCAATTCATTTTAGGTTATTGTATTTTAATTTAAGGGTTATATATATAACAATCTATTAATTTTCAGGTAGGCGATATTTCACACGTGTCCATGTTGTCAGAAAACTTAGTCCAAATTGTAAGTCCAAACTGATTTTAATTTGTTAGTTCTCGTCCAGCAGTGAATCCAACCAATTTATGATGTCCCAGGAGCATACCTCACAGTCAAATTGTATTATCTGAAAAAAAATATCCTTCAGCTTAATGCATTAATATTATAAAAAATAATTTTAGCAACGAAACAAGTTATTTATTGCCTAAATCTACTATCACATTTGCAAAGTGAATTGAAAAAATGCAGTTTTTAAAATGATTTGTTTGTTTCTTCTATTTTTTTTTTTACCTCGAGAAATATGGATCAGTTGATCTGACAACAACAAATACATGTTGCTGTGCCCCAGATGTCCCTTAACAAAAGTAAATAAGGATACATTTTGTTGTATGTTTTATTGGCTCCTCAGTCGAAGGCCGCATACAATATCACCGTGGACCACACACAGTCCGCGGATCACAGGTTAGGAAGCAGTCCAAGAGGTCATCAGAAAGAAGCTCTAGTCAATTACCCTCATCTCATACAAAACGATTGAGGGTATGTAAGGTTTTAGTGTCACTGATCAAGACGAGTCAAGTCAAAAGTGGGAAACGTAGTTTCCAAGTAAAGGGAAATTAACAAAGGATAAAGCTGTGACATTTTATGTATTAACGTGTGTTGTTTATTCTATTTTAAGTCAAACTCAGAATGGATATTCCCGTTATTGTAGTAAATCAACAAATGGTACGTTGTTTTTTTTTTCTTTTTGAATAATCCATTCATAACACCTAACATCTTGTTTCTTTTTCTTACAGCAATCAATAAAAATTAAGCCCCAAATTTCATTTTCTATGGAAGACTTATCTGAACACCAATCAGGTAGAGTTGTACTTGATTTACTGTAATTTACACAATACGACTGTTGCTACATGACCATTAGTTTTCGGAACCAGCTAACTAACGCACATATTCTGGCAAAGGTCTGGTATGACTCTCTTATGACCACGGCTGGTACATTGGCAAGCAGCTCCATCTGCTAAATTGTGCCATATAAATTGCTAGGACTCTCCCGACGCCTTGGACTATCCTGAAACATCTAGTTAGGGACATTTGGTTAAAAACAACAAAAAAAAAAAGAAAATACATCCCAACAAATTAAAGACAAATAAACCTAATTTTCCGGGTCTTCAGCAAACACTGACAACGTCTCCTTGCCTCGGGTTAAGACAACATTTTTTTATATGGCTTAGCGCTGAACTTTGGGCGGTTGCCTTTTAAACCCCCACGCCCAGATTCAGCCCTGCTAATTAACCGATTAAGTGCTGATTGAGGACGTAAGACAAAATATATTCTCACTGAAGTTATATATAATATGATCACTAGCCGTTGATACTTGTTACTACCAAAACTATAACTACCTCAATGGTACTAACTAACTAACATACTTAAGAAAATCAGCAGACCATCGAGCCAAGGCTCATAAGGTCTTCCCCAACACACCTCCACCGCCCCCAACTGGCATTCAACCACTCCCCCCGTGGTCTTTATTCCAGTCAGGCCGCGAAGCGGCATGCCGAGGGCTCCCCGCCCCTGAGACAGCCCCACCCACCCTTCCACTCGATTGACTATGCGAGTGAGGCCGCATCAGAGAAGAGACGCCTGGCCAGCCGGGTTGATGCTTACACGGCAACCGGGCCGGACTTCCTTTGGCTGGGGTGGATATAATTTACGTCTCTAAAGACCCTCCCTCCCACCCCGGGGGGACTCGTAGGTGTTAACAGACGCCCTCTAATAGGGTTTACGTGGTTTTCTGCGGCATGACTAATTCACACCGCAGCTGGGAAATGACAAAAAGAGAAGGTTGCCTAGGAGCAGTACCCTCACGTCTGCATATTTGGAATCATCGGCTAGGGTACTAATACCTTGACAACGTATTATTTCAATCATTAACACATTTATAACTTAATGATAAACAATTAATATACAACTGATCATCATCATTTGTCTGAATAAACCAGTACTATTTGTATAACTAAATAGGGCCTTCAAAGGAATTTTCAGAAAAGACATGCAAGGAGGAATATATTAAAGTAAGTAAGTCCGTTACATTTCCTTTTAATTATATCGAGTAGTTAGGCTTATGTAAGCAGACATGAAATACACTGTCACGTTAGATTTAATGGAGGGTTTTGTGTAATGGGTCAATCAATATCCACCGTTCATTCAAAGTATGATTTCTCATTATGTTTTTAAACATTTTTTAAAACCTCAAATTATAGTCTGACATCATCAGCATGAAAGAAGAAGAGTTCAGTCCACATCAGCCGCTAGCAAACATAAAAAAAGTATGGAATCTTCTTATCGTAAAGACAGGTGTTAAATTTGGCATCATACCGCCACACCTTTTAAAAGATCGAGAAGTTGAGCATTGGCTTCATCTAAACATCGAAGACCTCCCAGTTCAATACCTCTATTCAGATGGAACCGTAGTAAATGGTGATAATGGAAATCGTAATGCATCTCAAGACATAGAATCGATTACCTTTACAGCGGCACTTTTATTCAACGAATACGTTCAACTTGTCTTGAAGGATTTACAAAAACAACAAGCAGATGACGTAAGTCATTGGAATAGTTTCATTTCAACTTAAGTTGACATCATTTTAGATAAATAAACCACAATAACACATACAACTGTAAAATTATAAGATGTGTAATATGAAATAACTTCTTGAAGAAAATTATAATCATTGTCTTTCAGAAAATTGCTACTTTGATAAAGCTGTTGGAAGACATGATACTAACGCTGCAAGGACCAATTGGAGTTTTGAAAGAAACTGTCATGGTCAGAAATGGTTCGAAAAATATATTGACTTCACCAATGAATAATTTTGCAACCATTATAATGCAAATCGAAAACATGTTGTCTTCGATAACCTTCGACAACCTTGGATTAGTAATAGAAAAGGGTACTGTTACGATGACAGAAACTGATCTCCTTTTGAATATTTTGGGTTTAGATCCTGTGATCTCAGATAGAATGATTGACATTGACGATGAGATGGTGTTGCACCAGTCACCACTTTACTTTGTATTGAACTCCATTGGTAATGAATTTAACACTAAAGAAACGGGTGCACCTTTTGAAGATCAATTACAGCGGGATTTGCATAAAATTGGTTTTTCTCTTGAACGCTCAAAAAAAATTGTCGACAGTATTGACTCAGATTTTCACGACATGCAATCCCCGATGTACTGGGCCGAGGCATATCTAGAGGACGTGTTCTCGAGTCAACCTCTTTTGACAACGCTACCACGTCACGACAGCACAGCTGTGGAAATGAATGAGTGGCACAGCCAAACATTATCACATGAAGTTACAACCGTTCGAAGAACAGTAAAGTATGAAGAAATCATCGTTGTATTTGAAGACGAACCTAAAGTGGCAGCTGCATCCATCAAAACTAAATTTCACCTTGACGGTCATCGCTTACTTTATCATGGCACAAATCAAGCTGACGAGGTTTTGAAAGGCATAGATTTTGTGAAATCATCTTCTCAACAAGACTTCTCTAACAATAATGGCTTTTACCTACACGAGTCATTTGAAGCCGCGAAACTCTGGGCCAAGGTCAAAGCTAAAGGTTTTTCTCCAATATATTCCGTCATAGTTTATCGAGTTCCAGAACAACTCTTAACATCTGGATGTCTTGATTTGAGCGACAACGATGACCTGTGGTTAAGAGTGATAAAATATTACAGGTCCGGCTGCACGGTAGTAACAGATGTACCAGAAGAAGTAAGGCCATTAAGATATAAGTATATAAAAGGTCCCATCTGTAAGAATGGATATAAATATCAAAAGGCAGGACCTAATGTGGCCCCAATAAAATATGAGCACAATGGAAACATTGTTCAGCAATATTGCATCCGTGATGCTAAGTTAGCTGGACAATTCAGTTTTCTGCCAGTTGGGGTTATCAAAATCAAACGATAAGATAACCTATAGCTAAGAAATGTGTAAACAAACAAGAAGGTTGAAATTAAGTTTTCTTCATTTACATACAATTAATAATTATATATATATATATATATATAAGATAAGATAAGACAAGATTATTTTATTGATCCAAACAAATGGAAATGTTCTTTGATTGCATTGTACATTTTTTTCAGCACATACATGAAACAATTTGAACACAGGGCATTTATATAAAATTATTTTACTAGAAATAATTGTTATCATATATATTAAACAAGAAGATGTTTCATTGTATCTTTTTTGCTATCTCTTAATATATTTAGGAACTAAATGGTGCCTTGCTAAATCAAGTATTGATTTAAAAGACAACAACATACCAGCAAATTAATGGTTGAAAGGAATTTCAAATGATTCTTTTCACATAATTGTTAAGTTTTCGAAACTAAACGAAAACTGAAAAATACTAAGCAAACTACGAATACATATAAGCAAAACTAATGCATTAATAAGAAGAATTGTATTTCCGTATGATATATTGACATAGTATGTGTATATGAAATGTTTTTTTTCCCTCAATGTTTGTTAACCTAAACGATAATGAATATTCAAGTGGTCAAATAATTAAGGGTTGATGCAGGAATGTCAAAATGTTAGTCACCCTACGGGACTAAGCTGGAGGTGTAGGAATGTCAAAGATATCAATGTTAGACGCCCTACGGGACTAAGCTGGAGGTGTAGGAATGTCAAAGATATCAATGTTAGACGCCCTACGGGACTAAGCTGGAGGTGTAGGAATGTCAAAGATATCAATGTTAGACGCCCTACGGGACTAAGCTGGGGGTGTAGGAATGTCAAAGATATCAATGTTAGACGCCCTACGGGACTAAGCTGGAGGTGTAGGAATGTCAAAGATATCAATGTTAGACGCCCTACGGGACTAAGCTGGAAGTGTAGGAATGTCAAAGATATCAATGTTAGACGCCCTACGGGACTAAGCTGGAGGTGTATGAATGTCAAAGATATCAATGTTAGTCACCCTACGGGACTAAGCTGGAGGTGTAGGAATGTCAAAGATATCAATGTTAGTCACCCTACGGGACTAAACTGGAGGTGTAGGAATGTCAAAGATATCAATGTTAGACGCCCTATGGGACGCGGTATCCAATTGTTCTTCCCGATTTACTCTTGTTGCCTTAACGTTTGATGACGCAGCCACAGAGCAACTGTGATTGTTATCCTTCTCTTGGATGAGGCGTATTTCAAAGTTGTCAAGTGTCTGGGTTTTGTGTTGATATATTTGCTCATATTTGCTTGGATTAAAACTCAAAACAGCAAGTAGTTTTTTTCTTGCATCTTAAGACCTAACAACACAACAACCTTTCGTGTAAGAGTCACATACACTCTGCCACATTTTCAGTGGAAAGCCTCACCTGGAGTTGGGATTCTTCTATTTTGCTGTGTAAATAAGATTATTGGAAAAAGTATGATTTCACTTCTCATGCACTTCTCTTGTACCACTATTTTGTTTTCAAAGATTTGTTAGAGAATAGATGCAACTTCAGACTGTTCTGCAAGGACATTGCAGGATTATTGGGGCCAGCTCATCAGAAGGCTAACCGCGGTATTTTACTGTAGAGTATATATTTGATCTGGCAAGTTAGGTGCCTGGTCTTACGCCATTACTGAAAGCTAAATATACAATCACGAAGGTTTTGCACGTATGAGGGTCAGGCTTTGTATGGCCATGTTTGCGGTAAGATTGATCTTGACTCTGCTTGAATTGCTCTGAACCCACCATTTCTCTTAATGGGTAGAACAGGTTGAAGCGAGACGTCATATACGAAAGTTAACATGGGAAATGTTTTCAAAGTTTCCAACGGTTGATAACTACAGCAGTGGTTTATATTAGCCATTCAACAGTGGTTAAATAATTGCGAGTTTTTTTTGTAATTTCTTCACTACCCGCATAAGCATGAATGTTGATAACATTTAATTATACATGTACTTAAATATACAATTTTATATAGCCTTATATGTACATGCAAAAGAGACTGCCACTCGAGGATCGGTCTCACTAGCAACACCAAGAGCTGCAATCAGAAAAGATAAATATATCGTCTCTCGTAGACGGAAAGATGCCATACATACAATAATATTTACATAAGAGTGTTCTCATAAATATTTTAATTGCCTTTTTTGTATCCGTCCAGAGTAATGAAGAAAAAAATAGGTCGTATTATACTTTTTACATGACTTTTTATAAATTGTAAATATTTTTTTACAGAAAATTATGTTTCTAACACATTCCATTTTTAAAAAAAATATAATTATTGTGTTTTTTTAAATTAAAAAAAAATATACATAATGAATTAAGAAAAATAGTATATATATAGATTTTTTAAATACTTCTGAGCATTAACGATAGAGAAAAACTCGTTCTCTTGAAAGTATAAGGTATAAATACACACCAATTGAATTTTATATAAACGAATTAAAATATATTTTGTTTTTCAAAAACATTATTATATTTTGATAATTAAACAAACAGATGTATTTAAAAGAAGGGAAAAAACACACAGTAGTAGTAAATTTCGCATATACACAATTATCATTTAATTTCATACTTGTCAGCGTTTCGTGGTTATGAAAAAATAAAGTTGCTTTCCATTTTCCGTTAATTACTTTTTTTTTTTTTATAAACATGTTGAAGACTTGTTTCCATCTTTTTTTTTTTTAATTTGTAAAAATAAGCTATTACATCCAAATTTTCAAACTGTGTGTAACTGGAATTATAAGTAAGGTTAAATGTGCGGTGGAACGTCGCTAAAACCCAAAATCGGATTTTTTGCTGCCATGACATCGCTCAAAAAACAGCTATGTTCATTTGAACAAAAATGTTTTGTTTTTTTCAAATACATGAAAACAGATAAAATAAAATAATATGTAACTGCTTTTCTGTGGTTATAACGCATAAATTTTGATCGTTGAGTTCATCATGACAGTTAAAAAAAAATCAAAGTTGTCAACATATTTCTATGTGCAATCATTTAAAAGTTAACAAAACCCACTTTATTACACATGTCACATTCCCAACGCTATCCAAGCAGAATCGAGGTTTTGGCGAGACCACATCATACCGATATGGTGGTAGCGGCTACGGGTGCATTTGGGACGTATCAGCAGCGACCCTTTTCTTCATATAAAAACGATTCAACCCCCTACCTCGAATTAATGGAAAAAAGGAAATTAACGCGTATGATTGTAGAGCCCCCAATGTTCTCGCTATGATCATGTCCCACTGCATTTTGAATTACTCCTCGTTTATTTTACGTCCACATTGATCTCCGAATGTTATATTACATGAAATGATTGTATTCCAGTATCTCAATGAAGCGCTTTGTCCCTGTAAATAGGCCCAATACGTATTGAATTAATTTTATACTCGACATAAATGATATATCAGTGTTCATTCCAATTTTAGTGACAAGGTACTGAAAAGTTAATCTGTATTCAAATAAAATTATCAACAATAATTAGATAAATCAGCAGACTTTATCATATATATATATATTATACTTATATGTGTTATATGTATATATAAATATATTTAAAATAGACAAACTCATTAAAAAAAAAAACACAATTAGACAACGATTTCAACGAATGAGATCAACGAAATACAAATACATTCTTAAAGAATATTTCTTTGTTAATTTTGTTCCTGAATTAGTATAACGATATGTGTCCTATTTCTCTTAATGCATCATATTGGGTTTTAAGTAAAAGAGAATACTCATAATCAAGAAATATATTTGTTTCAGTGATAATATATGATTTTGATTAAGATTTTTTAAAATAATTCCTTATCACATACATATAGTGCCACCTTGTAGATAAGAGACTGGAAATTTACAACTGAAATTTGTACTTTTAAAAAAAATGTAGACTGTGATAACTTTGTTTTTTTTTATTTTTATTATATACTTGTTTTTTGTATAGTCTTTTAACATTTCAAATTTATTAAAGAAACAATAAATAAACGAGTTTTCTCATTTATTTTATACAATTTTTCTATTCACGAGAGTGATACTTCACACTTGAATGTTAGTCTGTCACAAAACATGTCTCTTTCATCTAGGAAATTCGCATCCCCAGCATTAACCATGTATCTAGTATATCATATGAGGTGTATTGACAATGAGCCTATGCTATCACTTCACTGGTCTTGAATGTCACGGTCAGATTGTGTGGTTACTTTTTTGTGTGTATGTTTGGGGGGGCGGAAAGAGAGTGCTCGTGGTATTGGCTATATTTTTCCACGAGTATGACCGTCTTGGCAGGGGGGGGGGGGACCCAGGGGAGAAAGTGTTTGTTGTGAGTTGTGAAAACATTAGAGTGGTGAATGAATGTGAACATTTTTCTTGTTATCACGAGTGCATGGGCAATAATGGTATAAAATGAGAGACAGATTATTATTAGGAGAGAACGATTTATTATTGCGTGTGGATTCGACAGAGTGTTTTGTTGAGTGAGGACTTAGTATAACTTTATGATGCTGTTTTGTGTATTCATTGGATTTGTTAGTCACTTCACATGACTATTCAATAGAAGGTGCTGTGTTTGAACACTTATATTTTCAACAAGTAATAAACATATTCAATGACTCTTAAACGACGTTGCGTGGTTTTTCCTTTTAAACTATCGGCTTTATAGGAGCCAGGAAAATGTACAAGTACCAGCTTTCCAGAAGCTTAAGAAACGGAGTTGTAGACTGTGAAACGATGTTATGTGGCTACAGAAGGGACCTTATCTCCTAGACAACGTACTTTTCGCCACATTGAACGTGTACCTAGGATGTCAAAATGCATAATGGATGAGTCATTGAAACATTGTGGTATTTTCTCTTGCTGACGCATAATTAGGTACAGCTAGTAAAGGGTGTCTGAAACCTGGGCACCTATCTAGAAGAAAAATATAGTTTCGATGCTGAAAAGGTAGTGGCCGAAATAGATTATCCAGAAATTTAATTTGAATGGTGCCGCAATATCTATGATAACATACAGACTAAGTTTCGGGAAAATGGAAAAACACTTCTCAACCATTTATTTTCCTCTTCTACATATTGATGGCTTATGATCAATGTTTTGATAATTTTGGCTCCTATGTATGTAAGATGTGTTCCAATGTTTCTGTGCATGGTATTGAAGAGGAAACTTCACTGCTTGCAAAGGCTACTCAGTGAGGGTATAGGGACTTGGGGTTGGAAGGCAGGAGGCCAATGAGTCAAGTGTTGTCGTCTTAAGTGTTCCTTGTGGAAGCGTGTTCCAGTGTCTGGTTGTCTTTTGGCATTAATAAGAAGTTCCTGGACTGTTATGAGAGGAACTGCCTATCATGCCTCCTCATTATCTAGGTCGTATAGTGTTGCGCGTCTCTGGACCGCCTCTAGCCTGTCGATGCTCTTCTAAGTGTATGGGTCCCTGGCTGTGGATTAATAATATAAAAGTGGATGAAAAAGGTTTTTATATGTTTTCTTGTATTCGGTCAACCAGGTTTAAATTTCCTAAAAAATCTAATTTACTCTTCGTTGAGTTGCCATCCACGGTTAACGACTCTCATTCACCTGGTGTGCTGGTAATATTTTTGCTTTTGAATGGGTTTAAGCCCCACTCCACATACTGTAGAAATGATAATCTGGATGTGAGCACTATTTTTACTTCCGGTGGACATACCCTCTTTTGGGAGAATAGTGTTAAAAACAGTAGAGCAGGTCATCTAGAAGTGAGCACGTTTGGTACTTAACATAGAAATACTTACTTCTCTTTTTTAGCTTGCTTCTGTTACACTACTTTCACTTTACATTGACCGTAGTTCTCCATATGCAATTACCTCCATAAGCTCCGTGTTCAATGTGTGGCCATGTCAATAATATATTTTTTCCTCTGTTTGTTAATGATACACTTTAAAAAATGTAATTGTAAAATTTTTTGAAAAATCGACTATGTATATTCTTGAACTAAGGATCCCAATATCTTTGATTGCGAAGTCTTGTGCATGCCAGAAGATGGCTATCAAAGCCAATCCAGACTTCAAGGATCTATATCAATTGTACGGGGCAGATGGAACGTGTCCCCACGGGTCGGGGTTCCGCAGACTAATTTAGATGTTTCTGCTCTTACTTATCTGTATCAGGTCAGTGAAAATCGAAAGGCTGCGTAAGGACAATAAAAAAATATAATATATTACTTCATAATGCACAACTTCTGAACGCATACTATACATGGGTGTATAGATTTCGAATCTTAATTACAAGAAATATATTTAGTGTACAATAAGCTAAGCTTCGGCGGAATTTCATTTAAAGTATAAAGAACTTCATGCGATGATTTTATATTTTCTTTTAGTTGATTAATTTTTGTGTCCTTGACTTTTGCAGGAGATTTTTGTGTTAAACATAGATTTAAATTTTTTTTTTAAATTCTAAAATGGTTGTTCGGTTGATAGAATTTTAAAGGAGGCGTAACTGCTTATTCTGAAAATATAACGAATTATTTGGGTTATCTCTCTTGGGTTAGAAAAACGTGTTTTCCAGATATATTACGTTCAAAAGGTAACAAGAAATTTATTTCAAAGAAATTTGTTCCAAGGGATTTTTTTTTTTTAAAAATACGATTATGTTTAAAAAAACAAAGGATGAATAATTAATAAATAAGTACATTATTTTGTTACAAATTCCACATTTTCTCCCGTCTCACCCGCATCCATTCAAACAAATAGTTTTTTTTTTTATAAAAAAGTTATCTGATTTTAACAAGTTTCATTTTGAATAAAATTCCCTTAAAAATAAATTTCATTAAATATTTTTGTTCGAATGTATTTTGGGTTAAAGCTATCAACGTGGGCATTGAGGAGTCTCAACTGCACATGCCTAAGGTCAAATGTATTGATTTTTCTTTAATTATTAGTTGCAGACATAAAGCAGGAATAATATTATTATAGAGAAAATTAAGGTGACCCAATATCCTCCATATGCTCTGTAGTCACTGATAAAATACAAGGAAACACGTGTGTGAAAAAAAATGTATTTTTAAAACAAGACATACAACTAGCACACATCCAGTGGTTCCCAAGCTCTTTTGACTCTCATAGCTTTTCTTCGAAATAATGTCAATGGGGGAGCACCTTATGTATTTATTACAATAAATAAATTCGTAACAACTAATGTAGTTTTAACTTAATCTTTCCCTTGAATCACTTTACATTTCCCCTGAGACAGAAAATATCATTGAAGAAATTCCCGATTTGTGTTTAATGATGTAACCGCCATTTTGTAATATTGATTTTCTATAGAAAAGACAATGGAATTCTAAAGAAGGTTAGAAATGTCTTGAATTGTTATATTTAATTGGATATATGTATCTTAGTTAATAAATCAATATTAAATGGACACATTAAATAAATTGAATTCACGGTTTCAAATACTTAAGCATAACAACACATTTTTTAATATTTAATTAAGTAATGACAACCCTAAAATTATAACAACGTATTTTTCTTTAAGTTTGACCGCCCACCAGAGGCGTAGCTAGAGTGTTTGGCGCCCGGGGACCAGATTCGCGCCCGGGGACAAGATTTATTTTAAAGCGCCCTTTTGTCTTTTTTCAACCCTCAAACCCATTATTTCCATGAAAATAAAATAATATCAAAGCACATTTTGGCGCCCCTAACTAGCTGGCGCCCGGGGACATCTGCCCCCCTTTGCTACGCCTCTGCCGCCCACGATTCCTCTTGTAAAGTTTTCTTTATTTTCACCCCCCACTTGACTAATTGTCTCTCCACCCTATCGAAGCTACGTTAGGCGATGTAATTAATAATGAGTTAATAGACTACCTCGCCACACTAGGATGTCGATCACACTTATATTTGTTTTGCATTGTATTAGATATTATTTACAAAATGTATGACCAAGTAGCACATTAAGCACTCATGGAAGGCAGCTTAAATTTTTTTGATAGCCTTTTGTAATTAAATCTGTGTAGAAAATTGAGGGTGCGTATTTCTAGTGCTTGAAACATTAATCATTTGGGTAAGTATATATATATATATATATATATATATATATTGTTGGCATCCGTCCTTCACAAGGTGACGATGGTGTAAAATAATAATTATTCTTCTAGGATTATAAGCTGGTTCCCAACAGCAAATCGCCTCTCTCCACGCCGCTGGATAACCCCATCAAGTGGAGTTATATATATAAATGGACGGTTAAATTGACAGTTTAAAATACTTTAGCATAGCAACACACTTTTAAATATTTAATTATATATAATATATATAAGCGTGACGGTAAATAATTCTTATTGCTGTCTTTTTCAACAGTGTGCTTAACTATTTCTCCATTTGGTTACGTTTATAATTACTTGTTTGATAATTATTTCTAGAGTTGGTTACATTAACAATTTGATGTAACGGTAGGTATTTCTAGAAAATATTGTATAAAATTGAGTGTGAGTGTAGGTATCATTTTGTGCTGCTGTAGCAGCATGCAACTTGCCATTTTTTGTTCATTTAAAGATGAAGAACAACAAAAGGTGCAGGCCAACTAAAAAATCGCTGTTTTTTTTTTTGCCCTGGTATTATTTTAAAATCTCCTTACCTTACAGTGGCAACTTTAACACAACAAATTAAACGCGAAGATCGCAAATTTTGTAAAATGTAATTATTCTCACAATTTATACCATTAAACGGGTGATAACATCATTACAATAACATAGACACGTCGTGAGATATGGAGAAGTTACTCGTATAGCTTCAATGGCCGTCCGAGCTCATTTATCATTTATCAGGATGCAACATTCTTTGCAATGCACTTTAGAAATAAATAAAACCTAGAAGCATTATATATTATTCATACATCAATAAAAACATCTTGGTAATATTGCAAAGTGAACCAAAATGTCAGAGTCAAATATTTTTTATTACTTTATTTGATGCTAACGTATAGCATTTATTCAACAACATCAGTTGCAATTTAATAACAGTCATTACAAATTATTTTTAACTAGAATGAAACGTTTCTTAAAAAAACTATTTATCACTGTTAAATCAATTATATTTCCTCAAAAAATTGTTCAGAGTAATCTGTTTTAAAATGTCTGCGTATTTGAACAATATTTTTGAATGCATTGCATCCTAACTAGAGTGTTGCATTAGGTTTTCCACATTTCACAATATTTTTTTTTTTATTAATAAACTGATTAAATAATCTGTTTAAAATAGCATTACTCTAGCATAAAGTAATCAAGCACTAAAATGATATATAGATTAGAGACTACGTTGACGTCATGTGAAGGAAAAAAAACAATGTATTATTTGGACTTGGTTTCGGTTTCACTGTAGTTCCTGAGCTTTTTTTAAACTGGTCATCGATCTTCTTGGAACTGTAGCTCGTTGTATCGGATAGTCCCGCAAGATTAAATGGAATGTTATTAGATTTAGTTTATTTCTTATTCCATATAAAATATATGCTGCTTTTTTGAGAGGTGTCTACCTGGTAGTGAATAATTTGGCCAGCGTAAAGGTAAGACACGAAGACTATAATTATGGCTTAAATTATGAAAAGGGGGGTCAGTGGTGTGTTAAATAACGGAAAATTGTGCCAGCTAATTGTCACCACATTTAGAATATCAAATTTTGATTAAAATTCTAATTTTAAAGTTATATTAATTTGTTTCTGTAACTAAATGTATAAATGAGTCCTTATCTTATAGCAAGTGTGATATCACTTCAATGTTATAAACTGGCTTTAGTTGAATACATTTTAATACCAAATAAAGATAGCGATTTTATATATCACAAGAATAGATTTGGCCAAAGGAATCTCAAAAAAAAAATTATTATAATTTATATAATTTAACAAATTTTCTTAACATAATTCACGTATTGTTTAAATTGATTTAGGAGTAGGAGTATTAGAAATAAAGTATTTTAGTAAGTAAAATTGTAAGTATTGAAGCCAACAGACACTTAAATTAATTATATACTTATATGTCTTGTTGTAAAAATACATTTTTTTTCACATACTAATGATATCACAACGAAAAGTATCTCAATCGTTATAATCCAATGTCGTTCCAAGTCCTGGAATGACAACTCTCAGCTCCTAATTAGACACTTTTCCATCCCTGAGGATGCAAGCAAACGAGGTCCCAAACCAAAACTGAGACTAATTAATATTTTAGCACTTGCAAATTGAACATATTGTACCTTAACAGAGTTAGACTAATAGAGTTAACATATGTTAGTATTCACAAATCTGATCGTGAGTCTCAGTTTGATATCATATAAATATACGACTGTCTGTCGATGTAATTCTATTTATGTCAATCTTTTTCGTCTATTTAAAAAAATGTACATATATCTATCTAATTGTGTGTCATTCAAAGTATCGGCCAATTTATTCATCACTCTACATATATGCCAATGTGTCGGCCAATCTATTCATCACTGCATATATATATATCAGTCTACGTATCGGCCAATCTATTCATCACTCTATACATCTCTTTCAATGTATCGGCCAAACTATTCATTACTCTGTATATTAACAATCACAGTCTTGTAAACATCACCAACATTTGGCCGAAGCTTTGCGTATAAGATCAACATTTTAGTCAGTGATATATCTGTCATCTACTGTTAATGTACAGATTCCTACTCTAACCGTTAAACGATGCTGCTGAGTGCCATCCATGGCTTCACATGTAAATTGTTATGGAATGGTTGGGCGAATATACATTTGTTTTGTTTTGTTTTTTTAATTAATGTAAATTAATTTTTTAAGTTCATGAGTATGTTTGTTAAATTGTATTTACAGCGTTGTGAGCCCAGCCCTAGGCTGGGGAACCACCAATAATAATAATTATAATAATAAAGTGTGGAACTTGGCATTGCGAAGCTAATTATAGCATACTTCAATACAGAATCGATAGAATCAACAGACTCGAAAGCGAAATTCTAACTGCGCCAACTATCGGGGACCGGGGAATACTTAGCCATATGTTTGTGTATGTATTGAACCGCATTCATAGATGTGGTCATGTCGATAGCCAAGGGGACGTTGTCAAAATTTTAACCTGTTCTTCTTTGTCACTTTTGCGTTGTGTTGCTTCTTGTCTCACTTTTTGTTAGCAAACGATGAATCTGACAGTTCGCTTAACTGACGTTTAGACATAACGGTTAAAACATTATTAAAATAATTAGCTACTACATTTATAATAAACTAGAGATATATGCGATTTAATTACTTTACACACAATCACTGCGCAGTACGCAAATGTACATGAATGGCGGCAGTGGTTCATCTTTATTCAGTATGTATCGGTAAGTATGTAAATCAATAGTTTTACGTAAAAAGTAGAAGACAAAAATATAGATCCGAATCAAATTAAAAACATGGAAGTATGTGTTATAAAAACTGTATAATTCTGACTGCAGTTTGCAGTGTATCTTTTCGAATTTAATTTTATAAAAAATATGCTTATCAGATACTCAAAACTGCAGCTTAAAGGGAACATTGTTGACATCATGAGAAAAATCTCATGTTGCCGGGATACATATTTGACATCATCAAAATAACGTCCTGTTCCAGCGATACATAACTGACATCGTAAAATAACTTCCTGTTTTGCAGGAACACTTAGTTGACATGAGAATAACTTCCTGCTGCAGGGATACATTAACGATTTATAACCTTGAATCATGATTATTAAGCATTACAAAAAATTAGTGGAACAGTCTTGCTGATTCAATCCTACCCCCTCCCACAACTTCTAATTGACATTAGGCTCTACGACCAGTGGTGTAGCTAGGGGGTGCGCACCGCAACAGGTGACACCCTCTTAAGTGTGACACCAAATTGAAAAACTGCATACTTACAGAGCCTACCCCGCTCTGTCTAACCGATTTCAAAAAAAAGAATAACCGATCACACTTTTTTCCACACAAGTAACCAATATAAATGCCTGTTTTATTAAAAATTCAAAGTTGATTCGTCAGAAATGAGGTCATCCACTATTTAGGTCAGAAAAACACCTTTTCGATCATGATTAAACGCCGATTGTAGGGTTCAGTAACTATCGTAAATTACCGTAAGTTTTATTTATCTAAATTCTGAGAAATAAAGCTTTCAATTGATACCAAATACGATGTAGTCTGGTGATTCAAAGTACATGAATATAATCTGTAAAAATTAACAGCATTAAAAAATTATTTTTTTCCCCATTTATAGGGTTTTAAAAAAAATAATATTTTACACAATTTTGAATCTTTTTATAATTAATTTAAATTTATGCGAATTTTTTTTACTGGTTTTTGAAACCAAATATATCCAAAGCAAGAAATAATATTCAACTAAATAATTTCGTCGATTCGTCACTAGCACCGCCCCTTAACACATGAGCACGACTGTCCTACAGCACAATGCCTTTTACATGATGTCGTTGACTTCACTTTTATCTGCTACATTTATCTTTGGGCTGATCTACGGGGGGAGGGGGGTGAGTTAATCTTACCAGAAGTATGTGGAGGCTTTACTTTTGACAAATTGGTGACCAGCCTAGAGGCCTTAATATTTTGTCTGTAGCAAGAAGCGCTTTAACTTGGTGGAACATGCTATAGAAAAGGCGCTTTTAAAATAAGACCAATATTTTATTTAGTTAGGGAGAAAATTAAGGTTTAAGAAGAAAATTGCAGGAGAACTATTAATCGATGCTTTACTCTCATTGCGAGATAAATAACAAATTAAGGAGATGCTGAAGTTTATTAATCACTTTCATTCTGAACACCAGAAAAACCATCGGCGATAAAGGAAGTAGCAGATGTGCATGGGGTGGTTCAAGACTAGAGTGTACCATCATTAAGTGAAAAAGAGTTATTGGTGTCCGTTCCAAAATGAACATCTTTCTTTAATTTATCAGAATATGAACACTAAATGAAATACTTAGGCTTAGAGGACACATAAAGGCAGCTGATATTGAATTTTACAAAGTCATGGACTGGTCATTTTGTGATGTTTTGAAATTCATAGCTCACTGGGACTTCCAGGAATTTTTTCCAAAACTCTCGGTGGGCCTTCAATTGTTTTCTTACGATCTGTGTGTACGTGGCTTCATACGAGCGGAGCTTTTCAAGACTAAGTCTTATCAAGAACTATTTACGATCCATCATGGGACAGTCAATGCTCTCTGATCTGGCTCTACTATCAATTGAAAGTGATACAGTGAATGATATTGATTTTGATCGCGTGATCGACGGGTTTGCAGGTGTAAGACCAAGAAAGGACAATTTTAAATAAAGTAAATCTAATGTAAAAATAACTTCCCGATATAACTTAATGTTGTTTTATTTTTTAAATAAATTGACCTCCTGACTTTCAATTCATCAGTTTTTGTTCTTGTCACTGTTATCCTGTGGAATTATTTAAACAAGTAGAAATCCATCGTGGAAATCGAGGTGGGTGGTGGTGACACCATGAGTTTACCGCACCGGGTGACACCAACCCTAGCTACGCCACTGTTAAGACTATCAGCTGTAGTCATCCAGTGGGGATGAAATCCACTATGGGGAATCTTGCTGTAACGCCTGACTCAATAAATGATATGTTTCAACGGGTCGGTCACAAACTGTTGTTCCACGGAACGAAGCAGGCAACTTCTTTAGGTCAAATTTTGAGTAGAGGAATACTGTTAAGCTGTGGAGCACGCAAACAGGATTTTTCTCACGGAGGTGGCTTCTACTTGTCAGATCACTTTAAGGCTGCCAAGAAGTTTGCGACCAAAAAGGGGAATCGTCCCAACGCTGTTATCGTGTATCGAGTCCCAGACAATCTCCTCACGTTCGGGGAAACAGCAGGTCTAGACTTAAACGGAGACAGATGTATGTGGTCACGTGTTGTCAAATACCACAGATCTGGTTGTAAGGTTGAACAAGATGTCCTTGAAGAAGCCAACCTTTATAACAGATCATTTATTAAAGGACCTATCTGTAGAAACGGATTTTGTT
This sequence comes from Omphiscola glabra, assembly GCA_964017045.1. Classification (NCBI taxonomy): domain Eukaryota; kingdom Metazoa; phylum Mollusca; class Gastropoda; family Lymnaeidae; genus Omphiscola; species Omphiscola glabra. The sequence continues at coordinate 11,147,018 of OZ024811.1, read as the reverse complement.
GGAGGAAAAATGAAGGCACGCTGCCATCTTTTACATTAAATCATAAGAGGGAGGTGCAGCAATATTGTATCCGCAGTGAAAAATGTGCTCTTGACGTTAGCTCCCTTGTTGTTGGAGTTGTTATCTATAAATAAATGTCTAATTACTTTTGTACTGATCAAATTAGTGGAATAGCGGGTGAATAAATACATTGAGAACAATTGTTTATTAAAATAAATAAAATAAATATCTTAAATTAAACTATATTCTTTTTTTTTTAATGTCTTAATTTGATTGAATGTTCATTTGTGTAACTTTCTTTTGAAAAATATGCATATGCAATATAAATGTCAAAAATGTCAGCTGGTACAGGACGCGTTTCGACTTGGATTAATGGATCTCGATCAGTTTGAGATACATAGTTATTACACTTGATAACGATGCTCTTGAAAATCTATGCCAAAAACTGGAGGATTTAAAAACACAAACACCACTTGCGGGACTATCGTTTTTTAAACTGTTTCCCTTTATACTCTACATGTCTTACTCTTATTCAACCGATTATAAAATGTCAGCTTTTTACTGTTGAATGTTCTATTTATCTGATGAATTATTTGTGATATTAAAAGGTCACCTTTTGGCAAAGTGTGTACAATTAGATTTGAGATTTCACTGTGAAGAGGTGGCAGTAACAGTTTCTTTAACAATAAACGATCTTGACAACTGTCAGCATTTGTGAGCCTAACTCACTCGTTGCATAACGATTACATAATAAAAGATTAATATTTTAAAAAGCTTTTGAAGGTTCATTTATTGTTTTGGAATTTTCCAAAAGTTTCTTATTGTTTCAAGTCGATACCGGTATAAACTTAAATATTAAGAAAATAAAAATGAAGTTTCGTTTTTTCATAGATTTTTTTTTTTATTTTTCTGGGAATTTCCTTGTCATCTGTGAATATTTTTATTTTATTTTTGTTTATCTTGAAGTGTCTACTTATCTCTAGTAAAATTGATCTTTTATAACAATTTTAATATTTCATAAATGCCTTTTGTATGTTTTTTACGTTTCTAAAAATATGATTTTTGACGAAAAATATTTTACATTAAATACAAAAAAATTAATGAAGGAAGCGTTTCTGTGCATTTTCCTTATCACAGCAAAAATTACACACAAAGTCTAAGACTATAATGGAAGCGTCTGCCCACTTAATTGCTTCTAATCTGCAATTATAACTTACACATTTCCGTTCAACCACACATTGTCGATCAGTTTTCAGTTAAAAAAATTTCTTTCCAAAAACACAACCGATTTTAATGGAAATAAATCGAGTATGCCCATAAGTATTAAAGATTGTTGTTTCTACACTTTGGGACCCAATAGCATTACCGGTATTTAAAAGTCAAAATATTTGCATATTCTTTACTATTTTAAACGAGAATTTAGGAAAAGAACACACATCTTGAATTTAACTGAATGTTTTGTACAGTACGGGTACCCACATACTTATGGTCTCATTTAAAATTAAGATATGTGCCATTTTATTTTAATTGATAAACGATAAAAACTTTATCCGAGTATATGTTTTATAGGTACTCCCAAAAACTAAAACAAATTTACACTTAAAAGGTTAAACAATTAGATATGATCATTATATTACAACTTTCTATGTCTGACTATCAATCACAATGTGTAGTGCATGGCCTAGGTGTGATTTCAGTCTATATCGGAGCAACATTTCTTCAAAACGGTGTAGTGTCAGATCTTAAACATTAAAAAAAAATACAATGGCGTCTTCGAAATTTTAAGCACAATATTTTTTTTTGTTCCTAAGATTTCAGCCGTGGCGATAATGAAACGAGTAGGTAGCTTTAAATGTTCATAACTCAAACAGCAAAATGCAGTTGAAAAGCAGTTTGCTCCATCTTAGTTTATTATGCAAGTGTTCACTTGGACGCTGTTAGGCAATACACATTAGCAAGAACAATGTGAACCGACAATTTGAGAGCTAATGAGCTAATAACCGGTAATTCATTGGTTTAAATTAACAACTCTGAAACTAATCATTTTATACCACTGAGATGCATCACTACTCATGATGTTGTCAGCCTTTGACTTTTCTTAACCTTAAACTTTATGTCCAAAAGATTGATATTGATTGAATTTGTATATGAATTTTTAATTCTCAATTTTGTCATTAAAAACCATTTATAAAAATTAAAAAGTTAGCAAATATGTTTATTTTTTTAAACGATTACAAATAAAAAGTTAATGTTCTTTAAACAAATAAATGTTTTGACATATCTTTTTCAAATTCTAAAAAAAATAAGACATTCAAATATTCTCTTTTTAAATATAACATTGAGGCGATTATAGACCACAAAAATAGGGAATCTATCTTTAAGGTGCAGTCCTGACCGGATAAAACAATCAAAGTCGGCACAATATCACTTTTTTTGTGTGGAAACTCTGATTTGATTTCCAATACCCGGTACCATACAATTTTCCTTATGTATGTCGTTCATCCATATTATATCATTATAATATTTATTTCATATTATCTATTAAATATAAGTTCATGCTCAGAAACTATTCTTAAAATATATAAATTTTAACATTAAAATGAAGTAAAATTCTTAAATCAAATAAAACCAGAAACGTCAAATAAAGTTGTTAATTTACAGATGTTGTTTCTGTTAATGATAAAATCTTGAAATGAGGAAAGTACTGATTATCTTAACGAGTTAGGGTTTCTATTAAACTTTTCATCTTAAAAATTAAATATATTTTATAATGCCACATTCCCATTGTAATTAAAACCAAAAAAAAAAGATATGAAACTTAATTATATATAGAAATTACCAATTAATGTGAGTGTGGAGAAAATGTTATAATATATCTGTAATTTTAATACTAGTACTATCATATAAAAACCATAAAAACTTTGACATAATTTAACCACAACAAAACGAATATCAGAGACTATACTTATATGTTTTGGAAATCATTCATATTTAAAAACAAAAATATATATTTTTTAATAATAATATATTTTTTTATAATAACAATAACATTTTTAATTAATTGACAAGAGCATTGCAAATCCAACCCCTAAGAAATCATGGAAATAAGCAAATGTGATCTTTGGGTGTGTAATTCTGGTCAATACTGTGAAAAAAAGAATTGACGCAACCGTTGTAATGGGACAAAATAAACTGTTAATGTGTGCTTTCAAATGATTTAAAAAATTTATTTTGAGTCATCACTCAGAATTATATAAAATAAATAATATAAACATTAAGACATAATACAATTAACGTACCCAATAAAGTAAAATGAATGAGCATCAGAATCAGATTGTATTTTTATTTTTTAAACCTAAAACTAGATTATTTAAATTCTAGTGTGGGGAATGTCACAAATAATCTCGGTTGTGTAAAATTGTTACATAATATCTACAAACAAAAAAATTAAGATAAAAATAAATCTGTACAAAATGCAACAATTTTCAAAATGTATTTGCATTATTGTTCAGTCCTTTTTGTACGGTACCCTACTATGGAACGACTAAATAAAACATAATTGCAAAATGTTTTGCAATTTAAGACATATTTACAGTTTTTTTTAGGAATGTATTCAAAATTGACATTAAAAATAAACAATTAATAAAAAGTAACACAAAAATGTGGATCAGTTTATTATCCTTTTGAGTAAATCCTTAAATCTTGTATATCATAACGCATTTAATTTAAAGCCCTTTACACAACTTAGTCATTCTTTAAGAAACCAAGGATTGTATTACTATTGTGTATGAGACAACTAAACACAGGGACAAATTATTTTAATTTTATTTGCAACTAGCCGATATACCCGGCGTGGCCCGGGATTGCATTAGGACCCCGATCCCAGTGACCTACAGATCCCGTTAGGATACTGTTCTCTGTGGGATCCCGTTCCATCTAGGGTTCCTCCTTTCCAATGTTATCCCATTTCCCGATAGGATCCCGATTTGATTGTGACATAGATATTGCGTTTAAAGCTATGGAACTTTCTGGAACATTCTAGATTAAATGTATTATCCTCCTCGAACCGTGTAAAAACTGTCTTGTTTAAGTAATTATTTTGTAAACTTGAAAAATTATACGACTAAATGCATTTCTATAACTGTAGTACATTTAAGTTAATAGATGGGCCCCGGGGGCCCATTCCATAATTGTACTGAATTAGTTTTGCCTGAGATGAGGCCCTATAAATATCATTCAGGTAAGTTACGAAGTTAAATTTTAAATTTGTCCCATTAAAATCTATTGAATAATGCCATAAATATAGCGTTTTAAAGTTATCGAACTTTCTAGAAAATTTTAGATTGGATATTATTAGTTTTAAATCCATCGATGTTTCAGTACGGACAGTGAAGTGCATTGCTACCACTCTAGGTCTATATCCATCAAATCAGATAGAACCTAAAGTGTTTTCAGAGCCTATTAATATTTATATAGCTTATATAAGGAAAAATGAAATGGGGCCCCCGGCCCCCCAGGAATGGATATTATGAGTTCGGTACCCTTTTGTATTTGAGTATGGATAATCAAGTGTACGTGTACTAAGTTTGGTCAAGATCCATCCATTCATATAGGAGTATTAAGCCCATCTATATTTATATAGCTCATATAAGGGAAAACGAAATGGGGCCCCCGGCCCCAGAAGAATGAATATTATGAGTTCAGTACCCTTAGGTATTTGAATATGGATAATCAAGTGTACGTGTACTAAGTTTGATCGATATCCATCCATTCACGTAGGAGTATTTGTTTGAACATTTTTTATATAGCTCATATAAGGAAAAATGAAATGGGGCCCCCGGCCCCAGGAGAATGGATATTATGAGTTCAGTACCCATTAGTATTTGAGTATGGATAATCAAGTGTACGTGTACTAAGTTTAATCGATGTCCATCCATTCACGTAGGAGCATTTGTTTGTAATTTTTTTATATAGCTCATATAAGAAAAAAACGAATTCGGGGCCCCCGGCCCCAAACGAAATGTTATTAAAAGTTCTCAACCCCTTAAGAGTTCCTTCTGGATAATGATGGATATATGTGCCAAGTTTGGTCAAGATCCATCAATCCGTTTAAAAGCCTTTGTGGAACAGACAAACAAATCCACAAACCCACAAATTTTCACTTTTATATATATATATGATAAGAATCTAATTAATAAATAAAATTGAATCATATAAATATATTTATAAACGTAACATGTATTCTAATGATAGTATCTAATTACATTCACATACACACGCATTTATTATATTCAGTATTGGTCTAGACGCCCATTACCTTATGCAACTATCTGAATTTTAATCCCTAACTACTACACCTTAAACTGTAGCATCCGCTATCTTAAAACCAAACCTCAATCTTCCATGCATCCCATCTCTTTTATGGATCTCAAGAATTCAACTGCATGTTATTATTAATAATTTGTTCATTTTTAATGTGTACACATGCAACTTATTATTGACAAAAAAAAAAAAAAAACCAAAAAAACTAACATGAACAAAAAGACTGCATTAACAGAATACAAAGTTATAATAAAAAATATTGATAGTCTCAATTTTAATAGTTACTTTTTTTAATGCGTTGACTAAAATTAAATATCCCCAAGTGCAACAGCTTAAATACAATATCTTTGATGTGAATACACTTTCTTAAACAATCTAGTAATATAATGCAATACTTTTCTTGTTCACTGTAAAACATGTTGACAAATTTTAAAATGGCAGATATTCTTATTATAAACTATTTATGCAGATCAATATACTCAACTTTTTTTAAATTTAGATTTCTTTTCATTCAGCTTTGTTTTCCCACAGAATGAGCAAATAATTATTGTGTTGTGTTTGTGCACAATTCAAAGGCTCCTAAACAAAGTACATGTTCTGCTTATTAATAAGTAAATTATTATGAAAAGGATCAGGAACAATGTCCTAATTTAATATTTGTAAGTTATCAATATTGATGATTTTAATTGGCTGGAAACCAAATTACTGCGCAAATATTTCCCAATATTTCCCAATGATCCAAAACGTTTAGCCAAAGTCTTTTTCTTTATACAAATTTGTTGTACGGGGACGTTATCTAATTCATAAACTGGTAACTCAGTTTTAGTATCATTATCTAAAATTTGTTCAACATTTAAACAAAATAATTGATATAACGATGAACTCTGTGCTGCGTAAACGGCAGCGTCCCCGAGGAATCTTGGGGCGTCCACATGGGGCAAAGGGGGGAGTTCCCGGCGTCCTCCCGCACGGGCTGGCGTCGGGGAGACGTACAGTGCGATTGCTTGTGTGGGGGAGCGCCGGGGGGGGGGGGCATTAAGAGCTTGCGCTCGACGGCGCACCGACACCATCTCCTATGCGACGTTATATAACGATGAACTAAATGAAAGCTTAGCAACTGCAATAATTTGGATTCTTAAAGACACCGGATGTCTGTTACGTGACTAAATGTTTAGTTTATCGTATGAGTTAGTCATAGTAAAAATGTCTTGAAACTTCTTTAATAATTTAATAAAAGAAATAAAATAACAGAACTTTGCAAACAATAGAGAAATATTTTTTTTTTTTTTATTGTTTAAATTTTTTATATTTTTTTTACATTTTTTAATAATAGTTTTTTTATTTATTTATTTTTAAGTCCCTAAAGATATTTATAATAAACAAGTATCATGCATTTATTTTTCGGAAGATAGCAGATTATGATTAACGAGATAGTGATATACCTGCGTCGGATCATCCACATCTAATTTCACCTCAACTTCTTTAAAAAGCTCTTTCATGTAAACATTCTTCAGTAGGACACAAGTTAATGCTTCTTTCAAAACTTCATTGGTTTCTTGTGTAGCACTGTCACTCGATGTTGGATACTGACGATTTGCAGGTATTATCTCCACAGGGATGTCTCTTGTTAGTATCATATTTAGCCGTATCCATCCCTCAGGGGTCGTAGGTTCAATTTGAAGTTTAAATCCAGTTACTTTTACCAAAACAGATCAATTTTCTTGGAGCCTTCTCGTCAGGTTTTTTACTTCCGATAAAAGTTATGTGGTCTAAATGTATAATTTAAATTTAGCATGCAAAACGCTTACTCATTTTTACAGTAAAGAGTCTCTGGTTAGACACAAATAGTTGTTATAATAAAAAAAGTATTATTTTGGATAACTCAAATAAATGAAACAAAAATTAAGAATATTCAATAATAGCGTTTCTACATACACAACTTCATTTGATCTCATTTTAAATACTTAATTTAATGTGAAAATACTTTTTTTATCAAAGTTTTTTTTTTTTAATTGTCTTTAGTACCTTGAATGCAGTGATAGTTTTGATACTATTTACTTTGATGATGTATGCTATCTAAAGAAATCTGAACCTTCAAGTGTTTTAGTGACGTATTAAATAAACACACGCCACATTACTCAATGTAATTTCGTTAAGGTGAAGAACAAATTGAATAATAAGTAATTAAACATATATATAATGTGTGTGTGTGTTTATTGTTCATTGAATACTGCACTTATGATCAGTTTCTTGTTTTTAATTTTTTTAATGTCCTTATTTAAATATTTTGCTAATGTATGTTATCTGCTCCTACAATTTAAAATTCTGCCAAGGGATGAGGAAAAACCGTATCCTGTTGCCAAATGTGACCACAAGCCCTGTTACGAGACATTGGTGAGTACTTAAAGCCCAAAACACAGTTAACATTAATATATATATATATATATACTAGCGAGAACCCAGCATGCGTTGCAAAGCCATTCAATGAAAAAAGTGTTTGTGTTTTAATTAAGTTTTAAATTAATCTATAGTTAATAATAGAAAATAGTTTTTGTTTTTTCCGTTTGGTGCGTACAAAAATAAATTAGAAGATTTTTGACGTGTAAGCAGGCAAAATACAGTTGTTCACGTAAGAAGCATGGATTTTCAAAATTTAGTCCTCACACTTGTAGACATTGATCCACCCATGCAGTAGCCCTGTTTTAAATTATATTTATATCGCTCAACTATTTTTATTTTAAATTAGGACCCGGCCCCAAACGCAAAATTGTAAAATGGTGGGATTTATGTCCCACACAAATTGAAATGTCACTTGTATTTGATTCATTTCCATCATCCCATGCAATATCACTGATTGAAATTATTTTTGTTTAGCTCATATAAGAAAATTATTATTTAGGGCCCCCGGCCTCAAGAGGTATATTTCCAAAAGAATAAACTAATTCAGAAACATTTGCTGCGCACAGCAACTTAACAAAGTTTATTGCATTCTGATGAATGGTATAGGAACGCAAACGGAAATTATTTTTAGCTAATAAAAGGAAGGGGGGAAAGAATTTAGGGCCCCGGTCCCAAAGCGTAATATTGTAAAAAAAAGTGTGTAATAATTTCGAAACATTTGCGAATGTGTGTACAACAACTCACAAAATGTTAATCTCTTTTGGATTAATGGTATAGAAGCGCATAAGCGACATACATACAAAACATTATTTTTTTAATATGTATTTATATAGTTTTCCGAATAAATATAATTTTTTCGCAACTATTCAAGGATGAATTATGTATATCTGTCTATCTTTCTGTCTGTCTATCTATCTATCTATCTGTCTACCTACCTACATACCTGTCTATCATCTACCTATCTGCCATCTACATGCTTATCTACCTGACTGCCTAAGTGACTAGCCCCTACCTACCTACCGCTCTATCTACCTATCTGCCTATCTACCTATATATCTACATATGCATCTACCTATCTCTATACCTACCTACCTACCTACTTATCTACCTACATACCTACCAACCTATCTATATACCTATCTACCTACATATCTACCTACCTACCTGCTTAACTACCTACCTACACACCTACCTACCTTCCTACCTATCATCTATCTTTCTATCTGTCTATTAGTCCGTCTTTCTGTCTGTCTGTTTATCAATTTATCTATCTATCATCTACCTATCTACCAATATATCATCTACCATCTACCTGCCTACCTGCCTACCTACCTGCCTACCTATATACCTACTTATCTACCTACCTACCTATCTATATTTACCTATCTACCTACCTACCAACTGACCTACCTACATACCTACATATCTATCTATCTACAAACTTACAAAACATACCTACCTACCTGCCTATCTACGTACATACCTACCTACCTATCCATCCATTAATCAGCCTACAAACTCACCCTTCAATCCATTCAGCCATCCACCCATTCATCCATCCATCTATCTATCTATCTATCTATCTATCTATCTGTCTGTCTGTCTGTCTGTCTGTCTGTCTACCTACCTACCTGTCTATCATCTACATATCTACCATCTACCATCTACATGCTTATCTGCCTACGTGTCTACGTGCCTAGCCCTACCTACCTACCGCCCTATCTATCTATCTGCCTATCTACCTATCTATCTACATATATATCTACATATCTATGTACCTACCTACTTACATACCTACCTACCTACATACCTACCAATATCTCTATATACCTATCTACCTACATATCTACCTACCTACCTGCTTAACTACCTACCTACACACCTACCTACCTTCCTACCTATCATCTATCTTTCTATCCGTCTATTATTCCATCTTTCTGTCTGTCTATTTATCAATTTATCTATCTATCATCTACATATCTACCAATATATCATCTACCATCTACCTGCCTACCTACCTACCTACCTACCTATATACCTACGTATCTATCTACCTACCTATCTATATACCTATCTGCATACCTACCAACTGACCCACCTACATACCTTCCTATCTATCTATCTACAAACTTACATACATACCTACTTACCTGCCTATCTACGTACATAACTACTTAACTATCCATCCATTAATCAACCTACAAACTCGCCCTTCAATCCATTCATCCATCCACCCATCCATCCATCTATCTATCTATCTAACTGTCCATTTGTCTGTCGGTCTGTCTTTCTGTCTGGCTATCTATCTATCTAATAAAAATCTCCAATTAAAATTGTATAATTTCAATTTCCTAACACCGATATATATTATGTATCGAAGTCGGTTAATTATTTATCAAAACCATTCTGAGGCTTAACGTGTGATGCATTTGGCAAATTGAATGTATAGTTTTACACCAACCCCCATCCCCCAAACAGGAAAATAATAAATCATCAACTTAATTGTAATCCCCTCACTTACACAAAAAACATTTTTTGCAATTAATATGCTGTGTTCTTATTTAGATGAGTGTTAAGTGCATAAAAAAAAAAATTTGGCTACGTAGCTTTGCTGCACTAATTTAATTAACCGGCATTCTCTTATTAAAATTATTTTTGAATGTAGATTTTTTACTACTTTATAAATTTCATAAAAGTTTATTTTTGGAATGAATAAGAAGTAAAAACTTATTAAATGTTAAAAATACAAAGCTGAATTTGTATTAAAGTTTAGCAATTCAAAAAGCAATCAATTCTATTTATTAATTTTACTTTTAAGAAGGGGAATGTACATCATCAGTTTTGTCACGCTCTTTTATTAAATCATATAACTTTTATCTTTGGGTAAAACGGAGATTCGCACTATTTGCGTGATTATTTAGAACTAATTAATTTTAATTTTATTTCGCATTATTGAAAACGCACTAAAGGACGCACTAATAACAACTGTTGTTTAGGTTTTCCCGATAAATGTGATTACTGTGTAATTCTTTAATCTTATTTTTTTTTCACAACTTTCAAACGCATTTTAAATGCTTAAGATAGTTCCTTAGTCGTTTCTATAAATGTATTTGTAATTTGTAATAATAATACATAAACTTTTGCTAAAATAAAAGCGAAAAAATAATTTTTTTGCGCATATAAATTTATTAGATTTCCGTAAAATAATAGAAAATAACTATGATTGTTTTTAAGATTCCGAACGTATAAAAATCTTATCGACTCTTTGTTGTTATGTCAGCATAGCTCATTCTAATATATATATATATATATATATATATATATATATATATATATATATATATATATATATATATATATATATATAAATACATGATTTGTTCTTACACTTGATCTCCAAAATTAGATAAAAAACTGACAACAAATGCTCATAAATATCTTAGTTACCAGATGGAATTAATTTTGTAAATTTCCAGTTGCTATAATACTAAAAAGTCGTCATTACTTTAACTGTACTTTGGTTATTGATCTTAAGTGTGGACCAAGCATGACTGTGTGTATAGTGAAGTAAGAGAACCGTACCAGAAATATACATTTTCGTACTCATTAAAGCAAATGGAGTCTATGGGTCCGAAGGTTAAGAAATGAGATAAAGTACAGATTAGAAATTCTTTCATTTATGTATATAAATATTCTTCTCTAGAAATACAATATGATATAAAAATACAATAAACATACAATATTCAATGTAGAAACATGCAATTGAGAAATATAAGCATTATATATACAAAGTATAGATAAATAAGTATTTACAGACTATTTAATTTTAATTTACAGTAAATAAAGTTTATTTATCGTGGAACAATCATGGATTGTAATGTTTAACATCGGCGAACTAGATCTGGACGATTGGCAGCTCAAATTGTCCTGCTACCGGATGCAGACAGATCAGATCCAGAAAATGATTCATCATCAGATGAAGATATTCCCATTGCTCATTGTTCCAAAAAAAGCAACTATTGAATGACAATAGTTCATCATCAGAAACAGAGGATGGCAGTTCTTCATCTGATGATGACATTCAAACCAAAACAGCACAGAAATCAGTCAAACCAAATAGAAAAACTGATCGTGCATTTAGATGGCGGAAAGATAAGCAACCACTGCAACGAGATATGAGCTGGAAATCTTCATTGAGTGATCCACCAGCTGAAATACTCAAACCTATTGAGTACTTCCATAAATATTTTACCCATGAACTAATACAGCACATTGTTGAGCAAACTAACTTTTATGCTGTGCAAAGTGGATCCAGCTTCAGAACCGATCGAGATGAATTTGAGAAATATCTGGGTATTTTGATGAAAATGGGCATTGTGCATATGCCTATAAAAAAAAGATATCGAATGTATTGGGCGACAGAGACAAGGTTTGCTCCAGTGGCAGATGTGATGAGTAGAAACCGATTTGCTGAGCTCCAGAAATTCATTCATTTCAATGACAACTCGTTAGTTGTCACCGGTCGGGATAACCCACTATATGATAGACTATGTTACGTTATGCTTGCCTGCAAACCAGAAGAAAAGATGAGTGTTGACGAGCAAATGATTCCATATAAAGGGAAGAATAGTTTACGACAATATCTTTTTAAAAAACCAAAGAAATGGGGTTTTAAGGCTATTGCACGATGTGGAGTTAGCGGATTGACATACGATTTTCTGTTGTATGATGGCAGTTGTCCGTCAGAGTCAGAAAGTTGTGGATATCAACCTGGTGACTTTGTCATAAAACTCTGCGAAACCTTTCGAATTGACAAGAATTGTAAGGTGTACTTCGACAACTGGTTCACCGTCCTTGAATTACACACAAAGCTACATAAATCAGGCATCTGGTCTGTTGGAACTATCCGATCCAATCCGACTAGAGGATGTGACCTCAAATCAGATAAGGAGTTAAAGAAAGAAGGACGTGGATCATTGGACTACCGCGTTGATGCCAACAGTGGATTACATGTTGTTCGTTGGATGGATAGTTCGGCTGTACAGTTGTCATCAACTCATATTGGCATAGAACAAATGTCAAAAATAAATCGATGGGATAGAAAGCAAAGGAAACATGTCGAAATAGATTGTCCTGCTATCGTGAAAGAATACAATGAACATATGGGTGGGGTTGACCTATTTGACATGTTGATGCCACTTTACAAGTTGGATCACAAAAGTTGTAAGTGGTATCGTCGCATTTTTTTCTGGGTCCTGAACATAGCGGTTGTAAATGGATGGATATTGTATCGTCGTCACACCGCCCAGAAAGGAACTCCACGTAGGAACCAGCTTAGTCTTCTAGAGTTCACCGGCAGTATCAGTGAAAGTCTCGTAATCAAACAAAAACTACCGCCACTCCTTGCTCGAAAGGGTCCAGGTCGCCCGGTAAGATTTTCTCAACAAGACGGAAATGATGAAGAAGATGAAGACAAGACCAGAATGAAGAACAGCATGCTGACACAAAGAAGAAAAGAAAACTAACCGTTGTCTACTTATCTGGGCGGTTTGACAACATTGGCCACTTTCCAGCCCACAAAGAGCCAAAACAGCGTTGCAAAGTGTGCAACTCATACGTGAGACTGAAATGCATAAAGTGCCATTGCCATTTATGTGAAACTAAGGACAAAAACTGTTTCATGATATTTCATATGAAGTAGTGCATGCATAACAAATAACTTGGTCGTGATTTTTTATACGAAGTTGTTATTTCTGTTAACAAGAGACACAATTTTTTTTAATAATTTGTATGAAAAAGAAGCATTAGTTGTTTAATAATTAATTTTGGCTTTGTTTTTTGCTTTGAATTAAAATATAATGTTGAATAAAGAACGACTAGTTTAAATTCACATTTTTCATGACTTTTCATTTCAGACCCATTGACTCCAAATGGAGTCATGTAAAAAACCATGAAAGGGTTGTGCAAACATATTTTGTTTTCATAAAATGTCTTTATTGACTCAATTTCATCAAAAGAAAATCAAAAGCAAAATTTTTATTCCACTTTTGTATAATTCGGGATTCAAAGAGTTAATCATATATTTTGGAAATTTCCAATTGTATTTATAGAAAAATACCAAGAACCCACATGATTTTGGAAATATCCGTTATTATAATTTTTTTAAAACGGCATTAATTATTGCCTCTGCCGTGTAATAGAGCATTATGTTTTGTAATTAAATAATGTAATACAGGTGGGTTTATCCTAATGACTTGATTTATATATTTTTTATTACAAAATAATACAGGGTTCAATTGTAAAAAATAAGTGATTTTTGTTAAACCAATTTTGGAAATTAATATAAATCAAAAGCTTTTCAGAATCAGTTCACACTAAAAATCATAAAATGGCTAAAGTTAAAAATGGCATTCATAATAACTGCTGCTAGAGACGAGTGACTTAAAAAAATATTGAATTTGTTTATAAGAAAAAAATGATTTTATATAATACTAAAAAATAAAATGATCATAAAGAAAACATATTGAATACAAAATTATTGTTTAAAAATGGTATATTGACTGCTAAGTGTATAAGTATAATTTATTATAATAAAAAAAACATTATAAACACATGAAATTGAAGTCTAGTAAAACAGAAAAGAAAAAGTTGGCAATTGATAAAGATGTGTTAAAGAACTATTGTGTTTGATTTTTATCAGAGACTGAACTGAGTGTGGATGAATGTCAAGCAACCGGCTAAATTACAGGGTCACACAACATTGATATAAATTAACCAAATTATTTTTTTAAGGCTGACAAAACGAATTTCACACAAATAAAATGTGCTGGCCTCCAATGAAGTAATTCTTTAAATGTTTATTTGATCTTCGTATTAATAACTTTTTGAAAAAAAAAAACACAATTTTTATTTTTTTAACATCTTAAATAATTTGAGTTGTCTGAAATGTTAAATAAACTATTTTAAAATTATCTCAAAATTTAATTTTAATCTTCCTCTACATTTTAAAAAGTGAGGAAGTTATCTTCATGTCCCATACAGCTATATTTCAGACATTTGTTTATTTGTATAAGTGGATCAAATTGTTGACAACAAAAATGAATATATTTAGCAAGTGTCTTGTCAGTTAAAACTTTTGAGTCATATTGGGTCATAAAAGATGTCTTTGGTTTCATCATAACTCTCCAACTATTAGTTTCAAACTATTTTGACGTGTCATTCTTTTCTTAATTCTTATCAATGAAGATTTCAAAAAAAAATAGTTTTGCTTTTGACATACATTTTTTTTTTATAATTCATAAAATCTTAATATTGATACTATTTGCAACCATAATTTAGATGTAAAAGTATAATTTATTAAATAATGCATTACCATAAAAGTTAACACACTCAGTCCAATGGACTACGATTAGTCACTTCCTTGTTTTGTCACGTGATACGTACCAGCCATTAGTAGGCTTTCTGCTACACATAACAACACATAACAACAGATAAACAGCTGATCAGCCATTGCCATTATCATTAATTCTAAAGCAAAATGTTTGTCTCCATCAGCGCTTCCCCAGTGTTAATTAAAATTGTACTTTTCAAAATATTCTTGAATACACGTGTTTTTTTAAAAATGACATTCATTAAATGTGACAATAATTATAATTCAGTTATGATTAAAGGAAGAAAGTTGTTTGAAGAAAAATTTGTGAGCGACTAGTATGTTGCAGACAGCCTACCGGAAGTATTACTTGTTTTTACACGTATCACGTGACAAAACAATCGACTAATCGTAGTCCATTCAACTGTGAGACCACACACAGAAATACGAAACAATTAAATCCATATTTGAAATCATCCATGCAAATACGACATATTGTAATCCATCTTTACGACCTTACAAACAAAGGCCATATATTGTACTGCATTTCTGTGACAATAAAACCAAATTAAAATGTATTGTAATCCAATCTTGAGCTCATACACATTAACACAATATATTGTCTGTTTAGTATAATCTACTTTTAACAACTTCTTGGCTGTCGTCCCTTTATCACGAACCCCCTTTACTTTTAAAAACCTTTTCCATGCACATCCCAACTGACGACCGGCTGCTACGAATTCCCCACATAGCTGGGGGTTCCGCTTAGTGGAAGTTAAATGTGTTTGGTCAACAAAGCAACCTAGACATCAATGGTGGCGGTAATCCGTTTGGATAGCAACGAAATTTAAAAATTATTTTTATCTACATATCTTCCCGCCTAGGGCTACATTGAAAACATTGTAGTGGGCTTATTTTTATATTTGCTTCGCCAAATAGCTTGATTGGAAGCTGGGACAAAATGGTTGTTTAGGAAAATTCAATTTAATTGGCTATATAAAATTATATGTAATCATAAGCAAGATGGTGTCTTTACTCGCCTTATACATCTAATACAGCAATTGTTATTCACAATCCATCAACGGTTTCATCTTTTCCGGACCGCCATCAATATTCAATCAATATTGCCTATTTAAAAAGTTACATAGGCTTTAATTCATTAGCTGCTGTTATATCTTACTTGCATAGCAGTTGTTAACATGAAATATAGCATTATAGTCATGTTTTTTCTTTAAAAACTATAAAAATAATATATATAAGAATTTTTAAATAAAAATAGTGGATCTTTTATAAAGATAAAACATTACATAGCATACAATACAATAGATTATGTTGCTGTTATATAAAAATTAAATAATAGTTTTACTTTTTTTACAGAGAGACCAGCATTTTGCTGATCAATCGTTCAGTAAAGACATTTTTTTGTAGATGGAATGGGTGATACAAGTAATGAGAGCGTTTTAGGTAAGGTTAATAGAATAATTTTACAATGTAAAGAAATTTAAAAATATAAATTTTGTTATACATATAACTTAATGATTTATGATAAATTACTGCTACAGGAAAAACGTTTAAAAAGTTATTACAAATACAATCAAATGTCTTAAATATTACATTCTTTTTTAATCCTTACTTTTCGTTTACAAAGAAATTGTCTTTGCTTCAGAGTCTCTTGCCCCAGAGGTTCCAAAAGACTGGAGCAGGGGCTCAAAAATCGGCCGTGGGCGTTTTGGGGATGTATTTCTTGTTATAGACAGAGACAGACCAACTGATGTAAGATTTATAGTCAAAGATGTTCAAGTCTCAAATGCTAAAAAGGACAGAAACAAAGTAAGGTTTGATCTCAGCTACTTATTGAAAGCAAGTCATGTGCATAATTTGATGGTGATGCTAGAATATATTAATTAATTTCCTAAGATCAGACTAAGAATCATCAAAGAATTAACAAATATTTATGTTTTAAGGTTAGCCTCTACTAGTGTTCAATGAAGAAATG
This sequence comes from Omphiscola glabra, assembly GCA_964017045.1. NCBI lineage: Eukaryota > Metazoa > Mollusca > Gastropoda > Lymnaeidae > Omphiscola > Omphiscola glabra. The sequence goes on along the minus strand of OZ024811.1, from coordinate 11,129,931 downwards.
TTATTGGTATCCATTTTAAAACTGACTATTTAAAATAATTTGTCAAAGAAAGAACTTGTAATTGAAATATCAAAGCTCGTAAGGCATGTAACAGGTATGGATATAATTCTTAAAAAAGACAAATTCGATAAAAAATTAAATATTTGAACTGCATAGCTGAATGACTCTTCTTGGAAACCTCACAATCCTCTGATTAATCATACGTTTATTTGTCAATATTTGTATGATGCTTTATGTAAATGGAGCTTTTCTTGCGATTTAGACAATAACAATCCATACGTTTAAAAGTGTTATATTATGATAAAGTGACTGGCGTGCTTTCATCTTTTTAGAAAATAAAATAAAAGTAAAGTTTTAACTGTTAAGTTGAATAAAAAGTAAATTTGTTGCATTTTTTTTCAAACCCTATTAATTCATTTTCTTTGTTTTATGTTGATATTTTTTGTTGCCATATTACTTACTTTACAAACAAAACTTTAAATGTTACTGTATGATTTGGTTAAGAATTGTTCAGTGTAGCTCAAGTGTGTGGGGGGGGGGGGGGTGGTGAAACCATGAGTCTAGCACACCGGGTGACTCGAAAACTGTTGACGCATCTGCGTCTATCTAATATATTTAATTAAATAATTAATTCGTATTACTAAACTTTCCTGTATAGAACAATACAGAGCTGGAAGCTTACAAGTATCTCCACCATAAGCGGATATTGCCTTTTCATGGTTATATTCAACACAACGACACACTTTCAATATTCATGACCTATATGCCAAAGGTAATGCTAGTCTTATTTTTTTTATACTAAATATACATAGTTATTTAAAATCTTAAATCTTGTCCTCTATTAAAATAAAATCTCACTTCTAAATTTTGATTGGTACAAAACGAATCAATTTTAAACAACTTTTCGTCTTAATGTTAGGTTTTTAGTTGTGCTAATGTGTTTCCATTTAATGCAGGGTTCATTGGCACAGTACATCAAAACTAACGATGCCCTAACTGAAGACAAAATTAGAATCTTTACCAGACAAATCTTAGAAGGTGTTTCCTATTTGCATAACAGGAAAATACCATTAATTCATAGGGATATAAAAGGTATTTACATTTAAATTCTTCAACAGTTAGTACATAAAGTGTGCACGTTTCCATTCATACAATTCAAAGGATTTTAAAATATAATGACAATAATCTTTTTTAATCAATGGTACAAAAAAAGGGAATACGTTTGAAAGTAAATTTATTACATATAATTAAGAATATCTCTATATTACTGATCGTCTTAAATGACCTCAATGAATACAAATAGTTCATACGTTTTCTTGATTCTTTTTTTTTCATTGTGTCGATAAAATGTTTAATATATATATATATATATATATATATATATAGACCAATTGGTTTGCAACCTCTCTTTTTTGTGCAGCAAAAAATATTCTTCTTGAAGACGACTTCAACATAAGACTTGCTGATTTCGGTGTGTCCAAAATACTTAAGGATAATACCCAGGCACGCACTTGTGAAGAAGGAACCAATAACTGGATGGCACCAGAAATGATCAATGCTTCTAAAGAGAAACCTTACTGTCTCAAGGCTGATATATGGTTAATTTAAATTTTATAAAAAAAAATTCTTTACAAATATGTAAAATCTTAAGAGTCAACATTTGACAAGATCAAATTGATGAAGTAACCGAAAACATAATATTCGCCGAATATTTAGTTTGAACAAAGAGACTATGCAAAAAAAAAAGACTCTCTATCTTTAGAGACGGTCGATTATTTATCGTTTTGGGTTAGATGTATTTTAATTCTAAAACGTAAAGATTATAGGTATGTAGAAACATTCAGATACGTCATTGAAAGATGAAGCAAAGTTGAAAACGATGATAATTTTTTTTTAAATTATTTTTCTGGACATATAGAGTTGTCAAAACTAACTTAAAATTAAAATATAAAGCAATGGTAAAACACATACAAGAAAAGTTAAAGGTATCTCATCCGACATAAAAAAATATTTTGATGAAGCTTAAACGAAAACTGCCTTGCAAGTCATATATATATATATATATATATATAGTATCAATCGAATAAACAGCTGATGTAATGTTGTATTTCTACAACAGGAGTACAGGCTCTGCTGTAATTGAAATAAATGATTATACTTATCCGACATTTGTATACTCTAGAATTTTCTGTATTTGTTATTCAAGATTTAGTTACCGTGTATTAATATATATATATATACTATATAATAGGATGTGTTGTCACTGCGATGTATGGTTGAATATTTGAACAGGAGTGTGGGATGTACTGTCATTGAGATGGCAACTAAAGAGCCGCCATTTCCTAAACTAAGCAACATTGAAATCATCAGGGCAGTTGGTGATGGAGCATCACCTGATTACAATCGTCCAGAAATATCATTGGTGCTAAAATCATTTTTAGGAAAAACCTTTACTGTAACTGCATCGGAGAGGCCATCAGCCGAGGAATTATTATTAGATGATTTTATGACTGGTAAGGAAATTTAATCTATATAAATACAATTTTAATATTTGATTAAAAGCTATTTTATCAGGCTCCAATATTAATAATTATGCAACTCTCATCACAATATACAATTCAAAGAATTTTAGAATTGTGTTTTTTTTTTTTTTTAATTTGAAGTACAATTATATAAGACTATTAATTTGATAAGTATAACAAATATCACAAGTAGCAAAAGTATCACAAGTAGCAAGATAAGAACAATCAGCACAAGTATCAAATGTATCATCGAAATGTAAATTTAGAGTTAGGGGAGCATATGAATGAAATATTTCCTTAAAAAAATAACAAATGAAAAGTTAAAGAAACTACAATTAACTTGCATGTTAAAATAGCACCATAAGATGTCTATAAAATTAGTCAGAAATCAGTCAGCAATAGCCTTATATCACAATATTTTAACTTTAAATATTCTGCAGAATCTCAAATTTCAAACAAAATTCCAAAAGACCTTGAAAAAGGTGAGCTTCTTCGTAACGGCTCATTTGGGCGCGTTTACCTGGTACGCGACATGGAGAGACCTAGTGAAGAAAGTGTGTTTGTTGTCAAGGAGATCGACATAGATGCTGGAAAGCGAGAAACTATAATGGTAGTCTAATATAATGTAGTAAAGAATACCATTTTCTTTTTTTATCTACTGGAAGGTTGATATTAATTTTAAACTATGTTTTGGGTTATAAAAATTAATATTATCAGGACATTAATGATACAATAATTTTTTTTATATTATACAGCAAATAAAAACCATGTGTTTTTTTCATTATTATAAAGACAATTAAAAAAATTAAACAAAAACAACACATGTTCATTCAATATAAAGGAGATTTCCAAATTCAAGCTAAGCAAAATAATTTCAGTTGCGAATCTCAGTCTCTGAATTGTCAAAAATTGAAAATTCAAAAATTGATTGAAAATAAAAATTAACTTGTCATGCAACCATAATATTGTTGTGTTTCATTGATATTAGGGCTTTTAGTGCACACTATAATAACCATTAAAGTGAAGACTAACATGGAATTGTCTTTTTATAAATAGTTATTATTCTTAACATTGCTTGTAGAATAAGATACAAAGTAATATGGATAAACTGTCACCTCATTCTCACAAGTCAAGCAATTATAATTGTGAAATCAGGCAAACTAATTAATGTTTGAAAATAAATTTTTTTATATTTGTTAAAAATGTTTTTAAATGTAATAATTGATCAATTGATTAGTTTTTTCAATTGACTTAGTTCCATATAATGGTTGACAAAATATAAGTGTTCAATTAAATATTAATGTAAATAAAGACACCCTGGAAAAATTACTCTTGCTGCTAAATAAAATCAGTATAATAGGTTCTAGATGACAATAAGTAAATTGTGATTTATCATTATGCCTTAATTGCTTGTTAATGAACGGGCAGATAAAACAAACACTTTTTTGTTTCTTAAAGGACTTGTTTAGGAAAGAGGCCAACACTTTGATGAACATAAATCATGAAAGGATTGTGCCATTTTATGGATATCGTGAATCAAGCAATACTCTTTCTGTTTACATGGGCCGCATGGAGTTGGTAAGTTTTTGTGCTTTGTTTTTTGTTGTTTTTTTGTTTGTGAATTTATACAATATCTATTACAGCTGTTGTTACTCTTTTCTTGATTGACTCATGGAGCCCATTTATATAATTAATTTTTACTACTGGAGCCCCTAAGGCCTACCATAATGTCTCGCCTACAAGTTAATAAAGATTAGTAGACTCCTGGAGGGGCCGCACAGCCCGTGAGAAGTGCAGGCCAAACATCAGTTGGGAGCCACTTACCTATAGGTATGTAAAAACTGTTGAAGAATAACTGAATCATTTTAAACGCTGATTAAACAATGTTAATTACGAAGTATATTTAATTTACATAATTATATTTATTACATAAGTGTATTTATTACATAAATGTATTTATTACATAAATATGCTTAATTTCATAAGTATATCTTATTACGTGTTTTATGATAATTTATTGGTATTCTTTTTTTTGAACTCTTGACAAACCATGTCTGTTTCTGTCGGACTGTAACCACAATTAGCCGTTCTCATGTATATGATTTTGCTATTATAATGTACTTCAATGTGTAGTTGTTTTTCTTATAAACAAAATACACTATTAAAGTCAGTGAGCATAATTGTTGAAATATAATCGTGCTTGGATGTTTGGACATTCTGAACATGATTAAGGAGAGTGATTTTGTATTGTTGTTTTTGTGAGATTGTGAACACATTCTGACGAGGTGAGAATTCCAGATGATTTTAGTTACAGTAGCTAATTTATGAAAGTAGTCCAGGGTATATGGCAAGAGTGGCTGGTTAAGGAACTCATGCGAGCGAAAGGTACGCGCGTTTTGGTAGCGTGTGTGAACGGGAGAACGACTCAGGGAGTTAAAGGAAAGACAGCGTTGTCCAGTGACCCCGTTAGTAGGACGTATTTTGGCTAAGTTTGTTAGCGAGGCGTACCACACTAATTGGGTGAATTGTGTTATTTATCGTTGTAATGAGTGTGTTCCAATTGTGCAATTAAAATAAAGTGTAAAGATTAATATTGGATGCACTTTGAGTCGACTGTTGTTATTCTTATAAGCTGGTGAATCATACCCTAGACAACACAATAAAATACGTATTTACTATAATTACATTCTCGACACACTCCGTAAAAGCTTAAAATATTTTGTTTAAAATTAAATTTTATATTTAGGGCTCTTTGACTGATTACATCCTGAAAAATAATCTTCAACTTGGTGAAGACAAGGTGAAACTTTTCTGTCGACAAATTCTGGAAGGTGTTCAGCATTTACATGAGCAGGGAATAATTCATAAAGACATTACAAGTAAACAAAATTACTTTTAAATATAAATATCTTCGACAATATTTTTATAACAAAAAAACCCTGAAAAAGTACAAATAAAATAAAGCGAAATAAGAATTATGTGTCAATTATAATTTTGATATTTTAATTCAAAATACTTCAAACTATATTTATTACATATTTCTAAGCAAAAATAAGTACACATTCTAAATATTACGTTGTTAGATAGAGCATTAAGGAAAAAGGTTTCTTTAGACAAAAATACTTTCTACATCTTGCATTAAGTGATCAATAATATTGATTTTTGTTTGTAAATTAAGGTAAACATGTTCTGGTGGAGAATGAGGACAGTGTAAAGTTGGGATGTATCAGTGTTTCAAAGACACTGCGAGCTAACTCCTCGACCAAAGCGATGCTTACACTGGACGATGTAGTAGGGTGTGTAAGATCAGCCAACTGGATGGCACCGGAAACTGTCAATGGGATCGTGGAAAATCAACCATTTGATCATAAAGCAGACATCTGGTAGGCCTCTTTATACATTGTTTCGATGTTATAAAACATTGTTATAAATGCATAATACATTAACATATTTACTGTCATTATTCTTTTGTGATATAGTACATAATATTTTTTTACAATTTTCAACAGGAGTGTTGGATGTGTTGTGGTCGAGATGGTTACTGGGTCCCCACCAACTCTCGCTCTCAAGTCCAGCCTATACACGTTAAAGTTGGAGGAGGTACCACTAGCTTACAGATTACCAGAAAGTTCATCTCAATCACTCAGAATATTCTTAAACAAAACGTTCGAGCTAGAACCGAGGCGCAGACCAGGTGCTAAGGAGTTGTTGAATGATGATATTTTTTGTCAGGTGAAGGTTTGAAAAAAAAAATTTGTTATGAAACATATTGATAAAGAGTAAAGTCATTGTTATTGCTAAAACAGAGCCCAAAGAGAAGCCTTAATAATGGTCTTAAAACACTTACAAAATTAGTTGTTTATTAGAATGCACCTTGCTGTGTCAAGTAATATAATTTTCTTAAGAAACTTATACAAATTTACATTACACATTACATTTATGTTTCTATTACAGTAACATCAATTTATCATTAACTAAGCACAATAATTGACGGATGATGTAGTTAAAAAATAAATTAAGACACATTTTTAACTTAATATCATTGAGGTCAACACACGTATTATAATATAAAAAAAATACATTCTTTACAGCAAATCCAAACTCTTTAAAGCGCACACTATATTGAACTAAAGTTAAAATCAAATGTTGGTACTTAGTACATCACAGTTGGTACACCACCACATGCTGTAATCCAGTCGTAAGTTCAAGTCAAAAGTTTGAACTTAGTCGAGGTAAATTGATATCACACTACATGATGTAATCCAAATGTCCAGTTATTGTAACTATCACGTAACTTTTACTTTATTGAATGTTTCAATACATATTATATTGAAACCTATTTGAATGATGTTATAAATAATTTCATCTTAAAATTATAGAGAAAATATCTAATTGTGATTTCTCTTCTTGTTTTCTCTTAGGCGAAATGTTAAATATTAATACTATATGTTTTATTTGAACCTAATGTAAACGGTGAACATGCCAACTAATAAAGTTATTGGTAATATTATTGTTTCCTCTGATTTAAAAAAAAAATGCTTAAGAGTAATTAAGACCACTTTATTACATTCAGAAATTGTTGATGCTATCAATGCAATTGTCACAATCTTTTCTATATATTATGCTTATGTTGTGACTCGTGAACTGCTTACTAATTGACTGCTTCCTAATCATCGAATGTGCTATTGAGAGTATATAACAAATAGTTTAAAAGAAAATATGGTTCAATAAAGAGTTCAACAGCGCGCAAAATATAATTCCTTAAAACTACATTAAATGATAACCTCTTCTTCTATATCTTAAGGGCCGAAGATCAATTTATGGATCATTCTGGCCTCTTAGATTATAATATTCAATCAATTAAATTTATATATTTTTTTATATAACGCAACTGCGTTTGGAGCATGCTATTTTCTTTTCGTTCATGAAATAGTCGCAATTTAAGTATGGTATAGAAAGCATTCTGTTTAAAAGTGGTTGGGACATCAGAATATTTAATATAGTTCATGGGCGTGAAATAAAAAGTGTGCATTGACGTATCGCGGAGGAAAGGGTGTAGCAAAAAGTGGTATTCTTAATTGTGCGTTATTTGAGTTTATGTTTTGTCGAGTAACTTTAGTAGATGGGAAGTTAACGCATTGCTGTCGCCAATTTTTGGCGGGCTATATCTAGTTACAACTGTTTTTGATAAGTATTATTTTGTGATAATTGTTTTTTTATAATCAGATGGTTTATTTAAATCCAAAACAAAACATTATTTTAAACCAAAAAAAATCATTAAAATTTGGGGAACAAAATATTTTAAATACCAAACTTTTGATCAATTCTTTTTAAAATAAAATACATTTAAATAATCTAAATTCAAATTAAAAAGAACATTTTCTACACTTTAATAAATTATTCCATAAAGAAATCTCAAACTCTTACTTTGTCTCCTTTATTTAGTCACTTTCTCACTCTCGTCGATGCTAAAATAAAACACAATCCGTTCAAAGCTTGAAATAGGCTGTATCTTAGAAATAAATCTAGTGAAATTTGAGAACTTTTAGAGCAGGTTGGGCTTGCTCAGTGCCAGAATGCAATAGGAAGGTCTGGCTATCGCACTGCCACAATACCATGGGAAGGTCTGGTTATCTCAGTGCCATTACGAAATGGTAAGCTCAGGTTATCTCAATGAGATAAGGCCAATGAGCGGCCCGGCTATTTTATTGCCATAATGTTCTAGATATCTCAGTATTATTATGCTAAAGAAAGGTCTGGCTACCTAGGAACTATAATGCATTAGAATGGTCCTGTTATTTCAGTGCCATTATGCTATGGTAAGCTCTGGCTATCTCAGTGCCATTATGCTATGGGAAGTTCTTGCTATTTCAGTGCCATTATGCTATTGGAAGTTTTTGCTATTTCAGTGCCATTATGCTATTGGAAGTTCTTGCTATTTCAGTGCCATTATGCTATTGGAAGTTCTTGCTATTTCAGTGCCATTATGCTATTGGAAGTTCTTGCTATTTCAGTGCCATTATGCTATTGGAAGTTCTTGCTATTTCAGTGCCATTATGCTATTGGAAGTTCTTGCTATTTCAGTGCCATTATGCTATGGGAAGTTCTTGCTATTTCAGTGCCATTATGCTATGGGAAGTTCTTGCTATTTCAGTGCCATTATGCTATTGGAAGGTCTAGCTATCTCGGTGCCATTATGCTATTGGAAGTTCTTGCTATCTTAGTGCCAGTACGCTATGGGAAGCTCTGGCTATATCAGTGTCAAATTGCTATGAGAGGGTCTTCCTATCTCAGTGCCATTATGGTATGGGGAAGTCAGTTTATCTCCGAGTCATATAGTTGAGTGTTCAGACCTTGATAGTCGACCTGAATTGTTCAGGTGTGGGGGGAATCCCACATCACGGCAACGTACCAACCATTTGGAACACCCTTCCTGACACTCTCAGAAGCAGCCAGACGCTGGAGTCATTCAAAACAAATTTAAAAACTCATCTATTTCGCAAACACCGTCTGGGGTGAAGTTGTCTACCATCTTTTCCAGCTTGTTATTATCTCACAGCTTTGTTTTTGTACCGTTTCCATTTAAACGGGTGGGGGGGGCATAGAACACATTTTACTAGCAGAGACATTGCAAAAAAATTAAATCCATTTGGGGGGGGGGGGGGGGGGTCGCTAGAGATGCAACGACCAATTCATGGACGTATAAAAGGGGACCATTAGATGGGACTAGTAGAACTGAACCGGACAGGAAAGTTGACAGTCGGGAGGGAGAACTCTGCCGGGCTGTGGCGTAGTGAGGGGGGAGCAAGGGGGGCATCATGCCCCGGGCGCTACTCACAAAGGGGCGCCAAATGGTATATTTTACTATATATTGTATGGTTTTCGAATAAAAGGGGGGCACTAAAAAGGTATTGGGGGGCGCTAAAAAGGTATTGTGCCCCGGGCGCGAGTTAAGCTCGCTACGCCACTGCTGCCGGGCATGAGTAGATGACAGACGAGAGTAACCCACTGAGAAAGAGAGTGAGACGAACCGAGACTGTCGGGTCCGAGTTCGAGAGAGAGAGAGAGAGAGAGAGAGAGAGAGAAGGTAAATGCGATGTAGAAGACAAATAAAAGGTCAACGACTGCAACCAACGTCATCGAGTTTTCATATTATTTGTATATTGAATTACGAGTGACAGTAAGCAAGTGTTATCATCCACACAACGGTATAGATAATGAAAGTAGAACAGAGGTGACTCTAGGTTCTCTACAATATTGATATGGGGAACTCTGGCTATCTCAGTGTTATATTGATATAGGGATTTCTGTCTATCTCAGAGTCATTTTGCTATGGGGAGGTCTAGCTATCTCAGTGTCATATGTCTATTGGGAGGTTACAAGTTCTGATCAAAAGCAGCTTTTGTCTTTGTCCAGTCATTTTGGAAGCCGATGAACATTATCTATGCATGATATTCCACATTATTTCTATCACTGTAGTGAAGTTGCGATTTTATGGGTAAAATTATGTATAGGTTACATGACATTACAATAATATAGAATAAACTATTAGGTCACAAACTTAGCAATGAAGTAGTATCCTTACTTTGCTGAGCACGCCATGGCAGATCAACAGATGAGTATTTTATTTCAACAAAAAATAATTTAAACAAAAAAAAAGTAAGCGCATTATGAAATTGAGAAATTTATTTTAAAAAAAAGGAAAAACTTGAAATTAATTGGAAAAGTAATTTAATAACTTGAGTTAAATGTCTTTTTACATTAGAGGAAAACAAATTACCAACGAAGGTGGTCCTAAATGTAACTATTGTAGCCTTCTGTAGCTTACACCATTGAGACTGAATGTTACTGTTGATGCGTATTTTCTTATACTACAATCATCCGGTCACTTTGTCAGGATCCATTGCTTTACTATAGTTCATTTTAGACTTCAGTTACTGGATACATCTATATACACAACTCGCATAGAATATAAAATAAGGCATTGTTTCACACTACACTGTCTTATATATATATATATATATACATATATATATATATAATTGCACAGTAAATATCTTAATAAATAGATCATTCCATATCGCATATTAAATATAATATCTCTCACGAATTTCAAGTTATATCAGATACAAATTATGTCCACATTCATGCTATGGATAAAAAAAATGAATGACTTGAATATGGCGTTTCTCCTGCCGTATTTTCTTCCATACACAAAATAAATTCCCATTATAATAGTTAAATCTTGTCATGTATTACTCCAGCCACGTGCCACAAATGCGTTCAGCATCATATCAAATATGGATTAGAAATTTTCCTTTTGAAATTTGGAAATAAACTTTTCCAGCTTTATTTTGAACTTGCATTGAAGCAAAACGTTTCCACCAACAGAAAGCATAATATTTTACAGAAAATATTTGACCAATTTCCTGTACAAGAGCATGCCAATATGCATGCGACTTGCTATGTTTCTGAAAAGTAATTTTTAAAAAATGATCTTTTCACATTGGCCAACACACATTTTTAAAAATCAAATAGCAGTGATTAGCAGTCTTGTTTCTAAGTAGATTTTAAAACAAATAACCTACTTTCGTACCCATTTCATCTCATTTTTTATATGCAATTCTAGAAGAAATGAAGCATACATTATTTATTTTTAGACACAAATCTGCCATATGTTAATGTATTTATTTACTGCCTTTTGAAAAGAGCTATGATATAAATTGTTTTGTAATTCATAACACAAATGTATTCTTATTTTTTTTTAAATCTAAGGTTGTAATCTGCAAGGACGATCTCGCATAAGATTCCAACAATATTTTACCATCATCTGCAGATACAATGGTATCTTGCTCTGTTATTTATATTTTCGCCCATCCTTTCAATTTGCGATTCTTTTAAACTGCCAAATTTCCCCTGAAAGTCTGCAGAAAAGTTTTGTTTCTTTAGTACTTTGAAAAACAGAAGATAAAAAGTTAGACACATAAGACTTAATTCATTAAAGCTTTAAAAATTAAAATTAGGTCATGTAAAAGTGTTCGATGTGTAGACCATGTTAACTTCCAGACTTTAGTTTATCCTTACTGAGTTTGTATAACTTGAAAACTTTGAAAAAAAAAAGCTGTACTCACTGTTCAGTGGCACTATGATTATGTATAGTTGTACTGCTTCGTTGATTTAGTTAGTTATTTAAAGCATAATATAATTCCAATGGAAGCCTATATTTATTGTCTAATGCTTGTGTTGAGCCACTAAATGAGAAAACATAAGGTAGTGGAGACTTCATGCAGACGTGTGAATAAAATAGTATCATCAGATACGTGACATTTTAACCGGGCAATGGCAGAGTTTTGAAAGTATGTATCGTGCCTTGGTTCATCAACAAACTAATACTCAAGATACACCACACACAAGAAAACGCAGTATTCATGCTCGGCACTGTGTACTTAAATGGACAAACCTAATATAGTCTTTAGAGCCATTGTGGACACCAATTTTATTTTTGCATTTTCCCCCATATGTGGCCTTCAAAATGTCCACATTTCAAACACAACTGAAGTTTTTAACTAAGTGTGAGCATATGTCTTGTATTGTTTGTATCAGAAAAATTAATGAAATAAAAAATCTGAGAAAATGTGTTTAGAGAACAAAATTCGCAAAAACTTAAATAAAGTTTAAAAAAAGGAAGATGCATAATTGTATTGCAGCGAAACATCAAAGTTAAATTTTAAAAAATTAAAAATGAAAGCTTCGTTTGTCACACTTTCTGTCCGAGGGCTATTTTTGGCTGTTATCTAGGAAGCCATCACAGCATGATTAGTCACTAATCAATTTTAGTTGATAAGAAAGCGTGTCAGTATACGAGAATAGTTATTTCTTAATTTATTTAAATCACTTCAAGAATATGACGTGTATTTGTTTTTTCAATCTATATTTAGAAATGAAATAATCATTTTACTTTACATACGACCTTTCGAATGAGAAAAAAGCGTCTATATTATTTTAAAAGGTTAAAACGGTAGAATATACAATTAATTCATTTGTGTACATGTAATACACTGAATTGTACTACCTATTCATTATTTTCATTTACTAGATAATTTAACAAATCCACACACGATAAGAAAAGAGAGAGACACTTTGAGAAAAACTTAATGAACTAGACTTTGCAGACCACATTGAACTTCTGTCAAACAAGAAAATATAGGAGTCAAAGGAGCGGCACAAAGACAGAATGTTCAATACAAATGTCCAAAAAGTCCCACTCAAGGACATACCTTCATAAAAACCTACCTTTATAAAGGCAAACTTCCAAATATCATCACCAACAACGACTTACTGGAAAGAGCATACCAGGAGGCTTTTGCTGAAAACATCATAAGGAAAAGATGGAGGTGGATAGGACACACTCTCCGCAAACCCGCAGATAAGATCACCAGATAACCACTAACAGGGAAACCACAGGACAAAACAAAGAGAGGAAAGCCAAAGAATACACGGAGACGCGAGCTAGAGGAAGACACACAAAGTATGGGATAAACCTGCAAAGGAAACCACAGGACCGAAATGAATGGACAGTGCTTGTAGACGTCCTGTGCTCCAGACGTGTTAGAGGCTTAAGTGAGTAATGGTACGAAAATAATAGATGAATTCCATTTATTCATTTTTTCCCCCTTACACTTGTTATTAAATCCCAACCAGTTTGTTAGTGATACTTTATGATACCCGGGGCGTTTTTCATTATTATTTTTTTGTCATTCTTTTTTTTTTTGCCGCAGCTTATAAATGAAATCTTAAATGCATAATGAAAACACAAGGATCCTCAGATTTATGGAGCATATAAAGGTGAAAAAAAAATTCAATCTTAAAATATGTGGACAGTAAATGTACTTTTCAACACACTAACATCCGTAATGGTCTAACACAGTTATCCAGAAAAAAATGATTCATATCTGACATAAAGTTTAAGTAAGGAATTTTTTTTACGAAATTAGCACGAGCAAACTATTTTTGTAATTTACACAAAGCAAATAGATAAATATATTAAAAATGTGTGAACTATAGAAATACATTATATTTAAACATTTATATATTTTTAATGAAGTTTAAGATATTACATCTAAAGTATATAATAAGATGCAAGACATTAAAAAGGGATACTTGGAAATAGTTTTCCAGTGTTTGTACGACAATGCTTATTACCTTTAATAAAATGTATTTAATAATTATTTTCTTTTATTAAAAAAAAACACCAAAAAAAAACCACGAGGGCAGTTCAAATATCATATTATTTCTGATAATCGCTTACTGTATGATGAACAGCTTTCTAAGTAAGAAAAGAAAATCAACGACAAGCCTAAACTATTTAATATAGGAACATTAAACTTTTTATTTACTTTATAACCGAATATTTCGGTGAAAATAGAATAAAAAAGATATTTAAATCATTATTAATTTTAAAAAAAAATAAATAATAATTGCTATAACACATTTTCCTGTTTCATTTCTTTTTCCAATTACTACATTTAAAATTTCCACCCGCACGTGATTGGGACAACCTTATTAAGCCCTCATTTACAAGTACAATTCACATGCCTTACAACGCTAAAACATAACCATGTACATTATATTTCATAGATTATAAAGACAAGTTACGTTCTTATAGTATTGTATTTTAAGCCAGATGAATAACCAATACGTTATAAAAATATTACAGTACAATATTAGGCTACAATAACAAATACAAATGGGTCATTAAGCTGAGAACAAATCATGTGGTTATCATTTGATCATGCGAAGTAAGGAATACACGAGATATTTAACTTCTACAAACTAACCTATGAAAAGACCACACAAATTATTACCTTCAAAATTTACACCAGTATGAGTATGGTATCCTTTATGATCTAATCTACTAAAAATAACCACGGGAGCGCCAGCACTACCAGGACATGTACATGTTGTGTATGTGTACCTCGTATTATCTGCCCCAATTACATACTTGTTTATCCATCGCCCTATTGAAACTTGTTTGGAACAGCGATGAGGATGTGAAGTTATTATACACAACTTATGTTCATCGCTTGGACTCCAGTAACGTTCATTCAATTTGCTTCTTAAAACCTCACTTTGTTTCAACGTAGTCAGTATTTTATTCAGAAAGTCCAAATCGCATGTACTGAATTTAATCACACATCGATCCTTTTCGACGTTCGCATCTAACATAATGAATCCACGCCATTCAACAACGGGACAAGCATAATCGTCAAAGAAAAATCTGCATATAGTATGTTGGGCCTCAAGGTCATCAAACACAACATGAGTTGCTGTAACTATCCAAATTTCACCCCATTCTTTACTTGGTGTATCAGCGTGTTGGCATTTGTAGCATGGACATTCATTGACCGTGGACTTAGTAACTTTATAGACAATTCCACCCCCAACTCTCATGACGTCACTACCACGCATGTTATAGAATGCGTAAGGTTCAGTTGTACCTTGGCAAAACTTTGGTCTTTCAGAACTGACCACATTAACATCTACCTTCACAGTTAGAACAGCGATTGATTTAATGAAGTCAACAATGTCGTTGTCCTGATATTCTCTGGGTAGATGACTGACGTTGAATTTGTAAATCGGTATAAATTCCTGGTGCCCAGGATTCTTTAAACATTCTGATACTCAAATAAATAAAATTAATACATTTAAACCACATTTAAAGGAAAAGTGTTTATTAAATACTTGCTTAAAAATTAAATTTTATATCCTTGATAGTTGGACAGCTTTTTTAACAATACAATGTGATATTTGAACAAATAATGAGTGAACATGACGAATGTTTTAAATACCCTTTATATGGGTTTGACTCATTTCTGTTTAAGTCCAAAAATTTAGCCAAAGTACTGATGTTAACATTTATTACAGAAATATAAAATATAATATTGATGTTAAACTATGTTATGTTTACATAACTATATCATTTTTCTAATACATACTGCGTAATAGCGTGTGCACATCTGAATCCTCTCTGTTCACGTCTTTCCAAGTTTTATCAGATGAATCTTCGTCTATTGTTGGCACCAAAGAGTAAAAAGATAAAAAAAAATATTGATTTGTGTATGAGTTTACACAAGGCCATAATATTATATTTTATGTTAAAATGCTACACACTGCGATATTCTAAAACATTATTTATTTATTAAAATTGACAACTTTTACCTTAATATATATTTCGTAAAATATTTCAATTCTAAGAAAAATTCCAGGAAAAGCTTTCCTTAAATTTTATCAAATTTAAGCAAATCAAATTATTTATTGCAATGGAATTTCAATGAAAGTAGTTATATGTAATAATTTTATTACTAGGGCTACTTGATTATATTTTATTTGTAATACATTATTTAATAATCATGCCATTTATAAAGCAGTGGTATAACTATATATATATGTATTTAGATATATTTATATTAAAACAATGTACAAAAAAATTTAAAGGATTACAAAGTAAGAGTATTAAGCGAAATCTTTTTAAAAAAAAAATTAAAGAGCGTACATAAAAAAAGTTTACTGCAAAGCAGGGTGTTTGCTCGTTGTCTCTTCCTTGGATCTTTTTCAAAAGTTTCATTGAGAAATTCTTTTAAATCTTGTGAACACCTGAGGTCAAGGTTATATGCCGGAGATGGATTGTCTCCGCTCAATCTAAATTGAACCATTTGTGGCTCTAACCCTTTAAATGGTGGAGATCTGGTGATCATTTCAAGCACTGTGCATCCAACAGCCCTAAAATATGAACACATTTTTTTTATCAAGTGGATAAAATACAAAGTTGATTTCTTTTTTTTGAATTATTCACATATTTAGAAAACAACATTTCTATATTTGGTGCGGTTCCTTTGCATTTTTTGATCTAATATAAATTTATTGATGTAGTAACATGTTTGTATTGCACAATTTATTTAATTTTGAACAGTTTTTTTAACCATTGTATTTGAATTCTTTTTTTACATTTAAGATTAAGGGGAAAAAAAAGTTAGCCTTTTTTTTTACCATATATCCACTTCCTTTCTGTAGGGTTCCGACCTGAGCATCTCTGGGGCCATCCATCGTGTTGTTCCAACACCTGTGGTGTGAGCTACAGACATGTCCTCCAGCAGCTTAGAAACACCAAAGTCTGCCAGTTTTATGTTGAACTTGTCTTGAAGCAAAACATTTGCAGCTGAATGTTTAAAAATAATAATATTTGTGGATCATCAAATAGCTTAGGAAATATTTTTTTTGACTTTAAAAAGAATGCTCAAGATTCGTTATAGACGAGCCTAGAATATAATATAGATTTTGAGCTAGAGTTTGATGTATAAATAAAATCATTTGAATTCTGTTCACCTGTGTTCCTTTCAAAATAATTTACCAGCGTGTGATATATAAACTTGTTTCTTTGACGAACAAACACACAACTTTTTCGTATTACACTCCATGACGTTTTAAAAAGTTATTTAAATGCTTGACATATTTACAGGAAAAGTAACAACAAATTTCTTTCATTTTTTAAAGTTTTTACCACATATTTTTACCTGCAGTCCAACTGAGAGAAAACGAACCTAAACTACGTCAAATTCATTTATTAAAAAATTAACATTTATCATAGAAAAAAAAATGATTATTAAATCTTTATTTATGCACCAAATATTGTGTTATTAAATTTGTATTGTTATGAACATTTTAAAAACAATTCTATGTTGTAAGAGATACAGGTCCGACCAAACAAAAACCCGAATATAAATAATATTATAATAATATAGTGCTATTAGGTAGAAAGGAAGGGTTATTTTAAAATAAGTGTACAATAGTATTTGAAAGTATTATCCTGTAAAGTTTAATTATTATTAAAAAAAAATAATAACATTTTTTTAAAAAAGAAATGTTTCTTTTTTAAAAAATAGACATAATAAAACTAAGTAATGCTACCGTTAAAAACTATTGTTATTTACCTTTAATATCTCGATGAATAATCCCTTTCTCATGTACATACTCCAATCCTTGAAGAATCTGTTTTGTTATGTGGACAATTTCAAGCTCAGAAAGGTCAGGGTTTCTGTCATTGTCTATATAACAGTGAAGTGATCCCTGTATATAAAATTAACGCTCAAACAATAACGTGTTTAATTTGAAGACAAAAAGATTTCCATAGTCACAAACGTATCTTTCATTAAATATAAGAACATACCTTTCTAAACAAGCATTTCTAAACATACACAATTTTAAATGAAAATAATATTTTTTGTGCAGAAATTACTTGTTAAAAACCTGAACATTTAAAATCATAATCAATAACTCATAAACCAGAAATCAAATTTTATTTATATTAATTTTTTCTGGATTATAAATTACCTCACCTAAAGTAACGTTAATGGTAAAACTCCACATAACACTGCGTTTAAATTAAAATGCTTTAACATGGGTTCGTGGATTATGGTGTGATTATGATTTCCACTATCGACGACAGGCAACGGGTGTGCAACGGAATCCCGTCATGAAATAAATAGCATTTATGTTACAGAAAACAGATAACGACATACCATTGGCATTCGTTCCATAAATAAAAACAGTAGGTTGTCTTTCTTACAATAACCATAACATGGGACGATTCTCTCGTGGTTAAGCTTTGGAAGGATACATTTCTCTTTCTCATATGCCTCCTTAGTAAATAGTAAAAAATGTGGTAAATTGCATAAAAGTCACTTCAAATTACAAAGAATAGATCATATCTTTATACATTTACTTTTAAACAAGGTCTGGCTTGCCAAAAAATGGCACCAGTAACGCATTAAGTTCCCATTTACTTGAGGTGCTTAACAAAACAGGAATTCAAGGAAAGTACCTTAAAAGAATCTCAACTAACGCTAACCCACCTCCCCTACCCAAAGTTACGCCATCAAACACGTTTTTCATGTTCCTTGAACTATATGAATAGTCTTCTGCCCAGCCACTTGACACAGAAGATTCATTGCACCATTTTTAATTTGAGTCTATTTTCATAAAAAAAAAAAAGAAATATTAAGAAGAAACGCACGCAAGGTAAATTTAAGAATCTAAACTAGCACAGTTATCGAAATTTCATTTTACGCGTTATTAAGGTCATATGTTCCTTTTAAGATGCGCGGCCGCGCAGCTATCTCACAGACGCCGCGCAGCAGTTTTGAGTATCCGCGCAGCAAAATTTTTATACAATAAATAGGAACAGATACGCTGCACACAGGACCAGGGATTATACAGTTTTATAACATATACATCTATGATTTTAATTTGATTCAGATCTATATTTTTGTCTTTTTACGTAGAACTATTGATTTGCATTCTTAGCGATACATTCCGGATCAAACTAGCCTCGTTCTGAATCACCACCACCATTCATGTAAATTTTGTAGCGCATACTGCGCAGTGAATCTGTATACGGTAAATAAATCGCATATCTCTAGCTTAATATATCTGTAGTAGCTATTGTTTTCAATAATGTTTTAACCGTTATTTCTAAATGTCAGTTAAGCGAACTGTCAGCGTTATCGCTTGCTAAGAAAACGTGTAGATCAAATTTTAAAACTGAAGGGCTCAATGAATTTTTGCATTCATTCAGCACTATCAAAATCGTCGTCAGAGTGGATTGTCAAGATGGGTGATATTTTTGAATATCGTGAAATTGATGATAATGTGGTCTGTGAGATGTGCTTTAAAGCTAATGCAGGTGGTGATTTCCCCCTAAATTATCGTAAACGACATATCAAGCAAAAATACACACGCATGCTTTACAGAGACTTCGTTCTCTACAGTCAGGAGGTGTACTGCGAATGGTTACAGAAAGTGTCGCTGATAGAGGCATAAGGCAAAAAGCAGTACAGTGTAAAAGGGCTAAAGAAGATCAGGTTTAAATTTTGACCCCTTGGCTATCAACATGATCACATCTATGAATGCGGTTCAATATATACACAACCTTATGGCTAAGTATGCCCCAGTCCCAGATGGCTAAGTATGCCCCAGTCCCAGATGGCTAAGTATGCCCCAGTCCCAGATAGCTATCGCAGTAAGAATTACGCTATTGAGTTGGGCATCGATGATGCTTGCAAATATATCAGTTTAATGGCAGACATTGAAACATTACTTAGGACAGTGTACACATTGTTTAGTAGGTCGACAGTATGGAAAGCCCAGTATACCGAACTAGCTAAGGTGTTGGTACACTTTAAACCATTGAATGACATCAGATGACTTTCGCAGCACTTTGCTTTAAGAGAAATGTTGAGAAACATACAAGTGTTGACTGAATACTATGAGGAGCAGGTAAGCCTGTATAATGATCCAGTTCATAAGTACTGTTTGAAGAAACTAAGGGATCCGCAGTTTCGAAGTGCACGGATTGTCTTTCATGAAGTTGTTTGTGAATTAGCTGAATTTTGCAAGCTGCTACAAAGAAAAAAACTCTTACGACCATTGAGGCAGACCAGTTTGTAAAAGCAAGGATCACTAAGCTCCATGCCCAGTACCTTGGTGAAAAAGTGCAATGATCCGAAGATGTTGTTGAATTGCTCGCAAATGACGAGGATCTAAACATAAGTTTTATCCTAAAATCCGTTGTATGTTTACGTTTCCCTGACAGTGAGTTGATGCAATGACAAATCTTTGAGATATCAGCGTAAATTGACACTTCAGATTTTAATTTTGGTCAAGAAGAATTTGCAGCACTGGTTTCTATATATGCGGCATTCCTGGAAAACTATGATGACTTTCTGCCAAAAGTTAAGGATCAGTATCGTAACTAAAGGTTTGTTTCGACGAGATGGTTCAATTTGTAATAAATGAGAAGCGATTCGGCGACATTGCCATTCTGTTGGATATTTGAGCTACATTTCTTATATCAAGCCCCGATTGTGAACGTGGATTCAGCCTAATGAAAAATATTAAAAATAAAATCTAGAATTAAACTGGAAGAGTTACTTTTTGACATGATTATGAGGATTAAATCATATCAGGATGATGGACATCAAATCAACTTTGACGATGTGTATAAAAGATGTATCATTGAAAGACAGGCAGGGTACGTCCAGAAATTATTCAATCAAATAACTAGCGGCCATTAGTTGTGGGTGTGTTGGAATTTAGTTGCTTCACCCAACCTTGGGAAATTAATAGAAATAAATATAGCTTTGATGGAGCTATCGTTACATTTCTGATTATAATTATTTAACTATAGTTCCTTCATTTATTTATATTAACGTTTTTGCACTTTTAAGTTCATTTATGTAATTTCCGTGTGTGTGTGTTTTGGGCTGTAAAATTGTGCACACAAAAAAATTGATGTTGTAAAAATTTGCACACAACTGTATGATTTTGCACACGAACCAGCAAACCTTAGAGGGAACATTGATCATTATACAACATACTTTATTTCATTCCTACAGACGTATTTGTATTGGCTACTCTTAAAAAAAACGATTTAGTATCCCCATTATTTTAATTTTATAATTTATAAATATTATTTTGTTATTTTACCAAATGTGTATAATCCCCAGAATGTAGCACGGTTATTTGTTTGACTGCCAGTGGGACCGTTGTGTCTTTGTCATTGACAGTCATACAAAACACTTGACTGAATGCCCCACCACCTATAAAGTCACCCTTTTTCCAATTGGTTGGTTCAGTCACACCATCTACAAAAAGAAGAAGACATGTAAGATACTGATAAACAATGTTTATTTTATATAACAGTTGGTAAAGACTTAATTAATTTCATTTTTAAAACAAAAATACATAGTTTAATTCGTTTAAATATTCTAATAAAAAAAAGAAAATGTGTCACTAGAATGCAAATATGCCTTAATTGAAAATAACATTATCAATTATTTAACATTTGTGTCATTTGTGTTTAAATTGCATAAATGCTACTAATTATTTTAATAAACTTGTTTCTTGTATTTGAATATAGTGTTTAATAATTTTTAGTATTGTTAATAATAAAAAAAAATTCACGAATACGTACCTCCTAATAGTGTCTCAGTAAAATTAAGTTCTAGAGGATCGTTCTCAACTGCTACTTCAAAATCCATTTCGATTGTTTATATCAGATGTGTGTCTTTTTTTTAATATGCACATAACATTCTGTATAAAAAGAAAGAAATAAAACAAATTACAATTAGTTAGAATAGTAAAAATGCTAATATTTTTAGATATATATTATTATATTGAAATGTATTTAAAATGAACACAATTAACACAAATTCCGTATGAAATATATAACAGCTAATAATATTTTTTAAAAAAAAAAAGTTTAAGTTTAAAAATATTTTAAAATAAGAACTAAAGTAATGATAACGCCATGAACTTCATAACATACATTATGTAACTCAATTATTCATTCAGTCTACATGAACTGACCGGCGTTCAGGGTAGTTTTAACGTAAAGTCCGTCTATCAACTGTGTGCGTTTCAGTGCTCCACATGATGTGTCTTATATTAACAGGTTTGCCTCTTGTGTCATTTGCTTTTGAATGGCAATATTTCTATTTCATATATAGAGAGAGTGATATATAAATATATATGTACGTTATATGTATATATGTAACTATGTATATTATATGTATATTGCTTTTTTTTTTAAACGAAAGAAGTGCCATTGATCATATCTTATCTTATATTTTACAGGTTCGCCTTTTTGTTGTCATATGCTTTTGAATGGCAACTTTTCTATTTTCTCATATATATAGAGAGAGATATAAATATATATTTGTATATGTATGTATGTAAGAATGTATATTATATAAAATATATATATATTGCTTTTTTGTAAGGAATAAGTTGCCAGTGATTATATCTTGTTAATATTTAAGGGTCATCCATAATGACCTTACACATGGGGTGTGGCTGTCACCATTTTTATTTAAGAAATATTATGATGTTGTCTAAATTTTGTGAATATAACAGCTATGGTATTTATGAACAGCACCTGTACGATTTGAAATTTGATTGTATTATGTTTCTGTCGAATCGCACCCAAAAAAATGATGTCACGAACTGAAGCACTTTGTATTATACAGTATAGAGAGGAGTGCGTCTTTCAAAATCTTCACATTTCTATTCGGATAACGCTAACAACCCTTGCAGTTTCCATTTCAGTATGAGAATGATCTTTAAGTAAAAATGAAACGAAATCTTCAAATTTAAGGGCATCTTTTCGACATGGCAGACGCTTTGATTTTGCTCTACTCAGCGTAGAGAGAGAATAAATTGAGAATGACGACTTTGAATAAATCATCAACCACTTCGCATCAATAAACGTAATAAAAATGCTATCACTTGTAGCTGTAAACTTTGCATCAATAAACGTAATAAAAATGCTAACACTTGTAGCTGTAAACTTTGCATCAATAAACGTAATAAAAATGCTATCACTTGTAGCTGTAAACTTTGCATCAATAAACGTAATAAAATGCTATCACTTGTAGCTGTAAACTTTGCATCAATAAACGTAATAAAAATGCTATCACTTGTAGCTGTAAACTTTGCATCAATAAACGTAATAAAAATGCTATCACTTGTAGCTGTAAACTTTGCATCAATAAACGTAATAAAAATGCTATCACTTGAAACTGTAAACTTTGCATCAATAAACGTAATAAAAATGCTATCACTTGTAGCTGTAAACTTTGCATCAATAAAGTGACTTGTTTAATTAATGAAATATTTGTAAAAGTGAAATTGAATTTGATATGAAAAGTACAACAACAAAAAAATAATTACATAATAATAATGTATCACTGGTACTTACATTAACCTATGAAATTAAATATAAGAAACTGTTGTTTTAGAAGATTTAATCACCAACAAATTACTAAGGAAAGTCTATTGTAAGTTCTTGCGTTTAATAATCGTGTGCTGTGCTGAATCCAGAAACTGATATATTAGTTAAAGATATATTTCTTGACAATAAAAACCTATCTCTGGTATTTTCAATTATAACTTTTACTTACTAATGTTATTTTTATTAGTTTAATCGTTATTCACAACATTATCAGAGTTTATACTACGCAAGTTACACACATTTAGATAATACATTTTTAATGCATTCAATTTTTTTTTAAAAATCCTTTAAATTTTACTTTAAAAGTCTTTAAGCACAGCTTCCTAGCTATGCTTTGAAAAGTATTTAAAGGTAGCATTAATCCTGATCAATTCAATGGTTATTGCAATTTTTTTAAGAATCTGATTTTCTGCCGTGGGCGCTAAATTCAGAAAAGCTAAGTACGCCGCTGCGGATTTGGGGATTTTTAAAAATCTAGAAATATGTGCAAAAGTGTCAAGAATTCAATGTATATCCTGTTAACGCATCATTTGTAAACATTCAGTGAGGTGCAAATGCCTAACAAAAAATATCTTTTCGGCTCGCTGAATATTTGCATCGCTCGTATTCATCGTCATCATTCTTTCGGGCCAAAATGTGTTACCTGCTGGCAAAAAGGTAAACATACAACTTATATTTAGACACAAACTCATGGAAATATTACATTTAAACAATAAAAGTGTCCCTTTTAGATATATTAAACAAACCATTACATCATTATCATATGAGAAATGATAATACACATCGACAAATTACATTTTAATGATATTCCTGCAACAAACACTGTTTTATTTTATGTCATAAAGGAAATTCCCGTTCAAACATAATAAAATCCGATTATTCAAGTGTTTAATTTCAGCAGAAAATGCAAACAATTCTATCAATTGGTTTGTGCATAATATAAAACACTATCTTAGTTATCGTGTTTAAATTAAAAATATTAAAAAAGAAAGGCATTTAAAAAATCTATACGTCCATAAATTCAAGCCAATGTTCAGGAACGATCACTAAAGTAAAGACTAATATGCATGCCTCCATTTAACTAGCACAACAACGTCATTGAGACACTAGCGTTTTTTTTAAATAAATGAAACTAACAATCGCCCAATGACAAACATCAATATAAGCTCATTCATTTTTCCCAACACACCCTAAAGCCTTCATCCCACCTCAAATTTCTAGAGAATTCATATGGAATATTCTGATAAACATGAAACTTGTTTATGTCCCATAAGATCTTAAAGATGGACACGTTAAAATAGAACACAACATTAAAAATGGAAAACAATAACCCATTACATAGAAAAGATTACTTCATCAATAGTAAATACACTCAGTGCGCTGTCAAATCGTGAGCTAAACTACTATTTTCCAGACTTTTCCAGACTTAAATAATGGCTAAGAAGAAATTGGAAACGAATCTATAAATATACATGTTTGTGATTGGCCAACACATAAAACATTATTTTCTTACTAAATTTATCTAACCTCGAGTGCCGTCCTATTTCAGCAAATAAATTAGCAAACTGGTTGTTTCTTGTTTAAATATAAAACACACAAAAAACCCAGTAATAAATGTCTTCTCCGAATATTTTTTTTCGTTCAGAATAAATTAACTGGCTCCTATCTGTGTCAGTAATTGCCTTATTAACACAGCGCCATTGCTGCAGTGAATTTCAGTTTTGACCATGCTCTCAATGTATTCATGTATATACATAAATACCAGTCTGCTATAGTTAAGTGCATTCTAAGAATTGTTTCTACTTTTTGTATCTGTTTTTTAGTTGGGGGAAGTTGAAGATGATATGTGTGTTAATATTGTAAATGATTATTATAACCATATTTGTTATAATATTTCAAATGATGTTTTGCAATGTTATTTTAATGTTTCAGATTTCAGATTTGAGTTTAGTGGGACAAGTGAACATGATCCTGATAATTTTGCAATGTTTTGAATTGATACATGTCTTGCAGTAAAATAAAGAAATCTTTTTGGAATGATTGGGGGTATAATTGAAAATAGGAAATTTTTGCTTAAGGTAGAGTCTAATTGTAAATAGTTTACATTTATTTGAATACAACACTTTGACAGAATGAAATAAATAAAAAATAAGTGTATTACACTAAAGAAACGATGATACTATTGTTATGATGGGGTTTACGTTTAAGACCCTGAGTGGAATAATACTGTGTATAATAACTTCAAGGGTTCTAATGTTCTAAATGAAATATCACTTTTCCCAGGGGGTTATTAACTTAATATAAATTTTGCTTCATTTTTTGTAATGGTCTAGAAATAGAAAAGTGGAGATTTACTAAGCATACAGTACATCGTGAAAGTGAAGCGTATCACTTTTGGGGGTTTAGGTGTTCATTGTTCGTTTTGCTGGTTTGAATCTTTGTAAAACTTTCAAAGGTGAGTAAATTTTTTTTTAAAATTATAATAGTGACGATCTAACTTTTTTAGCATGCCTAAACAGTTAATTTCTTCCATGATCTTGTTTCATTTTTTCTCGCTAATCCTTAACTTTAAAAGCTAACTCAAACTCTCCTTGCTTGAAAGCATTTAAGGTTGGGAAACCCAGCATTGGTGAGAAATGACTGCATGTGTTTATTATTGTAATATGCGATAAATATTTACTATTTACAGTTTGTCGTTTAATTGTACATTCATTGGTATTTGTAATTCGTGTTTTAATGGTGTTTGGCAAATACAGTTATAATGAATGAATGTCATCCAGCTGAACCTTTTTTCTTTAAAAATATTTATTACTGTTGATATTTGTCCATAGAAAAACACTAGAGACCTTTGTTACTTAGCAATTATTCAGTTCTTTTTAAAGTTATTTTTTAATAGCTTCCTTAATTAAATATACTTCTTTTTAATATACATGTTAATCTTATTTTAGGTAGGCCAAGTAACCTTCTTTGCCCATATAATACGGAAATACCCAATTTTGTCTATAATAATTTACCAAAGTCCCACCTGCTTTTTTGGAAATATCTGATATTATTTAGTCGCTTAAATAATGTTTCCTTATTATAAAATACATGATTTTGTCATGAATGGTAGGACTTATGTCTTTTGGCTTTGCTAGAATAATATAATACAGAAATGTTTATCCGTATTGCTTGATTTATATATTGGATGACAAATATAAAACATGGTAAAAATATGTGATTCACAATGGTCTGTAGTTAAATACATTAAAAAAAACAATAAAAAATCCAAATACTTACAGAATCAATTCAATTTTACACGAAATTGTTTTTTTTTTTTTTTTGTCTTTTTTAATTTGCTGCAGAACTACAAAATTTTAATTGCTTTGTGGGGCGACTGTTTATTTTTAAAACGGGAATTACCGTTATGATACATGACACTTTTGTCACAATCACAATGACATGATGCTAATGTAATTGTCGATGTCTATCACCAGTTTTCACATGAGAATGATGTAAATGTATATTTTAATATATCAGTAAATGTTAATTTTATAGTTTAAATTTAACATTATCATTTGTTTATGTCTACTTTCAAATCTACAAAGTAAAAATGTATAGAATGTATTCTTGACTTTGTTACACGCTTTTCTTGATTCAAAATGACTGGGACAGGTTCTTTGTTTAGTATTAATAATATGAAATACAAATACTTAGCACGTGAACATTTAATAAGGGGTATATGGAGCTGGTATATTATATATACACAATAGTTAGAATGTAGGCAATAAATGAACTAGTAGTATAGAAAATTCATTGCTTTAAAATGGATAGAATAAAAAAAGCACAACATATGAAATATTTAAATATCAATTCACTTCAAATAATTTAAATATATTAAAAAAATAAAGAGATATCAAAAAAATAAATACGAAAAAGATCTAGCTGTGTTATGAATGAAGAACTTCACGTCAAGTAATATTAATATAAACTAGTTAAAGGGTATCCTCTGTTAGTTTGAAAGTCGAATCTATCATGAACATTTTTATCATCGGATTGGTGCTAGTGCTCAATATGTCTGTTGGTGCGCATAGCTGATGACGCCGATATTGGCACGAAAATTGCTGCTTAGCCAGAGAGGTGAAAGGGATTTTTTCAAGAACATTTTGAAGCAAGAACTCTGACTTTTCTGAATTATGTTTTGTTCTCTGTGGCAGCTGTCCTGTTGGTTTTGTATTGCATCGAGATATGATCATTTCTTTATTATTTCCTCGTGTCTGTGTTTCTGTTAAAAGCTGTCAATGGGGCGTTTAGTGTGTCTTTGAAACAATTCTTCTGTCCATCAGAACACCACATGCTCAAGTTCCCCATGGACTAAGCTGAGCACTTGCAGATAACTATGTCCAGCTCATCGGGACAATTTCCATTCAGAAAATGGAATTATATGCATAGGAGCTCTAGTATGGAGGCGTTAAATTTGCTTGTTTATTTAAGGGATTCTTTAAGCATCCATGCAGAATATAGTCCAATATTACGTTGGTAACGTGGTTACATTAGCGTCATTTGACGTGGGTCACAATCTGTCATCGTTGACACTTAAGAGTGTGCAATCATTTGTCAAGCCCGTGTGTTGATCACTGCAAATTATTAACGGTGGATAATAAAGCAAATGCTTTGCTGTGGTGACCATAAAATGGAAAAAAATTTTTTATGTCGTAACAATTTCTGGTGAGTTGTGAGCTAACAATAAATAACCATGGGCATATAATTGTGTACTTCACATGGTTGATATTATTTCTACGATACTATTCATGTTCCTACAAATGTAAATGTCATGTGTGAGATGTTACAAGCAAGAAATACATTGATCTTTAACGTATGCCTTAAACATTCCTAGAGCAGAAACAGTGCAGGATATGTTAATCTTTACATTTTCGTTGTTGCCTTCAAACAACTTTTAAAATCCCATAGCCACATTACTAAAGCTCCCCCCCCCCCCCAGAAAATGGTCAAAGTAGCAACATCAATTATATAAGGCGTTGAACTTTACAAGGTAACCCTTGAACTAAAGAGTTTAGAGTTGAGACAAGGTTGAATTATGTAATCAAGTCTATTCTCAGTGATGATCGTCTCATGCTGGAAACAATACAACGAAAGAGGGAGTGAATACGATGGGTTGGGAAACTGAGCTACACTAAGTTAAAAGCATTGGTCATAGGCAAGTAACATAATTCCCAGGGAATTTGTTTTCAGATCAAACGAATTCCATATTTATAAAATCCACTCCAATAACTCACAGGCCTTGAGAAAAAAAAGCCAAAATATAGAACGAATTCAATTATTAAAAAATGAAAGATGATACCCACTTTCAGTAATTGTAAATAAATTAGGTCAATCGGTCTTTTAGAAAGTAGATCAAATATTTCAAACAAACAAGTCTACGAATGAATAAATAAGTCATTTTTATACATAGATATTAACCAGCAGAATGACTTTACTTCACGAAAACCTAAGATCGGTGACCAAGGAGTCTTGTCTGCTAGGAGGCGGCATGCTTGCCTTCTTGCTATCTGCCCATGTTCCCTAAAATTTTGCTATAATTCGTCTGCTAGCCAGTTTTTGACACCTGGGTGTTAACCAGGGTGTCTGCTTTGTCACTGCCTTTCACGTCTACTTGGCTTGGTACACATTGCACAGTTACCTTGCCAATTTTTAGAGTTCTGCCCACACCATCAAAAATATCGTCAACTAAGTTGTTGTGACGTAATTTCTTATTGAAGTTTTTCGAGAGCAGATATTTAATCTTAGAATATTAAAACTTCAAATCCTATAAGATCCCAGCAATGCAGCGTATTGTGCACACTTTCCAAGGCCCTGTGAACAGTCTCCATCTCCATTCTACGGTGGTTAAAATTGCCTCGCTCCTTCTTGTCTCTAGTGGCTCAACGTTGGATATCACTTCCATTGCAGCTGTTGGTGTTGTTTTGAATGCACCCCAGATGAATCTCAGCGACTGATTCTTGATTCGGAAATAATTAGTTTTTAATTGTTTTTATGCAATTTAAATACATACATCTATTCTTCCTAGGACTAAGTTAAAACTACGGAATTTAATAACATTTCTATATCATCTATGGATGTCTAACTATACATAGTATAAATATGGGGGGATACGCCCTGAAGACCCGCCTGTTTAGCATCCCTTGGTTTGATAAAAATCAAGTATGCTTTATATACTTAAACATAATACATGTTTAGGAGTCACTTAAAAGAGGTTAGTCAGCCACATTGGATTTGATTCCTATAAGTTGACATCCGGCAATGGTTTGAATATTGTTGTTTGTAATTACACAACCAGCCAATGGTCAGTGGTATGGAATGCTTGTATTTAGTTCAAAGTGGGGTATATGAGTGTATTGAAATGCCTATAGCCCTATTTCACGATTTTGAACATAAATAGCGTCATTTCGTCTTCACGAGACGATGGGGTAGCTATTGACGCATTATCATATGGCTGCTAGACCGATGCTGGTATGGGCGTCTCTGGAGCACTTTTCACAGACGAGCCTGGACTTCAGGTTAAATTTAGACCATTGTTAATGCTCTTTTGTTTGTAAATGCTTGCTTTTGCACATCTCCTGCCACATTTTAAAGCTCATTTATACTCTGCAGTTTGTCTGCTGAAATGGTGCTCAGCGATACATTGATATGTTTGATTATCTAATGTTCTTTTTTGAAAACGTCCTTAAATCTCAGTCTAGGCCGTCCAAGATGTCATCTCTGACAACTATTCATACATCATATCCTTTGAATTATAGCCTTACTTTTTTCTTTGCAGAGTGTCTAACAAGTGAAAATACATTTTGCTGAGACTGGAAAACATGCTAAACTTTTTTTATACATTCCAAAACTTGTGTTTGACACTCTTTCAAATAAATAAATAAATACATATATATGTATCAATGAGAATCAGAGTCGATGTGTGATTTAATACGTTTGACATACGAAAAGTAAAACACAGCATGCCCTGATATTCCTGAGGGAAACTTTTTCGTTTTACATAATAAAAATATACTTACCACCTTTCTCCTGTAACATCCTACTCGATACCCATTTTTATATTCCATTACTCATTGAAAACTTTTCATCTTAACCACTACATTCGCACAATTTTAACATGTGGAAATTATTACATGAATTAGTTCATTATTACAAAATTAAAATGAAAATCAAACGTTTCAAATTTTCAACACATTCTATTAATTTAAACAATTATTCAAAATTGTATTGATTTTAAAAGAATTACAAAAATGTGTACACATTGCCGGGGGCGTTGGATGCACAGTTCTTCAAATGATAACCAGATCTCACCCATTTAAAGATTTCAAAAATCAAATGCATGTTTTATATAAATTGTGTGGAGAACATCCTTCTCCAGCTTATAACCTTGACCTCAGTTGTTCACAAGATTTAAAAGAATTGCTCGATCAAACACTTGAAAAAAGTCAAATAAAGAGACCAAGAGCAGCCGACCTGCTTAGCAAAAACTGTTTTTTAAGTAAGTACTGTCTTCTAGTTATTACATTTATTATCTATTGTTTGTTTTTTCCCGTCTTGTTTTTTTTAATTATTTTTTTTTTTTTTAACTTCTATTTAAAAAATTAAATGTGAAAGTTATTGATATTCTCCGTTTCAAATATAAGATACATGTTTAACATATTTTTTACAGCAATAATTTACTCAAATCAGTGATCAGTTTATTGCCACTAGACCCCCCCCCCCCCCAGCAATGACATACTAGTGCACATAAAACATAGTTGCGTTGTTTTCTTTACATTTTAACAATCATTTTAAATGAGACGCTGTTACGGGATTGTCCTTTTATTTGAAAAATAAACTTAATTTTTTGCATACTTTTATATGTATTTATTTTTACTAGATAAGGAAACGAATAAAAAGTTATTACGTTTTAATAAATAAAAAAAAATGCTCTTGAATAAAAATATATCATTAAGTAAGTCAAGCAACGTTATTTTAAAAAAAAATAATCACAACTATCGAAAATAAAGTTAAATAAATCGGGAACACATGTAATGGTCTGAAAACTTACTCGATTACATCTTGTATGAAAGAAGTTGTTTGTTTCTTAAACTACAGTAACTTTAATTTAATAATGTTTATAGTTTGTAAAGAGAATTTAAATGTGTAACTATTCAATAGCAAATATGTCCTTTTGTTAATTTATGCTCTTATGCATACTGTTAAATAAAAATAGTTAAAGAGAAAGTTTTTAACTTTTGGTAGTTAAGACTCTCCCGGGGCTCTGGTTGACAAGTAGTGACTTTACTATTAAGAGGCACCGGCCATCCGGCGTTACACGGGGAACAAAACCACCATTGCATTTGTATGCGTTGGAAGACATAGTTTCTGCCGTAAATGGTAGTTTGTACAGAGCTACCAACTGTGAAAAATCTGCTGTTGGAAACAAAAGTCAGCAACAGGGTAGGGATCATGATTACATGTTGCCGTTAATGGATATGGGGCAAATGGAGCGTGGTGGAAACCCCAAAACGATATTCTATTTGCACAATAATGAGGAAGCTGTTCCTAAGCAACGGTTTCGTCCCAGCTGATTTGTAAATTAGTTGCGAGGTAGAAACACAGTGTCGAAATCCCCATTAGAGGGCGTCTGATGCTTCCATAGGATGGGCGGGGGGGGGGGGGGGGATTGTAGGACGTAATAATCGCGTCCCGACCCATTGGGAAAGTCGTTCGTTGGCACTGTGTAAGCAGTGAATGTCCTTTTGCTAGGGCGGTCCCAATTGATGAACCCGATCGAGCGTATGCGGGGGTGGTTAGTTGGTTCCTGGCAAAGTGAGATTTCCAACGTGCCGCTTCGTGGCCCAATACGTGTGCTTATGGGGTGCTTTGGGGAGGGAATAAAGAGCTTCGGCTCGACGGCCCGCTGACGCTATTTTCTAATGTAATATTTGAGTAGTGAAGACATTGTATTAAAGAAGTTATTTCTTACTTAAATTAAAGTATTTTTTATTTGTTATTGTTTTATTTTGTAAAGATAATTTATATTTCTAACTATTCTACAGAACTATATGTTTTTTTGTCAATTCTTGCTCATATGTTTATTATTCTTTAACTCACATATTCCGACAAAAAGAAGAAGAATCATCTGACACCATTTCGAATGAAGGAAACAAAGGAACTTCAAATCTGCACAAGCACTTTGAACGTATGTTCTAGACATCTAATATAATTATGGAAAAGATTAAAAATAAAATGGATATCCAACTTTATAAAGATTTGAAAATAAATTTTATTTTTAATAAACTCTATGTAACCCTCCTCATATGGCATACGTATACATATCTTTAAATATCGTGTATGCAAATGTATGTACATTATTCGGTAATCTACAAATGATAACAATTAACATTTGTAAAATAGTACAATGGTGACTCGATTATCCGAACGATGATTATCTAAAAATGTCGGATATTATCTCAATGTTATAATCATTTTTATTGTAGGCAATGCACAAGATATTGGATTATATTTTGTATAGCAACAATATAAAAATAATGTAAATAAATAGAATTTAACATAATAATTTAATGTTGTTGACAGTTCAAAAATATACCTTACATAAGGGAAAAAGTTCTTGAAAATCTTTCCAATTAAATATGTATGTAATTATTTTTTTTAAAATAGAACAGGAACGCCGTTCCTTTGCAATCCGACCTTACTCCAGTACAGCGCTTTATTAAGTATAAATGCAAAAGTTGGCAGTTATTTTATCCAGATAAATACAATACATTTCAATATATCTAAAGATAATACGACTTTGTAGGATAATGTAAACCCTTAAGAATACTTACTAAAATTTAAAGCACGAATGAATTTGGGATGTTTCTTATATGCATATATATCATAAAACAAATTTAAAAAGAAAAATAATTATAACATCATGTCAAAAACTGAAAATAAATACATTAAGGCATGGTTAGTTTACATTTTGCAGGATAAAGATTCTGTTAATTTTCAAACTTTTCCTTTAGATCAGGTCTCATTTTCAAATATTTTTTACGTAACATATCGATAAAAAAGGAATGTAATTTAAAATCAATCTCATTGCTGCACCCATTGATCATAACACCAAAATCCCAGAGTTTTCCGGAAACCAAGTTAAAATATTGTCAGTAATTTGTCCAATTCTTAATACTAATTTGGACCGGGCTTTTTCTGATAATTTTTTTTCCCCAGATAACCAAACACTACGATAGAAAAAATTGCGTTAATGAAGTCAGCGCATATAATATATTCTTAAATTTAATTTAACATGCATTATACAATGTTACGGTTCAGTGGATTAGTGAAAAATAAAGATAAAGGAATAGATTTATTTCCGCAAAACGTGGTCGTCACCAAAAAATAGATGATATGCTCTTAGATTAAAACGTGTCATTGCTTGCTCTTTGCAGAAATGCATTCTTTGATGTAGTATTAAAAACATTATTTCATTCTGGTCACACCGTGTTATCTACACTCCTGTAGTATCTATATTTCATCTGCATTGCGCGACATTGATGGTATTAGTTTTCGGTTGTGTTGATGCATATGTTACACGATATTCGAATTTGCAATGATAACAAATAATAAAATATCATGGTCAATTAGAATAACCTTCGTTTAACATAATCGACAATCGGAAAATTGACCATGAACTGTTCTATTTAACAACTTAGACCAATAATTAGTAGATACTGAGCAACCTACATAAAGGATGCGTAAACTGAGATATGTATGTGAAATACATATTAAGTTACAATTATTCATATGCCACGTGTAATTAGTTTAAAAACAACTTGATTCCAAAATTTCGGGAATGTGTTAAGATTTAATGACAATAAGTCTTCATATTCTAACATTTACAAATGTTATAAATTTCATATCTAATTAAAAAGGTGTCACGTTTTCAAAAATTGCAATTGCACCTAAGCCGCTAGACAAGGATTAAGAAAGTATTTAGTTAACATGATTCATTTAAATTTCTTTTCTATTTTACATCTTTTAATTTAAAAAAAAACAGATTGTCGAAAGAATCCTGGACATACGCAGTTCATACGAATATACGATTTCAACATTAGCCATCTTCCCAGTGATTATCAGGACGACGAAATTGTTGACTACATCAAATCAGTCGCTAATCTTACTGTACGGCTAGCTGTTGAAATGATAAGTACTAAAAGACCAGAGTTTTGGCCAGAAACAAATCAACCTTACCCATTATTTGATAGGAGCGGTTGTAAGGTCATGAGAATTGCGAGTGGAAGTGTGTATAAAGTTATTAAGTCCACGCTCAAGACATGTCAGTGCCACAAATGTCAGCATTCTGATACACCAAGCAAAGAATGTGGTGAAATCTGGATAGTTACTGCAACACATGTTGTGTTTGATGAGCATGAGGCCCGACATATATCATGCAGACTATTCTTTGACCAAATGCATAGTCCACTTGTTAGATGTGAAGGATTCACTGTTGTAGATGCAAACGTTGAATCAAATCGGTGCGTAATAAAAGCATATACATGTGATTTGGATCTTCTGAATAAAATACAAACTTTCATTGAAGAAAGTGAAGTTTTAAGGAGCAGATTAAATGAACGTCACTTCAGTTTTAGCGATGAACGTAAGTTGTGTATTATAACTTCTCATCCTCATGGCACTACCAAACACGTTTCTATCGGGGAATGGTTAAACAAGTATGAAACTGGGGTAGAGGATACGAAGTACACATACACAACATGTACATGTCCTGGCAGTGCTGGCGCACCCGTTGTTATATTTAGTAGGTTGGATCATAAAGGATATCACACTCATAGTGGTGTAAATAGCGAACGTATTAATTATAGCAGTACTTTTAGAGGTTAGTTTGAGATATGGAATAACATCTCTTTTTCTTTTTTTTTGCATGTTCAAAATGTATCAATATTGCTTTTAATTAGCACAATGATTCATTTGTACTTATTATGAAGCTGCTTTGCCGTACACACAAAAGTACATATTTTATATCACTTATTAATTACATTTCTGTTATAATTATACAATACTATTTAAACGTAATTTGACTTTATCTGTAACATATGAAAATATAATGTACATATTTAAGTTTTGACGTAAGCAATGTGCCTTGAATTCGTAAATGATGTATGCTTGGGTAGAAAACAAGTTTGGTTGTCCCAATCACGTTAGTGCAGAACATTTTTTTATAATTATAGGAAATATGAACTTAAACAAAACAATATAGTGTCAAGCAACTATCTATTTAATTTTATAATAATAATTTGAATCTCATTCGTCATGTCCTGTTAAAATAATTAACGAATGCCATGCTGCTATATTAAATGGTTTAGTATTATCTTTGATGTCTCTTTTATCACTTAGAAAACCCTTCATTATTCAGTAAATGTTAATTTTCCAAATACCGTTATACCGAAACGCTTGTTAATTGAAAATTTGAACTGTTTACTTTCATTAAAAAAAAATAATATATTATAATCATAAGCATTGACTCACAAACACTGGGAAACAATTTCGCAATGGATACACACTTAAGTACCAGGTGTAGAGAAAACAAAGTTTATTTACAAACTTCGTGAATGCCATGGCATGCCTTTTTCATGTTTGATTTTTGTGTTGTACTTCATCTCATAGTTTCCGTTTTTCTGGTAGTTGTTTTCTGTTTAGGGACTTATTCTCATATTTATTTTTTTTTTTGGTCTTTTCATTCATTTTTAGTCATGGTAGGATATGCATAAATAATGTAATTTTATTTTATAAGTATATCAATGCTTTATGTTATACTGGTTAAGGCATTTGCCTAAATATTTGAACTTTTTTTTTCTCATCATAATGAAAGCTTGTCTTATTAATATATACTAGATTTAACCCGCCACACATTGGCGGCAGCAATGCGTGAACTTTCCCCTATGCTAAAGTTACTTGACAAAAACATGAACTCAAGTAACGCACATTTAATAATCTCAATTTTTGCTACACCCCTTCCACCATGATACGTCACTGCACACGTTTTATTACATGTCCATGAACTATATTAAATATTTTGATTAGCCAACCCCTTTTAAACTGAATATTTTTACACCATATTTAAATCCGAAAAGAAAATATGACGTGCCAATACGCGTAATAGAAAGATTTAAAATATACATTGATAAACAAAACTTATATTTCAATTCAATAAGGCAAAGGGAAAAGTAAGTAGTTTTGTGGGGAAAAACAACTAAGGGAATCGCATATATACTGTTTTTTTTTTTAAAAGTTTTTGAGAACCCTAGGTCTACTCAATTCGATCATATGTAAAATAAATTTTAATATATCATTATCATGCTCATAAATTTTGTCAAACTCAAAGGTAAATTGTATTGTGAAAGAAAAAACTTAGGAATGGTAACATTTCCTTTATTATTTTTAAAAAAAAATTGTTATTTTATTATTTTTAATCTTGTACTAATATTTAATAATAAAAATATAATTTCTATGAGGATTTTAAGTCTTATTTTTTAAATGTATGGCCTTGTACCTATATAATACTTAATAACACTAGCCTCAAAGACTAAATGTAATAATAATAATAATAATAATAATAAAGTTCATTTGAAAAATCACGCTTCATCCCCAAAGGCTCGAAGCGCGGTACAAAAACAAAGCTGGGAGTTAATAACTAGCTGAAAAAGATGGTAGACAACTTCACCCCATAAGTTGTTTGCGAAATAGATGAGTTTTTAAATTTGTCTTGAAGAACTCCAGCGTCTGGCTGTGTCTATGAGATCGTCAGGAAGATTGTTCCAAATGGTTGGGCCAGCAAATGCGAACGTGCGCTTTCCGTAAGTCTCAAGTCGAACACGCGGTATCGAGAGTTTGCCACTATCGGATGAGCGGAGTTGTCTAGTGAGTACATAAGGCGTCATGAGAGCTTGGAGATAGGACGGCGCCAGGTCATGCAAGCAGCGGTAGCACAGAGTTGCAATTTTGTACTCTATGCGAGCGCGGACCGGCAGCCAATGCAGTTCTCTCAGAAGAGTTTTAGCATGGTCGAATTAACGTTTACTAAGAACAATTCGAGCCGCATTATTCTGTGCTTTTTGAATTTTATCCAGGAGCGTAGCTGGAAGACCCACCATGAGAGCATTGCAGTAGTCCATGCATGATATAACGAATGCAGACATCAGCCTCTTTGATGCATTCAAAGTTAAGAAAGGTCTGATATGACTAATTCTGCGCAGCTCTAGAAAAATCGCCTTGCAAATCATGTTAATGGGATTTTCCATAGTTAGTGTTCTATCTAAGTAGACACCCAGGTTTCGCACTGTTTGGGCAAATTCAATCTGCACGCCTGAGAGAGTAAAGGATGGTGTAAAACTAGAGACGCACACTAAGTAGTCTTAGTATTAAATTAACTTAGCAAATAATTAAAATGTATTATAAATAGATTTTTAAAAAATACCAACTTAAATGAGTTCGTTAAGATAGCTGTAGTAATACTAATATTGTTGTTTTAGTTTAACTTTTGGTTTCGGCCCAAAGTCTCGTTAAGCTTTTGGTTTCGGGTTTAGTTTCGGCCAAAAGTCGTTTTATCTTTTGGTCGTTTTGGACCGAAATCATAAAATCATTTTCGGTCGGTCTCTACTTGAGACATATTTCTTGCTCTGGTAGGGTACGTTGTTGAGTCCATGTACTGGCATATGTGCAACGGTTGGGGAAGCGATGCTGCCATCCTAACGGCTTCTAACGGATGCCAGGGCACAGACATAGACTTTTGTTCCATTGTTTAACGTGAACTCATCGGACATATTTAATAACAATATATTTAATCACACATTTGTCATAACATGTCATCAAATGTAATTGAGTTGCTTTAAAAGAATGAAAAATTAAACAAGCGCTTAAAATTCCATAACTTGACATCAAAGACCATGACGGCTGCAGGTCGTGGCTTGTCAATATACGAAACACGGCTTACAAACTAAGAGGAGCTCAGTCAAGTTTTCCAAAAAGTGTTCTGTATTCGCTCCCTCGAATTGAAGAGTTTAGCTATAAGTCGTATGAGCATTTCAAAGAAACAAGAAGTTTTTAAGTTATCAATGGCTATTTAGTTAGAGTTCTTTTGTTGTGCACAAAACACACAAAAGTAACAGTTTCATGAATTGAGCAAATTAATTTTGATGTTGTTTTAAAGCCATTAAGATTTTGTGTTTGTATCATAAATTTGTTTTTCTTACGTCTGCGGTGTATAACTGACGGTGTTGGGTTGTTGTCAGTTATCTTCAGCAAATTAGTAATGACCAACTAACATACTATGACATGGAACGCATTTAATGTATGGCTGGTTAGTACGATATTTTAATTGGTTTAAAATTTAAATAGCGTAGGGGGGCAGGGGGTACAGATGTACCTGGGCGCCAGCTAGTTAGGGGCGCCAAAATGTGCTTTGGTATTATTTTATTGATGAAAATAATGGGTTTGAGAGTTGAAAAAAGGAAAAGAGGGCGCTTTAAAATGAATCTTGTCCCCGGGCGCCAAACACTCTAGCTACGCCTCTGCGTAAGTATGGGTTGTGGAGAACTTTTTTTTGTTGTTGTACTTTTGTTTGTTTGTTGTTTTTTTTTTTTTTGGGGGGGGGGGGGGGGTTGGGTGTTAAAAATGTTTATGAACCATTTATTACGAACCCCCCCCCCCCCCCCCAAAGAACACTTTCTGTGTACAAAGCAGGCCACGAACAACGTAGGTTCGATTTAGTGCAAGGTGCTAGTGTGAGCTTCATGTGTGAGCAATGTTTTTGCCTAATACATTTATCGACTAGATAATATAGCATTCAATTGGCGCAACAATTTATTTATGAAAACATATATCACATATAACAGATATCATAAACAAAAGTTACCATACTGTAAAAAAAAATTTGAATATTGTGTATGGCGTGTGTAAAGGTGAATATTTAATACTACTTATTCCATTATGTATATTTCATATAATATATATTTCTCAATGTTGCAGTAATGAAGTTTTTACAATTCATTGCTGTCTAATTATTAAGATAATTACTGTTATGCAAGTATGAGACAGGTTTGATGGTTCTCATCACTATATATAATTTATTAACATAATCACAATAAGAAATTAGTCTCCATGTTGAAATAATATAATTGTTATGATCTTATACACTTCACATACTTTATACTACACTCAGATGGAAGATAGCTTTTCCAATGCTATAAGTTATACAATTAAATTATTGCTAGAGTAAACACAATCATCACAATCCAACATACGTATTGACCATTTTAATATCTCTTACCCTCTCTCTTTGCACATGACATTCCAAAATGAAACTTTCTCTTA
This sequence comes from Omphiscola glabra, assembly GCA_964017045.1. NCBI lineage: Eukaryota > Metazoa > Mollusca > Gastropoda > Lymnaeidae > Omphiscola > Omphiscola glabra. The sequence continues at coordinate 11,090,151 of OZ024811.1, read as the reverse complement.
ATACTAAAAATTAATTATTGTAATTATGGACCTGTTACATACGCCCGCACCTATAGAAAAAATATTGTTCAGCTTAAAAACTTTTTACACCAAATATAACAGTATTAAAATAAATGTTGAAATTTTTTTATCAATAGCACTTAAGTAATCTTATTGCATCATTGCAATCAACAAAAATATTTAACGAGTTCATTAAGAAAAAATTGATACTATATTTATGCCCACAATATAATTTTCTATACTATATATCAGGTTCAACTCTCATCTGAGTGAGATACTCTCAATTTCATCTTAAATCTTATTATATCATTCTCATGTGGAAATATCTCTCTATTGGCAACATGGGCGAAACGTGCATTCATAAATCAAGGAAAACATAAATGGTATGTGTGTCTCATCAACATATATTATTACTGTCTAGCAGGAATACAAGTCTGCTCAATCATTCTCAATTCTCAATAATGCACAATACTGTGTGTGTGTGTATGCATGGTTTATTCATATCCAATTTTGCAAGGCTTATGTTATTCCTCATTTTATTTTTCATCTTAGTCAATGTGGATTCAAACTTATACTATTCATTATTTAATTAAGTTTGTCATGAAAGTTGAAATATAAAAATGCAATATATTTAAATAATATCATCAATAGCATCATGTCATCACAATCATAATGAAACTGTCATAACTACAAACGTGACTAATTATTTTTTCAACATATTGAAAATAAAACTTGAAAAGCAATTAATATATGTTTCTAGATATCTGTATACATGGTTTCAATTATTAAAAAACATAAATTGTGTATTCATTGCTTAATAACTTGAAAGATATTCATTATTACTTAAATGGTGTTTTAATTTTATTGATTATTCTAATGTTATAGTAATAACATTCTTGAACAAAAATTTCCCATTCTCTGGCTAATGTAATTTAAGTTTGTGTGTTTGTCATCATCACTTAATTAAATTTGTCTGGATAAAATATCTGCTACAATATTATCTTTTCCTTTGATTGGTCTAATGTAATACTGATTGTCAGACAAAAATAATGACCATATATTGATTTTACTATTAGCTATTTTCTTTTTTGTTTAAAGCAATCGATGATAGATATTATATATTTTTGCAGTTTTGTCAATTACCAGACTATTGCTAAACATTCTTTCTTTGTTTTTTAGAATAATTTATTTCTCAATTATTTAAATCTCTGCTCAAATGTAATATGGTTTAAGTGTTTTATTTACTTATTTCTTTAAAAACTTGTGGAGTAATTGTCTAAGTGGTGATGTAATGTCTGAAACTTTTAGGATACAAATTTAATAATCCTAAGATATATTTCACTTCTTTGTGATTTTTAGGAATTAATATTTTAACAGATCATGTCACTAACGTTTTTGGTAAAGGCACAAGAAAGGGTACACATTTTAAATAGAGTACAGGTAATAAGAAGCCATGCATTTTGAGTGAGTAGGAAATCTGATAAATTAAAGGAAATTAATTATCCAAGAAAGGATTATATATTTTGATCGGTTTATATCACACTAAATCTATTGATTTGTTTTTAAAACTTGATGCATTGGATTATAATTGTGAATTCATAAAATTTAATAAATTGATTATGTGAAGAATTTTAGCCATTATTACTTTTAATGGAAGAGATAATTAGCAATGTCACATAACTATTCAATCAGTATGGTATGGCATCTTTCCGTCTACGAGAGACGATAGATTATCTTGTCTGGTTGCAGCTCTTCGTGTGGCTAATGAGACTGATCCTTGAATGGCAGTCTCTTGTGCATGTCCCGCACACGAATGCGGTGGAGTAGTGTTTTCCTGCCTTTCTCCGCGCTCTCTTTACAGCTGCTTCCGCCCTGTAAAGCTCCTGGGCACGTAGTGATCCTTCCTTCACGATGCCCCGCCATGTGGATCGATCCTCCGCTAGGTCCTCCCAATTTGAGATGTTGATGTTAGCCGCCTTCATATCTCTTTTGCAAATGTCTATGTATCTGAGACGAGGCCGTCCAACTGACCTTTTCCCTGTCGCCAGCTCGCTGTACAGCACGTCCTTAGGTATGCGACCAGGTTGCATTCGCTTGACGTGCCCAAGCCAGCGGAGGCGTCTTTGGATTAAAAGGGCTGGGACGCTGCACATATTTGTTTGAGACAGGACATCCGTGTTGGGGACTTTTTCCTGCCATTTGATGTCAAGGATGCGGCGCAGGCATCTGAGGTGGAAGCCATTGAGCCTTTTTTCGTGCCTGTTGTATGTGGTCCAAGACTCACATCCATAGAGGAGTGTGCTCAGTACGCGGGCCTGGTATAACTGCAGCTTAGTTCTTGTTGTGAGTTTGGCATTGGACCAGATTCTTTTCTTCAATCTCGTCATGACAGTTGCAGCCCTCCCTATCCTACCACTTATCTCATCCTCCATTGAGAGGGTGCTCGAAATGTTCGACCCTAGATATGTGAATCTGTCAACAGCATCCAAGTCGCAGTCGTCGATGGAGATAGTGGGGGGAGAGTCAGCGTCCTGAGCCATAATGTTGGTTTTCTTTAAGCTGATGATCATGCCAAACTCTTTGCAGGCAGCGGATAAACTGGATACAAGGCTCTGCAGGCCGTCTGCTGAGTGAGATACTAAAGCGGCGTCATCTGCAAATAAGAGCTCACGTAGCATGACCTTTCTTATTTTGGACTTAGCTCTAAGGCGCGCAATGTTGAACAATCTCCCGTCTGCTCTAGTGTGGATGTATATCCCCTCGCTGTTGTTCTTGAAGGCATACTGGAGTAAGATGGAGAAGAAGATTGCCAATAAAGTAGGAGCTAGCACGCAGCCTTGCTTTACTCCACTACTTACTGGGAAAGCTTCTGAGGTGGCACCGTCATAGCACACTGTGCCCTGCATGTTATCGTGGAACTGCTCGATGATGTTAAGCAGACGTGCAGGGCAGCCTATTTTTGTTAGGATCTGGAAGAGGCCACTTCTGCTGACAAGATCAAAAGCTTTAGTGAGGTCGACAAACGCGATGTATAGAGGCGCAGAGAGAAGATCATGTCTATGGTTGACCTACCGGCTCGAAAGCCACATTGCGATTCTGGGAGTACACGCGATGCTAGGGTCTGCAAGCGTGTTAATGCAACTCGGGCGAAGGCCTTTCCAACTATGCTAAGAAGGAAGATTCCACGATAGTTGTTGCAGTCACTCTTGTCTCCTTTGTTCTTGTACACTGTAACAATGTTTGCATCTTTCAACTCTTGTGGTAGCTGTCCCTGTTCCCAGCACATAGTAAGGAGATCGTCCAAGGGCCGTAATAGAACTTCCTTTTCACATTTGAGAACCTCTGGTGGAATTCCATCATTGCCAGGGGCTTTCCCACAGGCGAGACAATCGATGGCTTTACGTAGCTCTTCTAGGGTATGTAGGGTGTCAAGCTCATCCATGACCGGCAGGTCTGGGATATCGTCCAGGGCAGCGGTTGAGACATGGTTCATTGTTGCGTATAGTTCCAAGTAGTGCTCAATCCACCGTTTGAGTTGTTTATCCCGATCAGTAATAAGTTCCCCTGTTTTTGACATTAAGGGCGCAGTCTTGGAGGTCAGAGGCCCTGTTGCTTGTTTTATATTCTCGTACATAGCCTTTGCATCTCCTCTATCAGCAGCTGACTGTATGCTTCAGCTTAGATTGCGCCAATATGTGTTAGCGTAGTGGCGAGCTGCCTGCTGGGTGTTTTTCTTGGCACTTTTAAGAGTTTGTAGAGTGGCTGGGCAAGGCCTGTCTTTATAAGCTAAGAGAGCCTTTCTTTTAGCATCAGTGACTTGCTTCATTTCCTGCCAGTGAGCCTCGAACCAATCTGCACTTTTGCGTTCTCTCTTGCCAAATGCCGTGATAGCCGAGTTATAGATAGTGTCCCGCAGATGTGACCATTTGGACTCAATAGTGTCTATTGATGGCATTTGTCCAAGAGCTTCTTGTAGTCTATGGCTGTATTCTTCCGTTCTCTCTGGGTTATTGGTGGAGTAGGTGCTTATGCGAGGTTTGCCCTTGTTTTTGGTGTGATACAGTTTTTTTTTTGCAGTAACCTTATCTTGCTAGCCACTAAGGAATGATCTGTGTCGCAGTCTGCGCTATGGTAGCTGCGTCTGAGGAGGACACTGGCCAGTTGTGTGCGTCTTGTGATTATGAGATCTAATTGGTGCCAGTGTTGGTAGCGGGGATGCCTCCATGACACTTGGTGAATAGCCTTACAGTTGAAGTAGGTATTTGTTACACATAGTCCATGTAAGCAGCATAGTTCCAGTAGCCTCTGCCCGTTCTCATTTAGCCTGCTTGTTCCGAAATGACCAAGGCATGTAGGCCAGGCCATGTAATCACTTCCCACTCTCGCATTGAAGTCACCCAAGAGGTAAATTGCTTCGTTTTTGGGTATGCTGTCGATTGTAAGATTTAGATCTTCATAGAACTGGTCTTTCGCTTCTGAGCTGGAGGAAAGTGTTGGAGCATAAGCACTGATGATGTTGGCAAATCCAGGAGACGTTGATAGACGTATGGTAAGTATTCTATTTGTGCCCTTTGTCGGGGGTTCTATGGATGAGCAGAGTGCATTTTTTATAGCAAAACCAATCCCATGTTGTCTTGGTGCGTCCATTGGTCCACCCTGCCAGAAGAAAGTGTATTTGTATTCTTTTATGGTACCACATTCCGGGAGCCTGGTCTCCTGGGAGGCACGCAATATCAATGTTTAGTCTGCTAAGCTCTCTATCAATGATAGCTGTCTTCCTTGCGTCGTCAATGAGCTGCAGGTCGGCAGTAATGCCCGGACACATAGTCCTTACGTTCCAGCTTGCTAGTCGAAGATCTGGTGTCTTCTTTTCTTTTGTTTTCTTATTTCTAGGTGCAAGTTTCTGTGGCCTACTTGTTGAGATGACCCTCTGATCTCCACGCACCCAGTGAAGATAAGGCCTGGGCGAAGTAGTATGGAGAACCAGCTGCTGCCCAACCAGCAGATCCCCCCCTCTCCACGCCATTGGTGGATCCAAGGGATCGAGTAGTGTCGATACGGTTTGGCACCATTGGCGTTGCAGGAGCTGCCGGAATGCAAATGATTTCAAAAACAGACCGCCTAAGGAGCTCCAATTCCTGATCTTCTGTCGGGGTTTACTGCCTTAGCCTTTCCCATCTGGGTATATCCACAAGGCAGCGGAGGTTTGGAGTCAGAGTTTCCCTCTCCTAGATGAGCTACCGGCCATGGTTTACGAGTCTCATCTACCCGAAGCTAATGGTTTTGAGCTTTTTTTTTTGTATGTGTTGTTATTTTATCGAGATATTGTGTCGCGGCATAAATACGCAATTTCCGGTTTTTTGTCTCTCAAGAAGCAAATGTTCCCACTTCCGTTAGTCGATCTCTTATACCTTTTCTGCTGTCTTCCGATTAGTTTTATCCATTTTCTTCTCCTTTGAATTATTGGCACGTTTTATGAACACTGTCCGCTTTCTAGGCATGTTGCAGTTTGAATTTTCATTTGGGGACTACACCAATTTCTGATTTCAGCCATCTTGTTGTTAACCGGAAGCCTATTCAATCAGTATATGTATAGATACATACAATATTAGAATAGTTACAGATGTAAACATTTAGAACATAATTTATGTACATGAAACCATATTGTCTATCTTTTGACTGCATTCAGTTAACATTTATTACATTAATCAATGGACTTTCTGAAAAATTTGTCCAAAAGGCACAAATATAGTGAATGTCATCACAAATATAGTGAATGTCATCACAAATATAGTGAATGTCATCACAAATATAGTGAATGTCATCACAAATATAGTGAATGTCATCACAAATATAGTGAATGTCATCACAAATATAGTGAATGTCATCACAAATATAGTGAATGTCATCACAAATATAGTGAATGTCATCACAAATATAGTGAATGTTATCACAAATATAGTTAATGTCATCACAAATATAGTGAATGTCATCACAAATATAGTGAATATCATCAATGTTTTTTAAATGCCAGGAAATGACACCATCAAGAATCTTAAAAGATTTTATTCTACCAATTGCACGCTCTACATGGCAACGATGCGATGACACTTTTTTATTTTCAGAACGTTCGTCAAGGGGAAATTGTATTTTGTCTTGTAAGAAATATGGAGTAAACAATGTTACATCTCTCTGAACAAACTCATTTTCAAGTACAGTAAAACCTCTATCAGCTAGTGCCGTGTCCCCTGCCTCCAACTTATCTAAAATACCACTCTTTAATGTTATTTCCTTATCTGAAATACTACCTAACCATAAATCAGATATAAAACTCACACCACCACTGGGTGATTTATAAGTGTTATGATTTTTATAGTTACTAAAACTTGCCTGTTGGTGGTTTTGGATTGGATGGCTGTTTTACACATGATTCTGTACAGTCTATGATAACCCTACAAGTGGGGAAAGATTTGTGAATTGCAGTTGGCATGAAAGCATTAAGGGGGGAGGTACACCGAGAAAAATGGAAAAAGGCTAATTTTCGATTTAGCAATAATCATTGATATCAAATTAAAGTGTATTCAATACTGCACAATTATATGTAATTATTTTTAATTTAGGTTAAATAGTTCTTGAGATATGAATTTTTTTATTAGAAGGGGTAGTACCAGAAATTACCCCAAAAAAATAAAAATCATTACACGTTTTGTAAATTAATTATTTTTAAACAACGATGACCTCCCCAATAATTGTTTAATACAATGATCTGTCCTTTTAAATATGGCGGCTTCCATAGAAATTATAACTGCAGATAGCCCCACAAGTGTTGCAGAGTTCGTCACTTAATCGGACGTTTTAGGATTCTATTCATACACAACAACCTACACTTAACACTCATTTGCAAGCTGAACAGCTTGTGAATATTTGCATTTTATCCTTATTTCTGAAGCTATCATTGTATTTTCTTGGTCTGTACTTTTCTTATTTATCATTCATGAAGCATTTAAAATAGGAAGTGTCTACACGTCCGGCGCGCCGGACTTTTTATCCCCTGCACTAAACGTCCGGCGCGCCGGACTTTTTAGTGCGGGAGCTATACGTCCGGCGACCAAGTCACATGACCCCCGTAACAAACCCTATTTCTCAGTACTGAACTAGTTTTAAGATAAAGCTGTTCAATATTTAATTTATTATGTTTCTTTGTAACAGAGGTCAGAGCTTTATGAGATGTTTAACCAATTTAAAGGACTTTTTTTTGTTGTTGAGTCCGAATCAAATAGTAACACTAGTACGTCTACTAATGCTAATCTACTACTTACTAGTTAGTTAAGTATAGGCCGACTAGTTTAATGCTTAGTTTATGTATCTCATAGTCATAGCATATGAATATATTAACATGTTCAGTATTTATTTATTATCTAGGGATCGGCTGACTAATATAATATGTAGTTACTGTACACACTAACTACACAATATTGGAATATCATATGCAATGCAACTATTTTGCCGGCGACCTCTTGTCACATGACCTGACGGAATAATAACACCTACTAGTCGTCCGGCGGTCACATGACATATCTTCCACTAGCGGTCACTAGCTCGCCGGAAAAATTTCTCCAACTAGGCGTCCGGCGGTCATGTGACTTGGTCGCCGGACTTTTTATCTCCCGCACTAAACGTCCGGCGCGCCGGACGTGTAGACACTGCCTTTAAAATATGACTTTTTGTTTGGTAATTGAATACTACTGGTACCGCGTTTTTTTAACATGGCCGCCATCTTGGTTGACACGACCCATAAAATTAAGAATAAAACGTTTAAAAATAATGAGAAAAACTTCCTAAATGTATCCCTAACCTGAACCCTAAATCTATCCCTCACGCCCTAACAACCTGAACCCTAAATCTATCCTTAACCTGAACCCTAAATCTATCCTACCTAACCTAATGAAATGAGGTACCACAAATGAATATTAGCCAACTTTTTTGTACAAGTAGTTTATAAATACTTGTTTCGGGGTATGTTATTTCGTTTCATTTGCAACATTATCTGTAAGTGGATATTTTGTGTTTTACTTCAAATTCAGAGGCAACATTTAATTTTCATCTATATTTCATTGTATGGTTTAGGCTTCATCTCATAACCATTTTATTACGTTGTTGCTTGTGTATGCTTATGTATTTTTCCACCATCTAAATAGGCACTGCTCCTTTTTTTTATAAATGTGTTTTGTCACTCAATTTTGTTAGCATAATCCCTCGTAGTGTTAGTGATGCTTTTTCAAAGTCGTTAAAGCAAAATGATGTTCGAAAAAAACGAAGCCTTATCTACCAACTTCCTAATACTAATGTAATCCAAAAAATATTTAAAGTATTGTCATGTACTTGTTAGTGTTAAAAAATACTGACAAGATTTTTCATCCCCTCTCCATCTTGTCTTCATATGCTTGGCTTCTCTAAAGAAGCATATACCATCAAAGAGTTATTGACATGTATAAGTCACATTGATATATGTGTGATAGGCTGTGGAAGGTACCAATCCAAAACAACTGATATCTCATAGATCAAGTGAACATCTTCGTTATACTGAGTAAAACAAGCCATCCCCAGTCTTATCCGATTTCAAAGGAGAAAAACACAAGAACACATTAGACCCATACATCACGAGGTACTATTTTACCCAACACAGAAGCGATAATGAAACAAAATGTATTCAGATTTTTGGCACCTAATCACCATATTAAAATAATTTAAAAACTCAAAAAATATCATCTTGATGATTTATAATCTTAAAGTTTACATTAATAATTTGTATATTCTTTAACGTCCTGTAATCTCTTAGCAGTACGCAAGTGCTTATGTAGTGCGCAAGTTTTAGTTTGACGCAATTTAACTTTTGTCTTTACAACTAGCGCTCCCATTTCTAAACAGAGAGCTACGTTAAACTCTTTCAACACCTACGTTTTTAGTGTATAATTATTTATTATTGTTTTTCGTTTTTTTTGTATTGTCTTCTGAAAAGTGTTTTAGCCAAACATAAATTTTATTTTTCTGCCTAAACATAACTTCTTCCACTATTTATTTCACACGACTAGACACAGTCCCTCTTATATTGTGTATATAGGCCGTCTTTACTTTTGGACAGTTTATCAGGACCCCGAGACCGATGAGATCTTCTTACCAGGACATCGCCATAAAAGATTTCCAGCACCTGAGTTCAACTATTACTCTTATCAAACTTGTATTAGGTGAGTTGGTTTGCTACTAGACTTTCATCAACATATTTAACGATAGTTTATCAAATAGTTTAAATAAATGTCTATAGCTTTTAGAAAATTAAAAAAACTGTATTGAAAAGGAGATCAATATATTTTTAATTTTTCAAAGAAGTTTGAAATGATTGTTAAAACTAAATTCTTTTTTTTTTTTTTGAAAGTATATATATTGACTTTTCTAGATTCATATTTAATTTTGTTCTCCCTATAGTGTCATGAAATAAGATTTGAAAATACAATACATATTTTCAGAAACTTTGACAAACGAAATTAATCTTTAAATTAATTATTATAAAAATATTTACCATGTTTTTATGAATATGCATAACTATATAGACACATGTCAAATTTTAATATTAATGGAAAGAATATATTTTTACAGCTTTTGAAGTATGGAATTTTATAGTAATAATAACTTCATAGACTACTAGGCTATTTCTAACGCTTTGTCGAAGGTGATGCTATTATTATTATTAATTTTATTAGACGTTTTCTATAGCGTGGTACCCAAGCCCGGGGCTGGGCTCACCACACTGTACATACAATTTAACAAACATAATCACATAATATACTGTGCAATTTATTGTGGTTACAATTTTTTATTATTTTTAGTGAATCGAAAATGTCTCTCCCACAAACCTATTGAAAAATTAAAAAAAAATAGACAGCAAAATAAGGAAATTATCCCACAATGAGTGATTCTACTGAAAACGAATATCAACTATCAAAGATGCCTGTTGATGATTATAAGGTAAAAACTTATATATCAAGTGAGTCTCAGACTACAGATGAACCAGAATCCCCATCAAAGACAAAAAGGAGAAAAGACATACCATCAATGGAGCCTGAGAATGCGAAAGAATTTAATGCCAAACGTTTTACCGATTGGGATATAGCCAACACATCACTGGCTGCTGAGTTTAAGGTAAGACTTCGGGAGAGACATAGAGCAAGAGAGAATAGAGAAGAGAGAGTGAGTGAAAAGAGAAAGAGAGAGAGAAAGTGCCTTTGCATCAAGTGAGTCGATGGTGCTTCATGAGGTAATAATTTGAAAATAGAGGAAAAGAGCAAATGCACTAAGGTTTACAAAGCATTGCAATTTTTTTTTTAACTTTAAGCAATTAGTGATCATCTCAACAAAGACTATGTGGATCAATAAAAATGCGTTATTAGAGAATTAATGGATCCAATATATACTACATTGTACTAACAAAAAAATAATTACAGCCTCCTGTTTGTTGTGTAAGAAAACTAAAACCCGGCATGGAAATTTACACATATTTACCTGTTTAATTATTTGTCTTGAAATCTTTTGGGAATATCTTTTACAGAATATTTGACCCAAAAAAAAAAAGAACTCATGTTTTCAGATGACATAATTTAGGGCTTTAAATGTCCCCTAAAACTGTGGTTTTCCTCAAACGTTTAATTTGCAGTGATAGGTATGGTGAGGCAGGCTATTTACTGTCTTTACCTTATAAAAGCTACACGTTTATAAATCTACTTCATGGAGATGAACTACGGTACTGCAAGCGGATCAAAGATATGTTGTAAACGGGAACGTCGTGTTAAACTTACAAGGAATCTTACATCCTCATGATTAAAGCGTTTAAATTAGCATTATAACGCATGTCTACAAAGAAAAAAAGATCCTCTGAGTTTAAAAAAGACTAGTAGGTTAGCCTAGATAAAATACGCAAAATAACCATCGTTATATCAGTTGACAATTGTGCTCACTGCGACATCAGCATTCAGGGGCGATGTGATATTCGACAACGCGTTCAGAAACCCGTCAATCGTGATATTTATTGCAGGTCACACTGATATTTTGGCAAGGTTTGGTGGATGTCCCTTCAATATAAATGAAGTCATCCAAAAGTAATATTCGACAATAATTTTTAAAAATTATATATATACTTAATCGTGTAGATAATTAGTGATAATGTGTAGAACCACATCTTAAATAGTCAACAACTATTTCATAATGTATTGTGAATATAAATGCAAATTTGAATGTGTGGGCATACCCCTGAGTCTAAAAAAATAAACATCGACTTGATGAATAAATCCACTTAGGGACGAACTGACTAATGACTGGATGGCAGAGGTATTGGAAAATTGACACTTCTACATACTTCTTTTACAAGAAGCTAAAAAATATGCATTTAATTCAAAGAATGCCCTAACATATGTAAAGGCTTACAGACGTTCCGACAAAATTCGCATAATACATTAATAGTAACTATTCCTTCAGCTACTACGAACGTGTTTCCTCAAGGTACAGTAGGCCATCTGCAGAGATCAACTTAACAATAAATTAATAAGGCATATACACTTATGTTAAAATAAATGTTGTCTACTTTTAGTACTCGTAGTTAAATACTATATTCGTCAAAATAGTTCATTATACAGATAACTATTTATAGGTTGCTGAAGACATTTGTTTTCAAGGCACATGTAAAGACATATTTTATTTATAAATTTTATAAATACGTATGGAGATGTTTTAAAAATAGTATAAATAAATACGTTTGCCTATATTTATCTCCGTTACATGTTTTCAGATAGCACACATTAATTTAACAAGCTGAATATTTTTCAAAACGGAATAAAACCTTAAATAATTTAATTTGAAGCAGGTTCAACTGTCCGTGGAATTCTAACAAAAACAGTTGACATTCAGAGTATCACATCCAGAAGGATTTCTTATACAAGTCTACCTAAACGTACACACAATGATCAGTTGCAAGCAATGATGCTTCACCAAATTATAATCACAATAATCTATTTATATTTCATTTAATGAATAAAGAAAACTAGGTTAATCTGAATGTTTCTTCTATAACTATAGTATTTTACTTTTTCTTTCTAACCCAAGTTATCATACAATTTAAATTATAAATCCTATAATGTCAGCCTCCTTGTAAAGTTATATGCAACTTTTGTAATCCCCTTCCAACAATGTTCAATCAAATTCCCCCTCCTTAAATAAAGCAACATTGTACCTTAACTCATCCATTTGATAACATTTATATCCTATTACGATATTGTCCATCAATCTTACCATCATAGCCTCCTCCCTAATGAGGAGTTATTACCGAAGAAGCTCATTAAAAGTGGATCATTAATCCACACTTTTTAACATTTATTCTTCTAAATTATTATTTTTTTTAAATTAAGTAAGTAAGATTTAATGCATCAAAAACAACACAATGTACATTTAAATATTGTGTGGTACGCATTAATTCATAAAATGATGACTGCATTTATATTATAAGAATTGTTTTAAGAATAATGTGCCACATGTTTTTCCCCCTGGAAACAATGTATGTTGCTAGCTATGGCAAAAGGAAAGCAACTGTTGTTCAGGAACATTATTTCAAAGATTTAGTTTCGTAATTGTTTTTTGGCCACCCTACTTATTTCAGTGGACAAAAAGTCAGACTCTTGCAATTCCATATATAAGTAAAAGATCCGTGCGGGTTAAATGGATGACTTGGTTTTCTTTTTAAATAAACTCAACAAAAATTAATTGAATGAAAATTATCGTGCCATTGAGCAGGCTAGAATCTTATTACAACCAGCGTGAGTTAAACTTATTATTGAGATAGGCCTTATTGTAGCCAAATTAAATTTTAATTAAAAATATGTTTCATTTTTTTGTGCTCTTACTTATACAAGCATAATATATATTTTGTAGACAAATGTCCAAGTTGAAGAAAGACGTCCATGGCCAATGGAATGCTCGGCTGAATACCTACCAGGTATATGCATATTTAATTTAATGTAATACATATGATAAAATATGTGTTACATCTATGACACAGCTGTCCCTTTGGGAACAGTTTTTAAAAAAATCAGTCATGTACACAAACATTTATTAAAATTGTGTTTAACTATTGCTGATGGAAATAGTTTAAAATACATAATCTGCAAGTTGAAAAAAGTATATAAGATGGAATTCTTTCCGTATTCATGAATCGAGGAGAAGCATATTTAAACTTCATCAAATGGCTTATGAGGCCACCATTGAATGGCAGACTCGGCTGCAATTTTAGCAGAAGGGCCTTGGATTCTAGTTAATTTTGACCTTACGTTATGCTCTTTTTTTTGCAAGGGCATTGTTTCGTTAATCTCTTGCCTGATTGACGCCTGCATACACCGCTATTTGGCATCTGGAAAAAGTGCTCAGCGATGATCTCCCATTAGTTGATTTTATACGTCGGCTTCCTTTATATTCCTTACTTAAACATCGTTAAAGCACATCCTCGGCTGTCCAATAAGACTGGCTTTTCTGCCAACTCTCCATACAGCAGATCCTATTGAACACTGCATTCCTCCATTCACCTTACATGGCGCTTTTTACTAAGACTTGAAAACATGATAAAGACACGGATGGTAGATCATCTGGGCGAAAGAAACTAATATATCATCCAATTGATGTATAACTTGGGTTCCCGAGATGCGTAGTGAGTGATCTGCAGACTATGAACACCGTGTATTCCTTATATTATTATTTACCAGGGTTCTAAGAATATAGAGGTTGCAATTTACAAAAGCCTCATGACAATATTGAAGGCTAACTTTAAAAATGTTGCACTAGTTGAGGTGTCCAGTTAACTCAAGACAAATTTAGCCCTTGCCCTTTCAAATGAAAAAAGTAATGCTAGAAATTCAAAGTTCTGTAAAAAAACAAAAAAAAAAACCCACTATTTATTCATTTTTATTTTCAGATAAAAATGGCGTAGGAATATTCTGGGATATTCAGAGTTGCCCTGTACCAAAAGGAAAGTCAGTCCTACAAGTGATAGAAAACATCAGAAGGAGGTTTATTACACATGATTACAGGGAACACTTTTTTGTCTGCATCATTGATGAAAGAAAGGAATCTGATTTAACTATTAGTGATTTCAGAAAAGCTGGGGTTTGTTTTATTTGTTTGTTGTTGTTTTCTTTAAAATTCCATCTGATTTATGAATATAAATTTCTAAATAAATACAATCGGAAACCACATCATTGAGTTGATGTGCCGCCACCAAGAATACAGTTTTTTTTCTTTTTTCGCGTGGTGTGTCAATAAAGGTGAAGTCTGCGGCTTGATATGTTTTGTAACTGAACAACACACAACGAATTCAAAACTTTTATCTGGCCATATTAATAGCATATATAGATGAAACACTCAACTTATTCATGTTTTAGGCTTAACAGTCTCCACTTCTCTCTGCGCTTTGATCCATTAATTCAGTTTAATCGAATATGACCCAACATAAAGGGTGTAGAAATATGAAGAACATGATCATATATATAATAATAATAATAAAGTTCATTTGAAAAATCACGCTTCATCCCCAAAGATTAGGATTTATTTACGTTCCAAGTAATGATAGCGGGCTGGACACCTTTAAGCCAGTCATTTACCGTAAAGCTTTCACTCGATGGCTTTGCATTAACTTTTTAACGCATGTGTAAAAAAAAATTTTGAACACTTTTTTGAATAAAACTTTGCTGAAAATAAAAATAATGTTAAAAGGAAAATTATATATGTTAAACTGATTCTTGCTATTTTAGCGAGATTTAAAAGAATAACAGGAAGTGAAACTCTTTTAAAATATTAACGATAGATCATTATAGTGTTGTTGAATACAATATTTGATAATTAAAAGCTATATCTTCTTTAAAAGTTATGCTTTTATGATGACATATAATTTAAAAATATTGAAAGCATATGTTTGATGCTTAGCAAGAAATATTTTTAAAATTGTATACATTTATATTGATGTAAAGGTATTACAATACGGTGTTATTAAAGTCTATAAACTTATGAAAGTGTACAAAATAAATTGTTAGAAATACCAATATTTGCGAAAAAAAGTAAGACTTAGCTAATCAGAAGCTGTCAGTACGATATTTATAACTAAAAAGTTTAAACCTCTGACAAAATTAGCCTTAAAATTACAAATCATCAAATATATTGAGCGTAACTATTCTTTCTCAAACTGTTATAAAAATGAAAATTTAGTCATTAAAATCATGTTTTCGTTTTATTGCTGTACACATTTTTCCTTGTACCAGTGCATGTGTCAGCAAACAGGGTTAAAGTACTTGAAATGTCGTAAAAGGAATATGCATTTATTTTATACATCTTATATTTATTAACAATTGTTTGTATTGTTCTTTTTTTTGTTTCATTTTTTTTTTCAAAATGACGAGTTCATCTAAACTGAATTTCGGGGATAACTTTGATTAAAAAGATATATATTTTATTTTACCAGCCGACCCTAGTGAAGTGAAACATTACCTTAGAGGAAGCTTTTAAATGGTTCTTTATACACTCTGGTAAACATTTGAGATTAATAATGTTTCTTTAAAAAAGGTACTCAAATCTGTTATTGATGTAAAAAAACGGTTAAGAGATTCTTCGATAAAATAACCTTTTTTGTTTTACGATTTTCCGATAATATAGTAGAAAAACAAGGCAAAAGCTTGTTTAATTTTTAATAAACTTATCAATATTAAAATTTTCGTTAATATAAATTACAACTAAATTGGCATATTGAATTTTTGTTGTAATTTTAAGAATATGTTTTTACAATATTTAGTGAGAAAGAAAGTAATACAATGCCACCTAATGGGGTCGGGTAGGCCAAATATACAATTTAAAAGCACAAGACATTTAAAATATTTCTCTAGCGTAGAAAACAGCCATCAGTAAATTCCTTTAAGGACAATAATGATATAATTAGTGATCATTTATATTGTATAATTTAAGTAAATGTTTAGAAAAACAATTGTAGATTTAGGGGGCGAAACGGGGTAGCGTAGGCATATAATATACAGATTAAACTTACTTATCAAAATGTATTGAATTTAGAAATGTAAACATCATTATATAGATATTTATTTTTAAAATAAGGAATTGTGATGAGTTTTTGGAATAGCAGGTAGAAATCATCTACCATTATTACCCTGATAACATCGGTTCATATATTCTAGTATTAAATTAATAAGTTTAAGACCTTATATAAACATGCTATTCAACAGACACCAAGCACAAGAATCACTATTAATCTAACATTAATCAGAATGAACTAATGGCTTTTCGGACTCCTTTACTTTTGGTCACCTTGCTATTAAAATTGATAGCGTATTTAAATATGCAAGGTACTTTGCAGTTGTAGGAACTGTAGAGCCAAGGCTACAGCATTGATGCACACATTTTATGCTGAAGATGTGTGTTTAAACAGAAAGCGTTAAAATTACAGAAAAGTAAAAAAAAATTACCTTGCTGTGATATGTAAGCTTATTTTTTCTGAGGAATACTAACGTACATAGTATTAGCATATGATTTAACAAAAGAAAAACAAAGTCTCTGCCAAAATCCTGCAAAAATAGATGATTTTCTCGCGTAATGTGCACACGTTCTTGGCAGAGGTTAGCTGACGAGCAGTTGTTTGATTAACATTCCCCTCACATTGGTAGCAAATGTTGTAAGGTGATGAGTGCTTGTTAAAGGAATGTGATGTCAGCTCATCTTAAAAATTATCCGTCCATAAAATTACACTATATTATTGTATAACATTATCAGCGGTATGACTGGTTGTCCCGTCCTGGTAATACCACTTTCCAATTATTTATAGGCCCCTTGTTGGGCATACTATTCTCAATTTCTAAACACAATATACAATCATGCTGCGCATGTATTGATTTTGGGTGATGGTAATTTTCGCCAATACCATCAATGAAATTCGGCCTAATATATCGTGTGCTAGAAAAAAATATAAGCCTGATCATATTCGATCTTGTAAAACCAAGGTTGCGAGTTGTCTTTGCGATTAATGTAGACGTCAAAGTGAATGCGAAATTCGTCTAAGAAACATGTTACAAAAATATGTGATTATTCAAATGCAAATTGACATATTGCTGCAAAACGCAGCATCTTGTGTCACATGTTGCCTCTGTCGGGCAATGTCAAACCTATGTCTGGTAATATCTACACATTTTTCTATTTCAGTAAGCTATTGACAAAGCCTGTGAATGATGTTCTGTTGTATGGATGTTTTTGATTGATTGATTGATTGGATACTTCTATAGCGCTGGTATCCATGCTACTTTAGCTAGCATGCTCACTGCGCTCAGGTGTCATCAAATCTATTAAACAAATAAGTCTTTAAATTTTTCCTAAATAATTTTCTGTCCTTGTCAGTACTCCTCAAAGATGGAGGTAAAATATTCCAAAACTTTGGCGCTACTGCTTCAAAAGAGCGCACTCCATACGACTTTTTTCTGTGTTCATCCACACTGGGAATTTTCAATGTTCCTAGTAGACTTCGTAGGATACAATTTAGCACCTGGTTGAGAACAAATGTATATGCTTTACTCGTATGAGAGTTTCTCATTGACAACACAGGTCCCCTTCCATTGGAACATACTACAAAATTCTTCATCAAAGAAAGCATAACTTTGTTTTTCGTTTCGCTATATTAAATCTTTCTCGTATTTATTCTGACTTTTTGTTCAACCTTGTTCCTCTTTCTCTATTATATATATTTTAAATCAATTTCCAAAAACGTCCTTAAACACTTCTTGTTTAATACAGTGATCACTTTGTGAATGGAACTTGTTGCAGTTTAATACTCTTGTGTGTGAAAGACGCGTGAATATCTTTTCCCTATACTTTAGCTCAACGCTAGTGGCATATTTTATCATAAAAATCTCACCAACGACGTGATTTCAATATTGCTTCTATTTTTTCTTACCAATGTCTTGTAGTCAGTAAACATGAGTTAATAACTATTGAACTATATATACCTTGAAAAAATACAATTAACTCATTATTACAGTTGAGGTTTTCAATGTTAAAGCTTTGAAAGCGTAACTAAATAACTAAAAACATTAAAAAAGGAAACCTAAAGCTATTAACCGTGCTTATATTGTTTGTCCACTTTTAGTAAAAATATCCCATCCAAACCTATCCTATGTTTAACAAGCATAGATCATTTTGAAATATGTTCTTTGTACACTCTTTCTAGGTTCAAATTCATAAGAAATCAATTGGGATCGAACAAAAAATGAAATACTTCGCCAGCAATCATTCAGCACTGTCTAGGCTTGTCTTTATAGGAGGTAAGTTGGACCGTTTAAACTTACTCCTGTTAAAGGTTAGGTCTTTAGTATAATTTCGAGAATAATAAAAAAAAAAAAAAAAACATTTAAATATTTTCTCAAATCAAACCGTTGCAAAATATTATGTACTTTACAATTGAATAGCACTAACATAATTTGTAATATTCGTCTACATTAAATATTTTGCTAAATTTTGTATACACACAATTATTGTAAAAATTGGTATGAATTTATTTTAATGTTAAAAAGTATTCTGGGAAAATATAAATGTTTGAATTTAAATAAATATTTTATTATTATTGTCTATATCAATAACTCTTTTACCAAACAAATGTACTTGTTCCATGTTTAATATTTTATTCACCTGGATGATAAAATCCTATTTTAATTGTTTTAAATGTGTACTCTCTACAGATATATCAGCTGGTTATTTCGAATTCCAAAAAAAAAATGAAGATAGAGAAGTCATTTTGGTACATAGTTCGATGGTTAAAACCGTTCTTTTCACGGAACTGATCGATGGTCTTTCAGCTGGAGATAGAAATGTCGTAAGTTTAAACACATTTACACTTTTATCTCTGTTTGATGTGAACTATAGTCTCATTTTTGAGACCAGGGGTAGAAATTGATCAGACGTTGCACAATTAAAAATTCAATACATTTCAATCAACACAACTTATTATAGCATTGTGTCAAGGTAAGTATACAGACTTTTATAACATTAATTGGAGACACATGTTATACACATCTTATGATAATTATTCATTCGTTACAAATATAAGAAGTATATTATATGTTTCAACGTACACAATTTTCGCAATAGTAACTTTTGATTACTTGTCGCAACCGGATACATGGCAAAATTTTTAATTACCGTCAAATCAATCAGCTCTTTAAAATAAGGGAATAAGGAAGACAGAGAAGGTAAACATTTAAAAAGAGCTGGCCCCACTACAAATAAAGACCTATCAACTAAAACAAAACCAATAATACACTAATATATTTTTTTATATTCATATATATATATATATGTATATATATGCCCTTGGTTAGCAAAGTTGTTATAGCTAATGAAAAACCTATTAAGGAATATACGAAGTGTAAGTATTTTAAAACATAAAAAGCAATCTTTGTTGTAGATAATAAAGTGCAGCAAAATGAGTCAATTTTAAGGCTTAGAAGTAACAAAAAATAGTCAGGAATTGTAGGTTAAGCAAAGAATAGATTGTTTGGTCTATCCATTAAAACTCTTAGAATTTAGATATTCGTATTCTGAAAATTGACTTGCTTAATGTCATCGTTATAACTCCCTGCCTTTAAATCGCTTTTGATATACGCTTTTATTTTAAATTGCAACTATTTTACTTTGAAATTAGGCCATAGATGTAATTACTAAGACGACTTTGACATCATTTGCACGCGTTTCGGAGGAAAAACAGGAATTGTCTGTGTGAACTCAACGAACAGGATTAAAAAAATGCCAACCAAAAGAATGTTTTTTTTAAAATCCGGATGTCCTAGAGAATTCTGTCCCATGTACCTACTGCCAACGTTATGAACCATGTTGCAAATCCGATACAATCAACATGTAATCCCAAAGTACCCTAGCAATATTACATGGTTTTAAAATGTTGCAGAAAGGAGTCTCCTGTTGATTTAAGCTGAAAGGCAGTTTTAAGGCCCAGTAAGCTGTCTTTCCACTGTTCATTAAATTTGCGTGTTGAGTTTTTCTTTCGGTTTTTAAGACAAGATTAGGGAAAAGTCAGCAACGTTTTAAAAAAGTTCTCCAAGGTATTCTTGATTAACATTGATTAAGGTCAGATCATCAGCTGAATGGTAAAGGAAAGCAAAACTTCTTAAACTTGTGGTTGAAATACGTTTATAAACGTCCAAATCAAAAAATATAGCAACATATTTCTCTCCATTAATCTCAAATCTTAGCACGTTTCTTAAATAAGAAATACATTCCAAAACAGAAGCCAAAAGCACACGAATCGAATCATAGATCATAAACATGTGTTTTTGTTGGTCATTTTAGGGAAATTGTAAGCTAAAATAGATTTTTTTTTTTTTAGAATTAAAAAAAAAAAAACTTGTCAAGGAACCCCTAGAGTATAAAAACAATAACCAATCAAAATTTGAATTGAAATTAAAAATCCAATTTTTTTTTGTTTTGTCTGTCGTGAACAGTGATAACAATTTTATTTATTAAAATGTGTAATAATACTAACCTTAAAACGTCGTCAACAAAATTGTTAGGAACAAATATATTCAATTAATTTCGACATCAAAGAAAGTTCATTAAACAAAGCAATCAGTCCAGAACATAAACCAAAAACACAATTACAAAACAATCAGTAAAATAGCCATGTTTAGGCCCTTGGTCATTTTACACCAATGGAGAGTTTTTTTTTTTTTTTTTAAGTCAAATAGTATAACAGGAAGCAACAGGGAAATTTGAACTTATCTGACGTTAAAAAATAGTTAAACCGCTGATTTTTTCATTTTAATTTATTTAATATTAGTGTTTTTAAATTTATAAATAATGTTGCAAACTTTACAATCCATTCGCCACAACTGTGGAACATTTATTTTTGGAAAAGTGTTTCCCACCCTGGTTAAGATTGATTATTCTATCATGATTCATTTGACAAAGTACAGAAGAAATGTAATTTAACACTAAACTAAATTTTCTCATATAATGAGCAAAGATATGTTACGCACTAAGCACAGGAAAGACGATTATGTGTCTGCAGCAATAACACATTACAAACGTTCATGGCTGACCTAGCCGCATCGCAAAATTAGGAATTTAAAATCCTTTATATTAACTCAGCTTTTGTTAATGGCTGCCTGGCTGACAAAATTTACGTACGGTTAATGGACCCATTTTCCGTCAGCCTATAGAGCTGAAACTTTGCATATATACTTCATGCCAATGACAAAACATTCTGTCAAATGTTCAGCCCCAATCCTCAAAAATCAGTCTTTTTGGTTTTTCAAGGGAAAATGAAGAAGATATGAATATTAATTTAAATAATTCTTCTTTTTAAACTCAAGGCCACAGATGAATCATCAGAAGTAAAAAACCTGACTTCTAGACTTAAAGAAAGTTGGTCGTTTCTTGTCACATTAACTGGAAATAAACTTCAAATTGAACGCACGACTCCGGAAGGGTGGATAACTCTAAATTTGATCATTACAAGCGATATCCCTGTGGATAATGCAAATACAAATTCTCAGTATCCAACAATAAGCAGTAGTGGTGCAAGTGAAGCCGATGACGTTATGAGAAAAGCATTAACATGCATTCTATTGATGAAATCATACATGAAGAAGCTTTTTAGTAAAGTGAAGACAAAATCACAGGAGGAAAATCCGAAGGAGGTATTTAAATAATACGTTTAATTATATCTTCTCAAAAATACTTGCATTATAATTAAAATTATTGAATTTTGAAACGGTAAAATTGCTCTGGCAAGAATAATAAATACAATTCATTAAATCTCGTTTATTTTAATCATCTTCCATTTACAAATTTTGTTTTGTAAGTTTAAAAAAAGAGTACAAAGAAATGTTCATTTCTATGATGTTAATACGAAAATCTACTAAAATACATATTTGTGAATCAAACTATGTATTAATAACCGATAAACTCCTGATTCATACAGTCTTTGGGGATTCTTATGAAATAATTTGTGCAAGTTTTAATGCCTAGGTATAATTGCATGTAACGAGCTTACTATCATACAGTTGAAATGATAATAGCAGCTATTCATAAATTGCGTAACACATTTCAATTCTTTTTATAAAACAAACAACAAAACATAAAGTTATGTTTATAAAAAATATAGATTATTTAAAGGCTTATATCATGAAGTATTTTCCAATTTTACGCAGATGTATCCATATGATAAATGTAAACGAGCTAAAAACGTATTCACATTACACAAACCCATTATCTTTGAGAATCTTAATTATT
This sequence comes from Omphiscola glabra, assembly GCA_964017045.1. Lineage (NCBI taxonomy): Eukaryota > Metazoa > Mollusca > Gastropoda > Lymnaeidae > Omphiscola > Omphiscola glabra. The sequence goes on along the minus strand of OZ024811.1, from coordinate 11,067,774 downwards.
GCAGCTAGATGTAATTCTATTGTACTTATTTTGCAGTGTGTTAAAACGATGTTTGATGACTTTCAAAGAATTTCTGCACAAATAATCACCATGCAAGCCATGCTGACCAAGGACTTCCTTTTCTCATACAAAGTTCTTGTGAATACGTTAGAAAAGATAACAGCATCCTTAAAATCAGGCAAGTGTTCAGCTCCTTTTTCTGATGATTTGTTTACAACTACTGAGGAAGAGTTGTTGTGTGAGAATCTAGGTGTTTTGCCAAATTTAGCTCAATCCCTTCAATGTTTGGATGAAGATGATAAAAATCACCAACCTGTTTCTTATTATATTGAAAAATGGTTTATTAACTGCTTTTATGGTCGTCCAAATATTTCCAAAGAATTTCCAAGTAATGTAACTGGTATTGACCTAGAGAAAGCATTGGTAGCTATGGATTTTTCAGATGAGGCGGCAAGCGCGATTGTGTCCAGCATTGACATTGATTTTCATGGAACTCAGACATTAATGTATTGGGCTTTAAAGAACACAAATCACATGCTCTCCTCGCATATAATGTTGAAAAAAGATGCATATGATCCTTATCAGCCTGATAGGGTAAATGAGTGGTTTAAAGAAGACATAGTTCGTCCTTCAAAATGTGAACCTCGTATTAATCAAACTTTACGAAAATCAATATTCATGATCAATGTTAAAGATACTGAAGAGAAATTGACATTTAAAGAAGAGGACATCATAAAACAATGTCAACCTGGAACTGAGCTTTGGTATCATGGAACAAATACATATGACGCCGCTCATTCAATTCTTACAGAAGGCATACAACTAAAAGAGGGCCGCAGTAGACAGGATTTTTCAGATACAAATGGTTTCTATGTGTCTAATAACTTCAAAGCAGCTAAGAAATTCGCTCAGAGATGCAGTACATATGGATATGCAGTCGTTGTTTTCAAAATGAACATTGAATCCTCTGATTGGATAGTATTGGATTTAGCAAATGACAACGTCACTTGGAGAAAGGTTGTACGATATCATCGTTTGGGTGTCGAGATGGAGCGCGTTGATATTCCTGATGATTTTGATGCAAAATGTGATGAGCCAGTTATGGAAACTATTGAAGTAGATGAGTTAGATTGTATCAAAGGTTACATTTGTTCAGATCCACATAAGTTAGATGAAAGTGAGCTACCTGTTATTAAAATAGATCACGTCCCCATACAACAAGTTTGTGTTAAGACGCCTGTTTTAGCTAAAAATTTTGGATCATTGGGAAATATTTGCGCAATAATTTGGTTTCCATGAAAATAAAAAGATCAGAAGTAAACACTTCTAAACATAATTTAAAATTAGTACACCAGTATAGTGATTGTGCATAGAATGCACTCAATACATGTTATGTGTTTTTGGAGTGTTCACATTTTGTATGAGTGAAATTAATATAAAACAAACAATTATAACTCATCATGTCGATAAACAAAGTGGAATAAAGAGAGACTTTCAATATTCATAAATGTATTAGAGTTTAATTATACAGATAGGGAAACATAAATCATTTTCAGTTTGTCACTTTGTTTTTCTCTTTTCACATAATGTATTACTCAATTTTGGGAGATTATCTAAATGTACACAATCTCTGATAAATTCCTAAATTAAGACGTTGCCATTGATCAACACATTTGTTAAATTCACTGTTAAAAGTTATGCTATCTATATTCCTTTCAATGCATATGTATTAATAGGAAAATGTATGAATGATAATGTTCGGGGGTTTTTTATTTATTTATTTTTTTGTTAACAATTAATTGGATATTTACACTTTTGACATTCGAAATTACAAATAATAAGTGACAGTAATATATATTACTTCAAAGAGAATTTTAAGTATTGTAGATAGGGCTTTTTTTCTAGTTTCAATTAAAAAGAAATGAATATATAACGTACAATATATACATACAAATATATATATGTATTACATTTAAAAAGAACGTCTTTATAACAGTATAATTTGAAACTTTGTGTGGTTATAAATGATTGGTTTTTTATCATTGTATGATTATCTGGTGCACACACAGCTCTATGATGACGACATAAAAACACTACAGTAAGAGAAGGTAAACAAAGTTGTATCGTTTTTTTCGGTTTCTATTAACCCTTCATCTCCCAAATAATGTTTTTAAATTTGTGTTTGTTTCCGTTGTAAACTTATTGCCATTTGGAGTCACCGGAACAGAAAAACTATGTAATCATGTTTCGTTTTGTTGACGAATATGTTTTACATCATTCAACACAAAATGAGAACCAAGTGGCAGATCTGTTGCATTTGTTTCCTTTCCACAATACAATGAGAAGCTGTAACAGTATCCATTGCTGGAGCATATGGCCCAATATGTATAGCCAAATCTGATGGTCTTTCAATTTATAAATTGTTTTAGGCTATTTCTCCCATAATATTTCACGATCATCTCATCAATGCTGATATTGGGTGTAAAATAGACACATTTAAGGAAAGTATCATTCAAAGTTCAAACCACGCTGAACATTGAAAGATCGGTCACCTGTGTTGCTGTGTGCAATAGATGATCGGTCACCTGTGTTGCTGTGTGCAGTAGATGATCGGTCACCTGTGTTGCTGTCTTCAGTAGATGATCGGTCACCTGTGTTGCTGTCTACAGTAGATGATCGGTCACCTATGTTGCTGTCTGCAGTAGATGATCGGTCACCTATGTTGCTGTATGCAGTAGCCGATCGTTCACCTGTTGCTGTCTGCAGTAGAATTGTCCATGAAATGATTATTGCACTTTATTTTCTGAAATTGGTTTCGGGACATAGCATTTTTGACAATAGGCACGTCGAATTCTTCTGCCTTAATCCAATAGTTTGCCTCTGACGGGACATTATGGTATCAAGCTAGAATCAAAATTCCAAGCAATGCATTCACATCTTCACCTGATGTATGAAATTCATGATTGTTCCTAAAATTAGTTGCAAATTGAATTTAAAAATTACGTCATATATTTCTGTTGAAAAGAACTCCTCTTAGTTTAATGATTAAATTTACACGTCTGTAAAATGGTTTTGTTTATATATATAATTTGTATCCATATAAAAATTTCCACAATCTCATTCTTACCCTTTTTAATTCTGTTTTACAATATATATATATATATATTTTTTTTTTAAATTTAAATTATAATAATTATGTTACTCTGATATGCCCACCTTTTATCCTCAACCCTGAAAGTTTTATTTGGAAAAAGAAAAAAAATACGATGTCTTTAGTTTCAAAGAAAATTGTATCCTTAATGTTTACTTTACTAACGCCACTGAGGTTTCGATATACTTCAGTAAATGTGTCTAAAATGTGTCAGCGCTATTAAACTACATTATTCTACATTATCGGTACGGTAAAACGTTTTAATTTATTTTTAAATAAAGTATAAAACATCCAGATATTCACATGAAAAAGAACACATCCTCTTTTATCCCACTGAAAATTATTTACTGTACAAAGTTAAATATCCGGTACATTGTTTCTTTAGTCTTAATACTATGCATATACACATTTCTAGCTACATTTTGATATACCGTATTGTTATACCCATTAAATGCCCATTAAATTTAGTGGCGTATTTTGTGCTGCCTGGGCCAAATTAAAAAGAAAGTCGCAGCTTCTTTACGCACAGTGAAATAATTTATTAAGTTTATTTAGCAACCCCATCAATAACGCTATCGTTTAACCAACCAGTAAACTAAATTAATATACTAATGTCTCAGAAATGTTTAACCTCGAAATGTATTACATTCACTTTTCAAAAATATTTCATCGTTTATTAATGCTCCGTCAGAGAATAAAGTTATCCTTTTTTAAAAAAATTAAAATCCACACCAAGGATGAATCTGTAATCGAGTTTGGATATACCCTAAAAATGTCCACCGATTTTTCAAACAGATTTTATCTTCCTTAAACTTAAAACGTATAAAACAAAATGATAAATTATATATTGCAATTTAACTTATCTTTATAATAACTTTCTTCAAGTTTAAAATATATTGCTGGTTCAGCATTTTGCTAATTTAAATATTGTTAACATGTTCCACTTTTGACATTAAGAAATTTAATGAATTGCAAATATTTTGGAGTGAGAAAAGAAAAACGAATAAATGTTATAGATTCAAAGCTTTAATTTAAATAGTGCATAGTGTGCTAAAAAATAGTAATCATTTTTAAATAGAAAATTATCTTATTTTTTTAAGAAAGAAAAAAAAAGAAGAAAAATATTTTCCATGTGGTTTAACTAGAGGACATTTAATAATGGTGATTTGCGGGTCATTTTAGCTATTACCATAACATTCATTTAGGATTAATCATAAATCTAAAAGTAAGGACACATCATCTTAATTCAAATCAATAAAATAATGAGGTTAAAAAGCAAATTTACAATTAAATATAAAGTATAGTTACAATAGTGTGAAACTTTTACAAAATACAATCTCACATTGAGACTAACAGAATAATCTTAAAATTATATTATATTTACCTTTCACTGAATAATATTAACTATATATAGCCCACCAAACATTGGCGACAGCAATGCGTGAACTTCCCATCTATTAAAGTTACTTTACAAAACATGAACTCAAGTAATACAGATTTAAGAATCCCAATTTTTGCTACACCCCTTTTCCCACATGATACGTCACTGCACACTTCTTATTTTACGCCCATCTGATGTCCCAAACACTTTTAAAACTAATATTTTTATATCATACTTAAACTCAGACAATTTCATTTTTCGAAAAGAAAATATTACGCGCCAAAAGTTCTGTAAAAAAAATAGATCATTTAGCGTAGTTATAAGGAATTATATTTTACGCGCTATTGAACTTATTATAGAAGCAGTAAATTTGGACGCCATCCACGAGTCATACCAGAAGCGTAATATATATAAAAGATATACACATTTAGTATTGTGTCAATCTTCTTTTATTAAGCACTTTTGCAATCAATGTAAATTTACACATGTATTTAGATTTACATTTTAATTGTCTTTAAAGTTTATTAGCAGTTGCTTTTTATTCCTGAATATATTTACCTCAAAATATTGAACTCCTTAGGTTCTTTAGTAGTACCGGTAGTTAAATGTTCTGATTTCTATTGTGGACTTAATTAAATTGTTCATTGTTATGTTTTGTATTTTGTAGTATTTTATGATATTGTGTTCTAAATAAAAGCCAATATCAGTTTTTGGATGAATAAAATGTTCATTTCATATCATGTGAAACAAACTATGAAATACTGCTATCATTAACAAACTGTTTGATTGTGAATTTGTATTCCTATTTAAATGTGAAAATTTAAATTTAATAAGATATCATATGTATTAAATATCATTGCAATTACTACAATATTTCTACAATTATATTGATAAAAACATATAAATCCTTTGAAGTAATAAAAATACTTCTTTTTAATCTTTTATATTAAATTATATTGAACTTCGCATTTGTTACTTTTTGATTAAAGTCTCAGTCATATTTTATTTCCAACAATGTGGTCAGGGGTGTTTATTTGTATGTATGTATGTTTTTATGTATGTATGTATTTATGTATGTTTGTATGTATGTATGTATGTATGTTTGTATGTATGTGTGTTTGTATGTATGTATGTATTTAAGTAGGTATGTATGTATATATGTATGTATGTATTTAAGTAGGTATGTATGTATATATGTATGTATTTATGTATGTATGTTATGTATATATTTGTGTATGTTTGTTTGTATGTGTGTATATAGGTTAAAGGTGGTGTTTGTTATTAGAAGGTCGTGTTCAGCACAGGTCTCACATCAGGGATCGTCAGGTTACTGATGTTTAGGGGTTTCGGATTTTTGGTGGCCAGAGGTCGTCTCTCAGGTTGGATGTGAATTTTCATCTTTGAGACGATGAGGCGGTGATCCGTCCAGCATTCTGCGCCGCACATGGCCTTAGTCACTCTCGCATTCGGCCGGCCCCTATTTCGTACGATGACATAATCTATTAGGTGCACAGTTTGTAATTTGTGTGTGACATAATAAGTTGCTTTCAAAATTATTTCAACTATTTTACAATAATCCGTTTATTGCTGGGGCTCTAAATTCATTTTTTTACAAATTATATGAGCTATATAAATATAATTTCAAACAGAGCTATCGCACCAAGTTTGTGGACTAAATTTTGAAATCATTTGCTTCTCACCTGGACAGCTGTATGTTGCCTTCTCAAACGTCTAAAAGCCTTCTAATTTATTCGTGTACGCACTAGAGGGAAAAACAAAATATATTTTCTATGCAAAAAGTTATTCAAAAATAAATAATTAAAGCGAAAACACTTTCTTTCTTTGAGTGGCATTAAAAAGAATGCCGGGCTTTTGCTAGTTGAAAAAAAAAATTAAATTAATTTCTTCCAAATAAACACGCAAATGACGTTATAGCGCGAGTGACCTATTGAGCCAAAGCTTTCAGTTTGACAAAACTGATAATGTGTTTTCCCATTCATATAACTAAAATTAACAAATATAATGTATTGCTTTTTAAATCCTCGTGTGGAGTTTCTGATCTCCCATCAAGCGCCTCCCCAGGTGGCGGATAGGGGAATGCCCACCAGATATGGTAGGTACTGGGGAAATCAAATACCCAGGGTGGACCAAAATCAGAGCCTGCTGCCTTGCAGGGAGTGGACGAAACCAAAAAGGCTAGGGTACCCTTCCCAAAATTAAGGGCAGCTCTCCGGAGAGTTGCGAGGGGCATCCCCCCAGACGGTTGTGCGCAGGGCTAACAACTCTGCTGCGTAAATACTCTTTGTTACAAAAACGCAGACAAGAGCAACAAAAGACTTTACGGTCCTGGGAGAAGATAGATTCCCAGCCGCGGAATGTATGACGCCAAGTAGTGAAAGCCAGAATCTGGAAACTACTAGGCCGACGACCATCATCTCCACCAGGACCACCTCCGCCATTGAAACATGGAATGTACGCACCATGTATGAGACAGGAAAGACTGCACAAGTAGCCGCTGAGATGAGGAACTATAACCTCGCCATACTAGGAATCAGCGAGGCAAGATGGATCGGGTGCGGACAGAAGAGACTAGCCTCAGGAGAGATGCTGTTATTCTCAGGACACGAGGGTGACGATGCACCACACACTCTGGGCGTGGCCCTGATGATATCCAGGGCAGCCCAAGGAGCACTCATTGGATGGGAGGCGCATGGGCCTAGAATACTCACAGCAACCTTTCGGACCAAAAAACACAGAATCAATTTGGATGTTATCCAGTGCTACGCACCAACAAACGAAAGTGAGGAGGAAGACAAAGATGAATTCTATAACAGATTGCTTACCATTACCCAGGGTCGCCCTAGGCGAAACATTGTCATCCTCATGGGAGATCTCAATGCCAAGATCGGCAGTGACAACACGGGCTACGAAGAAGCCATGGGGCGACAGGGGATAGGAGAAATGAATGATAACGGAGAAAGATTTGCCGACCTATGTGCCACAACAAATCTAGTCATAGGCGGGAGCTTATTCCAACACAGGAGGATACACAAGGCCACATGGGTTTCACCGGACCTCCAAACGATGAACCAAATAGATCATGTGTGTATTGGAAAAAAATTCAGGCGATCTCTCCAAGATGTACGTGTCAGAAGAGGAGCTGACGTTGCCTAAGACCACCATCTTCTAGTGGCCCGGCTGAGACTAAAACTGAAAAGGCACTACACTGAGCAGACATCATATAGGTTGCGCTACAACACCCCCCTCTTGAAAGATAAGGCCAAACAGGAAGAGTTCAGGATCACTCTGTTCAACAAGTTCCAAGTCCTACAGGAACTGCTAGGAGACGAGACTATCGATGGGAAGTGGAAGGATTAAAGAAAGCAGTCAAATCAACATGTCAGGAAGTGTTGGGAAACAGGAAACATACACACAAAGAATAGATAACAGCAGATACATTGAAAGTGATAGAAGAGAGAAAAGGGAAGAAGGCAGAAATTAACAACAGCCGTACACGAGCGCAGAAAGTTAGGTTCCAAAAGGAGTACTCAGAGGCAAATAAGAAAGTAAAGAAAAGCGCTAAGATGGACAAAAGGAACTTTGTAGACATGCTTGCCAAAGAAGCGGAAGAAGCAGCCTACCAAGGAAATATGCGGGAATTGTTCGCTACCATCAAGAAGTTGTCTGGAAAGTTCAGGAAGCCAGAGAGACCAGTGAAGGACAAAGATGGTAAGAGCATACCAAACGAGGAGCAACAGAGAGGCAGATGGAAAGAACACTTTGAGGAACTTCTAAACAGGCCAGAGCCAAGTAACCCACCAGATATTCAGCCAGCTGACAGTGACCTGGCTATTGACTGCAACGCACCCACCAAGGAAGAGATCCGTATTGCCATCAAACAACTTAAAAATGGCAAGGCTGCAGGACCGGATGGCATCCCAGCAGAGGCACTGAAGGCTGACGTGCACACCAGTCTAGAGATGCTTCACCCACTGTTCTTGAAGATCTGGTAGGAGGAACAGGTACCTTCGGAGTGGAAGGAGGGATACCTCATTAAAATCCCAAAAAAGGGGGACTTAAGCTCCTGCTCCAACTATAGAGGGATCACCTTACTGTCCATCCCAGGCAAGGTTTTCAACCGCGTACTACTCAACAGAATGAAAGAAACTGTTCACCCCCTGCTGTGGGACCAACAGGCTGGCTTCCGGACCAACAGATCCTGTACTGACCAAATTGCAACACTGCGCATCATCCTAGAGCAATCCCTGGAATGGAACTCACCCCTCTACATCAACTTCGTTGACTACGAGAAAGCCTTTGACAGTGTGGATAGGCAAACCCTCTGGAGACTGTTGAGACATTATGGAGTCCCGCGAAAAATCACGGACTTGATCAGAAACTCTTACGAGGGGATGACCTGCCGAGTGGTCCACGGACAACAAGTGACGGATACTTTCCAGGTGAAGACTGGTGTGAGGCAGGGATGTTTGCTTTCGCCTTTCCTGTTCCTATTGGCCATTGACTGGGTGATGAAAACTTCCACACAGCAGAAGCGGAATGGTATTCAATGGACCTTGTGGGACCAGCTTGATGACCTCGATTTTGCTGACGATCTTGCCCTTCTCTCCCATACCCAACAAAAGATGCAGGAGAAGTCCAGAAATATTGCAGACACATCTGCACGTATTGGTCTTAATATTCACAAGGGGAAGAGCAAGGTCCTCAAGGTCAATGCCGCTACCAATCAGAACCCATCAGGCTCAAAGAGGAAGCGCTCGAAGAGGTAGAGAGCTTTGTCTACCTTGGCAGCATCGTGGACAAGCAAGGTGGGACAGATGCTGACATCAAAATAAGGGTAGGAAAGGCACGGGCAGCCTTCCAACAACTCAAGTATGTCTGGGCCTCCAAACACCTAAATACCAAACTGAAGATCAGAACCTTCAACACAATGGTGAAACCGGTTCTACTGTATGGTGCAGAAACATGGAGAAAACTGCTGGGAATATGAAGAGAATCCAGTCCTTAATCAATAACTCCTTAAGAAGGATTATCGGGATTCATTGGCCCGACAGAATCAGCAACCAGAAACTGTGGCAGCAGACAAAGCAAGAACCTGTAGAACAAGAGATCCTCCAGAGAAGATGGAGATGGATTGGCCATACGCTCAGGAAACCTGCCTCCAGCATAACTAGACAAGCCTTGAATTGGAACCCTCAAGGAAAACGGAAAAGAGGCAGGCCTAGGAACACTTGGCGCCGTGAAGTGGAGGCGGATACCAAGAAACTTGGCCACACTTGGGGGAGGCTGGAGAGATTGGCTCAGGATCGTGATGCCTGGAGGGCTCTTGTAGGCGGCCTATGTCCTGATCACAGACGTCGATGAAGATCGGCTGCTGTTCCACGAGGACGAAAAGGCGAAAGAAGAAGAAGAAGCTTTTTAAATCATATATATATATAAGTGAACATTTCTTTGTGGGTTTGTTTTGTGGATTTGTTGCACAAAGACATTTACATAGATTGATTGATCTTTAGCTAACTTGCCACATATATCCATCATTTTCCGGTAGAAAGGCAGCGGTTGTCAACCTGTGGGTCCCGACCCCTTTGTGGGTCGAACGACCCTATCACGGGTTGCCAAGATCATCGGGAAACACATATACTTTACAGTAATGAAGTAGCAACGAAAATAATTTTGTTGTTGGGGGTCGCCACAACGCTAGGAACGGAATTAAGGGGTCGCGGTATTAGAAAGGTTGAGAACCGCTGTCTTAAGGTGTAATGAATACTTTATAACATTCCGTTTGGAGACGGGGGCCTGAATTCTTTTGTTTTTCTTATATAAGCTATATAAATAAAATGACCAACAAACACTCCTACGTGAATTTATGGATCTTGATCAAACCTAGCACACTTACACTTGAATATCCATATTCAAATACCGAAGGGTATTGAAGTCATAATATACAGTACCTTGGTGACTTGGGCCACATGTCAATTTTCCCTTTGTTAGCTAATAAATAGCAATAGTCTTAGACAACACTATAGGCTTCTATGTGAATTGATGGATATAGGCCTAGCTTAGTAGCAACATCCTTTATAGTCTTCATCTAAATATTGGAGGATTTTAAAATTAAAATAACCAATCTAGAATTTTCCAGAAATTTGTCCATAATTGTAAAAAGCTATATCTATGGCATTTTTAAATAGATTGTAATGAGATAAATTTTAAATTTTAACTCCATACGTTATCTGAATGATTTTTATAGCCCCCCCCCCTTCCCCCCTTTTCCCCCCAAATCCCATGCAAAATAATTCAGTTACTAATAATTACTTTGAAAATTATTGTTTACACGTTTCGAAAAGGATATTACATTTAATCTAGAATGTTCCAGAGAAGCCCAGTGTTTCTTTCAGAAATTTTCCCCCGGGGGGGGGGGGGCACTTTTGATGTTCGGGGGGGCAGTGCCAGTTGTCAGTGGCCAGAGGCATAGCTAAGGGGTGGCAGATGGGACATATGTCCCCGGGCGCCAGACTAGTGGGGGCATCTAATGGGCTATAGTGTTAATGGATAAAAATAATAGGTTTCAGTTTAGCGGGGCGGGGGGCGTAAAAATGAATCTTGTCCCCTGTCATCAAAGACTCACGTCAGTGACGTAGAAGTGGGGGAAGGGGGGCGAACATCCCAGGTGTCATTTTTTCTTTAGATAGAGCGGCGGGATTTTCGAAAATCTGCAGAGTTTCTATCGAGAAAGGTAGCGGGGCAAAAAAGTTAACCCACCTAGAGTGGCGCTAACACTAGGCACGGCTGGGAAGTGTATATATCAGCACCAAATTTGTCTGTCATGGCAAGTAATTTTTATCGGGAAGTAGGGCAGCAGAAAATGTGTGATTATTTAACAATCAAGAGGTGCATTTTGGAGTATACATGATTCGAATGTTTTTTATAAGACTTTCATTGATCGGGAAAATAATTTTTCAAGCGTCAGGGGAGGCATTATGGCGCTCAGTGCCATACATAAAACTAAATTCATTCTGGTTGTGGTGCGCCGAAGAAAATCATTTGACACAAGATTAGATTCAAACCGTTAGTCACATTGGCGCACTGGGGATTGTGTGGTGCATTCTTTGGGGGGGGGGGGGCGCACCAGTTGGGATGTGGGATTTTGGTGCAGGGGCTCGCAGCTGTTCGTTTGTATTGTGTCCTTAAATGTAAGGATTAAGTTAGTGTGGGTTATCTCATTTAAGGATAAAACCTAAGCATCGTAGACAATAACAAATAGGGAGGTTTTGATTTACAATATTTAACTAAATATATATATTTATTTTGAAAAAAAAATAAGTTATAGTTTTTGATAATGTCCATAATATTAAAAATAAAAAAAAAAATTTCTTAAAGTTATAGTAAATAACCTTTCTGCCAAACGTTTTTTTAAAATTACTTTTTCATCACAAAAACTAAAATTAATATAACTGAGAAGTTTCTTAGTTATATCCACAATAAGTGAATTAGTTATGTCCCTTGAAATTGAAAATAATATTTTTACATATTCACTCCTCTCCACCATTTTATATTAGTGTGGGGCGTGTTACATAACGATATTTGAGGTTAATTAAGAATTGTGTGAATAGCATGGCATCTGACATGACGAAATGAGATGTAAGTTAAGAATTATATGAATAGCAGAGCATGTAACATAAAAGGATATTTGAGGTGAATTAAGAATTGTGTGAATAGCACGGCATCTGACACGGTATTAAGAAGTGTTTGATGATAACGACGTGTAACATAACGATATTTGATGTAAAGTTAGAACTATGTGAATAGCCCAATTTTGTATATGAATGACAAGGACACGAATTGATCAATCGGAAGATAAACAAGGCGGTAATGGAAGAAGAGACATACTGTAATTTTCAAGTTGGTAGTTGTAAGGTTTAATCAAATGGATTATGCTAAATGCATCGAATGTAATGAGACTGTGCTGTAATCAAATAATATTCATCAATGTGAAACGTATTCTATAATGTGTACATTGTCAATAAATGATATGTGGAGATAGGATTTCAGCTATTGTATAGAATGAGTAGTGTGTGTGTGATATGTGGAGATAGGATTTCAGCTAGTGTATATAATGAGTAGTGTGTGTGTGATATGTGGAGATAGGATTTCAGCTAGTATATATAATGAGTAGTGTGTGTGATATGTGGAGATAGGATTTCAGCTAGTATATATAATGAGTAGTGTGTGTGATATGTGGAGATAGGATTTCTGCTAGTATATAGAATGAGTAGTGTGTGTGATATGTGGAGATAGGATTTCAGCTAGTATATAGAATGAGTAGTGTGTGTAATATGTGGAGATAGGATTTCTGCTAGTATATAGAATGAGTAGTGTGTGTGATATGTGGAGATAGGATTTCAGCTAGTATATAGAATGAGTAGTGTGTGTGATATGTGGAGATAGGATTTCAGCTAGTATATAGAATGAGTAGTGTGTGTGATATGTGGAGATAGGATTTCTGCTAGTATATAGAATGAGTAGTGTGTGTGATATGTGGAGATAGGATTTCAGCTAGTGTATACAATGAGTAGTGTGTGTGATATGTGGAGATAGGATTTCTGCTAGTATATAGAATGAGTAGTGTGTGTGATATGTGGAGATAGGATTTCAGCTAGTATATATAATGAGTAGTGTGTGTGATATGTGGAGATAGGATTTCTGCTAGTATATAGAATGAGTAGTGTGTGTGATATGTGGAGATAGGATTTCAGCTAGTATATAGAATGAGTAGTGTGTGTAATATGTGGAGATAGGATTTCTGCTAGTATATAGAATGAGTAGTGTGTGTGATATGTGGAGATAGGATTTCAGCTAGTATATAGAATGAGTAGTGTGTGTGATATGTGGAGATAGGATTTCTGCTAGTATATAGAATGAGTAGTGTGTGTGATATGTGGAGATAGGATTTCAGCTAGTATATAGAATGAGTAGTGTGTGTGATATGTGGAGATAGGATTTCAGCTAGTATATAGAATGAGTAGTGTGTGTGATATGTGGAGATAGGATTTCAGCTAGTATATAGAATGAGTAGTGTGTGTGATATGTGGAGATAGGATTTCAGCTAGTATATAGAATGAGTAGTGTGTGTGATATGTGGAGATAGGATTTCAGCTAGTATATAGAATGAGTAGTGTGTGTGATATGTGGAGATAGGATTTCAGCTAGTATATAGAATGAGTAGTGTGTGTGATATGTGGAGATAGGATTTCAGCTAGTATATAGAATGAGTAGTGTGTGTGATATGTGGAGATAGGATTTCAGCTAGTATATAGAATGAGTAGTGTGTGTGATATGTGGAGATAGGATTTCAGCTAGTATATAGAATGAGTAGTGTGTGTGATATGTGGAGATAGGATTTCTGCTAGTATATAGAATGAGTAGTGTGTGTGATATGTGGAGATAGGATTTCAGCTAGTATATAGAATGAGTAGTGTGTGTGATATGTGGAGATAGGATTTCAGCTAGTATATAGAATGAGTAGTGTGTGTGATATGTGGAGATAGGATTTCAGCTAGTATATAGAATGAGTAGTGTGTGTGATATGTGGAGATAGGATTTCAGCTAGTATATAGAATGAGTAGTGTGTGTGATATGTGGAGATAGGATTTCAGCTAGTATATAGAATGAGTAGTGTGTGTGATATGTGGAGATAGGATTTCAGCTAGTATATAGAATGAGTAGTGTGTGTGATATGTGGAGATAGGATTTCAGCTAGTATATAGAATGAGTAGTGTGTGTGATATGTGGAGATAGGATTTCAGCTAGTATATAGAATGAGTAGTGTGTGTGATATGTGGAGATAGGATTTCAGCTAGTATATAGAATGAGTAGTGTGTGTGATATGTGGAGATAGGATTTCTGCTAGTATATAGAATGAGTAGTGTGTGTGATATGTGGAGATAGGATTTCAGCTAGTATATAGAATGAGTAGTGTGTGTGATATGTGGAGATAGGATTTCTGCTAGTATATAGAATGAGTAGTGTGTGTGATATGTGGAGATAGGATTTCAGCTAGTATATAGAATGAGTAGTGTGTGTGATATGTGGAGATAGGATTTCAGCTAGTATATAGAATGAGTAGTGTGTGTGATATGTGGAGATAGGATTTCAGCTAGTGTATACAATGAGTAGTGTGTGTGATATGTGGAGATAGGATTTCAGCTAGTATATAGAATGAGTAGTGTGTGTGATATGTGGAGATAGGATTTCAGCTAGTGTATAGAATGAGTAGTGTGTGTGATATGTGGAGATAGGATTTCAGCTAGTATATAGAATGAGTAGTGTGTGTGATATGTGGAGATAGGATTTCAGCTAGTATATAGAATGAGTAGTGTGTGTGATATGTGGAGATAGGATTTCAGCTAGTATATACAATGAGTAGTGTGTGTGATATGTGGAGATTGGATTTCTGCTAGTATATAGAATGAGTAATGTGTGTGATATGTGGAGATAGGATTTCTGCTAGTATATAGAATGAGTAATGTGTGTGATATGTGGAGATAGGATTTCTGCTAGTATATAGAATGAGTAATGTGTGTGATATGTGGAGATAGGATTTCTGCTAGTATATAGAATGAGTAATGTGTGTGATATGTGGAGATAGGATTTCTGCTAGTATATAGAATGAGTAATGTGTGTGATATGTGGAGATTGGATTTCTGCTATTATATAAATTGAGTAATGTGTGTGATATGTGGAGATAGGATTTCTGCTAGTATATAGAATGAGTAATGTGTGTGATATGTGGAGATAGGATTTCAGCTAGTATATAGAATGAGTAATGTGTGTGATATGTGGAGATAGGATTTCAGCTAGTATATACAATGAGTAATGTGTGTGATATGTGGAGATAGGATTTCAGCTAGTATATACAATGAGTAATGTGTGTGATATGTGGAGATAGGATTTCAGCTATTATATAAATTGAGTAATGTGTGTGATATGTGGAGATAGGATTTCAGCTATTGTATAGAATGAGTAGTGTGTGTGATATGTGGAGATTGGATTTCAGCTATTATATAAATTGAGTAGTGTGTGTGATATGTGGAGATAGGATTTCTGCTAGTGTATACAATGAGTAGTGTGTGTGATATGTGGAGATTGGATTTCAGCTATTATATAAATTGAGTAGTGTGTGTGATATGTGGAGATAGGATTTCTGCTAGTGTATACAATGAGTAGTGTGTGTGATATGTGGAGATAGGATTTCAGCTATTATATAAATTGAGTAGTGTGTGTGATATGTGGAGATTGGATTTCAGCTATTATATAAATTGAGTAGTGTGTGTGATATGTGGAGATAGGATTTCTGCTATTATATAAATTGAGTAATGTGTGTGATATGTGGAGATTGGATTTCAGCTATTATATAAATTGAGTAATGTGTGTGATATGTGGAGATAGGATTTCAGCTATTATATAAATTGAGTAGTGTGTGTGATATGTGGAGATTGGATTTCAGCTATTATATAAATTGAGTAATGTGTGTGATATGTGGAGATAGGATTTCAGCTATTATATAAATTGAGTAGTGTGTGTGATATGTGGAGATTGGATTTCAGCTATTATATAAATTGAGTAATGTGTGTGATATGTGGAGATAGGATTTCAGCTATTATATAAATTGAGTAGTGTGTGTGATATGTGGAGATTGGATTTCAGCTATTATATAAATTGAGTAATGTGTGTGATATGTGGAGATAGGATTTCTGCTAGTGTATACAATGAGTAGTGTGTGTGATATGTGGAGATTGGATTTCAGCTATTATATAAATTGAGTAGTGTGTGTGATATGTGGAGATAGGATTTCTGCTATTGTATACAATGAGTAGTGTGTGTGATATGTGGAGATAGGATTTCAGCTATTATATAAATTGAGTAGTGTGTGTGATATGTGGAGATAGGATTTCAGCTAGTGTATACAATGAGTAGTGTGTGTGATATGTGGAGATAGGATTTCAGCTAGTGTATACAATGAGTAGTGTGTGTGATATGTGGAGATAGGATTTCAGCTATTATATAAATTGAGTAGTGTGTGTGATATGTGGAGATAGGATTTCAGCTAGTGTATACAATGAGTAGTGTGTGTGATATGTGGAGATAGGATTTCAGCTAGTGTATACAATGAGTAGTGTGTGTGATATGTGGAGATAGGATTTCAGCTAGTATATAGAATGAGTAGTGTGTGTGATATGTGGAGATAGGATTTCAGCTAGTATATATAATGAGTAGTGTGTGTGATATGTGGAGATAGGATTTCAGCTAGTATATACAATGAGTAGTGTGTGTGATATGTGGAGATAGGATTTCTGCTATTATATATAATGAGTAGTGTGTGTGATATGTGGAGATAGGATTTCTGCTATTATATATAATGAGTAGTGTGTGTGATATGTGGAGATAGGATTTCTGCTATTATATATAATGAGTAGTGTGTGTGATATGTGGAGATAGGATTTCTGCTATTATATATAATGAGTAGTGTGTGTGATATGTGGAGATAGGATTTCTGCTATTATATATAATGAGTAGTGTGTGTGATATGTGGAGATAGGATTTCAGCTAGTATATACAATGAGTAGTGTGTGTGATATGTGGAGATAGGATTTCTGCTATTATATACAATGAGTAGTGTGTGTGATATGTGGAGATAGGATTTCAGCTAGTATATATAATGAGTAGTGTGTGTGATATGTGGAGATAGGATTTCAGCTAGTGTATACAATGAGTAGTGTGTGTGATATGTGGAGATAGGATTTCAGCTAGTGTATACAATGAGTAGTGTGTGTGATATGTGGAGATAGGATTTCAGCTAGTGTATACAATGAGTAGTGTGTGTGATATGTGGAGATTGGATTTCAGCTATTATATAAATTGAGTAGTGTGTGTGATATGTGGAGATAGGATTTCTGCTAGTGTATACAATGAGTAGTGTGTGTGATATGTGGAGATTGGATTTCAGCTATTATATAAATTGAGTAGTGTGTGTGATATGTGGAGATAGGATTTCTGCTAGTGTATACAATGAGTAGTGTGTGTGATATGTGGAGATAGGATTTCAGCTATTATATAAATTGAGTAGTGTGTGTGATATGTGGAGATTGGATTTCAGCTATTATATAAATTGAGTAGTGTGTGTGATATGTGGAGATAGGATTTCTGCTATTATATAAATTGAGTAATGTGTGTGATATGTGGAGATTGGATTTCAGCTATTATATAAATTGAGTAATGTGTGTGATATGTGGAGATAGGATTTCAGCTATTATATAAATTGAGTAGTGTGTGTGATATGTGGAGATTGGATTTCAGCTATTATATAAATTGAGTAATGTGTGTGATATGTGGAGATAGGATTTCAGCTATTATATAAATTGAGTAGTGTGTGTGATATGTGGAGATTGGATTTCAGCTATTATATAAATTGAGTAATGTGTGTGATATGTGGAGATAGGATTTCAGCTATTATATAAATTGAGTAGTGTGTGTGATATGTGGAGATTGGATTTCAGCTATTATATAAATTGAGTAATGTGTGTGATATGTGGAGATAGGATTTCTGCTAGTGTATACAATGAGTAGTGTGTGTGATATGTGGAGATTGGATTTCAGCTATTATATAAATTGAGTAGTGTGTGTGATATGTGGAGATAGGATTTCTGCTATTGTATACAATGAGTAGTGTGTGTGATATGTGGAGATAGGATTTCAGCTATTATATAAATTGAGTAGTGTGTGTGATATGTGGAGATAGGATTTCAGCTAGTGTATACAATGAGTAGTGTGTGTGATATGTGGAGATAGGATTTCAGCTAGTGTATACAATGAGTAGTGTGTGTGATATGTGGAGATAGGATTTCAGCTATTATATAAATTGAGTAGTGTGTGTGATATGTGGAGATAGGATTTCAGCTAGTGTATACAATGAGTAGTGTGTGTGATATGTGGAGATAGGATTTCAGCTAGTGTATACAATGAGTAGTGTGTGTGATATGTGGAGATAGGATTTCAGCTAGTATATAGAATGAGTAGTGTGTGTGATATGTGGAGATAGGATTTCAGCTAGTATATATAATGAGTAGTGTGTGTGATATGTGGAGATAGGATTTCAGCTAGTATATACAATGAGTAGTGTGTGTGATATGTGGAGATAGGATTTCTGCTAGTGTATACAATGAGTAGTGTGTGTGATATGTGGAGATAGGATTTCAGCTAGTGTATACAATGAGTAGTGTGTGTGATATGTGGAGATAGGATTTCTGCTAGTATATAGAATGAGTAGTGTGTGTGATATGTGGAGATAGGATTTCAGCTAGTGTATACAATGAGTAGTGTGTGTGATATGTGGAGATAGGATTTCAGCTAGTATATAGAATGAGTAGTGTGTGTGATATGTGGAGATAGGATTTCAGCTAGTGTATACAATGAGTAGTGTGTGTGATATGTGGAGATAGGATTTCAGCTAGTATATAGAATGAGTAGTGTGTGTGATATGTGGAGATAGGATTTCAGCTAGTGTATACAATGAGTAGTGTGTGTGATATGTGGAGATAGGATTTCAGCTAGTGTATACAATGAGTAGTGTGTGTGATATGTGGAGATAGGATTTCAGCTAGTATATACAATGAGTAGTGTGTGTGATATGTGGAGATAGGATTTCTGCTAGTATATAGAATGAGTAGTGTGTGTGATATGTGGAGATAGGATTTCAGCTAGTGTATACAATGAGTAGTGTGTGTGATATGTGGAGATAGGATTTCTGCTAGTGTATACAATGAGTAGTGTGTGTGATATGTGGAGATAGGATTTCAGCTAGTGTATACAATGAGTAGTGTGTGTGATATGTGGAGATAGGATTTCAGCTAGTGTATACAATGAGTAGTGTGTGTGATATGTGGAGATAGGATTTCAGCTAGTGTATACAATGAGTAGTGTGTGTGATATGTGGAGATAGGATTTCAGCTAGTATATACAATGAGTAGTGTGTGTGATATGTGGAGATAGGATTTCTGCTAGTATATAGAATGAGTAGTGTGTGTGATATGTGGAGATAGGATTTCAGCTAGTATATACAATGAGTAGTGTGTGTGATATGTGGAGATAGGATTTCTGCTAGTATATACAATGAGTAGTGTGTGTGATATGTGGAGATTGGATTTCTGCTAGTGTATACAATGAGTAGTGTGTGTGATATGTGGAGATAGGATTTCAGCTAGTGTATACAATGAGTAGTGTGTGTGATATGTGGAGATAGGATTTCAGCTAGTGTATACAATGAGTAGTGTGTGTGATATGTGGAGATAGGATTTCAGCTAGTATATACAATGAGTAGTGTGTGTGATATGTGGAGATAGGATTTCTGCTAGTATATAGAATGAGTAGTGTGTGTGATATGTGGAGATAGGATTTCAGCTAGTATATAGAATGAGTAGTGTGTGTGATATGTGGAGATAGGATTTCAGCTAGTGTATACAATGAGTAGTGTGTGTGATATGTGGAGATAGGATTTCAGCTAGTATATACAATGAGTAGTGTGTGTGATATGTGGAGATAGGATTTCAGCTAGTGTATACAATGAGTAGTGTGTGTGATATGTGGAGATAGGATTTCAGCTATTGTATACAATGAGTAGTGTGTGTGATATGTGGAGATAGGATTTCAGCTATTGTATACAATGAGTAGTGTGTGTGATATGTGGAGATAGGTTTTCAGCTATTGTATACAATGAGTAGTGTGTGTGATATGTGGAGATAGGATTTCAGCTAGTATATAGAATGAGTAGTGTGTGTGATATGTGGAGATAGGATTTCAGCTAGTATATAGAATGAGTAGTGTGTGTGATATGTGGAGATAGGATTTCAGCTAGTATATAGAATGAGTAGTGTGTGTGATATGTGGAGATAGGATTTCAGCTAGTATATAGAATGAGTAGTGTGTGTGATATGTGGAGATAGGATTTCAGCTAGTGTATACAATGAGTAGTGTGTGTAATATGTGGAGATAGGATTTCAGCTATTGTATACAATGAGTAGTGTGTGTGATATGTGGAGATAGGATTTCAGCTATTGTATACAATGAGTAGTGTGTGTGATATGTGGAGATAGGATTTCAGCTAGTGTATACAATGAGTAGTGTGTGTGATATGTGGAGATAGGATTTCAGCTATTGTATACAATGAGTAGTGTGTGTGATATGTGGAGATAGGATTTCTGCTATTATATAAATTGAGTAGTGTGTGTGATATGTGGAGATAGGATTTCAGCTATTGTATAAATTGAGTAGTGTGTGTGATATGTGGAGATAGGATTTCTGCTATTATATAAATTGAGTAGTGTGTGTGATATGTGGAGATAGGATTTCAGCTATTGTATAAATTGAGTAGTGTGTGTGATATGTGGAGATAGGATTTCTGCTATTATATAAATTGAGTAGTGTGTGTGATATGTGGAGATAGGATTTCTGCTATTATATAAATTGAGTAGTGTGTGTGATATGTGGAGATAGGATTTCTGCTATTATATAAATTGAGTAGTGTGTGTGATATGTGGAGATAGGATTTCTGCTATTATATAAATTGAGTAGTGTGTGTGATATGTGGAGATAGGATTTCTGCTATTATATAAATTGAGTAGTGTGTGTGATATGTGGAGATAGGATTTCTGCTATTGTATAAATTGAGTAGTGTGTGTGATATGTGGAGATAGGATTTCTGCTATTGTATAAATTGAGTAGTGTGTGTGATATGTGGAGATAGGATTTCTGCTATTATATAAATTGAGTAGTGTGTGTGATATGTGGAGATAGGATTTCTGCTATTATATAAATTGAGTAGTGTGTGTGATATGTGGAGATAGGATTTCTGCTATTATATAAATTGAGTAGTGTGTGTGATATGTGGAGATAGGATTTCTGCTATTATATAAATTGAGTAGTGTGTGTGATATGTGGAGATAGGATTTCAGCTATTGTATAAATTGAGTAGTGTGTGTGATATGTGGAGATAGGATTTCTGCTATTATATAAATTGAGTAGTGTGTGTGATATGTGGAGATAGGATTTCAGCTATTATATAAATTGAGTAGTGTGTGTGATATGTGGAGATAGGATTTCAGCTATTGTATACAATGAGTAGTGTGTGTGATATGTGGAGATAGGATTTCAGCTAGTGTATACAATGAGTAGTGTGTGTGATATGTGGAGATAGGATTTCAGCTAGTGTATACAATGAGTAGTGTGTGTGATATGTGGAGATAGGATTTCTGCTAGTATATAGAATGAGTAATGTGTGTGATATGTGGAGATAGGATTTCAGCTAGTATATAGAATGAGTAGTGTGTGTGATATGTGGAGATAGGATTTCAGCTAGTGTATAGAATGAGTAGTGTGTGTGATATGTGGAGATAGGATTTCAGCTAGTGTATACAATGAGTAGTGTGTGTGATATGTGGAGATAGGATTTCAGCTAGTGTATACAATGAGTAGTGTGTGTGATATGTGGAGATAGGATTTCAGCTAGTGTATACAATGAGTAGTGTGTGTGATATGTGGAGATAGGATTTCAGCTAGTGTATACAATGAGTAGTGTGTGTGATATGTGGAGATAGGATTTCTGCTAGTATATAGAATGAGTAATGTGTGTGATATGTGGAGATAGGATTTCAGCTAGTATATAGAATGAGTAGTGTGTGTGATATGTGGAGATAGGATTTCAGCTAGTATATAGAATGAGTAGTGTGTGTGATATGTGGAGATAGGATTTCAGCTAGTATATAGAATGAGTAGTGTGTGTGATATGTGGAGATAGGATTTCAGCTAGTATATAGAATGAGTAGTGTGTGTGATATGTGGAGATAGGATTTCTGCTAGTATATAGAATGAGTAGTGTGTGTGATATGTGGAGATAGGATTTCTGCTAGTATATAGAATGAGTAGTGTGTGTGATATGTGGAGATAGGATTTCAGCTAGTATATAGAATGAGTAGTGTGTGTGATATGTGGAGATAGGATTTCTGCTAGTATATAGAATGAGTAGTGTGTGTGATATGTGGAGATAGGATTTCTGCTAGTATATAGAATGAGTAGTGTGTGTGATATGTGGAGATAGGATTTCTGCTAGTATATAGAATGAGTAGTGTGTGTGATATGTGGAGATAGGATTTCTGCTAGTATATAGAATGAGTAGTGTGTGTGATATGTGGAGATAGGATTTCAGCTAGTGTATACAATGAGTAGTGTGTGTGATATGTGGAGATAGGATTTCAGCTAGTATATAGAATGAGTAGTGTGTGTGATATGTGGAGATAGGATTTCTGCTAGTATATAGAATGAGTAGTGTGTGTGATATGTGGAGATAGGATTTCAGCTAGTGTATACAATGAGTAGTGTGTGTGATATGTGGAGATAGGATTTCTGCTAGTATATAGAATGAGTAGTGTGTGTGATATGTGGAGATAGGATTTCTGCTAGTATATAGAATGAGTAGTGTGTGTGATATGTGGAGATAGGATTTCTGCTAGTATATAGAATGAGTAGTGTGTGTGATATGTGGAGATAGGATTTCAGCTAGTATATAGAATGAGTAGTGTGTGTGATATGTGGAGATAGGATTTCTGCTAGTATATAGAATGAGTAGTGTGTGTGATATGTGGAGATAGGATTTCTGCTAGTATATAGAATGAGTAGTGTGTGTGATATGTGGAGATAGGATTTCTGCTAGTATATAGAATGAGTAGTGTGTGTGATATGTGGAGATAGGATTTCTGCTAGTATATAGAATGAGTAGTGTGTGTGATATGTGGAGATAGGATTTCAGCTAGTATATAGAATGAGTAGTGTGTGTGATATGTGGAGATAGGATTTCAGCTAGTGTATACAATGAGTAGTGTGTGTGATATGTGGAGATAGGATTTCAGCTAGTATATAGAATGAGTAGTGTGTGTGATATGTGGAGATAGGATTTCAGCTAGTGTATACAATGAGTAGTGTGTGTGATATGTGGAGATAGGATTTCAGCTAGTGTATACAATGAGTAGTGTGTGTGATATGTGGAGATAGGATTTCTGCTAGTATATAGAATGAGTAGTGTGTGTGATATGTGGAGATAGGATTTCAGCTAGTGTATACAATGAGTAGTGTGTGTGATATGTGGAGATAGGATTTCAGCTAGTGTATAGAATGAGTAGTGTGTGTGATATGTGGAGATAGGATTTCAGCTAGTGTATAGAATGAGTAGTGTGTGTGATATGTGGAGATAGGATTTCAGCTAGTGTATACAATGAGTAGTGTGTGTGATATGTGGAGATAGGATTTCAGCTAGTATATAGAATGAGTAGTGTGTGTGATATGTGGAGATAGGATTTCAGCTAGTGTATACAATGAGTAGTGTGTGTGATATGTGGAGATAGGATTTCTGCTAGTATATAGAATGAGTAGTGTGTGTGATATGTGGAGATAGGATTTCAGCTAGTGTATACAATGAGTAGTGTGTGTGATATGTGGAGATAGGATTTCAGCTAGTATATAGAATGAGTAGTGTGTGTGATATGTGGAGATAGGATTTCAGCTAGTGTATACAATGAGTAGTGTGTGTGATATGTGGAGATAGGATTTCAGCTATTATATAAATTGAGTAGTGTGTGTGATATGTGGAGATAGGATTTCAGCTAGTGTATACAATGAGTAGTGTGTGTGATATGTGGAGATAGGATTTCAGCTAGTGTATACAATGAGTAGTGTGTGTGATATGTGGAGATAGGATTTCAGCTATTATATAAATTGAGTAGTGTGTGTGATATGTGGAGATAGGATTTCAGCTAGTGTATACAATGAGTAGTGTGTGTGATATGTGGAGATAGGATTTCAGCTAGTGTATACAATGAGTAGTGTGTGTGATATGTGGAGATAGGATTTCAGCTAGTGTATACAATGAGTAGTGTGTGTGATATGTGGAGATAGGATTTCAGCTATTGTATACAATGAGTAGTGTGTGTGATATGTGGAGATAGGATTTCAGCTAGTATATAGAATGAGTAGTGTGTGTGATATGTGGAGATAGGATTTCAGCTAGTATATAGAATGAGTAGTGTGTGTGATATGTGGAGATAGGATTTCAGCTATTGTATACAATGAGTAGTGTGTGTGATATGTGGAGATAGGATTTCAGCTAGTATATAGAATGAGTAGTGTGTGTGATATGTGGAGATAGGATTTCAGCTAGTATATAGAATGAGTAGTGTGTGTGATATGTGGAGATAGGATTTCAGCTAGTGTATACAATGAGTAGTGTGTGTGATATGTGGAGATAGGATTTCAGCTAGTGTATACAATGAGTAGTGTGTGTGATATGTGGAGATAGGATTTCAGCTAGTGTATAGAATGAGTAGTGTGTGTGATATGTGGAGATAGGATTTCAGCTAGTGTATAGAATGAGTAGTGTGTGTGATATGTGGAGATAGGATTTCAGCTAGTGTATAGAATGAGTAGTGTGTGTGATATGTGGAGATAGGATTTCAGCTAGTGTATAGAATGAGTAGTGTGTGTGATATGTGGAGATAGGATTTCAGCTAGTGTATAGAATGAGTAGTGTGTGTGATATGTGGAGATAGGATTTCAGCTAGTGTATAGAATGAGTAGTGTGTGTGATATGTGGAGATAGGATTTCAGCTAGTGTATAGAATGAGTAGTGTGTGTGATATGTGGAGATAGGATTTCAGCTAGTGTATAGAATGAGTAGTGTGTGTGATATGTGGAGATAGGATTTCAGCTAGTATATAGAATGAGTAGTGTGTGTGATATGTGGAGATAGGATTTCAGCTAGTGTATAGAATGAGTAGTGTGTGTGATATGTGGAGATAGGATTTCAGCTAGTGTATAGAATGAGTAGTGTGTGTGATATGTGGAGATAGGATTTCAGCTAGTGTATAGAATGAGTAGTGTGTGTGATATGTGGAGATAGGATTTCAGCTAGTATATAGAATGAGTAGTGTGTGTGATATGTGGAGATAGGATTTCAGCTAGTGTATACAATGAGTAGTGTGTGTGATATGTGGAGATAGGATTTCAGCTAGTGTATACAATGAGTAGTGTGTGTGATATGTGGAGATAGGATTTCAGCTAGTGTATACAATGAGTAGTGTGTGTGATATGTGGAGATAGGATTTCTGCTAGTATATAGAATGAGTAATGTGTGTGATATGTGGAGATAGGATTTCAGCTAGTATATAGAATGAGTAGTGTGTGTGATATGTGGAGATAGGATTTCAGCTAGTATATAGAATGAGTAGTGTGTGTGATATGTGGAGATAGGATTTCAGCTAGTATATAGAATGAGTAGTGTGTGTGATATGTGGAGATAGGATTTCAGCTAGTATATAGAATGAGTAGTGTGTGTGATATGTGGAGATAGGATTTCTGCTAGTATATAGAATGAGTAGTGTGTGTGATATGTGGAGATAGGATTTCTGCTAGTATATAGAATGAGTAGTGTGTGTGATATGTGGAGATAGGATTTCAGCTAGTATATAGAATGAGTAGTGTGTGTGATATGTGGAGATAGGATTTCTGCTAGTATATAGAATGAGTAGTGTGTGTGATATGTGGAGATAGGATTTCTGCTAGTATATAGAATGAGTAGTGTGTGTGATATGTGGAGATAGGATTTCTGCTAGTATATAGAATGAGTAGTGTGTGTGATATGTGGAGATAGGATTTCTGCTAGTATATAGAATGAGTAGTGTGTGTGATATGTGGAGATAGGATTTCAGCTAGTGTATACAATGAGTAGTGTGTGTGATATGTGGAGATAGGATTTCAGCTAGTATATAGAATGAGTAGTGTGTGTGATATGTGGAGATAGGATTTCTGCTAGTATATAGAATGAGTAGTGTGTGTGATATGTGGAGATAGGATTTCAGCTAGTGTATACAATGAGTAGTGTGTGTGATATGTGGAGATAGGATTTCTGCTAGTATATAGAATGAGTAGTGTGTGTGATATGTGGAGATAGGATTTCTGCTAGTATATAGAATGAGTAGTGTGTGTGATATGTGGAGATAGGATTTCTGCTAGTATATAGAATGAGTAGTGTGTGTGATATGTGGAGATAGGATTTCAGCTAGTATATAGAATGAGTAGTGTGTGTGATATGTGGAGATAGGATTTCTGCTAGTATATAGAATGAGTAGTGTGTGTGATATGTGGAGATAGGATTTCTGCTAGTATATAGAATGAGTAGTGTGTGTGATATGTGGAGATAGGATTTCTGCTAGTATATAGAATGAGTAGTGTGTGTGATATGTGGAGATAGGATTTCTGCTAGTATATAGAATGAGTAGTGTGTGTGATATGTGGAGATAGGATTTCAGCTAGTATATAGAATGAGTAGTGTGTGTGATATGTGGAGATAGGATTTCAGCTAGTGTATACAATGAGTAGTGTGTGTGATATGTGGAGATAGGATTTCAGCTAGTGTATACAATGAGTAGTGTGTGTGATATGTGGAGATAGGATTTCAGCTAGTATATAGAATGAGTAGTGTGTGTGATATGTGGAGATAGGATTTCAGCTATTATATAAATTGAGTAGTGTGTGTGATATGTGGAGATAGGATTTCAGCTAGTGTATACAATGAGTAGTGTGTGTGATATGTGGAGATAGGATTTCAGCTAGTGTATACAATGAGTAGTGTGTGTGATATGTGGAGATAGGATTTCAGCTATTATATAAATTGAGTAGTGTGTGTGATATGTGGAGATAGGATTTCAGCTAGTGTATACAATGAGTAGTGTGTGTGATATGTGGAGATAGGATTTCAGCTAGTGTATACAATGAGTAGTGTGTGTGATATGTGGAGATAGGATTTCAGCTATTATATAAATTGAGTAGTGTGTGTGATATGTGGAGATAGGATTTCAGCTAGTGTATACAATGAGTAGTGTGTGTGATATGTGGAGATAGGATTTCAGCTAGTGTATACAATGAGTAGTGTGTGTGATATGTGGAGATAGGATTTCAGCTAGTGTATACAATGAGTAGTGTGTGTGATATGTGGAGATAGGATTTCAGCTAGTGTATACAATGAGTAGTGTGTGTGATATGTGGAGATAGGATTTCAGCTAGTGTATACAATGAGTAGTGTGTGTGATATGTGGAGATAGGATTTCAGCTAGTGTATACAATGAGTAGTGTGTGTGATATGTGGAGATAGGATTTCAGCTATTGTATACAATGAGTAGTGTGTGTGATATGTGGAGATAGGATTTCAGCTAGTATATAGAATGAGTAGTGTGTGTGATATGTGGAGATAGGATTTCAGCTAGTATATAGAATGAGTAGTGTGTGTGATATGTGGAGATAGGATTTCAGCTAGTGTATACAATGAGTAGTGTGTGTGATATGTGGAGATAGGATTTCAGCTATTGTATACAATGAGTAGTGTGTGTGATATGTGGAGATAGGATTTCAGCTAGTATATAGAATGAGTAGTGTGTGTGATATGTGGAGATAGGATTTCAGCTAGTATATAGAATGAGTAGTGTGTGTGATATGTGGAGATAGGATTTCAGCTATTGTATACAATGAGTAGTGTGTGTGATATGTGGAGATAGGATTTCAGCTAGTATATAGAATGAGTAGTGTGTGTGATATGTGGAGATAGGATTTCAGCTAGTATATAGAATGAGTAGTGTGTGTGATATGTGGAGATAGGATTTCAGCTAGTGTATACAATGAGTAGTGTGTGTGATATGTGGAGATAGGATTTCAGCTATTGTATACAATGAGTAGTGTGTGTGATATGTGGAGATAGGATTTCAGCTAGTATATAGAATGAGTAGTGTGTGTGATATGTGGAGATAGGATTTCAGCTAGTGTATACAATGAGTAGTGTGTGTGATATGTGGAGATAGGATTTCAGCTAGTATATAGAATGAGTAGTGTGTGTGATATGTGGAGATAGGATTTCAGCTAGTATATAGAATGAGTAGTGTGTGTGATATGTGGAGATAGGATTTCAGCTAGTGTATACAATGAGTAGTGTGTGTGATATGTGGAGATAGGATTTCAGCTAGTATATAGAATGAGTAGTGTGTGTGATATGTGGAGATAGGATTTCAGCTAGTGTATACAATGAGTAGTGTGTGTGATATGTGGAGATAGGATTTCAGCTATTATATAAATTGAGTAGTGTGTGTGATATGTGGAGATTGGATTTCAGCTAGTGTATACAATGAGTAGTGTGTGTGATATGTGGAGATTGGATTTCAGCTATTATATAAATTGAGTAGTGTGTGTGATATGTGGAGATAGGATTTCTGCTAGTATATAGAATGAGTAGTGTGTGTGATATGTGGAGATAGGATTTCAGCTATTGTATAGAATGAGTAGTGTGTGTGAAATGTGGAGATATGATTTCTGCTAGTATATAGAATGAGTAGTGTGGGACATAGGGATGCAGGTTATCAAGTACGTAACGCTTGTAGTTACATTATGTCAGAACTACAAGTGTGTCGGACGATTTAATTAACTATGGTACAATACTGTGATTGCCAAACGTTAAAATGCTATTTAAAGGTTTATCAATTATTACTTCATTTCATTCAAATTCATTTCAAAATCTTCTACACAGTTGCTAAGCAGTGTTGCTAAGATAAAAAAAGAAATGTTTTACTTTGGCCATACATCTCGGGCAGCTGGCATTGTGTTCGGCTGGATCAGGAATTAGTGGGACTTCTTGAATCTCAAATTGGGAGGACCTGACGGGGCATCGTGAAGGCAGGATCACTACGTGCCGAGGAGCTCTACAGGGCGGAAGCAGCTGTAAAGAGAGCGCAGAGAAAGGCCAGAAAACACTGCTCCACCGCATTCGTGTGCAGGACATGCAAAAGAGACTGCCACTCGAGGATCGGTCTCATTAGCCACACCAAGAGCTGCAATCAGAAAAGATAAATCTATCGTCTCTTGTAGGCGGAAAGATGCCATACATATATATATATATATATATATATATATATATCACTATTTATATATACAGGGTGGGCCAATAAAAGTGAGAACATCTCGCTATTTTTAAATATAATTTAATTAATTATAATTCTTCATACATTTTTTTGCAAAATATATATAACTAATAAAAAAATCATGTTCAATGTGTCCTCCTTGCTTGTCAACGACTTTTTCAAGCGTTTTGACGTTTCGTTTATGCTTCTAGCTATAAAGCAATGTTCTCACTTTTATTGGCACACCCTTTATATATCAGTACCAGGAAAAGTCTTAAATAGAATTATCGTCAATTTTATTTTTCAGTCGCCAAGGTGTGGTGGTTATTTTGGAGGAAAGATATGTGACTATGATTTCTTTAATATTGAAACATTTTACAGCTGTCATACTTAAATGAACACTTAACATAATGTTCTCATGAAATGAACAAAGCTGTCTAACGCACCGTTCACGGGAAAGACGTTCATTTATGCGCTCCAATAAAAACTTACATTGAACTAAGCACAGCACAAAATCTTGACTTTTACAATTCTGTATATTAACTTATCTTTTGTTTGGTTCTTGGCTGGCTGGCTGGCTGGCTTCGGACGGCAAAGGGACCCATATCCCAATAACATATCGAGCTGAATCTTAGCACATAGACTCCTTGCCCATAATGACACATTCTATTAAAGTTTCAGCCCCACCGACTAACCGCATATTTAAAATAGTATTTTGTTTTTTTGTTAATGAAAACAGTTACAATTTATTACATTTAAGAAGTTATTTTGTTTAATGTTACTAAGCTTTGTTACAATTTATTATATTAAAATGACGTTGTAAAGTGTTAGGTTATAAAAATGTACATTAAGTAATTACGTGACTAAGTGTATTTCTATATTTATAAATTATTTGAAACAATAAATATATATGAATTTAATTGTAAGAATTGCTCTTATTTCTTTCCAGCACAATACAAGAGGGAAAACATGGTTAAACTACCCCAAACTGGGTCATAAAAGAAAACATGGTTAAACTACAACAAACTGGGTCATAAAAGAAAACATGGTTAAACTACCACAAACTGGGTCATAAAAGAAAACATGGTTAAGCTACCACAAACTGGGTCATAAAAGAAAACATGGTTAAACTACCACAAACTGGGTCATAAAAGAAAACATGGTTAAACTACCACAAACTGGGTCATAAAAGTAAATATTTCACTAGACATGCAAGAGATTATACAAAAAGTGGCACTCCTCAGAACGGCGGTCCCATATTATTTGTACAGAAATAAAATTAAAAAATTTAGTTTGTACCTTATGGAACTACATTAAAAACGTCAGTGGCTATTATAACATTTATTTATTGTTTTTCAATTGTTTTGTCATGTATTTTCAGTGGTTTTAAATTGAAATTTTAATATAAGACATGTATTTACAAAGTCAGTCAAACGCTTAGGTTGTTTTGGTCTATTTATCCGATTTTGTGGCCAGATTTTTTTCCAGTCTCAGACCAAAAGCAATATTCATACGGTTAAAGTAATGTAAAAATAATAGACCATTATTAAGTCAGATTCAGGGGCATCAGCTTACACAAGGGTGTATGACCGTGGTCCATACACTGTAAGTCCATCTAATGGGGTATATGCCAGTATGAAGGATTGGGGGGGGGGGTGTTACGTACTGTTATCAATATGGAGAAATTAATCTCATATTTAAGTGTATGGCTCGTTCTAAAACAGTACCGGTACACAGCAAAAGACGATACAAAATGATAAATACACTAACAAAGAATACGATAAACAAACCAGGGCTAATTATAATTAATACGTTTTATTATGTTAATTATAATGAATTATAAAACCAAAAGAAATATAATTAAAAACTATTGACTGACAGTATACTGTAAGTCAATAATTTTTAATTACATTTAGCTCATTCGGCGCTAAAAAAGATGGTACGAGATATGATCATCGTCCACTTAGTGGATGAAAATATTTTGGCTGAGGATGAACTGGCCTCAGTCAAACAGCCGAATGATCCTAGTATGGAGCTCCAACTGAAGCTCAAACAACTGGAGCTAGAAGAATATAGATAGCTTAAACAAATGGAGCTAGAGCTACAGAGAGAGGAAGAAGAAAAAGATAGAGAACTACACATAAAATTAAAAGAAATGAAAATAGCTGCCAATTTTATAGCATATATGAGGGTATATTTCCCTTGTCTGGATCTACTGCTACTGTTAGCAACATCCTGTAACGAGTCATAGAGGTGGGATTCATTGATGTTACTTTACATGTCATCCATCTCAAATCAGACCTAGTCTCCGGATCTGTCGTTGTGGGTGTCCATTTTTATCTAAAATCATTGAAAAACTAGTTCTAAAGCAACGTTTTGCTTACTTAAAAAGGACAACTCTCTTCTCATTTCTAATCAGTCGGCCTATATACCTTTCCATAGCACTGAGACAGCTCTCTTAAGCGTCACCAATGATCTCTTGCTAGCATTGGACAGCGGTGATGTCTCCATCCTGATCCTCTTGGACCTCAGGGTTTTCAAAACCCTTGAAAATTACTTTGGAATTTCTGGTTCAGTTTTTGCTCCCTTTAGGTCCTACCGCCCCAATAGAACGCAGGCGGTTGCGGTCGCTGTCGATGGCTGTCTCTCCGGCAGTGCTGACTTGGTGTACGGAGTGCCACAAGGGTCAGTTTTGGGCCCGGTTCTATTCACAATGTATACCAGGCCCCTGCTCCTCTTGCTCGGAAGGCATGCTGTGAAGTCAGTCATTCGCGGATGACACGCAGCTATACAAGCATACTCATCCCTCTCTTGTCGATTCCGCTGTCCGGACTTTGCGGGAGAGCATTGGTGATGTCAAGTAATGGATGACACTCAGCAAGTTGACGCTTAACGATGACAAAACGGAAGCACTAAATTCACGATCACAAATTATCCTCGCGCTCAGCTCTCCCCACATCATTTCAAATAAGAAACTCCGACATACAGTTAACATCCTCCGCTAGGAATCTTGGTTATATTCTGTTCAACAAAATTTGGCTCTGCATACACTGCTATCCGTCAGATCAGCTCCATCCGCCACTACCTAACAATAAGTGCAAAAAAAAACCTAGTCTGTGCTCTTGTTCTCTATCGTCTTGACTATTGCAACTCTCTTCTGTCAGGTTCACCAAAACACTTCGTAGAAAACCTACAAAAAATTAAAAACTCAGCTGCTAGGCTAGTTTTAAAGGCAAAAAACCGTGATGACGTCACACCACTACTTCATTCACTTCATTGGCTCCCAGTGCAAGCAAGGATTGATTACAAACTATCTGTTCTCTGACACAACTTTTTCTCTGGTTCCTGCCCTTCCTATCTAACACTTACTAACAGAACTTCTCTCTGTCTATTCACCCCTTCGACAGCTTCGCTCCTCCGCAGACGGGCGTATTCTTTCTGTCCCCAAGACTCACACAAAAACATACAGTAAAAGATCTTTCTCTTTCTGCGCCCCCAAACAATGGAATTATCTTTCACTACACATCCGCAATATACCAACCATCACAGCATTCAAAATACATATCTTTAAACTTTAATATCCTGAATGATTCCCCCCTTTGACCGATAGACGATACTGCTGGGTGCCGTCCATGGCTTGACATTTAAAAAGTTATGGAATGTTTGGGCGAATACACATTTATTTATTTTATTTAATTAATGTATGTTAATTTTTAAGTTCATGATTATGTTTGTTAAATTGTATGTACAGCGTGGTGAGCTCAGCCATAGGTTCGGGTACTACGCTTTAAAAAAACTTCTTATAATAATAATACTAATCTCGTTGCTGAATGACTTAGCTGGTGGGAAGGTGGTAGCCGAACCCATCGTTACTCATGAACCCTGTTACACTGAATCTCAAGAAGAATATCCAGAATTATATTCAGCATGTCCTTTTACCAGGGCCATGAGTTTGAAGATCTCCGAAAAAGAAGTTCACCAAAAATTAATAAAATCCAATCTGAAATCAATCTGCCACCGTGAGGCACTACAACATCAACACAAACCTAGCCATAATGATATGCAGCTTCTATGATAAGGCCACCAGCGCAGTCTTTTTCAACAATAACATCGGACAATGGTTCAAGACCATGGTTGGAGTACGACAAGGTTGCTTGCTCTCCCCCACCCTGTTCAACATCTTCTTAGAGAGAATTATGTCAGATGCACTGGAAACGCATGTAGGGACAGTCAGCATTTGTGACAGAACAATCACCAACCTACGCTTTGCGGATGACATATAGACGGACAGACTGGAAGCGAAGAAGAGCTAGCCAGCCTAGTAAAGCGTCTCGACAAGACTTCATCATCCTTTGGCATGCAAATCAATGCAGAAAAGACAAAAATGACGACGAATAACACCACCGGCATCGCCACTGAAACTGAAACTAAGGTCGGTGAGGAAAGATTAGAGGCAGTTCGCAGCTTCAAGTACCTCGGAGCAATAGTCTCGGAAGAAGGCTCCAAGCCCGAATTGATGGCCAGGATTGCCCAGACCATAACAGCACTAAAGAGGCTCAAGAAAATATGGAACTACAAAAATATAGCCCCCATCACCAAAATTAGGCTGATGCGCTCATAAGTCCTCTCCATTTTCTTGTATACCTGTGAGTACTGGACATTAACAGCAGAACTTGAAAGGAAAATAAAGGCGATGGAGATGAGAAGTTTCAGAAGCATTCTTGGCATCCGCTATAGAGACCATATCACCAATGAACAAGTGAAAGAAAGGATTCGTCAAGCAACTGGGCAATACGATGACTTTCTGGTGTCTGTAAAAAGCGCAAACTTGAGTGGTATGGCCACGTGACAAGAAAACAAGCGCTTGCCGAAGAAATAATGCAGGGCACAACTAGAGGAGGGAGAAGAAGAGGAAGACAGAGAAAAAGATGGGAAGATAACATCAAAGAGTGGACGGGACTAAAGCTAGGCGATGCTATGCGTAGTGCAGAAGACCGAGAGAAATGGAGAAGGATAGTTTTCATGTCATCTGTGGCGCCTTAACGGTCCAACGACTAAGGGACATGATGATGATGATGAACGAAGAGTCAAAGGATCACAAAACACCAACTTGAACGCAGCTCGATGAAGAGCAGAAGAATGATCCAGAAATCTTTAAACTTCGAGAGAACGCTGTGACCAAAGAAGAAGCTGAGCAATTCCCTGTTTGTTAATTCTTACAAGATGACATACTTATTAGGAAATAAAAAGCTGACGAAGAATGGAGGATAGTTCATCAGATAGTAGTTCCTACACTTTTCCGGAACGAAATCCTGAGCTTAGTCCATGATTCCCAACTTACAGGCCATTTGGGAGCGAACAAGACATATCACAAAATCATGTCACACTTTTTTTGGCCCAAGATCAAGAAAGATGTGTTGACTACTGCAGATCATGTCATACTTGTCAGGTGGTAGGGAAACCAAATCAGAAGATACCATCAGCTCCTCTTCAACCCATTCCAGCTTTTAAAGAACCATTCAGTCGTGTCATAATAGACTGCTCTGGACCTCTGCCAAAGACAAAATCAGGTCACCAAAACTTGCTGACAATCATGTGTGCGTCAATGTTATGTAGGCGACGTGTTAGCTTCACTCTTACCCCGTGCATGAACTCCAGCAGACAACAAACTCGAGACCACATTTAAGGTGTAGGTAGCAAACGAATAGTCTCCCTTTAACCTTGTTTACAACAAAATAAGTATTGTCCTTGTCATTCAGAATTTTATAGAAAAATCTGGATAAAACTGGAAAGGAAGACAATGCGTAAGACGGTTCTCGGTAGATGAGTAGAATAGACTGTAAAAGCGTGTGGAGACAAATGAGAGAGAGAGGCAGATCATTTATCACGAGATTCTATCGCATGTGTTATTTGTGCTTCGAGACAGAGCTTTGTTTACAGTGTGTGTGTAGATTTCCTTTCATCATTGTACTATTTTTGCACATTGTGCTTTATTTAACATCGAACCGATATAAGCCAAACAATATATTGTAAGTCAATGCCCCTGAATTCTCGACCCCACACGCCCCCCCCCCCCCCGAGCATGTGAGCATGATGTAATT
Organism: Omphiscola glabra; assembly: GCA_964017045.1. Lineage (NCBI taxonomy): Eukaryota > Metazoa > Mollusca > Gastropoda > Lymnaeidae > Omphiscola > Omphiscola glabra. The sequence continues at coordinate 11,032,089 of OZ024811.1, read as the reverse complement.
TGCGAACGATCCTTAATATATGCTTGCTATTGTTTTGCTTATCACGATTAAAAGAAGAATATACCAACAAATGCACAAGTACTGAAAAGCCTGTCCATTATGTTAGTGGAGCCTCCTGTCCATTATGCTAGTGGAGCCTCCTGTTCATTATGCTAGTGGAGCCTCCTGTCCATTATGCTAGTGGAGCCTCCTGTCCATTATGCTAGTGGAGCCTCGTGTCCATTATGTTAGTGGAGCCGCCTGCCCATTATGCTAGTGGAGCCTCGTGTTTATTATGTTAGTGGAGCCTCCTGTCCATTATGCTAGTGGAGCCTCCTGTCCATTATGCTAGTGGAGCCTCCTGTCCATTATACTAGTGAAGCCTCCAAGCAAGTAGTGAAAAGCCTGTCCATTATGCTAGTGGAGCCTCCTGTCCATTATGCTAGTGGAGCCTCATGTCCATTATGCTAGTGGAGCCTCCTGTCCATTATGTTAGTGGAGCCTCCTGTCCATTATGCTAGTGGAGCCTCCTGTCCATTATGTTAGTGGGGGCTCCTGTCCATTATGCTAGTGGAGCCTCCTGTCCATTATGTTAGTGGGGGCTCCTATCCATTATGCTAGTGGAGCCTACTGTCCATTATGCTAGTGGGGGCTCCTATCCATTATGCTAGTGGAGCCTCCTGTCCATTATGCTAGTGGAGGCTCCTATGCATTATGCTAGTGGAGCCTACTGTCCATTATGTTAGTGGAGCCTCCTGTCCATTATGTTAGTGGAGCCTCCTAGCAAGTAGTGAAAAGCCTGTCCATTATGCTAGTGGAGCCTCCTGTCCATTATGTTAATGGAGCCTCCTGTTCATTATGCTAGTGGAGCCTTATGTCCATCATGTTAGTGGAGCCTCCTGTCCATTATGCTAGTGGAGCCTCCTAGCAAGTAAGGAAAAGCATGTTCATTATGCTACTTGCTATGTCATTGATATTATTTTTCATCATGTTTTTAAAGATTTTCCCTCAACTCAAAAATATATTAATATGCTTGATGAGGGGGATAACTAATTTTCAAGTGTTACGTGTTATAAATTTTATGTAGATACTAGATACCTTGCTTCTTAATCTTTTATGATTTTAAAAAAAATGTGCTTCATTTGTGTGAACTTGCCTTGCTGAAATAATCCTTCTGTTCTTATCAATTGATTTTTATTAATACTCATTCATAGTTAATGATTCATGCAGATTTATATATATGAGTTAGGGTCATTCGCCCCCAAAGGCCAAAGGTTCATCACCCACAGGTTGAGAACCCCTGCATCATAAAAAAGAAGAACCACTGGAGCTTTGTCATAATCATTAACATTTAAAAAAAAAAAAACGTACCTTTTTCCTGGTACAACTATTTATGAACGAAGAAAATAGGGCACCTATTATATAGTTAAAGCAATCTTCTAATATTTGCCCCCAGGCAGAAATTAAATAAACGTCCTAATTATTGTAAAGAAATTGTGAATTAATTTAAAAACCATAGGCCTATGCCTATAACCGAATATCCGATTTTATTAGTGAAACAAGACCTTATTTCACAATAATAAACCAATAAAAGATATTTTAAATATGTGAGACCTAAATATTTAAAATTGTAAACCCACTACTTGTTTAGAAAGATATATCAGACACCTAGACACAATTAAAGTAATAAAATAAATACAACATATTTATTTTAATCTAGATACATCCAATTGGGCAACTTTTATAAGGTATCTTTAAGGACAGAAGAGTTCTCCTATATTTACCACAATGGCACCGTAAAAGACAAAAGATTCACTAAAATGTAATGTTTTTGATTTCGTAAAATTTGTCAAATTGTTGTTTTATTCAAACAAAAAGATGTTATTTTACTTTTTAAAATAATTTTAATGAAGCTCCATGAGGTAAAAATGAATTTAAAATTTTATTTTTCTAGAAACATTATGTTTTGAATTTGGGACCGCCGTTCTGAGGAGTGCCCAAAAAGTGTCTCTATAAAGTTGTTCATCAAAGAAAAATGAATGAGAAAAGAAACGCAATCGCTTTTCTCCATTTAAACACATCTGACATGTGTGTACTATTAAATAATAAAAAATGAAATTTAGGTTTGAAATTATATTTATATTTTATGTTTAAAAAAAGAAGCGATACATTTAAAAAAAAAAAATTAATAATATATTCTATTTTCAAGGGAAGTAAATAAATACGTATAATTATATCCATTTGTGGTTCAACTGGCAATTTTGTGCAATATATTATTTATTTTTTTGTAAAAAAAAACGTATTTTGATTAATTCGCCAGCAAAAATTTGCAAAACAGCTTTTAAAAAATATAATTGTTAAATTGTTTTGTATTTTTTTGTATTGAAATGAAAACTATGAACCGCATTCTCTAAGGGAACTTTATATAATTTTAATTATGCATAAACAATGTTGTCCTCTTTCACCAGAATTACCCAGATGCATTTTATCTTTCAAATCATCTTGAATTCGGTCATAACATTCAATGATAATGTCATGCTAATGCTTGACAACCCCAGACACCCGCCTAGCTCACAATCCCAATTAATTCTGGTAGAATCTTGCAACTCAAATAAACAACCTCCTGGGGTCCCAAGTTCTGACATTCCTTAGACTTACCAACCCTCCATTACACGAAAATCATTCGTTATCACTATGTTAACAATGAAACACACTTACCCTTGACTGACATATATCTCCCATATCAATTTATTTTCGGATGTCAAAATTACACTATACATTCCCCAACAGATTTAATAAAGAAATAATTTATGATCAGTATATCACCAGTGATTTCCCTTTACCATTAAATTGCCTAAATTTGCATCACAATTATCAAGACATTCCTGAAGTACAATCAAGATACAATCTTTAAAATAACTCATCACCTAATTTAATTACCACTCACCTATTCAACTTATGCATTAACTATTAACTCATGACCGATTCAATTATCTTTTTAATGTGACCTCCTCTTACCCTTGTACGACATGTATGTTAAATCTAATTTTTTGTTACATTGTCTATGCCCAACTGAGCAGAAAAAATGAACATTGACCTTATGACAATAGAACATTTCATAATCAGTTTGTCAATTGTGTCAATAAATTTGACTTTTTGTTTTACTCCTATGACTTAAACCAAATTTGACGTTGTCTTTTACTCCTATGACTTTAACCAAATTTCTCGTTTTGTTTTACTCCTATGATTTTAACCAAATTTGACGTTGTCTTTTACTCCTATGAATTTAACCAAATTTCTCGTTTTGTTTTACTCCTATGACTTTAACCAAATTTGACGTTGTCTTTTACTCCTATGACTTTAACCAAACTTGACGTTGTCTTTTACTCCTATGACTTTAACCAAAATTTGACGTTGTTTTTTAGTCCTATGACTTTAACCAAACTTGACGTTGTCTTTTACTCCTATGACTTTAACCAAACTTGACGTTGTCTTTTACTCCTATGACTTTAACCAAAATTTGACGTTGTTTTTTAGTCCTATGACTTTAACCAAAATTGACGTTGTCTTTTAATCCTATGACTTTAACCAAAATTTGACGTTGTTTTTTAGTCCTATGACTTTAACCAAAATTGACGTTGTCTTTTATTCCTATGACTTTAACCAAAATTTGACGTTGTTGTCATATATTCTTTAGTCCATAAGAATACTCTCGTTGTCTAGGTCTTCACAATAACTGTCTCTCACTCTTTGATAAGAAAGAACCACACGGTTCAAGGTATACTAACATATTTTATTCCAGATGTGATAACAATTCATAATAGTCCTCGGGCATAGCATTAATCAACGTACCAGTAAATATTTCCCAGCTTGCACTCCAAACACAGCTATATAACGACAATCCATTTTTGAGAGCGAACTAAAGTACATTAACATTCGACACAAGTCAACTCTGCCAGTCCTGATCGTTCACGCCGCAGGTTTTTTCAACATCATAATACAGCCCCGCTCACGAACGTAATAATATCTCTCATCCAATGACCATTCAGCCACAATAACACAATTCATAACACAACTCATGCACCCAAAAAGTGTTCACACCAATAACAATGATTCTCACATTCAAACTCTCACCATGTATGGATAACCTTTCATACCCAGATATCATACTAACAAATCATGTTCACAACAGTTGTCTTTTAGTCCTATGACTTTAACCAAATTTATTTTATACATTTTAGGATTTTTGTAGTTTTATGTGTGCTTTAAAAAAATGCATTTTAAAGACAATCTATATATATATATACTAGCGAGTACCCGGCATGCGTTGCCATGCTTCTCAAAGAAAGAAAGTGTTTGTATTTGATTTAATTTTATTCACCCATGCATCAGCTCTAATGGATTTTTCCGTTAGAGCTCATTAAATTAAAAAAATAATAATAATTAAGATTGCATTCTCTCAATAGAATTATCGACACATTTTCAATCTCTGACACAATGCAAGTGCTGACATAATCCATGTACTGTCACAATACCGGTGCTTGCAGTAACGATTACTATTTTGACGCATGTCCTGATGTCCAATTTAGATGAAACTGTGTAAACTAACCCGGCCAATCAGGTTACAAAGTTCACTCACTACCCTCAATAATAATTATTAGTCATACATTCTATCACATCTCCCTCTATGCCATACAAACAATAGTCACTCAATAAAACAACCACGCAGGCTCCATCATCTGAATAGATAATACTAAAACACAGTCCAACAGTTTGCTTGCACAATTAACTCAATGTACATTGCATGACAGTGTACGTCTTATGTGTCTCTATCTTGGAAGTCTAGTGATGGTTTCACTTGCCTGCCAAGACTTTTTGATGTTCACTTCCAGTGGCTTGTGATCTGTCTCTACTGTGACAGGCACCCATAGACTTGTGATCTGTCTCTATTGTGACCGTCACCCACGGACTTGTGATCTGTCTCTACTGTGACCGTCAAACATAGACTTGTGATATGTCTCTACTGTGACCGGCACCCATAGACTTGTGATCTGCCTCTACTGTGACGGCGGCCATAGACTTGTGATCTGTCTCTACTGTGACCGGCACCTAAAGACTTGTGATCTGTCTCTACTGTGACAGGCACTCATAGACTTGTGATCTGTCTCTACTGTGACCGGCACCCATAGACTTGTGATCTGTCTCTACTGTGACCATCACCCATAGACTTGTGATCTGTCTCTACTATGACCGGCACCCATAGACGTGTGATCTGTCTCTACTGTGACCGTCAACCATAGACTTGTGATCTGTCTTTACTGTGACCGGCACCCATAGACGTGTGATCTGTCTCTACTGTGACCGGCACCCATAGACTTGTGATGTGTCTCTACTGTGACCGGCACCCATAGACTTGTGATATGTCTCTACTGTGACCGGCACCCATAGACTTGTCATCTGTCTCTACTGTGACCGGCACCTATAGACTTGTAATCTGTCTCTACTGTGACCGGCACCCACAGACTTGTGATCTGTCTCTACTGTGACCGGCACCCATAGACTTGTGATCTGTCTATACTGTGACCATCACCCATAGACTTGTGATCTGTCTCTACCATGACAGTAACCCATAGACTTGTGATCTGTCTCTACTATGACCGTCACCCATAGACTTGTGATAGGTCTCTACTGTGACCGTCAAACATAGACTTTTGATCTGTCTCTACTGTGACCGGCACCCATAGACTTGTCATCTGTCTCTACTGTGACCGGCACCCATAGACTTGTGATCTGTCTCTACTGTGACCGGCACCCATAGACTTGTGATCTGTCCCTACTGTGACCGGCACCCACAGACTTGTGATCTGTCTCTACTGTGACCGGCACCCATAGACATAGTAATTAAAATGTATAACTCCGAATACTACGGCAAGCATTTTTTTTTCTTATTTGAGCATATCTATTTTCACACTCTGTTAATACTGCCCCAAGGCCTTCTTGCGAAGCATCTACTGACACCTGGACTGGCTTTGAGACATCATAGAAAGCTAGCACTGAAACTGATGTGATTAAATTCTTCAATTGATTCCCTTCAGTTGTATGTTGTTCCAGCCACACTCACTCTTTATCGTTTTTGATCAACTCTCACCGGGATGTTGTCCTATCTGTGGGATGTTGTCCTATCTGTGGGATGTTGTCCTATCTGCTAGATTTGGGACACATTTTCCAAGATTATTAATCATTCCTGAAAATTTTTCTAACTCTTTGCGATTTGAGGGACATGGCCCGAACTTGTGGTCAGCTATAGTTCATTCAAGAGGAAAGATTACGTAAATACGTCGAACACATAACAATCTTAAATTAATTGATCTCTATATATTTAAAGTATTTTTCATCAAATTTCTATTATATCGGAAATAATGACAACAACCTTTTTCATCTGAGAAGATATGACCGAGTAAAACATTAGTTTGGTCCCTAGTAATATTGGTATTGAAAGGTAACATCTAAACTTAGTTAACGTTAAATTAATTGAAAGGATTTATAAGCTTATAAAATGTCAAGTGATTTTGTAGGTTGGAATTGTTTAGTAGGCTGTAGTTTTGTTCACTATTTGAAGACCTTAGTGCTAAAAGTACTTAAGTCCCATTTTTTTCAAAATCAATCTAAACTGTGATATTTTCTTACCCAGTTTAGCCAAGTGTACTGCAGAAAGTTGAACACATTAAAATGTGCATTAGTCCCTTAATTAAACAAGACAAAAAATGAAAATAGTCATATTTTATAGACGAAAAGTATATTTGAACTTGATTATCTCAAAATGTGCATTTTGTGACTTAAGTACTTTTAGCACTAAGAACTTCATTTATATCACTGTCACATCTATGGATAAATCCCAACCTTTAACAATGACGTCTATAAACATACAGTTATTAACATTCTTTTACATGGATGCACATATTTGTAACCAGTCTCAATTTACGAATGATAAATTATAATTTAATTTTAGAAATTGTTATGTCTTTGATCCACATTTAGTTTTGCCAGGTGACCAAGGAGTTTTAGAGTAAATATGTATTCTGTAAAATGATCGGTAAAATATGCATCTGTTTAAAACCGTTTTAAGATTAAGTCATAACTATTAAGAATATCTTAGAATGAATGCTTCAAGCCCGATAAAATTTCAATGAAAACACCAAAGGTAATTAGTATATATTCACTACCATCTATAAAAAATCACTTGAATTTTAGCATATATTTGCTGATCTTTATATAAAACAATTGAATTTAGTATAATATATTCACTGCTATGTATACAAAACAATTGAATACTGATATATACTTACTACTTTCTATATACGCCCCACACATATTAGAATGTATTCACTGTTATCGATATAATCATCTAGTACATTAGTATATATTTCCTTCTGTCTATACACAATGCTCGTACATTATGATATATTGGCTGTTATTAATGCTAATCACATGTAATTTAGTGTATATTCATTGCTATCAACACATTGCAAACTTTGCACATTTAGAGATGTCATACACCCTCCACACCAGCAAAATTTGATTTTTACATTTGTTAATTAGGTAACCAAGTTGTAATTATGTTGTGAGTTAAAGGAACGCTTAAACGGGATGTGTTATATTTTAAAACAATTAATCAATTATTTGGCAGACAAGGTACACTGGGTGCTGTATAGAAGATTGTGATTGATGTAAGTGTTGATCCCTTGCTCTACTGATTTTCATCTGCTTGGGTTGTAATGGGGATCGCGATTCATGTAACAGGGGTGGCTTTGGGGCGCCTAAGTGATATCCATAAATTGCATTTTTATTTCCCTTGAGGGCTGTGGATTGGTGGTAAATTTGGCATAATGTGTTGTCATATGCAGCGCGTCTATGTGTTGAATTAGCAGTTCAATATGTTTGATGAGTGGGTGGTTAATTGGCCATCTTGGGTTTGTGTGTGTGTGAGGGGGGGGGGGAGCATGGGCGGGCGGATTGCCTTGGATGGATGTTTGTGGGGCCGTAATTTTGGGCTATTTATTTGTTTTATTTCCTTGAATGTAAGGATCGATAAATGGACTATCTCTTTAAAAATAAATCCATTTAGATCATAGGTTAAATAGTGAAAACATTTGATTAAGCATATTTATCAATATATATATTTAATTAAAAAAAAATAGTTTTCTTTGAATATGCATAATATTAAAGATACAAAATTGAATTGCTTTTATGTTAAACTGAGTGAAATATTTGCTACAAAGCTTACTGATTTAAAAGTTCCTTACAAAAATTAAAATTATTATAACTTTAAACATTCTGAGTTTTATGCACAAAGCATTAACAAGTTATTTCCCTTATTGAAGAAAAGCAAACACAAAAAGGAAATAATAATATTTACTCTCCTACCAAATTGTTTTTATTAGGGTGGAGCTTGTAACATCTTTCTTCTTCTCTCTTTCTTTCGCCTTTTCGTCCTCAAGGAACAGCAGCCGATCTTCATCGACGTCTGTGGTTAGGACATAGGCCGCCTACAAGATCCCTCCAGGCATCACGATCCTGAGCCAATCTCTCCAGCCTCCCCCAAGTGTGGCCAAGTTTCTTGGTATCCGCCTCCACTTCTCGGCGCCAAGTGTTCCTAGGCCTGCCTCTTTTCCTTTTTCGTTAAGGGTTCCAGTTCAAGGCTTGTCTGGTTATTCTGGAGGCAGGTTTCCTGAGCGTATGGCCAATCCATCTCCATCTTCTCTGGAGGATCTCTTGTTCTACTGGTTCTTGCTTTGTCTGCTGCCACAGTTTCTGGTTGCTGATTCTGTCGGGCCAATGAATCCCGAGAATCCTTCTTAAGCAGTTATTTATGAAGGACTGGATTCTCTTCATATTCCCAGAAGTGGTTCTCCATGTTTCTCCACCATACAGTAGAACCGGTTTCACCATTGTGTTGAAGGTTCTGATCTTCAGTTTGGTATTTAGGTGTTTGGAGGCCCAGACATACTTGAGTTGTTGGAAGGCTGCCCGTGCCTTTCCTATCCTTATTTTGATGTCAGTATCTGTCCCAAATTGCTTGTCCACGATGCTGCCAAGGTAGACAAAGCTCTCTACCTCTTCGAGCGCTTCCTCTTTGAGCCTGATGGGTGCTGTATTGGTAGCGGCATTGACCTTGAGGACCCTGCTCTTGTGAATATTAAGACCAATACGTGCAGAAGTGTCTGCAATAGTTCTGGTCTTCTCCTGCATCTGTTGTTGGGTATGGGAGAAGGGCAAGATCGTCAGCAAAATCCATTGAATACCATTCCGCTTCTGATGTGTGGAAGTTTTCATCACCCAGTCAATGACCAATAGGAAAAGGAAAGGCGAAAGCAAACATCCCTGCCTCACACCGGTCTTCACCTGGAAAGCATCCGTCACCTGTTGTCCGTGGACCACTCGGCAGGTCATCACCTCGTAAGAGTTTCTGATCAAGTCCGTGATTTTCCGCGGGACTCCGTAATGTCTCAACTGTCTCCAGAGGGTTTGCCTATCCACACTGTCAAAGGCTTTCTCGTAGTCAACGAAGTTGATGTAGAGGGGTGAGTTCCATTCCAGGGATTGCTCTAGGATGATGCGCAGTGTTGCAATTTGGTCAGTACATGATCTGTTGGTCCGGAAGCCAGCCTGTTGGTCCCGCAACAGGGGGTCAACCGTTTCTTTCATTCTGTTGAGTAGTACGCGGTTGAAAACCTTGCCTGGGATGGACAGTAAGGTGATCCCTCTATAGTTGGAGCAGGAATTTAAGTCCCCCTTTTTTGGGATTTTAATGAGGTATCCCTCATTCCACTCAGAAGGTACCTGTTCCTCCTCCCAGATCTTCAAGAACAGTGGGTGTAGCATCTCTACACTGGTGTGCACGTCAGCCTTCAGTGCCTCTGCTGGGATGCCATCCGGTCCTGCAGCCTTGCCATTTTTAAGTTGTTTGATGGCAATACGGATCACTTCTTTGGTGGGTGCGTTGCAGTCAATAGCCAGGTCACTGTCAGCTAGCTGAATATCTGGTGGGTTACTTGGCTCTGGCCTGTTTAGAAGTTCCTCGAAGTGTTCTTTCCATCTGCCTCTCTGTTGCTCCTCATTTGGTATGCTCTTACCATCTTTGTCCTTCACTGGTCTCTCTGGCTTCCTGAACTTTCCAGACAACTTCTTGATGGTAGCGAACAATTCCCGCATATTCCCTTGGTAGGCTGCTTCTTCCGTTTCTTTGGCAATCATGTCTACAAAGTTCCTTTTGTCCATCTTAGCGCTTTTCTTTACTTTCTTATTTGCCTCTGAGTACTCCTTTTGGAACCTAACTTTCTGCGCTCGTGTACGGCTGTTGTTAACTTCTGCCTTCTTCCCTTTTCTCTCTTCTATCACTTTCAATGTATCTGCTGTTATCTATTCTTTGTGTATGTCTACTTCTAGCAGTGTTTAAATCCACAATTCTGTTATATATGTTATCGTTTTATCTGTCATTGAACCTTGTGTAACACAAACAAAGAATCTCACACTATTGAACCTTGTGTAACACAAACAAAGAATCTCACACTATTGAAACTGAATGGGTTTTTTTTTTAAGTAGATTTACAACAATTTTTAAATCTTGAAATTTTTATATGAAATTCTTGGAATAATTTAATTTAGGCTACTGTTAGACTCTAAACAAATATTAAGGATTAATTCATTGAAATGGTTTATTTATATTTTTATTGTTTTTTTCCTTATGTTAAACAAAACGAATCAATATAGAGTATTTATTTATGTTATTTATTTCCATTCAAAAAATGTTAGGTGGAATGGGAGCTTTGCGATAGAAAATGTAATACAATAATTGATAATAATTTACTTTTCTTGTATATATGTATTTATATGTAAGGTTTTAATGAGTTTAACACAGCTGCATATAAAAGATGTTCGTAATTATCAGTATAACACAGGAATTGTTTTGTAATAGAAGTAAGCAAGTTAGGCCAAGAAATAAAATCGTTGGTTGAATGATATACATATACATATAAGAAATTATATACAAGTGCATTACTTAAATTTCTACCCTTACAACACAACTTATCCATTCCATATCAAATGTATAAAAAATAATTGGACTTGCTTTTTTTTACCGATAGCACACATCTCACATAAATGTGCATGAGCAAAAAAAAAGGAGAAGAATATTAAGTGACATTTATTTTAATTACGATTTGCAATCCTTTTTTTTACTTTTTAAAGTTATGTTAATATTTGTTAGTTTTAATTAATTCAAGGGAGACAATTAAATTTACCTTTGATTATAAATTTCTAGATTTATCTGAGGATGTTTTTCAACCACATTAATTTATTTTTTGTAATAAAATAAAATTTTAAAATATTTTTTAAAAGACATTTATTTAAGTGGATTCTATTTATCATAACTTTGGTTTATTTCTTATTTAACGTATTTTTAATGAAAACTTTATATTAATAATTTAAAAAAAAATTATATTTAAAAAAAAAAAAGCTTAAACAGCGTGCTATTCGGGACGGCTTTAGAAGATCTAGTACAAATAGAGATAGTCTACCAAAATTTCGATCCTTATCCCCAAGGACATAAGAAAATAAACATCCAGATTCCCGAACCAATCCACCATCCCCACCCGACCCCATCATCATCCCGCCTCGGGTGGAATCCCGTAGCTCAATTATTCCAACATTCCAAGGACCATCCAATCCGAACATGCGTGCATCAACAACACCCCAAGACAACGAATTACGTCATGATCAGCAGATCACCACCGATCCCCACCAAACCAGATTGACCCCCAAATCTCATACAACCCTTGACGCGTAACTGAAATAACGTGGGATTCCCAATAGTTTATCCTAAATTTCCTTTTTCTACCCCTTGAAAAACAGTTAATGGGGCTGAAAATTGTTTAAATAATGTGTCGTCATTGGCAACAAGACTATGTGCGAATTTACAGCTTAATATTTTGTAGGAAAGTTGGACAATTAACCTAACAAACATTTTGTAACGCTATCGGCTAGAGAGTAACGCATGGATAAGTGCGAGCATAGCATCGAGAATTTGGGGAGGGGAACGTGCAGCTGTTCATTTAAGTGATAAGATGATATATCCCTAAATGTAGGGATCAAATTCAGGTGGACTATTACTTAAATAATTTCTTAAGACCACATCAACAACTTGGTTAAGCATATTTAATCCTTTTATATTTAAATTAAGAAAATTAAATTATAGCTTTTGCTTTAACTGCATAATATTAAAAATAAACACAATTAAACAAAAATTTAAGTTACTGTAAATAAAATTTCGGCTTTAAGTTTTATTAAATTATATTTCAATTATAAAAAGTAAAATTAATATGACTCAGAATTTTCTGAGTTATATTCACATTACCTCATTTACTAATTTCCCTTGAATAAAAAAAAAATAATGTAATTATTAACTCAACAATCCTGGAAAAACGATTTTTTTTGAGTTAGCGTGTGGATCTGAAAATGTGACAGAATGTGTTGTCATCGGCATTTAGTCTATGTGCAAGGTTTCAGCTTGATCGGTTGATTGAAAGTGGGTGAATTAACGGTCAGAATATTTTACCCCCCACACAACCTGCAATCAATGATCAAAAGTGAATTTAATATATAGGATTTTATAAAACTGCATTATTCTTAATTCTACGTATAACCTAGGAACTTGTAAACCTGGGTAAATTACCCCAAATAAGATTAAAAAGAAAATAATTGGTTTAATTAGTGTTTAATAGGCAGACATAAAATCATATAAAAAGCGCGCTTCATTTTAAGAAACACATTTTTTTAATTTTAAAACTATTTTTTTATCAACTCCATATAAATATGTTAAATTATGTGTCTGTACAAAGAACTTCGAAATAAAGTTTTGTACAATATTATGTCTTTATAATGATGTTAGTAAAAGGAATAGAAAGAAAAAAAAAAAAATGCAATCACTTTTCTCGATTCGAACACATCTAACATGAATGTATGGGAAAATCAAATATTTTGAGTATACTATCAAATTCTGAACATTGAATTCAAATAACAGTTTTATTTTATGTTTAAAAAAGAAAGGTATACAAAATATGAAATTTTGCAAGGGGAGTAATTCATTACGTTTTATAAAAAAAAATTGTGGTTTGAAGAAGTATTTTTAGACAAACAAAATTTAACTTTGTGTATCGACAATATTGTTTAATGATTGTCCAAGGAAAATGGCGTTCAATTATTTTTACAAATCTTTCTTGATTTATATTATATATTGTATGTATTTTTGTAAAAGATATAAATACTTTTTATTAAAATAGGTTTATAAATTGCTCAATGTGATTAACTAGTGTTAGAGATGAAGTAAAATTTCAAGGTTGAGGAGGACCCCTAACATAAATCCTCCCGAATTCGTTCCCCATTCTTAAGGGCCATCCAATGCCAAACCCAAACCCCGCCAAATTCCAAATTGAACAATAAAGTCTCAAAATACCCTGTGGCAATACACCCCATGATCAGGAGGCCACCCGAAGCACCCACAAATAACCCGACTGTCACCACCGCGACGACCCCCCCCCCCAAAAAAAAGAATCATATTATCCATTTTACGTTGCTTTTGTTTTGTTGATAACGTTTTCCTTTAAAAAAATGTTTTGGTACCACCGATTGGAAAAGTATAAAGCCATCAAATAATTTTTTGGAAGACAATTCGCTGAATGCAATCATCATGACTGTTTGTGGAAGAAATCAATTGACTCAATAAAGTCACCGTGACTGTGTGTGTAAGTCATCAATTAATAATTAATTTAAAAGCTGACGTGCTAATGATATTGGCAAATGTTGTTTTTTCCCTAGCAAGAGTGCGCGCTGTGTTGTATTAAAAACAATGTACGCCTTGTGATAGGAAACATTACCTTCAAATAGTTGCTCGTTGTCTTAAACAAGCATTTGGTAATACATGGCTGATGATCAGAAAAAAAAATCAGATAGTTCGATTGTTTTTATCAAGATATATAGCGTTTTAATTTTGATTTCTGTGCTTTTAAGCTATATTTAAAATACTTCCCTCACTTTGGTCTAACACAATTGCATAGGCACAACTAAAAGTTGAAATGATTACATTTGATACACTTTTATAAGATGGAAAAGTTAAAATACAACGACAGTGTAAGTAATGCAAATGTGGTACAACGACAGTGGAAGTAATGCAAATGTCGTACAACGACAGTGTAAGTAATGCAAATGTCGTACAACGACAGTGTAAGTAATTCAAATGTCGTACAATGACTGTGTAAGTAATGCAAATGGCGTACAATGATTGTGTAAGTAATGCAAATGTCGTACAACGGCAGTGTAAATAATGCAATTGTCGTTAGAAGAGGAGACACAAATAGGTGAATTTAAATTGAATACAACTTATGACGTCGTACATGCGTATATAAACACTTATTTTAAAATCTACATGAAAATACACGCAATATTTTATGTTGATGTCTGAGTGATTAAATAAAACGTTTATTGTATAACATATCACATGAGTTTGGTTGAATATTTCCAGAGATATATCGTTGTAATGTATTTAATATTGACTTAATGGTTGAATAATTCCAGTAATTGAGTTTTGTAATGTAATTTATCTTGATTTCATGGTTGCATAATTTAATAGATTGAGCATTGTAATGTAATTAATATTGACTTAAAGGTTGAACAATCCAATAATGGACTTTTGTCATGTATTTTATGTTGATTTTAAGGTTGCATAATGCAAGAGATTGAGCATTGTAATGTATATAATGATGTTTCAATGCTAACAGTACGAATACATTATCTTTAGAGACATCCTCATATCTAAATTGTACATTCGCCATCACTGAACGATCATAACACAAAATAAAATGTCAAGTTCATCATTACTAAACCAACTCAATGATTCTACATCAACACCATTTCAAATAAATTATAACGGCTTTATAATTTAAAGCAATAGATCTACTTTTGACGTATGCAGAGTTTAATGGTGAGATTAATAGCAAATAAAATATCCCCACACCTGCTCTGAAAAAGTATCTTAGTAATGCCGCAGATTTTATTGCCATGTAATATTTTCGTTTGTTTTACAGAAATAATCAACATTTTAATATCTTGTAAATAATTACTTTTAATTTAAAGGGAGAAAATTGGTTAATTTGTATTATTATTATTTTCTGGATATAACTGAAGATTTTTACACTCTTATTAATTTTGTTTTTTTAACAAAAGTTTATTTTTATAAGAAGGTTAGGCATAAGTTTAAATGAAATAGACTTCAAATCGCAAAATTATATTTAATGTTTTACCTTATTTTGTTTTATGGAAAACTTTACTTTCTATTTTTTAAAATAAGATAATATTTGTTAAAAAGTTTAACTAAAGCTCATTACAATGATATCGAAAACGAATAGGTCTGTAATAGAAGGCAGTTCGCTTAATTCGATCCTTATATTTAAGGATATATAGGAAATGAAAAGCGTGATAATTCCTAATAATTGCCGTATTATTAGACGCGATAATCAGTTTGTATGTTGTGGAAACTTACATTTATTTCCACAAACTTCCTGTGACCCAACTGAGTTGAATACTTAAAGATTACCAATCCCCAAAGACAATTATATTATGATACCCACGTACAAATGACTTACCTCTATCTCCTATCTCATGTTTTACTTATTTCCAGATGTCCAATGTAGTTGAATCCTTGTACATTTACACAGCTCCGATAAAAATAAAATTGTATATGATTAGAAGGGCACAGATGAGTTCCACTTTCCCTTTAATAACCTTATGACTTAATTAAATTAAAGAGTAGGAAATAATAGTAATATCTTGTTTTAACTGCAAAGTTTCCTTAGGCATTGTTACTTGTTCATGATAACAATGAACAATGAGAAACACATATTTACTACAGAAAGATCACCACTGACATTTAATGTGGTTGTGTTTCATGGCTGTCACACTCTTTTATTAGTCATATGTTTCAATGCACTTATTTAACAGCTACTACATCTTCAAAGACTAAAAAGTGAAACATATATCTCTATTATATGCTTTTTAAAAGTTATTAAATTTGTTACACTCATATGTTTAAAAAACGCGTTGGGCGTCCATAAAATAAAATGATGTCAAATGACTTTACAAATATAATGTTAGAGACATGGATATGTTGACATTTATTCAAATTAAGTTTTATTAAACACTATCGCAATGATACAGATTATTTCATCATGGTAACGTGACTTCTCACAAATGGTTCACTCATAATTGGGACATCCATGTCTCTAATATATATTATTGTACATAGATTAGTTACTCTGGTGTCCATAGACATTCCTTGCTATTGTCAGTGGTGTGTCACATGCCAGCAAATTAAAAATGATTCGCCAAATCTGACCGATAAACGCTGCTGCTGGCCGCCGTCCATGGCTTGTCATGTAAAAGTTCTGGGGTGGATGGGGTGAATATGCATTTGTTTTTGTTTTGTCTCTATACAGATGTTCTTTATTACATAAATGTATTTTATTTTATTGTCACGATTATGTCTCTTTTTCTAATATTTTTATGTACAGTCGGGTGAGCCTAGCCCTAGGCTGGGGTACCGCGCTATATAAGACAACTAATAATAATAATAATACTAGTAATAATAATATACACACATACACTTTCTCTCTTTCTCTCTGTCGTTCTCACTATCTCTCTCTATCTGTCTATCTCTCTCTCTCTCTCTCTCCCTCTCTCTGTCTCGCTCTCTCTTTATTTATCCATCCCACTTTCGTGGGATTAATGTCGTGATTTCTGTACACGAAACAACCCAAATTTCCAATATATTGTAAATTTGATATTGATCTTAAATTTAAAGTTTATATTGATTTTACGTTTTAAAGTTGATATTGATCTTATGTTGTAAAGTTGGTGTTAATCGTATGTTATAAAATCGTACGTCAATTGTTATTCTATAAAATAGTTTGTGTCAATTATTGGTCTATAAAATAGTTTGTGTCAATTATTGGTCTATAAAATAGTTTGTGTCAATTATTGGTCTATAAAATAGTTTGTGTCAATTATTGGTCTATAAAATAGTTTGTGTCAATTATTGGTCTATACAATATTTTGAATAATAAAGACTTTAACTGACCAGCGTTCAATTTGTAAAAAAAATAAATATAAATAATAATAAATGACCATCATATTACTAATTAAAATACTAAAAAAAAAACTTGAAATAAAACTAAACATGTTTTGAAATTTTAATGGATACAAATTATCTCAAATTTATTTACCAAACTCTTAACTTCTTGATTCTTTTCGACCAATTTTATTAATTTGTTTAAGCAATGATTTATATGTTTAGGATAAATGGTAATTGTGTAAGTAAAAAGTTTTAATACAAATATTCTATTATGTTTTTTCAGAACAGATAAAAATTAATAGTGTGTATTTTGGCAACAAGTCTATATGTAAACTTGCAGCTCAGGGGTAAGGTGACAATATGACATCCGACGTAACACGAGCAGTCAGTAGGCAAAACAAAGACGAACGGATGACTGTTTATGTGTATCATATCCTTATTTGTAAGGATCGAATTAAAGTGGACTATCTTTTAATGATAATCCATTTCACTTTTTTAAATTTTTTTAAAATTTGTTTAAAAAAATTTTTTAATTTTTTTTTAATTTTTTTTTATTTTTTTTTTTTTGGGGGGAAACATTGAATTTATTCAGTGCTGTTAAGAACACTTTGACAAATTATGTGTCAGGAATGGGGGGATAACCTCCACAAGATTTTAGTTTAAACAGAATTAATTCCCTGAAAGTTCATAAAATTGTAATGGAGTTGGTCATGCAAAAGATTTGCAACTTTTTCTTCATTTTTAATTTCCATACGTTCCTTCATGTATCTATGTGGATTATTGTCCCATTTACCTCAATGTTCCGTTGCTAATTGAACAATGATCTTAGCCGTTCCATGTTGCCAAATGTCCGCTGTTTCTTGGTGTTGCAAGATATGTTAAACATGATCAAATAATCTTACACATATCCATATTGCTCATTTTCCGATATATAATATTTACATTAGGATATGACGTCAGCGAGCCGTCGAGCCAAATCTTTTAATGTCATCTCATAATAATCCCCCGCCCCCCCCCCCTTTTTCTTTTTTCAAGTCCGAAAAGTCCCCTAACTATCGGGCCGTAAAGCGGCATTGTTGAGATCTCCTTCTCTAGGACAGCCCATGCTGGAGATCTCCTTCTTTAGGACAGCCCATACTGGAGATCTCCTTCTTTAGGACAGCCCATACTGGAGATCTCCTTCTCTAGGTCAGCCCATATTGGAGATCTCCTTCTCTAGAACAGCCCATACTGGAGATCTCCTTCTCTAGGACAGCCTATATCCATAACTAAATTCAATTGGCTAAGTTTACGGAGGCCATCTCAGCCTATGGATATCTGGTCGGTCGGAGATGTCATAACATCCCAGGTGTCGGGACTGTGGATGTATGTCCTAATATCTCATCACTGCTCGTCCCAGGGAAGTGTCGGACGCCTTCTAATAGGGTTTTCTACAGTTGGTTCACGATGTAGCTGGGATGAAATGGTTGCCTAGGAACAGCCTCCTTAATAGCTGTGTGTATAGAATTATTAGCATAAAAAGGCCACAACCCACCTCATGCTTCATATCCGTCATCGGCAACATTGTAAACATGATGTCTACCCTGTTTTCATCGTTATTTATTTCAACTGCAGATATGTTACAGCCGGAAATGGCCACAGTTCATTCTGGTGTAACTACAATTTTGGCAGAAACTATGCATACCTCTTGTCAGCCCACACAAGATCACGCAATGATGGTTATGTTCCTACGTGGTCGGTGGCATTCTCCAAATACCACTGGCTGACTTAACAACTCAACGATCACAAGATATCAGAATAACAAGCCTTATGAAGTTTTTTTTATTTTTTATTTTTTTTTTTTAGTTTTTTTTTAGGGCAGTAGCTTGCGGCTGTTTATTTGTATTGTATCCTATATTGTAAGGATCGAATTAATGTGGAATACATCATGTTAATTTTTTTTTTTTTTTTTTTTTTTTTTTTTTTTTTTTTTTTTGTTTTGTTTTTTGTGTGTATTTCTCAGTCATTATATTGTCTTAAATTTTGTTTTCAATTACGTTTTGTATTTTAAATCTAAAAAGTGTTTCTAATGTAATGTTTGTGTAATTATGTTTGTGAAAAAAAGCCTTAAGTCTGTGGTGCCATACATGTTTTCTGTATTGTGAAAGTAATATGAGACTTATTGTGTGTTGTTTCTTGTTTTTGGATTCTGGTATTGTGTTTAGTGTTATGGCTCTGTCTATATCTACCGTGTGAACTGTACCTGCTTGTATGATTTGTTTAAGTGTAGATTTAGTCTGTAAGATTGTGTTGCATGTCAGATATAAATGTTGTTCGGTCTCATCAGCCCCTGTCCTGTACAGTGGACATTCTATGTGCCTAGCTCGGTCCTTGTATGGTCTTGATGAGACTGGTGTCATGTTGTATATGAGTCTATATGTTATTTCTTTGTCTTTATTTTCTATTTCTTTAATGTGTGTATTTTTAAATGTATTCACAGTGTTTATTGTTCCATAAGTATGTGTCCATTTTATTCTATTGTAGAGTGGTGTCGCCTGTCTCTTTATTAAATGTGTGTAGATCTCTTTGGTTGTTTTGTGTATAAGTGTTTCGTTGCCTTTTAATGCTTGGGTGCATGCCATGTAAAAATCAGATTGTTTTCTACCTATGTAATGTGGTGTGCTGTTGTCAATTTTTATTAACTGTCCTAAACTTATCCCCATGTAATAATGTGTAAATATGTTTTCCTCCTTCTTTCTAATGGCTTGTCCTATAAATTTGATTGTAAGTGCCTGTAGTTTTGTTTGTATGTCTTGTAAATTAATTCATTCTTCTAATTTAGATTGGATTAATTTGTATGTTTAATGTTTTGTATTGTTCCTTGAAATATGTAATTCCTGATATGTAAGTTGATTTGTTTTAAAATTGTTGGTGGAGGCCCCCATATGTTCCCTGTATATTGTTTTGGGAATTACATATGTGTTTATGATTGTGCTTCTACCAAAAATTGTGTGTGCTGTGTATTTGTGTCTGTCAATTATGTTTTTTATAGATTGTTCAATGTTTTGCCATGTTTCTGTGTTAGTTTGAGTCTGTTTGTTTGAAAAGTAAATACCATATATCCTAAGACTATCCTTCTTTACTATTCCTAAAGGGAAATCTAATCTATCTCTCCACCTACCAATCCCCATAATTTCAGATTTAGTGATGTTTATTTTAGATCCACTACCTCTCCAAAAATCTTGAAATCTTGATATTATATTGGAAATTGACTTATCATTAGTAGGAAAAAAAATAGTGTCATCTGCATAAGCAATGACCTTTCTCTCCCCACCCCCAGGGATCCCTACTCCTTTAATACTCTCCTTCCTTCTAACTCTCTCCAGCAGGGGTTCAAATGATAGGATATAAAGGTAGGGGGATAAAGGACACCCTTGTCTAACTGATCTGTCAATTTTAATGTCTTTAGAAAGTGTGTTGTTTATCATGAGATTACTAATGGGGGACTTGTAACAAATTTTAACCCAGTTACAAAAATACTCCCCTAGTTTGTTGTGTTGTAATATTTTATGTAGGTATGTGTGGTCTACCCTATCAAAGGCTTTTTCTTGATCTAGGGATAATATGCAAGTTTGGATGTTTTTGTCATTTGAATATTGAATAAGGTCTCTAATGAAATGATTGTGGTTATGAATGTCCCTTCCTTTGATGCTGCATTGTTGATCTATGTGTATTAGGGTATTTAAATGTGGTTTTAATTTGTTTGCTAGTGTTTTTGTGAGAATTTTATAGTCTGTGTTAAGTAAAGATATGGGTCTATGATTTTTAAGCTGTGTTCTGTCTGTATCTTTTTTTGGTAAAAGCGTAATGTATGAAGTATTCATTGAGTGTGGTAACTCCTTGTTGCTGTAAGCTTCTTCTAGTGTGGCATGTAAAATTGGTCCTAGTGTTTTGAAAAAGAAAAGGTAGAACTCTGTTGTTAGACCATCTGGTCCAGGTGTTTTGTTTTTGTTCATGCTGAACAATGATGTTTTCATGTCTGCTAATGTTATGGTTTTGTCCATTTCTTGTGTTTGATTTGTATTAAGTTTTTGTGTAAATTTTGTGTACTTATCTTGTATATCTGAATCAGTTTTTTCTTTTCCAAAAAGTTGTGTGTAGTATTTTTCAAATGAGTTTACTATCATTGGAGTGTCAGTGTGTGTTTCACCTTCTGTATCAATAATTTGTCCTATCTGTCTACTCTTCTGTATGTTTTGTTCTATTGTTAAAAAGATCTTTGTAGGTGCCTCTTGGTTGTTGGGGAAAGTTCTGCTCCTAACATGTGCACCATTGTATTTATGTTGTTTTATTGTGTCTAGTTCTTCTTCTAGTTCTTGTATATTGTGGCTGAAAGGATTGTTTGCTTTCTCCGTTGGTATGAGTATTTCTAATTCCTTTTCTCTTTCTCTTAGTTGTCTGTGTAAGCGTGTCGCAAAATTTTGTGTGAAATGTTTGATTGTGGATTTTAAAAGTTCCCAATGTTGTCCTATGTTTTTAGTTGGTAGTGTGCTATATTGTTGTATAAGATTATTAATGATATCTGTGTACTGACTATTTTCTAAAAGTGTATTGTTAAATTTCCAATGTGGAGATTTTTTAATGATGTTTGATCTTGTTGTATTTATTGTAATTTTCACGCCTTTGTGATCTGTAAAATGTAGTGTTTCTGCAATGTGTTTTGCTTCATTTATTGTATCTATTTTTGGTATATAGAATCTATCAATTCTTGACTTGGTGTTAAACGTGTTGCTCGTAAATGTAGTTTCTTTACCTCCCTTGTGTAGTGTTCTGTATGCTTCTACCATGTTATATGTCTCTGTTATGTATTGTATAATTTCTGTTTGTGTTGTTTCTTCTAAAATTTTATCTTTTCTTTTTGGGTTTGTTGTATCTAAACCACTTGTTATATAATTGAAATCCCCTCCTAAAATGAGCTTTCCTCTTTTGTGTGAGTATTTAAGTGTTTGAAATAGTGTGTTGTAAAATAGTGGTTGTTCTATGTGCTGTGAAGGGGCGTATATATTGACTAGTGTGTAAGTGTCTCTCTTGTCTGTAATGTTGAGAGTGACCATTCTCCCTTCGCTCTCCCTGTCCTTGTGAGTTATTTCCCATCTATCTGATGTCTGTACTATTCCTACACCTTTACAATGTCTGCTTAATCTGAAGTGACTGTTTTTCATGCCTAAAGATTTTGTGTACTTTTGTGCGTCATCTTCTGTGTTTATATTTGTCTCTTGTAAAAAAATAAAATCACATTTGTGTTTTTTGACTATGTTAATAATGTGCTGTTCCTTATTTTTACAGCTTCTAATGTTTACTGATAAAAGTATGAGTTGTGTAGTCTCCATGATTGTTTGGATAGTGATGTATTGAATAGACTATATGTTATTTTCTAAATTCAATTTTTTTTAAATTTTAAAATTAAAAGTCTATAACATAATTTGATTCATCTTCAGAAGACGTGTCATCCTCTGTAAATTCGGGAACGTCCCCGGGGAAAAGGTTGCACTTAAAAACCTTTTTCTTCTCTCCGGTGTTTTGTCCATCTGAAGGACGCTTTTTTGCTCCCCGTGTTGTAGGAGATGTTGCAGCCCCTGGGGGCGGATTTTCCTGTTGTGTAGGAGATGTTGGTGCTGACGGGGGTAGTGGTCTCCTTGTTGGGGAAGGCTGTCCCCTTGTCAGCGCATCTGCGTATGTGCGAACCGGCGAGACATATCCTTCATTGTCTATTGTCCTATTTTGGTTTACTCCTAACTTTTTATTTTTCTTATTCACAATTTTTGTCCATACAATCTCCCCACTTGCTTCCTCCTCCACTGCTGCTGTGGCTGCAGAGTCCTCCCCATCAGCGACGACAGCTACTGTGGTTGCAAGAGCCTCGCATTCGTTGACCACATCCGCGGTGTTTCCAGGGTTCATCCCGTCTGTATTGTCCTCATCTATTATCAGACGTCCTGGGGAGTTTTCAGTGTAATCTACTTGTGAAATGTTTCTTCTAAATTTGCTGGTCCAATGGTCCAAAGAGGCGCAATGAAAACACGCTTGTTTTCTCCCTGGTACCAGTACCAAAATTTTTGAATTTTTAATCGTACCACAATCGAGCCTTAGGTAATGTGGTACAGACAATCGTTGTTTTGGTCTATAAACCACAGTCCAACGGTCAGCACATCCTTTGTGTTGAAAAACTTCAACTTTTTCTTCCTATAGGAATTGAACCATCTCTACCACCCCTTCTTTTGGCAGGGTAGGTGGTACCCAATGGAGAAATAGTTTTGACCTCTCCCGGCCAACGTGCTCAATGGTGAGCTTTTTTTCTTTATTGATATAAATTTCTTTTAAATGTACTTGATCATACATAAGTGTTTCTGCCCTCTCACCGAGTTTGATGAACCATTTCAAAGGACCTTCAAACTGATAGAAGGCCAGAATGTCTTTGTTCCAAATTTTGTACGCATCAAAGATTGCGTTTAGGATTTCGGACTGTGTTGTCCGAAAAGCCTCCTTCCATGACACTGTAATTGCCAGGGCTTTAGGATGGTGTACACTGTCAAGTGTAACGCACCTTACTGAAGCACGTTGTGTGTGCATATTTAATTAAAATTGAATGTACTTTCAAATTGAAATGCAAATACTTATTTAAAATTCGACTTCCGTTTGAAACAGTATACAGATAAGATATGATGAATTCGTATAACTCAGTTGAAATCAAGCGAAAATATTGAAATACTTCAAACTGCTTACAATGCACAGAATTAATTTGAAAAAGTATTATATTCTAAAAAGCGAAATACCTCAAATTATATAATAAATATTCTTGTTTATTTTTTTCGTTTTAGAAAGACGCCATTAGAAATGGTGGAGGCCCCTATATGTTCCCTGTGTATATTGTTTTGGGAATTACATATCTGTTTATGATTGTGCTCCTACCAAAAATTGTGTGTGCTGTGTATTTGTGTCTGTCAATTATGTTTTTTATAGATTGTTCAATATTAGTACTTCGTGAAAGTTTAGTAAGAGTTGATATAAATGGTAGATTGATAAACTAGGATTAAAATATAGACAATAAATGACGATCTATTAGTATACAAACTTTATTGCTTTAAATAAGTTTACACTTTAAAAAAAAACATTAAAAAATTAAATAATAATAAATATAATTGTAACTTTTAATAATCTAAAGGGTATAAAAAAATAGATTACAAAATATAGATACAAAAATGTCTAGCTGTGGAATGAATTATAGAACTTGGCGTGAAATAATTGTAATATTAACTAGTTTAAACATCTTCCTTGTTATTTCGTCCACCGAAATGATTATAAATATTTTAATCATCGGATTGATGCTCATTATGTTTGTGGGTGAGCAGACAGCTGATGCGGCCGATACTGGCACGAAAGTTTTATAAGCAGAAAGTTGCTAATTCGAAGTTGTCTTTTGTCTTCTGTGGCAACTGTTCTGTAGGCTTTGTATTGCCTTGTAGTCACGATCATCTCCCGACTATTTACACGTACACTTAATTCCGTTAAAGGTTTTCAATGAGGCTTTCAGGGTGTCTTTGAAACATTTCTTATGTCCACTAGAACACGACAGTGACTACACTGAACACTTGCAGCTAAGGATAGCTGTGTTTAGCTCATTGGGTTAATGTCCAATAGGTATAAGAAAATGTCATTGTATTCATTGGAGATCAAGCGGGGAGACCTTAAATGTCCTGGCTTCTTAAAGGGATTCTCAAACCATACATGTAGAATATGGTCAAATATTACGTTGTTTCGGTCGTTATGTTAGCGCCATTTGCCATGGGTCACAAATATGTCATCGTGACGTAAGAGTGTGTTATCACGTGTGATGCCCTTATGTTGATCATTGCCAATTATCAACAGGGGGGGGGGGGCAAAGCGAATGTTTTGCTGTGGTGGTAATAAAAATGAAAAACTATTTCATGACGTAATGACTTGCACAAAATATGGTTGCATGTCGGGTAAGGTGTGAACAAAAGAATGAATAACCATGGGCATGTAATTATGTACTCTACATGGCTGAAGTTAGTCTACGATTCCTATTCATGATCCTACCAATGTACATGCTATGTTTAAGATGTTACGAGCAAGAATTATTTTTATTTTTAAATGAATGCCATAACAATTCCAAGAGAAGAAACGTTGTACATTTTCATCGTTGAATTTAAACAAATTTTCACATCCGATATCTTCAAAATTAAAGCATTTAGCTAGAAAATGTGCATAATTTTCAACATCAATTATGAAAGGCGTTGATCTTTACGAAATTAAACATTTACTGAAGCGTTCAGAGTTGAGACAAGGTTGAATACTTTTTGAGAAGGGACCAAAATGCACGATGAATTCAACACTCTAAGATGCAACCTTATCTGAGTATGTGTAAATAAAGTAGGCCAAGTGATATTTTAGGAAAAAAGGTTTACACTTTCAGATAAACAACTCCACGAAGGAAATTTAAAAGTGCAGTGTATCTCAGCTGAATACCTTTACAAACGAAAAAAAAAAAGATAAATATGGAGAGAGAATACTAACAAAACATGAATTGTAAGTCTATAATCAAGATCCCACGATAGTAGTAGAAATGAAAAAGGGCCGGCTACGCTGGACAGGACAGGCTTGGCAGGATACTTAGAGATAATGCCAAATGACAGAGGACTGAAGAGGGTGCATCACCAAAACCCCAGAGAATGACTCAAAGACAGACCTGGGCTTAGATCGGTGGATGATGTGGAAAAAGATCTACAACAATAGGGAATCCGAGCATGGAAAAGAAAAACATTAGTTAGGTGTAAGTGGAAGGAAGTAGTGAGGCAGGTCAAAGCCATAGATGGGCTGTAGCGCCACAGGGATGGATGAATACCTTTACTTCCGAACATTGCTTGAGGCATTGCACAATATACGTGACACGCGTAGTGCATGCCTAACGTAAATGACCAGTCAAATTTTAATCCCACCCATGTGTCATTTACTTTTCCAGCTTTGTCCAATGCTTTTCTTTTCCTTTTGTGAGCCATGGTGCACTTATCCAAAACGTATCCAAAAAAAGTAACTTTACTCCCCAAATACCTTAACTGTATTATGCAATAATAAATGTATTATGTTTGATTATGAGTGATTTAAGTTGAGAGTCAGTTTGAAGGCTGAACTGTCTTTCCACCGACAAAACAAATTACTGCTTTAAATGATGAAGTTGGAGAAATCATGATTTTATTATCTTCTATTACGTAACCAAGCAACAGATTTATTTAAATTCTTTGCCTGTGCCATCTGGAGTGAACCAGTAAAGTGTACTTTAGAACGTGCATTAATAAACTAAAGAAATATGTAAAAAATACAAACAAAAGGGCTCATGTAAACTGAATAACTGATTGTGTTATACTAGTGTATTTTGATGTACTCTATATTACAATTAGTTGAGTTGTGAATAAAAGTGATTGTATCACGTAAACACGTGTTTTATAATGGACAAAAATCAAATTACAAGCTATTAGTATTCAGTTTAATTAATCAACCAGTAAAAACAAAGTTTTTCATAGAAATCCTTAATATACATTTGTGTGCATGTCAGCATTGGTTGCAGTTCTTAAAAAATCAATGCATCGTTTTTTCTTCATCTTCCAATAAATCCCTGGGATGGGGCTAAACTTAGAATAGTATGTTTTGTTACTGGCAACGAGTCTTGATAGGCAAGTTCAGCTCAATGGGATGACGTGAAGTTGGTCATCTAGTATTCCGAAGAGTTTGCCATCAAATCTCATGAAGAAAAGAAAAGTTTATATAAAAGATTTTTAGAAAAGTGTCGTGTTTGCATGATACTATTAATTTAAAGGGAAATGTTTCTTTTAAAAAAATGTTATCATACCAACCGTCATTTCTAATCACAAATTGTTTCTTCTTTATTTCTATACAGATCATTTCAGCTTACAAAAGAACTAAAAGCTAATTGATTAAAGCAATCAAATGGATTCTGAAGTAGCATTTGAGTACGATCCTTCGGAACTTAATTTTACCAAGACACTATCAGGAGGTGCCGAATTGTAACAATTTTTTTAATTTAAAAGAAGAATAAGATGTAAGCAAAAATTAAAAATAATAATATAATAAATGTTATTAAATTTAAAAAAAGCGACATTTTATTTTAAGAAAATAGAATTACTATCTAAAGTTGTTCAATTTAAAAAAGTGAAAATGAATTAACTTGGCATGGTGTTTTCTACTCCATAAATAAATAATTTTTTGACGACGAGCCAAACTTTTCCAAACTGATAAGAATAATCAAAAGTATATATACATATATATATATTATATTTATATATATATATTATATATATATATATATATATATATATATATATATATTTATATAAATATATATATATTTGTTTAATAAATATGTTTATCTTTAAAAATAATCAAGTTTTGTTCTTTATAGATTAATATTGTTTAACAATACCGTTCACGATCTTTTTACTTTAAAGATGGAATGACGGAACCCACCAACTGGAAGAAGGGGAAATTTATTGGTGGCGGCGGATTCGCTGGAGTGTATTGTATGACCGTAAACAACAAAGACACCAGTGTTCCATTAGCAGTGAAGCATTTGACTGTGTCACATGATGGAGATGATAAACATTTGGTAAATTTAAATTTATAATAAATATAAATTTATAAACTAATGTTTAAAATAAAACATTGTTGTTTTTTTTCAAGTAAGATTTGAATTCAATTTCTGAAGGTACTAAATTCAATGAGTTTGTGCTCTATTATTTAGATTCTATTTGTTTTTTTTTAAATTAATAAATTGGAAAAAAAATAATAATTGTTTTGTCTAAGGCGTTATATGAGAAAGAAATATCAGTCTTAGCGAAGCTGAACCATGAGAGAATCGTCCCATTTTATGGATATTGTAGAAAGGACAATCTTCTGTTTTTATTCATGGAACTAATGCCAATGGTAAGATTTTTGGTATTTTCTTAAATTAAGTTATTGTTAAAAATTAAATATAAAGTAATATAATCCATATTAATTTAATATGGTGTTTTATTATTAATGACTATACAAAATACATTTCA